>HG995416.1:6340301-7709469 GCA_905333125.1 Pheosia tremula | reverse complement strand
GTTATATAACTACACATGTATATTTAGGTATTTACAACTTAAAAATAATTCCAAGTGATTTAGCGAAACATCAGTACATTTTTTGTTATCATCGTCTGTCGCTAGTCAGCGTATAATAATAATAATAATATCGCCAGACGAACACACCAACTATACGGTACCACACTAAGCAACGCTTGTATTATGGGTACCATATAATGGACTGGGGGCGAACCAAGTATATAATACTTATGTAGTATTAAACATCCACGACTCGGATACAAACATATTTTATTCTCATCACACAAAGTTTGACCCTACCATAATTCGAACCCGGGACCATCGATGCAGAGGGCAGGGTCACTACGAATTGAGCCAATCCTGTCGTATGCTTGTATATGTGGCAGCGATAAGATACTTCTGATCTAGCATGTGTCAATGTCTAATAAACAAGCTTTATAAGCAGCTTCAGACGAACATGGATTGATTTTCATGGATGGCGGGTCAGATCAGTTGCGCTACATGTGCCTAGTGAATGTAGCGTCTCGATCCACTGCCGCCTTCCTACCTAGGCAAGTATGCTCCATCGTAGATCTCATCGTCACTTACCATCAGGTGAGATCGAGATCAAATACTTGCCTATAATGTAATAAAAAAAAAAAAAAAAAAAAACAGGTACTAATTCACTTTTATCACAATAAAAAAACTATGTCATTTTAATTGAAGCTTTTAAGTATTCGACGCCATACACAATTTCATTTCAATAAAATTACGATATCTCGCAGAATTTGTATAAAATTATGGTAAACTATAATAAATGCACGAACGATGCAATACGTAGGTATGTTATGAAGATGGCATTTCAAAATTCATATATATCGAAATAAACTAATGGTATACATTGAAGTAATACAATTTATTCGGATTTTATCGCGTTTATTTTATGTTTTTTACGTTCCCATAAAAACAACTAAATATGAGGGTACCCCAGTTGAAACTACAACACTAGGACGTCAATAACCTCGGTGCTCCCATGACCATGGTTGCTGTAAAGCAGCCGAAACGTCGGCGACGTGAAAACATAAAATAAACGCGATAAAATCGTTAAAATTTGTTTTATATCAATGTGTATGCGTAAATATAAGACAACAAAATTAGTATACATTTTAAACGGCACATGACAGTAACACGACAGACGAACACAACGAACGAACAGAGTCATAGATTAGGTAATATTTCCCACAAACAGATACATCATTCCGCAAATACATTTAAATAAATAGCGACTTTTGCCACAACGTAATAAAGTACACTTCAGCTCGCACAAAATTTGTATTAGATACCTAAGTATGAGAGCTTCTTTCGCGTAACTTTATCTCTTGCAAGTGCGGCCCCGACCCCGGGGTACCGTGATGTAGATATTTATCGACTAAATTCTCAAATACAATTATTTTACCAAAAAAAAAATATGACTTATAATCTCCCCCTTTCTTGAAGTCGGTTAACGTGACAGGTTATTTTAATTAAATACTTACATCCAGCGTTTGCTTGTCACTCCTGAAGGTACAACTAGGTAGGTACTACAATTAAAATTAATTAGAAAAGGAATAATCCTATGGGATAGAAAGGGATAATACGACATTGCTATCATGCTTAAACACCTTATTTACGTATACCTAGCTATATTTACAGCATTATTACTTCGTAATTACAACTTATTATAGAATCCTATTGCGCAAGCTATCTATACATGCAAATAAATAAAATTGGAGTGTCTGTTTGTAAAATTAAAATAACCGCTTTTTGCTAAGTGCACTTGGACGTATACACGGTACATATACCAAAACAATTTTTTTTTACAATTTTGTCTGTCTGTCGGTCAGTTTGTTTCGGCTAATGTCTTAAATGGCTGGACCGATTTAGACGGGACTTTCACTGGCAGATAGCTGATGTAACAAGGAGTAACTTAGGCTACTTTTTTTTGATTTTTTTTTCGTTAAATACCACGCGGACGAAGACGCGAGTAACAGCTAGTTATTCATACATTTTATAGAAAACAGCTTACGATTGTAAAGCGGACATTTGCATATACGTTTGGTCCGTCGCACATATCATGTGTTGAATTAATCATTTCTTTCCATACAATGTCATGTAAAGTGTATTAAGTTATTAAAATTAGTTATTAGGCATGACGTCTGTTCGGGACAAAGAAATAATTAATATTGAAATGATCCAACTTGAATTGAATTTTAACTTGGAATGGAAAAAGTAAATAGCCAACTGAAATTGGTGTTCAACTTTGAATGGCAACTCAACTATGGAATCGAGTTTAAAATAAGAACGAATTGTATTAACGATTTTTTTATATTTACGCGAATACTACACATTGAAATAAAACTGCTCTTAAAAAAAAAATCGCGTTTTTTCTACATATTTTTTTTACGTTCCCGTCGTTTCGGTCGTCGGTACCCTCATATGTATTTAGTTGTTGCTTGCAGTCCGAACTACGCAGAATGTGCTCACAGTGTCTTGAGGTCTTGCAATGGTGCGATTGGTTTTGGATTTAATAATATTAATTACTGGAACCCAAGTCTGTGGTAGCACCCAGCCATCGTCCTTATTGGAATTAGGATGTTTTTAAAATTTTAATCCTCAGTCAGTCCCCCGGGGACCATGGTTGATGTAAAGCAGCCGATACGTCGGGAACGTAAAAAAAAATGGAATAAACGCGATAAAATTCATAAGAGTCGTTTTATTTCAATTGTATTAACGAGTTACTTTGTTGAGTATATTCAAAGGTCTCCCCTTAATGCAAGGAGGACTCACCGACCCAGTGCAGATTGTGGTGCTTTGCACGTTTGAAATTGACTAGTCAGGTTCCCGCGGGCAAGCATGTTTCTTCACGATGTTTTCCTTAACCGTTTAGCAAGTGATCAACATGGTTGTACATTAGATTTGGACATGTGGTTTGATTCTGTAATCCTTGATTCCAGGCAACCGTTTCGCTAACATGGCTATACCGGAATTTAACGTTTATGTAAAGGAATAATTAAAATACATTTTTTTTTCTTTTAATTACATTATAGGCAAGTATTTGATCTCGATCTCACCTGATGGTAAGTGACGATGAGATCTACGATGGAGCATACTTGCCTAGGTAGGAAGGCGGCAGTAGATCGAGACGCTACATTCACTAGGCACATGCAGCGCAGCTGATCTGACCCGCCATCCATGAATGGCAACACCGAACATCAAGCCGGAACACGGCTAGGCCGCTTGGCGACATGGCTTTGTTCAGTGGGTGGTGACTAGCCACGGCCGAAACCTACCACCAGTAGAGTTATCACCTGGTTGGCACCACCCAGGGTCACGTGTAGGGTATCTCGAGGGTACTTAATTCTCCTACGGACGAAGGTGACTCGACCCCAAAAAGTTAGTTAGGTCTGTGTCTATAAATGCATTAACTTAATGATTATAATAGGTACACCATTCGAAGTTGAATCCTTTTTTATTAATTTATTATGAGTAAGCTGCATACTAAGCTCTGACACGAGCTTAGTATGCAGCAGCAGAAAATGTGTGCTATATAACGGTTTTTTTTTCCAAACAACAAAACGTTTTAATAGTTTTGTTTATCGGCAGCGGATATCTTATGAAGACCGAAGTAGATGGCTAATAAATAATTTTTACTTGAAGTCAGTATGAATGTGTTCGTTTGGTTGCACAGTGGAAGCTATACTTTAATTCATCTATTTTTTTTTCCATGTATATAACTATTGTATATAATTTATTAAATAAAAATACACTTCTGGTTTGTGTATGAGCAACTACTTTAGCTAACATTAATAATGCTTTTAATCGATTCAAAGTAGGCCATAGGGATATTGATTTCTTATCATTTACGCGATTACTACACATTGAAAAAAAAAACTTAAATAACTAAGATAGGTAGGTACTTAATAAGATACCTGATACTTTTATTAGATAATAATCGCTACACATTCGTAAATAATTGAATTTATATTATAATAAAAGAACTCATGAAAAGTAGTCCACAAGTTATTGGAGTTATTGTATATGGCTAAGTATAAAAATTATCATACTAGCCAATTAAATTAAGGCATCCCCCAACATGTATGTATAGCACGACCTTTATCGAAGATAAGCCAAAAAAAAACAACGCCCGCAGAGAAAACGCAATGTAGTTGGTATTGAAGTGTCAAAGTGACAAGTGCGCCGCACGCGCAGATGCGCGGGCCAATAGCGGCGCGTTCGGAATTTAAAAATTGGCCGGTCCGCGCGCTTTTAGAATTAAGAATGCGATTACAGTCGTTTTATTTCATTTAAATTGAAAATTATCGTTGATTATTAAGGCTATCTTTGTAGGATATATATATGGTGCGATCGTATAAAATTTCGATTTGAATAATTTCAGAACCATAGCGGAGGGCCACGATAAATATGGATGTTGACATGGTATTTCTAGGTGTGTTATTATAATCATAATGATCTAGATAATTATTTAGAACAGCCGTGTCTTGACTGACCAAACAGCCAGGCACAGGCCAGCCGGGCACGTACAGACTGGTACAGTTCGGTTCAGACATTGCTCGCCCAAGGGAAACGCTCACGCCGCCTCGCCTAAGCATCTGTGACATGACTCGCTGTCAGCCGGCGCACGGCATGTCGAGGCAGCCTCGCAAGGCGTCGAGCTTGATCAACGCACGCTTAATAACAGTAGTTAAGTAAAATAAAACACTAAAGTAAGTAAATTATCCTATTTGAAGTCCATCCATTCCACTTTTTGTGTTGCTCGTATCGCAAAAGACAGCTTTTGACAAGACAATGGCTGTATCTTAATACTTTAGCTTCTGTTCAGTAGTAATACGATACTTGGTGATATCTATATTTCACTATTCGTTATCCGTGAAAAAAAAAACTATTCGAAAAAATATTGTCGATTGCGTATATTTGAACTTCGAGCACAGAATATACTCACTGAATCTATGAATATTTATTTTTTTCTTTTCCAAATGAAATGCGATGAGATAAAATGGATATGAATATGACCTCACTCACAATTTAGTGGGTATTTTGCCAATGTCAACTAATTAATAGCAATAACACATTCTTACGTGTTGATAAATTCAAATTTAAAACAATTTGTTTTGGTATAGGGCTAAGAAATTTGTTGACAGAGTTGTTTATAGGTATGTTCGTAATCAACCTTATTGAATGTAATTTGGAGGTGGAAATATAATGTCAATTTGGGATAATAAGTAAGTACTTAAAAATAAAATCATAATTATAATGAAAAGGTATACTTCTCTATTTAATTATATTTGTCGAATGTTTGAAAGTATTTAGGCATAAATACGCAGGCTGTTAAATAAAAAAGGTAAAAAAAACAGTTAATAATATAATATCGCTAGACGAACACACATACTATACGGTCCCACACTAAGCAACGCTTGTATTATGGATACCGTACTGAGTACCAAACCAACCGAAATTTGGTCAGATGGGCTACTACAGCACAACAACTTAAAACATTTATTAAACCGACTTAATTAACGTCTAATAATCCAATTACAAGTTGACACCAACATATCTTTGATACAAAAAGACAATTAAAAATACTCGTTAAGAGAATATGTGATTATCACTAATTGAGCCGTCACCTGTCGTATGTAAGGTAACACTATAATAGGCACTGTTGGCTGTAAGATGGGCACCATTACGAGATACTTTTTTCGCGAGGTGTACATATTGTATTATAATTTGTATGATAGTGTTTGTATGGTTATGGCGTGCGGACGGTTCGTAGAGCTGTTGGGCTGGTTTTTTTTAATTTTTTTTATTACGTTATACGCAAGTATTTGATCTCTATCTCACCTGATGGTAAGTGATGATGAGATCTACGATGAAGCATACTTGCCTAGGTAGGAAGGCGGCAGTAGATCGAGACGCTACATTCACTAGGCACATGCAGCGCAGCTGATCTGACCCGCCATCCATGAATGGCAACACCGAACATCATACCGGAACACGGCTAGGCCGCTTGGCGACATGGCTTTGTTCAGTGGGTGGTGACTAACCACGGCCGAAGCCTACCACCAGTAGAGTTATCACCTAGTTGGCACCACCCAGGCTCACGTGTAGGGTATCTCGAGGGTATTTAATTCTCCTACGGACGAAGGTGATTCTACCCCAAAAATGATACATGAATAACAATAAGTATTCGTTGTTATACTTAAGATCTATTTTATATTTTGTACGGTACCGATAATACAAGCGTTGCTTAGTGTGGGAGCGTATAGTTGGTGTGTTCGTCTGGCGATATTTATTAAATTTAGTACGTACACGTCTTGAACTTAATATAAATGCCAAATTTACTCATTCCAGTTTTATAAGTAAATGAAATCTTAGTAAAATCTGCCCGTAGGATTTTGAGATTGAGTGTTTTGACTATATCACGGTAAACTAGGTTTCTTGGGACAAAAAGTGTAATGTAGGTTGATCTAATGCTCATGAACTAACACCGTGCTAAATTAAATCCACATAAGTCTTCTTCTCAATTTGCGGTATAACGCCAAAAAACATGGGTCATACCTTTTTTTTTTTTTTCAAATTATATTCAATGTAAGTACAGACACGATCAGGCAACAGTATTATAAATAATGCATTATTTTTTATTGCTTTTGAGCCATTTTTTTCCTTTTTACGTCTAGTTAAAAATACGTTTATTTCAAAACTCCGTTCCCCATAGTACAACGTCGGCAAAAATTATGTAAATCCTTCGTCATATTTGAAGCAGGTAACTAATAAAAAAATGTCACCAGTAAATATATGTCCGATATTATAATACCACCCCTTTTAATATCCCTCTGTTGGGCACCGGCCTTCCCTCAATGCGAGGGGGATTAAGCCATAGTCCACCACGCTGGCCCAGTGCGGTTTGGCGGACTTTACACATCTTTCGAGGGGTTCTCTCAGACATGCAGGTTTCCTCGCGTTATTTTTCTTCACCGTTTAGCAAGTGATAATCATGTTTGAAAATGAGATTCGCATATGAAATCCAGACTTCCCAGAGGCGCGAGCCTGGGGGCGCGAGCTGAGGGAAGCGTTCTACCAACTTGGCTATCACTGCTATCTGCTAGACAAGCCTTGTGTAATCATAAATGCCCATAAGTCAATTTTGGTAGCTAAAATTCCACCTAAGTATCCGAGTATTAGTAGCCGTAAGTTATACTTTTGTTGGGTGGCTCTCGGTTTAATTGTAATAACAAATGATGTGTGACTAGCATGCGAACATTAATGAACCAGGTGTACTAGAGGACCTTTATTTTGTCAGTTAAAAGTTATTAAGGGTCTGCGCTTATCGCGTCGGCCTGACTGATGGTGGCACTACGTATACTACACACCGCTTAGTGTGCAAAACTCACGTGAAACTGGCGAAATAAAATAATACCGCCGCTTGACTTAAATTATTGTGGACGGTGAGCATAAAAAAACATTTCTTTTTTTATATAAATAATAATATTTATTTAATACTAAGTTATTTAGCCAAACAGTTCTACGTAGTAAAATTTGATTATTTTTATTTAATGTTATGTAACAAGAAATATTAACTAAACTAGCTCTGCCCCGCAGTGTTACCCGCGATTAAAAAGTATGGCGATGCCTATGTCATTTTCTGACCCCTAATCTACGCAAAAAATCATGTCGATTCTTTGCTCTATGAAAAATTAAAACAAATCTATCCTACGGGAACTACACATTTTACCGGGATAAAAAGTAGCCTATGTGCTATTCCAGACTATAATATATCTCTGTGCCAAATTTCATCCAGATCGGTTCAGCCGTTGTGGCGTGATTGAGTAAGAAACATCCATCCATCCAAACATTCACATTTATAATATTAGTGGGATTTGTGGGATAAAGACCCTGGCCCTGTAACTAGGAGACCTGTGACCCCGAGCCACTTTTAGGTCACATTTAGGCCAATATTGACGCTAATTCTGTTGGACAAATAATAACTAAATTTTGCCGTCGTTCTCATCTTCGTAAAACGACTTATTTAGTTTAATTGCAATTTTTTATTTCAACAGTGGTGTGACGGACTAATCCCCATCGGTAGATGCAAATGAATTTAAACCGAAAAATAATCAAGGAAAGATGGAATTTTCAATGGCGATTGTTTTGTTACTAACTTGATAGATAACACATAATTAATATTAAGTTATTACATTTTAAATTACGACACTAATTGCTACCGTTTCAGTCACCTTTACAGTAATCCCATTGGAAATTATTTACTTATAACATATTACATTTATAATTATGTTTTAAAGAAATATGTCATCAATTTTTCGCTTTAATTAAATCCATTAATTTAAGTCTTTATTGGGTTAGAGGAATAAAATGAAATATATTTTTTTTGCTTTCATTACATGATAAGAGACGAGTTGGCGAAACCGGACCGATTTCCGTTTCTTGTCCGGGATGGTTCATACAATAAAGTCGGAGGACATTGAAAGTTATAATCACCTTTTGTGAGTTTCACACGTTTCGGCGTTTTATATGTATTTTATAAGCGCATTTTGCAATTTAAGATCGCATGGCGAACAGCAATGGTGGAATTTAAAGCCGTTACAATAGTTTACGGTGAATAGTAATATGAAATTACTTCATAAAATATATTTTTTTAAACAAATGACTGTGTATCTTTAATTTTTTTTTCATTGAATGAGTATTTTTTTTCTTGCAAT
This sequence comes from Pheosia tremula, assembly GCA_905333125.1. Classification (NCBI taxonomy): domain Eukaryota; kingdom Metazoa; phylum Arthropoda; class Insecta; order Lepidoptera; family Notodontidae; genus Pheosia; species Pheosia tremula. The sequence goes on along the minus strand of HG995416.1, from coordinate 7,700,719 downwards.
AACATAATACCTCCTATTGTTATAGGTACGCAAAATTTAAATAAAGACATAGCTTATAGCTTAGCGTAGCTTTCAAATTTTTTGCTTGACTACTAACGAACCCCAAGACCTTTTCTCTTACCAAAGACCTGGACCCTAAATCCTTATAGAACTTTAAGGTACTTATTATGATGTAAGATTTTTTTTTTTTATTTGATTAATAGCGCACTATGTTGTGTACTGTTACACCGTTAAAGATACTGAGCTATTCCCACAATTCGCAAACAAAAAGACAATAAATTCCGAAATTCCAACAACATTTTTACTGATGCGTTTTACCGGACACACTAAATAAGACAGCTGTAGATACATTGTTGGAAAATGAATTATAACTCTCACCTACTTAATGTTCATTTTGTTAGAACTCGCTATTCAGTGTTAAACAGTTATCATTTATTCGAAGCAAGTAACTGCGGTAAACGTTTGGTACTAAAACGTGTTATATTTTTTAGGAAATTATTGTTACAAACACATTCTTTTTACGTAGTTTTATTATAACGTAAGCGTCTTCTATCTCGCTCGTACCACAAGTTTTATGAATACGAATGACAGTGACAGCTTGCTTTCTCGGTCACATTACGATTACTTGTAGTATTTACAGTGATAGCCAAGTTGGTAGAACGCTTGTCTCAGTGACGAAGGACTAAGGTTCAGACCGGGGCTAACACCTCTGGAATTTCTAGATTTCATATGCGTATCTCATTTTCAAGCATTATTATCACTTGATACACGGTGAAGGAAAACATTGGGAGAGAGAGAACCCCACGAAAGTCGTGTGAAGTCCGCCAACCCGCACTGGGCCAGCTCGGTGGACTATGGCCTAATCCCCCTCGCGTTGGTGGGAGGCACGTGCCCAACCTTTGGACATTAAAAAAGCTGGTATTATTATTATAATTATGAGTTCCTGTTTATCCTGCAGATCTGCTTGAAGGATCGATTTAATTGAAGTGTTTTTTTATTGATCCTTAATTAAGTAGAGCACTTACATATTCCAGCTTCAACAACTTTGACAGTAAATAGTTGCCGTCGAATTAAATTAAGTTTTAAATCTATATCATAATTAAATGTTACACTAATATTACTTAACTAAACTTAATAGATTTGATGTGATAGCCATTTGAAAAAAAAAACAAATTGCCTGTTTACATGTTGCATAAAGCGATCACATTAAAAATAATACAGTATTAATACAGTATTTAATAACGGACAGTGTTTACGATACCCATCGTTGCCGTTGTTCGAGGAACGTTTGCAAGCGACACGCGAATCTCACGATGGTAGAGGCGCTTTCGCACGGAACCGGACAATATAACGCCAAGACATAATGAGTGCGCTAGCTAGTAAAAAAAAATCATAGGTGGTCCTTCTTGATTACTTTTTTCAATAAAATGTTGTACCGTCTTATACAGTCTGCCAAAATAAATCTTTTATTTAAACGAACAAGAAATTCGCCCTGACGATTTTGATGCACTACTTATTTACTCTATCGCTGCCGGACCCTCGACCACCCAAGGAGTCGGCACCCCAGATCGACCACCACACCGACCACAGACCCTCGCAAAAGAACACTGATTCCGAACAAGGATGACACGCGAGGCCATTGAAATAAAAAAACATCCTATTTTCAATAGGGAAAATGGCTGGGTACTACCACCTTAGGATCCAGTAATTAATATCATTTAATCCAAAACCATGCCCACCATTGCAAGACCTCAAGACACTGTGAGCACTTTCTAGGTAGATCGGACTGCAAACAACCACTAAATATGAGGGTACCCTAGTTTTTGACAATGACATTAGGACGTCAAACACCTCAGTCCTCCCGTAACCATGGTTGCTGTAAATCAGCCGAAACGACGGGAACGTAAAAAAAATAAAATAAACGCGATAAAATCCTTAAAATTAGTTTAATTTAAATGTGTAGTGTTTAGTTTTATTACAATTCGTGTAATTACAAGAAATCAATAAAATTTCAACATATAGAGTATATCTCAAATTTTAAAACGCCAAATATGTATAAGCAGGTATATATTATATGGGTACCCAATAATTACAATTTGACTTACTAACATAACTGTTAAATATAATACAAATATACAATTATAATTGTCAACCGTTCAATAAAATCGAAGATCGCCCCATCGCACATCGCAAAATTGCTTTTAATCGCGCGCACACAGAAGCAATCGCTAAAAGCTCAAAAAACGTCACCGCCTTTTTCGTGTTATTTCAATATTAACTGCATTCGTAAACAGCTAATCAGTTGTATAATGCGGTCGCATTGTCAGCTTGCGAGCCGAATTGCGATCGGAAGATATCTGCGACTCGCGAATTGTTTTTGTGTAATAAGGTATTCCGTTATAACGATGTTATAATGATTATTGGACTGTTAGACGAAGAATTCAAACCGAGGTATTCGACGAATGTTGAAGTATAAAGATAAAATATAGCTATTGAAGATATGACACTCTGGTATTGCATTGTCCCTTCGCTGATACTGAGATGTCCGAAACTTATCCTAGAAGTGTGACGGTAAGAAAGATATGATACTAACATTTAAATAACGCAGGACTATTTAAACTGGTATATACTCTTCAGTACGGATTTTATAATGTAGCGGGCGCCCACACAGGGCAACACATTGGAGTACAAATATAAATCTCAATCTATCAGCCGAAAGAAGTCCAAAGCTGAAAATATTTTTTATACGTGATGCTTATTGCTTTACAGCAACCATGGTCACGGGACGACAGAATTGACCCTTGACCATAGTTGCTGTAAAGCAGTCCAAACGTCGGGAACATAAAAAAACATAATATAAACGCGACAAAATCCGTAAAATTAGTTTTATTTCAATGTGTAGTATTCGCGTAAATATAAGAAATCAAAATGTGAGTTCCTTACAAAAAATATTCAACCCTCCGACGGAACCTGGGACCCTTTTCAAAATAACCCAAACGCCACGCCACCAATTACAAAGTTCCTTTGTGTAACCCGCTTCGCACATCAAAGCAGCCGCGTTGAACGATTCGTTCCATTCATTTACTTAAATTAAACCACTATAGATATAACCAGGATTACTTGATCCCTAACACGCCCTTCGTTATACTAATATCTGTAATGATTTCATCGGAGGTTTGTCAACGCGGAGTTCTTTGAATCTGGTCTTCTAGGTTTCTGTGGTAGATGTCAAATCGTCAAAGATACACCGACTTATTATCTTATTAGTAGTGTGTATGTTATTGTGAAATGTGTTGAAGAATTGAAGTTGTTATGACACATCGTATGCACATAATATTCTAGATTCATCACTTTTAGGTAATAAAATAAAATATTAATCAGAATCAGAATATTTTTTATTCACGTAGACCATTATGTACAGTACTTATGAATCGTCAAAAGTTACAAAAATATTATGTAACTACTTTACCACCCGTTCGGAATGCCGCTCCTATGGAGAAGAACGGACAAGAAACTCCATAGTTGCTCTTTTTTAAAAAAGATATTTTACATTTTTGAGCAATACATTGTTATAGGTATGCGAGAACAATGTAGAGGAATCAAAAACATTAAATGAATTATGTTTCTTTTATGGCGTAAATACCAATTTTATAAAATAATGCCACAAGATCCATAGCTACTCTCCGAGAAAGATGTTCTACCAAAATTTCATTTTCAACATTTTTGCTTACCTACTCTACAACCGGACCGTGATGCGACCTCAAATGGGAAGATCTGACATGAAACTACGGGCTTTAATTTTTTTTTAATTACCAATTTATGATAATACTATACCTAAACGTAGGCCAAAACATGCGACACTTAAACAAACATTCTATCTAGGAGCACGCCAGTGCCTCCGCCAAGTCGCCTTCCTATAAACACACTGTTTTAATTTTCTTAATCAATTTAATTATGGAATCTCGATCACCCAATCTAGATTTCTAACTGAATCACCGCCATAAATGTCACACTCCATCGGCTTCAAGACAATAATAAAGTGGCATTCGTTCGTAACCACGGTCCATAGATCAGCGAGCTGATAATGATTTATAATTAGCAGATATGCAAATCAATATGTAATTATGTGCGTTCAGATTGCGCATACTACTTTTTAATGGTACTCACTATAGCTTTTTCATGGGCATTTGCTTTGGTTTGTTCTGGTACTTTTTATAGATAGCTAGGGATTATTATTGCTCATTAGATTACAGTATTACTTTGCAGTAATTGTGTAATTCGGAAAGAAGAAAATTACTTTGGAGTGTATAGGTAGTGTACAAAAATGTTGTGCTTTAATGTTTCAGATACGGGAGGTATTCGTTTTTATCTTCTTATTCGTAGATTGAAACCAGAAATTTTCAGATATATGGTGGAGATTTTTTAAAATCTAACATCGACTTGGTGAACGCACTTTCATGTTCTCAAATTATATTGAAAAAAATTTATTAAAATTGTGGCCAGCGTCTTGGGTAGTAGCTAAATATATAGTAGGTAAGATTTTCTATCTCTTTTTAATTTAATAAATAAATAAATATCGCCAGACGAATTCACCAACTATACGGTCCCACACTAAGCAACGCTTGTATTATGGGTACTATACAATGGAATGGGGGCAAACCCAGCATATATTACTTATATAAATATTAAACATCCATGACTTGGGTGGTCATCACACAAAGTTTGTCCCTACGAAGATTTTAACCCGAGACCCTCGGCACGGAAAGCATGGTCACCACCAACTGATCTAATCAGGCACCCGAATTTATATTTGTTAGTTTGTTCTTATTAAATATATAAATTTAGGCGATATTATACGACCTTTTTACGACATCTCGGTACAATAATATTTTTTACCTACAAATGTAGATGTTATTACAGATTTTATATGTACTACATATATAAGAAGAAAATCTCGATGTGTGGTACTCGTAGCTGCACGTGCGATACTTTTAGGGTTCCACAGAGTCAGGCGGTCATACATAAACATTGGCGGCCTGATTAGCGCAGTGGTAGTAACTTTGCTCTCTGCGCGAGGGTCCCGGGTTCGAATCCTGGCAGGGACACAAGCTTTGTGTGATGAGCACGAATGGTTATACCCGAGTTATGGATGTTTAATATGTATACAAGTATTATATACTGAGTTCGCCCTCAGTCCATTGTACAGTACCCATAACACAAGCGTTGCTTAATGTGGGACCGTATAGTTGGTGTGTTCGTATGGCGATATTTATTTATTTATTATAAAATAATTGCTAGATTCCCACATGCTTTTTATTCAGCTAGACCTCAATATATAAAAGAATGACTAAAGATATCTTACATCGTCTTTACTTAACTTATCGTAGCACCAGTAGGTAGTATCTGAAACATGACTCGTGAAAAGTTGCTAAAGATAACAATAAGACAATTTATTTAGGTGTAATAGACTATCCTTGATACCTACCTAACAAAGGAAAAAAAAATACATTATAATAATTTCCCCCTCGCAGTGATGGGAGACCCGTGTCCAACAGTGGAACTTTAAAAGGGCTGGTATTATTATAAATATTGTTTTTTATATGTATATCTAATTAAAATAGGTTGCAGCATTTATTGATGTAAGTAAAATCGATCAACCATGTCTTTGCTTCCAATTTAGACATACTAATAAATAGTGACGAAAATATCATAAGAATAAGTTACTTACATACTTACTTCTTCTTGAAGTAAAATTAATAAGATAATATCGCCAGACAAACACCAATTATACGCCAACCATAATAAGCAACGCTTGTATTATGGGTACCGCTCAATAGACTGGAAGCGAACCCAGTATATAATACTTATATAGATGTTTAACATCTATGACTCGTGAACAAACATTCATGCTCATCACACAATGTTTGGTCCTTACCAGAATTCGAACCCGGGGAAAGCAGGGCACTACCAACTGAGCTTACCAGGTCGTACTATTATACGAGTAGGTACAGAACAAATAAATATAATACTATACAGAACTCAATGAGGCAGGAATCGAACCGCACTTGCCTACCATCGTTTTCTAACCAGGTAACCGTTTAAGGTACGTTGAATCATAAAAACTATAGTCATGTTAATCACGCATGCGATTTACTCGTTTGCCATTTTTCTTTGCCATTTCAACGATTGCAAACAAAACATTACTAAGTGGAACTGCATTATTACGAGGGTATAAAGGGATAACAATAATAGTATAAAATATTTTAACAGGGCCAACGGTTGGTTATAAAAAAACATCCCAAAAGAAATAAATCTAATTTTAAGAGATTAAAAAAATTACAACATGTACTAAGCGCATGGCTAAACGCTATTTCGTCGCCTTGGTAAAAAAAAAAATCATTCACATAATTATTTTATACACCAACATGATCCATGTGACTTACTGATTCATATTTTACACAATTTTTGTCACACTTTATATATTTGATATGCAAGTAAATACACATCACTGCTTTTCAATAGTTTCCGTCATTAAAATAGTACTAGTATAAGATTTCTTATTAAAATATTAAATTTAAAAAAATCGTAACAATTAAAAAATACTTTATTATACAAAACAACTATTAATTAAAAAGTAATAGAAAAGCTTACCTACTTAATATTTACAAAGAGTGTAAAAAATTTGGCCCGTGCGGTAGAGTACCCAAGATGTTAGCTGGTTTTCCTCGCTGAATAGCCCAAGCTTCTCGCTGAGCAAAGAAATGCTCAGCCCTTGGGTCGCCGGTTGCGTCGAAAAATAATATTCTTAGATAATTTAAATAGAAATAATAAAATTCATAATCATTATCAAGTTTCCGGTACTCAATGCAGAGCATGACGTTATGACATCAACGATGGCTAGCTTCTTTTTTTTTTTTTTTTTTTTTATACTTTATAGGCAAGTAATTGATCTCGATCTCACCTGATGGTAAGTGACGATGAGATCTACGATGGAGCATACTTGCCTAGGTAGGAAGGCGGCAGTAGATCGAGACGCTACATTCACTAGGCACATGCAGCGCAGCTGATCTGACCCGCCATCCCTGAATGGCAACACCGAACATCATGTCGGAACACGGCTAGGCCGCTTGGCGACATGGCTTTGTTCGGTGGGTGGTGACTAGCCACGGCCGAAGCCTACCACCAGTAGAGTTGTCACCTAGTTGGCACCACCCAGGGTCACGTGTAGGGTATCTCGAGGGTACTTAATTCTCCTACGGACGAAGGTGACTCGACCCCGAAGGAGCTTCTTCTTCTTCTTCTAATGTAAGGATGAAACCCTTGCCGGTATAGCTGATGAAGCTCTTCCCATCTGTCTCTATCTAGAGCAGCCTCTTTCACCTCATATGACATGACACGGATCCTCTCTTTTATCGGTCTCATGAAGCTTATTCTTGGCTTCTTAGTCCACGGTGTCCTTCAATAATTCCCTCGGTAATATTCTTGATAAAGGTAGGTCATCTCATACGACATGATACCTTTTTAAAGAATATCATAGTTGGGAAGATCATAGGATAGATCTATTACTTAGTGGAAAACTTGAGATCACAAGTTTCATTCTGCATATCAAAATGTACCCAATAATAAGCACGAATAATAAATTGTATAAATTCTTAATTACTCAAAGTACGCATTCTGCATTAAATACCAATTTTATTTTTATTTTAAACTAGCTGTTACCCGCGACTTCGTTCGCGTGGTATTTAACAAAGACACAACCGTTGGCAACAGCCTGCTCGCGCTTTCTGAGCCCGCGGGACGCATTTCAGGTTGCTGCTATCAAACTTAATCAGGCGCAACGCTGCAACATTGGTTTTATTTTTTTTTCGTGAGATGCAATGTTTTTTTCTAAAATAAAAGTAGCCTAAGTTACTCCTTGTTACATCAGCTATCTGCCAGTGAAAGTCTCCTCAAAATCGGTCCAGCCATTTCAGAGATTACCCGGAACAAACAGACAGACAGACAGACAAAAATTGTAAAAATAATTGTTTTGGTATAGGTACCGTGTATACATCCAAATGCACTCAATAAAAAGCGGTTATTTTAATATTACAAACAGACACTCCAATTTTATTTATATGTATAGATATGTTATTCCAATCTATCGACAAGTTATGCGACATATTTACAAGCGGAAAGACACATCACAAACAAAGTTTTAAAAAATATATACAATGTTTTATCTGAAATCTTGATAAGAGTATAATTACAAACACCAGTCGACGGGGAAACATTTTCAGAATGTTTAAAAAAGCGTCCGCCATTATACTACAAGTGACGATAATGATTATACATTTGGCAAAAAAGTTTTTGTTAAAAATTATACCTGAACATACATACCTAAACGTTATAAACGACAAAACAAACACAAGCGAAAAATAAACTTGACAATTCACAAATAGAATTCATTTTCAAACGTGACAACCAAGCATTAAAGTGCCCTAAAACTTTGTAACAGTTCCACGTAGAAAAGCATTAAGCCATCTGTAATTTGTACAGCATGTTAGAACGAGAGTTCCGTGTACTTAGAATGCCATTGCTGAGCGTTAGAACAGGATAGATGTATTTCAGTGAAGGTGTTTCTAACAATGATGTCGGTAGCCAATGCGGGGGCTGCAATGGGCGGATCGGGCGGCTCCTGTTTCGTATAGAATTGAAATTGGCTTCTTATGTTGGGTTCAGTATGATTATAATTATGGAATAGTTTGGAAGGCTTTGGGATCATAATTATCCTTTTATGCGGCCATTTTTGGTTATAAAATTAGAATTTAATAGAACTAAATGTGGAAATTAACGAACGGTTAAATTAAGTCATAATTGATATAAAATAGTAGTCTAATTGCGTCGTCATGAATATAAATAGGGTGATTAATACTATATCTGATCTATGTTGTATAGTAAATGGAGCTATTATTATAGTTTTTTTCAGTATGTATACCATTCCTATTGAAATTACAGTAGTAAGTATCTCCTGAGCCTTTATGTCGCAGTAAAACTAAAAAAATATCACGAATATTACACATTATTTATCAAAGAAACACATTTTTTTGGACAATAAATTAAAATTAACAACTTGGTTCAACTTTTGGTCATGGACTATTTGGGGGGACCCAAATAGTCCATGACCAAGATTTATTACCATTGTTTGTAGGTGTCTATGGCTATATGCATTAATATATCGATGGGTCCTATGTATATGGGCCAAAATGCTAAATTGCAACTTTACAGGAGAGGCTTCCAAAGTTTAAATTTACTGTAATTTTAGATTGGTAAAACTGAAGTTTACGAAACTTTGCTTGTTTGCTTAGACCACTATCCTCCTCATTTATACTACAGTATTTTGTATTTACATTTATCGGGTTTTTTTTTGCGTCACATTGGCCGTTCTACGTTAGTTTTTGTTAAAATTATTTTTCTTTAAAAACACCCTAAAAGGCCCAATGTGTCATATTGACCATTATACGCGTATTACGCTAATTAGCATAAAGTAAATATTTGTTTTATTTTTTACTCATAAAATCAATAAACAATTGAATTAGTTGATAATTCATTATTTAAAATAAAAGCTATTTAGATAATTGGGTTATTATGTCACATTGACACTTATACGTTTTACAATTTGCTAACCTACTAGCTGAGTTTTCAGTTAGATCATTTAAATAATAAAAAAAACACATAAGTAATAGTTTTATTCATTTATTGAAATAAAATTTGAATTAGCCTTAAAATTACAATTATGGACCCGTATTCAGTCTTTTTGGTATTTTCATTTTCATCATGAAAAATTAATAACAAAAAAATAAGTAAGAAGGAAACTGTTACTGAAGATCTTAGTTTGATTAACAAAATCACGTAAATAATAAAAAATAATGTGCTTCACATTATTATTTTCTTAATAAAATTACAAAAATAAAAATTTAACACAAATAAAAACCTAACTGGCGTAAACAAAAATAAAAATAAACTCTGTAGTATAATCAAGTAATAAAATTACCAAAATCAACATTACTAGTAAGTGGAAAATAACTAATTGTCTTCATTATCGCTTTCATTAATTGACACAATGTCATTAGATGCTACTAAATTTTCATAATAACTATAGTAAGTAGGTGGGATAATATTTTTTCGACATAAATCAAGCAAGTCTTTCTTCTTGGAAGGTTGTATTGGTAACAGCTGATTGTAACATAGTTGTAGAGGAATATCTCTCGATCTATCGTTGGTCTATCAGCAATTTGTCTTTTTGTTCGTACTGGCTGATCTAAGATTTTAATATGATTGTCAAAAGCATCTTCACTAACCAAATCATATTTATAGTATAAAACGTATGTTTCGTCTCGGCTTACACGAATTTGTTTTATTTTAGACCAAAGAATTGTTTGTCCTTCCGAGTTTTTAGTCCAGTTAAAGTGTGTATTTGTCTGCATCTTTTTGAAGTCATAAATCATATTTTGAGCTACGTCTATGACGTTATAAGGACTTCCTTTTGATTTCGCCCATCGAATCAATGAGCTCCATTCAGAGGGTGTGTAAATATTCTTATATTTTGAAGCTCTTTCAATAGTGGCGTGTATGGAGTCGTCTTCATTCTGAGTGTGACCTACTTCAAGAAAAGTGTGTTTTATATTCAAATTAAACTGTTTAGCAGCGTATAGATACATAAAACCATAATCCTGTTTCGGTTTTGGCCAGTGCAATTGTCTGACCAAAATCTGAAGTCGTCACAACCTTCTTGACTTTTTAATTTAATTATATCGTAAATACAACTCGCTATTTCATTTGATCCCTTCATTGCAATTTGTTCATTCCATAAGTAACAGGTTCCAATTAAATTCCCAATATCAAAAACTGACTAGTTATGTACTTTCAACCTTTTGCTGTAATAAAATAGACTAATTTCACCACTCGGGGACAACAACACTTTTTGCAAATCAAAAGTATGACCGTAAAGTAGATTTTTGCTAATTATATGATTATCACATTTAAAAAATCACCCTGGGTAACCGTTCTTTTTTTATTTATTCTTACTACATAGTTAACAATAAAGTCATATTGCTTTGAATGGTCTCCAGTCATCCAAAATTGATTAAATATAGCATTCCTGGCATCTTCATCAAGTTTTTCGAAACACTTCAGTTTGCATGTGCTCTGACATGGTTCACCTATTTGTTTCTCGTCTCTTAATTTACCAGTTCTACTGTTATACGCTTTCCCAGTATTTTTAACCAGCAGATTGGTCCAAATTATAAATAAAACGCGCGGAAACTCCCCGCGTATAAGTCTCTAATTACTCTTTGGACCTTGTACGTTTAAATTCATGTTACATATGCCGTTATACAGCAATAAAAAATCGTGTTTCTATGCAGAAATCTTTTTTTTTTAATAGCTCACATGATTAATTATATCGATGAGATGCGTTTACCATAAAAAAGTCAAAATGGCCAAATTGTTAGTTTGGCCCATATACATAGGACCCATCGATATATAGAATAGTTGATTGCATATAATATTACATAGGTATTCGGAAACTGTTACCTATTACACCAGGGATTCCGAAAGTGGTCAAAATATGGGTTCCCAGAGGTCGACATAAACGAAAACTGATTTTGGGCGTCGACGAGGTCTAAAAATTGCCTCTTATTAATTAACACAAATGCTTATTTGAAACTTTTACGATACTTTATAAGTTATGTTACGTGTACCAGCTTGTTATAAGAATGACTATTATTTTTGTACTGTAGCGACCACTTTAACCACACCACAAGCTACGCAGATGGCACTGCAGACACGCATTCAGAACAATCGACAATGACGTCACAATCCTGAATCGCGCTATTAGAGTTCTCGGAGCAAGTAACATACAAGATCCCGACAATAACCGTCGGGGCATAGCGGCCGCCCCGCCAGGCATACCACCCGCCTGGCTGGAAGATCTTCCCTTTACCGCTAAATTGGTGAGCCCTGACAATGAACAACATCCTTCTGTGAAGTCAAACCCAACAAGTCTATAAGCGTGCACAAGTTCGTACAAGATGAAATTATTATTTTGTATCAATAGGGAAAAAAAACAAGAGATAGGATTTTTAAAGTAAATTGGCTATGGGGGTTAGAGGTATCAGTTTATTATGGAAAAAGTGGTCTCTTGCCCAAAATAGTTTGTGAATTCCTCCTATTACACTATCACGTCTGTAGTCCTAGAAGGACTTGGTAGAGGTGCACATTATTGCAATGGTTTTTTAGTCAGATGTTATAGGGTCCACTTAATTCGTAGTTTCACTTAATTTAAAATAGATACTTAGGGAACGTAAAAACGAAAAATAAACGCGATAAAATCCTTTAAAAAATAGTTTTATTTCAATGTGTAGTATTCGCGTAAATATAATAAATCAATAGATACTTAGTATTATTACTTAGCTATTAAGAACGAGCCTATTCAAAAAAAATATTTTCACAATCATCACTGACCTAAAATTACACTTTCACCGCAACATACATGAATAAATAATAACATAATACCCTTCATAGGTACACCGATAATGTGGTAAATGATACACAAACACACATACAAACATACACACAATACATAATTGTCACATATGTACCTACAGAATACCACGGAACATACAACTGATGGTAGTTTAGATTGTAAGGTAATTGTTTCGACCTGGTTCAAAAATAACTTGCCATGTAGTGTAGGTACTTATTCTATGTTTCATATTAGGTAAAATACCTAATATATCTATACATATAAATAAAATTGGAGTGTCTGTTTGTAATATTAAAATAACGGTTTTTTAATAAGCGCATTTGGATTTATACACGGTACTTATACCAAAACAACCTTTTTTAAATTTTTTGTCTGTCTGTCTGTCTGTTTGTTCCGGGTAATCTCTGAAATGGCTGGACCGATTTTGACAGGACTTTCACTGGCAGATAGCTGATGTAACAAGGAGTAACTTAGGCTACTTTTATTTTAGAAAAAAAATAAGATCTCACGAAAAAAAAATTAAACCAATGTTGCAGCGCAGCGCCTGATTAAGTTTGATAGCAACAACCTGCAATGCGTCCCGCGGGCACAGAATGGGCGAGCAGGCTGTTGTCAACGGTTGTCTTTGTTAAATACCACGCGGACGAAGTGGCGGGCAACAGCTAGTAGTAAATAAAATACCATACTTGCATAACCATTTTAAATCTCTGAACGTTATCATGGACGCTCAAAGAATTTAAAATTAATGCTTGTAAATGCCGGAACGCATAAGTAGGTAACTTCTAGGTATGCAATTATGAGGAATTATTAAATCTAACTGTCATTCATTTGCGACTCCTACTATTAGATCTGATCACTTATCATTCAAATATGTTATTATTTTTAGCTGTATAGCTTAGTTGTAGGAACGCTCGCCTCGGTAACGAGGATCGCAGTTTCAAACCCTGGCTCGCACCTCTGGGATTTCATGTGCGAATCTTTTCAATCCACAATTTTGCTAAACGGTGAAGGAAAACATCTTGAGGAAACCCGCATGGCCTAATCCCCCTCTCATTTAGGTGAGGCCCGTGCCCAGCAGTGGGACATTAATAAAGGCCTGGTATTATTATTACTAGCTGTATAGCATTTTCTTATATCTTATTACATTACAAATAAATAAAATTGGAGTGTCTGTTTGTGATATTAAAATAACCGCTTTTTACTAAGTGCATTTCGATGTATACACGGTACATATATACCGAAACAACATTTTTTATAATTTTTGTCTGTCTGTTTGTTCCGACTAATCTCTGAAATGGCTGGACCGATTTTGACGGGACTTTCACTGGCAGATAGCTGATGTAACAAGAAGTAACTTAGGCTACTTTTATTTTAGACTACCTGTTACCCGCGACTTCGTCCACTTTTTGTTCAATACCACGCGGACGAAGTCGCGGGTAACAGCTAGTTTAAAAAAAAAGAAGACTGGTGGTAGGCTTCGGCCGTGGCTAGACACCACCCACTGAACAAAGCCATGTCGCCAAGTGGCCTAGCCGTGTTCCGGCATGATGTTCGGTGTTGCCATTCATGGATGGCGGTCAGATCAGTTGCGCTGCATGTGCCTAGTGAATGTAGCGTCTCGATCTACTGCCGCCTTCCTACCTAGGCAAGTATGCTCCATCGTAGATCTCATCGTCACTTACCATCAGGTGAGATCGAGATCAAATACTTGCCTATAATGTAATAAAAAAAAAACTGTTTTTTTTTCAAGTAAAATGGATTAAATGAAAGATGATGGAGGACTCTTTGCTGACGTTGTAAAGTTGTAAATTTTGTTTTTAATTTTCCAAAAAAAATTTCTTTTTAAAATTATGTGTAATACGAGTGAGATATTAACCATTGTGTGTTCATAAACGTGAACGAGTGAAATAAATTAAAATAAAATAGTATAACTTGACTTTTCAAGTCAAAGTCAAATCATTTATTTCGTATAGGCCTACGGGGCACTTACAAATTGTCATTACATTTTTTTTTCTTAAGTCTACATCCGGATCGGAACGCGACCTCAACTGAGAAGATCCGGCAAGAAACTCAGCGAGCTTGTCTGTTTTTTTTAAATATATTATTTTTACAAAATAAAATATAAAAGTAAGCTCCAGTGTGTTGCCATGCGGGGCGCACACACGCTACACTTTAACATTATATATATAAGTTCTCCCAAGATGTCCGGTAAATTGTCAGTAAAGTATCCACAGCTTTACTGATAGGGGTAGGGGATTCATTTCATCATCATCATCGTCGTTAACATTATCACTATCATCAGGGGTACATATAATTCAATAACAATTATCAAGAATTACTCGACACTGGCAAAATGGCACTATATTGTAGCTGATTGCCAACCTGAAAAAAGAAGATGAACAAGAAGAATGATGATGATAAATGTAAATTTTTCTCTTAAGACTGATATATTTCTGCTTCAAAAAACGCTGTTTTAAAATTCAATGTGGCATTACATCCTTGCCTTGCCTCAGTATTCGATGGTAAGTTACTCGTGTTAATTATATTTTTTTTACTCCCGTAATAATAATGGGTATATAAAAAGTAGCCATGGATATAAAGTTTAAATAATTGATTAATAACAGTATGTTTCCGAGATATGCTAAGTTATATGTTCGAAAACCTCTTCCACTGAACAATGGGATATTTATGATGGTACAAAAAACCTAACAGCAATTACGTGGTCGCGTTTCAAAACAACCTACCGCTACGCGGCTTACTTTGTTAGCATTCCTTATGTAAACTCATAAAACCCTCAACAAAAATAATTATCGTCCAGTCCCACGTCCAATGTCTATATAGATACATATATACTTATAAATTTTAATTTCTATTTAATTGATTTTTTTAAACTTAAATCTTCCTTACTTAAACTTGACTGACTACAACATAAATATATTACAGCTTTACATTAAAAATTAATAATCTAAGATTGGCTGTCTTTGGTTCTTGTTATAGCTTTGTATCGTTACAATCTGAACTCTGCAGTATTTACGCCAAAAAAAGATAAATCTACGGAACAAAAATGACAGTTCTTTAATTTGTACTCTAGGTTCCGGCATATAAATTAAATAAAAAAGTCAATGTCGCCATAAAAAAAACCTTATAGTCAAATCACTGCCTTTAATTGCTCTATATTAAAAAATACAAATAAATCTTGGTCAGAAAATATAAAATACTTATTTATACTTAAGGTGAATGCTCAGGGTCGGTTGCCGCACATTTTCGATAGATGGTCCTGTTTTTCTGCAACTAGTTACACGAACATCGAGCATCTATGAGACTTGATGTTGCAAATTGCGAGCACTACTACGACATTGCATTGAAATATCCAAAAAAACATTAACCTGAAATCATTTATAATGGATGAGATACCATGGCTTCTAAAATCCTTGTATAAATAGGCACTCACACATAGACAAATACACGTCTTTTTTGTGCCGCTAGAGCGCAGCACTTGTTAAAAGTCTCGCATACTAAAAGTTGTCTTTTTATGCCACCAGGTAGAGCGATCATAAAAAAACTTATTTATCGGTTGTAAAATAATAGAAATACTTTTGCGAGCTTTGCAATATTAAAAGTTTCAGAAATAAAAGATAGAAAAGAAAAATGTATACTTTCATGTTCGTAAATATAATGTTTATTGTATAGATCTTATAAATATAGCAAGGTTTGCATGATAACTGTAAAAGTATTACGCTTTACAATATACCAGATCAACAACAAGAACAATATTTATTATAATTTACAAGGGAATAAGAAATTTGGCAATGTAGTTCTATACCTAATAAGGGATACAGCTACATTTCCAAATTTCTTTGAAACAATGTTGTTTGTTGTTGGTATTCTAAAATTAGGTAAATATAACATTGTTTCAAATACTAATATTATGATATAGAATCGACTCTATACAATTTACAGTCATCTTGATTCTTGCAACCTCCTGTGCTTCATTCCTCCGCTAAAAAGAAAAAAATAATTGTTTAGTCCAATAATAATTATTACTGTATCCATACTTATTATAAGGTAAATGCTGCTGTGACATGTATAGATTCAATCATTCAATCATCGTTCCAGAGACGGGCCAACATACACCGTCACACTGCAATGCACCCACATTTCACCGATGGTATTTTGGTACCAATGTAATAGAGGGTGAGCCCATCGCCATTATATCGGGCACACGCCTCCTCAATATGAGGGGCATATAGGCCGTAGGCCCAGTGCAGTTTAGTGAACTTCACACGACTTTTGACAGACATGCAGGTTTCCTCACAAAGTTTGCCTTCATCGTACAGCAAGTGATATTTTTTATGGAAAATAAGATTCGCACATGAAAATCCGGAAATCTCAGTGATGGGAGCCAGGGTTTGAACCTGAACACCTCGTTCCAAGGCGAGCGTTCTGCCAACGAGGCTGTCACTGCTGTACAACTTTGGAATCTATACTAATATAATAGATTCCACTAGATGCGCTGATGTTCTTCACTCTCATAATACGATGGGATGGCAATCCGGTACAATCAGAGAGATCGGGCTGTGTTGTCCGAAGCACAAGCAAGTGATAATCATGAAATTGAACTTGTGTTGTGTAGCCACTTTACAATACGAGTTATGCTCTAAGGTATTTGTTACCAAGTTGTCCCGACTTTCACCAGTGTCACATTCCATCAGTATCTCCATTACAATTCAAATAGCAAACAAAACACAAATTAAAACAAAACTAATCGCAAATCCCACACAATTATTATTTGAATTTTGAAGTAAGTTTTTACATACATAATCACAAACACAAAATGAAATCGGTCGCAGCAGAGTAGTGAGTCCATTTTTTTTTATAATTCTGGAATTTGGCATCAGCATACCATAGACATGCTGCCAATTTGGTCAAGATATAATAAATTAACTTCGTAGACACCCAGAACAAAATAAGTAACACTATTCTATACATTCTAAGAACTTGGTAAGTGCTTACCGACTTTTATATTTATTAAATATCTATACCTCAGATTAACAGAATCCAAAGAGAATAATTTTAAAAAATATAACAGTAGGTAAGCACATACATAATATCTAAGTACAGAATGTATGTGCATCAAAACCAGTTATTTTCGGCCTAGGCACCTATTTATTATGTAGACGAGTACTCGTATCCGAGGTATAAGGTTTTGCGTTCAGAAACGAAAAAAAAAGTAATATCAATATATCTAAAACTAAGTAGGTTTCTAGTTGGTACCAATTTATAGCTACTCTATAATAAATCGGTAAGTAAAAAGAAGAGAAATAGGTGCACATAGGTATGTTTTCTTAGATTTATTCAATTACGAGCTATGTCGCACTTGATTTGTTCAAACGTTCAAGGGGTATCCCATTCATTAGGCTTCCCTATAATTTCGAAAAACCCGTTCATACTAGGTGCCGGGGCTTGCTTTCTTGTATCGCCAATCGTGTTAGGTTAGTTGGTTGGATATATATGTATGTATATATATATATACATACATGCCTTGCTGGTTGGTACCTTCCTATAGCTAGTCAGTAAGTAAGAAGAAGAGATAGGTACATACATATAGGTCGCTATGTAGATTTTCTCAGATTGATTCAATATTGAATAATTACTAAAAACCGATGTTACGAAATATGTCGCGCGAGTCGCTGTCGATGTATTCTAACATTTTTTCTAGTCACAGCTGGCTGTGCTGCTGATATATATATATATATGTATATCTATACTAATATTATAAATGTGAAAGTTTGGATGGATGGATGGATGAATAGATGGATGGATGTTTGTTACTCTTTCACGCCCGAACGGCTGAACGGATCTGGATGAAATTTGGCACAGAGATAGATTACAGTCTGGAATAACACATAGGCTACTATTTATCCCGGTAAAATGTATGGTTCCCGTGGGATAGATGTTTTAATTTTTCATACTTTTTATCGCGGGTAACACCGCCGGGCGCATCTAGTATATATATATATATGTGTACCTATCTCTTCTTCTTACTTACTGACTTATATATATATAGATATATATAGTATATATATATATCTATATATATATATATATATATATATATATATATATATATATATATATATATATATATCAGTAGCACACCCGGCAGTGCCTAAAAAAATGTTTGATAAATTGATCAATAAATCGACAAAGACTCGCGCGACATATTTCGTAACACGACATCATCTAGCTATGGCCTTGGAAGGTGTACATACTACCTATATATATTTTCGTTATATTACTACCACACCATGTTGGAGTAACACGGCCGAGCTGTGTGTTTTGGAAATCTAATATTCACTTACAGAAACAATATCAATCATTCAAAAAGACAAGTCCACCGGCAAGATTTGAACTTGCTATAGTACACGTTTGCATCAACCGTGTAGAACATTAGGCTACGTAGACCACTAGTCAAGACGACGAATATTTTGATAGGTTTCAATGATATTTACAACCAATTGAAACATGACATATTCATTCATTCATTGATTATTTAAAAAAATAAATACATGCCTTATGTAGGTATGTAGGTTATTTTATTATAATAACCCGAAAAAATATGTTTTGGGTGCAGACAAATCCTAAAAACTTGGATTACAGGAAATAGGGATACATGACGATCTGCACACACAGATAATAACACACCCCAAGTGGCTCAAGTGAAAAACGTAGGTACATGCGATTGTTCGTAGGTTCGATGGACGAACGAAATTTATATGTATTTTTTATTTTTAATTTTTTATTATGAATCTTTATACTTATTTATAGAAAATTTATATCTCTCTATATATTATAATGTTATGTCTTTATGTATTATAAGTAAAAACTCCTGCTGCCATCTGTCGCCGTAAATACTGAAAGACAAAGAATCGGATGCTTTATTAGTTACGGGTTAATTTGGACAGAGGCGCTTTTATTCACGCACACAAGCCTAAAATTTAATATCGTTTTATGATGTTATTACTATAAGATTTTGCCTGATATTTCATTCTGCGAGCTCTTTAATTTATAGAGAATTGATAACAATGCTTGTACAACTAAAAAACTGTATGTGTATCGAGTATTACAATGTTGAAATTTGTATGGGAATGCGACTGATCGCTTCCACCTTAATATAATATAGATATAAAGCATACAATTATCATCCCAAACAAAAAAAAACATACGGAACTCTATGAACATTTTTATTTTTTTATAGTAACTGGCGCTAGTGGCGTCGATATAATTAGAGGGAAGTATTTTCCGAACGCAGACAGAACCTAGTTGATTGTAGGAACTGGTTTTTATGAAGCATTTGTGTATGTTTATGGTTGAGATAGATAATTGTGTATTGAACCCGATTATATTAAAAACAAACCAAGGAGCTAGATTAATATGAAACTATTTTCTAATAGCGAAGTTGTTATTCACCCGAGGGAAAGGAAGCCCTTTTTTCGCCTCGCCATTGCTCCACCACTCCAATTAAATTCTTCTACAATACCCTCTTCACATTGAACCCCGTTGTACACCCATCATTTTATAATAACTTAATAATTTCAACATAATTAAAATAATAAAATAATTTACTACAAAACCTCTATTTGCAAACAATAGAACTACAGACATACGTTTCTGCTGATGTAGTTTATTGCTCGTCGAATAGATGTCACTACTTACATAGTACAACTTTTCTAAATTATGATGACTACAATTACAGTTCTTCCCGAAATAAATAGATGGCGCTGTCTTCAAGAATGATCAAATCGAAGCAAACGTGAAGTTCCCTCTCGACCAGTGTTGATAGCATTTAGCGAAGTTGTAGGCAATCATTGCTGCTGGTATTGCCTTTTGGCTCAAGCATTTGTCGATCAAACTTTCTATGTGGTCTTTATCTGAAAAAATAAACAATAATGAACGCTATGGTAGCTGGATGCTTTTATTGGATTGAAAAAACTTGTCCACGAGTTTTTTTTTTGCAAAGGAACCATAGCTCCTGTAGCGACATACTTCGCCACATTTACCAGTCTTATTAAGCTGAATATGATATAATGATCCTTATTCTTCTTTTTTATGTTGGCAATCAGCTACAAAATAGTGTCATTTTGCCAGTGTCCACTTAAATGGTTCCTTGTTATTACTTCTAAATATAAGTATCATTGATTATAATAATGATGTTGATGACGATGATGATGATAAAATTAATTGCCTAACCCTATCAGTAAAGCTATATTTCACCACACATCTTCGGAGAACTCGAACAGTCAAGCTATACTGTTTTATTTTAATTTCTTTCAGTCGTGTTTTTGAACACAATGGTTAATATAACACATTATACATCAAATAACTTCACTATTCAACTTCCCGCCAAAAAGTCAAAATAGTGATTAACACTAAAATCAATTGACGATTCTCATAGATGTTCGCAATGGAATTTCAAAATTTGCACGTAGCATAAATAGCCCTCGGAACCTTTGAGGCACAGTAACTGATAATACAACACCCTTATAACTGGAAGACGTTCCCTAAAAGTTATATTAAAAAAACGAGCTAAAATGGAAGGAGAAGAAGTTACTAACGTTCTTCGGGTGCCCCTTCCAGAGCCACATCCAATCTGTAAACACCTTCACGTGTCATGAGACCTGCCTTCATCAGGACACACAAAACCCATTGCTTCAATAATGCGTTCTCATCCTGAAACATTAAGATAAGCACTTAATTATATTAGACAAAAGTTCGAGACAAAGAGTCGAGTAAATTCTACATTGATGCTAACAGTTATACGTATAATAAAGAATAATTTGGAAGGAAGTCAAATTTGGAAGGGATGTTTTTCGGCATGGCCTACAAATATCAACCAAAAACAAAATCTTGTCTAGGCTTTTTTTGACAAGACAGACGATAACGCTTTTTTTGGAGCTGTAATTTCCAATTGAAAGAATCTTTTCTTTCTTTTCTTTTTCTTTCAACTAAATTGTAGTCCTAAAATGTGCTTCCATGCTGAATGCGAGACATTTAAGAATACTTAAAGTAAATATCGATAGTCACTTTGGGCATGAACTAATATTACTTTTATTTATTGTACAACACTAATAAACCTTTATTTTTTAATTCTACACCAAACCCATTTGCTAGGATTTATAATTAGCATTGGATTATGTACTGTCCACAAACTATTTAATGTAATTTATCTGTAAATATTCCCGAATGTTAATAAAAAAATAAAACTAATCAACATATTAGTTTTCAAAACTCTTCCCCTAAAGAATGACAGCTATTTTTTGCAAATGTACCGTAAGGTTTATTATTAACTTGACTATTGACATATAAACTGCACTTTAAATGGTCTATAAATATTGTATATTTACCTAAATATAAGGCGGTTTTATCCTTTGGTCGTTATTTATATGACTTACCTTCCAATGTCCACTTCTCACTTTTACGACCAGCTCTGGGTCCACTCGAACTTCTTCGACGCATTCCATCTGCCGTCTCGTTGATAGTATTTTATCTTTTTCACGCTTTACTATTTCTTCAGTAGTAGACAAAGCTGCCTAAAAAATTATCAAGAGTTCATTTAATTTTAAATAGGTATTAACGGTTACGTTTGACAGATAAACTAATTCTAAATATGTTTTGTACCAGATAGCTGGTGGTGGATATATCATGTGCTCTAAATATGAAATTTTTAATTTTGGGCCAAATAAAAAAAGAAGAAACACTTGTTACCTGAATAACCGCAATTATATAAAAACCGACCAAAATAACACCTTTATTGAGAACACCCATCGTAACAACGGATCAAACACTTCCGATGAAGACAAATGGAAACTAGATAACCATTCCAAAGAGTCTTACCTTTTTATATGTCACCTCATCCAACAATGGGTTGCAGGACAATACATGAACTATTGCATAATTCAATTATCGTTTTTATGTGAATCGAGAAATATAAATATTATTGATACCTATAACATTTGTTATGATCGATGTTTATAAAATGGAATCGGATAAGTATTTCATTATGTCATTAGCCGAAGCGTAAATAGCATAGTGGTTAGAGGAGGCAGCCTTGTGAGGGTTCTGGTTTTTTACCTGTTACGACCTGATTAGCTCAGTGGGTAGTGACCATGCTTTCTGTATTGTGGGTCCCGGGTTTGTAGGGACAGTTTTTGTGTGATGAGCCTAAATGTTTGTACCCGAGTCAAGGATGTTTAATATCTATATAAGTATTATATACTGAGTTCGCCCTCAGTCCATTCTACGGTACCCATAATACAAGCGTTGCTTAGTGTGGGACCGTATAGTTGGTGTGTTTGTCTGGCTATATTTATTTATTGTATTTTACTGAGGCTTAGATTTTCTTGACATAGGATGAGAAGAAAACGGATCTTTTATTATTGTGTTTATAAAAGAAAAATAATAATATAAAATCGATTGTCTACAGATAGTTAGCGGCTTGATGGTGCAGTATATTTGTTCGATATCTAGTTTGGTCAGTAGAAAGGAAAAATTTCATTTACAAAGGAGTTGCTACTAACAAACCATCCATCAGTTTGGAAACATCCACTGGATATATGCCTTTCTAGGGATTTCTATTCGAGGTCTCCAGGTCCAGGCCCAGGTCTTACGGTTGTTTGCCAGATATATGTTTTTCCTTTTTTTTCCCTCTAATGGCCTTTTTCTGCCAGTTATATCAACTAGCTTCCTACGAGTGTCAGATTGACAGTCTATCTTTTTTAAGGCATGCTATTATTTCTACCTCGC
Source organism: Pheosia tremula (assembly GCA_905333125.1). Lineage (NCBI taxonomy): Eukaryota > Metazoa > Arthropoda > Insecta > Lepidoptera > Notodontidae > Pheosia > Pheosia tremula. The sequence goes on along the minus strand of HG995416.1, from coordinate 7,677,390 downwards.
TGTCGTTGCTTTTCAAACTACCTCCCACAATGGCAACGAAAAACTTAACTATAGGACGTATGCACTTGGTCTCAAGGTCTAAGCTTGTAGCAAATGTTCGCATTTCTGCGTACAACATAGATTTAATCATTACAGAACATAAGTTTAAGATTCGATGCGGTTAATTAGTTCAGTGTAAGTAAGGTTAAATGAAAATATCAAGTCAATTCCACTTTTTATTGATGAATTAAATTCGCTCAGCGGCAGTTACTGTTGATATAAGTTTTATCTTCACAAAAAGTATTCCCTGTATTCCGAAATTAGCATAGATCAAGAGAAATTCTTATATTTTCAGTTGTCCATCAATATTGAGGGTAGTAGACCATTGAACAAGTAACGCCATCTATTGGTGTTATTTGGAAACTTTGTCAGTTGTATTTAGCATATTCTAGACTGCTGATGATGAAGGTTTATAGTACATCTATTCCTTGAACCGGTTGAAATGCTTAAGTTCATCTTGTAGTTCTGTGGTTTACAGGAAGATGGCGTGCTTGGGGTCCTTCTCGTGGTAGCATTTGACGTAGTTCCACGCCGTCTGCTGAGGTGTGTTGCCCTTGTTAGCCAGGCAGGTGTCAATCAGCTTCTCAACTGCTGGTTTATCAGCTGATAACAAAAAAAAAATATTAACTTAATATTCCCGTTATCTTCAAGATTAATTAGCTTAGTTATTAGTGAGCCCGCTGTCTGTGTCGCTCGAATCCTGGCAGGGGCAAACATTGTGTGATAAGTACGATTGTTTGTACCCGAGTCCTACCAGGATTTGAGCCTGGGACCCGCGGCACAGAAAGCAGGATCACTACCAACTCATCCGCGTCTTTATAATGTAACTCTGTTATTTATGTATTAATTCAAATAAAACAAACACTACATAATTGTGAAGCTAACCACAGCAAATTAGTGAAAACCGCAACAAATCGCTTCAGCCGTGTCTGAGATTAGCGCGTAGGAACGCACAGACATACAGAAAAATATTCTAACAATAATTGTTATGGGTTCTATTGCGTTTGTAAAGGCCCCCAATAACAGTTTTTCTCATTTATCTTCTACGTACAGATAGCGATCAGTTACATTGTTATTATATGTCTCTATGATATTGCATAGGAATGGGTAATCTGGGACCTAAGTTTAATAATTTACCTGCATTAGGAACTTTGGCAAGAGCGACGTCCTTCTTGAATTTGCCATCCTTGGTCATCAGCTCCGACTTGATCATCATGCATAGAGCATACTTCTTCAGAGGTTCGTTCTCGGTCTGCAATAAATATTTATGAAATAAAAAAAAAATCCCATACGTCCTATTTCATGTCCATCAGAACGCCCTCCCAATTTTATTTTAATTTTCCTGCAATAGTTCCTCCGCCTGCTGAGGTCAATTACCGGTTTATGCTATCATTTACAGCAGTTTACCCCAGCAGGTGGCCAGCATAACATCAACATTCTGAAAAAGGGCCTCTACGTTCTGGTATTTCCTGTTATATGTGCTATCTGTCTCGGCAAACTTCTTCTGGCCTCAGAACCAAATGTATGAGAAAACAAATTATCTTTTTTTTTATCCCATGTTTTAATAGTATAAATGGTGTAACCTAACATGACTTTGTTTAATATATATAGAGACTAGCTGTCTCGGCGTACTTCGTACCGCTTCATAATAAATTATCTTGATAATTCGTTTTTTTAGCTATTTTTTCCCATGCTTTAATAGTTATTCTGTTATTCGGGGCGGAGACAAATTCCAATAAAATCTAAGATCATAAAAATCGGCTCATCCGTTCTTGAGTTATAAATAGTGTGACTAACACGACTTTGTTGTATATATACGCGTATAATATATAGATTTAAATTAAAAATCCAATTCGTTTTTCGTCAAACAATATTAAATAGACTTATTCTGCGCGTGCATAGCATCGCTTTATTTCAAGGAAACTGGGCTTACCTTGAAGTCTCCGGTTTTGAGCTTGTTCACAAGCTGCTCATCGGGCTTAGCCTCGGCGAGGCATTCCGTGCGGTGTTGCTTTAGCTTCTCCTTCTGTTCGTCAGTCAAAGCCTGGAAAGAGAAGCAATCCCACTAATATTATAAATGTGAAAGTTTGCATGGATGGATGGATGTTTGTTACTCAATAACGCCAGAATGGCTTAACGGATCTGGATGAAATTTGGCACAGAGATAGATTATAGTATGGCATAGCACATAGGCTACTTTTTATGTGTGGGATAGAGGACATACTTTTTGATCGAGGGTAAAACCGAGGGGCGCAGCTAGTGAGTTATAAATGAGTATATTTTTTTATTATTTATGTCACAAAATTATGTGAAGTGAGTAAATAGTTATTAATATTAATAATTACTGGACAATAATCTATGAGAAATTCTCTATACATAATGTTCTCTATGGTTTTCTCTCTATGAATGAAAAGTGCTCTGAGTATTTAATAAAATTATGATTTAAATATAAATCTCAAGAAGTCTATAATTTTCACGCCAGGGCCCTTGGTATATTTAACAATGACTTAGTACTTAGTCTGTTTTAAATATTATGTTATTTTAAATAGTATGTTACTTAAAACAGACTACATATTCTTAATATGTTTTAAATAGTCTGTTAGTTAATCTACTGTCGATGAAAGAATAAGTTTCACCCAAAAAAAAAACGGCAAGAACCAAATAAATGTTGCCCATTACACAAATAGGCAGCATTTATTTGGGTTTACCAGCTAATTCCAGTCGAGGCAATATTCTTCGCAAACTATGCCTTGCAATGGTATCACGGACTCCTGAATTACTCATGTTATCAAACAATCTAAACAACTTTTAAGTCCATCTTTATCCACAAAAGTTACAAACTACGAGAATTTAAGTATTTTTAGAATAAAACCAACCAAAAAACCATTATTTAAAGACAAAATTTACCGAAAGTTACAATCAATTTGAAAGGATTTGTATAACCGATGGTGTTCAAATATAACACTTATGGCGTATATATTAAAACTCACCTGAGCAGCCAGGAAGCAAGCGGCGAATACCAGTAAAGCCTTCATTATGTTGAATAATATTATCACTTGTTACTTGCACAGGAGTCTCAGTGGAGTGGTATCGAATCCTACAGGTTCGGTGCTTATATACTGTGGCTTATCAACCTGCGCGAGATTCACATATTGACAATAATCGTCGGTTGATTTTGTGGGGTCCTAAACATTTTTTAAATTATTATTCTTCCTGCAACAAATATCAGCCTTGCTTGTTATATTTACATTATTATAATCATTATGTTATGTCAGGTAGTATTGAGTGGAATGATAGACGTTATTTTTCTTGGAAATAGGTTTTAATTATTGTTTTAAAATTGGTAGCACTTTCAGTATGAGAGCACAATAGAGATAGTATAGTAAAGTAATTAGTAGTAAGTAAGTAGTTGTAAAGATAGAATAGTTTGCTAATCTAGTTATCATATGTAGTTTATTTGTATATACATTAAACCAGTGTTATTGCTGTAACTGTTCAGTACAAATTCAAATGAATGACAAAATATAGTTTTGAGTTTGTCGTTAAAACAATACCACCTTTTTTCATTGGTGGCTCAATGTGCAGCTGGATAGTTTTAAACTATCCTTGATTTCTGATTTAATTCATTCCATTTGATTGGTTTGCTCAAAATAGTTTCTAATTAAGTTATTATTTCGAATTGAAATAAAATTATTTTATGGATTTTATCGCGTTTATGTTTTGTTTTTTGTGTTTACAATTAGTTTTATTTCAATGTGTAGTATTCGCGTAAATATAAGAAATTTAAATTAATACCAAAAGTAAGGACCCCTGCTCCCGAAGCGTGGGTAGGTCTGGAAAAATCCGGGTGCGTCTCGTATAGCGTCTGCTTCACACTGGGCCATGTATACGTTGTGTGTTTTTATTTTATAAGTTATCCTTTCCTCTCGGCTTTGCTTTCGATATTTTAAAATGTAGTTTGTGTCGATACTCGTACTCTACTGTTTTGTTATACTGAAATATGAATTACTAGCTGTCCCAGCGAACTTCGTACCGCCTCAGAATCTCTTGAGACTGATACAATGAATTTATTGGTACTCTATGAAAAATGTAAACAAATCTATGCCACGGGAACCATATATTTTACCGGGATAAAAAGCAATGTGCTATTCCAGACTTTAATCTATCTCTGTGCCAAATTTCATCCAGATCCGTTCAGCCGATCAGGCGTGAAAGAGTAACAAAAATCCATCCATCTATCCATCTATCCATCCATCCAAACTTTCACATTTATAATATTAGTATAGATACTGAATAAAAATGTATCTGCAATGAATTTCATTTTGTTATGTATATATGGGGTGTACTTATGTAGCAGGGCTAGCACGCATGTCAAGACAATACTCACGGAATATGTCGCACTCGCTGTCTCGTTTTCGCAACTCATATTAGAAAAAAAATACAACCGAATTGAGAACTCTTTCTTGAAGTCGGTTCAAAATGGGATAAAGCCAATGCAGCTCACTCTTTGAGTTATATCAACCGGTCATGCTGGGCCTATACATATACGGCCTACCCCTTTGGAGAAAAAAAGCGTGAAACGACTGAAGATTTCAAATTAAAAATATTACGTATTGATAAACCAGCTTCAATTCACAAACATAATCTCCAACATGTTTTCAATAGATATATTTATTATGCTTTATTTTTAATCGATGGTTTTAAAAAAACAAGAAAGCTACAAAACCTGTTATAGTTCAATAGCTTGTTTGTTTTTGCCGTTTTTTTATTGCCATTCGACAACGAGTTGTTTGTTTTTGGCCTTGAAATATAAACTAGATAGCAGACCCTATAGAAGTACACCTATGTATATAATACCAGCCCTTTTTTAAATGTCCCACTGCTGGGTACGGGTCTCCCCTCAATGCGAGGGGGATTAGGCCACTACGCAGGCCCAGTGTGGGTTGGGGGACTTCACACATCTTTCGAGGGGTTCTCTCAGACACACAGGTAACCTCACGATGTTTTCCTTCACCATTTAACCACCATTACCATTTACCATTTAAGTGATAATCGTGGTTGAAAATGAGATTTGCACATGAAATCCCAGAGGTGCGAGCCGGGGCTTTGAATCTGCGAACCTCGTTACCGAGGCAAGCGTTCTACCAACTTGGCTATCACTGCTTTACACACCTAAGTACTTCATGGAAATATGATTAATACCTATCCTATCCACCAGCTGGAAGACAGAGATCAGATGGACATAGACACCCTCAAGGAAATCGTCTCATCACAGTCCTTTTCCACTTACAACCTGGAACCAGACCCAGTGAACCCAAAAAACCATCGAGAGCAACTAGCCAGCTCTCGGATAATGTTCAAAGTCCGCAAATCCACGCTGGGCGAGCGTCACAGACTTTGGCATGAATCCTCCTCTCATTGAGGGGAGGCTTGTGCCTAGCGGTGCAAGATTGGCGAGCGGGCATGTTGTTAGAACGCTCGCCAATTAGTTGTACAGGTTCCCGGCTTCCATGACTCTGGCTCGCACTTCTTGTTTTTTTATTACATTTTAGGCACGTATTTGATCTCGATTTCACCTGACGGTAAGTGACGATGAGATCTACGATGGAGCATACTTGCCTAGAAGGTAACTGTTCACTCTCTACTTTAAAACACCCAGAGTGTAGTCAACAACAAACAAAGTTCTGACATTATCGAATTTTCATTGGCGAATCTCTATTTAAATAATGATTATCACATGCTGTATGGTGAAGGAAAACATCGTGAGAAAAAGGGGCGAAAGTCGTGTGAAGTTAACCAAACTATAGTAGGCCAGCGAGCTAGACTATGATATGTCTTCCTGATATTGAGGATGAACGTTCCCGGTATAATTGCAATACGGTCGCCCCCTATTATCCCCCCCCCCCTTCGGGGATTACATGCGTGACGGTGTATATTATTATTATCAACTTGTATCCTGCAAAGTCACCTCGTACAGGCCTTATATCTTCTGGCCGTTGGTTGCCAGTCCGCCTTGACATTCTAGAATCTTATCACCCCTATATGGGAGTCTTACCTTAACACAGTATGGGGTAAACCCAAGGAAATCATATTGCCGGAGTGTCGCGTACAACATTTTCAAGAACAAAATACTAAGCCGATATGTGTAGTCCACGCGACTTCGCAAGTACGTAAGAGCGTAATTCACGTGTGTTTTGTGCTATAATATGTTGTTGGCGACACTTCGTCTGAATTATCTTTGTCATCTTAGGATAACGGCAATGTGGCATGTATATTATTTATTTTCTTCAGTCTACCATGCTAGGTTCAGTGACCATCACCTCAGACAACCTGTCTGAGGTGTTTATTGAACCTAGCAACAAATATAACGGGTTTATCTGCGGACTTGATTTTTTATTATGAACATGATAGCTGTTGCCTAGGAATTATATTATATAATCTGTGAATCTATTTATGATAGTAATATTGATATTATTACTAAGTATACAGGTGATTCATAAAGGTTATACTAACCTTTGAACCTGCGCTTCTTTAATATTTGTTATCATTTTGGTGAAGACAGAAATAAAATACGTCGATTTAAAAAAAAAACAACAAAATGTTTTTTGTTTTTAATTTTTTTAATAATTGTTGTATGCTGTATATTTAATCGTAGATAATATATTTTAAGTATATTATACACGTTTTTAGGCATTTCTTGTTTAAACAGACTGACAGACAGACATAGTCGTACCATAAGGGTTCCATTTTCACCATTTTTGTACGGAACCCTAATCATCCTAATTACGCATTAAATATAAATTATTATTTCATTCTCACAACTACTGGACACTTTCTTTAAATATGTAACTCTTAAATCTTACACTTTATTGTTAGATTTAACAACACTAAATAAAATAGGCAGTATAAACCCGCGCCATTATGCGCAACGCCTAAGCCCTAACTGATAAATTGCGAGTGAACAATCAACTCAACGACATAATGCAATAACCAGCGACAGCCACTGTTGACTTATTGGTGTACGTTGACCTTTATGCCCTCGTCAATTTAACATACTTCGAGAGCGTTCGATACGATTACGATTACGAGTCTTTCAGATTTTGGGGTTCCGCGGTGAACAAACATCACGAAGAGATCTGCATGTCTGAAAAAACCCTTGAAAGACGTGTGAAGTCCGCCAACCCGTAATAGGCCAGCGTGGTGGACTATGGCCTAATCTCCCAATCTCCCTCGCATTGAAGGAGGCCCGTACCCAACCTTATAGTGGGATATTAAATAAGGGCTAATAATATATTAGGGTTTTCCGGTATCAGAAATATAATTATTTCGTATAAGTCAAAGTCAAATCATTTATTTCGTATAGTCCTTCGGGGGCACTTACACATTGTCTTAACTCTACAACCGAATCGGAAGGCGACCTTATCTGAGACGATCCGGCGAGAAACTCAGCGGGCTTGTCTTTTTTTTTAATGCTCTTGTTTTTTTTAATAACCATGATTCTTACAATAAAAAAAATAAGATCCAGTGTGTTGCCATGCGAGAGGCATATATTAATATGGGTGCTTATAAAGGGTGCAAATTAAACTTCACTTATCAAAACGTTAACTCGTGTTTACTTTATATTAAACGTTATTGACGCTAACGACATTAATGTAAGTTAACGACTTCCTGTTCAGAAGGTCCCGGTTTTGAATCCCGGTCGAAGCGGTTATTTTAATATTACAAATAGACACTCCAATATTATTTATTTTTATAGATGTGTATTTATTGAATGTGTCATTGCTATTAATTACTTGACATTAGCAAATTACCCGCTAAGTTGTGGGCGAGGCCATATTAATATCCATTATATTTCATCGCATCTCATTTCGTAAAGAACGAAGAAAGTAATTAGTGCACTAAGCCACAGGTGCGGCCGAACCATAAGATAAACAGAGCTATAAGCATTTGAGGTACTTGGTAAGGCATCAAATGCTTATCAAGTCATGATAATAACTCGTTTATCCCAGCGTTTGTCGGTTAAGTTACAGATAAATCAAGTTACTCCTGCACCAATGATCTCAAGAAGGTATATTATCTGAATCACAGCTAATTTGTGCCGCGGCCGTAAGCGCATCTGCCAAACAAATTCTGGACAATAATCTATGAGAAATTCTTTGTACATAATGTTCTCTATGGGTTTCTCTGTCTTATCTATGGCGTGTCCTCGATATTGTTTTTTTTTAAGTGTTCCGAGTATTTAATTAAATTATAATTATATAAATCTCAAGAGGTCTATAATTTTTCACCCCAGGGCCCTTGGTATATTTATCAAATTCATCTTGGCTTCATAAGATCTCATAGGGTTTTAACAATACTTGACGTATTATTTATTTTGTTTTTTTAAGCAAACGGACTTTGATTCTCGTAAAAATGAAAAACAAATGTTTACCACAGTAGCGTCCACTTTGGTAAATGTTTGATCTTGATTTATTATATTTACTCAAATACTACACACTGAAATAAAACTATTTTTTAGGATTTTATCGCGTTTATTTTTTGTTTTTACGTTCCCGACGTTCCGTAAAAACAAAAAATAAACACGATGAAATCCTTAAAAATACAACCGAATTGAGAACCTCCTCCTTTTTTGAAGTCGGTTAAAAATAGTTTTATTTCATTGTTTGATCTTCTTCAATTCTTTTATTACTTTTCAAAACTTGCGATTGTGAATCATAACGTTTAAATATCGTAATGTATAGCAATCTCTCGTTTCGAGGAAAACCACATCAACAATTACTCTTAATCAGATAAACTTGATACTGTCATCATGCCATTTTGTGCGTAGTATCCTCGCAATTATGGACTATTATCCTCAATTCCGTGCCTTATGCACGCCTCCGCACATCCACAAGTCGGGAACTGCGTCAAGACTTAAACGAGCAGTTTACCTTTGTTTACCTTTTCTTACATACATCTCCAGTTAGTGGCTTTAAGGCAAGATAACATAATTGAGTGTTTTTTTTTAATAACTACTTAGTATAAAAGAATCGTGAAAGTAATTTAAAATAGAAGCATTATATTATTAAAATTCTTCTTATAAGCACGACTATTAATAGCTTGTAAGCAGGTCTGAATAAAAGTATAAATAAAAATCCAAAATGAATCTTCCAAAAAGTTCATAAATCCCGTCTAAACGCGGTATACCGCTGTATTAGAGATGTGTAAATCCTGAGTGAATTGAAAAAAAGATTTACTTTTTTCAATAATACATCATGCATCACTAAATCAGAAGTTTTTGGAATACATCTTTAAATCACTTTGGATAAGATTCAAATTGATTCAATTGAGACCATTACGATGTGGAGTGAGAAGACTATAGGCTGGTATTATGATTCAGAAAGAGATAGAGAAGGATGTGTAAGTTCGCGCGTGCGTACTGCATACGAGCGACGCGTCGCCGTATAATGTAGAATGCAGAGAAAACTATTCTTTCTGCGCCTTATAATTAAGTGGAATGTATTTTTTTTTATAGGAAATCGAGTGACGGTTTGTTATGTTTTAGTTTTGAATTAATGTTTCGAATGTTTCGATGCTTTTAATTGCGTATGCGAAATTATTTTGAGAGTGTAAATAGTGAATTGAACCAAAAACTATAAATAATAACTCTTTATATTTATCTTTATCAATGATATTTTGACTTTTGTAAATAATTAAAAACTTTAATAAATGTAAATAATTAGGTAGTGATCAAGTGTGTTGGTACAAAAATAAGTACGTTCTTATACCTCATTAGTACTAAGTAGGTATTTAATAACGCCAACCTAGTCCTTTGTATGTTTGTTTAGTTAATTATGAAAGCTAGGTTGACAGTCCTAAGCCTGATAAGAATGAAGGGAAATCAGTAGTATATGTATCTTTTTCTCCTTCCGAATCTCTTCGAATCATTTACGATGTGTCGTATGAATGACTCTTTAAATCTTTTAATTCCGACACACACGGATTTAAAAGATTTAAAGATTTAAAAGAGTGATTTAAATCTTTTGAGTGAAAAGATTTATAAATCTGTAATCAAGTAAAAGATGTAGTTTGCGCATCTCTACGCTGTATTGTCGCTACCTTCAGGGCGATGCCGAAACACCGCAGTGCGCAGTACGCGAACCAACCAACTTCGGACTAGTAGAAAATAATACATACCACTGCGAATGCTCGATTTTTCAAAACAAAATAGTGAAATAACCTTGCCATCTGTAATATAAAACAATAAAATATTTGAAAAGGAAGTATAAGGAATTGGAAATTTGAATTTGGAAATAAATTGCGTGTCATTGTTTTGATTGGAAATTGCGAAGGCGTGATTGGCTGGTAAGTGTTATTTTCTATTGTTATTCATCTTATTTATTTAGTTTTAAAAATTGAATACGATATTGTGAATACAAGTTCATGATGGATTGATAAAATAAATACTAAAATAGTTTGAGATTTATATGCAACAATATAATTTCGGGAAGTACAAATAACAAAAATATATGCTTTATATAAAAAATCCTATTTAATTAAGTCCACGTTATTATACCGTGATAAAAATAAAAAATATTATAAATCTGAATTTTAATTTGTATGAAAAAATTAAATAATTGTAAAAAACTAAATGAAACCTGTTGATTTGCATTGCTCACAAAAAAAACATCTTTTTGTGAATTTAACATACCAAATTACTATGATTAAAGATATTCTGTAACGTCTAATGATATTATTCCAATAAATGATTATCAGAAAAAACTTTATGTGTTCTCTATATTGTATGAATTATATTTATCTTGTTAATCAACTAATTCCGATTCTACTGATCATACTCAAATAATTAAAGGCATAATAAATTCAATGTGAATTCCTCAAACCAAGGATAAAAACATCGCGTGCGAAATATTCTGTAGGCAACGTTGACATATTTAGCATAAAAAAGTGTAACCATTAGGGCTGTCCGCACTGCAGCGTAGAATCGATCTCGTCACCGCGCCTGCGTAAAACGTACACGTTTGCGTCAGTGGAGCAACGGCACGGGTGGGAACTCGACGACATGCCGAAACCTACACCCGTCGAAGACCTAATAGTACCACCGCAAGATCATAAAATATGTGGAACTATTTGCATCTGCACTATGACAGCCGTGCTGAGCTGCGTATCCATCGTCTACTTGACGGTCGCCATCTACATGCCTTACACCAGAGCTATAGCATCGGGGATTGATCCTACTCCTATTATGTGCACAACAACAAGGGCTGTCAATAAAGACAATTGCGACTGGGGCTCGTGCGGTGAATGGTGTTTGAGCAAAACTTCGGGTGCTTGCATCCAGATTTACGTCAACGTGAGAAAGAATGGAACATCGTTGGTACTCTCCGAGTGCGGCAGTTCCGCAAACAAGACCTGCTTTGGGATTGACCAGGAAAACGCGAAGAAGTACCACTGCATCAGAGATGAATGCCGCAATTTGACTGGCACATTCAACTGTACCGAAGGGAAATGTATCAATATTACTGATGCTTTCGAGTGCGCGTTTCGAGATACAGACCCACCACTGAAATGCTCCGGTAGAAGAGGAAAAATAACATGTATAGACGTTCACGGACTGTATTATTGCAACAGAGGCACGTGTAGAAAGATCAGAACACCATACAATTGTGATCGTAGATGCGTCGATATTCCCACCCGCAACAAAAATGTTATAGTGCTGAGTGGAGACAGAGTGTTCTTGGCGAGATGTGCAAAACTAATTCAAGAAGAAAAAGCAGAAGTCGTTTGGACTGATTCGGGCGAAGAGGTGCTTATGCTGTCGTGTCACGCTGTTCACAACGGCACGTCAGGAGTCGTTGCCAGTGATTGCATAAACGCTGCTTTGTTACCGCGCACAGATATATCAGAGCTCACAAATTTTACCTACTTACAATACTTATATCAGTCCAGGGCTGTACCAAATCGTGTGATCGCTCCATCTGAGGTCGAACTAACTCTAGCTAATGATAGCCGCCTAATGATCAATTTAGAAGGCTGTGTTAACACTCTAGCTGACGAATGCAAGGAGTTTCTCAAAGATTACGGGCGAGATGGTACAGATCATAACGCTAAAGCCAGATTCCCTTGTTTCTACATGGAAAACAGCCCTGATACGGTAGTAGCAAGGTTCGATTTGGCTACAACGTATCGTCAATTTCTAGTAGCGCTTGTGCTGCCTACAGTGTTGATCGTTGTATCGTGTATAACTTTGATATTCTGTCAAAGGACCATTGAAGTGGGTGACGATGCAAAAATGAGGTTTAAAGGGTGTTCAGGTGGGCAGGCCGATATGCAATTACATCCGAACGATCCTGTTTCTCCACTCTGAGATCAGTCACGTGAGATATTTTGTTTACTACTTTGATCAGTTTTGCTAACAATGTATATCATCTTGTACAACTGCTAGACTAACCTCCAAATGTATAAGCTTTGATAAATTTACAAAGGCATTATAAGGCATTTTACAAAGAAAAGGGGCCTTGGTATGTCTTTGCACAATAATACTATTTTAGTTTGGTTATTGTTAAAGATGCTGATTTGTACAATAAATCCTCCACGAAAAGAATAAAAAAAAATCAGAATTCTAAATATAAAATATGAATATAATTAGCGAAACCAGAGAACAGAATGAAAAACATTAAATTATTGTGAATGATGAAAATGTAAATAATAGGTATAGAAATTAAACACAGAATTGAAATAAAACTAGTTGAGTTAGTATTAGTTCGCGTAACTATAAGAAATCAATATTTAAACGCAGAACTCGAAACGTAACGACCTTGACATAGTTAAAGCATGTTTCAGTTTAATAAGGCTTTGGGAATACCATGAGACGGTTTCCTATGTCACCAATGGTTCACTTACAGTTTCAGTGTTAACAAAACATTTATACTCCTCGAGTATTGTTTTAGTTACATAGACTGTCAAAGATTGGTCACTAGTTCCAAATATAATTTCCAATCGAGCAGCATTCCCACTTACTACATTAGCAAGTAAATGTTATTTACCAGTGTTTCCAATCTCTGTTCCAGGCGTTCCCCTCCTTTGCGAGGGTCCGGCTAGTTCATTAAGAGACGACTAAACGCTTGCAATGCTTTCTACTGGCTGACACTCCCTCCAGATGTCTACTATGAGCAGATCCAGAGCCAGCCTCTCTCCAGCAGCATCAGAGAGATCAACACTACCGATGGGAGGGTCCGCAGAACCAGGCAGCCCAGAATTCAAGCCTCTGGAGCCGACGAGGGAGCAGCTTTTGACTCACTTTTTTGAAAGATTCAAATTCTACACATCGCTTTGCCTTGGCACGTCTGCTATACTCGCAGTATTCGCTTTCCTCTTTCTTATACCGTTCGTTGTTGAGCCTGCTATTCAAACGATACTGGCAGAGTTTGTGCCCGAAGCTGGCATCTGTTCCGTATCTGACCACGTCCATGCCGAAACCCTGACTAACTGTACATGGGCGTCGTGCCGAGAGGGCTGCACGACCGCTCACACGAAATGCCACAAGATACGCGTGAATTTATCAAGGAGACCATTCATAGAAGGTGGTCCTGTGCCTATCGATTGGGATGAAACAGATCTGAAGTTTCTCATAAACCCTGAAGGTTGCGGATACCCACCAAGGGTGAATTGTTCTGTATTCGCAAGTGATTACGCAGGACCAAATGCTCCAAAGGTTTTCCCTTGCTACTACAGTTTGACGAGAGCTGATCTGGTCGTGGCAAGATACTCCTGGGAGTCGACAGTTCGAGGATTGATATTAGCCTTGGTGCTGCCGACTACGATCTTCGTGTTCAGCTTGAGTGTGCTCGCTTACTGGCACTGTCGTTGTTGCGATAGAGCGTGTCATAGACGAGTTCACGCCGAATCATTCGCAAGTAAAGAGGAGTAAGTATTTATTGATTGTCATTTTTTTTTGTAGTGAATGACTCAATGATTTTACAATAGTTTAAATACTGATCTTTCAGTTCCTATCTCAAGTATAGTGTAGGAACATCATAGTTTTAATGGAAAATTCCTAGTATTTTAAAAATATTTTATATACTAGAATTATTTGCACTGTTACGAGTGGTGCTATAAGTAACAACATTTCAAAATTACTGTTACATAAATTTTACCAGAGGTCATTTTCCTAAGACAAACTACTGGTTGTATTTTATGGTACCTTCTTTTTTATTAAAATATATTTTATATCAATACAGTTAGTTATCGTGAAAATAAATTTATCATTTATTTATATGCATAATTTAATATTATCTAAAGGTTTCGCGAACATTATTAATTAATTCCTAGGGGATATTACAATATAATATATATCAAAAATAATGGCATCCTAGATATGTGTCATAGATATAATTATAATGGAATATCCTCCTTATTGCTTGAACTATAATTACACATAAGTTGACCTAACCTTTTAGTTAGTACTTATTTAGAATAGAAAGCACTAAGTTAAAACATAGATAATTAACTTTGAAGATATAATTTTGACGATTATTTTAAAATAATGAAATAATGGAATTAGCTTACTTAAACATAAATGAAATGTTATATATTTATTTTATTTATTATTACATGATAAAGACAATTTTTGGGTACCACTCTCATTGTCCAAATTATTGTAGGTAGGTACCGTCAACATCGAAGGTACTTTTTACCTATCAACATTGTCAAATATACTTGATATCATTAACTAAAAATTCTGCAATCTACAAAATCAGAGCTGACTTTTTATATATTTTGTAGAAACAAAAAAACATATTAACATATTATTGTATGCTTTGTTTATTACAGCAGCAAACTTCTCTGCGAGTTGGACGACGATCCTAGTGACGATGTCTTCTGACGCCGACCTTCTGCCGCCCGCCGCCGCACCTCCCCCCGGACCGAAGGCTATGCGCAATTGTAAAACGCTGCGTCGACGCTACGACAACGCTACGTCAACGCTACGTCGACACTGCGACAACGCTGCGTCGACGCTACGTCAACGCTAAGTCAACGCTGCGTCAACGCTACGTTAACGCTGCGTCGACGCTACGTCAACGCTACGTCAACGCTGAGTGAACGCTGCTTCAAATATTATCCTTTCGAAAGTTATTTACCTTAATATCTAACTCTTCTGAACTGCAAATCTGCCTGAGTCGCTTGAACAGTTCTTATTTAGGAGGATAATTTTTGTGATAATTATATTTTTTTGTCTCTCGTAATACAATTAAAAAAAAAACAAAATTTATTTCCCCACCATCCATCCACCACCACATGTAATTCAGTGATCCCATTGATCGAAAATTAATTAGATATAAAATATGAAAATGATTAACTTTTCAAGTGATAGATTAAAAAAAATAGTGCAGATGTGCACAAAAAATTGTGCTTATAATCTTCTAAATTCCAATAAGTATCGTAATTTAGAAATACATTATGTGAAAGATAAAACAGGGGTGTTCATGAAACAGTATTAAAAAAATATAAATCTTTGGCGGGCAACGAAGCTTATGCTTGAAAATATTTACAAAAAATTAATAAAAAAAATGTGTAATCAACCACGTCTCTTTGTTCTAAAACTGAGCTATGCCGGATAGTATTAAGTCCTAATTATTACCATTATTTTGCTTCTGGAACGCGTGATCATTTTATTTTATTTTGTAAAATAAAAAAAATATGATTCAAATGTGTATAAAACATTTGAAAAAAGAATCATGTTTATTAAAAAATCATTAGATGCAGTCGTGTTTTGTTAAGGTGGAAGCTCAGGGTCAGGGCGCGAAATTCAAAATTTCAATGGTTTTATTTTTTTTACGAAAAATTTGGACATCTTTACGGTGAAATTTAGTGTTTTGCGATATTGGCATTCTGCATTGGATGTCTCGATGTATTAAGTTTGCTTAAAAAAATACCTAAAGCGATACAACACCATAAAGTTAGTTAAAGTAGCGGTTTTTACAAACCTTATGGTATTGTATCGGACTAGGTCCTTTTTTAAGCAAACTTAATACATCGATACATCCAATGCAGAATGCTAATATCGCAAAACACTAAATTACATCGTAAAGACGTCCAAATTGTACGTAAAAAAATTAAAACCATTGACATTTTGAATTTCACGCCCTGACCCTGAGCTTCACCCTTAATCAGCTTTTAATATGCCATTTAAATAATTACTAATGTTGATATACCTTCACAAGCTCTGAGTACGACTTATAGTATATCTCATCTTAATATTTTTTTTTTATTGTGATATTTTGGAGGCTTTTCAAAGTTATTAGTTAATTTGCAAAAAAAATATTATTGTAGGTACGTTTAATCTGCCGTACTTTTGTGATACTATTTATGAATATGGATGTAAGTGGATTTTCTTGTTTTAATTGGAAATTCTTTCAATATTAGACACGTACTTTTATTTTCATATCTTGTATTTTTAACCGACTTCTAAAAGGAGGAGGTTCTCAATTCGGTTGTATTTTTTTTTGTCTTTTAATCATTCAAAAATATATTTAAAAAATGTAAATTAGGTGAATAAGTGTGTTAAAGATAATTTAATTCGCTGCGAATTGTAAATATTTAATGATTAATAATATACTTATTTCGTTTTATTCTCAACAATAGATTCGTGTAAATAAAATAAAAACGTAATGATGCATTAAATTTGCAAAAAAAAAAAAACACAAAGTGTAATGACAAATAAAGCTTGTTTTTTAAATTTGTTTTATTTCTTCAGAAATAATGTAGACGTCGGGTGATGATTATAAAATAATTAAAAAGTATTGTTACTATCAAAAGGCATCGACAACGCTTACCGTATGAGTTTCATAATCTGCCCCCTTTTTATTAACAACCAGCTGTTGCCCGCAACTTCGTCGACGTGGTATTTAATAAAGAGGCAACCGTTGGCAACAGCCTGCTCGCGCGTTCTGAGCCCGCGGGACGCATTACAGGTTGTTGCTATCAAACTTAATCAGGCGTAGCGCTGCAACATTGGTTTTATTTTTTTTTCGTAAGATCCTATGTTTTTTCTACAATAAAAGTAGCCTAAATTACTCCTTGTTACATCAGCTATCTGCTAGTGAAAGTCCCGTCAAAATCGGTCCAGCCATTTCAGAGATTACCCGGAACAAACAGACAGACAGACAGACAGACGGACAGACAGTCACAGACAAAAATTGTAAAAAATGTTGTTTTGGTATAGGTACCGTGTATACAACCAAATGCACTTAGTAAAAAGCGGTTATTTTAATATTACAAACAGACACTCCAATTTTATTTATAAGTATAGAGTATAAATTAATGCCACTCAAATCAGGACCTCATTGGAACATTATGCCACCTTAATCGAGTCCGTTGGTACAATTTTGCGATGTAGGTAGATCTACGGGACATCACGAAATTATACCGCGACTCAAATCAAGACCTCAAATAGATCTATATGAGGTCCTGATTTGAGTCGCATTGATAGATCATTGTGAGCTCGATTGTAATCGTGCATCGATTGTAAATGCTACTCAAATCAAGACCTCAAATAGATCTATTTGAAGTGCTGATTTGAGTCGCTTTAATAGATCATGGTGAGATCCCTGGACGCTGTATTTGTTCCCAGTACGCCCACACAATATTCCTAATAATCCTGTCGACGAGATGAGTGACTTTAAGCCGATATATATAAAATTCGAACTCCACCTCTATTCAATTACATAAACATGAAATATCAACAATGCCATGTCTGTCAATCAATGTGAGCGGCCTAGCCGTGTTCCGGCATGATGTTCGGTGTTGCCATTCATGGATGGCGGGTCAGATCAGTTGCGCTGCATGTGCCTAGTGAATGTAGCGTCTCGATCTACTGCCGCCTTCCTACCTAGGCAAGTATGCTCCATCGTAGATCTCATCGTCACTTACCATCAGGTGAGATCGAGATCAAATACTTGCCTATAATGTATAAAAAAAAATCATTCAAGTAACAGTTTTCTTTTTGTTTAAAACCCGTCCAGTCCAGTCCTACTTAACGAGATGAAGACGAAGATTATTTTTAACAAATGTAATAAGTAGGCCTAGGTATTAATTTTGAAGTAACTTCCATTGATAAGGGCATGTAAAAAATCTCAAGGGTTCTTGATCGGTTCTATGATATCAACGTAACCAATGCCTAAACATACTTATATAGCTTCATCAGACAATCGAAGACCTGACTAGCTCAGTTGGTAGTGCCTGCCCTGCCTTTTGCGTCGAGAGTCCCGGGTTAGAATCTTGGTAGTAAAAAAAAAAATGTGTGATGAGCATGAATGTTTATACACGAGTCATGGTTGTTTAATATCTATAAAAGTATTATATACTGAGTTCGTCCTCAGTCCATTGTACGGTACTCATAATACAAGCGTTGCTTAGGGTAGGACCATATAGTTGGTGTGTTCATCTAGCGATATTATATTATAAACATCCTATTGCAGCAGTTATCCGAGGTCTGACCGTGCCCGATGTTGCTTCACATTATCGAATTTATAAGCAATCATTTCATGACCATCGTATCGAAGAATTAAAAAAAAAGATTTGGCAATCTAGGGCTTGTTTATTGATAAACACCCATCCCCAACTTTATTGACGGATACCTTTAAAATAAGTTGTGGATAGGTTGTACTTGTAAATTGTGGAACAGGCACATTTGTCATTTAATGTTACATAATAAGTCTCTAAGCGGCTACAAAAACAGCTACTAGGCATTATAAAAATACTGATCGTCGATCGATATAAAGTAATAATTTAGCACGTTAGTTTAAGACTGTGGTCGTTGATGAGCGGAGCGATTTTTAAACTCGCTTTTCTTATGAGCGTTATTTTAAAGAGACTTGGTATGCGTTTCGATTCTCTCAATTTTAGAAGTCTTTCAAACATGTCTGTACTATACTATATATATAAATGATACTGTATGTGTGTATATCTGGAAAATATGACCTCCAAAATCAATATAAAAAAATATCCTCAAAATTTGACCTAGTGGTATACTAATGGCGTGTATTCAAAAACCAGGTTTGAGTCTTACTAGTATAAATTCATTTTAGTTTCTCGTTAATTTGTGAATGACGTGGCCTAGTAGAGCACCCATCCGCTTAGAAGATTGACCGATAGTCGCCTCCTTCCCTTTTCAATAAGATCCGTAGCAACCTCTTCAGGTGGTATGCCTGGCAGGTTAGCCGTTATGCCCCAACTGTTATTGTTGAAATCTTGTATATATGTTACGTGCTCCGAAAACTCTCATAGCGCGTTTCAGGATTGTACGGAGAATTGTTAATTGTTCTGAATTTGTATAGAGCGCCATCTGTGTAGCTTGTGGCGCGGTTGAAGAGGACGCTACGAAATAACTACAAAAAACAAAAATATAGACATTGAAAATGTTTGAGTGAAAATATTATAGATGGCATTTTACGTTACCATCATAAGTCACCGCACGTGCGACAGAGAGAGCGTAACCACACTTTCTCACATATTAAAAAAATATTCTTTTATGTATACAATTTGTTTAACTAATAAGTTATACAAATATTCAAACGCTCAATTCCCGCTTATTGCTTTCCTAAGTACCGACCCTTAAACAAAATGACTAGTATTCTAAAAGGGTTGAACGACCGAACCCGGACTTAGCTCACGGAACATAGCGTTTTACTGCAATGCTGTGAACTTTTGGTTGCCCGTAGCAAAAATAAATAAATATTAAGTGTCTCATTGTGTGTTAACTACACTCTATACGTCAAGTGCGAGATTATTCGTAAGCTAACCGTATACTTCATAGTCTACCGTATTCAGACATTTTGTATGGAGAATTGAAAGTTTTAAATACCGTCCGCTAGAGGCGCTTTTCAATTCTTCATACAAAATGTCGAAATACGTTAGACTATAAAGTATACGGTTAGATTACGAATAATCTCGCAGTTGATGTACTGAAAAGCAGTGATAGCCAAGTTAAGTTAGAATGACATCTGGAGTAATATACAAGGTCATAGGGTTCAGAGGTTGAACTGAACTTTGAACCTATGCATTAAAATAATTATTCGCAATTAGTATATTGATACGCCAATAAAAATTCATATTAAATCATAATTTTCAAATATTGAGAAGAAATTTAGTTTTTTTTTAGCCTGACGGTTGGTATGCCTGGCGGGGCAGCGGCTATAGCCCTACGGATATTTTCGAGGTCCTGTATAAATTATGTAATGTTCTCCGAAAACTCTCATAGTGCGTTTCAGAATTGTATGGAGAACCGTCAACGCCATCTGTGTATCTTGCAGCGAAGTTGAAGTAATACAAGCTAAAAGCTGAATGTAGGTCTTTTACAGTACTTTTCAGTAGCGTGTAATGCGAAATGCAAATGGGTCATAGCATTTTTAATTACAAGTATTCAGCACATTGAAGTCACGTCAAAGCAATTGCCGCTGATGTAGAACTGAATTTAAGTTTTTAAGGTTTTAAATCCAAAATGGAGATTGTAAGGGAGTATACGTTTTGACGACAGTTGGCTTTTTGCATGGGGTCCTTGAGTCACTGCGCCGGGGCGTTGTAGATTCGATTCCTACATGTAAAATTGAAATTCCATTTCACGGCTTAAAAATAAATCATGTAAAATTGTGTTATCGACGGATTTATTTTGATGAACAATTTTAATTAGGTAGTGTAATATTTCAATTTTTAAAGAAATTAACTAAAATTAAAAAAAATATTAATGGTAGGTAACAAAGTCAAAGTCAGAGTCAAATCGTTTATTTCGTATAGGCCTACGGGGGCACTTACAAATTGTCATTAAATTTTTTTTTCTTAACTCTACAACCGGATCGGAACGCAACCTCAACTGAGAAGATCCGGCAAGAAACTCAGCGGGCTTGTCTTTTTTTTATTAATTCCATTATTTTTACAAAAAAACGTGTTTGATCCTACCCCGAACATAAGCGATTAGCCCTTAATGTTTAAAGTATCACTCATTGCACTCAAAGTTGCGAGTTTATATCAACATCAGACCATACATAGCCTCTTTCAAATTACTCAAAATACTCAAAGCCGTGATCGTAACGTTTCAATTTGCATACGCCATGAAGGCGTTACCTTTTCAATTCTGTATACAAACTCCGGTACTGAGCACAGAGAAAAATAAACCCAATAATACACAGCGTCGGAACCTCAGAATGGAATTGCTCCCATCGTTTCATATTGCATAAATAAATAATTAATATTTAAAGATTACTAACAGTAGGAATAAATAATTAAAGAAATTACTTTAACAAGCAAAACTACAGGGCCGTGACGTCACAGATTTAAGTCAACGCGCGTGCGAGAGAGATAGATTGCCCCACTATCTCTCTACTACCTACTTCATTTTACCAAACTATAATTGGAAAGCAGCAGTGGTAGCCAAGTTGGTAAACGCTTGCCTCGGTAACGAAGATCGCAGGTTCAAACTCCGGCTTGAACCTCTGGGATTTCATGTGCGAATCTCATTTTCAACCACGGCAATCACTTGCTAAACGGTGAAGGAAAATATCGTGAGGAAACCTGCATATCTGAGAGAACTCCTCGAAAGATGTGTGAAGCCCGCCAACCCGCACTGGGCCAGCGCGGTGGACTATGGCCTAATCCCCCTCGAATTAAGGGGAGACCCGTGCCCAGTAGTAGGCGTAAAAAAGGCTGGTATTATTATTATTATATATATAATTGGAAATATCATTGCGAAATGTAATTCTTTTACAGTATGTCATAAAATGACTATTAAATATTATATATATATATATATATAATTCAATAATAGTACACTACCCAATTGTAAAACAAGACTGTCTGTCGCCGTACGCTGTTGGGCCACATGACACCGCTGTATCGACCCAACCAAAACGACGCGCGCACAATAATACCGATGCCTTTCTACTAAAATACTTAAAAAAACAAACTATTAACAATCTAAAAAAAAGTTCTCAAACATTGAAATGACATATTTATTTTTAAAATGATTCTAAAAACAAAATTACTACTAAAATATATAACATTGCAATATTGCGCGGCTCTCGTTCGAAATTTAATTTCAAAATTAGGTTTTTTTTTTTTATACAATCATATAAGTCGAAATTTGAATATGTGTTTTCATTGGGAAAATAATTTATTATAAAGGTTTTTTTTTATGTGTCAATAAGAGCGATAAGAATAGGTTATACGAACGGCCTGCGCCCAGTAGTAATCGAGTCGCGGGCACGCGTCGACGTCCGACGAAACTCGACGTCATTCAAAAAAGGAATACCGAAAAAATACGAATTTAAATTCAAAACATAATGATTATAGTGCTTGATTACTAGAGTGCTTTTCATAAACATTATTTTTACGAACGCAACTAGTTCGTAAATGGTAACAGTGGGAGACGAGCTTTGATGAAGCAGGTTTACTTAATAACTGCAGGCTTTTATTTTTAGTTCACACCACATATTTTAAACTAGCACACTGTACTATTAACTTTACTAATTCATACATATGTTAAAAAACAATAAACTACCGATAAAAACAAAAACAAATAATGTCAAGTCATTACTGCATTATGTCAGCATGCGTAAGATTTTTTTAATACAACCGTATTTTGATAATATATATCGTGTTCCAAACAAAACGTAGCTCTAATTAAATTAAACAAAAATAAAAATATATTTATGTCACGCTTTTTTCATCAAACATTATTTCAATGAATGAAATAATGACCAAAAAAAATACAAAATAATGCCTATGGATTACACGCAACTATTCATGTGATTGCATATTAAAATAATAAATGCGTTTAGTGGTATTTGAATTAATAATTACGTCATTATTCTTTTTTTGAGGTTAGGTTATGTAACAGAGGTTTTATGGATCAAATAAAAAACATGCGTGAATAGTACCTACTATACTAAGCTTCTAATAACATTCAATTTATTCGTTTGGTTACATCAGTTTTGACATTCAATTTCTTGAATTATGACAATTTGTCAGAAGCTTTAGTTTTGGTTATTTTTTTTATCTGTAACCTACCTTTAAGGACGAGTGGACTTGAGTGTTATAAGCTTACTTTATTAACCGTTATCGACTCCTTTTATAAGAGGTCTCGGCCTAGTTGTTGGCGTAGCTCAATAGGTCATAGTCTGCATTGAGGAAGAGTGTGGGCTCGTTCTCTAACTCTAAGAAGACTCGCAATGAGAATGCGTCAGAAATTGTCAGTAAGCACCGCAACAATAATTCACTTCCCACAACATGTCGTTGCGTTTGCAGCGCTTTCTATGTTACGCTGACCCGATTGTCAAGCAGTTTTCCTATAGTTGACGTAAAACGTATATGACAGATGTTTTACAGCAGCTTTAGCAGTATTTACAATGGATTTAATGTCTTCATTTTCATCTTTAGACTGCATTCCCTTGGTAGAGTGCCGTTCTACACGGTATAGCATTATATTTAATGGAAGAGGCTTCTAAATCCAGTATTGTTCCAGTATCTATAGAATTTTTGAGATCGATCTTTTTGTAGTTAGTTAGTATTTTCAGCTTAGTTCCATAGACTTGAGCCTTTTTCACAATGTACTGGGCTATTAACCTCATCCTTATTTGACAGATCTCCCATACTACGTCTGTCAAATAGCTTGTGTATACATTTTATCAGGTTATTGTAAAACGATCCTTATGAGCATAGCCGGTAACAGATTACAAAGTATTTTTTGTTTGTCACAGCCAATTTACTAAGACTCAATATAAATATAAAATAATAGTTGCTCGTCGTTCCAGTCTTTTAGTTGTCCTAGTTATGAATCGATCGCAAGTGCGAAGGCGTCTGTTGACTGCAGAGTCCAATCAATCAAATCGAAGCATTAACATTATTTTGACAACTTCCAAATTACCCGCGAAAGTTATCGCATTGCGATGTAGATCCCTAAAGGTTAGAGTAAATTGAGATGAGATAGACCTGACATAGAAACGTGGATTGTGAGATCTTTATCTATAAACGGTAAGGTTATTTATATAGTTGTGGCCCTAGTGTGCTGATTGAGACTCCTGAATCAGAATCAAAATATTCATCTAAACCATTAAGTACAGTACTTATGGATCGTCAAAATAGTTACAAAATGCTAACCTACAACTGTACCACCCGTTGTACGGACAAGAAACTCCATGGTTGCTCTCTTTAAAAAGATCTTTTACATTTTCGAGCAGTAAATTGTTATAGGTATGCGAGAACAATGTTGGAACGGTTAGGGAGACATTAGCAGCTGGTCAAAAGAGTACTAACTCTAAGTATACAATTACAAGTTAATGGCTACATGGTTCCCAAAATTATAAATTACTTTTGTAAATGAAAATAGGAAGGAAGAGGAAAAAACCTTATTAGTCTCCTCGAGCAAGGTCAGTTATATTATTTTTTCAACATTTGATGGAAGGGTGATGAAAAAATAGGGTTCTTTGATAAATAATGTGTAATATTAGTGGGATATTAACCATTGTGTGTTCATAAACGTCCATGTGTAATTTGAAACAAATTAGTATAACTTGACTTTTCAAGTTCTCCCGAGATGTCCAGTTAGTTTTCATTAAAGTATCCACAGCTTTACTGATAGGGGTAGGGGATTCATTTCATCATCATCATCGTCATCAACATTATCAATATCATCAGGGGTACATATAATTCAATAACGATCATCAAGAATTTCTCGACACTGGCAAAATAGCACTATTTTGTAGCTGATTGCCAACCTAAAAGAAAGTAAAGAAGAATAAGAACTAAAAGGGGGTTTTTGTATAAAGCATTTTAGTAATGGCGGATAGACAGAAATAATTAATGTGACCCTCAACATAAATTTAACCCATGAAACAGACAAATTAACTCCAGGTAAAGCCGACAAAACCAATTTAAAAATTAAAGACGCATCAAGTACTTTACTGTATTGTTACAAGTGCTCAAATCTACCTACTTTGTCTAATGATCACACAACTGAATGTTTCCGTTTCCAATTCATTCCGTACTCCAGTTTTCTGGACGCTAATTCCAGCCTGAATCGATATCTGGAACCTGGATGGTTGCCCAGGCAGACAGTCCGGCGACTTTATCGTCTTTGTTGTGTGGTCTCAGTGAGAGCGGCGATTAACGACCTGCCTATTACGTAGTTTGTGACGTAGATAGTTGTTTGGTTACTGGGCTAATGATCGATATTAATCCCACAAATATTATAAATGTGAATGTTTGGATGTATGGATGTTTGTTACCTAATCACGCCAGAATGGCTGAACGGATCTGGATGAAATTTGGCACAGAGTTATATTATAGTCTAGAATAGCATATCGGCATAGCTTTTTATTACGGTGAAATATATGGTTCCCGTGGGATAGATTTGTTTTAATTTTTCATAGAGCAAAGGATCGACATGATTTTTTGCATAGATAGTCGTAGTTTAGGGGTCAGAAAATGACATAGGCTAATTTTTATCCCGGAAATATGCACGGTTCCTATGGGATAGCATATAGGAATCGTGCATTTGCAAAAGGACATACTTTTTAATCGCGGGTAACACCGCCGGACGCAGCTAGTGCATAATAATAAGATTGTTACTTGGTCATGTCTCTACATATTTTTTTTTAAGAAAAAATCTTAGGGTACATTATTTTCAATACAAATACGTTATTTACTATTTGGTCGGTCTGTCTGACATACCGCGTATCACGGGAATACGGTGATAGCCAATAACAACGTATTGTAGGAATATTTTTACTCCGGTAAATAAAAGCATGGATGGTACTGCGGAGACCTTTGCCCGGGAGTGGGACGATATATATAAAGAAAGGGTACCTGGGATAGACATAAAACTGATTTTAGGTTATAATTAGTCTATTTTGTTAATATATTTAACTGATAATGGTTACTTGATGAATTATTATCTTTATTTCATGAAACATAATGACAGCGATCTCTTATAGTTATTTCACTGAATCCCCTGTAGCTATTTTTAACCGACTTCAAGAGACAGGAGTAGGTTCTCAATTCTGTTAATTTTTTTTTATATATTTGTTACCTCAGAACTCCGTCGTTATGGAACCGATTCGGAAAATTATTTTTTTTTTATTTGTGTAGCATTAATTATTAATCTATAAGGAATTGAAGTTTGAGCCTCAATGACTGTTAGAATTATTGACGAATCGCTGTAAGTAAGGCCAACACCCGAAGTTCATAGATGTTCTCTGTGGTATTCGCATTCCAATCAGATTCAGCCAGATATTCCTAATATCAGCTATCTTGTCCTTCATAGTAGCATAATACGAGCGTTGCTTAGTATGGTACTATACGTATAGTTAGTATTTGAATCTGTATTAAAAAAAAACTATTACAAATACGTACTTAGCAGGGTTGTCCGTAGATTGAAAATGGAACAAAAAAAGTGCAATATTTTAACGTTTCTATATCTAAAACAAAATTCTTGTAGGCATGAGTGTGTTTGTAAAAATGTCAAGGGGTGTTCACTACTGAATATCCTATAATTAGGATTTAAAGTAAGATCATCCAATTACCATATGGGATTTGCTGAGCCAAAATCAATAGTTGCCCGAACGGAGCCACTGGCAAATTATAGTACTCGCGTTGCTGACACTAAAACTGAATAACAACTTTCAATTATGTTCTTAGAATAATTAAGTAAACTGCCCTCATCAAAGGCCTCCCCACAGCTAACAACAATGTGAATTCAACAAACACCAAATCACACGTTCAAAGACTGAAATGAGACACAAAATGAAATGACACAGGCCAGCCACAACGAGCGCTATGGTCTCCCCTAGCGCACTCTCGCCACCATGACAGACGAGGAGAAAATACCCCCAACGTTTCTTGAAAAGCTACTATTCTACACGACAGCTTCGTTCGTGCTGCTAGCCACGTTCAGTCTATTCGCATTCCTTTTTCTCGTACCATTTGTGATAGAGCCAGCATTCACCACGATATTCATGCAATTTGATCCGGTCGCGGCACAATGCGTGACGACTTCAGTGAAACACTTAGTTGGCGTAAGCAATTGTACCTGGGCATCCTGCAGGGAGGGTTGCACCAAGGACCTCTTCGACTGCACCCAAATAAGGGTTAATTATAAACTAGGAGATTACCCTAATGTCACTGCGACAGACTTCGAGAATCTGATCCGAGAAGAAAGAGCTCTTCGCCAAGACTATCAGTACGAAAACTACGAGGTGACAGCCGATAAATCGTATCCAGATATGGGCGAGGAAGACCTGATGCCTGATGTACCACCGACTGGCCTCCAGGGGAACGACTCGGAATGGTATTTTACCGGGGCACGCTTGTTTCCCAACGTCAAAGGCTGCGGGTATCCCCCAATCCTGAATTGCACCGTATTCTACGGCAAGCATAAACCAATAGGGAACAATTATACTTGTTATCACAGCCGCGTGGACCCCGGCTTGGTGATAACTGAACTGGACATGTGGCAGAATACCTTGAATCTCGTTTATGCAATGGCTATACCGATACCGTCTTTCATAATCTCTGTGATTTATTTGACGTTTGCGTATTTTAAGATATACAATACTGAAGATGAGTCGGAACAGGCTCCGTTGAAGAACGATGCAGAGGCGATGGCGACCGGTGATGACGAGAAGCCGACCACTCCAGGGTCGGACACGTTCAGGGAAGACCTGGCGTGCTTCGGTCACCAGCTGAAGATGCAGCTCGCTAATGAGAAGTCCAAAGAAGGATTTGAGTCGACTAGTCCACCGATTTCCAATTCTGCATCGTTGTCTGGGTAAGTTTGTTTTGTATATCCGTTTTGATTTAGTTTTTGGTTGTGTTTTGATTTTATTGGTTGTTTTTAGTATTTTTTTTTAAATAAAATCTTGGTCTTCAATAATGTAAACACAAAGGAATATCTAATAACTGAATTATATCCAATATCATAGAGTTATAATACTTGTTTCGAAGGGGACGTTAAGCTTGCGGTTTAGAAGATTAGAGCCTTTATGAGGGTCAGAAGCCTGAAAAATTGTCTTATGCGTTAGGTGTATGATAAAATTATAAAATATCAATTTATTTGTAACATTATTAAATTTATTTTTTCATTAATTTATTTACTATGTTTATTGAATACAATATAATGGAAAGAAAGAGTACAAACAAATACAAATAATATTTTTGAAAAGGTAACTTAGTGTTAACAACAGTCTCAAAATGTGTCATTTTGTTTAAACCGATCTCTCCTTCAGGACCAAGTCATCTTTCGTGAACGCCTAACGTGACCAACTATGTTACACAGAGGTACGTCTCTGGCGGCTTAAGCTTTTATTACGTTGCGCTTATGGTACAAAATAGCATAACACGCTCGCACAGACGCACTACAATACGTATTGCACATTTTATGGCAAGCTATGTAAAATTCTGTCACGTTAATATTCACAACAAATATTAATGATTGGCTTAGTAGAAACAAAATCTATAAAGTAAAATATTACTTTTTTAACATTTTATTATTTTATTTTTATGAACATACGAAATTAAGAAAAGTATTCAATTACAAACTTGGGTATTATTTTAGTTAAATGTTTTATTTCTCATTCTCTGTATATTGATTTCTTATATTTACGCGAATACTACACATTGAAATAAAACTAATTCAACAGATTTTATCGCATTTATTTTATCGCATTTATTTTTTTAACGTTCCCAACGTTTGAAACGTTTTTAAGTTTTTACATAAAAACATAAAATAAACGCGATAAAATATGTAAATTAAATCTTATTTCAATATATACTCATGACTTAAAAAGTCAAAGTAAAATAGTATATTAAAACTTTTAATATTTTCATTGCAGATGACAGGACTCCTGAAGAGCCGGCATTGGTTACAAAGTTCATCACGAGATGAGGTGAATGAAACGATGTTAAAATAAAAAAAAAACAATTTAGAATGAATATTGTGCTCGATACGTGATTTTGATATAACACGCTTGAATAGCCGTTCGTACGTAGGTACCTCTCATTCTATTCTATAAGAGTGAACGAGTGGGAGCATAGGGTAGGAGACACAGAATGCAAGCACGACTTCGTATAGGTTGAAAAGGGCGAAAGAATTTTTATAACGCGTTGTGAAATTAAAAAAAATATCGTGGTAATATTTTCTATTCGTGGATTCATAGAATTGGATTCCAAAAATCACAAAAATAATAGTACCACCAAATTGTTATAATTTTCAAATATGGCAGCAATCATTAATGTCAATAAAAATGTTATGACAGGTTATATTAGGTGTAATTATAATAGTGTTAAATATTATAAGAGGTCTATCCGTAAGCTATAAAGGTCACATTCCTGCAAAAATACACAAATTATTTGAAATTTAAAAAATAACACTACATACTAAGTGCGCAGTTAAACGGTACTGGCTTGCTTTCTTAAAGAAAAATCAAATAACATTTACACAAACATTTTTTACATAAACGTGATCGTTATAACCTACTTGTTCACCCCTTAAAATATTTTACACAATTTCTGTTACACCCTGTATATTTATTACCCATTTCTGTTCTTTGTATTTGTAAAATTACACCATCCTTCGACTAAATCATTGCTCAATTCAGCAAGTTTCACGTAAAAATAGAAAATATTCCCACAATAAGACGATTTATATTAGTCGTAAAAGAATTTTATCTCCTATGGTAATTATAAATATCTACTTAAGGTTTTATTGCTCGTACGCTAAAGTGTCAAATTGCACGCGTGCTAATAAAAAAAATATATTTAATAAATATATAAAAAAGTATTGTATAACAAAAAAAGTATGTCTAAAAAAGCAAGCTGTTCAGATAGTCAGATAGTTTAATTAAATTGTTGATTTTGAGATGCATTAGTCGAGAGTAGAATATATAAAAAAAAAAACAAATTATAAATTATTGTTTAAATATTGGTAATACACCGACAAGAAATCATAAAATAGTGGCAGTACAACTCATTAATATCATTTTAATTAATATATTATATTAATAATTATTATTATTTGCCGAGTATTTTTAAGAGAAGCATGTTGACTGAATCGAGAATTATAACACAATGCTTTAATTAATCCAAACATATTATAATAAAGTATAACTAATATAACTTTACCATTATCAAAAAAAATCTAACAAGGTTTTCATTTGAATGAGAAGAAATTACAAAATAAAAACATCAGATTAACATAAAAAAAGTGTTATAAATAATAACATTATTATTATATTATAACAAGTTGATAATGGAAAAGCTATACAAGTATCGTTCTGCCGTTGTACTAACAAAATACGTTGTATTAACAAAATACCATGGTACAATAATATGCTACGCCAGGGGTGCGTTTACATATGCCAGGTATTTTTTCCCAGGTAAAAATTACACTAAAGGGGGTCGCTGAACAATTTCATAACTTTATATCAATACTAGCTGTCAAATTCTATTCATGTTCAATATGTCTATAGATGGCTTCAGTTGCGATTTGACAAGATGTGATCTAATCTGACAGCAGTCTAAAATTTAGAAAACTTTCAGGTCGCTAAAATTAACGCTTGCTTTGTAGGGACAACCTATACCAGTGGCCCGTAAAGGCTACTGGTATAGGTTATACCTGACAGTTTAAATTGTACACAGTGGAATTTTCCCCTTCGCGGTGTCTCTGAAAGGGAAATATCCCGTAATATGGCTAATAAGCCTGTGTAAATTTTACACTTGATGAGTACCGTAAACGGAGCCCTCGTATTCTCTTCCCATCACAACTGGGTCGCGTGATTGGCCCAAGACAACGGCATCAGCCATCTTCGACCAATGAGCGGTGTTCATTCTATGGAAGAGAATACCTGGCATGGCATATTATTATACCATGCACAATACAATTGAATGTACACGCATCGAGATTATAATGTCCTTGCCATACCGTCAGTGGTATCGATTCTTCCGTCCTATACCTCACCTATTCAAAAATTCATCAACCTGTCCATACCGATCCGAACCGACATTAAAACTATCAATATAGTCTCCTTAATATTTTAATATTAATTGCCAATGAACCGATAGAATGTCGATTTATTTTAATCGAGACATGGATTGTTAGCTTCTATGACACGCCTAGAGGGTTTGTAAATATTGACAATCGCTATTCTGGTAAGCGATCGGCAGCGCCGAGTGGTTATCAATTCTGATTTTCTTTTGACAATTTCAAACAATCAGTGTAAAGATTAGTTGTAGCAATAATCGCATTTGCAGAATAGGCAGGTGTGAATGAATATGCAAATTTTTGTAATTTTAAGAGGTTAATTTATTTATTTTATTAAATAGATTGCCTATGAATTAAGGTGCATTATTCTCTTTTAAATGGAATATAAATATTTACGAGATTGGAGTGTCAAAAGTGCCACCGATATGTCTTTAGAATAATTTTTAATAAGCTTCAGTGTGAATGTTTCAAGTGTTTAAAGCTAAGGCTATGTACACAAAGATACGCTGACACTAGACACTTATGTCGGCAATCACAATGTACACAGTTTGCCACTTAGTCTTAGGATGGCTTTCTAAGTGTATACACTGCAGCAACCTCGTGTTGCTGAACTTATTTCTGTGTCACTTAGTGTCTGTCAACTAGAGTGTCGAGTGTCAGTCACCCCGTAAATACTTTGTATAAGGGTGCGTACCTATACAAGACGACACTTGACAGTTAACTCAATCTATCAGACCAAATGCTGAAGAGTATATACTCCCGCGACACGAGTTGCAGATCTCATTTAACTGCTGCTTAGTGTCTTTCGACACAACTATCGAGTGACAGTGTCGCCGTGTTTCCTTAGCATAATAATTGTTAGTGTCGAGAAAAAATAGTTTCTTCCTTTTCGTAATAAAGAATGACAAAGGCTTGTGAATATTGCATAATTTTATAATAATAAAACGTAAGATATTTATTGTAAAAATAACGCCTTCATTTATTATGTAATAATTTACCAGTTATTTTTGGTTATTTCGTTATGATAATTAATTTATTTTTATTGTATAATATTCAGGTACGTTGTTGAACCTAGACCACGTAGGCAGGAACAGATTACTTAGATACGCAAAATAACAACGCACAGCATCTAGAATAAGATGGATACTATTTTATCTGTAAGAAAATTGTTCTTTAAAAAAAGTTGCTTGGACTTATAATTATTTATATTAACAGTTTTTTTTTTATTACGTTATAGGCAAGTATTTGATCTCGATCTCACCTGATGGTAAGTGACGATGAGATCTACGATGGAGCATACTTGCCTAGGTAGGAACAGTTCTTTTTACAGTCTATTATACACTAACAATGTTTTTTATTATGACAGTTTTGGTATCCGATACCTTGATATTTATTTTGGGTATATATAAATCTATATATACAAAACAAAGTTGTGTTCGTTACACCATTTATAACTCACAAACGAGTGGCACGAGTTTTATTATCGTGGATTTTTCGAATTAGTCTCCACCAGAATAGAACAATAACTATTAAACCATGAGAAAAAATCCTAACAAAATAATAATAATGGTAATTAATTGTCTCATACACTTGATTCTGAGGCGGTACCTACTATTGCTAGGACAGCTATAAAAAAAAATCTAAGAAAATCATTGGACTCATGCAAATTACGTAACATATAAAAGTCTCCTATAAAAGCAACGATTCATGGACACCAGAACCTTTAATCATTAAAAATATAGGATACCACACTACGAGGTATTTATATATATATATATATAGTTTATGTTTTCATATCTATTAAACACATTATATTATAGAAATAAATTTATTTGAATTGTGTATGCTTTGTACAACTCTCACTGTTATAATGGAAACTAATTAAGTATTCATAATTATAACAAACCGAAAGCAATTTATATAAATTATATCACTTCGTAAAGTATGTCAAATTATTTTATTAAATAAATTGTTTTAATGTATTCCCAATGTGCGTCTGAATTTCGGTTGTGTGTATAGTTTTAGAGTTATGAAAAAAAAAATGTGTTTTATAAAAATAAACTATAATTTTATTGAATTTATGTAATTAAATGCTTTAATGTGATGCTGATGTAATACGTTATTACATTTTTGAATAACTCATATTGTTTATTCTCATTCTAAATAACTATTTCATAGACATTTAATTTAATATTCTTAAGTTAAGGTCGGATTTAAATCCATAAACAAAAATATCTGAAAGATAATCTTGTTCTTTTTTTATTGTAAATGACTTTGACGTTAGGTATGTTAATTTGATATCAGTGCATATTGATTAAATTTGAATTGTTTTATCATTTAAATTGTATAAGTAATATAATTAAAAATTATATATTAAAATTATATAATAAAACTATAATTAATTCGTTTAAGCGTTCATTTACAAGAAAACATACTTACATTTTCACCTGACAAATATGTAAATGTTAAAGCTTTTCGTATATTTTCGTCTTAGTCTTAATTAAAACGCATTTTCAATGCTTTTTGGCTTGAAAACACAACGTTGTATGTATATAAGAATTATATATGAATGCATTATCATTATTGTGTGAGGTGGAGTCAGGGAAGTAGGTAAAACGCCCCCTTGTATAATTTTATAAAAAGAAAATTCAATAAAATTGATTTCAAACAATTAGGTGTTTGTAAAAGGTTTAGATGGTAAGTATAAATTTATTAGCAGGTAGCGATGCGGTAACGCCAGTTGCACACGTAACACTTTCAAGTACTTATGTTTTGATTTAATTTAATAATTTGAAATAAAGAAATATTTTATTGTTCCAAATTATTAATTTATAAAAATTAATCGAAATTAGAAATGGTTATAATTATTAATTGCAGTTTAGATTGAAAACGTGGTTAGCTAAACTGTACTTCGTATTTTTTTATACTTATATTTGGTATCTGTGTAACTGGCTCGACATTTTCCAAGAATGGCGCAAACAATCTTGCTAAATTAAAAAAAAAAGCGAAATGTTTAAATTTATTAATGTTTATGGTAAAAAATGCATTTTCATTCATTTGAAACTGTTGCCTTATGACCGTTTTGTACATAAAATAAATAAATAAAAAGACGTTAGTAGGAAATAAAGTACACTCATTGGCTTCAATGTTGCGTTTTATTTATTTAAACTCATTCGACCATTTCGTGTGTTCTTGTCTTTAAATTAAAAATCAATTCGTTCAAATTATTTTTTTTTTATGTTGGAATACGGCTACAAAATAGAGCCACTTTTGCTAGTGTCGCATTAATAACACAATATCCACTTGATGAATTGAAGTCTATCAGTAAAGCTGCGGATACTTACCGATTTTATGATAATTAATAAATACTTATAAATTATTAGATAATAAAATATAATTAACTTGAAAATAAATATAATATGATACTTTACAATTTATAAAAATAAATGATTTTGATTAAACAATAAAATTATTCCAACAATATTATGAAAATAAATATTGGATTTCACTGATCTTTAGTAACCAAGCCAGCAGGTCCTAGGCCAATAACTGGAGCCAGTCCGGCTACAGCAACAGCTTTCAGAGGTCTGAAAGAATTAGAATCATGAAAATTATTTGGTAAATCGCGCCATCTACACTTTATTTTTGTTACCAAGATAGAAGTCTATAACAGTAAACTGATTTAGGCTAACAGCGCCATCTATGATTTGTGGTTTAAACTAATTTACAAAGCTACTTTCTTTACATGCATGCATGGAGCATACAAATAATATATGCATATAAATAATAATGAGATATTCGTGAGGTTTATAAATTCTCACTTATTAAAAAACCGCAACGAGCTCCTAATATACCTAATTTGATCTTACTAACCCTTAAAATAAGGTTGAATTCAGATAGTTCTACTACAGTGTTGTAGATGGCGCTGAATCAAACTGCATGTAGTTTTTAATTAGTTTGGTAGATGCCGTTTATTTAAATTCTTACTTGAAACCAAGTTCCTCCGCCGGAACCCCGAGTTTGGCAAGTTTTGCTTCATAAGTAGCAAGAAGATCATCATGTGCCTTCCGTAGACGAGCAGTTTCATACCGAAGATCTTCTATTTGGGTGTCTTTTAATTTAAAAATTTCCTGCGCGACAATTAAAGGTATGAGCATAGAGTTTATAATTGCACAGCACGGGGTGAAGTTATCTTGTCTGTATTCTACAAATCCTACTTTATCATCTTAAACATTATAAGTTGTTCCAGTCAATATCAATATATCATAATAACATCGCCAGACGAACACTGCAACTTTACGGTCCCACACTGAGCAACGCTTTTATTACGGGTAGGTATCGTACAATGGACTGAAGGCGAACCCAGTATATAATATATATATAGATATTAAATATCCATCACTTAGGTACAAAAAATCGTGTTAATTGGGCAAAGATTATTGCTACCAGGATTCGAACCCGGGACCCTGAATGTATAAGGCAGGGTCACCAACTGACCTAATCAGGTCGACAATGTCGTCATGATCTTTCGCCTTAAGACGAATATTGTAGTTTTCAATAATAACCATATTCTATCAAGAAACATAACAAAAAAAAAAAACAAAATAATGTAAATGAACAGCATATTTGGGATTTGGGATCGAATACCAACTCACATGCAACTCTCTCGGATGTAGATCCCTTCCTTCCAAGTTCTTCAACTTGGCTTCCAACAAGGCTGTCCTTAACGACGCCTTCTGTTGCACCTCTAGCACTGCTCTGGAGAACCTGGACTTCAACTCATCCCGCTCGCTCTGGACCCTGTCGAACCTCACCTGCAGGACCTCATACTCCCACTTGAGAACGTCGAATTGTTTTTCTAGAGACGCTAGTTGTTTTGTTTTTGCCTGAAATTATTAGTTTTTAAATATCTATTCAAGGGTGCTACGTCTATGGTTCAAAGAGTTCCGCACATAATACAGGATTTGTTGTCATCTTGCTGCATCCAATGGCAAGGTATAGAGAATTAAAATTTGATTGGTACTGCTTTTAGAATTTCAACTGCAAATGTATACTAAAAGGGGGCCAAACCAAATCAATATTGTTTATACGTGTAGTATTTTCTAATAATAATTCCTTTGTAATAATGTAAACTAGATCATATTATTATGACCGTGGACCGAATAAAACTATCCAAAATATGACCATAGATAATGAAAATATTCTTCTTACAGCCAAAGCAGCTTTATCTCTATCGTAGTTAGACATCTGCCTCTTTAATTCTTTATTGTCAATGATCGCAGCCTCCAATGGTTCTCGCAGACCCTTGGCTTCAGCTACAGCATCCCTGGATATCTTCTCCGCTCTCTCTTTAACTTTTTGCATATCTTCCATTTGTTGTTTCAGACTGCTTATTAGGCCTTAAGTAGAAACAATATTTATTTCACATTGCTTATATTTAAATCAGCAAAAATCTCGAAAACGCTTATAACATAATTAATTAATAAACCAAAATAATTAATGAAATTCTTACCCAAGTTATTCAAAGTGATATCATTATAATAATTCTTCAAATCAGAAAACGCCCTTTCGTGATGTGCAATTAACTCCGACAGTTGCTTATTCTTTCTCTCTTCAACTTCCGCTATTTCAGTCCTATGTTTTACCGTCAACTCCACTTTAGTCTCTTGTAGTTTCTTATCAGCTTTATCCTCTATCTGTCTAGCTCTCTCTTCAAATTCTTCCCTTACTCGGGACAATTCCTCTGCATGATTTAATTTAGCCCGTCTTAGCTCATCTTGCGCTGCTAAAATTTTCTCTCTAGTATCTTGTTTTAACATTCTCTTGTCATTAAGTAATTCTAATTCTTGTTCAGCATGTTCTTCTTTAGCTGCTTTTAAAGCTACCAAATTTTCAGCCCTCAAAGCTGCTGAAGACGCTTGCTGATCATATTTCAAATGTTTAATCTTTTGTTTTTCTGTTTCCAAAAGCGCTTCATTTTCTTCTTGTGCCTCTTCTGTTGCTCTTTCTCGGTTACGTAATTCTGCTTTAGCTTCCTCTAGTTGTTGTCGTGTTATCTCCCAAAATGTGCGAATTTTGTCTCTCTCCAGTTGAAAGTAGTTACGTTCTTCTCTCTCCTTGTCTAACTCTTCTTTTACTTTGAGAGTGAACTGCTCGAGCTTTTCCCGAGTCATCTCGGAAGTATCGACTCCATCGATGATGATTGCTGTAAAAAGAAAGGTATTCTGATCCTCTACCATATTACTTTTAATGTTAATAATAATTAATGTGAAGATTTAACATTATCGTCGTATCGTATGATACTCAATCCATTATCAAGTATTTGTATGTAGTTCTGCTTAAAGGTAATGTAATTATAATTTAAATTTAAAGTGTTACCTGGCGGTTTCTTGGCAGCGCCCCCTTTACCTCCTTTGGGCGGCTGAAATTAAAATATTTCATAATCATTTTCAGACCGAAACAATATGTAGACTAACGTAATATTTTATCTTAATGATCAAACTTAAATATAGTAGCCGAATAAGCAAAGCGATATTATCGATGATTTATTATAAATGCGAATGCAAGTGTGTTTCTTTGTTAGTTGGGTTTGGGATCGTGCCAAAAAGGCCTTAAGGGATTAGAATTATATCTGCTACAGTAGTACATTGTGTCTAGATATTTTGTATAACAAGGGATTTCATATTATAGCAATTTAATTCAGGGCTTCAGGAGGCCCTACAATTTTAAGATGCCACCATCTCTTTTAACGACATAGTATGAGTGCGGAGTTACAAACATTAAACTTACCATTTTTTATATTATATTGCACTCTGGATTAATACAAACGAAAATGTAACTCCAAAAAAAACCTGAACACTAAGACACTGAGTCAAGAAGAATTCTTCTTCTTCTTTCTTTACGAAATGAAATAAAATGGATATATAACACAATTGGAATGTAAACACTTGACGTTGTCAGGATCAATAAACATGTTACTAGGTCGTCATAGCAACTATCAGTGATGGCAAGGCTAATGTAAGTGGTGCTAACTGTCAAAATTTCTACATAATATAAGCGCTGCCAAGCGCAGATAATTTTGAGGGTACGTTCAGTTCTGTTGGTGTGTTTGTCTGGCTATATTTTATTATGTATGTATAAAGAAAAATCAAGCTTATTCTTGTAAATCATGGTTACGATCATAGATTTTTTCTTTTACGCAAAGAAACAAAGATCGTCATCTTTCTTTCTTCAAATGGCCTCACCCACCCAACAGCAGGTATTCAGCAAATTTCAAGTATTAATAGATTGTAGCAAAACTCAATATCCTCTGATGAATTCCTTTGAAATTGGACACAATAAAAAATTAAATATTTAATATTTACAACAATACTTCTTACCTAACTTATTTATTGCAAACAAGAGACGCAAATCCAAAGAGTACAACAGAGATCAATTAGTTGTCATAAAAAAAAGAAAATCCGTCAAAGAAACTGAAATTAACCTGGAAAAATTAATAATGAGCCATATATTTTTATTATAATCGGATTGGAATACTTGTGCGAATAATGTGAGAACCCACAGCTCCAGCGTCCCCAACATGTTGGCTGAAGTCTTCAGAACAGCGCTATACATGGGCATCCTATTTAGCCTTTTCTTTGTAGACTACGTCTTGGGCAATGGGCTGGTGGATATCTTCCGGAGGACAGTCTGTAACATGGTCTGTTTCGTCAAAAAGACATTGAAAGAAGAGGCCAAGCAGCACTTGATGGCGGGGACAGAGAACCCGATTAGTTTGCCAGTATTGTTCGTTGAAATTTTGGTGCTAAGCTTGACGTTAGCTGTGAGTGTCATGCCCACCTTTAAGGTTGATTTCTCCGTGTTTATCGTCCCGTTAATGGGCTATGAAATATGCTCTTGCTGCAATGTTGTCAAAACCTTAGTACGGATTGCGTCATTTGCCACGCATTGCAAAAATAGCTCCCATACTAACGCCTTTAAGGTCTATGAGATGATGAGGTCTATGTGTAATTTGTGTTGCAAGCACGTTACTGCAAGATTGCAGTTTGAATTTATTTTCGGCGCAGATGCTATAACTGCATCATAACTGTTGACCGACTGCATAGTCTACTTGCAGTCGGTGTGTAGTCTAACTACTATACGCATTTGCTGCAAAACAGTTAATATGCAG
The DNA here is from genome assembly GCA_905333125.1 of Pheosia tremula. Taxonomy (NCBI): domain Eukaryota; kingdom Metazoa; phylum Arthropoda; class Insecta; order Lepidoptera; family Notodontidae; genus Pheosia; species Pheosia tremula. Next base: position 7,638,157 of record HG995416.1, on the reverse strand, counting down.
CTCTATTGCAGTTAAAATAGCGGCTGTATTTTCATGTCCCAAATTATTTCAATACAATGTTTTTATTTATTTCATTGTTCTGTTTTTGGGTTTTTGTTGGGTAATTTGTGCGAATTTTATTTTAATAATGATTATAACTTGCTGTAAGTGAAGGCAAACTTTGAGAGGAAATCTGCACAACTATCAAGACAACTATGAGCGTTGTAGACTATAGTCCTAATGTCCTTTGTATTACAAGAGAGTGTACCAGGTATACAATAGGATCGCTCCTTTTGTACATTGGTACCAAAAGAGCATCGACAAACTGTGGGTGCACTGCACTGCTGGAAGAATAATGACGTTTACTAATTATTTTTAATATTTGCAGTTCTTACAAAAATGTAAGAACATTCGCGGTAAGGATCGTATGGACGATCTCCTCCACGAGAGCAAGGAAGCTTTGAGACAAACCAACGAGTTCTTGGAGAAGTGGAGGCTCAGGCGTGTAAGTACCCACAATTCCACCCACTATAATTGGTGTTGATTGGTTCGAGGAGCACAGCCAACACGCCTGTAATCCCCGAATAGAGTATCAGAGGTTCTGTAACAACTCTCCAACTACCACTAAGGGCATCCACATTTCGCCGAATATGGTATTTGATACCAATTTAGTAAGGGCCGAACCTATTACTATTCTACCCCTCAGTGTGTAGGGGAAATAGGCGACACTCCACCACACCAGTCCAGAGCAGGTCGGCCAACTTTTCTCGGCATACAGAAGACAGACAGGTTTGCTCACGATATTTGCCTTCACGGTCAAATCTTCATGTAGATAATATATGACCATGGCTGGAGTACAAACATATTACACAAGAAGCTAGGATGTTCTATCTTCTCCTTCGTCACAAAAACTGGTAATTATTCATACCAGGCCTTTTTAATGTCCCACTGCTGGACAAGGGCCTCCCCTCAACGGAACGGGTGTTCTCAGGCATGCCAGTTTCCTCAAGATGTTTTCCTTCACCGTTTAGCAAGTGATAATCGTGGTTGAAAATGAGATTCGCACACGAAATCCACAAATCCCAGAGGTACGAGGTTAGTACTTGCGATCCTCGTTACCGAGGCAAGCGTTCTACCAACTAGGTAATCACTGCTATGCGGTCATTATTACATTCGTGCATTTTACCAGGTACCAACTGACTACTCGTACTTAGATGAAGAACCACAGGAGATCGATCCTTTCAAGCTCGAAGTGCCAATACTGCATATGGCTATTGTAGATGTAAGTATTGAACATTTAACTAAGGGAAAAAATCAATTTTGCCTTACCTTGGTATCAAGTTTAATCAGGTCACAAGATTAGGATTAACTTGTCATTGTCATCATCCATGGTACCTTATGCTTTTTTTTTTTATACATTATAGGCAAGTATTTGATCTCGATCTCACCTGATGGTAGTGACGATGAGATCTACGATGGAGCATACTTGCCTAAGTAGGAAGGCGGCAGTAGATCGAGACGCTACATTCACTAGGTACATGCAGCGCAACTGATCTGACCCGCCATCCATGAATGGCAACATCGAACATCATGCCGGAACACGGCTAGGCCGCTTGGCGACATGGCTTTATTCAGTGGGTGGTGACTAACCACGGCCGAAGCCTACCACCAGTAGAGTTGTCACCTGATTGGCACCACCCAGGGTCACGTGTAGGGTATCTCGAGGGTACTTCATTCTCCTACGGACGAAGGTGACTCGACCCCAAATGCTTCGTTCAGTAGCACTCAGTTCTTTTTTTTTCTACCACTTTGTAACAGACAGGAGTGATTAGTTTTTATTCCAAGTCCTCTTATTTTGTTTCCTTCAGGATTTAGCTCTTCACCGGGACCCAATTGGTAAAATAATCCTCATTAATTCTTTGTCATTTACCAGACGCTTGGCACAACAAGAAGCCAACCGGAGCGGGGAGACGCAGGTGACACGATCAACATTATCGATTCAACTCTACTATCAGTCACATCACTAATCGACGAAGATATTATAGACCCGAATAACGATTCGACCAACGCTGAGAAAAATAGTGATGAGAATAAAACTATCGAATGTGGAAATCGATATCTTTGGGACGTTATGGAGGAAGACGCTAGCAATTTGGATGATTAATTTGGATGATTAATTAATGTTAAAATGAAACTTTACATTTTTTATGTCGTTTGAATAAAATTGGGTGTTAGTATTTATTTTGGGGTGTTGTTTATTTTACCATTGTAAAGGTATATGCTACATGTAAGCAGACATAGCCATTGTTGGTAGAACGCTTTCCTCGGCAACTAGGATCGCAGGTCAATACCCAGCTCGCATCTCTGGGATTTCTGGATTTAATATGCGAATCTCAATCATGATTATCACTTGCTAAACGGTGAAGGAAAAAATCGTGAGGAAACTTGAATGTCTGAAAGAACCTCTCAAAAGACGTGTGAAGTCTGCCAAACCGCACTGGGCTAGCGTGGTAGACTATGGCCTTAAGCCTTCGTATTGATAGGAGGGCCATGGCCAACAGTGGAAAAAACCTGTATTCTAATATTATAAAGATGTAAACTTTGTAAGGTTGGATGTATCTCTGAAACTGCTGATCCGGTTCTGAACATTATTCCACTGATAAACAGCTACTCTAGCCCTAAATGCTATAGGCTATGTTTCAGCGAGGTATCGTGGGTCAAGTTGCGAGTAGTCCCTAGTTGTTTTATGATTTACCTAAGCTTTACGAAGCGTAGACATATATTTAACAATTATATTCTCTTTAATCTTTATGCATAGAGATAAAACTTATGATATGTTTGCTATTAAACTCAGAGCTATAATAATTACTGCAGCTTTTGTTTATTACAAATGTTCTCAATACGTTCATACAAAATATGAAGAATTAAAATGACGCATTAAAACATGATATCATAAATTTTATCAACTCCCTCATTGAAATGACAAACTTCAACCGCCCTTATTAGCTCACCTATCTTCGTATTACATCCCTTATTTGTCCCTAAATCCCTTCAAAGGTCCACTATTCTTCATATTGCACACTTCTAGTGTCAACTGCTTATAGCACTGCAATGTACAAAGACCCTAAAAGCTGACAGATATTAATTCCAAACCTCAGTACCAACTTATAACACCCACTTATTTCTTTATTTATAATCAAATTGTACCTTAAGTCGAGGACGTAAGGTTTTGAATGGAAGATGAAGTTTAAAACATTGGTATTTTGGAAGTTGCCTAGGGGTGGCTATCCGTATTTGCTTTGATGTGATATTACCAGCGGGATGTCTCGAATATGATGGGATGTAATTAAAAATTGCAAATGGTTCGCTAGTCAGCAATGGGTACAGTATTAAGCATATCAAACTAAAGGATTGGCAAATGTGAAGCTAATTTTTTACAGTTCTGTGCGTGATATTGTTTAACAACCTTCCCTTAATATGGGGGGAATTAGGTCTAAGTCTACCACGCCAGCTCAGTGCGGCTTAGCGGACTTCGCATGACTTTTGAAAACAGGTTCAATTTTTACAGACAGACGGGTTACCTCAAGATGTTTGCATCAAGATGTCAAAATTCATTGTTGCTTTATTTCCACTAACACTTTATTGGTCTCTCGTGATTCTTTGATGTAATAACCTCTATCTTCACGAAGACAAAGTTATTTTTTCTTTTAAAAAAGATTTTAGTAGAAGAAAAAATAGGAACTACCTTTACAAGCCGACGCGAGAAACGGAAAAGTACAATGCATAAAGTTCATTATTAATTTACTCAGAAGGCGCATTTTAACTGTGGTAAGTCTTGTCCCGCGATTTCTGGAAACCAAATCACCATAAAATAAGCCACAATATTAATCAACACTCACCTTATTACCGTTGTAGCATAACTAATCCCCTACCGTGGTAATAAACGCCACGATTCCCGCAGTAATCCCACTAATCCCCACAAAGAAGACGCCTCGCCGATATAATCCGCGCAAGTGTGGGGGATTCTTGGGGATTCGTTTTTATTTATTGTTTGTCTGTTTGTTTGAACGAAATCAATACGGTTTTGATTAAAATTAATGATGTACTCGTACCTATGCTAATGTGGGATAAACCCTATACAATTGAAGTGGATTTTACTTGTTTTATGCTACGTATGGATGGACCTAAATAAATTAGCAAATGTCATTAAGAATTGGATGATGTCGAAACATACTGAGGAGTCGATGGCGGAACTATTACACCAAACCAATAAAGATGGCATGGAAAGGAAAGTGATAGCCAAGTTGGTAGAACGCTTGCCTCGGTAGCGAGGATTGCAGGCTCAAACCCCGGCTCGCACCTCTGGGATTTCATGTGCGAATCTCATTTTCAACCATGATTATCACTTGCTAAACGGTGGAGGAAAACATCGTGAGGAAACCTGCATGTCTGAGAGAACCCCTCGAAAGATATGTGAAGTCCGCCAACCCACACTGGGCCAGCGTGGTGGACTACGGCCTTATGCCCCCTCGCATTGAGGGGAGGCCCGTGCCCAGCAGTGGGACAGTAAAAAAGGGCTGGAATTATTATTTATTATTATAATAAAGATGGCATGTTTATTTTTTTCAAATAGACTTTTTTAAATTTTTCATAGAGCAAAGGATCAACATGATTTTTTGCATAGACAGTGTTAGTTTAGGGGTCAGAAAATGACATAGGCAAATTTTCATCCCGGAAAATGCACGGTTCTTATGGGATAGCTTACAGGAACCGTGTTTATTTAAACCTAACTTTTTAATCGCGGGTAACGCCTTGGAGCGCAGCTAGTCATATATACACATAAGACAATTTCTAAAATCGCCCCATAGTATTATAGTTTCTCAATTCCCGTATCACTAAACGATAACAAAAGGTCTCACATAGCGCTCACCCATCCATATTTAACGCTATAATTTGCGCTAAGCTCAAACAATGGGCACGCGACGCCGACGCGACGGTGTGCGGTAACCCTTGCATTGACGGGTAATCTGCGTGTTTGGTGATTGATCGGGGAACGCCTTACTGTTTTAGATATTTTAGGTTTAAAAGAGTTTAAGAGTGAGAAGGCGAATAGTAGCCCTTTTACAGTTCCACTATTGGGCACGAGCCCCTATATCTATACTAATCTATACTTCTATACTAATATTATAAATGTGAAAGTTTGGATGGATGGATATGTGGATGGATGGATATATGGATGGATGTTTGTTAGTCTTTCACGCCCGAACGGCTGAACGGATCTGGATGAAATTTGGCAAAGAGATAGAAGAGATAGATAGATATATAATCTATCATTATAGTCTGGAATAGCACATAGGCTACTTTTTTCCCGGTAAAATGTATGGTTCCCGTGGGATAGATGTTTTAATTTTTCATACTTTTTATCGCGGGTAACACCGCCGGGCGCAGATAGTATAATATAACGCACGGACCTCCCCTCGATGCGAGGGGAATTAGGCCATAGACCACCACGCTGGCCCTGTGCAGATTGGCGGACTTCACACATGTTTCGAGGGATTTTCTTAGACATGACGAATCTCTCATGAAGTTTTACTTCGCCATTTAGCAAGTGATTATCTTGTTGGACATTAGATTCACACTTAAAATCCATTTTTTTTTTAAGAAATCCCAGAGTAGGGAGCTTTCAAGCACCGGCTCGTTCAAATATAACCTCGTTACCAATGTCCAGCAGTAGTCCTCCCGTCACCATGGTTGCTGTAAAGCAGCCGAAACGTCGGGACGGTAAAAACATAAAATAAACGCAATAAAATCCGAAAAAAATGTTTTAGATGAATGTGTAGTATTCACGTAAATATAAGAAATCAATATAAATACATAAGTATAAAATCAATTAGCTAACAGCCAAGGAGCTGAAACATTGAAACTTCTGTCCTATGATCGCTGATCATTCATTACTCACTCTTTTTATCTCGTTCTATTCAATACTTTTTGCGCGGAAGATTAAATTACGCGCGTCGAGTTTCAGGATCGAACCATTAATACTGTTCATCCAATATCCAAAAGAACTCCCCACCCTCCCGCTCTGCATTTGAAAATGTATAGTGAGGGGGATTTTGTAAGTGGTATCAGGGGTCTACATAAAATGGTATCGTCTGTCCCTATCTTGTCATTCTTTTTTAGTATGTCTGGTGTATGTTACTTTGATTATGATATTTGTGGGCACATCAATATTTGATAACATAATAAATACCTGTTATAGCTCGCAAGTTTCACATAATTATCGCCTTGTAATGGTAATACAAATCCGTTTCAAAATACTAAATATTGTGGGTTTTCAATTTTGCAAAGACAAAATTGGGACATCTTTGCAATGTCATTTTGTTATTTGCGACAGCAAAACATTGCCAAAATAATAATTTAATTTTCCTTAAAAATATTTTTAGGCAACTGCAATATTTGTTTGCTTTGGACATTTGAATGAGAATTTAATCTATACATATAAATAAAATTGGAGTGTCTGTTTGTAATATTAAAATAACCGCTTTTTACTAAGTGCATTTGGATGTATACACGTTACCTATACCGAAACAACATTTTTTACAATTTTTGTCTGTCTGTCTGTCTGTCTGTCCGTCTGTCTGTCTGTCCGTCTGTCTGTCTGTCTGTCTGTCTGTCTGTCTGTCTGTTTGTTCCGGGTAATCTCTGAAATGGCTGGACCGATTTTGACGGGAATTTCACTAGCAGATAGCTGATGTAACAAGGAGTAACTTAGGCTACTTTTATTTTAGAAAAAAGAATTGGATCTCTCGAAAAAAAATTAAAACCAATGTTGCAGCGCTGCGCCTGCTTAAAGTTTGATAGCAACAATCTGCAATGCGTCACGCGGGATCAGAACGCGAGCAGGCTGTTGCCAACGGTTGAGACGTTGTTAAATACCACGCGGACGAAGTCGCGGGCAACAGCTAGTACAAAATAAATGCTATCCAATATTCCACTATGAGTAACAAAAAAAATTGTCATAAGTCATTTCATATGTATATAAAAAAATACGTAGCAAAATGCGTTTCGGCCGTTGCAGTTGTCGTGAACCAAGCAGCCTAATAACCATACAAGCCATACATACTATAAAAAAGTAATGAGTATTTAGGTAGGTATATATTTAATACGAAATTATCCATCATCAACACCTCCTAAGCAAACAGTACCGCCACGTGATCACCAAACAATACCCAAATAACCGAAATCACCACACTTCGGTTCCCGCCTAAACATTTTATAACCACCGTACAATTGTGAACCAATCGCATCGAATTTGTTTAAAAAGAATTACAATCTTAAAAGTGCACGCCACTAAAATCTTATTACGAACGGAAAAGGTTTATTATCGGTAAGCTGCGATGAATGTGTATTGTTGTAATATTTGAATAGTATTCTTAATTCAAACGGTTGAAATAATGGCCGTTGATTCGGCCAGTATACCAAGATCTATGAATTGTTTTTTATTAAGCGACTCGAAATATAAGGCCTATTTTTGATCTTATATACTGGTGTTTTAGTGAAATGGATCTTGGTTTTTTGAAGTACCTAACGATCATTAAAATTACTTTATTTATTTCAATAAATTATGTACAATAGTTATTTACAAAGATATCTACATGGAAAACAAAATTAAACACCAATAAAATGTTGTAAGGTACACTGATCATGTTATTTCTAATCGATTATTACAGAATTATACAAATAGGATGTCCAATAGATGTATAAAAAAAGAAAAAAGATGTATTTATGTATATATAAGATAAATAAGCATTCGGATTAAAAACATAGGGTTTACCCATAAACCAAATTCATAGATAATGGCATTTTTATATTAAAAAACAAAAACCAGAGAGTTCAAAGAGAATTGGTTTTTATTTTCAAAATGGCGCCGAGCACGTGTCAGACACGTGTGGCTCAAGGAAAGCAAACGCGTCGGCTCGGAATAACAGCTCAAATGCCGTCATTAGAGAGTTGATTATATTTTTTGTGATCATTGTCTGTAATTATAGGATTTTGTAATAGATATGGGTATGTCTATGGTTTGAAATCCATTGTTTGGGGGTATTTAAAGTAGTTCCAAAAAATAAACTATATAAAATTAAACTATAAATATTGATTTCTTATAATTACGCGAATACTACTCATTGAAATAAAACTAATTTTACAGATTCTATTGCGTTTATTTTATGTTTTTTACGTTCCCGAAACCAAGACCTCAAGACGCTGCGAGGATCTGCGTAGATCGGACCACAAGCAACAACTAAATATGAGTGTACCCCGTCTCAAACTATGACACCAGGACGTCAACCACCTCAGTCCTCCCGTAACCATGGTTGCTGTAAATCCGCCAAAACGGCGGTAACGTAAAAAAACCTAAAATTAAACGCGATGGAATCCGTAAAATTAGTTTTATTTCAATGTGTAGTATTCGCGTAAATATATGAAATTAAAATCACAGTGTACCCACTCCATAGTTTTGTGAACAGCTGTGGATATTTTATTCCTACATACTTGTTTTCATTGTCTTTATCTTCATCAACTTAATCAAGAAAGGGATTTCGCGGTCATCATAAATCAGTAGGATAACTAAAAAAACCCTCTAGTCTGCATAAAATGCAAAGTTCATAACATCCCATTAACTAATTCCCACAGTCAGTGACTAAGTAGAAACTTATTAAATTTAATGGCACGTGTCAAAAAATTAGCCCTATTTTATATATTTTTAATAATAATTAATAATGCAGACTCACCTTAATAGTTTGCCCTTTGAGAGCCAATGAGGGCTTGTAAGCGATTTCGCGGTGCGCAGGATTTGAATAAAAGCTATTAATTTTCGAGTAATAATTAGTATTTAGAATTAAAATAAATTAATAAATAAATATCGCCCGATGAACATACCAACTATACGATCCCACACTAAGCAACGCTAGTATTATGGGTACCGTACAATGGACTGAGGTCGAACTCAGATTATAATACGAGTACTAACAACCATGACTCGGGTACAAATATTAGTGCTAATTACACAAAGTTTGTCCCTTTGTCACTACCAGGATTCGAACCCGAGAGCCGCAGCACAGAACACAGGGTCACAACCCTCTGAGCTAATCATGTCGTCAAATTTTAATTGGTTTTATGGACGGTGTTACAAACTAAACTTTACTTCCATGAATAAAAAAAACATATTTGGCTCACACACTCAATACGTGAATATCTGCGGGAGCTTTAAAAACAGCTTACTAACCCATGATTAAAATACATTAAGCCATAATTCCAATGATGATTACAATCATGTAATCATCATTCCACCCATGCCTTTACTCATAACACAAAACAGTCTGAATATACCACCCCCATAGCCACATTAGCATTGATATTGAATGTCCAGCCACCGACGCTGCCTACAATCAAGGGATGATTTTACATCGCATAGAATAAGCAACATGTATAGATGAGACAACATACAAAACGGGACTTTTATACCTAACACAGGAAAATGAGTACATATTGGTGTCTTTTACCAGAGCATCAGTTTTGGAATTCTTGTATAAGGTATCTGTTTATCTGTTTTTTCCAGCATCACTAATAATCGATTGGAATGAGAATGAAGTGTTTATTATTTAATTGGATAACCTATGATAAAAGCTACATATCACACTATAACCATTGGGAGTCATATTGGACAACAAAATAAATTATTAGCCAGTATTCAATTATTCAATCTTTTGCTTTTTATGTGTTTCACCAACTATTTGTGACGAATCCTTGTACCCGAGTTGTGGCTGTTTTATATCTATATAAATATTATTTACTGTGATCGCCCCAAGTCAACAAGAGTTGCTTGGTTCGAGACCGAGTCTGTATTATCTATGGTTTGGGACTGTTACAGTTGACCTCATCCTCTGTCTATATGTGTTTTATGTAAATCACATTGCTAACAGCATCAGAGGAGTTGCACTTCTTTTTATCACGATACATCTTATTCTATGCCCCTACACGAATATTATTAAGGCTTCCCATTTGCGGGTCGAGCAGCGTGTTTAAGTGATATTAGACGTGAAGGTCTGCACGTCATGATTGATTCCGGCAATTGCGACGACACGGCACCGGATTGTTAGCGATTGGTAATGCGTTAGAGTGGTCTGTTCTAGCGTGTTAGTACATCATAATGTTGACTAACACGTTCGCTAACAGGCTTGTATAGGCTATTCGTGAGCGTTGTACTTACAGTGTTTGCTTGACTTGACAAAGTGCTATTGTACTTACTATATAGAAGTTCGTCAAGTCAAAGTCAAAGTCAAATAATTCATGTCGTGAATTTTTTTTCTTAACTCTACAACTGGATCGGACCTCAACTGAGAAGATTCGGTGATTTTTTTTCAAATAAGTGCGAGATTATTCGTAAGCTAACTGTATAGTTTATAGTTTACGTAAGACACTTTGTCTGGCAAATTGAACAGCGCCTCTAGTGGGCCGTATTTAAAACATTCAATTTTGCCATACAGGGTGTCTAAATACGTAGACTATGTAGTATACGATTAGCTTATGAATAATCTCGCACTTAATGTGCTGGTCGCTAGTTAAAGCCCAAAATACATTTTAAAAACGAGACATGATTATAAATAGTGTAAAGATATTTTACGATGTTTATGAGTAGGTCAAACCGATCAAATGTGAACCTTATTGTGATAATAATAATACCAGCCCTTCCGAGTGTAGTTCGAATAAATAATTAGTTATCGTTGTAGCGTCAGTAAAATAATATGCTAACCAAAATACAACAGCGACATTTTTTATGGATATGTAGGCTCCTACTCCTTGCTTGCAGGGGGGGGGCCTTTATATATTATTGAAACTCACTTTTAGGTATTAAAATCACTTTGGTATATATTTCTCGACTTTCAAGTCCATGTCGGACAAGTTGGACTCGCCGCGATTACCGTCAGTCATCTTATCCAAATACAATATTTTACGTAAATGCAACTATCGTTAAACACTTTTACCTATATATAAACTTATTAAATATCTAAACTTTTCGTGGCGTCTAAATTTTAAAGTTCCGCACAGTCTTATTAAGCGCACAAACAAAATGGCGAAGTTGACGAACGGATGAACAAAGCGATGCGACGCGAAGCTTGGCTGGTGAAGCGGGCGGAAATGGATTCCAATGCAAACTTGATAGATTTGCACGATGCACGCTGTGACGCCAGATATTTTTGCTCTTCTCTATTGGCACTGCAGTTCTTGAATATGATGTTGTCTTGTGATTGGCTGAAATGGGCTGCGGCGCGAGCACGCTATTGGGTGTCGCTTGCAGACTTGACGCGCACTTCACACCAAAACGTAGTGAATGTGGCGCCCTCCTCAGCACCGAAAGTGAAACTTCTAGTCAAATCAATACCTTCTTTGTTGTGATGAAATAAAAATGGACGTATGGACGATACCACTATGAAATGGTTGATACCACTTTTTCTCGAGGCGCTGCTCAAACTTGCGAAGGACCACTTTGTAGGCTCCTACTCCTTGCTTGCAGGGGGGGGGCCTTTATATATTATTGAAACTCACTTTTAGGTATTAAAATCACTTTGGTATATATTTCTCGACAAGACAACATAAAAACATGTAGTGCGCCCGTCAGGGGCTAGATCTAAGAGAGCGAGACAGAACTATACATTGCCAATTATAAAATATTATTAGTATTGGTGGCGATGTTGCCAACAGGATATAATACCGACGCCGTAATGAAGTAACCCGAAGCGGCAATGTATGAAAACACAACCCCTTTTATACACATCTGAACGTATTCTGCAACTTTTTAATTATTATAATTATAATAATTAAAAAGTTGCAGAATTTTCAGGGAAAATATTATGAAACGACGGAAAAATTACAAAACAATTTTAATTATTCGTTTTGTTTAAAATTAAGAACCATATTAATTTCTAATATTTACGCGAATCCTACACATTGAAATAAAACTAATATTACGGTTTTATCGCGTTTATTATACGTTCCCGACGTTTCGGCTGCTTTACAGCAACCATGGTCACGGGAGGACTGAGGTGGTAGACGTCCTGGTGTCATAGTTTCAGACGAGGTACCCTCATATTTAAGTGTTGTTTGTGGTCCGATCTACGCAGAATGTACTCACAGTGTCTTGAGGTCTTGCAATGGTACGCTTGGTCTTGGATTTAATAATATTAATTACTGGATCCCAAGTCGGTGGTAGCACCCAGCCATCTTCCCTATTGAAATTAGGATGTTTTTTAATTTCAATGGCCTCGCGTACCATCCTTGGTCGGAATCGGTGTTCTTTTGCGAGGATCTGTGGCTTATCAAATCTGATATAATAGTCGGGAACGTAAAATCAAAATATAAACGCGCTAATCCTAAAAAATAGTTTTATTTCAACGTATTTTTTTTGTTATAAGTATAAATTAATTTTTCGTCATAATGCTTCTATAACAAAATATTTACCGTAGTAAAATATTATGAACCCACATTTTCTGTCTACATTATCCGGAAATCCTCTCGAGAAAACATCAAGTTTGAATGCTATTTTAACTCGCAAACATTATTACTACCGTTAGAATCCAAGTTCTTATTACTTCGAACGCTTAAAGTCAATATACGCCATTTCGAATCGCTTCAGATGGCTCGTTCTGTGAAATTTAGACAGTAATCGTTTGGGATATCTCGATTAAAATCCTATCTATCCGCTCAAACAATTTCGTAAGTTCTTTAATGAGGGCGTTCATGTGGTAAATGTTCTTACCGTAATGTGTTTTGAAAACCTAGGAAGAAAGCTCATCCCTTGAACTACTTATACCAATGGCAACATAATGAAAAGAATGATTAACCATCAGTCAATTTGGTAAAGCGCTCGCTTCAGTAACAAAACAAGCTGTAACTTTGGCAGGCGGTTTGCCTGGCGGGGCTGGCTGCTATGTCTTAGATGGTCACTAGGGTCTTGCGTATATTATATGTGTTCCGAAAACTCTCATAGCGCGATTCAGAATTGTATGGAGAATCGTCAGCGCCATCTGTGTATCTTGCAACGAGGTTGAAGATGTCGCTACAAAGCATTCGAGTGCCGGTTCGCAACTTTAGTTACGGATTTTTTATTTAATGTTCCAAACTAATTTGATAAAATGATTATAAGATTGTAAAATTCAGTTTATAGTATAGTAGCACGAACTTAGTCGAAAATCGATTTTAAATTTAATGCAATAAAATAAACGAATTTGAATTCAAAATAGATTGCGGACAAAAGTACAGAATAACTCCGTATCACTCAATCCGTCGACCGGTCGAAAAAAAAAAGCAATATGTAACACATTTGTTTTTCAATTTCGTACCAATTTTGCATACGGAACCCCTTCGTCGCATAACGCGAACAAATAAAACGCGGTATTGTGGTTTTTACGATGCGTAAATATGTTTTTTTTTTTGTTTTTTATTTCATCTTTTATTGGTCGCAAGGTGGAAATGATTAGCGAATTTATCGGTAGAGCGGTATTTATGGATTATACGGTATCTAAATATGATATATTTCTTTGTTTCTTTATGGTTTTACCAAATTTTTGTAAAGAGTATATACAATAACAGACCCTATCAATGCCATTGTAATTTATTTATATTCATTTTAATTTGGGTGTGAAAGTGTACAAGGGCCTGGTAAATAAAATAATAATTTGGATCATAAAGTGTGATCTGATAAATACAAATAATTTCGCCCCAATACATTGCCCCAACCCATACATTTGGGTGGTATGCCTGGCGGAGCAGCCGCTATGTCCCGACAGCTACTTACTTTTGAATGATCAGTACGCTGCTGGCCGAAGCGGGGCGCCGACGGTTATTGTCGGGATCTTGTAAATATGTTACATGCTCCGAAAACTCTTATAGCGCGATTCAGGATTGTGATGAGAATTGTCTATTGTTCTGAATACGTCTACAGCGCCATCTGTGTAACTTGTGGTGCTGTTGAAGTGGTCGCTGCACTTACATTTTCATTTAACTGTATGAGTAATTGTGCTTGGCCACATTTTATTTGCTTTTTTTTATTACATTATAGGCAAGTATTTGTTCTCGATCTCACCTGATGGTAAGTGACGATGAGATCTACGATGGAGCATACTTGCCTAGTTAGGAAGGCGGCAGTAGATCGAGACGCTACATTCACTAGGCACATGCAGCGCAACTGATCTGACCCGCCATCCATGAATGGCAACACCGAACATCATGCCGGAACACGGCTAGGCCGCTTGGCAACATGGCTTTGTTCAGTGGGTGGTGACTAACCACGGCCGAAGCCTACCACCAGTAGAGTTGTCACCTGGTTGGCACCACCCAGGGTCACGTGTAGGGTATCTCGAGGGTACTTAATTCTCCTACGGACGAAGGTGACTCGACCCCAAAACTAGCCTTAGAGGAAGGGCGTTGTCATACAGAATCCTAATTAGGATCATTTTAAACAGAAGAATAAGACTACACAACATTAGTTCATTCTAAGGCAGTGGTAGCCAAGTAGGTAGAACGCTTGCCTCGGTAACGAGGATCGCAGGTTCAAAAAATGCTTCAAAAAATGAGTGAAAATCCACCCCACACATTTTTGTTTTAATCCAAACAACCCCAATATTGGAATGATGATCGCTGATCGATGATCGTCACCTTGTCTATATGCAAATGACGTCAGTTGGCCGCTGACGAAAATTTGAATTTCAAATAAAACTATAAATATTTGTTTATTTTTTCGATACGCGCAAACTAATAATGCGTATGGTAAGCATTTGAATATTATTGTATGCAAACGCGAAAAAATACCGAGCTATGTGTAGGGTGACGTGTATTTTGATTTTTTGTGGATATTCTGGATTGGACACAACCCTGTGTGAAATAATGCCTCTGTAGTAAAATACATATTTTGAAGCATTGAGCGAGTCACGCTGTATGAACTGGCAAAGAAGAAGTAAACTCTGGGCTACTAGTATACAATAAAGAGTTATTTGTCTATAGTATTTCCAAACTCGCGACAAGAAATAATGTCACTAGCGATATCTTAACTTTATGATTTTCTCTCCAATTCCCACACTATTTCATACATATTACAATATATACTACTTATACAAATAAATACAATAATATACATACCGCTATGTTTAACTACTGATGATCAAATTAAAAAAATACATCTAATAATTGACAGCTGTCACTGCTATTATTCATTGCCGCGAGTACGTGGATTGGTATATATTATGACTATATAAAAAAATCAGATGTGCTAGATAGACAAACGGACATGGTTGCACTTAAAGGGTTCCGTTTTTATCATTTTGGTACGGAACCTTAAAAAAAATCCCTAAGTATCCTTGTACAAAAAACTAAGTCACACATCATCAACCACTACATCAGCTCAGTCCTCCTGTGACTATTGCTGTAAAGCAGCCGAAACGTCGGGAACGTAAAAACATAAAATAAACGCAATAAAATTCTGAAAAAATAAAATCTATTATTTTGTGTAGTATTCGCGTAAATATAAAAAATCAATATCACACATCATCATTAAAAAGAACTGTGTTTTATATCACTACTTTCTCGTATTATAAATATTCCTGGAATTTGTTTACTTATTTTTGGTCTCACTACAGATATATCGGTTGTCAGTACGCAAATTTGGAGTTGGATTGCATTTTTGATGGCTGCCAGTCAATTGGACAGATGTTTTGTTGTATGGGAAAATGAATGGTTAAATTGAAATAAATCTGTGTAAATGTTTGGTTTGTATGGAAATCCTGTCGGTTTTGCAATTGTATTCAAATTAATTTACAAAACAATCAATCAAAATTAAAAAATGATTTATGAATGAATTATTGGTGTGGGCACATTTAAATATTTAAATACATGGTTACATTATAACCATGTTTTAAAAAGGACCGATTGAGCCTTGCGCCGATCCATCAGAATCTATATAAATAAAATGAAATTAAAGTCTAGACCGATTTGTTAATTTTATTTTTTTTAATGTTCATAATTATTATTGTCCAAATTAGGATTTTTGTTAGAGAAAAAAATAGAGAAGTTTTTCGGGGTAAAAAACTCACAACTTAGACATACATATTTGTGAAACATATGCACATACCAAAATTGGTGCCCAGATTTTTTTCGCCGCGCCGTTCTTAATAGAGACACAGATAACAAAGCCGTGAAACAGAAATATTATTATTGCATATTTTTGTTATAATTATTACACATATAATTGTTAATTTAATGACATAGAATAAATAATGTGCAGAAATCATATTTTAGCTAGCACAGTCTCCTTAATCCCATTATTTTTTAAATATTATTAGACATAAAAGCTCACAGACAAAAGTCAAAAAAATAATGTTTAAACATCGCGGTAATATAAAATAGAAAGCACGCCTGTATAATAGCTGCATTATGAACCTAAAAGCTTTGGAATAACCACCACTGTACTAACAAGTGTGTTGAAAAATAAATTATCTATTCTTGTTTCTAACGAAAAATCCAACGTGGAGATATGTGGGAATAACCAATTAAAAATCTAGAAGCAACTTATGTGTGTATCTCAAATCCATAATGACAATAAAAAAAAAACTAATCGTGTATAGATTATGCCCATGCACATCTGTGTTGTCTATGAGAGAGGAGCCCCTCTATGCACACGATGTGTTTAATCTACAAATTGAATTTAATCGACACGTTTTCTACACTATTACCGTACCGTACCTCCTGCGTTTAATAAATATTTTGCGTTCCCACGGTTTTTTTTTTAAAGTGTATTTTTTTTATTATATGTTGTATTGTTTCATTTTAAATGTGCTGTATAACCTGTAAATACAAGGTGTAAGTGGCACGGTTATGAAAACTTTGGGTAAAGGTTACACTTAACGCACATAATAACACTAGCTGTTACCCGCGACTTCGTCCGCGTGGTATTTAACAATGACTCAACCGTTGGTAACAGCCTGCTCGCACGTTCTGATCCCGCGGGACGCATTTCAGATTGTTGCTATCAAACTTAATCAGGCGCAGCGCTGCAACATTGGTTTTAATTTTTTTTCGAGAGATTCTTTTTTTTTCTAAAATAAAAGTAGCCTAAGTTACTCCTTGATACATCTGCTATCTGCCAGTGAAATTCCCGTCAAAATCGGTCCAGCGATTTCAGAGATTACCCGGAACAAACAGACAGACAGACAGACAGACAGACAAATTTTTTAATAAAGGTTGTTTTGGTATAGGTACCGTGTATACATCCAAATGCATTTAGTAAAAAGCGGATATTTTAATATTACAAACAGACACTCCAATTTTATTTATATCTATAGATGTATAGATTATCTCTGTTCCACAACTAATTAATTTTCCAAAGCCACCACAAATACTCGAATTCCATAAATTCCAGAGTATCGTTCGCGTCGTTACAATAAATTGTTTTAATTGTACCGCCGACTATAATTAGTAAGCTATTTAAAACATAATTATGTCTTCAAAATGTTGTTTTTATTTTAAGAAGACTATTGTTTGTGAAAATAATTAACATGGGTGGTATTTTGGATATATTCTCCAACTAGCTGCGCCCCGCGGTGTTAAACGCGATTAAAAAGTATGTCCTTTTCCTCTATGTCATTTTCTGATCCCTAAACTACCACTACCTATGCAAAAAATCATGTTGATCCTTTGCTCTATGAAAAATTAAAACAAATCTATGCCACGGGAACCATACATTTCAGCGGGATAAAAAGTAGCCTGTGCTATTACAGATTATAATCTATCTCTGTGCCAAATTTCATCCAGATTCGTTCAGCCGTTCCAGCGTGATTTAGTAACAAACATCCATCCATCCATCTAAACTTTCACATCTATACATATAAATAAAATTGGAGTGTCTGTTTGTAATATTAAAATAACCGCTTTTTACTAAGTGCATTTGGATGTATACACGTTACCTATACCGAAACAACATTTTTTAAAATTTTTGTCTGTCTGTCTGTCTGTCCGTCTGTCTGTCTGTCTGTCTGTCTGTCTGTTTGTTCCGGGTAATCTCTGAAATGGCTGGACCGATTTTGACGGGAATTTCACTGGCAGATAGCTGATGTAACAAGGAGTAACTTAGGCTACTTTTATTTTAGAAAAAAAAATAGGATCTCTCGAAAAAAAATTAAAACCAATGTTGCAGCGCTGCGCCTGATTAAGTTTTGATAGCAACAATGCGTCCCGCGGGACCAAAACGCGCGAGCAGGCTGTTGCCAACGGTTGTGCCTTTGTTAAATACCACGCGGACGAAGTCGCGGGCAACAGCTAGTTTACAATATTAGTGGTATAATTGTTCTGGTGAACTACGAACCGTCTCAAAACCTCATCCATTTGAATCTATGGCGGTGCGAAGGACAGCTAGTTAAATATAAATCATAGTAGTAGCATGCTCATTTGTAGCCCAGCCGTCCTAAAGATGCCTCGTTTAGAGGCGAAACACGTGTCGAATACTTCCTTAGATTCGCTTCGTTTCGCGGAGAATTGCATTTTATTCGGAGACCCGTCACTCGTGATAGATATTTTCTCGACTAAAATCTTAGAGGAGTTCGCTGTTGCTGGCTTCTTCAATTATCGAGTAAACTTGTTTGGTTTATAATTGGAAAAGTTGACATGCCGAGGGTCAGTAGTGGGTTCCTCTTCCCCCATTTGTTTAATAAAGGATTTCAGCCAAGTATCGCCTAGTTCTACCAATTATATAGTAGTA
The DNA here is from genome assembly GCA_905333125.1 of Pheosia tremula. Lineage (NCBI taxonomy): Eukaryota > Metazoa > Arthropoda > Insecta > Lepidoptera > Notodontidae > Pheosia > Pheosia tremula. The sequence continues at coordinate 7,619,376 of HG995416.1, read as the reverse complement.
TTGATTTCTTATTTTTACGCGAATACTACACATTATAATTAAACTTATTTAACTTTTACTAACTACTTACCCAGTAAAGTAGTTAGTAAAAGTTAGTACTTAAGACTCAAAGGTCTCCCATGAAGCACTTATTTTTAAAAATCTAACTTCTATCGGAACCATTAACCGATCTAAGTTACTTCTAAGTGAAATACATCAAGTGTAACTGACCGCATTAATTTAACTCCACCGGGTAATGTTATCCTAAGTTACAAAACACATCTAACTTAGATGGATGGTGCTTAGGTCCTCCGTATAAGTTTTACAACTTTAAGTTGGGTATAATGGTGCTTATTTTTAAAATGGTTTCAGGGTTGAAGTTTTGTAAGATAGATTTTAGTTCGAGAACAACTAATTTATAATAATAATAATACCAGTCCTTTTAATTTCCCACTGTTGGGCACAGGCCTCCTCTCAATGCGAGGGGGATTAAGCCATAGTCCACCACGCTGGCACAGTGCGGGCTGGCGGACTTCACACGTCTTTCGAAGGGTTCTCTCAGACATGCAGGTTTCCTCGCGATGTTTTCCTTCACCATTTAGCAAGTCATAAGCATGGTTGAAAATGAGGTGCAAGCCTGGGTTTGTACCTGCGATCCTCGTTACCGAGGCAAGCGTTCTACCCACTTGGCTACCACTGCCTTAGAATGAACTAATGTTGTGTAGTCTTATTCTTCTGTGTAAAATGATCCTAATTAGGATTCTGTATGACAACGCCCTTCCTCTTAGGCTAGTTAAAGAAACTGAATCCTTTAAACGTCTCTGAATTCAGAGAGCTAAGCAATTAGGCAGCCTCCATACAAGATGGTGAAATAAGCTTTTATCATGATTCTGAAGAGTGTAATTATATTATTATTGTCTAGCCCTTTCCCTATTAGTTCATTACTATAAGTTAATAACATAGGTATTCAATATTAATACTTCATCAATGTAAAGCCTACCCACATTAATATACTTAAAAGGTGTGTAAAGTTAAGTAAAATAAATATTTGTCAGTATATCTTTTCATTTTCAACAATGATTTTCACTTGCGAAGCGGTGAAGGAAAACGTCGTGAGAAAACTTACCTATCTGAGAGAACCCCTCAAAAGACGTGTGATGTTCGCCAACTGGTACTTAGCCAGCGAGGTGGCAGCCTATTCCCCCCCCTCGCATTGATGGGAGGCCCGTGCCCAACAGTGGGGCATAAAAAGGGCTCGTACTATTATAGTATTTATTGCTGTTGATTTGCTTTACTAACAAAAGGAATAAATTAAAGCCATATATTATTTATAAAAAAAAGTATATTTTCAAATAAAGAAATATAAAAAACAGACATTATAAATTGGCAGTTGATTTGAAATTAATTGTAATAGCATAAACAGCTTAATTAAGTCATGGTGATGACTGTTACACATAGGCTAAGTAATAAGTTGCTAAAAATAAAATGTCTAAATTCACTAAATTCTTAGCTAAAAAATATACAGGCCATTATTTTTATACAATGTATACAATCCCACATTTATTAAACTAAAATAAAATATTCTAAAGAACAAAATGGAATTGAACATTGTTCGTATAATTGTTACGATTTTTGATCGTAACCGAAGAAAGTCTCGGTACGTAGTGAGATTAAATCTTACAAAACTATGAGTAATTATAATTACTTACATGTATTGCTTAAAATTTCATAATTATTACTGTTTAGTTTCCGTGTGATATAGCAATAAGCATATTTTGAACTTACATGAGCAATGCAAAAAGCATTTACATTAAATTTATTTAAGGTTTAAAACTGGACAATGAACATTGAAATAAAACTAATTTAAAGGATTTTATCGTGTTTATTTTATGTTTTTACGTTCGCATCCATGGTCACGGGGGAACGTAAAAACATAAAATAAACGCGATAAAATGCGTTAATTTTATTCCAATTTGTAGTATTCACGTCAATATATGAAATCGATCTCTGAATAATTAATTATTATACTTTTTATTAATTATTTAATAAACTATATATTTATACTTGTTATGATTGAATCTTTTTTGCATTCTTCATGTAAATTTTAATGTTTTTTTTCTTCACGTGTTAAGCATTTTTGTTATGGAAATTTAGAAATTTTCGCACTACAGATTACATCCTTATATGAAGAGCAATAAGCATACCAATTTTAATTATGTACAAAACTCTTAAATGCATTTTCATAATCAACATATTTTTGCTAACAAATATATTTTTGAGTGATATATATTTTTAAATTTAAATTAAAATCGAGCTACACAATTATTTTACATTTTTTAGTACACATTTGTTAGCACAAACAGTTAAATCCAGCAAATAAGAGTTTCCGAGAGATCATTAGGAAAACTTCTTTATTATTTTTATTTTTAACGTCTCCTTAAATAAATACATATCACATTTGAACACATCCTTCCGTTTATTTTGTAACCTTAAAATAAGAATAAAAAAAAAAGACGTGATCTCAAGAAAGTAAATTACATTGTTCCCGATACTTTTTTGTTCCCATTCTCAATAAAAAAAATAGCTTCAGTGGCCCATTTATTTTGAAAATATGTAAAATGGAAAAATAAGTTTATAGGAAAGTAAGTGAATTGTACTGAATGAATGATGAAACCAAACCGCACTGAGCCAGTAGGGCCTCCGCATATTATGAGGAGAAAAGTTCCCGGTATAATGGCCAGAGCTCCCTATTACGTTGGGACCAAATACTATCGGCAAAAGATGGGTGCACTACAGTACAACTCTGCCAACCCCTTCGGGCGTTACAGGCGTGATGGTGTGTGTACTTTGAGTAAAAGCCTCCTGAAACTTAATTGTACGAATACCTACCTAGCGTAGATTTTATCGAGTATTTTATTTACATTATAGGACCTTAAAAAACTAAATGATAGAAACATATTTTTTAGCTCTTGTCAATTTTGGATTACGGCACAAACCGACGGCACTAAAACACATTAGTGGGTGCCATTTATATGTTCTTATTATTTTACAGCAAATCTAAAAAAAAATGATTTAAAAATTTCGAATTTAATTATGGAATAATTCTGTCAAATTGAATCTTTTAGTGGCATCGTCCATTTTTTTTATTTATAGTATTTATTTATTAAATTTGATATTGCTATTAAATTATTGACAAAATACCAATCATTTTGTGGGTGAGGCCGTATTTCATCTTATTTCATTTCGTAAAGAAAGAAGAATAGCTGTTTTTTTTTTTGTAAAAATATGTTTTTAGCGGAAAAGGGAAGATCTTCCAGCCAGGCGGGTGGTATGCCTGGCGGGGCGGCCGCTATGCCCCGACGGTTAATGTCGGGATCTTGTATATATGCTACTTGCTCCGAAAACTCTAATAGCGCGATTCAGGATTGTGACGTCAATTGTCTATTGTTCTGAATGCGTCTGTAGTGCCATCTGCGTAGCTTGTAGTGCGGTTGAAGTGGTCGCTACAGTACTCCCCCCCAAGACCGGAGGTCGATATCTTTGAGTGGCAGCGTCTTGTGTGCAAGGGCCAGGAAGCTAGCTCGAAGGTCTGCAGTGAGTCGAGACCGAGCTGTGCGCGTCGCAGAACCAGTAGCGCGGTGAGTCGGCTGTGATGGTCCTGAGTGACGACTGGCTTGCTGTGGGACTGACTGCTTGCTGTTGGATGTCGATGTTGATGTCTTGGTATGGAGTGGTGATGACTTTGGTGCTTGAGTCTTCACAGAAGGATGTTGTTCATTGTCAGGGGTCACCAATTTAGCGGATAAGGGAAGATCTTCCAGCCAGGCGGGTGGTATGCCTGGCGGGGCGGCCGCTATGCCCCGACGGTTATTGTCGGGATCTTGTATATATGCTACTTGCTCCGAAAACTCTAATAGCGCGATTCAGGATTGTGACGTCAATTGTCTATTGTTCTGAATGCGTCTGTAGTGCCATCTGCGTAGCTTGTAGTGCGGTTGAAGTGGTCGCTACATGTTGTAACCTAAATCAATTTATAAATCAAAATATTTAACTAATAACAGCTATATTTTTGCTTACACATATTACCGATCTTATGAAAGAGCATATCAATCTTAATTAAACTTATAATATAGATACAATTATTAATCATAATATTAAAATAGACCATCTCATATAAATCTCCATTGTAACAACTTGGCACAAACCTTACAATGGCCTACACATAACGCTAAAATACTTCTAAAAATAAACATTTTTATTACACAAAAAAAAATTAAAAAATGAGATCAATCGATGATAATTTTAGGCTGCTCTCTTTGGAACAATTTGTGGGAAAACGGACTTTATTTTGTTTTCTAAATAAAATCTATTTTTCTAAAACATCGCTGGTCCATTCTTCAAAATACCTCGAAATTCCTTATTTATCGTTTAAATTATTTATAATATGTATATTTATGAATATAATGTTAACATCGAAAGCGGAATGTAAAATTGACATTTTGATTATACGGATCAGTGTAAGTTTTTGTTTTACATGTTTTTTTATAGTTTTTTCTAAAATTGAATAAAATCTAACATTCACTACATATGAAAGCCGTGTAACATATTATCGTTGTCCTAAATAACCATTAGATATATTTATCAATAGATAGACTAAAAAACGTAAATTAATATTATTTCAATCATGGCTATAAAAATACAAATTCTATTCTTTTAAAACTGCAAAAAATTCATGAATATAAAATTGATATTTTTTTTAAACACTTGTTCCTAGTAAAATGTTTTTTTTTTTAATATGTAGCACTTAGTATATGGACCAAACATTGAATATACATACATTTCTTAATACAAATAGGCCTGTTCAAACCTACCTGAAGTGGGTAACAAATACCGCCTAAATATGAGACTTAATTACAATCATATAAAAAATATATATACATTATGCCCGTTCGACAGACGACAGACAAACACACAACTTCACATAAAAGTCCTGTATTATTACGTCTTATTATATAAAAAAAATAAGGATTATTTTGATAATCCTGTACAAAAAAAATGCAAAAGATCCGCATAGACAATGATCGCTATATTGTATACATCGTCCTTTTCATAGTAGACATGGTTTATGAATTTTCTGTACAACGACGAAATAAGACATCCGAAGATAAAGTGTACATAATACAGATGCCATATTTTTATTTATTTAAAACTAGTTTTTATTTTATTGCAAAAGATAAAATCCTTTAAAATAAAAAGCACGACATGGCGAAAAGTAAACCGTTTTCTTTTAAATAATTAAACATTCTGATCTTATTCGTCTTATAGCGTAATCTTGAATTTACTTTTAAATCTTTTTTTTTTGCTGTCAATTTTAAGCAACCATTTCTTTCTATAGGCGACACATTGTTTTCTTACGTATAGTTCACCGCTTATTTGAGAACAGTTTCCACCCGAGCATGAATAGTACTGCTGTGCAGATGGATCCTGATAACTTGTCGGGTATTATTGATGAAAGTATTGATCCGTCGGATGCTGACTTTTCAGTTTCATCTGGAGACGCATCCATCTGAAAAAATACGGAAAAATGCAAAATTTAATATATTGTTATCAGGTTATCTATACTAATCTATACTTCTATACTAATATTATAAATGTGAAAGTTTGGATGGATGGATGGATGTTTGTTACTCTTTCACGCCAAAACGGCTGAACGGATCTGGATGAAATAGATTATAGTCTGGAATAGGACATAGGCTACTTTTTATCTCGGTAAATGTATGGATCCCGTGGGATAGATTTTTTGTCAACGACGCGATCTCCTTGGAAGCTATTTTATATTTTTTTGTAAACTTTTGTTTTACGCCATGTCAATTATGTCACTATTATGTCCGCACGGTGACAGGCAGTGGTGAAAATATCCACATAATAAAAATCCTGACGACTTTTCTTTTGAAATTAATCGAATGAATTCAATGTATGAAAGGTTTATATACATTGAAATAAAACAAATTTTAAGGATTTTATCGCGTTTATTTTATGTTTTTTTTACGTTCTAGCAACTAAATATGAGGGTACCTCAGTTCTAGCTATGACACTTGGTCGTCAAACAACTCAGTCGTCCCGTGCTCATGGTCGCTGTAAAGCAGCCGAAACGTCGGGAAAGTAAAATCATAAAATAAACGCGAAATAATTCTTAAAATTAGTTTTATTTCAATGTGTGGTATTCCCGTGAATGTCAATCAATATCTTTATGTACAAAAAAAATATCATAGTTTAGACATAGGTACTATTTATTGTATGTCGCGTGCGATGTATAAAAATATATCAAATTATACCATTTCTTATAGGATAGAATTATGTTTGGCACGTATAATATAAACGAAATAAAATAACGCAACAACATCTCCCAATAACAATAATAAACTTAGCATACCCATAAAGGTTGTAAACACTGAAAGCTATAAGAGCTAGCTAAAACGCCGTGCTTGGAAGCACTTTTTATAGATATTAATAAAACAATGCCCTCGTAAAGTTTAATACGAGACACACAGAAGCACACTTAGATTATACGACTCAATGCGATTCTGGTACGATTGCTATTGTAAATATTTCTTAAGGCTAATACTACATATTTATAATGTCTTAGTCATTTATGATATAGCAATGTATTTATTCAAAACATTAGTAAAATACTCAATCTTTACCGCCTATATATTGTTTTATAAATTTAAAACGTCGGGAACGTAAATAAAAACATACAATAAACGCGAAAAAAACCATAACATAAGTTTTATTTCAATGTGTAGTATTCGCGATAATATAACAAATCAATTACACGACTTCGTTTTATATAATACTATCTTTTTCCAGCGGCTCCGCCCGCGGTACCTCGATAAAACCTATAACCTATAAAAAGTAGCCTATGTGCTATTCTAGACTATAAACTATCTCTGTGCCAAATTTCATCCAGATCCGTTCAGCCGTTGTGGCGTGATTGAGTAACAAACATCCATCCATCCATCTATCAATCCATTCAAACTTCCACATTAATAATATTAGTGGGATTAGTGGGATAGATTTAAAATAGAAAATACCAGTGACCCCGACGACCCGATACGACTCACCGATCGTACGTTGTAAATCATATAGGTAGTAATTCGAGTGAGTGATACACTTGACTGTTTTTACTGTCAGGATAATTTGAATGGCATTTTTATTATGGCAGGCGGGTGCAATACACGTTATTGTTGTACTAAACTCTGTACCTACGCCAGTTCTATTTGTCGATAGTAGATTGCAATTATTTTTGTATTGATTTGAAGATTTATTTAAAAACTAGCTGTTGCCCGCGACTTCGTCCGCGTGGTATTTAACAACGTCTCAACCGTTGGCAACAGCCTGCTCGCGTTCTGATCCCGCGGGACGCATTGCAGATTGTTGCTATCAAACTTTAAGCAGGCGCAGCGCTGCAACATTGGTTTTAATTTTTTTTCGAGATATCCAATTTTTTTTTCTAAAATAAAAGTAGCCTAAGTTACTCCTTGTTACATCAGCTATCTGCCAGTGAAATTCCCGTCAAAATCGGTCCAGCCATTTCAGAGATTACCCGGAACAAACAGACAGACAGACAGACAGACAGACAGACGGACAGACAGACAGACGGACAGACAGACAGACAGACAGACAAAAATTGTAAAAAATGTTGTTTCGGTATAGGTAACGTGTATACATCCAAATGCACTTAGTAAAAAGCGGTTATTTTAATATTACAAACAGACACTCCAATTTTATTTATATGTATAGATGTGTTGCAAATTTTTACAAGCATTTTTTTATACTGTTTATGTATTATGCTGTGATAGGCAAGTTCTTAGCACGCTTACAGCGGTAACGAGGATCGCAAGTTTGCCGGCTCGCTCGACTGGGATTTCTGGATTTCATGAGCCAATCTCATTCCAACTATGATTATCTCGCTAACAATGAATAAAAACATCGTGAGGAAACCTGCATGTCTGAGAGAAACTGTTGACAGACGTGTTTTTTTTTTATTACATTATAGGCAAGTATTTGATCTCGATCTCACCTGATGGTAAGTGACGATGAGATCTACGATGGAGCATACTTGCCTAGGTAGGAAGGCGGCAGTAGATCGAGACGCTACATTCACTAGGCACATGCAGCGCAACTGATCTGACCGCCATCCATGAATGGCAACACCGAACATCATGCCGGAACACGGCTAGGCCGCTTGGCGACATGGCTTTGTTCAGTGGGTGGTGACTAGCCACGGCCGAAGCCTACCACCAGTGAAACGGGTGAGTGAGAGTGAGTGTGTAGTCTGTAAACCCCCAATGGTCCGGCGTGGTGGACTATGGCCTTATCTTATTGGCATTGACGGGAGGGAGGCCCGTGCCCAGCAGTGAGACATTAAAAAGGGCTGGTATTTTTATTATTTTAATATCATACTTAATAATATATTATAATTAAGTTACTTTGGCTTGTTCTGTACTATTTATTATGTAGCTAAGTTACATAGACTTATTTACTAGTAAAATATACCATGTTGAAATAAAACAAAGCTCCCATTTTGCTGTTTACATTAAATTGTACGTAGTCCTCCCAAAATATCCAGCCAAAGTAGAATTTTGGTTCAAGAACGGAGAATCATCGTGAGTCAAAATAGAACCCAAATAAATCATGGATATTTTCAGGCATTATCCAAATAAACAACAGTGCAATAGTGAATAATAAAATCCACACTATAAAATGGAGAGGCTTTTAGAGAAGGCATAATTCATTGAAATGCACTATTCTATCGACTCACTTCATCGTGCAATAATAAAGCATTAAAACTATTTATAGGGATGAGAAATAAGTATGAAATTGTGTTACGCATTATTTGCTATCATACGTAAGTACCTTAAGCACGCAAAGGACCATGCAAATAATATATATGGACACCAGCGTTGCCAGTTTTTTTTTTGCCAAGACGGGATTTTGGGACTTTTTGAGTGAAAACGCGGGACTCTTTCGTCGAAAGCGGGACATAGTAAAAAAACCGTATATAATCAGAAGTTTTCAAATATTTATCTTTATTTGAATTAAAATACGTTTACGTGACAATAGATAGCAAAAATGGCCATAGAAAATGTATTTCAATAAAAATATAATATTTTAAATCGGATTTACCCTATCATTAAATATTTGAGTCTTATTCGTCTTCAGAATAAAAAAAACAGTAATCAAAATCAAGTTAGGTTGGTCTAGTTATCTCCGAAAAGCGGGACTGAGCCTGTCCCGCGCGGGACATTTAAATTTTGATTTAAAAATCGGGAGGTCCCCCCAAAATCGGGACGTCTGGCAACGCTGATGGACACTGTCCCCACCCACCAACTGACGTGGCACTATTTTCAATATTATTTTGACGACCCATAAAAAGGCTTAGGCGTTTTTTTTTATATAATTTTGTATTTTTTTTGTTATAATTAAAAATAACAATTTGTTGCAATAGTCGGTAAGGTAATTATGAACCTAACAACGGTGCAATATGAGCCACTTTGTGGGTAAGTATATTGAAAAAAATATATCATTCAAATTCGGTTTGTATGAAAACCCCAAATCTACGGCGGATATCGTCATAGCAAAAAAATCATCCGCCAAGATGTATTAACAAAGATAACTGTTTCAAATCTGTCAGTGGATGGGGACGAGATTGTTTGAAAGATAGTTATCATAACAAATATTGAGAATTTTTAAGCAATAAATAAAAGTATAATAAACGCGATAAACTCCGTAATATTACTTTTATAGCAATGTGTATTCGCGTAAATATAAAAAATCAATAAATAACTTAAATAAAAAAATATGAGAGATTTTTATTTATAAATCAATATTTATTTTGTAACGGTTACTTATGTGTATTTATTTAACTGAGATGAGACGCTAGTATTTTTTTTTAATATAGGTTATTATTTTAAAATACGAACGAACGAGCGAGTAAACACAAAAGTAGGTATGTATAAATGATGCATGTTTTATTTCACCCCGATTTAAGTAGATTACAAACCGCAGGTACAAAAGACATCCCCTCGCATATAAAATTAGAATAAAAAAACGAAATCCTCTTATACCAAAAACGTTAGCACAAATCTGTATAATTTTATTATACCTGATTTTGCTTTAGCAAATTGAATACGGGACCGACAAATTGCTTTCATTATTACGATACGGAGAGTGAGACGCCAATATACCTACCGGTAAATAAAAAGAGGGATGCACTGATAATCTAGCGACAAAGCATCAATCGCAAGGAATCATTTTCATTTGCATACTCTTTACGGAGTAAATAAAAAAAAAATAGGGAGCCGGGTATTGGCGACTTTATTCTCCAAGAGATGTGTACTATCAATTACGAAACTTATGCATGTATGAAATGAGTTTAGATTCGTACGGATGGATTGATATTTTGTAAATTAGATTAAACAGAGACTGTTTTTAGAAAATGCAACATATTTGGTAGATGGTAGATTGAAATTTATTGGCATATTTTAGAGATTACTTTCGGTTAAAATAGTAATTTTATCGTTACGTACTTGTTATTTGCACTAAGTGCAATCCTACTCTTATGTAAGTAATGCCATTTAAAAAAAAAAGAACTTATTTGTAAGTAAAACAATAATCTTCTATTCGTGCAACCATAATAATAACTGGATTAGCGCAGTTAATGACCTAGCTTTCTGTGCTGAGGATCTCGGGTTCGAATAAACTGTGTGATAATCACAAATATTTGTACCCGAGTCATTAATCTTTAATATCTATTTAAGTATTACATACTGAGTTCGCCCTTAGTCCATTGTACAGTACCCATATAACAAGCGTTGCTTAGTATGGGACCGTATAGTTGGTGTGTTCGTCTGGTGATCTTATTATTATAAATTAAAAAAATCCTTTTGAACTCGAACAATAAAAAAGGTTGCTTTACATCTCACGGTAAATCGTTCCGAAGGGGGGTTTGAAAAGCGTATAATTTTCACTAGATACTTCATCCGGCTACTTGAAAAACCTCCTTGCTAATACAAAGCAATTTAAACTGTAGTACTATGAACATTATGGTTCTTTATAGAACGTTTTGATGCCGTGCAATGTATCTGGCTATTTACAATGTCGCGTTACAAAAGAATCTGTGAAAGGAGTCGCGAAATGAGTTTTATTTCATTTAGTTTTCTTATTTGTTTAGCCCATAGAATACGGATGCCAATTGATGTTTCGAAAATAGAAAAATGTACCTACGGTGTTCTTTTTTTAAACAAAATTACTATTTGGTTTCTGAATTTAAATAATTTGTTTTGGCAAAATGATAGTACTCTTAACTATGAACGGTGTAACAAAATAGTATAAAATATTTAAACAAATAAATCAGTGACTTATATGAATCATGTTAATGTATGAATAATTTTTGTGAATATATTTGTTTTGTTTTTAAACAAGGTGAACCAGTAGCGGTTGTCTAATAATTTAATTTATTTCTTTGGGAATGATATTATCTTTACAAAATTATTTATTATTTTTGATCAGTCATAGTGTCTCGTAAAATATGAAACTGTTTAAACAAAACAATGTAAAATAAATATTGCATAAATAACTATTGTTATAAAAGTTTGATTTATCGATAAACGTGATATAGCTTTCGATATTAATAATTTTTATGTTATGACTTTATTTAAAAAGAAAAATAGTACAAGAGCATTATCAAATAATTAAACCTATGATAATTTCAGATATTTCGATACTCCAGGGAAACCATCCTATGCCCGGAAACACATAATGATGCTAATTTAGAAGGTATGATTAACGATGGGTAAGACGTAACATTTTAAATGCTAAATCAGAACCGTAAGTGTTATAAGAGCTATATAATGCCTGTTTAAAATCAAACACGCTTGCACAATGCAACTATTAAAGCAACAATGTAGTATCTACGTAACATTGGCGGTCCAATCGCCACTAAAGTGAACTGCCAACGGTTACTTTACCGTTTTATCTTAGATCATTGAGGAATTTTACTGCGTCTGAATAAAATTGTTACGGAGCCGTCAATATTGAATGAAAATAAATAAAATTTCTGATCTATTTAATACTATAGATTAAAAAAAACTTTCGTAGCGTGTCCTCTGCTACGCTATGACAATTAAAAGAAGAAAAATACTCATAATTGGTTGTCTATGAGATTATTATTAAAGCAATGCACATTAAATTACCTCGAAATAAAACTTATTTAACAGATATTATCGCGTTTATTTTATGATTCTACGTTCCCGACGTTTCGGCTAAGATGTTTCATCAAACTATGACACTAGGACGTCAAACACCTCAGTCCTCCCGTGACCGTGGTTGCTGTAAAGTAACGGAATCGTCGGGAACTTAAAAACATAAAATAATCGCGTTAAAATCTGTTAAATAAGTTTTATTTAAATGTGTAGTATTCGCGTAAATATAAGAAATCAATAAATAAAACACCTTCTTTATTCAAATAAAAATTGTTTAAATTACTTTTATAATAATTATAATGTTAACTAGAACTATTCAATATAAAAGCACCTACGAAATATCTTAAGTAAATTTTTAATTAAAAGGTGTAAAACAATGAAAAAAAAATACGATAACCCATGGGTATAGGACAATCGCTCGAAATAATCGCAATCACGTAATGGTGTCGTTAAAAACCGCGTGGGCAACAAATAATAATCTCAAACGCAACGAGCATCGATGCTCCATAGTGACGTTTACGACGACGCAAATAAATTACAACTCGATCATAAAATATATCGAACCGTATCGGTGCGCGTGTCGCTTCACTATTAAAAAAATGATGCAACGCGTAAACTTGAGTGGTGGGAAATGATTCCGTATACGTAATTTTTATCGTATTTGCAAAAAAAATAAATAAAACGAAACAAATATCACTTTGAACGCTTATGTTAACATTATAATCTTAATATAACTTAAATACTATAATTGTAAACATTTTTTTCATCTTACATTTTAATGAGTTTTAACTGAAAAGGGAAGATCTTCCAGCCAGGCGGGTGGTATGCCTGGCGGGGCGGCCGCTATGCCCCGACGGTTACCGTCGGGTTCTTGTATGTAATGTTACTTGCTCCGAAAACTCTTATAGAGCGATTCAGGATTGGGATGACAGTTGTCTATTGCTCTGAATGCGTCTGCAGTGCCATCTGCGTAGCTTGTTGTGCGGTTGAAGTGATCGCTACAAGCTTTTCCTCAAATCAAAGAAAACTATTTGAATAAAGTTGTAAGCATTTCTAAAAAAGGACTTCTAAATTATTTATCAAACAATTCGCTTACGGAACCACAAATCAGAAAAAGTCTCGTCCGCATAAACGCGTCACAATAAAAATTTGAGTTATTCTTTTTTGTCAGTTGCATTTTTTTTATTCACATTATTTATGGTCAAGTCGTAAGAGTTTTGACTAATCGCCGTCTCGTAATTATTTCCAATCTTTTTCAATGCAAGTTTTACTGCTGATTCTACTAATATTATGATGTTTAATGTATCTTTTAAGCCGCGTCTTTTAAGTTTTTCAAAACATTCAACAAAAAAACATAGGTAAAACGGTATATCTTAATACATGCGAACATTATTAAGGGGGGAGAGGGGGAATATTTAGAAGTTTTGTGTAGAGCAAAATAGGCTTTAATTACACTGTATAATGGTTCAACTACATCTAGGTGAGCTTAGTGTTACTATTGATGCCAATATAGGCTTTCTATATGGCATTAAATTACCACGTTAAACGCTTGGCTACATCAAAGTCGCTCAGCGAAAAGCTCTTATTTATTTTGCGTCTTTAGTAATGACGTCAGTAAATGAATGTGTTAAGATGTTGGCCACATCGGCTTAGTGACATTATTAAGGCACCAAGCCACAGGTGTAGCCAACCCATTATGGTATGTAATATATGAAAGTAATCTATACATATAAATAAAATTGGAGTGTCTGTTGTAATATTAAAATAACCGCTTTTTACTAAGTGCATTCGGATGTATACACGTTACCTATACCGAAACAACATTTTTTTCAATTTTTGTCTGTCTGTCTGTCTGTCTGTTTGTTCCGGCTAATCTCTGAAATGGCTGGACCCATTTTGTCGGGACTTTCACTGGCAGATAGCTGATGTAACAAGGAGTAACTTAGGCTACTTTTATTTAAAAAAAAATAGGATTTCACGAAAAAAGTTAAAACCAATGTTGCAGCGCTGCGCCTGATTAAATTTTATAGCAACAACCTGCAATGCGTCCCGCGGGATCAGAACGCGCGAGCAGGCTGTTGCCAACGGTTGAGTCTTTGTTAAATACCACGCGGACGAAGTCGCGGGCAACAGCTAGTACCTAATAAAAATAAGATCTATACTCCCCTAGCTTTCATAGACACCATTATTTAGTTTAGTGACGTGATACAATGTAATGTATATATGTATAATGTGTAGTGTTTTATGTAAAAAAAAAAAAAACAAAAAAAATTCTGCTATCGCTAAACTTGAGCTTGCAAAATGTCTCGTTGGGCCTTTTTATAACCAAAATTGTACCAATATTTAAATAAATTGTATGGACTGCCAGTAATTCCACTTTTTGGATACAAACGTTTATCATCCCAAATCTCACGATAAACTATAAGTACATGATAAAATAAATGTAACGATAATAAAAATCGAGCAATTAGCACTAAATACCCCATAATGTGCATGCCTTTATCGCTACGGTACCATACGCTCGTAAAAAAAAATCACCCTGTATGATACATTAACCCGCGTTCAGTATGCGCACGCGCCGATGACGTTAAGTGTCGAATAAAATTTGTAGTTACGACGCATTTAAATTAAGAATTATTTTCTGAAGTCATTTTTATCGAACGTCTACATTATGCTAGTGTGTACAATTTTTTTTTTTTATTGTTGTTTTTTTTATATTACAACGCAAGTCGCAACCTATCACGGTTTTGGAAACTCGTATTATATTATATAACTAGCTGTTACCTAAGTTTTTCTAAGTTAAGTTTTTCTAAAATAAAAGCCTAAGTTGCTCCTATAGTTATCCGTCTAAATCAGTCCAGCCATTTTAGAGATTTAGAGATTAGCCGAAACAAACAAACAGACAACATTTAAAAAAAAATGTTTTGGTACCTATATGTACCGTGTATACATCCAAATGCACTAAGTAAAAAGCGGTTATTTTAATATTACAAACAGACGCTCCCATTTTATTTATATATAGTATACAGTTGTTCAGGCGTATTAATGCATCGATCTGTTTGGATGATGGTAATCGATATCTTACCACGGATTAGGCGATTTATTTAAGTTGCCTCCCTGCCTTGCTAAGTTGGCAACATTGAGTCGCCATTTTTTCTCTCTTCGTTTTGAATGGCGCGGCGGTGAACGTGTTTTAGCGCGTGCGAGGACATATTTAAGTTTATTGGTGTTAACTATGATGAAAAAGGACAATTGGTGCCTGTGAAGTGTATCTCTGGACTCTGTATTAGTGGTTGCGTCCCACCTTGACGACCCTGTGCACAGGAGGACTGCGGCGGCAGCGGCTTCTTACGGACGCGAGCGACAGGGCGTATTTCCCGGTAAGTTCGGTTTCTGTCAACCAAACGGCGATCGTTATACGGCTGAACAGGGGTGTGAGAATAAGGAAAGGCCCGACCAGCATTTAGAAGTATACAGTCCATTAAAACATCCACCGGTCTCGAAGGCACGAACGCGTGAACATTTCGTGGTCCTTCGAGCCGGATAGGGCTTTTGCTTTAAATTCAATATTGCATCCTTGATCAACGGTATTGTTTCGGTGTAATCCTTTTTACAAAATTAATTTTCGTTATTCGGTTCGGTTTTTACGTTTTTTCTCGATACGTAGGTCGACGCGCAATACATAGGAGGTAGGTACCTTCGCGCGCGGACGGTCGCTCGAGCGGCGGCGGTTGAGTCGCGACACGACACTACGTTCTTATTATTAATTTATCGGTTTGTGTTTATTTTATCAGTTCATTCGGTTATTTAGTTATTCGGTATCAATAACTAATAACACGGCGGTCGGTTATATATATATTACATTTCATTCGGTTGTCGGTTACATTATCAAATAAAAGCAGGTATCTAAGTAGGTACATTGTTTACATCGCATCGGCTGAAACTTAAGTCCATTTATACCTACGTTGTGTTCGGTACAGGTATATTTATTGTATAACGTAAAAATGTCTAAGTCACATACTATTAAGTTTAAAACGCACTATGAGTGGTTTATTAATACATTGGAGATGGTAAATAGCAAGAAACATAATTCGGGCGTCATCTCGGCGCGATTACGTAAATTAGAAGAGAAGTATGGCCTGTTATATGATAGTTACGAGACATTGCTGAACGGGATAGATGAGACAGATTTAGAGTCGATTCAATCATATGACAAAAAGTACAAGGAGGCTGAAGAAATTTATAATCAGCTGGAGGCGGTATCGACGGCTTACCCTAATCTCGATGGTACTCACAGGCCTACGGAAAGCGCGCCTACTGCACGCTTACCTACGATTAATTTAACGGTTTTTGACGGGGATTTATATTCTTGGACAAGTTTTATATCTTTGTTTACATCATTGGTCTTGGCTAGAAAAGATATTTCCAAAACGGAAAAATTTCATTATCTCTTTTCTCATGTGGAGAAGGAGCCTCGGTCATTAATACAACATTTACCCATGATCGATGAATCATTGGATACGGCATTGGATATTCTACGGAGTCGGTATGAAAATAAAAGATTATTAGCGGATAGTCATATCTCTCGTATTTTGCATTTGCCTATTATGACTAAGTCGGTGGGACTACGGAGTCAAATTTTGAACCCACTATTAGAATCTTCCCGGGCTTTAGAAAACTTGATGTTTCCCGTATCGGAGTGGAGTTATTTGTTACTCCATATAAGCTTAAATAAGCTCCCTTCCGATTTAAAATCGCGGTTTGAACATAAATACGGCGGCAATAACATTGCAGTTCCCACTTTCAGTGAATTATTAGAGTTTTTACAAAATGAATGTAGATTCATAGATACGGCATCTTCGGAGATCACTGTTCCACACGGTTACACGGATTCTAATAATACTAGAAATTATCGCCATGATAGGGATAGGCGTAATAATGTCGGACGGGCTATTCATGTTACAAATCATAACGGTACATCCCATAAACATTGCAGTTACTGTGACATGACCAATCACTTTATTTCGGAGTGTTACAAGTTCGCTAAGTTAGATAGTAATCAGCGACGTGAATTTGTTTTAAACGGCGGATTATGTTTTAAGTGTTTTGGTAAACACACAGCGGGTTCATGTTCGAAGCATGTACCATGCGATAAATGCGGACACGTCGGTCATCATCGATTGCTTTGTTCAAGAGACAAACATACACCGCCCACTCGCCACGCAATGAACGTCGTTGCGAGCGATAGTACAGGTGTAAAAGGCATCTATCGGAATAGATCTACTGATAACGGCGGTGCTCGCGGCGGCGGGCGGTCAGCTGATAGGCAGATGGCTCCTGCGCATAATAGCGGGCGTCAATCTATCCACCGACAGGATAAACGTAGCGGCAGTAATGAGTTAGTGTCACATCGCACCCAGCAAGAATCCACGCGCTCACGAGGCCGTCAGCAGTCGGCGAGCCCAGTTAATACTCGACGGCGGAATAATAAATTAGAATAGCAATTAATGAATGATAACCAAGTCGTCTCATTCTCACATAACTCGGGCAATGCGGATAATTTTAATATTTCGGACGGATCGGTACCAAAATTAACGGATAATGTTGTTTTACCCACAGTTATTGTAGAGGTAAAAACATTAAATAATTGTTTTATTAATGCTCGGGCTTTGTTAGATCTCGGTTCACAAATAACAATAATAAGAGGCGACTTAGTTACTCGGTTAGGTTTAAAGCGGTATTATTCGAAGATACCTTTAGTAGGTGTCGGCGGTTTAAAGACTAATGATTGTCAATCGGTTGTTTTGATTAATTTTAAACCTATAAATTCGGACAACTTGTTATCGGTTACGGCGGTGGTTTTGAAGAAACCTACAACTTATTTGGCCCATAGATTAAGTTCACATTATGACAATAACTTTAGTTATTCGGATACGGATTTTTCTCACATGCAAGAGATAGATATAATTTTCGGTTGCGATATATTAGGTAGAATTTTAAACGGTAACAAAATTATTTTAGGTAAGAACGGTCCTTACGCGTTAGGTACCATTTTTGATTTTGCAGTTTTCGGTCCGGTACAATCGGCATGTAATACAAATATTTTCGTGGGAAATAGTTTGTTGGATACGGTTGAGAAATTTTGGCGTTGTGAAGAACCGCCTCAGAATAAAATTAAGGACCCGTTGGATATTGAGTGTGAACATTTGTTTACAAGTACTACGACACGCGATGCGGACGGAAAATATATTGTTCGTCTTCCACTCTTGCCGGAGTGTGATAGACAACTGTTAGGTGATTCTCGGAATAAGGCGTTAAAACAGTTCTTCTCATTAGAACGCAGAATGGAACGGAACCCGGAATTTCGTGAAAAATATGTTCAGTTTATGTCGGAATATTTGGAACTCGGGCACATGCAAGTTTCAAGTTTTAATTTTGATTCGGGTCGTGAACATTATTTTATTCCTCACCACGGGGTATTTAAGAAATCGGGGGACTTAAATAAAATACGCGTCGTGTTTAACGGAAGTGAGAAAACTAGTTCGGGTGTTTCGTTAAACGATTGCTTGTATTGCGGTGAACGGCTTCAAAACGATATCACGGATATTATTTTGAATTTTCGGTTGCCTCGTGTAGTTTTTACGACTGATGTAAAAATGATGTTTAGGCAAACATGGATACATCCTGGAGATCGCAGATATCAGTTGATTTTCTGGCGGTCATCTCCATCGGAGCCCTTGTTGATTTATGAATTGTGTACCAACACCTACGGGTTGAAGTCAAGTCCGTTCGTTTCGATCCGCTGTTTGCATCAGGTTGCGTACGATGCGTCCACTGCGGATGGCTCGACTTCATGTGGTGTTTCGGATGATTGTCACTCGTCGGTACGGATCGAGGACATGCCACGCGCGGCTCGGCTTCTAATTAAAAATAGTTACGTAGATGATTTAAATGGCGGCGAAGATACGTTGGAGGACGCTCTTAAGCTAAGAGATGAGTTGATATCACTCATGCGGTCGGCGGGTTATGAGTTGAGAAAGTGGTCAAGTAACGTACCACAGTTGTTGAGCGGTTTACCGACGGATCATTTAGAAACCCCTCGACAATTTAACGATTTTGATACTTGCGGTTTAATTAAGGTTTTAGGTATTGAGTGGGATCCGGTATCTGATAGTTTTACTTATACGGTTAATTTACCCCCGGACGGTAAAGTTACGCGACGTAATATCCTATCTTCGGTAGCTCGCTTGTATGATCCACTCGGTTGGATTTGCCCGGTCATATTTAAAATGAAACTGTTACTACAGTCGTTACTAAGTGGTAGTGATGACTCACGGAAGGTGGATTGGGATTCTCCCGCCCCTGCGGTTATAACTCAGCAGTGGCAAGAACTGATTACGGATTTGCCTAGATTACAGCAGGTTTCTCTGCCTCGCTGTTTAAAACCGGATTATAGTGCGGCTCGGTATAGTCTACACGGATTCTCGGACGGTTCCTCTTTAGGATTCTCGGCGGCGGTATACCTACGCGCAGAAGGTTCGGACGGCGTTGGTCTCGTGCGACTACTCATAGCGAAGTCACGAGTAGCCCCACTGAAGACGAAACTCACCATTCCCAAATTGGAGTTGAATGGAGCGAAACTGCTTACGACCCTCCTCAATCATGTTGCTTCCTCTATTGAAGCAAACATTCGATTAGATGAAGTGGTTGCTTGGTGTGATAGCACGATTGTGCTCGCTTGGTTACGGACGCCGGCACACAAATTGCAAGTTTTTGAAGGCAACCGAGTTTCACAAATTATTAGTTCTAAATTAAACATCGCTTGGCGACATGTTCCTAGTGAAATGAATTGCGCGGATGTCGCATCTCGCGGTTGCACGGCGGCGGCGTTGTTGACGCATGAGCTGTGGTGGAATCCACAGTGGTTATGTCAACCCTCAGATACTTGGCCCAAGAACTATTTAGAATTTCCCTCGGATTTATTGCCAGGTTTACGTATAAAGGCTAAAGTAGTTAACATCGGAATTTTAAACTCTGATTTTAATCTTTTAGAACGTTTTAGTTCATTTGACAAGTTAGTTAACGTTACGGCGTATTTATTGCGTTTTGCAAGTAATTGCAAACTTAAAAATTCTCGGAAATACGGTAATATATCGGTGTCGGAAAGACGAAACGCTATTTTGTGTTTAATTCGGCAAGTTCAATCGGCGTACTTCGGTGACGAAATTTTAAAATTAAAATCTGATAAAAATATTCAAAATCATTTACGTAGGTTAAGTTTATTTATAGATAACGATAATCTCTTACGAGTCGGCGGTAGAATCGGAGCTTCAGATTTGTCCTACGGTGCTAGGCACCCTATATTGTTACCAGGCCAAGGTAAATTTACTGAATTGTTGGTTACACATTACCATCAAGCTTATTGTCATGTCGGCGCTAATACTTTAGCGGCTACATTGTCCAGGAATTATTGGATAGTCTCCGCTCGGCGTGTCACAAGACATATTACGTTTAGATGCATTCAATGCTATCGGTCTCGGGCTAAGCCAACGCAGCCCTATATGGCTGATTTGCCACCTGATCGTATTAAGGGTGTGCGTCCATTTCTCGGCGTCGGAACGGATTTCGCGGGACCTTTCTTTATTAAAAGTAGTAATCTACGGAATTCTAAAATTTTAAAATGTTACTTGTGCGTTTTTGTATGTTTATCGAGTAAAGCTGTTCATTTAGAGATAGTGGCAGATCTTTCGGTTCAAGCTTTTGTAGCGGCATTTACTCGGTTTGTTTCTAGAAGAGGACTTCCATCCTTGATTCGGTCAGATTGCGGTACTAATTTTACGGGTACCGATAAATATCTCAAGGAGTTGTACATCTTTTTACGGAATAATCATTTGGATTTAGAGCGGAAATTTACTAAGGATAATATAACGTGGCTTTTCAACGCTCCGGCAAGTCCCAATCACGGCGGTCTCTTTGAAGCGGCGGTTAAGTCAGCCAAGACGCACGCTCGACGCGTGCTCGGTGAAGCTAAGCTCACGTTTGAGGAGCTCACCACCTTTTTTACTAAAGTGGAAGCTATAATGAATTCAAGGCCATTATGCCCCCTAAGTACGGATCCAACGGATTTGGAAGTGTTAACCCCAGGTCACTTCTTGATAGGTCAGCCTCTGATAGCGCTTCCAGAGTATGCCTTTGCGGACGTTAGTATGTCTCGATTATCTCGGTATCAACAAATTCAAAAGATGTCTCAACATTTTTGGTCACGGTGGAGAAATGAGTATCTACATACTCTACAACAACGGTTTAAGTGGACTTCGGTTACGGAACCTCCTAAATTAGATGATTTAGTTTTGATCAAGGATGAAAATTTACCTTCTCTTAATTGGAAACGCGCTCGTATAGTTAAATTGTTGCCTGGAAAAGACGGTATCGTACGGGTAGCGGAAGTTAGGACTCAGAACGGGATCTTGGTTAGACCTGTTTCAAAATTATGTCGGTTACCTTCGGTTAGTTCGATGTAAGCAAGGCGGCCTTGCTTAGGCGGCGGGATGTTCAGGCGTATTAATGCATCGATCTGTTTGGATGATGGTAATCGATATCTTACCACGGATTAGGCGATTTATTTAAGTTGCCTCCCTGCCTTGCTAAGTTGGCAACATTGAGTCGCCATTTTTTCTCTCTTCGTTTTGAATGGCGCGGCGGTGAACGTGTTTTAGCGCGTGCGAGGACATATTTAAGTTTATTGGTGTTAACTATGATGAAAAAGGACAATTGGTGCCTGTGAAGTGTATCTCTGGACTCTGTATTAGTGGTTGCGTCCCACCTTGACGACCCTGTGCACAGGAGGACTGCGGCGGCAGCGGCTTCTTACGGACGCGAGCGACAGGGCGTATTTCCCGGTAAGTTCGGTTTCTGTCAACCAAACGGCGATCGTTATACGGCTGAACAGGGGTGTGAGAATAAGGAAAGGCCCGACCAGCATTTAGAAGTATACAGTCCATTAAAACATCCACCGGTCTCGAAGGCACGAACGCGTGAACAACAGTTAAAAAGTATTGCAAAAAAATACTTACGTAATAAATATGTTTGTCTTTAGGTCGGAATTAATTATCAAACAATCTTCTTCTTCTTTCTTTACGAAATGAGATGTGATGAAATAAAATGGATATGAATATGGCCTCACTCACAACTTAGCGGGTATTTTGCCAATGTCAAGTAATTAATAGCAATAACACATTCAATAAATACAAATCTATACATATAAATAAAATTGGAGTGTCTGTTTGTAATATAATATTAAAATAACAGCTTTTTACTAATTGCACTTGGATGTATACACGTTACCTATACCGAAACCACATTTTTTACAATTTTTGTCTGTCTGTCTGTCCGTCTGTCTGTCTGTCTGTCTGTCTGTCTGTCTGTCTGTTTGTTCCGGGTAATCTCTGAAATGGCTGGACCGATTTTGACGGGAATTTCACTGGCAGATAGCTGATGTAACAAGGAGTAACTTAGGCTACTTTTATTTAGAAAAAAAATACCACGCGGACGAAGTCGCGGGCAACAGCTAGTTATAAATAAAATAATGGATGTGAGATGATGATATGAAAATGGCGTGTCCTATCACACTTAATGTAGCCAGGTACCTAACACAATGACATAATCCTTGGACATTTTATGACGTCATTCTTGTACTAATTCCCTTTTTAACTCGTTAAATTGCGTTTATTGACACTTAAAACGGTCTAATGAGTTTAAATCCCAACGAGGTTTTAAATTATCTTTTAAAACTTTTATATTTACAGTCCATTGTCGTTGAAAAGTATTCAATTCAATATTAAGTACTTATGTTGTTGTAAAATTAAGTGTTTAAGGAATTATGGTTATAAAAAAATATTTTGTGCACTGAGAGCTTTCTTTCTGACAGAATCGGCACATTTTAAAACAATTTAATCTAAAATAAATGCCATGAGAAATAATCATTACTATTATAGGTCATTAGACAAAATATGTATCCGATAAAAATATATTATTTAATTCAATAAAAACATAACAATATCAAAATTTAAAAATATTAAATAACTCAGTCAGCGACGTGCTGGTTATCAAGAACGAACCTCACCACTCAACCAATAAAAAAATAACATAAAATAATATTTTTACGCCCTTTTTATTCAAGCTTTTTAAATTTCGAATTCTAAAAACAAAATGGAGGATGAGGTGGCGCGTTCGCTACAATAATAAAAATTATAACGCTCTTACAACCGATAAGGGGGAGGAATTTCTTAAGAGTTTAATTTTTATAACAAATCTTTTATTTCCCGCAGTAAAGCTTGCTATTGCGAATGTTAAAGGCACAATAAAATAGGTTACATTCGAAAGGGAATAATAATAAATAAAATGCTTAAGTAAGATAAACCAGCGGTGGTAGGGTGGGCCCTTAATTTGTTTTGTTGTTATAAATATTAATAGATATAAGAATAAAAAAAGAAGTTTATTTTAACTTAAAATGATAATATTTTTATTTCATAAATTATATACAATAGTTATATACATGGAAAAACAAAAAACTAAAAAATACTTGTTTATATTTATATTTAAATACTTATATTTTAACTTGAATATTATATATTAGTCTATCAGACCCGAAAAAAGTGAGCAGTATCCTTGCTAGGTCTATTAACGTAATTGTAACTGGCCACTCAGAATCAGCTCGTTATTCTTTTTTTACCTGTGACATGTACAAATTCAAATAATCTGTCATACAACTAA
The DNA here is from genome assembly GCA_905333125.1 of Pheosia tremula. NCBI lineage: Eukaryota > Metazoa > Arthropoda > Insecta > Lepidoptera > Notodontidae > Pheosia > Pheosia tremula. Next base: position 7,595,359 of record HG995416.1, on the reverse strand, counting down.
GGAATTAAACAAGACGATTTTACACAATATTTTTTATCACAACAAAATACACTGCTATTATTCTTATTCATGAAATCTGTGGTGTGAGCCATATGGAACGTGTCAGTAACGTAATGTTACGTAAAAAAGTTATGCTTAGCTAAATTTTAAGAATTTTTGTGAATACTAACTTTAAAAAATAGTTATTGAAAGCTGCTATTTAAAGCCAAATATTGGTCTTGTGTAGCTTCATATGCACACAAGACAGCAAAAATAACTGTACGGATTCTTATGTTACTTAAATACTCGTACTGATATCAGGATATGAGATACTTTTACCAAACTTTAAAATAAACCTTACCTTTAAAATAAAACTCATGGACTATGGTACAAAACAAAATCACAAACTTTATCCATAGATAACTATTGAACTGTTTTTATTTTTATTTTTATACACTCGGTTATTTTCCATTTTACACAGCACACGTGCCGTCGACCAAATCCCTCGTTTTATTTTAACAACTGATATGAAACGCGTTTTCCATCTTCCGTTATAAAAAAAGTGAAAGATCTTAAATTTAATATCGTTTTTATTGCACAGATTACAATAATGCCTAGAATGGGGCGCGGGTGGGTTCTGTATGTGCGTTCTTTTATTAGTTTCTTGTGAGCTGTTTGACTTTTTTTTTCTTGATTTAATACGTAACTTAAGTCTGATTCTAGTACTTATTCGCAGCTCAAAAATACTTCAGCGCACTTAACAAATCCCATATTTTCCGAGCGAACAAACAGTTAGTTGATTTTCTAAAAAAAAAAACACTAAACGCTTTTTTTTCATGACAGGGGCGAATTCTGCTAAGTTACAAACGCTTCAGTGGAGTGTCGATAGCGTATCGATTGAATGATTTTAGACATTCGGTAGGTTTTCCACTGACCAGCCATTAAACTGTCATAGAACTGTTTCGTATTCTGTACTCCAGTCGTGTATCAATATAATGTAGCTAAATAATGGTATTCTACTCGTTATCTGACGTTTCTAGCAGTCGACGCACAACCATTGACACTGAAATGAGACTCCACCAAGACGACATTAAAGTTTTAGCAGAATACTCAATCTCTCACAGGCGTAATGGAACCTCGATAGTGTGTCGTTAGAATAGCAATTGCATGTATTTTTTTTTAAATTAGCAGAATTGGGCCCATGTTTCTGCTATCACCGACGAAATGGACTACGTGTGGATGCACCCTTAACATAACAAAGTTAACGTAACGATACGTAAACGAGACATCATGAGTGTTGATACGGCAAGCGGTGCCGTATGGGATTTATAGTTAATAACTCAACGTTTACGGGTAACGCATTTGTTATCGAAAATATTTCGCTCGTAGGCTTTAAAAGTTTTACGAAGTTGAGTTTAAGCGTGTATGTTGATATGGATTTTATTGTGGTGGAAAATTATAGCTGTGAGTGTGTGTTTAGCTTGTAAAATTATAAGAAAATATGTTTTATTATATTGTACTTCGTTTTCTTTGAATGTAAAATAATACCAGCCCTTTTTTAATCGATAATAGTGGTTGAAAATGAGATTCGCACATGAAATCCAGAAATCCCAGAGGTGCGAGTTGGGGTTTGAACCTCCGATCCTCGTTACCGAGGCAAGCGTTCTACCAACTTGGCTATTACTGCTTTCTGCTTCTTTGAATTTACCTAGTATATATGTGAAATATCTTCAATCAATTATTGTTTTATTTCTTACTAGCTGTCCCGGCGAACTTAAAATCCTAAACGTGGTCCTCCTCCCGAACCTAACTCTAATGGAGGTACCATTCTGGGCATTCCTGGGTTTGTCACTATTTCAGTATCTCAATGACTTCTCCTTCCATGGTGGTATCTATAAACATAATAGATGATCTGTATTATAATTAAACTGTATTGCAAAATTCATAAAATTCATTCGCTCAGCTATCTGATGGGAAAAGCGCCTAAGTAATAAAAGCACCGCGTACACGGGGGAAATCTCTATGACTGCCGCCTTTTTATCTTTATTCTTTTGCAACTCCAAATTATGACGTCTCACCCATATTGTGAGATTTTTTTGATTTTTTTTCTTAAACTTTTTTATTCTGTACGTTTTTGTTAAGGCGGGGATTATTTTTATGTAATAAATTATGATTTTGCTAGTTTTTATTTTGGGTTTGTTTTTTACTCGTCAATTACAATAGTAGGTAGATACATGTAAGTACATAGGATATGTTTGACCAAGTAGAGATTATGATGAGGGTACGTCGAGATTTAATATTGTTGGGTAAAATGTGGCAAACCAATTAAATATTATATATTTATTTTTTATATTTACGCGAATACCTACTACACATTGAAATAAAACTAATCTTACGGATTTTATCGCGTTTATTTTATGTTTTTACGTTTCCGACGTTTCGGCTGCTTTACAGCAACCATGATCACGAGAGGAATGACAACATTATTATATGGACTGTAAAATATAATATATCACGACTTCGAAAAACTGGCTTTTTGTATTATTCTTATACGTAATCCTAACATAATAATCATGAGAAAATATTAAGTACATGATTGATGGTGGCTCATTCGTAGCCCAGCCGTCCTGAGGGATGCCTCGTTTAGAGGCGAAACACGTGTCGAATACTTTTTTAGATTCGCTTTGTTTCGCGGAGAATTTCATTTTATTTGGGGTTCCGTCACTCGTGTTATCTAGTTTCTCGACTAACATCTTAGAGGAGTTCGGTGTTGCTGGCTTCTTTAATTATTGATCAAACTTGTTTGGTTTATAATTGGAAAAGTTAACAAGCCGAGGGTCAGTGGTGGGTTCCTCTTCCCCAATATGTTTAACAATGGATTTCCGCCAAGTATCGCCAGTTCTATCAATTATGATTGAAACAGATAAAAAAATAGAAAAACCATACAAAGAGAGTGTCTTCCTCTTAAAGAGTCTCTTTTACTCGCCCGATTTCATTATGATATCGCGAAAGTACGCCATGATTTATATTTTCCGGATTATTTTTCTTTGTATTCATATTTGTCTGCCTCCCACGTCTTATTACGCTGTTTGATTCTATCCTCGCATTATATTTAACGCACCTACCTTTATTTATTGGATTTGCAACTGCGATACTCGTATCCTTTGATGATATTGTGATTGATTTTCTTTGGGAATTTTCCACTTGGCACGAATCAGAATCAGAATGTTTTTTATTTATGGTAGTATGAAGTGACCCTGCTTTCTTTGCCAAGGTTCCCGGGTTCGTATTTTGGTAAGGACAATCTTTGCGTGATGAGCACGAATATTGTATCCAAGACATGGATGCTTAATTTATATCTAAGTTTTATATACTGAGTTTGCCCTCAGTCCATTGTACGGTACCCACAACACAAGCATCGCTTAATATGGGACCATATAGTTATTATACTATTATTATAATAACATGGAATATAAAAAGTGTGGTATAAACAGTTTTATTCTTCTAGATTTATAATGTTCAACATTTTATAAGACAAATCCCTGACCAGGGTATAAATATTCAAACCGACACCCTCAGCACGAAAAAAGGCAGAATAAAGCACTCGACGATCCACGGCGGAGCCTTGGAGGTATGCCTTCAAGCACCCAAGGAAGCTGTACCAGACGCTTTCGAAAACCTCCGGGAAACGGATCGAAAATAGACTAGAAAAAAATCGAGACATCTAGAAGCGACGGGTCTCAAGCCTCGAACCTTGAGTTTTAGATTCCTCATTACACACTGTAGCGAACATTGTGGACGAGTAAGTTTAAGGAACGATTTAAAATAAGAAAACAGTTCGAGCTATTTGAATTAAGAATATGAATGGCAAACGGAAAAGCACTTTTGCAGGGGTTAACACGAATAATATTTAGCCAATTTGTAACTGTCAAGAAAACAGAACCATTCTGTTTTCTTGACAGTGATGTTCGGTGTTGCCATTCATGGATGGCGGGTCAGATCAGTTGCGCTGCATGTGCCTAGTGAATGTAGCGTCTCTATCTACTGCCGCCTTCCTACCTAGGCAAGTATGCTCCATCGTAGATCTCATCGTCACTTACCATCAGGTGAGATCGAGATCAAATACTTGCCTATCTATACATATAAATAAAATTGGAGTGTCTGTTTGTAATATTAAAATAACCGCTTTTTACTAAGTGCATTTGGATGTATACACGTTACCTATACCGAAACAACATTTTTTACAATTTTTGTCTGTCTGTCTGTCTGTCTGTCCGTCTGTCTGTCTGTCCGTCTGTCTGTCTGTCTGTCTGTCTGTCTGTCTGTTTGTTCCGGGTAATCTCTGAAATGGCTGGACCGATTTTGACGGGAATTTCACTGGCAGATAGCTGATGTAACAAGGAGTAACATAGGCTACTTTTATTTTAGAAAAAAAAAATTGGATCTCTCGAAAAAAAATTAAAACCAATGTTGCAGCGCCGCGCCTGATTAAAGTTTGATAGCAACAATCTGCAATGCGTCCCGCGGGATCAGAACGCGAGCAGGCTGTTGCCAACGGCTGAGTCTTTGTTAAATACCACGCGGACGAAGTCGCGGGCAACAGCTAGTACATTATATGTAGACTATGAGGCCGAATCACGTAATTTTTTGTAGGAGAGCAATTGGCTATAAAAGAGAGCCATTTTGCCACTGAACTATTTAGGAGAGCAAAAAATAATCTAAACTTGAAATCTGCCTTATCCAACGAAACCAAATAAACAACTGACGAAGGCCAATGAAAATATACTTAGTAACGAGATGCGCGGACCAATTTGTAGGGTTAGTCTTTGGCCCGGACCGGCAATACTCGACTCGGTTGTTTTTTGGCACCATTTTCATATTCGTTATAAAATTGATTTAATTAGACAATGTCGATATCCAGATTAGATTATTTTTGACTTTTAAGTTCTTTTTTTGTCAAAAAGTTTTTTTTTTTTTATAATAGACATTCTCAGTGACTTATCTCCACCATTCTCTATTATAGATCTTTCTAGACGATATGCCTTAATCCTCTACATCTAACAATGGATATAAAAAAGGTTGACAATAAACTTACTTCTTTTGAAATTTTAACATAGGATTGTTATTAACGTCAGAAACATCAATTAACTTGCCACGTTTCAACAATTCAGGGTGCTTTTTAACTAGTAGCCATCCTATATGAGAAAAGAAGAACCCTCGGGAAGAGTTATGTGGGTCAGCGTCTCTCGAAAAAAGATTAAAACCAATGTTGCAGCGCTGCGCCTGATTAAGTTTGATAGCAACAATCTGCAATGCATCCCGCGGGATCAGAATGTGCGAGCAGGCTGTTGCCAACGGTTGAGTCTTTGTTAAATACCACGCGGACGAAGTCGCGGGCAACAGCTAGTAATATAATAAAAAAAAAAAAAACTATTTTTAGCCGACTTCAAAAAGGACGAGGTTCTTAAATCAGTTGTATTTTTTTCCATTTTTTGTATTTGATTATTTTACTCTACCTGTGCCTTAAGAAACATTTTAAATCAAAATCTAAAACCAGCATTTTATGCCTGTAGATCACTTAAAACGAATTCTTGATAGGAGTATTTTTTGTTGCTGTTACATAACGGTGTAAGGGCGCCCCGAACCTTTGTTTTTCGCCACTCACCGTGCCGTATCATTAACTTGGAGTGGATGAGAGACTTTTTAGACTTTTTAACGTTAATCTTTTTTTATTATTTATGGAAAAGCGCGAGTGGTGTCACAGGTCTTTGAGTATGAGAACCGTCTGGTTGAACGCGCTTAATATTCGCTACGGAATTAATTACGCGAACTTTTTTTTGGGTTTCATCACGGTGTCAGATTTTAATTAATGATACAATGTGGGTGGGTTTTTTTTTTTAGTTTTCTTTTTATAAATTGTCAGCTATTTCAAAGTGTCACAGATTTGTAAGAAAAAAGACATATTTGCAGCAATATTTTATGAACATCATCAATTTTTAAATATAGCCATAAAGTTACACTGCTAGCCATTTTAAAGATATCTTATAAAACTTAAGTAAACATAAAGTTGTAATTTTAAAAGAGAATATAATGATGAGAAGTCAATTACGCAAAAAAATAAGCTAACAAATTTCTATTCCGATATTTTAATATATAAAACAAAGTCCTGGTAGTACACCCATTTTTAACTCGAGAACGCGTGGGCCGATTTTTATGGTCTTTGATTTTTTTTTATTTGCCTCCGGCCCTAATATCAGAATAACTATTAAAACAACACTAATAACATTGGAAAATACCACTAAAAATAATAGTAAAGGCAATTCATTCTGAGGCGGTACGAAATTCGCTGGGACAGCTTACTAGTAACTTTTAAATTATTACAAATTCGACACACAAAACCTCATTGAACAAGTCATTAATAACAAAATAAACAATACACCATCATCATTATTATCAATATATATAACCCTTTTCAACACCTGTTCCATGTGAATTTCATGGGAATGAGCATAGAACAAAAAGTAAGGTGACTCCTTTTGTGTTAGCACGATGGGGTTATGTTCTACCCGCAATAACGTCACGCTTCTTAGATAGATGAGAATATTTTCCAGCTACTTTGTATTGAAATAAAATTTATTTTACAGCTTTTATCGCGTTTATTGTATGTGTTTACGTTGCCGACGTTTTGGCTGCTTTACAGTAACCGTGGTCACGGGACGACTGAGGTGGTTGACGTCTTAGTGTCATAGTTTCAACTGGGGTACCTTTATATTTCGTTCTGACAAGTTCTCACAGTGTCTTAAGGTCTTGCAATGGTGCGCTTGGTTTTGGAATGAATTTATATTAATTACTGGATACCAAGTAGGCAGTAGCACCCAGCCATCTTCCCTATTGAAATTAGGATGTTTTTTTTATCATTTCTTCACGTATCATTCTTGGTCGGAATCGGTGTTCTTTTGCTATGATCTGTGGTTTATTAAATCTGTAAAATACGTTTTATTTCAATGTGTAGTATTGGCGTAATTATAAGAAATCTCCTTTATGTTTACGTTTGTACAGAACGATATGAAAAAAAAAACTAAATCCAACCTGACTTTTAAAGGCGCCTCTCAATTATAACAATCTCGTGCCCGTTCCAAACGTCTTCAGATATATCAAGAGACATTCAATTTTAATCATGATAATATAATGTTACATCCAAAATTACACAGCTCTCAAAAATTCAAATACATCCCTCGTTCCATTACACATCCCACAATACCTGACTCATTTAAGTACAGCCCCAAAGATAAGGGATTAAAAAGAAAATGTCGCCCATTGTGCAGAGGACACTCGTACAAGCAATCATCCGAGACGCTCCAGGTAAAAGATACGGTAAAAGAAAAAATAAAAGGTAGAAGAAAGTCTTTTGAGAATGTGATGAAGACTGGAAATGGAATATGAGAGGTAGGAAATGTGAAGCGCATGAAGATGTATATACAATTAAAATATTAGGTATCTCTGCTAAACTGTATCTATGCATCCATTTAAAATTAGATCAACAGGTACTTATAATAAGATAGGTAACTCTTTATTGCCACAAAACATAGAGTACAAATAAAACATAACAGGCGGCTTTATTACTAATAGTGACACCTCTAGCCAACCTTTGGATGGAGGGAAAGTAAAAAAGTAGCCAAGACGTAGCCAAGTACTAAAAAAATAATTACCTACAGGCTGAATTAGCAAAAAATGCTTTAAGGATTCTTGAGACCGTTTTTGATGTAAACTAAATCTGTATTATCAGATTTAGATGAGGGATAGTAGAATTGTTAAAATGTTTGCAAAAGCTCACGAAATGCACTTCTCAAAAGACCATCAGTTTTGGAACACATTGTCAGTATTGCGATTACTTAGATTAGAAAAAAATTATGTTGTTACCTATAAAACGAAAATTGTTTTTTTTTTCGCAAATTAATGTATCAACATTTAGACTTCACATAGTGATTAAAATGTGCGCTAAAGAAGCGCATGTTAAAGGCAAAATATACCCTTTCCGAATCATCCTGTATATTTAATTTAAATAAGTGTTATTTATTTATAAATGAAATACCCCTTCAATATGTCACAATACTACATTTTGCGATAAAACACCACCAAATTCCATCAGCCGTATTAAATTCCTGCAAAACCATATCAATTTCCTCACAAACCTGTCTGTCGTCAATATACCTGCAATTTACTTATGAATATTAATACACATCCAAGGAGGGTGGCTTAAGAAAAAGGGGACAAACTTCACTGAGGACACGGAACACGGCTAACAAAAAGCTTCGCGAAACCCTCCAATGAATCTTGGCAAATGCGAAAATACATTTTGACGGATGACAAAACACAATAGGTTATAGAAACTGGGCGGGTAGGTAATTTTCTGCGCGCTTTATATTCTGAAGATGGAAGTTTGTTTATGGTAATGCTGATAAGATGCTCTACTAATGTCATAGCTGCAAGTGACCCTGGTAGTGGCAAACTTATATATTACGTATTGTTATATATATTATATTGATGATCATGAATCTTTGTATCCGAGCCGTGGAGGTTCAATATCTAAGTATACAAGTAATTTCAGAATGATTCAGAAAGCGTATACTAAACCTTGATACTGAGCTGAGAATTTCGATGTCTATTCCTCTGCCTACTCTGAAGAGATACGGGCGTAATATGTATTATTACGTATTTCTTTAGAGATTTGTTATTCTTTAATATTAATGTCAGTTCTCAGATTTTACGCAGTTAACGTTTAATAGCAGCTAACTAACCAATCTCTACATATAAATAAAATTGGAGTGTCTGTTTGTAATATTAAAATAACCGCTTTTTACTAAATGCATTTGGATGTATACACGGTACCTATACCAAAACAACCTTTTTTAAAATTTTTGTCTGTCTGTCTGTCTGTCTGTTTGTTCCGGGTAATCTCTGAAATGGCTGGACCGATTTTGACGGGAATTTCACTGGCAGATAGCTGATGTAACAAGGAGTAACTTAGGCTACTTTTATTTTAGAAAAAAAAATAGGATCTGTCGAAAAAAAAAACCAATGTTGCAGCGCTGCGCCTGATTAAGTTTGATAGCAACAATCTGCAATGCGTCCCGCGGGATCAGAACGTGCGAGCAGGCTGTTGCCAACGGTCGAGTCTTTGTTAAATACCACGCGGACGAAGTCGCGGGCAACAGCTAGTAAACAATAAAACTGTTCTTTAAATAATTTGTGGCAACTAGGTATATTACGGGTTTATTGTATGTTTGTGCGGTTCTCTCCCGCTGAGATCCAGTTAAGACGAAAATAGAATATCTGATACATTCAGATTATTCAGTTTTATACGGTCGATAAGAACTGGCGCAAATTGAATTTGGAATAACATCCCGCTTTTTTTCGTCGGCTTAAAATACATTTTTTTACAAATACTTACATATTGTCTAAATTTTACTTATGAAATTTGGTCACAATGTTAAATGATTAATATGTAAACTTTTGTGAGTGTGAGAGTGATGAAGTGGCTGGATTTGTGCTCATGTTTTTATTGAACACAAAATGTTTAAAACATTGTTGTTCTATATTGTTTAATTTAATTATATACGTAAACAATATGATAGGTAAAAATCTACTAAGTACATCACCCTACATCGAACCCCCGTGTAAAGACGTCAGACAAAATTCGCATGATCATTCTCAAATACGGAGAGTAAATTTACTATAATCAACTCTCCGATCTAAGATTGGTGCCTACATCTTTCTGTATCTTTAAACATGTACACAAAATCTAACCGACTTCATGTTTGCGAACTTCTTTTGTATTTTGCAGTGGCCAATTCTCATTGAGCTCACTATGAAATCAAAGGACAACACCGAGTCTGAGCCAAGCTCTAAAACTCTCAGTAATGATGTTGTTTCAGTTGCGTCCCGTTTCGTTTTATTGCAAAACAGACATACAAACGCACAGCTTATTATATTGACGGAAGGTCGTGTTGATATTCAGATTTCAGTGCGATCATTATTACATACCTATTCAAATTATAATTTTAAAGGTATATTAAAGTCTTTGTTGAATGTTCTTCATCAGTAGTGTATCACCCACTCGATTTAGTAACAAGGTATGTTATGTAGGTTCAAACCTCGGCTTTATGTTTTAGCGGCGAAGGAAAGATCTTCCAGCCAGGCGGGCCATCTTGCATTTTTGTTACTTGCTCCGAAAACTCTTATAGCGCGATTCAGGATTGTGATGACAATTGTCTATTGTTCTGAATGCGTCTGCAGTGCCATCTGTGTAGCTTGTGGTGCGGTTGAAGTGGTCGCTACAATGTGATTTTAGACGCGAATCACATTTTCAATAATATTTATCACTTGCTACACGGTGAATCTATACATATAAATAAAATTGGAGTGTCTGTTTGTAATATTAAAATAACAGGTTTTTACTAAGTGCATTTGGATGTATACACGTTACCTATACCGAAACAATTTTTTTTTAAATTTTTGTCTGTCTGTCTGTCTGTCTGTCTGTCCGTCTGTCTGTCTGTCTGTCTGTCTGTTTGTTCCGGCTAATCTCTGAAATGGCTGGACCGATTTTGACGGGACTTTCACTGGCAGATAGCTGATGTAACAAGGAGTAACTTAGGCTACTTTTATTTTAGAAAAAAAAATAGTATCTCACGAAAAAAATAATAATACCAATGTTGCAGCGCAGCGCCTGATTAGGTTTGATAGCAACCTGCAATGCGTCCCGCGGGCTCAGAATGGGCGAGCAGGCTGTTGTCAACAGTTGTCTTTGTTAAATACCACGCGGACGAAGTCGCGGGCAACAGCTAGTTGATAATAAAACTTGCATCTCTTTTGATAGCCGTGGACCGCACGGACACTCGCACTGGACCAGGGCCCAAAGTCTGCTAACACAATCGATTCATAATCGAACAGCAACCGCATAGTAACTGTAAACTGACAGATATTCCATACAATATCTGCCAAAAGTGACAGTTACTATGCGGTTGCTGTTCGATTATGAATCGATTGTGTTAGCAGACTTTGGGCGCAGTTGGTATGTTCATCTATACATATAAATAAAATTGGAGTGTCTGTTTGTAATATTAAAATAACCGCTTTTTACTAAGTGCATTTGGATGTATACACGTTACCTATACCGAAACAAATTTTTTTACAATTTTTGTCTGTCTGTCTGTCTGTTTGTTCCGGCTAATCTCTGAAATGGCTGGACCGATTTTGACGGGACTTTCACTGGCAGATAGCTGATGTAACAAGGAGTAACTTAGGCTACTTTTATTTTAGAAAAAAAAATAGGATCTCACGAAAAAAAATTTAAACCAATGTTGCAGCGCAGCGCCTGATTAAGTTTGATAGCAACAACCTGCAATGCGTCCCGCGGGCTCAGAATGGGCGAGCAGGCTGTTGACGTTGTCTTTGTTAAATACCACGCGGACGAAGTCGCGGGCAACAGCTAGTATGGCAATATAAATCGTTCTTACCACGATTGCCAAATGCCTCGCGCAAGCACCGAAGAGCCCTACATCATAAAGCTCCTTGTAGCCCCTACCAATGTTTTGTGGCGCAATTAATCTCGCACTAAATAATGGAATAAACTCATTTTTATGCGGAACGTAACGGCGAGAATAAAAACAAGGAAATGATTCGTAATGAAATGATACTAATAAATTGTTTGTAGCTTATACGTATATTTGGGATGGATGAGGAAGATACCAACCATCTATGTGTATAATATAAAAATAATATTGCCACACGAGCACATTAACAGTATGGTCCCAAACTAAAAACGCATGTAATATGGGTACCGTACAATGGACTAGGGGCGATTCCAGACTTATATAGATGTTTAATGTTCATGACTCTGGTTTCTAGTACAAACATTCGTGCTCATCACACAAAGTTTACCCTACCAGGAACGCGGGACCCTCAGGATAGAAAGCAGGGTGACTAATAACTGTGCCAATGGTTGCATATCCACATACCATTGCATTCAAAATTAAATACTTACTACTTAAATATAATTAATTGAGAACTCCCTTACATATGTTATTTGTTAGACCTACCTATTATGTTATTAAGCCAACAAAGTTATTTTTGTCATAAACTATACAAAATAATTCATAAATAACATAGACACATCACTCTTCCACTTCCGTGACCTATTTACGTTGAGACAAAACGAATGAAAATTAATTACACGTTTGTTGGTACGTACGCAAATAGATCAATTACTAAATGAGGGCTTAATATTTTGTGTATTAATTGAAGAGAATATTAATGTACTTAGTTCTGTAGTGCTATTGTGCTACGACAATCTCATATCTTACGAGAATTGTAAAATTTTCGTTCAAATTTTACATTTCACCCTCGGAATCACGCGTGTGGGTTGAATTGAAATGACAATCTGATAACTCATGCGTGAAAATGTAAAATTTGTATTGAAATTTTACAATACACGCGAGAGATATGAGATTGTTGTTACAGAATAGCCCTACCGCTCAATGTCGTATGCCTGAACATTTTTTTTAATATCAGGCAAGACCATAGAGCCTTTACTGGTATTAAAATTAACACCAAATTCTAAAGTGCACGGTAAAATGTTACCGGATAGCTTCCTCAAAAAAAATCGTAGGTGACCTACCTACGCTTTTTTTTTAATAAATATTTATTTGTGATAGATATGAAGCTATCTACCCATCCCACTTATGGAGCTAACTATTATTGTAAACACCTTAATATAAACCTCAATAAAACATTAATAAGACTTAATCGTATCATCATTGTTTATTGTACAGCGCCTGATCGATTTAAATAGCAGCGTGTTGTGTATTTACGAGTCACGTTTTAACACAGGAGCTTAGTTAGTGTTCAATAAAAAAAATGGTGCAAAACTAGTGAGTACATTATAAGTATTAATCACCTTTTAATTGCATAAAATTACCACTAATTTGTGACTAAAATAGAAACGTTAAATACGCATTTACTTACGTACCGTCCGCGTCCCTCGCTTCAATATTATGATTCACGTCGAAGAACAAAGAGACATACAGAACACGTGCCAGTTTAAAAAAAACAATTGTTTTTGTTTGGACAATTTGTTTGTTTTGTTGTTGCGCTATTTAGTTTATGCATAACCACAGTATTATGCATGTACGGTCGCGGACATTTATATGAGGTCCGTTTCCTAAATATGTTCTATGACACTTAAAATGCAATAAGGTCGTATATATATCTTTACATCGTCATATCTCAGAGCAGTTGCGCTTAGTAACTTCAACCAATATAATAGCGCTTAACGTATACGATTGCTGTACGATATTAAACCTTAAATGGGTCCGTTAGAGTTCGCGACTGTACCTACCTAATTTGTAATAGGTATTTCAATATATACCTACTCATTTGATTTCATTTTTAATTAGGACATAATGGGTATTAATAATCGCTTATGTTTATATTCACGTATCGACGATTAAAATTCAATGCTAGTAGGTACTTATGTACCTAGTCTATAAGGTTCAAATTAACTGCAATATTATGTGGTTTATGCGTATATGTAAACTATATTACCTACCTATGTATATTATATTTAGAGATTTGAGAGCTTCGATTAAGAAATAATGCAGACGGAGTGTCGCGATCACGAATAACAACAACAACACAAAAAACTCAGCCAATATGTATGTGTGTAGTACACGCGAATTGCGGCCTTATGTACACGTGAAATCAAGTATAGGTACACATATTGGCTTGGTTTTTTGTGCTCTAACATTATGTTGTTCGCAACAGTGCATCTTAATTATTTCTTCATCTAAGTTTGAAAGAGAGAAAATATGATATTGTTTTGTTACCTTATTCACATGTTGTAAGCTTTCTCAACTGATAACAATACATGGTACTCGTATATTAATAAATATGTAATACTATCCCTTTTTAATATCCTATGGTTGGGCACGGGCCTCACTTCATCGCGAGGGGGATAAGGCCACAGTCCACCACGCTGGCCCAGTGCGGGTTGGTGGACTTCACACGTTTTTGGAGGGGTTCTCTCAGACATGCAGGGTTTCTCACGACGTTTTACTCCAGCGCAAGTGATAATCATGATTGAAAATTAGATTAGTACATGAAATCCAGAAATCCCAAAGGAGCGAGTCGGGGTTTGATCCTGCCATCCTCGTCACCGAGGCAAGCATTCTACCAACTTGGCTAACACTGCTATACATGTCATGAAATTTAATTATACCTAGCTACTTATATGTTTTTGAAGCATTAATAATGACCTACATTTTAGGAGACGATACCCTAAAAGTATAAGAAAATTAATACCAACCTCATCAGCATCCCGGTTTTCTCTCTCATCCTCAATGACCTCATTCCTACTGACACCATCCGCCACATCCGTTCCCCCCTTATCCCTCCAATGCTTCTCACTCGTCACAGAAAACGTAAAGGTCCTCTCCCTTCTAGGACTTAACAAAACACCTGCAGGTGTCCTTGAACTTCCATAGCCGAAGATCTCGACGTTCCTTGTTGAGAATAAATCATTGGTTCGATCGGATCGGGGGCTAAAGACGTCGTCGTCAAGGTCATCGTCGAAGGTCAAGGTCAGGGGCGGGGAGGAGGCGGAGCGGCGGCATTGATGCGTTTGAGGGTTTGGTTGTGAAGTGTTGATGTCGGACTCGGAGTAGGGGCGTTCTGTGAGCAAAGAAATTGATTGTTTTAATTGAAGACCATCGTATACAATTTAGAAAATAATTTAAAAATAAAACATAAAAATCTAATTCAGTACAGCTACAAGGCTCAGTATACCCTTTCCGAATCATCTTATATTTTCCAGTAACACACGTGACCAAAATTGATGTATCTACAAAATGGGTTGTACGAGTATAATAGGTTGTATAAGAGTTGCGGTAGCGACTATTCTATAGTAGTTCAGCTCTTATAGAATTTACACAGCTTTTTAAAATAAAGGAGCAGCCCTAAGATACAATCTTGACCTCAATAATAACATAATAGCATCGTCCTCCCCACAATACGGAGGGATAAGGCCAAGTTCCACCACGCAGGTCCAGTGTGGGTTGACGGACTTCACACGTCTTTCGAGGGGTTTTCTCAGACACGCTGGTTTCTTAACGATGTTTTCCTACACCATTGATTAATTGGTAATCATGATTGATAATGAAATTTGCACATGAAATCCAGAAATCCGACCTGGATTTGAACCTGCGGCCTTAGTTACCAAGGTGAGTGTTCTATCATTGCTTGTTTACAATCAAGACGATCACAAAATATTTTCATTTTTAAGCAGCTCTAAGCTATTAAACAACTACATAAAATTGTATATCTTACGTTATAAATCTAAAATTTATTAGCGGCATTTTTCGCCTTCGTTGGGCGGCTTGTGCGCGTGCGCAAGCGCTATAACATCCACGTGGGCAGTTGACACGGTGCAAATTGAGTATTCGACGTTTTATTTCTAGTCTAATCTGTTAGTTCTTAGGGTTTATGTTTTGCTGTGGCTACAATTTGAGACAAAAATAGCTTATTGTTAAAGCAATACTATGTTTATTATTGTCTATGTCAGCATTTATGTATGAGTATTAAAAATCCTCTATCTTTATGGATTCATAATTTTAGAAGATTTTCTTAATTCGCATAATAAATTACAAATACAAAAACCCACTTGAACAATTCACCCATCCACGCGGATTTGCCCACATACGCCCACTTAAAAAAATCACCAATTTAATTCAATACTACATTAATTACTTAAACAATTATTTTAATCATTTCAAAAAGTTGAAAAAAAACCAGTTATACAACCATTTGCTGCTAGAGTAGCCTGAAGAGTTAATAATTATATTCATTTGTATTACCTAAATTTCAAATGATTTGATTACTAGCCGTCTTTAAGGATTTTATTGCGTTTATTTGATGTTTTTTAGATCCCGACGTTTCGGCTGCTTTACAGCAATCATGGCACTCTTATACAACTTAAAACCACTAATACATTACTCTTATACAACTGATGTCTCCAAGGCTACATTTAAATCAAATATTACTTATAATGATTATTTAATTTGGTTTACAAACCCGTGATCCAACAAAGTCGGATCGTAATAAAAGCAAGAATTTTAAAAGCTGCACCCAAGTCGATTAAGTTGATTAAAAAGGATCACCATAAATATTGAGCGCCTCAGGCTGAGTTCTGTCTGACTTCTTTTGTGAATCGAAGATTAATATTTCAAAGACTGTGCAGTAATTATGAGTGAGGTTTTGTACCGTTTTAAGAGATTTGATCGGAGATATCAAAATTTGTGGTAGTTTAAGTCCGGACCAGACAAAACTATTGTTTGCAGGGTGATTCAGAAATGTTATTCTAAGACTGAAACCTGTGCTATTTAGCGCATTTTAAACACTATGTGAAGTGAAGACAGACTTTCGATATGTCAATGTGAATAAACATTTTTTTTTTCAACAGAAAAGTCTATTGTCAATGCTTGCTTTTATTTTTTTTATTTGATTTACTCAAATTCTGATTTGACATAATGATTACATAATGCCATATATGCCTGAGCCGAGTTGACAAGTTGTCAAATAACTGGCATCCTATACACGGCTTGGCAAGATTGAATGTTGCCGAGCTACCAAAACTTGGTAAATTGATTCGCTACTTGACAACTTTGAATATTTTCAACTTGACTCGTATGAACTGGGCATTAGTGATAGATATATTTACGGAGTTAAATTTGATGTGAACATCATGCTTTCTTCACACACTATGGTATGATTTTGTCACCCTAAAAACATAGACAGTGGGATTAGATCACCAAAAAAAAAATAACTACATATTTGTAAAAAAAATGCGTCTACAAAAAAAAATCTGCGAAAATAAAATTTGCAGTATAAACACCATCAGGTAGGTAGCTAGCTTCGACTTTATTTAAAAAAAAAAACAAGGACACCCCGACAGAACAAAGAAAAGCAATTTGTTATCAACAGTATCGACGGAGGTCGTACCAGGCTAACAGGAGCGGAGAGGAGGTAATAATACAAAATGTATAAGAAACACAAATTAATAAAATCTTGGGCCCGTCCGCGGGCGAAACCCGTTTCCATGACACACGTGCAGCGACCGGCCGCCGTTAGAGGGAGATGGGAGTTGTTGCTGTCTCGCTTATAGTGCAACGTGAGGTTAATGTGGATTAAAATTATACCAACATTTTGTTCGTCTATTTAAAGTTGCGCTTGCCATTATTGCTGAAGTTTTTTACTGATATAGTACTAACAAATTTGGATAAGCCAGTTAAAAGCACATACGAGTATTATGATATGAGATATCATTTCAAAGGCAAGCAGCGTTTATGAGTAGTACTTACCACGCGAGTGTTGAAAACCTTTGCATAGTGTAAAAAATACTCATTACAAATTTCTTAAGCTTCTGACGGCTTGAGTAGCGCAGTTAGTAGTGACCCTGCTTTCTGCAACGTGGATCCTGGGTTTGAATTCTGGTAGGGACAGGCTTTGTGTGATGCGGCGGGCGTGGCTCCCCGCCGCCGTGCGCAGCGAGGGCGCAGGGGGAGCAAACATCTGCTCCCCGAGACGGGCCCCCATAAGGGGGCGAGGCACAAGAGGGGCACCGGTGCGTTCCGTTTGGAGATCCCGGAGCCCCTCCAACTTGTGTCGAAGGCGGCCACCGGGGGGGTTTTAGTGGGTAAGAATCCCACATAACCCGGCCCTCTCTCACACAGAGGCCGGGTATCTATAGAAGATTTCACCCCCGTCAACAAAAAAAATAAAAATAAAATTGCTTTGTGTGATGAACACGAGGAACGAAACGAAGGAAGCAACGAGGAACGCATGTTCAAATCCCGGCTCGCACCTCGGGAATTTCTGGATTTCATGTGCGAATCACATTTTCAACCACGATTATCACTTGCTGAACGGTGTAGGAAATCATCGTAAGGAAACCTGCACGTCTAAGAGAACCCCTCGAAAGATCTGTGAAGTCCGCCAACCCGCACTGGGCCAGCGTGGTGGACTATGGCCTAATCCCCCTCACATTGAGGGAAGGTCCGTGCCCAGTAGTGGGACATTAAACAGGGCTGGTATTATTATATACTATATCCTAGTTGCCATCATGGCTTTACAATTAATACTTTTTTTTTATTACATTATAGGCAAGTATTTGATCTCGATCTCACCTGATGGTAAGTGACGATGAGATCTACGATGGAGCATACTTGCCTAGGTAGGAAGGCGGCAGTAGATAAGAGACGCTACATTCACTAGGCACATGCAGCGCAGCTGATCTGACCCGCCATCCATGAATGGCAACACCGAACATCATGCCGCAACACGGCTAGGCCGCTTGGCGACATGGCTTTGTTCAGTGGGTGGTGACTAGCCACGGCCGAAGCCTACCACCAGTAGAGTTGTCACCTGGCTGGCACCACCCAGGGTCACGTGTAGGGTATCTCGAGGGTACTTAATTCTCCTACGGACGAAGGTGACTCGACCCCAAAAATCTCGACTCGACTCGACTAAAAATTGTCCATATGATCCATACTATTCTGTCCGCAGTGCACTGATCACGAGTCGTTCGTCGGTCGTTTTTTGTCCCATGCATACTGGATGCGTAACACAGGTGTCTCTAGCTTACGCCTATTTACAATATCATGGCCATCTATATTGTATCGTTAATTATTTTCAGCTTCGTACCATTTAAGAGTACGGTCTAATTAACTGTCAGCGAAAGCCATCATTTCTAAGAAATACGGCAGATCTCAAAATAGTATGGAATCATTCGCAATATCGTACTGCAGATGAATGCGTGTTATTTAGTTAGACTCCGAAAAGTGGGAATATATTGAGGAAAGAGAGGAGAGGAGAGGAGGAGGAAGAGGAGGAGGAAGTGGAGGTAGATCGGTCATCAGAACGTCAAGTCCGAGATTTTTCGTGAGGTCACCGTATTTTTATAAACTTTTACCCCCAAATTTGGGGGTTAGTTTACGTATTTAGACACATTGTACAAGTTTTAAAATACAGACCGCTAGAGGCGCTGCTCATTTTGCCATACCATGTGTCAATTGAAGTAAAATGTAAAGTATACAGTTAGCTAAAATAATCTCGCACTTGACGTATTGATCAGTTAATGTTGGTAGTAGGAGCGAATCCTGTTTTAGGAAACTCGGTGAGGTCTAGTGTTGTAGGCTGTTTATGCTGTAATTTTCAGCAGTTAGCCCCAGCAGGTGGCTAACATAACATTAAAATTGTCAAAACGGCCCTCCACATGTTGAACCTATGTCCCCGCGCAAGCCTTCCAAAGATCCGGGTATAGCCCGAGAGGGGAAACACAAATAATACTAGCCCTTTTGAGGTCCCACTATTGGGCATGGGCCTCCCTTCAATGCGAGAGGGATAAGGCCATAGCCCCTAACACCCGAATTATTATTATTTCTTATTTGTCGTACGTTGTCACACTAAGTTTTCATAACTCAGCAAGAACTCAATCCATCCCACGTCATTCAAGATTTCATCACCCGTTTAGTTGCGGTACCTTAATTTGCTAATTCGAATGTAATTTGAACTCTAATGACAGATAACAACGTCGCTGGAAACGCATAATGGCTGGTTTGTGCAAGTCGTTGAAGTAATCTGCGTTCGTTGTCATTAATGCGACTGTACGATTGGATTGCTGAGGCGATTTTTTTTGTTTATTGGTGTTTTGTTTTTTTTTTTGGCTGATCGATTTAACGTTAAATTAGAATAGTGTATTGAACTGACAAATTTTATGTTTTTTCTGGATCCGAAAACTCCAGGATTTATCCTCACTTATCTTCATTAAATCCTTGTGGAAGTGAGTTATTGGCCAAGTGCACTAAATTGGTTTATACATCTTATAAGTGAGTATGATTTTTGCCATAGCTTACTTCTTTAAACGATTCAATTTACATTGCTTTTTAAAGATTTCTGGTTTTGCGCTAAATACTTCATAACTGGTGTTCTTGTTAGAATACGAGTACCTTCAACTTCTCATAAGCTCGTGCTAGGAATTGGGCTCATGTCAATGGCTTCAAGGACCACTTCACCAATTCCATCATCAATTAAAAAAACAACTAACTAACTTTATATTGTCTTAGTAAACGTCTGACTATAACAAGCATCAGATCAGACACTAAACGTAATAAAACAAACTTTACGACAACGTAAATCAACTATCGACATTCGATTGGTCTCATCAAACGTCAGTCGCGCCAGTGAAACCACACATTAAGTGGTTTCTTAGAACTAAAGTCGTATATCTAATTTCAGGTTTGAATACAAACTAATTGTTGTGTTTAAGTGAATATATTATTAAATATGCTATCATTGGCAGTTAAATATGTTGAATGTGTGTAATTGGATAGTTGGACGATTTGTATGATCAAATCATATTCAAATTTTGGAACGCTTCTGATTTGTTTCCAAGGACTCGTAATACCTTAAAGCCTTGGCCGTAACTGATACTTATTTGTAGGCTATTAGTACCTTCATGTATCCCACATGTGTATAAGAGACAATTGACTTAAACTATATAATTTTAATTAAGCAATAGTATTGATTTCTTCTATTTACGCGAATACTACACATCGAAATAAAACTAATTTTAAGAATTTTATCGCGGTTTATTTTTGATTTTACGTTCCCGACGTTTCGGCTGCTTTACAGCAACCATGGTCACGGGAGGACTGAGGTGGTTGACGTCCTGACGTCAAAAGATAGTGGACAGATTGTATGAAACAATAAGTAAAACTACAGTAACATACAGTAACATGCAAAGTAACATGAATATATAAGTTATTTTTATAGTAATCTCTGTGCCCATTGATTTTGAGAGCTGTGTTAGAGACATTTAGGGCATTTACGGGATAAAAAAAGCAAATGACGATGTGTGGGAAGTATCGGATACAATTAGTGACAAACAAGAGTTAACAATAACTAGGGGTGTCCACTTCGTAAAAACATCGATGATTTTTTCGATGCGATATATCGGAAGTGCGCATCGATGTCTTTTGATGTATCGGTTAGAAACATCGATGGTTACTATAAATCGAGTACTTTTCCTACCATTACATCACAAAGCCTGCGGCTGCGTTCATCTAAGTTTAAACAAAAGTGGTTTGAAATAAAGAAACAATATGTTTGGTAATGCACTGAGAAAAATGACTCCGTGCTTCATAAAATATAAACATGAATAATGATATCTAATTTAGACAACCGTAAATCAAGCATGAACATGTTGACATATCGTTCCGTCGGGTTCGATTTACGTTTTACAACTACTAGTTAACGTGAACGTAATGATTGGATTTCATTCTGATGTTTATCGGTGAAGCCAATTCATGTTAAATTGTTATTATTTACGCACAAAGTGTCCGTAACAACTCTTGGTACTTTTTTAACAGGAATACGGATAAAAGTTGCAGAATACCTTATAAATTATTCGTAATTATGCAAGGTATTTTTCTCAATGTGATTTAGAGAACAAACTGAGATTTCATGAAATCAACTGGTTATCATTGATTCGATGTTTTATGAAAATACATCGATACATCGCGTATATCAATAGCTTTTCAAAACATTGGACCGATTCGATGTATCGCATTGTAAACATCGAGTGATTTCGATGCATCGATGTATATCGAATATCCCTAACAATAACTTATCTAACGGATTCAACATTACACACTCGACTGGAATCAAAAGAAGGCCTCAAATTCCCACAAAATCTTGTTTTGACCGCTCACACACAGCATTGATTATCTGGTCAGTTGATTTGTCACACAACGCGAAGGGATTAGAAATGATTTGATGACTAAACACAAAATGAACACGGTCGCGTGATTAATCGATCGTTGGTTCGGAATCATGACGTGATATTTGGGATTCCATGGGATTGAGATGTTTAGTTTCGGTGGGATAAAAAAAGGTATATCCACACCGGTACCGGTACCGGTAATTCCCGACGGGGAAAGTAAAGGTGTATTGCAGTGCACTAATATTTCGCAGATTATATTTGGCCAAATGACAACATTTTCAAGTTGATTCAGGTATTGCAAGTATTTGTAGGACTGATATAAAAAATAAAATCGATTCGAGACTTACAACAGCTTATTCAGACTGGGGACTACTAACCTTTAAACCTGCGGTGCTTGAGAGAATTTGTAATCATTATGTAAAGTCAGAAATTCTTTATGACAGTTTGAATTTTAAAAAAACAAACGCCAAAAACAAGGATTTTTTTTACATATCGAAATTCCGACTTCACATAATTACGAAAGCGTTAAAGAAGCGCTAGTTTAAAGATTAGTATACCTTTTCTGAATTACTGTCTATAATCACTATGAAACGATCGAAAAAACTACCGACCAAACTAACACGCTACGTAATCCAATTAAATATAATCAACTAATTGATTCAACTGGCACTAAATAATTTTCTAAACGACTCCAAATAAGAAATAAATCTTTGATACCAACCATAGTTATTATTACTCGGTATTAAAGTTAATTGTCATCCATTATAGTGATACGCGAGATACAACGAGCCATTACACCGTGAGATATCATAGATATGGTAATCTATGGGCTGCCTTAAAAAAAATCAAAAGTTTTTTTTAAATAACTTGTTGACTACTACTACTACTACTACCAAAAAATGTGTTTCTTTGTGTGTGCATAAATATGCACGAACGAACATTTTATGAACACACAGTATTTTTAAAAAAAAACAAAACAAAATTGACAACTTCACGGTTCAACTTACCGCCAAAAAGTCTATGATGTACCTTCTAGATAATTTTAGTCAATTTTTTTTCATCACAATTCTGTAATCATTTTAACAGGTAAAACTTACAATAAAACATATAGTTTAACAAATATTATGCTTAAATAAAACATCTTAAGTCGTGAGAGAAATACGACAACGAGTCGAGAAAAACATAAATCCATCACATCAAACTAAACACATAAACAATATAACATAACATGTAAAACAGAATCAAATATCGCGACTATTTCAGTCGACCGTCACAGTCTCGCAAAGCGTATTGTATGTTAATGCGCTTCAAACTTTAACTTATTAATTATCATGACGCGTTGTCGTGAATAGTGATTAGTTTTCTAGTAAAAGATGCGACAGGAGACTGCAGACGTGCGATTGGGCCTATGAAAAAAGCTAGAACTGCCTATTTTGGATACTCGACTCAAAACCAGCTGTTATATGTGTTGGCAGCCCAAAAAAACTATTTTGTTAATTATTATAAAAAATATATGGCAATATATATATATAATAATATATATATATATATATAATATATATATATATATATATATATATATATATATATATATATATATATATATATATATATATATATATATATAAGTGGAGTGATACAGAAGCTGTGTGTAAAAGTTCTTATAATTAATAATTATTGTTATATTGTCAAAGTGATTCATTAATTTCATATTAAAATCTTCACCACAAAAACGGCTTCTCAATCAACTACTACAGCCCTGAACTACAGTACACATTTCAACAATAAGTTTGAGCGAGATGTATACTTCTGTCAGACTGAGTATATGTCCGTAGTATCGTAGCTCCCAAATGTTTGGACCAATTTCATTGCGTTCTTTTAATCTAAAATTACAGCACTCATTAAAGACGTTACAAATACTATTTATAAATGAGCAAGTAATCCGTCAAAATTATTGATCTTCTAATTATTTGTGGTAAAAAAAAAACATTTTACAATGCTGCTTTAGAGCTAATAAACAAGATTTGGCAGTCGTCGTAAGATTTGATCTTGGTTAGGACTCTGAATGGGCTGATTAATTAATTATTTTTATTATGCAATCTTATAGCGTGCGTGGCTACCATACTTACTTACGACAACGAGACGACGACGACCCGATGACTACACGACGTGCGTTAGTTAATATCACTAACGCACGTCGTATCGTTCGACAAACCCAAGAGATTTTTCCATGATAATAAGCGTTCGCGTAGTGCGTTTTACACTGCTGTTTTAATGTGAAAAGTTGCACATTAACCCCCGAATTCATAGATGTACTATAACTTTATCAAACGTCATATAGTACTGCGCAAAGCAAAACTCTTATGCGCCTTACTATATGACGTTTGATACAGTTATATTACGTTTATAAATTCGAGGTTAAATATATTAATACTTGCAGCAATGATACCCCAATTTCTCACTCAATCAGCAGTTTACCAAGACAATGATGAGTAGAGATACGGTTGCATCGCGTCAAACTTAGACGTAAATTCGTCGTAACTAACATTCATAGAGACGCATTTATAGTTACGACGACATTATTGACAAGGCACTTAGATCACAATACCGTGCTTATACACATGATTAATGATCATTTTCTAAAGACTGAACGCAACAAAATCGTTGGTCTGTCCGTTCCTTTCACAGAAACGAGTAAAAACGTCTGGCTACCGAGCTACGCGCCCTTTCTTATGTTAATATCTACACCATTGTTATCTGTGATGTATGCCAAAGAGGTTGTGTTTTGTTTTATAAAACTCAGTTTCAAATGCAGCCGTTGACCGTTCTGTTTGTTTGATTTCAATGCATTTGTCTCGTTGAC
The DNA here is from genome assembly GCA_905333125.1 of Pheosia tremula. Lineage (NCBI taxonomy): Eukaryota > Metazoa > Arthropoda > Insecta > Lepidoptera > Notodontidae > Pheosia > Pheosia tremula. The sequence continues at coordinate 7,570,682 of HG995416.1, read as the reverse complement.
CCGGCTCCGAGTGGTCCAATTTGAGAGACATACTCAACCTGAGCTCAAATTATTGAACGCGTCAAAAAAAGACAGTTACGTTTGGGATAGTTGCGTTTGGGTATAATCCACAAATGTTCTTTAGTCATAATTTTGTTTTCTAAGAGTGTGGAAATAATTCTTACCAGAATTGTTGAATGCAGTTATTCCTTATATGACATAGCCATATCTATGCGTTCTAAATACCACTCACCAGAGAAAGGGAGCCCTACAGCTGCCAGCGGGCTATGGACCGGAGAATTCTGTATCGAACGACAAATAGACAAGTTTGATAGCCAGAAGAAACAATATAGGATGAGTAGATATACTGGCAAAATCAGCATAAGCAGTATTGTTCTGATTATTATACTTCGATAGATAGTTAGTGATAGATAGTTTCTCGATTAACATCTTAGAGGAGTTCGGGTGTTGTTGGCTTCTTTTATTATCGATCAAACTTGTTTGGTTTATAATCGAAGAGGTTGACAAGCCGAGGGTCAGTGGTGGGTCCTCTTTCCCCATAGGTTTATTATACTTCGAGAAACGGCAAAAAAATATAGACTAAGGTATTCAAGAACTGATGACCCAAAGGAATGGTAAGGTACAAGGAAGAGTGGAAGATGGCCTTAAGTTAATAGCAAGACTTTTTTGGAAATGAGTAGCTCCAGACAGATCCAATTTGAAGGAGAAGGAGAAGAAGGTCCCCTACCTTTGCCAATTGCACAATTGTAAGCCTACGATACAGCTTTTTAATGTCCCACTGCTGGGCACGGGCCTCCCCTCAATGCGAGGGGGATTAGGCCATAGTCACGCTGGCCCAGTGCGGGTTACCGGACTTCATACATCTTTCGAGGAGTTCTCTCAGACATGCAGTTTCATCACGATGTTTTCCTTCACCGTTTAGCAAATGATAATCGTGGTTGAAAATGAGATCTTCAAGAAGACTATATACTTGACGGTTAACAATTTGTCTTTCTTACTCTCTATACATCAAATGTAAAACCACGAGCGCACCGATAACAAGCCAGGCTGTTACCACCAAGATGCAATTTTAATAGCCGACTTAACAAGTCACTTAACGATCTGTATAAAGCCCGTATCCCCAAAAAATGTGGTCAGCCAAAAATTACCGAATTACCAAACATGTGTACCCGTATCAATACGTCAGTTCAGGTAGCCATTCTTAAATTATACCACAATGTATGTACCATCTTGCACTTGCCAAATGGCCCAAAATTAAGACCCGTATGTCAGCAGGCTTTATTTGGAGCTGTCAATGTTGAACCGATGATTTTGGAAGAAGATTTACGTTACATATTTCAGTTTATTACCGGCCCGTATTCAAACTTTAAGACCGGGAGCTGCGGTTTTAGAAAATTGTGCGTGGAACTTTTGTTTACAACGTTTTGCTGTAAAGGTCGGGTTAAGTTTATGTTGTTTTGCAATAATGAGAGTACTTTGTCTAAATTTTAGATTCTCTAAGGCCGATTTGATTTTTTCATCTGGGTACAACAAGTGGAATAATTCATTTTTTCGTGAATATAACGTTCCAAACAAAAGTAAGCCAACGACTTTACCAGCGTAATGACAAACAATAGTACGACTTGTTACGACACCCATAAGTCTTTAATGCAATTTGAACATGCGTACTTATCTCATTGTAATAAGTTCTACTTAGTTGTCCCGGCGAACTTTGTACCGCCTCAGAACCAATGTTTGAGCAAAATTAATTATCTTTATTATATTTTTATAGTTATTCTGCTGTTGGGGCTGTGACAAAATCAAAGATCATAAAAATCGGCCCAACTATATGAGCGTGAAATGAATGTGTACATAAGTAGATTATACAAATAATATTTCAAAATAATAAATAAAAATATTAGACATTTTAAAATAGCACCACATACTAAGTGCGAGGAGAAAAACTACAGGATTGCCTTTAAAAAAACTTCATTTACACATAAATTTTATACAGCAACAAGATCTGTATGAGCTACTCATTCAACCTTTAAAATATTTTACACTATTTTTGTTACACCTTATATATGCCAACCAACTACAGTTGGTTTTAGTACCCACACCTTATAACATAGAATAGGTTTTTATATATAATCATATTCTAATACAATAGTTCTAGTATTGTATATTTTTATTGTCCATCAACCTTTTTTTTTTTTTCTTTTTATTACTTTATAGGCAAGTATTTGATCTCGATCTCACCTGATGGTAAGTGATGATGAGATCTACGATGGAGCATACTTGCCTAGGTAGGAAGGCGGCAGTAGATCGAGACCCCACATTCACTAGGCACATGCAGCGCATCTGATCTGACCCGCCATCCATGAATGGCAACACCGAACATCATGCCGAAACACGGCTAGGCCACTTGGCGACATGGCTTTGTTCAGTGGGTGGTGACTAGCCACGACCGAAGCCTACCACCAGTAGAGTTGTCACCTAGTTGGCACCACCCAGGGTCACGTGTAGGGTATCTCGAGGGTATTTAATTCTCCTACGGACGAAGGTGACTCGACCCCAAAAACCAAACCAAACCAAACCTATTTGGTTTATAACTGAGGAAGTTGGCAAGCTGAGGATAGTCTCCATTCCAATTTCGAAATTAGTTAATTTTGTTGCAACACTAAAATATTTTTGCTTTTAATTCATGCAAAAGCTGTCCGATATGAACGGACCTTTACGCCCAAGATTTGCGTTGCGGTGTTGCGGTTTCATTTTACGATTGTTATAAAACTCAAAAAGGGAGTCTATGCCGTGATTTGTGATCAGTCCGATCGCGTAGGCGTTAGCCCGGCTACCGTGCTACTAGATAGTGATGCGCTTGGAATAATCGATAAGAAAAAAATATCGACACTTCCATGTGTTACAATTTAAGATAATACAATCCTCCGATGAATTGTGTGAATACTATCGTGATAATTATTAAAATATTAGTAAAAGAAATCATTATTTATGTATATAGTTATGGTGTGACATAGAGGTAGCCAGTAAGCGCTACCTTGAAAGAAATAACTGCTATATCTATTCTTTGGCAAGTCAGAATTATTCTCAAGACAATAACCCGATCCAAGTTCACACACAAGAAACTTTGGTTCTACCTGTAATGTAAAACAGAGGGAACACTTTTTTTATTCTCATGAACACATAAAAGCAATTAATCGGCGCCAATTAACCGAACTAAAATTAATTATTACAAGAATAAATAGTCCACACACTGATATTACTGTGAATATTTCCAGAACGAAATAATTAAATGATAAGCCATCGTAATTTGCAAAAAAAAAAAAAATTGTATTTTAACACGCATCAGACAAACGTGTCGTCGTCAACATTACGAGGGCAAAAACAGAAAAAAAGAGCATCGATATCGACTGAGCACATCTCTTAAGGCCACTGACCCAAAAAGAGTACAGAGTGAAAAAAGATTATATTTTATTTTCGAGATACAAGTACTATCAAGGCATAAATTAAAGGGTTTATTATTTTCTCTCTTTCTCGCGCCACGTGTTTCGTTGTGAGCACGGAGGCTCGGCGACTGGTATGGTCAGCAACAAGACTTGTTATTGTTTTTATTTCAGTAGGGCAAGGGTACCTTTGGTGGTACTTTGCAATCTGGATGTTTTTTAAATATTGTTTTGAGCATGTAAATGTTGTGATATCTTCCTCAAGTCATTTTAGAACTTTGAACTCATATGTGACCACACAGGGTAATAAAATTATAACTTTTTTTTTATATAAAATCACATTTCTTTTTTTTTTCTTAATAACGAAAGTACATATTTAAGTAAAACTTCTTTAACAGTGAACTTAACTTTGTAGAAGTCTTTTGTTTCGCTTTTCAAGATTCTAAACGTTGTTCGCTATCCGTCACTTTTTGTTTCCATTCTCCAATTGCTGACAAAAACCAACACAATGCCGGCTCTACTCTACACAACCATATCACCATTATTACCGTTCGGTTACGTATAAACTGGCTCACTACTGGGCTTACGCGCTACCAGTGTGTGCGTTGTGTGTGTACGCTCGTCGGTTTGCATGTGTGTAAAACAAGAAACTCGCTGTTATTGTGGTGTTATTACTTTCAATGTATCGACGTTGTTAATATCGTTCGAGATTAATTCGATGTCAGATTTGGCCTCATTTCGAAGTGGGAATATGGAAACTGGTTGGCGATTTCGAGTGGGGCGACTTCGTAATTTTGTGAGATTAATATTAGAGATGCAACATATAGTGATGCTGAATACCTGACCGTGTTCTTGGTGGTGTGGTGGGTGGCGGAGGGCCGGGATGTGTGGAAATTATTGGAGGAGGCCTATGTCCAGTAGTGGACGTCTTTCGGCTGATAGATAGTACTTGGTCAAAGGGGAATATCCAACAAAATATACAATAATAGTTTACCGATTAGATACAGAGGAAGTTAATATCCAAAACATGTGTGTTTGACGTCCTAGAGTCAAAGTTTGATCCAGGGTACACTCATATTTAGTTGATGCTTGCGGTCCGAACTATGGTGAATGTGCTCACAGAGTTTTTTTTTTTTTTTTTTTTATCACATTATAGGCAAGTATTTGATCTCGATCTCAGCTGATGGTAAGTGACGATGAGATCTACGATGGAGCATACTTGCCTAGGTAGGAAGGCGGCAGTAGATAGAGACGCTACATTCACTAGGCACATGCAGCGCAACTGATCTGACCCGCCATCCATGAATGGCGACACCGAACATCATGCCGGAACACGGCAAGGCCGCTTGGCGACATGGCTTTGTTCAGTGGGTGGTGACTAGCCACGGCCGAAGCCTACCACCAGTAGAGTTGTCACCTGGTTGGCACCACCCAGGGTCACGTGTAGGGTATCTCGAGGGTACTTAATTCTCCTACGGACGAAGGTGACTCGACCCCATCCTCCTCAAGAGTCTGATTCAAGACCTCAAGACGTCATTTCAAGACCTCAAGAGTCTTGAGGTCTTGAAATGGTGCGCTTGGTTTTGGATTTAATTGATATATATATTATATTAATTACTGGATCCCAAGTCGGTGGTAGCACCCAGCCATCTTCCCTATTCAAAAAAGGGTGTTTTTTAATGTCAATGGCCTCACGAATCCTTGGTCGGATTCGGTGTTCTTTTGCAAGGATCTGTGGTTGATCCAATCTGATATAATGGCGGGTGCGATCCTGTACATGTTTACAAATTGCAGACTTCGTGGAGCGCCGGTGTTTCACGTCAGCGATGTGTTCTTTTACCCGGGTTTTTATTGATCTTAAAGATTAGTTTTATTTCTTATTTCAATTTATTTTTTATTTCAATGTGTTATTTTTTATTTCAATGTGTAGTATTCGCGTAAATATCAATATCATGCCCAATCTATTAGCAACCGCGACCACTCACAGGCACAAACCACAATATACAACGTAAAACAAAAACATGCACAAACGAGTCATAAATAAATGTATCTAAATATATCACTGCTGAGCACAATTTCACTGTGGCGAGTTGTACCGTTAGCAAAAAACAAAAGATTATGACACTCCAACCTAAAAAATATGACTCGTTTTAGCATATGTCATACTATTTTCAATTTTATTCGTTCGACTTAAGGATGTCATTTTGGTTGGTGGACCGTAAAATGTTGTACGCTCTTAAGTATACTCTTAAGGCGGGAGTGAGGCAATACAAAAATAATTTAATGACAGCGATATCGTCCCTAGATCGTTGCGTCATTACGTTTGTATTGTTCTCTTTTGTAATTCTAAGTTATATATGATTGTTTTGGAAGGGAACATCGGGGGGATTTATGTTATACTAGCTGCGCCCGGCGGTGTTACCCGCGATAAAAAGTATGAAAAATTAAAACATCTATCCCACGGGAACCATACATTTTACCGGGATAAAAAGTAGCCTATGTGTGATTCCAGACTATAATCTAACTCTGTGCCAAATTTCATCCAGATCCGTTCAGCCGTTCGGGCGTGAAAGAGGAACAAACATCCATCCATCCATCCATCCATCCAAACTTTCACATTTATAATATTAGTATAGATTTAATCATAATAATATCGCCTGACGAACACACCAACTATACGGTCTCACACTAAGCAACGCTTGTATTATCGGTACCGTACAATGGACTGAGGGCGAACTCAGCATACAATCTATATATATATAAATCTCGTGTCACAATGTTTGTCCTCAATGGACTCCTAAACCACTTAACCGATTATAATAAAATTCGCACACCATGTGCAGTTCGATCCAACTTGAGAGATAGGATAGTTTAAATCTCAAATTATAGTCGCAATTTTAATTTATTGCTAATTATTTGTCTGTTATTATTTGACAGTCACAATTATCTGTTAACTCCAAATGATTCTAACAGATGTCGATACCTTTCGACTGGGTTGAGTAAGTAATCAATAGATGGCACTACTATGGTAAATCTACGAACGTGTCATATAAGCTACATTTTAACAGCATAATTACCACGTGTTGTTGACGCTATAAAATTAATTAAATTTATTTTGTAGTGAACGAAATACCGTATAATTCAATTATTTCCACTTTTTAAATTTTCGGTGTTAGCCACAGCAACGCGTGGCCGGGTCAGCTAGTACTTATATAGATAATAAACAGCCATGACTCGGGTACCAATATTTGTGCTCACCACACAACGATCGTCCCTACCAGGATTCAAACGCGAGACCCTCGGCACAGAAAGCAGGGACACTGACAAATGCTCTATCAGGCCGTCGAAACATAGAAATAATATTTTTGGCATTTATATAATGTTTAATCTTGTTCTTAAAATAAAATGGACAATCGTCAGGATTGTAAAAAAATTAAAAGAAGTTCGGGCAACAAATGTTGTAAGTACACTAAACATAAGTAAAATAAATGGCTATTCTATCTTTAAGTACTGCAAGTTGAATCACAGTAATACCATCAAGTAATAACATTTGGTATTCTTACTAAGCTTTGGGTAAATCTCCAATAATACTATTTTACGCTACAGAAATGATTAGGGTGACATAATTATGTTTTATCCTCAAATAATAAGCGACAATAGTGCGTTCATTATTTTTGTGCCAACTATATCTCGTTACTGTTATTAAATGGTGCTCTGAAAGAATAAAACAAGAACTCTATATATTATCAGTTCTAATTTTATTTGCATTTAAGTCCCAGCCGAGGAGGATCCAACATTGAAAATATAATTATAACAATTAATTGAAAACAAAAACTACCAAAATAATCACTAAACTATGGGCAAAGTTCGTTTGCAAAAAACAAAATAATTCAAAAACATTATAAACTCAAATAACATAACTCTAAAATCATTTCTTTACTCAAATACTTCAAAATTAACCCTAGTATTACGCAACATCACGGACCGTATCTTCAAAAAACAACTAACCTAAATAACTTTAATTGGTAAGTTAGACTAAAATATAGCTAAAAGTAACAAAATAAGCCAAAAAGGCTGCACGAGAGCAACAAAACGAAATAAAAAAAAGATCCGTCACGAACATAGGCGAGGGAGAGCGAAAAGAAAAAAAAACAACACAAGTTCAGCGTTTATTTTGGTTGCGTCTCTGTTTCGCGCGCGGCTTTTCGATATATCTGACTCTGTTCCACAGGCCGAACGCTGGACACCTGTGCTTTAGTTTCCCCTGAGTACCAACGACCTCTTCGCGACTCCGATACCAAACGTCGTACGTACATAAATTGTAGCAAGCAATTGTGAGTCGTAACTTTTTTGTCGACGGTACATTATTAGTGTGCGTCCTCGTAATTACAGATGCGTCGTATTTCAACGTAAAGCAATCATTGTCGTATACCGATTTGATTCGTGGCAAGATGGGTTTTTTTTTCTTTTTTTTTTTTACTTTAATGCGTAAACTAATGTATAGTAATAATAATGTTGAACACCTGTTTACTCCTATTGTTGGAAGCCATCAGAAGATGTAAAATTAGGGTGGTTTTGGTGCAAAATTGTTGTTTATTTTTTTTTCGAAAAGTCGGACAAATAGGGCGTTTTTTTTCGCGATTTATACACAAAAGTACAGGTGTTCAATGAGATTTTACAAATTAGAGAAAAAACATTAACTTCTTACTGGCACAGGCGGGTAAAAACCTATTGAAGCCAGTTAAAAAGTTAGTTGTGAACTAATGTTTTCGTGAAATTGCCATTTAATGCTTACACCATAATTGCTCTATAGTATATACACCACCTTACACCATAATTGCTATATAGTATATCATCATTCATCGTGTTCTATCGTCACAAGTCCACTCTGTTTATTGTTGCACGAGCCGGGAATAGAACTGGCGTACGGACGGCGAGTGGACCTATCATTATACCACGACGCCACTAACGCGGTTACTCGTAAGCGTACAATTTATAAAATGTTTGTACCCATCACTGAATCGAAAACAAGTATGTTTTGCCGTTTCTTCAATCAATAATTAATAACAAATACAAAACCGATTTTGACGTTGTTTTCATTATTAGATAGCTAACAGTTCGATGTATATAATGGGGTATTATCATTACACTGTGATTACTGGGGTTCGAGCAGAATAGTAAAATATATGGTTGCGCGGATAAAACTGCAGAAAAAAGCTAGTATAAAATGAAATCTATACTCTATACATATAAATAAAATTGGAGTGTCTGTTTGTAATATTAAAATAACCGCTTTTTACTAAGTGCATTTGGATGTATACACGTTACCTATACCGAAACAACATTTTTTAAAATTTTTGTCTGTCTGTCTGTCTGTCTGTCCGTCTGTCTGTCTGTCCGTCTGTCTGTCTGTCTGTCTGTCTGTCTGTCTGTCTGTCTGTTTGTTCCAGGTAATCTCTGAAATGGCTGGTACGATTTTGACGGGAATTTCACTGGCAGATAGCTGATGTAACAAGGAGTAACTTAGGCTACTTTTATTTTAGAAAAAAAAATTGGATCTCTCGAAAAAAAAATTGAAACCAATGTTGCAGCGCTGCGCCTGCTTAAAGTTTGATAGCAACAATCTGCAATGCGTCCCGCGGGATCAGAACGCGAGCAGGCTGTTGCCAACGGTTGAGACGTTGTTAAATACCACGCAGACGAAGTCGCGGGCAACAGCTAGTTAACAATACGTATCATATCTTTAAAGAGACCACCGTCCGCCACCGACCACCAATATTATACACCCATTTTTTATTAGGGTCAGGTCTCAATAATCGCATGAATCTTTTGCTTTCTTCCACGGGTTCAGTATCAGATTATGGTCTGTACTTAGATTTAAATACGAAAAAAGTTCTAAAAATCCTTAAAAGTAATCAAAAGGAAAAGAAAACCTACAAATAAATTCTAGGGAATCGAACTTTAAGCCAATAAAAACCCATAAGTTTTCTAGAAGGGGTGAGGGGTCGAGTCACCTTCGTCCGTAGGAGAATTAAGTACCCTCGAGATACCCTACACGTGACCCTGGGTGGTGCCAACCAGGTGACAACTCTACTGGTGGTAGGCTTCGGCCATGGTTAGTCACCCACCCACTGAACAAAGCCATGTCGCCAAGCGGCCTAGCCGTGTTCCGGCATGATGTTCGGTGTTGCCATCCATGGATGGCGGGTCAGATCAGTTGCGCTGCATGTGCCTAGTGAATGTAGCGTCTCGATCTACTGCGGCCTTCCTACCTAGGCAAGTATGCTCCATCGTAGATCTCATCGTCACTTACCATCAGGTGAGATCGAGATCAAATACTTGCCCATAATGTATAAAAAAATAGAAATTTAACAATAACTTTATCACTCAGAAATTTACAGTAGCGTACAGAGAGTCCTACGCTATAACTCCGTGTGCTAAATTTCAACAAGTCTAGTTATAGGACGATTGCGAGTCGGCTAACTTGGACACATTAGCGTATGTTGCACCCAATTTGTATTATTCACACAAAATATCTTAGGGTCCTTGGGCAAGAATATTTCAGTTCATTTGACTTTAATTGTCAGATTTATTTAGAGGATTACAAAAGATAATAAAGAACCAAAATATATAGGTGTAACAAAACAGTGTAAAATATTTTATGGCGGCCATCAGTACAGCCAACGTTGGTTTTGGATTTAATTACATTAATTACTGGATCCCAAATCGGTGGTAGCACCCAACCATCTTCCCTATTGAAATTAGGATGTTGTTTTTAATTTCAATGTCCTCACGTATCATACTTGGTCGGAATCGGTGTTCTTTTGCGAGGATCTGTGGTTGATCAAAACTGATATAATGATGGGTTCGATCCTGTACGTGCTCGCGAAGTCTGCAATCTGTGAACATGTACAGGATCGTGATAGACTAAATATTTGCACTACTGGCGACTGAAAATGCTCGCTTGGGTTTCAGCTTTGACGCGTTTGAAAATGATTTACCGTCATGCCGAGAGCTTTGTCAAACGGCGCCACTTGTTGACGTTTAGAATGGGTATTTACGAGCGAATAACGCGTCAACTGAGTCAGTAATTATGTCAGAATATCAAGAATTTTAGTGTTATTGTGGTCGAAAATAATGTTTAATTGTTCAGAGTAAGTCCTAGTTGTCTCTGCCAAAACGATAAACTCCCCATAGTACGTAGATTTCTTTTGTATATGAAAGTAGAGGCCATTGACAATATGTCTAGTTTTTTCTCCATGGTATAGTTCTTTCTCTATCATTTATTTAGTCTTGTATAGTTTTGTTTAATTGAATTGGAAGTGAAATCAATGAAGATCGTATGCAGAGCCTATTACTTACTTATTGTTATAACATATTATTGAATTAAGATGCTATAAACTGACACAAAAATAAATGAAGGTATCTTTTTTGGGGTTAAGCTTTATACACACTCCCACCAATGTTACTGCTGTAAGCCGGGATCCACAGCGGTGACGTCGAACGCGCTGTGGTTTGAACCTCGGCGGGTCCCGGGGAAAGCAAATTATCTTGGCGTACCGCAACGAAATTAATTAAAAGGTAAATAGGAGGAGTTGAAAAGACAATTACCCGCATCCCTCCATAGCAAAGCGGGAGATTAAAAAAAACTGTATAAAGCAGACTGCCACAGAAATCAGGACTCTTACGACTGGAAGACACCCAGATGGGCACGGTATTCATACTAGTAACTATCAATACAAAGCCGTTAAAAACGAAGAGCCACTCAAAATTACTCACAGTAGCCTAACGCTTCGGAATAATAAACTATCGACTTTTTGTAGCCATAAAATATAAAAAAAAACTACTGAAATATTACTCAAACACTTATGGGAACCGTTTTTTCTATTAAAAAAAAATATGACCCTACCGTCGCATTCTGAATACGAAATAACTTTTTTTCGATTGAAAATTTGAATATATCTAACGCATATGATTACGATGCGAATGATAAATGACGGGTCGATGAAGGGCTATCGTTGACGCACCAAGTGTTAAGCCTAATTGATTATTTTATAAAACGATTTTTGTTTTTTTTTCTCTGTCGTTAATTTGAATTTGAATGCGGTGTAATGCGATCGCGTAACTTGGTGAGGGGTACGATTGTGGAATCATGAATATTTTATCGAGAACCGGTACGGATATTGGATATTTTATAAAAGTGACAGAAATTAAACTCGCTGCAGGTGTGGTTCTGATAAAAGATAAAAAAAAACAGTAAGTAGATAAGTGTATATTAAAGGGAATTGAATAAAATAATCAAATTCAAATAATTTTGTATACTTAATGAAAATATAAATAGGTATTGATTTCTTATATTTGCGCAAATACTACACATTGAAATAAATATTTTTTTACAGATTTTATCGCATTTATTTTATGTTTTATGTCAGTCCTTCCGTTGCCATGGTTGCTGTAAAGCAGCCGAAGCGTCGGGAACGTAAACACATAAAATAAACGCGATACAATCTGTAAAATAAGTTTTATTTCAATATAAGCTTAGGTACGGTACGGGTTACGGTATTTATAATAACTGTCAAACTATGTCACATACCACAAGTATTATTAAACCAAGTGCCAACTTAAGTATAATAGCCGAGTTCAAACCAATATATCCAACTTTCAAATCAATTATTGATAAAATTTTGAGGTCTACAATGATTCGACTTATTCGATTACCAATGCAAATCCACCACTTTAGTGCATTTATTTGTTTTATACAAATATACTTTCTCTTGACAACATCAGCTCAACAGCTGCCATAAATAATATAAGCTACTATAGAAGATCAAAATCATAGATTAAAAAAAGAGATAAGTGTAACATTATTTATATTGTATTAAAAAGTTGTATCGCTACCGGGCAAAGTTGATTGACCCGGGACGGTCACTGGCGGGTGTGCGCCCGCGCATCTCGCTCGCTTTTTTGTACTGTGCTTTGTATTGTCTTGTTTTAGTATAGTTTTAGGTGAAATATTTATTTGTGTTACGGCTTGTTGTTTGACTAGGTTATTTTAACTTATGTATATATATATATTATTTTACATCAATACGTGTTTTCAATTTCTTTACCTCATAAATTATATTAAGTAGTTTTTTTTAAGATAAGTATGTTAACTATGTATAAAGACAAGTCAAAGAAGTAATTATTTTATTAAGGTCGCGTTCCGATCCGGTTGTAGACTTAAGAAAAAAAAATGTAATGACAATTTGTAAGTACCCCCCGTAGGCCTATACGAAATAAATGATTTGACTTTGACTTTAATTAGTGTAGGTAATGCTGCCTCACCTGGCTCGAACGGTTAATTCAGGTATTATAATAATATAAACCAGCTGATTAATATAAGAATGAGACACGCTTTTACTGAGATATTATCGTTCATAGCCCTAGTTCTAAGACTTTAGGACATCATTTTACTACTGATTAAACTAGGCACAATGTTCATAATACTTTTTAATATTAACGATACCAATAACTATAATAAACTATAAACCTTATATCACTGTAGCAAGACGTATATTTCATAAAAGCCTCGAGTAATTATATAAAAACAAACCATAAAAATGGCCTGATATATTGTTGAACATAAGTGAGGCTTTTAATTTTGTGGGTCGCGTGGTACAAGTCATACGACATAGCGTAGAGGAAACTAAGATACCTACCTTCTCTGTCACTCATCAAAAAATCCTTTGAACCCACGTTTACTAACCAATCGTAAAAACAAGTTTATTTCGATTGACATTTAAATAATATATTATATCACGGTAATTATCTTTGACTAAATAACAGAAATAAAGAAGTATATACACTTATTTGGATTGTGTTTTTGCTAGTTTTAGGTTTGGAATTAGATGTAGAGTTATTGTAATTCGGAGGCAAATTGCTAAATAAATGAATAGATACCATTATTTATGAAATATAGTTGTGAATGTTAACGTTTTAGCTGATGAAGTAAGACGCTTGATTTTATACTATACTAGCTGTTGCCCGCGACTTCGTCCGCGTAGTATTTAACAAAGACTCAGCCGTTGGCAACAGCCTGCTCGCGTTCTGATCCCGCGGGACGCATTGCAGATTGTTGCTATCAAACTTTAATCAGGCGCAGCGCTGCAACATTGGTTTTAATTTTTTTTCGAGAGATCCAATTTTTTTTTTAAATAAAGGTAGGCTATGTTACTCCTTGTTACATCAGCTATCTGCCAGTGAAATTCCCGTCAAAATCGGTCCAGCCATTTCAGAGATTACCCGGAACAAACAGACAGACAGACAGACAGACAGACAGACGGACAGACAGACAGACAGACAGACAGACAGACAAAAATTGTAAAAAAATTTTGTTTCGGTATAGGTAACGTGTATACATCAAAATGCACTTAGTAAAAAGCGGTTATTTTAATATTACAAACAGACACTCCAATTTTATTTATATGTATAGAGTATAGATTAAACATATGACGAGAAGAGATAGAGAGGTAGCTTGTGACTAAGGAGAGCAGAGGATGAATATGATTGGATATAGAGCGAGAGAAAGGCCTTAGCAAAGACGGTGGTTTATTATGAGTTATATTAAGAAGTTTGAAGTGCATGCTTCAGGAAACTGTAACAAATGGAAGGACTTTACATTATTGCGTCCAGTCCAGATAATGGGTCCAACTTAAATGATCATAAGTTCTTTATGAACAATGAAATCGCTTCAGCGTATCTCTCGCACCATTAAACAAATTCACTAAAGAATAAACCAGTAGCAATACAAGTTGCAGTAGCACACATTTTAAACATTCACTGAACCGGGTGTGTTGATTGCAGCCACAATTCGAATAACTGGGTGAATATGACATTTAACCCAATTCTGCTTGATTGAAGATTACCCGAGGGTCCATAGCTGGCCATGTTCTTGTATACATGTCGTATGTTTTCCATTGCGTGCTTTATTCAGGCCATAGCCAATTATGAAGAACCGACGACCACAATCACAGAATGTTGAATAGTTTTTTTTATTGACATATTACATTGTGACGTCACATAATGATTACAAATGCATTTAAGACGCGCAGGTTCAAATGGTAGTATACCCTTTCCGGGCCACGCTGTATAAATACTAATATGGATATCAAACACCCATGACTTGAGTACAAATGTTAGTACTCATCATACAAAGCTCTACCGGGATACAATCCAACCATACTTTCTTGTGCCCTATTTGCCAACGCATTATAGACGCTATCATCCGAAGCGAGAACACTATAACTAAGTTAACTATTCTGAAAATAGCACCAACGATATTGTGTTTAACGACAACACGCGCAGACACTGCGCAGACGCCGGCGGCCAGTAGAAAAACTGCACCAGATGTTCATGACCTGCGTCAACTAAGTTGTACATACATTTCTCATAATGCTCGGATTTTGTAGGGTTACCATCCCTTTCAGCGGTCTGGGAGACAGTTCGGGTTTTACCAGGCCGTTGCCTTTTAGCACAGGAGGCCTGGTATAGACTGGGCCACCCATTTAGGCGTCGCGGTGGATGCTATTGCGATCCCGTGGCACACTACCAAGGTAGATGATGATGCATCGAGGGGTTTTAATCCGTAGAAGTCTGACATAACTCGCTTGCCTCCCAGGGAAGAGTATCCAGGAGGATTTCTTCACGTTAAAAAATGCGACCATCCCTTGGTGACAGCTATATAGATGCGATTTTTTAGATATTAGTTATTTTAAGGAGTTGCTTCTCCTCTCAATCTTCCTGTGGATGCCATTGGCGAATAAAAAAAATATAATACCATAGATTATCAAGTTAACGACGATTATAAATAGTTTATTAAGGAAAATAGATAATTCTTAGTTTGTATGAATGATTGATTGAAGATAATGAAATTATATTGAAGCTTTTTAAAAGTATTTTTTATAGTTAATCTATACATTCTTTAACAGAACTTAACGTTGTATTAGGCAGAGTATATCAATGTATATAATCATGGTTTAAACTACGATAACAAAGAACACTTAAAGATATAACCAGTTAATGACATTTGATACACAATATTCAAATCAGGACCGATCCCAATAAACAGGCCACAGTAGCCCACCCTACTCACAAACATCATAGCGCCGGCTCGCCCAAAGAATTCCCGCTATATTTATCAAACTCGAAATAACTTTTACCAAACAGATGTATTTTTGTTTACTACAACTAGGTACCTTTATTTTTGTTCCTTTGTTGTACCGCGTAAATGAGACGCTGCCTTTACAGGGTTGAAATGCAAATTGACTTGTTGGAGTCGGAAAGGCCAATATTTGTTGTTTTCCAGTTTGGCTAATATAGTTGGAGTTGGGTAGTAGCTTTTTGAGGTAGAAACATATTATTTTAAATGGTAATTAATTTTAAGGCAATTTTTTTGTTTTTATTAACCACAAAATGGCTTCGGAGTCTTGAATAAAAGTATAAGAAAGCCAAAATAGTTTAGAACCTTGAACAAAAACAAAAATATCCCTTATATGACGACGCTACTTTCTGAGCAGAGGATCCCGGGTTCGAATCCTGGTAGGGTCAATCTTTGTGTAATGAGCACAAGTGATTGTACCCGAGTCATGGATGTTTAGTATCTATATAAGTATTGTATACTAAGTTCGCCCTCAGTCCATTGTACGGTACCCATAATACTAAGCTAGTATGGGACCGTATAGTTGGTGTGTTCGTCGTCTGGCGATATATTACAGCACAAAAGACCAAGCACATTGTTAAAAATGATGCAATTTAATAAAAAAAACAAACGGAACACTGTCCTTCGAAGCAGTGATCAACATCACAAACAAAGCCAGATACTCTCAAAGTTAATTTCAAACAAATTGTTCATAACATTGTTATTAAAAACCAACACACTTAGATCTCACATCTAAAAGCTGACCATCGAAATTGAAGACCAGTTTATGATAGTCATATTACTAACCAACCAAAATAAGATGATCATGTAGTGGATGAGGAAATTTAAAAATTGGGTGTCACCTCATGCTGGCGGTATTAAAATATTTTATGCGCGTAGTGACACAATCGGTCATTCGCCTCGCGACCGTGTACGGCGACGGACGTGCGTTTGCATGCATATGAGACAGATAAAACATTGAGAAAGCCAATACATTGTCAAGCTTTGTCCAACTAAATACACAATAGTTA
Organism: Pheosia tremula; assembly: GCA_905333125.1. Lineage (NCBI taxonomy): Eukaryota > Metazoa > Arthropoda > Insecta > Lepidoptera > Notodontidae > Pheosia > Pheosia tremula. Next base: position 7,554,033 of record HG995416.1, on the reverse strand, counting down.
AGATGTTACTTTATTACGCGTTATATGCATGCATTAACTTCTGACTTTGTTCACAGTTTTATATGCAAACTGAATATGTTCTCTAGACAAAGTTATGTAAGTGCATTACTTTTTATTAGTCTTTGTTTGCAAACTTTCAATTACATCGACTTGATATCGTAGCAAATAATTCTAATTCTGTGCTGTTCTTTTGTTATCTCGACACCATGTATCCAACTTCTGTTAGATGCATCAATTCTAATTCATTATCTTCGTATACATAAATAAATAAATATCGCCAGACGAACACACCAAATATACGGTCCCACACTAAGCAACGCTTGTGTTATGGGTACCATACAATGGACTGAGAGCGAACTCAGTATATCATACTTATATGCATATTAAACATCCACGACTCGGTTACTAACATTCGTGCTCATCACACAAAGATAGTCCCCTATGAGGATATGAACCCGGGACCCTCGGCGTAGGAGGCAGAGTCACTACAAACTGAGCTAATCAGGTCAACATGGGGATGAGTTTATAGTTGTTTAGATTAAGAAGTGGACATATTGATTTCTTATATTTACGCTATTACTACACATTGAAATTAAACTTATTTTACAGATGTTATCGCGTTTATTTTATTTTTTTTCGTTCTCGACGTTTCGGCTGCTATACAGCAACCATGGTCACGAGTGGACTGGGGTGTTTGATGTCCTAGTGTCATAGTTTGAACTGGGGTACCCTCATATTTAGTTGTTGTTTGCGGTCCGATCTATGCAGAAAGTGCTTACAGTGGCTTGAGATCTTGCAATGGTGCGCATGGTTTTGGACCCATTGACCTGTCTCAATCATAAGTCGAGTCTAAGTATCCTTTTAAACGCGACACACATGATACAAGAGTGATAATTATCCTACTAATTAGATGTCTTAGTGTCATAGGGCTCAAAACCAAACGCACCATTGCAAGACCTCAAGACACTGTGAGCACTTTGCGTAGATCGGACCGCAAACAATAACTAAACATGAGGGTACCCCAGTTCTAACTACGACACTAAAGATCGTTGTAAATTGTCGTCTCACGCAAAAAGAATTAATAAATTTCATTTGGACAATGAAAATATAATTTTGTAACGATAATTCAGGAGAATATTGCTAAAAATAAACTTAAAGGTTGCAAACATTAAAACCTGTTTGGCCGGACCTGTTTTGGTGCAATGCAGAAGGGAGAAGCGTACATGGATGTCAGTAAGGACGGACTGCTTGATAATGTTCAATCTACTGCGACGTATTCTATATATTAAACCATGTCGTGATAGTTACGCCGCTTATAACTCGAAAACGGGTGAGCCGATTTTTATAATATTTTCGTCTCCAGCCCGCATGGCAGAATAACTATTAAAACATGGAAATAATTAACAAAAAAAATAACGATCATTTTCTCATACATTTGATTCTTAGGCGTTACGAATTTCGCCGGGAAAGCTGGTTAGTTTGTTAGTTTTGCTAGTTTAGGTCAGAAAATGATATAGAGGAAAAGGACATACATTTTAATCGCGAGAAACACCGCGGGGCGTAGCTAGTAAGTCCATAATGACAGAATTAACGGAATAGCAAAACATATTTTTAGCTTCAACTAAAACTAGTAAGTTTGTCGGCCCAAGCCCCTCGATCATCGCTCAAAGCTCCTAACTCACGGCGTACACTCGTCCAGTCTGGCGTAGGTCCCGTTAATTTTATAGTCCCTACACAAATAATACATTACGATTCGACCCAGGTCGCCGAATTCGATGCTCGATAATCCATAAGTGGACGCGCAAGACAGTTACCCGAGTGTGAACAAGAGTATGATAATGTTTCACACATTAAGGGCGAAGCTCAGGGTCAGGGCGCGAATTTCAAAATGTCAATGGTTTTTATTTTTTTACGAAAAATTTGGACATCTTAATGATGTAATTTAGTGTTTTGCGATATTAGCATTCTACATTTGATGTCTCGATGTATTTAGTTTGCTTAAAAATATACCTAATCCGATACAATACCATAAGGTTTGTAAAAATCGCTACTTTTACTAACTTCATGGTGTTGTATCGCTTTAGGTATTTTTTAAGCAAACTTAATACATCGAGACATCCAATCCAGAATGCTAATATCGCAAAACACTAAATTACATCGTAAAGATGTCCAAATTTTTCGTAAAAAAATAAAAACCATTGACATTTTGAATTTCGCGCCCTGACCCTGAGCTTCCACCTTAACGGAGGCTTCTGGATGCCATTTGAATTTGCAAGTTTTCTAATGGGACCAGACAATTTTGGTGATGATGTTGCGTGGGAGAGTGTTAATTTCATGATTCCCAATGAACTTTTTAACGATAAAGTTTTGATGGCAGGTAAGCGGCCTGGTTATAGAAGCTTTGTGTCAGAAGGTCAATGCTTATATGTTTTTAGGTATATGCATTATTATAATGGCCAATTCATAATCAAGGAAGACAACGTATATTTAATGTTTTTTTTTATAACTAATATAAAGGAGTACCTTTTGCATCGAATGCACATTGTTTGTATGGTTGATGAAACGAACAATTTAGGTAAAGGTAAGATCTTCCAACCGACGGGTGGTATGCTTGGCGGAGCGGCCGCTATGCCCCAACGGTTATTGCGAGATCTTGTATATATATTACGTGCTCCGAAAACTTTTATAGCGCGTGTCAGGATTGTATTGAGAATTGTTCTGAATGCGTCTGCAGCGCCATCTGTGTAGCTTGCGGCGCGGTTGAAGAGGTCGCTATAACATAATGCTGTTTAGTTTAATATATTAAATAACTGATATAATAATGTACACACGCAAGACGCTAGTGATAAAGCAATAAATATAACCCACATAATAGACACACCTTCATATAGGATTGTAAACAAAACAGTGACATTCAACTTGCAACGACTTGTAGGCCTTGATTACATACTACTACGAAGTCAAGAAAAAATATAACAGTGCAACACTCCAATACGAAACCTACTTAAATGCGTTGCATACAGAGTTGGAATTTGCTTGGAATACCAGTGGTGGTTGAGACTATTCGGGGGACAGACGCTTGTGTGCATGTGTGACATGAATATATTGAGACATGTTTTTACTGAAAATGGAAACTGGAAAATGGATTGTAGATACTACTGCCCTTGGCATTACTTGAGGCGATTTTATAGCGTATAACGTAAAGCATTGTGGATGAGACAAAATATGATAACTATTTAGCGGAAAGGGAAGATCTTCCAGCCAGGCGGGTGGTATGCCTGGCGGTGCGGCCGCTATGCCCCGACGTTTATGGTCGGGATCTTGTAAATATGTTTCTTGCTCCGAAAACTCTTATAGCGCGATTCAGGATTGCGACGTCAATTGTCTATTGTTCTGAATGCATCTGTAGTGCCATCTGCGTAGCTTGTGGTGCGATTGAAGTGGTCGCTACAACTATAATACAACTACAATCCCACTATCCCACTAATATTATAAATGTGAAAGTTTGGATGGATGGATGGATGTTTGTTACTCAATCACGCCAGAATGGCTGAACGGATCTGGATGAAATTTGGCACTGGGATAGATTATAGTCTGGAATAGCACATAGGCTACTTTTTATCCCGGTAAAAAGGACATATTTTATATCGCGGGTAATACCGCGGGGCGCAGCTAGTAGGTGATAAAAATTGAAAACGGAGCCCCAATGGAATTGGATCTTTATGTTTACTTAGACAGTTTCTATTGTTGAGTGACGCAAATGATGGTGATGTATATCGATCTAGATAGATCATTATGTGAGATAAAAGTTTGATATTTGAACTTTAACTTCAACTCGTAACTTTTGAACTGATAATTGTGAAAATGCGAATAATAAAAAATCTCGGTCTTAAGCTGTACATAAGTAAAAGCACAGTTGGTATCGACCTAGTAGTTTTTTTTTGACTTCTCATAATGATAACAAGTGCGCTAAATAAACGTCGGTTCAAGGCATAGTATATCCTTTCTGAATGAACCTGTATACTCGTATGATAAATCTATACTCTATAGTAGTAGATAGAAATAAATAAAATTGGAGTGTCTGTTTGTACTATTAAAATAACCGCTTTTTACTAAGTGCATTTGGATGTTAACACGGTACGTATACCGAAACAACATTTTTTTTTAAATTTGTCTGTCTATCTGTTTGTTCCGACTAATCGCTGAAATGGCTGGACCGATTTTGACGGGACTTTCACAGGCAGATAGCTGATGTAACAAGAAGTAACTTAGGCTACTCTTATTTTAGACTATCTGCTACCCGCGACTTCGTCCGCTTTTGTTAAATACAACGCGGACGAAGTCGCGGGTAACAGCTAGTAGATAAATATACAAACTTTTAAATATTTCTAGACAATTCTATTATTGTGTGCGATACGCTTAACATCGTTACTCATAATCGCACGTGTGCAGAGACAGCCTGGCGACTGCAACCAGACTCTTTGTTTGCCACGAACTCACGTTCAAGTGGTATGAATAATGTTTGCACTGCAAGGTCTGGACGCGGCCTTTGCAAATATTATTGTTAGGTATAACATTACACATCTATTATATACCGCTTCTGTATTACTCAAGTGTAATGTGAATGTAATATGAAATATATTTAGTTTCCATTATTGTTAACTAGCTAGTATGAGAAAATTTGAATGTTTTCCCATGTTTTGGTGTTCCTAGTTATTCTGCTACTCGTAACGGAGATCAATTCAAAAATCAAACGTCATAAAAATTGGGCCACCCGTTCTTGAATTATAAATGGTGTAACTAACACGACTTTGTGTTATATAACAAGACTAGCTGCGCCCGGCGGTGTTACCCGCGATAAAAAGTATGAAAAATTAAAACATCTATCCCACGGAAACCATACATTTTACCGGGATAAAAAGTAGCCTATGTGCTATTCCAGACTATAATCTATCTCTGTGCCAAATTTCATCCAGATCTGTTCAGCCGTTCGGGCGTGAAAGAATAACAAACATCCATCCATCTATCCATCCATCCATCCCCGGGCGTAGTGAGTCCGTTTGTCGCAAACTGTCATGTGGACTGTTGACAGTGAAAATTCAGTCGGTCGGTCGACCTAAATAAGCGGCTAACACATAACAGTTTGCTTGCGACGCACGCAAATTGATCTGAGTTTGCAACTAACTCGAATTTCAGTTCGCCACAAATTTGCGGCTCACTCAGTCGGCCGCTGACAGTTTGCCAACTGGGGACACAGCCTTAGTCAGGAGAGGTAGTGGGGTATGGAGAGTCAGGAGTAGGATAGTAAAAATACAGATTATGATACGTGAACCTCAGTATTATCGATGCTGAAACGCATCCGGCGCTTGCGCTCGTGAATTATAATTGTTTTGAGTGCTAGATCTCTTCCTCAATTTTCATGCATAAATTTACCTCTAATACAACGGAAGTTTGTTGACTTTGAGACGCTTAATTTGAATCATTACATTTGACTCAATATTCTAGAGTCACGCCATTTACAATGTGTATCTTGTCTTAAATGTGTACCCAAATATACAAGACACCAATATCATCAATGCTGGTGAAAGCCAGAATAGTACAGATGTTAGTAGATCTATCACTCTGTTCGCCATTTTTATTGACTTACAAAATAAATAATACCATTCCACGACTTCACCGCAAAGCTAACGATGAAACAACACGTCACTTGAATTTAAAATCGAACAAACAAGACGTCACTTTAAAATAACAGTAAAACGTCTTCCATTGTGTAACATATATGGATAGCAAGTATGAAGTCAAATTTTCTAATCAGTTTATAGCACCTCTTTTTTTTGTTGGGGGGGGGGGGGGGAATCTTCGATAGATAGAGGGCCGGGTCATGTGGGATTCTTACACACTAAAACCCCCCCGGTGGCCGCCTTCGACACATGTTGGAGGGGCTCCGGGATCTCCAAACGCACCGTGTGCCTCGCCCCCTTATGGGGGCCCGTCCTCCCGGCGCCGTCCTCCTCAGGAGTCGTCATCGTCACCGGACGTCCGGGGCCCACACTCTAGTTATCCTCGACCCCGAGGGTAGCCCGTTGTTTAAGGCCCTGGGCATCAGGGCAGTTAATAGCACCTACTGGCTTCAGGCCGTAACGGCTATAAATCTTCATTCTGGAACACTATGGCACACCATTAGTGGCGAATTCCATTAGGACAGATCACGACCACCAGCTGCGCATACGCATGTGTCACCATACCACAGAAATAACTGGACCAATCTCGCTAGACTTTACGGCGGCGACGACCAAAATGGTCAACACGAGAGTAACAACATTGGAAATAGTATGTTTCATCTAACACTCGTTGAAATAGATACTAAAATTGCTTGAAGAGCAGCAGCAGAAGAGTTGAGGGAAAGTGAACTGTATTCTTTCGTGAGTATGGTGTTAATTTTAATGATTTTGAACCGAAGACGGTTAGTATTGTCATTGATGCTGTTATAGTTGAAACAAAAAATATAAGTGTTGCAGTTGCAACGTCTAATGTATTGCAGACACACAAAAAGGCATAAACGGAGTAAATTAAAGGGAACCATTATTAGAATAATTTATCTATACATATAAATAAAATTGGAGTGTCTGTTTGTAATATTAAAATAACCATTTTTTACTAAATACATTTGGGTGTATACACGGTACCTATACCAAAACAACCTTTTTTATTTTTTTTGTCTGTCTGTCCGTCTGTCTGACTGTCTGTCTGTCTGTCTGTCTGTCTGTCTGTCTGTCTGTCTGTCTGTCTGTCTGTCTGTCTGTCTGTTTGTTCCGGGTAATCTCTGAAATGGCTGGACCGATTTTGACGGGACTTTCACTGGCAAATAGCTGATGTAACAGGGAGTAACTTAGGCTACTTTTATTTTAGAAAAAAACATAGGGTCTCAGGAAAAAAAATTAAAATCAATGTTGCAGCGCTGCGCCTGATTAAGTTTGATAGCAACAACCTGCAATGCGTCCCGCGGGCTCAGAACGCGCGAGCAGGCGTTGCTAACGGTTTTGTCTTTGTTAAATACCACGCGGACGAAGTCGCGGGCAACAGCTAGTATATTAATATGTTTTGATGTTTATAATAACAAGGTAGCATTGATAGCCAAGTTGATAGAACGCTAACCTTGGTAACGAGGATCGCAGGTTCAAACCCCGGCTCGCACATCTGGGATTTCTGGATTTTATGTGCGACCCTACCAGGATTCGAACCCGGGATCCTCGGCACAGAAAGCAGGAACACCACTAACTGCGGTTATCAGGTCGTCATATTCACTATTATATAGCCTATAATTACACTCAAAACATATGGTACGTATCATAAAACTATGACAATTGTTGATTGAGCTGCAAAGAAAAATCGCTGCCAGCTTGGGAGGAGACGCGGGCTTTAATCCCCACATTTATAATATGTAACTTGTCGTCTATTTACAATGGTATTACAAAGCTCATAGGTTGGTGAAGTCATAATTAATTGATTATGACAATATACATTTGGCGGTTTCATTCCAAACGTACCACGAAAACAACCAATTCAAATGGAATCCAAAACCTAATAGGCACTTTCATAGCTTCCCTTTTACAGTTACTTAGCTGCCTTCAATAGAGCCCTATAAGGAGAAACGAGATTTACCAATACCCTATAGTTCTCAATTGCCATTGCAGTCCTGCGCATTGTGCGCAGTCAAATTTAATAGCAATTAACTATGCTTTAGGAATAGGGAATTTATTGTTCTTATTGTCTTACTAGCTGTTGCCCGCGACTTCGTCCGCGTGGTATTTAACAAAGACAACCGTTGACAACAACCTGCTCGTCCATTCTGAGCCCGCGGGACGCATTGCAGGTTGCTATCAAACTTAATCAGGCGCTGCGCTGCAACATTGGTATTAATTTTTTTTCGTGAGATCCTATTTTTTTTTCTAAAATAAAAGTAGCCTAAGTTACTCCTTGTTACATCAGCTATCTGCCAGTGAAAGTCCCGTCAAAATCGGTCCAGCCATTTCAGAGATTAGCCGGAACAAACAGACAGACAGACAGACAGACAGACGGACAGACAGACAGACAGACAGACAGACAAAATTTTTAAAAAATGTTGTTTCGGTATAGGTAACGTGTATACATCCAAATGCACTTAGTAAAAAGCTGTTATTTTAATGTTACAAACAGACACTCCAATTTTATTTATATGTATAGAGTATAGATTATGAATATTGCCGGTTTAAACAATCGTTGGTAATTATTGTTCAATTCTTGAATCTAGATGACAATTATGTCAACAATTTTGTATTAATTTGTAACAAATTAACAATTTGTGGAAAGACTTTGAAATTGAGCACTTAGAATGCATTGAATTAGGTTATTTAATAGGCTTCGATGAAGTCTGGAAAGAACATTCAAACGAAGTGGGTTTTCTATGAGAGACGGCCTTAGCAAAGCTATGTTTATTTTTATTAGGTACTTGAGTCAATGAGTATTTAATATCGATTTTCAAATTTTTATCTAATTATGTTTTCTTTTAAATTTAATTTTTTGTCTTAACTTGTTTCTTTATTAAATACATACGTTTTATTTTGTATATAAAAATATAATAAGCAAAATATTCACGGTTTCCTCATACAGGCTTTTACTTAATTTAGAACCGATACTTAACTTAACTTTTCTTATACTTTATTTTATATACGTAATTATATACTACTAGCTGCGCCCGGCGGTATTACCAGCGATAAAAAGTATGAAAAATTAAAACATCTATCCCACGGGAACCATACATTTTACCGGGATAAAAAGCCTATGTGCTATTCCAGACTATAATCTATCTCTGTGCCAAATTTTATCCAGATCCGTTCAGCCGTTCGGGCGTGAAAGAGTAACAAACATCCATCCATCTATCCATCCATCCAAACTTTCACATTTTTTTTACATCGAGTGCATTGTACGCTATAATACAACCGTTGCTTAATTTGGGACCGTACAATTGGTACAAAAATGTTTACCAACTGTTTTCTAAAATTATCTTTCCCATTTTCTCCCGTACCAATTCTGAGAGTGAATCCATGTCAAGTTCTTGACAAATTCTCCGCATTCCTAACATTAAAGTTTAAAAGCTACATACGAATAGTTTCTTTTGGGAACTTCTGACATTTAACCTGAAATTAAAATGTCGGATATCAATGTCTACGTCACTCTGTCGGAGGGAGAGCGTAAATCATGTCGATGGTGGGGATTTTTCTTCCATTTGAGGGTTACTCTAAATAGGTTTGTGTGAAAGGTGATGACTATTGACAGGTTAATTGGTTTCTAATTTTATATCCGCTAGAATTTGAGAGAGCAGTGTTATTTTATGGACAAAATATTGATAAGAATTGGTTCCAGTTCTATATAGGGTATTACGAAAATAGTGTAAAATATTTAACCGATAAATCAGTAAGTTATATGGATGACGTTGATGTATAAATTATTTTTTAAATTTGGTGAACTTGTAGCGTTCGGATATTAGGTCAGTACAGCGTGAATATTTTTAATCTATACTTATTACTTATTACTTATAATATTATATTATAATATTATAAATGTGAAAGTTTGGATGGATGGATAGATGGATGGATGTTTGTTACTCTTTCACGCCCGAACGGCTGAACGGATCTGGATGAAATTTGGCACAGAGATAGATTATAGTCTGGAATAGCACATAGGCTACCTTTTATCCCGGTAGAATGTATGGTTCCCGTGGGATAGATGTTTTAATTTTTCATACTTTTTATCGCGGGTAACACCGCCGGGCGCAGCTAGTTACTAATAATTTGATTTATTTCTTTGAATGTTATGTAGCCCTGTTGAAATATTATTTACACTATTATTGTTACACTTTATATTTGTCAGTTTTTGTTTTTATTTTATTTTATGCCAGTTATTCGAGGTACTTTAGACATAATACAATACTTGAATTTAAAATATCAAAATCTACTTATTAAAAAAATATATAATTAAAAATTAAAGTATTATGAGTGATTGTAATAATTATTTTAAATAATAAATACGAACAATATATCAACACTTATGTTCACCAAAACATTTCAGTGACAATGATTATAAAGTTGAACCGAAAATAGTACAAAAGAATTAATCACGACCAAAAATCTTTTGAATCTAAATGAATATTAATTGGGTGGGGACAAAAACACCCTAATTTGAAGACATGAGAGTAAAAATAGGGTGACAGAGCCAATTAATCTTGAAGTTGTTAAAATCTTCTGTAAGAAGTGAGTGAGTCAATATTACGATTATGATCTTTCTGAGTCGCTACTTGGGTCCTGGTTTATGCAATTAAACATATTTGTGGCAGTAAAATCATGAGAATACTTCTCCGCACATAATACATTTAAAATTAAGCAAAAATTTTAATACATGCATTTAAAAAAAAAACTTTGTTGCATGTATTGATTTCTTATATTTTCACGAATACTACACATTGAAATAAAACTAATCTTATTTATGATAAACGCGATAAAATCTGTAAGATTAGTCTTATTTCAATTTGTTGTATGTTTTAAAATCTGCATCAATTTAAAGCGGCATCCGATAACAGGCACTCCCACCCTAATGTCAGCCAGAGTCAAGACGAAACGCTACTTAAAATTGACATCTCGAGAAGTTTAGATTAATGTTTGTTTTTTACTACTGTGTTTCAGTTTTTTTCAACGGTTTTGCCTCATTCTGTAGATTTGTGACAAAACGTACCCCTGGCGCGCGGCGTCGAGACAGTCAATAACTTTGTGTGTAATTATACACTCTAACGTTTTGTTGAGAGTTAATTTAAGTTAAGAGTGTTTCTAATTTATTGCTGAAACTATTCGTCGTGCTAGTTATTAATTAGTTTCCAAATTGCTTGGCAATATTCTTTTTACTGTAAAAAAATATACAAGAATAGAGATAAATTTTTGAGAAAATTTATACACACTTGCGGAATTAAATAACCATAATTAAAACAAAACAATAAATTATATTAAGATTTATAATCTATCGTATATCTCTTTTTTTAAGTATAACAGGCTGACGAATAATATTGTCTCGTAGTTCTGTGACGGTCAAACAAACATACTTATTCTACTGCTATAATTCTATAAATACCTGTTTTGTTTTTGGAGACGTCCTAACCTACTAACGAACCATATTTTAATAAATCCAATGTAATTTTTAATATCTCTAGTTCTATTACATTTTTTTGCTTGCTTGCCATCTTCTCAAATATTCACATTCTTTATTAGATAAGGTTTCTTTTTAAAACTTAAAACAAAATAGAGTATCAAAAATAACATTTCGGTAGCTTAACTAACTTCGCGGTGAGATGCTCGCACCTCATTGCCTGGGCTCAAGGGATATAATATAAGCCCCAGAGCACACTTCAACAAATCACCTCGTAGAGCATTGTAATGGAGTTTTTTGATCGCCCCCGATTACCGTGGATTTAATGATTTATCCTCTAGTTAAGTTGATAAAAATACACGGGATATTGTTTCTTTATTTCTATTTTCACACAGCTTGATCTATCGGTTTAAACGTAGGCGCCTCACTACACCGAATGTTTGAGGGCTTGGTTCCCGTTTCGGTGATTTTTTAAATTATCTTTTAGTAATAAACCCTGGGCTTTGCAAGGATCGCTCCCAGTTTATTGAACGGTACTTATAATACAGGCATTTCTTAGGCATTAATATTCAGAATTTATCAAATAACAATAATGTTGTTGATCGCATGGTCTAGTCATTTGAGTGTAAGTCGTTCGGCGTCTTAGGCCAGGTGGGCGCGAGTTTGATGCTCATGCGGGACCAATTTTGAAAAATATATTTCGTAATTCAGCTTATCTACTGAGTGTAAATTTGATAGCTTTGATAGATAGATTTCATTGTATATTGGACTCATAAGTAATATTTAAATTTGGTGCAATATTACTAGTGCATTTATCTGACAATAATGTGCTTATTTATTTATTCACGGGTCAACATGAAATTTGACTTTGATTGCAAAGCATTAAATTTCGGTAGTTTAGGTCGTAATAAGACGGAAAAAAAATATATGGCATGAAAAACTTTGCTTTTGTGCTTAGAAAACTGATTGAACGAAATTTTTAAAAATCTCGGATTTTAATTTTTGATTGAAAATAAAACTATTGAAATAAAAATGTTTATTATTTTTATTAAGTTTTACTATCAAATTAGCTTACAGAAAAGTGGAAAATAACTTAAAAGTGCACACTTTTACTTTTTCTTTTATGTTCATAGCTACTTTCTCTCAATAAACCCCAAATATAGTCGCCCATCATGTTTTCATTGTATTGGCCTTGATAGCGTTGTTCAAAATTCATGGCTTATCTTGATTCCGTACAGGACAGTCAAAATATGCTTCATAGGCTTCACAGAGAACGTGAGATGTCTTTAGTTCATATTTCACGTCTCGAACTTTAATAAATTGACCACATATAAAACAAAATGCATCAGCATCGTATTTGCACTTTCGTGACGACATTTTAAGTTATTCTGGGCTTGTAAATAACACCTGATGGTTGTTTATCACTCGGGTGCCATCTAGCGGCACAGTGTAAACGTTAATACCCCACTCTCACCGCGCGGTCTTTTTAAAAATATTAAAATCAATTAAAATTTATGAAAAAATTGAAAAATGAGTATTATTATTATAACTATCACAAAAGCAAACTTTATACCGAAAAAAGGTATTTTCTTTTCGTTTTTGTGCATAACTAACTGGAAAATAATAGTATAAACTTTAGGACAAAGAACGAAATTTTTTTTGTAGAGTCGTGTTATATTCACGCGAATACTACACATTGAAGTAAATCTATAATTTTATAGATTTTATCGCGTTTATCTTATGTTTTTAAAGTTCCTGACGTTTCGGCTGCTTTACAGCAAACAACGAAACATCGGGAACGTAAAAAACATATCATATAAACGCGATAAGATCCGCAAAATTAGTTTTATTTCAATGATAATGTACTTGTTGAACGAGTATAAGGTGCGAATTTACAAAATTTAAGTGTATAAATAAAATATTAATGTCTCTACATACTTGTATCTCTACCTTCGTGAATGTGCCTTTAAACTATCATAAACACTCCAGCTTCACTACAGCTCGTAACATCTTATAGCTAAGAAAAGGACAAAACAAAGTAAGCTTTTATACTCAAGCTATTCTATTGGGCAATTTAGATAGAGTCAAGTACTCATCTTATTTATAAAGTACCTATTGTAATAAAGTTAGATCATAAAAGGACTATAAAGATTATAATTGACTAGCTGACCCGGCCACGCGTTGCTGTGGCTAACACCAAAAATTTAAAAAGTGGAAATAATTGAATTATATGGTATTTCGTTCACTACAAAATAAATTTAATTAATTTTATAGCGTCAACAGCACGTGGTAATTATGCTGTTAAAATGTAGCTTATATGACACGTTCGTAGATTTACCATAGCAGCGCCATCTATTGATTACTTACTCAACCCAGTCGAAAGGTATCGACATCTGTTAGAATCATTTGGAGTTAACAGATAATTGTGACTGTCAAATAATAACAGACAAATAATTAGCAATAAATTAAAATTGCGACTATAATTTGAGATTTAAACTATCCTATCTCTCAAGTTGGATCGAACTGCACATGGTGTGCGAATTTTATTATAATCGGTTAAGTGGTTTAGGAGTCCATTGAGGACAAACATTGTGACACGAGATTTATATATATATAGATTGGTAATCAGAACTATGATGTTACAATTGAAAAATAAAGCCAAATAATTTATTTCGTATAGGCCTACGGGGCAGTAACAAATTGTTATTTAATTATTATTTTCTTAACTCTACAAGCGGACCGTGACGCTACTTCAACTGAGAAGATCATTATTTGTACTACAAAAAAAGAACGTGTTGCCATGCCATGCCATGCACACACACTACACTTTGACATCTCAAATCATAATTGAGCGATATAGCTAGATATTTGAGCGATCAGTCCCAGGCTGCTTTATCATCCAAATAATCCAATATTCTGTAATAACCCTTATGACATAGTTTGGTTTACACGATTGTTTTAAACATAAATACTAACTTTTAAACTTGATCAAATATTCTTTATAAAGTCTATTAAAAGAATACTGGTTAAAGCAGAACGCACACCATAATAATAGCCTTCCAAAATTCTTTGCGAATACCACCCAATTTTCAACTCTAGTCTGCATCAATTTTAAGTTGAATCGTAACATTTTATGTTACGACAACGATCGAATAAATTGACATGTATACGAGATGGGAAGCTCGCAGAGTCTTGGAAGCAAAGCCGGGGCTCTACTGCACTTAAAACTTCTTTCAAGAGCTCATTAATATCTTTAATAACGGATTTAAGATTCATAATGTCGGCATCAATGGTTATTATGTCTTTGGAAATAGAGTTGCATATTAACCTACAAGTTTAGAGACGTTTTAGACCTTAATCAAACATCATATAGTACTGCGCACAAGAGTATTGCTTTGCGCAGTTACTATATGACGTTTAATAAAATTATAAAACGTCTATAAGTTCGGGGGTAAGTCTTTGAGTTGCCTTTTACTTTGTAGTACGATAGGCAGGTGTGCTCTATGTGTCTTGATTGTAACTTGAACCAACGATCTAAAATGGACTTAAAAGATACTGAGATTAGACGCTTGACGAGTACCGAGTCCATGTAACTGATGCAGTTGAGTGCCAATCACGAATAAACAAATTTTAAAACAACTGATAATACTGCTGTTTCGCTCATACGTTACAGTAACGAAAGGGACGAAAGTTTCAAGTTTGAATTGTGTACCTATGACGCTGTCTGCAAATCACGAATAAAAATCAAACAACTGAAAATACTACTACTTTGCTTGTATAATATGACGGCAATATAATTTCAAGCTTAGTTTCTGTTATCAAGCTTAGTTTGTGTTCTTATCAACAGGCTCAATGCCCTAGTGACGGCCTGCTTAGCTCAGTTAGTAGTAGCTCTTCTGCGCTGAGCGTCCTGAGTTCGAACCTGGTAGGTACAAACTTTGTGTGATGACCACAAATATTTGTAGCTGAGTCATGGATGTTTAATATCTATATAAGTTTTGCATACTAGGGTCGCCTCCAGTCTATTGTACGATAAGCTTTTCTTAGTCTGTAACCGTATAATTAGTGTGTTCATCTGGCGATATTATATAATATGCATTATATTTAATATTATTATATTGGGTTGTACTCTCTAAAGAATTTAATTGGAAGAATATGCTTTGTGTTAAGATTATAATCGGTGAGCTTTTGACTAATTTGCTCTGAAGAAAGTAAACAGCGTTCTACCAAGTTAAAACAATTATTACTTATTATATAATGTTTTACCAATAAGTACGCCAAGTCAATATGACAATGGCAACCCCAAATGTTATTACAATCAAATAGGAACACTTGAAAATTTCGACAGCCAAAACATTCCCACACAACAAAAACTAAACTCCGAATTTTAATTATAATATTCTAATAATAAATCGGTTGAGTGCGTTTAGTTCGAGATGCGAGTACTTATAGTGCTATGAATTTCGAGTGGATAGACTTTCCCATATTGCCAAAAATAGACTTAATGGAAGTATTAATATATCACCGTGGGAATGTCTAATGAAATCATTTGTTAATTATTCTCTCGGATTGGTGAAAAAAATCATCAAGAATTTAAAGCAGATTTTTTAAAGCTGTTTGACACAATCTAATAGATTGTGTTTTTTCTTGGTCTAGAAATATTGGTAAGTTTAAATTATAAAATATACTTATTCTTCTGTTTACTAAATTTTAAATATAAACCCACTTTTGACATTAATTGTACAATTCATCTGATAAACAAAGTTACGTAAATCACAAAATAAAGCTTCACAAAAGCCGCTGCCACAAGGTTAGCGCGGTCTGTCGCGCGGCAAACATTATCCGGCGATTAGCGAATCAGCTAACTTTGCAGCGACGTTCAAAGTTTTGCACTTGTAGAATGATTAAGTTACGTATTTTGTGGTAGTTGCAAAGTCATGTTTATTTTGAAGCACTGTTGGTTACTAGTTTAAACAAATAAATTGAATCAGGAAACCAGCGTAAGAGTCAACAAACCTGCCATTTTTTCTAGATATTTTACTTTCTTGCTTGCTAGGTCGATTGCTTGCTTGCCAGCGTTAGGGTTTCCTAGATTTTAAATGGTTGCTAGCTTTTAGCTTGCTTGCTAACGTTTAGCTGGTTTGCTATCTTTTGCCTCGCTTGCTAGCTTTTAGCTTCCTTGCTAGATTTTAGCTTGCTTGCTAGCTTTTAGGTTGCTTGCTAGCTTTTAGCTTGCATGCTAGCTATTAGCTTGCTTGCTAGTTTTTAGCTTGCATGCTAGCTATTAGCTTGCTTGCTACTTTGATTGCTTTCTAGCTTTTAGCTTTTTTGCTAGTTACCTTATCAGCAACTAGGTACATACTGATGAACGCGCTGAAGTGAAGAAGGCCGAAATTGTTATTAATGAGATAGGTAACATTGACAGGTTGTAGATAGTCGGACAATATAACCTATTAAATAGGATTAAGCTTTATATTACGCAAACGTACATAAAATATGTGCTCATCACTCGAAGTTTGAGCCTGCCGGGATCCGAACCCAGAACCCTCGTCACAGAAAGCAGGCCACCTACTGTGCCGATCAGGTTATCGAATGTAATGTCCATTCATCCATCCATCCATTTGTCCCTTAGCATATAAAGGTAGTTGATTACGTCATTTTATACCTGTTCGAAACTTTAATTGGATTTGGCCATAAATAATATAAAAAAATGTGTAATACTTTGAGTAACATAGACATAAACAAACCATAAACAGATCTAGTATCCTATCTGCACAGCAATCTATCGTAATTCGAGAAACGGTCATTTTTCATTGCCGTGTGTGCGTCGGTGTACGTTTACGTTGTGCGCGAGTGTGCGTGCGGCGCGGGCGCAGGCTTGTGCGCAGTATCTTGCAGATTCGAGCTTTGTTAAGTAAGATTACTGTTCATATGATATCTTGTATTTTATGCGAATTTAACTGTTATAAAACGTTTAGTTGTTTTGTTTTTTATAGCTGTCCCGGCGAATTTCGTGCCTCCTCAGAATCAAATGTACGAGATAATGAATTATCTTTTTGTGAGTTTTTCCCATGTTTAAATATTTTGTTCTGCTATTGGGGCGGAGACAAACTCAAACAAAAGGTCATAAAAATAAGCCAAATAACCCAACTGGAAAATAAACGCGATAAAATAGATATAAGAAATCAATAAATGACAATTATTAGTAAGTTTTTTTTATCTGAATCTCCGTATGATACAAAGCAAAATGACACAATCTGTACAAGAGCTAAGTACATATTAGTTTTAATCTAGACTACGTACTGCGAATAAAATTAAGAATATAACAAAGTACGTACCTGCGCACGATTGGCTATTATTAATTATAATAGCCAAAACGTATATAAAACAAAATTTTGTCGTACATTAAAAAGTAGTAATTACAATTTATGAACACGTCCCTATTTAGCCGTGTTCATACCAAACGCGTAACCTCGTGATGCTGGCACATGATATGCACGGGCTGATGGTGAAGCTAATAATAAGTGTTAACTATCGCTGCTATCTGCCACATGCCCGGGGCTGCCTCGCAAGGCTGCACGGTCGATCCGAACACGGCCATTTACAACCCATCAATATATTACGATTGCGACCATAAAAAACTATAATGTGATCATGATCCACCATAAAAAGTGTCACAAACAAACAAATTCTAAACATAATCCTGTATTCCCTATTTTAATATTCGTTTTATTTAAAGCTTAGTGTACATTAACCGCACCAGATGCGTCAAAAATTCCAAACGAGTTTATGACAACGCTATAAGTCAGTAACACGCGCGTGTACTGTGCATTACTTTGAATATAAATAAATACGGCGTAAGGCCTCAGCCTCGAATTTAGCGGGCAGCGGGGCGGTGGCGGCGGCGGCGCGGGAGCGGAGCTCGTTGGCTGGCCCGCGCCGCTGTGTTCGAGAACCGGTCCATTTGATTATACACATAAGATCCTGCCG
This sequence comes from Pheosia tremula, assembly GCA_905333125.1. Taxonomy (NCBI): domain Eukaryota; kingdom Metazoa; phylum Arthropoda; class Insecta; order Lepidoptera; family Notodontidae; genus Pheosia; species Pheosia tremula. The sequence goes on along the minus strand of HG995416.1, from coordinate 7,535,871 downwards.
CTCCCGCGCCGCCCCGCTGCCCGCTAAATTCGAAGCTGAGGCCTTAGTTGGCCCGAGTCGCTGATTGTGTAAACACACCCTTATTAGGGGTGTTTCGGGGTTCCCTAGAGGTTAGTATTAAACGAGTGCTTAGATTAAGTTACATCTAATCATGAAACATTATTGTATAATAATTAAGTATTACGTTATAAAGGCCTACAGTTAGGATGTTAGGCGGTAAATTATTTTAATTTTTTTTTTTTACCCTCACCAGATTAGTTAATTCGTACATCATCACCAGTATTCATATGATTTTCTTTTTTCACAGGTTGGCAGGTGCTTTATTTAATTTAATTTCATTACAATTCATTTCGTAACTTTTTAAATTTTGTCAAATAATTTTATTTATTATAAAATAAACGAAGCAGTCAAAAAATGTGTTCGGAACCATTATCACTTACACACATTACCCTCTTAACAATAATTATTCCCCGCGTGGTGTGAGGCACACTTTGAAGTCGGTTTGTTTATTTTTTTCTTAAAAAAAATTACAAGGTAAGGTTAGGGCTCACACATGAAAGGGCCTCGCTAGATAGTTCTGTAGTAAATATTTAATAGTTACCTATGGCACCAGCTGGGATTATGAAGGGCTGTGGTTTGTGTAATATATCCCAACAATGGTTCAGTGTTTATAGTATGCAACATCAAGGAGTCTTTCGAGTCATTAAGTACTTTATTTTTTTTGAAAATGGCATCTCCTTTCTTTGAAATCTATTTAGCCAATGCCAAGTAGAAAGAACTCAAAAATATGAGAATGTATATGCAGACTTAATACGTAGACTAGCCTTAATAAAGCTTCCGTCAGATATTTTATTGGCAAATTAGTGGTCGTCTTGCGAGAACGTGAAACGTTAAGTTTAACTTTTTTTTTTTAATCTAGTGCCAATTTCGTTTCTATCACAATTTTCAGAAGGTACAATGTGATGAGATGTTCGGGTTAAGTTTCTTTGTGTAATCTTTTAGTACGAATTTAACATTTGCGAAATAGATCTTGTGCAAATGCCAAGTACTAAATTGCGCAAGCGCTGGTGTACCACAGTAACGTATATGCTATATAACTTGGCAGATCTGACGTAATCTATCCGACGACTATATAATTGGCAAAGTTCGTAGTAGCTCTGTTTGCCATACCGAGGGTCTCGGTTCGAATTCTGGTAGGAGCAAAACCTTGAAACTTGACTTTTAATATCCTATAGAAGTAATACTACTACTACTACTATACTGGGATCCAAATGGTATAACTAAGTTAGCAAATAAGAATATTGATTAGTTTCTAAACCGTACAGATGGTAAGTTTGTCTGGCGATATTATTTAAATACTAGCTGTCCCGGCGAACTTTGTACTTACCGCCTCAGAAATTTATGACAAAATGATGTATCTTTATCATTATTGTTTTGTTATTTTTTCTCATGTCTTAATAGTTTTTCTGCTATTCGGGGCGGAAACAAATTAAAAAAAAAACGAAGATATTAAAAACCAGGACATCCGTTCTTGAGTTATGATTGACATCCGTTCTTGAGTATTGGTGTAACCAACAGGACGTTATTGATGTTTTATATTTACGCGAATACTACATATCCAAAATAAAACTAAATTGCGTGACGCCTGACCATGGTTCCTGTAAAGAAGCCGAAATGTCGAGAACGTAAAAACAAAATAAACCCGATAAAAATCGAAAAATATAATAATAGGACTTTGTTTTCTATACATATAAATAAAATTGGAGTGTCTGTTTGTAATATTAAAATAACCGCTTTTTACTAAGTGCATTTGGATGTATACATGTTACCTTTACCGAAACAACATTTTTTAAAAATTTTGTCTGTCTGTCTGTCCGTCTGTCCGTCTGTCCGTCTGTCCGTCTGTCTGTCTGTCTGTCTGTCTGTCTGTTTGTTCCAGCTAATCTCTGAAATGGCTGGACCGATTTTGACGGGACTTTCACTGGCAGATAGTTGATGTAACAAGGAGTAACTTAGGCTACTTTTATTTTAGAAAAAATTAATATTATCTCACGAAAAAAAATTAAAAGCAATGTTGCAGCGCAGCGCCTGATTAACTTGGATAGCAACAACCTGCAATGCGTCCCGCGGGCTCAGAATGGGCGACCAGACTGTTGTCAACGGTTGTCTTTGTTAAATACCACGCGGACGAAGTCGCGGGCAACAGCTAGTATATATATAAGGTTATTTTGATCAAATAACTTTATATTACAGTAATACTATCGATTACAGAATCACAGTCTGTTATTAAACACACAACGCTTCTTAACTGCAGTCGGATCATAATGAACGGTAAACAAACAATAAATAGCTAGCAAAACTAATTTCCAGTAACATTAACGTGTCCTTAGCGGCCAGCCCTTGACACATATAGCGAGCTAAAGCTACGCAGTAATCGCACACCTGTGGCCGACTTAATACTACAACGATTAGCTTATGTTTTTGTTTGAATTTATAATTTGATTTTAAGGATCAATATTGATTGATAAATACTTTTGAGGTATCGCCAGATTATAAACAGATTAATAAGAAAATAGTCACTTTTTAGCCAAATTAGATTTAGGAGGATTACATATGTGACAGGTCGTAAGCCCAAGGTGCTTTGAAATGCAGTTCTAATTCATATTACATTAATAGAATAATAATAATTTAAGCCGATCTTGAGGAAAATAAATTGATTGGGACCCTCAACAAAGACCCTAGTTCAGAATATGTCTATTATCGAAATTTTATTGATTTATACTCTGGTAGGTTGACCAGCAGAATATAAGTTGTAGGTTGCCCAAAACCCATGTAGCCTTATTTGCGAGGCTTCCTCGGTTAAATGCTATATACAGTTGGGATAACAGCGAAGCAAATGACAGATAACAGCGATCGGGCAAGGCATAGCGAGCTATTGCCTCGTGTGAGCCACATACTGACAGTAAGCTTCTATTCGCTACAATACATTGAATAGTTTTTAAATGGAGCTAGTAAACATTGTCAATTCTATTTTCACCGTTTACAAACACTTCAATCAATCAGTTCTTTTTATGATATCGTTTTACAGGAGATAGAATCTCTATAACAGTGCACTGCAGTATGAACCTGGCGTATCTTACAGTTAATTACCGACAAATTGAACGTTCGCAGTCTATGGTTTAGTTAGGGTATGGTGCAAAGTATAAGCTTGAAGCGGTTGATTAAAAAGTTATTTTAATTGATTCATGTCTGCTGGAACAAATCTCCTTTACAGTATTTGTTTGTAAAAATCGATTTCCTATTCACCAGTTTACCCTTTTGGTCTGTTCACATAGAGCAACTGTCGTCTGGCATTGAAGGTAAGACGAATAGTGTCATTAGACAGTTGTCAGATTATTTAATGCCTCCGACTCGTAATGAGCTGTTTTATTGCGTTCTTGTAAAAAGTAAACCGAATATTACTTCTCACTAAGTAATTGCTTACATAATTATATTTCGAACACAAAAATAATCTTTATATTATTCTAGACCATAATGTATAAGTTCGTACCAAATTTCAAATATAAAAACAAAATCACACTAGTATTATAAATGTGAAAGTTTGGATGGATGGATGTTTATTACTTAATCACGCCAGAACGGCTGAACGGATCTGGATGAAATTTGGCACAGAGATAGATTATGTCTGGGATAGCACATAGGCATTTTATACCAGTAAAAAGGACATACTTTCTAATCGTGGGTAGCACCGCGGGGCGCAGCTAGTACATATATAAATTACAAAAAAAATGATTTGATGGGAACATGCGACCAGCGCTAGCAATTTGTTCGCTCACTCATGAGTCAGATTTTTTTGCTAACTTGTACGCATATTTTATAGGTGATATCCTTAGCTTCAAGAACATGATGCTTCTTCAGAAAATTTCAGAATATGAACACTTTGTTATGCGGTTGAAAATGGATTAAATATCCTTATTTTTACAGTATTTTAACCCGCAGCCGCTACTACCTTGTACCACACTCGTATTGTTGGTAAAACAGAAGATGCCTTTGACGGGCGCCCGCAACCCGACACCGAGGCGTCGGCGCAGCTTGATGTGCACGACTCGTAATTATAAAGGATTTATAACGATAAATACCAGTTAAAAATAGCTTAATAATGATAAATGGCGGAAAAACGGGCTGTTCCGTTTTCATCCTTTCATATTTGTCATTCCAATTAGTTTTTTTTTGTAATTCAACCGCTTTCTTTTAATTACTTTCCTAACAATTATTTGATTTTATATTGTCAAGTCGTTCTGCGAGTATTCCTTATACAACGGATAGCAAGCATTTGTTTTTTTCTTAATAGCTTTGCGATCGGTCAAGACTATAAATTCAAATTATAGCTGTAGTTGGAATTGCTAGAGCATAGCAGACTTGAATGAAATAAAAATTGGCTCAAATACCTGTCAGGTTTTTTTTCAGCATTTTACATAGGTTACCTTTGTACGTTGGAAATCAGAAATATGAATTGACAAGCCGAACCCAAACGAGGATTGCCGAATTATACCGGTCTCAATAATCCGAATATTGCAAATTGAAGGTGATTCTGATTAAATCGCGGCGTATCTCTACATCCAACAAGCCCAGCAGTAAAGTGGATATATACTATAGTACTGTACGAGTATACTCTACGAACACGCTTACCATCGAGTATCGCTCTAGCTCGTGACTGGATATTCGACGAGTAGCTCCCGTGCTACTAATATAGGGTTGTCAGATGTAGAGACAAGTTTAATTTCCCAAGATTATATTGACCATTTTTTTAACTGTATAATATTCATTCAAATTTCTTATTAAATAAGAATTTCAAATATTATTTTGTGATGAACCAAACACCAAAAAACGCAAACTTTGGTTAAGCCTTTTTCCCTTTATTATAATATATAGCTTATATAGCTTATTATTATTAGTTACTATAAGCTTATTAGTTATTATAAGCTATGTATAACTATAGTATAGCTTATAATTTTATAGCCTACGTATATCTAAGGTGTGCATTCTAGTAAACTTCCGTTGGCTCTTAGTTGAAAACTAAAATAAAAACTCTATGTAGAGCTATGTAAGAAAATATAGAGCTTTACTACATTTTATTCCGTCAACCGACAGCCCTAGCGCCTCAAGCCCCGACACTTTTTGCCTCCGATATCTAATGACAAAAGCATCATTATCTAATCACGAGTCTCTATTTTTTCCTCAGACACGATCGTCGCTACTTATAAATAAAAACTACACAGTCGGGTACTATAAAGTGCAGCAATCGATCACTATCCAATTTTAAATTACATTGAAAAGTTGAGATGTAGAAAATCTGGGATTGGTAGAGTATGGAAGAGTACCTGTGCTCTTGATCAATCTATTAATAAATAATAATATTGCCATACGAAAACACCAACATTACGGTCCCCCACTAAGCAACACTTGTATTATGGGTACCGTACAATGAACTGGGGGCGAACCCAGTATATAACACTTATATACATATCAAACATCAATTAATCGGAAACCAACATTCGTGCTCATCACACAAAGTTTCTCCCTAACATGACTCGAACCCCGGACCCTCAGCACAGAGAGCAGTGTCACTACCCACTGAGCTAATCAGATCGTGACATCAAATGTATGTATAAATCGGTTAAAAGAAAATAATATTGCAATATCGTTCTTATTATCTAACTCGTAGTGGCTAAATCTTTTGCCGCACGATTCAACAATAGATAATAATTCAATACGGTACAGACAGCAAATTAGTTGTCAGTAAATGTTGCCAGGTGTGACTTGTAAGTAATAAATTATTAATTATGTATAACATATTAAGGTACAAGTTTAATCACACTAATATTATAAATGTGAAAGTTTGGATGGATGGATGTTTGTTACTCAATCACGCCAGAACGGCTGAACGGATCTGGATGAAATTTGGCACAGAGATAGATTATAGTCTGAAATAGCACATAGGCTACTTTTTATCCCGGTAAAAAGGACATACTTTTTAATCCCGGGTAACCCCGCGGGGCGCAGCTAGTGTATTATAATTGAAAACTAATTCAAAAGTGCGTATGCATGGGCGTAGCCAGAGTTCGCTTCAGGGTAGCGCAAAGCAAGGAAACTCGAATTGAACCATTAACTTTTCGTCGTCAAAAAATCTGACTCCAATAGAAAGTCGCTCATCCCCTGCAGTCACTGCTCTTATTTGCCAAGATACTATAGCGGCATATAATTTCATGACATCAGTAGTGATAATGTGTTATATATATTTTTTTTTGTGGGGGCAGCTGCCGCCCTCTGTTGCATTGAAGCTACGCCCATATGCATAGGTTTGATATATGCTAACCTTTTTCTTTTTGATGTTTTAATATTTTGACAGATGCTAGCAGGGAAGGAAGGGAGTGAGAAATGAAGACCTTTGTTTTGTATTTTTAATAGTGTTGCCTTGTTTATAATACTTTATTTATCAACTTGTTTTAATAGACACTTGACTCTAACTTACAAGCATTACGGCTATTTAAATAAATCAGGTTTTTTTAAAACACAGTCACATATTATTTTCAACCTATCTGTACACAAAAATGCATCACAATTATTTATCAATTTGACGTAATGATAGGTGCGCTTACGTGCGCCGACGCATACTGGATCGTAATAGCTTCAATTAGTCGAATACTCCTATTGCACTCAAATCACAAGACAGCAAACCATTTGTGACGTTCAAATTGTAAGTACAATTATCATTATAAGAATGTTGGAAATATTAATTTGATTGGCTCTACGAGTATAAGTTTTGAGATGTGAAAATCAATTGTGTGTTGAAAAATCCGATGGGAACGTTTTAGGTAAGAATGATTAAGCAGTTCTAGTTAAGATGGTTGAATTCTAGCTTTGGAAACAAGGTGTGAAGCACACCTCTGTGATTTCAGAACGTATCCATCCATCCATCCATTGCTCTATGGTGAATGTTAACATCGTTGGGAGACTCGTTGGCAACTAAATATGAGGGCTTCCGGAGGGGAAAGCAGTGATACCCAAGTTGGTAGAACGCTTGCCACGGTAACCAAGGTCGCAGGTTCAAACCCCGGCTCGTACCTCTGTGATTTCTAGATTTCATGTGCGAATCACATTTTCAATCACGATTATCACTTGCTAAAAGGTGAAAGAAAACATTGCGAGGAAACCTGCATGTCTGAAAGAACTGCTCGAAAGATGTGTGAAGTCCGCCAACCTGCACTGGGTCAGCGTGATGGACTATGGCCTAATCCGAATTGAGGGGAGGCCCGTGCCCAGCAGTGGGACATTAAAAAGGGCTGGTATGGTATATCAGGGTTCCTCAGTTCAAACTTAGACACTAGGACGTCAAACACTTCAGTTCTCGCGTGACCACGGTTGCTATAAAGCAGCTGAAACGTCGCGAGCGTAAAAACATAAAATAAACGCTATTAAATTCGTTAAATTAGTAGTTAATTACACATTGAATGTGTAGTATTCGCGCAAATATAAGAAATAAAAAATATAAAATGTAAATTTTTAAATGTACCCGTAGGCCTACACTACATAAATGATTTGACTTTGAATGAAAAAAAAACAAATTCTGATTCAACCCGCAGTCAAATTAATCATAAGGGCAGTCAAAGGAGTTAGAAATACGAAAATATAATGTATAAGGCAGACTGACAAAAATCAAGACTCTTAAAACAGGGTTGATGCATTCAAGGGAACTGTGACTAGTATATTAGCAACACTCATCTCCTGGCAAGGCTGGCAAGGCTCACCTCCTATTACTTTGGGTTCAATAATAATAGGCACGGGCCTCCCCTCAATGCAAGGGGGGATTATGCCATAGTCCACCACGCTGGCCCAGTGCGGATTGGCGGACTTCACACATCTTTTGAGGGGTTCTCTCAGACATGCAGGTGTCCTCACGATGTTTTCCTTCACCGTTAGTTTGGGTTCAAACAGCAACACATATTCTACCATACAAGCCCATTACAAATTACCTAAAGGCATCGTGACACAATCAGCTATTCAAGACCGTCCATTCAATCTAGGCACGTAGATAGACCTTGTTCAGACCTAGAACCAGGTTCAGATTGGAATAATAATAGCCACCGTTACGTGTCGTGACCAGGCGCCGTGTTTTGGATACTGACAGGAATAAATCCATGGGAAATTATGTGGGGGACAGTTATTTGATAATTAAGGTCAGTAATAGATGTGGAATGCAATAAAATAGTGGAATGCAATAATAGGTTTCCAATCTGCGTTTTTCTTTGATTAAGGTGGAAGCTCGGGTCAGGGCGCGAAATTCAAAATGTCAATGGTTTTTATTTTGTACGAAAAATTTGGACATCTTTACGATGTAATTTAGTTATTTGCGATATTAGCATTCTGCGTTGGATGTCTTGATGTATTAAGTTTGCTTAAAAAAATACCTAATGCGATATTACACCATAAAGTTAGTAAAAGTAGCGGTTTTTACTAACTTTATGGCGTTGTATCGCTTTAGGTATTTTTTTATGTTTTTTTTTACGGCATCTTTGTTCCCCGTGGACTTCAATCTAGGTGTTTTCAAGTCGAGAGTGAACAAGAATCTTCTAGGCAAGTATGCTCCATCGTAGTACTCATCGTCACTTACCATCAGGTGAGATCGAGATCAAATACTTGCCTATAATGTAATAAAAAAAAAATTGCTTCAATTGCAATTTAATAATAAATAATACAGGAGCATACAAACTAAACGATTTCCTAGTGCGATGCGCGCGCGCATCGTGCGTGAACACGAAACTGGGTCAAGTGCGCGCGTCATAATTCATTTTTCTGCGATCGTCATAATGCAAGATGTTGGTTTTGCATAATGATTCACTATGGCATCCTTCGTTTTTTTTTATTCATATCTGTTTTTTTTTTCTAGTTAAACAATTAATTGGCCATACATTTTTTGATAAGCCACTTGTTTTGCTTTGTCTTGATTAGGGTATTGGCGGCTTTTGTTGAATTGAATAGTTTTGATATAACTACAGTCATAATCATATTTTTTTAAGACAGAAATTTGCCAATATTTTAAAATATACCCGAGTCGTGGATGTTTAATATATATATAAGTATTATATTCTGAGTTCGCCCTTAGTCCATTTTACCGTACCCATAATACAAGCGTTGCTTAGCGTGGGTCCGCATAGTTGGTGTGTTCGTCTGGCGATATTATTATTATTAAATGTGTTTCTATGATTAAGATGCCAACCATCGCTCAAATCAGTACTTATCCATCTACAGGCCACAGAGTAAAGATACTTCTCTTTAGACTGTGACCAGCCACCGGATTCACAACCTAACGTCTAGTCTTGTATCGACCGATTCGGTTATTAATGGAGACTTGCATTATGAAATGTACTATTTAAACACAGCGAGTGGTCGAATCAAACCATACGGTTGCGTAGTCGTATCGAATCTTCGATTAATGACGAATGACTCCGACAATTTTTTTTTTAAGTTCGAAAATTTCTAACCGATCTGTTTCGGATACTTGTCGAAGCGTTCTGAATCGACCCGCGGTCGCAACAGTTGGGCAGTACCTACTCGCGACCCATTCAGCCATAAATAGATCTAAAAATATCCACACCTAACTAACCTAACCTAACTAAAGGTATATAAATAAAAATATAAAACGTGTTTTGCAATTTTACGTCGAGGTACCAAGTTTAACATGTTTGGACGGCAAGGTGTACCGCCAACGGCTCAGAGAGTGGGCGGACTAGTTTACAGGTTGCACATTCGATTCCTGCGCTGATTTTAAACTAGTTAAAATACTATTACTACTTTGAGCTGTCGTATTCTTAATTTTCGCCTACGGAGTAACATTGAGTTTATTAAAGTACTAGCTGCGCCCGGCGGTGTTACCCGCGATAAAAAGTATGAAAAATTAAAACATCTATCCCACGGGAACCATACATTTTAACGGGATAAAAAGTAGCTTGTGTGCTATTCCAGACTATAATCTATCTTTGTGCCAAATTTCATCCTGATCCGTTCAGCCGTTCGGGCGTGAAAGAGTAACAAACATCCATCCATCCATCCATCCAAACTTTCACATTTATAATATTAGTATAGATTCACTAAATCAGAGCAGATATATCAAGTTCCATACAATTCTGTTTAATCATCAAAATATACAGGTGGATTGTTGTAAGCCCACATTTCAAAGACCTTCACCTTGTGACTGTTCAAACTAAGGTCTAGGCTAGGTAATCTCTAGTGTGGGTGCTTTACAGCAACCTTGGTCACGGGAGGACTGTCAGTCAATCCTTGGACGGTCCTCCCGTGACCATGGTTGTTGTAAAGCAGCCGAAACGTCGGGAACGTAAAACCATAAAATAAGGGCGATAAAATTCGTTAAAGTTTTTTTTTTTTATTACATTATAGGCAAGTATTTGATCTCGATCTCACCTGATGGTAAGTGATGATGAGATCTACGATGGAGCATACTTGCCTGGGTAGGAAGGCGGCAGTAGATCGAGACGCTACATTCACTAGGCACATGCAGCGCAACTGATCTGACCCGCCATCCATGAATGGCAACACCGAACATCATGCCGGAACACGGCTAGGCCGCTTGGCGACATGGCTTTGTTCAGTGGGTGGTGACTAATCACGGCCGAAGCCTACCACCAGTAGAGTTGTCACCTAGTTGGCACCACACAGGGTCACGTGGAGGGTATCTCGAGGGTATTTAATTCTGAAAAGTTTGTTTTATTTCAATGTAATCTGTCTCGTTACAACCAATCTTACAAAACGTATGTTTATATTAAATTATATAGGTATTCATGCTGCAAGTCGACGTCTAATCATAGCGGCATAACGATGAGGTCTATGGTTAAATTATAACCATTGGTTAAGTACTAACCAACGCAAAATTGACACTTTCCTATGCGCGGTATGGTGCAGTTGTGATTGCAAAATTTCGCACCTGCCGCCGACTGTCTGACGGTGACATACGGACGCAATGTACAGCGAACTTTGAATTGAAGCAACACTGATTAGTTACCTTCTAACGATGACAAATTAATAGTTAAGTTTACTGATAGTGTAGGAGGCATATTGGGCTAAACCAAAGACGTTGATGTGGGTGTCCTTAGTATTAAATGCTCATAAATGTAAAAGATCTTTTTAATAAAAGAGCAACCATGGAGTTTCTTGCCCGTTCTTCTCCATAGGAACGGCATTCCGAACGGGTGGTAAAGTAGTAGCATAATATTTTGTAACTTTTGACGATTCATAAGTACTGTACTTATTGGTCTACGTGAATAAAAATATTATGATACCGATTCTGATTATATAAATTGCATTGACCCTTGCAATAAAGACAGTGACGAGACCACAGATAATCAGGAAAAAGAACCATAACAGCTAACAGCAGTCATCAAGGGTAACCTTAAACATGATATCTGAAGACTGAAATAATCTGACTAGTTAATGGTTCCTTTAGATAGGTTCCAATGCAGGGTGAAGTGGAAATAGGCACTAATTCAAATTCGGTCTAGTCAATAAATAATGTTAAACAGATTCTGATAAGCACACGGGTTATTGCTAGAAAGAGAGATCATAATTTCACAAGGGATTTAGTAGCTCAATCTTGTACCTTAATAAACTGAAATGTCCAGAAAGTAGGTCAGTCTTGATGGATGGCCGGCCCAGTAGATTTAATTGGAACTTTAACACTACAATTTAAGCCTTCTCGACGGATAGCTATTGAATATATTAAGTGGAGTTATATAGCTTAGTTATGGAGTGACTGTTACAGATCACTTTTAATTAATAATGTATCACGTACGTTTGTCATACTCTACTTGGGTACGGTAAGTAGGATATACGAGATTTCTTAGCGGACATCAGTTAGGCGTTATTTCACAACTTTGATCACTTTTTTTAACTAAATAGTAACTAAACAGTAGTGATGTTATCATAATAAATATTTCGGTATCAAATACTGATATGTCAATCACTAACGTTACTTTCAGAAATAAATATTGATGATAGCTGTCGACTCATGCCATGACACCGGGAACTGAAAGCCTTCGATGAGCTCGGCACTGGTTTTTTTACATATAAAATACGACCGAAATTCTAACAATTATTAAATTAGAGTAAGGCAATATGGCCAACCAATAGCTAGAAGTCGAATAGAGGATAATAATCGCATCAAATAAACAATCGACAACAATCAAAACAACACAACAACAAACAATTATAACAAAACATTTTCAATTACAGCAACAATCGCAGCTAATACAAAACAGTACATGAGGACAGCGTTGATATTACGCAAACCTAAGACCTTAGATGCAAAGATACAAACACCAACATAAAATAGAAAAATAAACTGTATAGTAAGGACGTAAGAGTTACAATCGATGATGATGTAAACGTAGTTAAAGTTGTAAACGAAAAAGAGCTTTATGTCATTGCAATCGCTTCAGAACTGATATTTAACGACTGCTCGTAATTTATGTATAGGAGATTAGAATAATGTTGGTACTGTGATGAAAGCTCTTAGTTTTAACGTATCAAGTGTTTACGGTCAAGAGTGTAATAATGATGTTGGAAGTTATAAAGATGAAATTGTAAATAATGTTAACCATATCGGTTTTAATGCTAAAGCTTTTTATACCCTAGTTGAAGTAAATATAAGAAAATGCAGAGATAAAGAAGCTTAGACTTGACTTTCGCATTAAAAATTACAAAGATAATTATTTAGTTCTACTACACTTCTATGTTATGCTGGTACTCTATAATCTGTAACAGCAGTGTTAGCCACTTAGTCGAACGCTTTCCTCGGTAACGAGGATCGCAGGTTCAAACCCCAACTTGCTCCTCTGGGATTTCTGGATTTCATGAGCAAATCTCATTTTCAACCATGATTATCACTTGCTAAATGGTGAAGGAAAAAATCCCGAGGAAACCTGCATGTCTGAGTGAACCCCTCGAAGGACGTGTGCAGTCCGCCAACCTGCACTAGGTCAGCGTGATGGACTATGGCCTAATCCGAAATGAGGGGAGGCCCGTGCACAACAGTGGGATATTAAAAGGGCTGGTATTATTAATTATTTACTATAATCTGTTACTCAAAATAATTTAATAAAAAAACCGTAGCCTCGTAGTTTATGCTGATACTTAATAGCGAATAGGAATCATAATATGAACATAAAGGCAAAACATTACTACAGCCATTTAAAAAACAGATGATAAAATCAAAATAAAACACTGCCTATAATCTCAATCTAAGATGAAGTAACAACAAAGCCATGACATATAACCGAGCAATGGCCGTCTCAAGACAATTGATTTAAGTAATAGAAACTTGAACAATAAACTTAGGTAACGTGAACACCAATACATTGAACGTGTGTAGCAAAGTAAAGAAGCGCGTTTTATTTAAACCAGGAAATGGAATAGACACAATATAGTTATAGTAAGTGATTGTAGGCACCAAGATGGTATCTTAGGACAAGAAGTAATAAAGACGCCTCAGAGTAAAACCTAGCCTCGAGGACAATGAAAGACTGGAGTGGTTAGTATCACAATTTATTTTTTAACCAACAATATCAAGGGTCCTTTTGAAAATAGATTGGAGTTGTAATAATATTAATATCAGTTAATTAAAAATGTATCGGACGTATTAGATTCTCTTTCAGGGAAATATTAATGTATAATTTCCACATTTAGCGATGTTCTAAGACTTTCTTCAGACTTTGAAGCTAACAAAAACATCAGATACGTCTACTTGGAGATCTTGGATAACTAGAGTACGAGTTGTAAGAGGTAAAGTGTCTCAAGTCCCTATTAAAATATATCTTGAGGGTTTTAGTAATTTGTTTTAAAGTACATTCTTTTTTTATACGAACACACCAACTACACGGTCCCACTTTAAACTTAACGTTTGTGTTATGGGTACCGTAAAATGGATTGAGGGCGAACTCAGTATATAATACTTATATACATATTAAACATCCATGACTTGGGTACAAACATTCGTGCTAATCACACAAAGCTTGTGTCCCTACCAGGATTCGAACCCGGGACATTCATATCATTATACTTTTACAGCTACTACATTTTTGTCTTTTTATCGAGTTGCAACTAAAACTTTGTTGAGTTATTTAGGCTTATATATTATATTTTTTTCCTAAATGAAATAAGCAATCCTAAAATTATAAGTTATCTCATTGCCATAGTTCGATTCGCTAACAAATGCAAATAGCTGACGTCTCAACGGCTCTGTTCTGCGCATGCGCTTGCTACGGAGAGAACCGGTTCGACCGCTCCCGCTGTACCCACTGCAAAAGTTCATACGTGTATACGTTCAACTATAATGTTGCACATAATAGTATAGTTTATGTACGGTACAAGTTATTATACTACGGGGTTTATAATGTTTTCGAAATGACGCAAGAACGTTGGACTAGATAATACAAGATTTGCTTTGAAATTAAACTTATTTTACAGATTTTATCGCATTTATTTTATGCTTTTACGTTTCCGACGTTTCGGCTGCTTTGCAGCAACCATGGTCACGGGAGGACTGAGGTTTTTGACGTCTTGTTGTCATAGTTTGAAACGGTACCCTAATATTTTATTGTTGTTTGCGGTCCGATCTATGCAGAAAGTGTTCAAAAACATAAAATAAACGCAATAAAATCCGTTAAATATTATTTCAATGTAAATAAAAGTATGTTTGCACCAATTTCAGATTCTCTTTTTGTTTTCCTGTAACACCCAGAGTGTTAGGGAGTCACCACCAATCAATATAATACTTAAACTAATTCAAGCGTGGCTTAGTTTAGTACTATAATATAGTGCGCTTGACTGGAGATTTATAATTCCAGCGTTTGCCAATCGCTATCCTCCTATAACTTGTGTGTCAGCGCTAGACAGTAGCTAACCCTCAAGCCGACTATTTATTAGGTTTCCTGACGACTTGAAATTATGTTTATTCTCAGTTTACCCGAACGCTGGCCGGGTTTATAGGTTACACAAGCAATATTGTAATGCCGGTTTGTTGTGGGGGAATTGCTCGAAAGAATATGTTACTCCTTTGGGACCAAATTAGCTTTGTTTATTTTTAAACTATTTATTTGTCTTTTACTGTCTATACTACCATGACTTTTACTTGTATAACATAGGACTCGTCTTAGAAATATAGAACTGAAGTGTCCATACCAGATTCTAATTAACTTGACTAACTGATATTTTTTTTTTGATTTTTTTTTGTGGATTATAATTATTTAAACTTTTTTTCTGAACTATTTATTGGTAAAACTCTTACCTTTAGATGGCTCTCGGAGTGTAGACGGAATTCGGGATATTTAAATGTCGTTATTTTTGCAAATCAGTGTGGAATGAAAAGCGATAAGAGCATATACCGGGTGTAATCGAAATTATTGGCAATAGTTTATAGTATAGTTTTTCCCATGTTTAAGTAGTGCTATTCGGGTTAAAGACAAATAAAAAAAATCAAAGATCATTAAAATAGGCCCACCCGTTCTTAAGTTATAAACGGTGTAACTAACCCGACTTGGTTTTATAAATTTTCCATGATTTTATTTCACGCTGTTATCAGTCATATGTATTTTGTAAAAAAAACCGAATCAAAGGAGTTCATTGACAAAGATCTGATTGATAATGTCCAATAATAACTTAATACTCCAAGACCTGAGTCAGTGTTGCTGATAAGTTTTGATGTCAAGTGTGTTGATAATACTCTGCAATATTTTGCAATAAATGCATTTATCTGAGTCAACACGCACCGCTTAGGAACGCAATCATAGTGTGGGAATTGTAATGTGTACTGTAGATAATTATTTTATTGCGTTTCAGCTGAGTGTTTAAATATACAATGTGATTGCAACGTTTATTTTTATACATTATAGGCAAGTATTTGATCTCGATCTCACCTGATTGTAAGTGACGATGAGATCTACGATGGAGCATACTTGCCTAGGTGGGAAGGCGGCAGTAGATCGAGATGCTACATTCACTAGGCACATGCAGCGCAACTGATCTGACCCGCCATCCATGAATGGCAACACCGAACATCATGCCGGAACACGGCTAGGCCGCTTGGTGACATGGCTTTGTTCAGTGGGTGGTGACTAACCACGGCCGAAGCCTACCTCCAGTAAGACTGATTGTACTGATTGTACTGTTGCCAGTGCAGACGGCATGTCTGCTTGAATTTCTGCTAAAATGCTCTGTCAATAAGAGGATCTTATAGATTATTCGTAAGCTAACTATATAGTTTATAGTTTACGTATTTTAACACATCGTATGGCAAATTGAACTGCGCCTCTAGCGGACAGTATATCAAACTTTCAATTCTCCATACAATGCGTCTAAAACAAACTATAAAGTATACGGTTAGCTTACGAATAATCTCGCAGTAGACGTGCTGCCCCTTGAAGCAACAAGACGATAAGAATTGTTAAAACATAATCTACACATCGTAGTTAACAGATGCAACTTAACATTACTTATCTCAAAACCAGTGTTAACTGAACCACGACCTATTTAATAATTATGTATACAAATAAATAAAATTGGAGTGTCTGTTTGTAATATTAAAATAACCGCTTTTTACTAAATGCATTTGGATGTATACACGGTACCTATACCAAAACAAACTTTTTTTAAAAATTTGTCTGTCTGTCTGTCTGTCTGTTTGTTCCGGGTAATCTCTGAAATGGCTAGACCGATTTTGACGGGACTTTCACTGGCAGATAGCTGATGTAACAAGGAGTAACCAAGGCTACTTTTATTTTAGAAAAAAATAGGATCTCACGAAAAAAAATTAAAACCAATGTTGCAGCGCAGCGCCTGATTAAGTTTGATAGCAATAACCTGCAATGCGTCCCGCGGGATCAGAACGCGCGAGCAGGCTGTTGCCAACGGTTGTCTTTGTTAAATACCACGCGGACGAAGTCGCGGGTAACAGCCATTAGCTATATAATAAAGCAATTAATATGTGTAACAATAACAATTGAACACTTGCAATCGGAAACATTCGCAATTTCATTAACAACAATTAGTTTTACATAATAACGATTAATATATCCGTATTTACAAAGCTTAATACGCAATTGACAGGAAAAATACAATTATATTTGTATGAAACGCAAATTATTTCATTGAACTGCAATTATTTGTTTATATCTTACACCTACTTTGTTTACACTTAACCTAACCACAATAATGCCATTATTATTGTGGTTTACTGAAATAAAACTTATTTTACGGATTTTATCGCGTGTATATTTTGTTTTTACGTTCCCGACGTTTCGGATGATTTACAGTAACCATGGTCACGTGAGGACTGTTCCATGATAGCTGTAAAGCAGCTAAAATGTCGGGAACGTTACGAATATTATATACACGCGATAAATTCTGTAAAATTAGTTTTATTTCAATGTGTATAGTATTCGCGTAAATATAAGAAATCCATAGTGTGGTTTGGGTTTAATAAAAAAACATGTAAGTACCTATAAGTATCATAATAAGTACCGATAGTCCTCTCGGCAACAGGACAGAACTTGACAGGTAATCCACAAGCAGTAACATCAATCCTTGAAGCCTTTGAGCCTACTCAACATACATTTCATCCTGCAGAAAACGGCTATTATGGGTACCGTACAATGAAATGGGACGAACCCAATATTATAATACTTATATAGATACGACTTAGGTACAAACATTCGTGCACATCACACAAAATTTCTCCCTACCAGGATTCGAACCCGTTACCCACACCGTAGCCGACGGGGTCATTACCAATTGAGCTAATTAGGCCATCTTTGTTATTATGGTTTATGTTTAAAAAAAATTATGACTCAATGTATGTTTATATAAGAACACATCATATTCTACGTAAATATACACAAAGAGATAATTTTACAACTGACTACTACGCATGCGCATTGAGATAAGGCAACATTACGCTACGACCGTTAAGGGCAAGCTATTCGATGTATCTATACAAATAAATAAAATTGGAGTGTCTGTTTGTAATATTAAAATAACCGCTTTTTACTAAGTGCCACAACAATTTTTGTCTGTCTGTCTGTTTGTTCCGGTGAATCTCTGAAATGGCTTGACCGATTTGGACGGGACTTTCATTGGCAGATAGCTGATGTAATAAGGAGCAACTTAGGCTACTTTTATTTTAGAAAAAAATAGGATCTTACGAAAAAAAATTAAAACCAATGTTGCAGCGATGTGCCTGGTTAAGTTTGATAGCAAAAACCTGCAATGCGTCCCGCGAGCTCAGAACGCGTGAGCAGGCTGTTGCCAACGGTTGTGTCTTTATTAAATACCACGCGGTCGAAGTCGCGGGTAACAGCTAGTGTGTTAAAATATAATTATGAATACTTCTTTATCGTTTAAATGATATATTTACATAGTGGCTTGTATACAGGCTGACATTGAAAATACCTAATGAAAGATAATTGATAAAAATACCGGCGCTCCACGAGGTCTGAAATCTGTGAACATGTACAGGATCACACCCGCCATTATATCAGATGTGATCAACCACAGATCCTAGCAAAAGGATCTCGTTTATTTTTTGTTTTTACATGCCCGACGTTTCGGCTGCTTCATAGCAACCATGGTTACGGCACGACTGAGGTGTTTGACGCCCTAGTGTCATAGTTTGTACTGGGGTACCCTCATATTTAGTTGTTGTTCGCGGTCTCATCTACGCAGAAAGTGCTCGCAGTATGTTGAGGTCTTGAAATGGTGCGCTTGGTTTTGTGTTTAATTATGACAACTGGATCCCAAGTCAGTGGTAGCACCCAGCCATCTTTCGTATTGAAATTAGGATGGTTTTTAATTTCAATGGCCCCACGTATCATCCTTGGTCATAATCGGTGTTCTTTTGCGTCGATTTGTGGTTTATCAAATCTGATTTAATGGTGGGTGCGATCCTGTACATGTTCACAGATTGCAGACTTCGTGGAGCGCCGGTGTGTCACGTCAGCCATTAAATGAATTTTATTTCAATGTTGTAGTATTCGCGTCAATATAAGAAATCAATGGGAGATTTACATGTGTTCAGTGATTATTGTTTTGTTTTCTGAAGCGACTGCACCTTAACAGTAAATTAAAATATAAACAAAATGTAAATTGACACTAACGTTATCAGAGGAAACCAAACGGTGGCGCGCGATAAATACATTGTAATTTTATCCCTGTAAAATAATGCACTGATAACAAAATTATAGAAGTATACGGTACCTATATCATTATATATCCACAACTATTATCCCCAAATTTATAAACGTTCTATAACTTTATCAAACGTCATATAGTACTGCACATATGAGGTGTGCTTTGCGCAATACTATATTATGACTTTTGATAGATTTATAGAACGTCTATAAATTTGGGGGCTAGTCTTTATAGTATAATACAGACACGCCATCACGCCTGTTTCAGTCCTTGAAGGGATAGGAAGAGATGCTTCATTGCAGTGCACCCATATTCTCTCGATAGTTTTTGGCCCCAATGTGACAGAGGCCTTGCCTTGAATTAATGTAACTGTATAATGGACTGGGGGCGAACCCAGTATATAATACTTATATAGATATAAAAGAACCATGACTCGGGGACAAACATTCCTACTCATTGCACAAAGTTTGTACCTAACAGGATTCGAACTAGGGACCCTTAGCGCAGAAGGCGATTAACACTACCAACTGAGCTAATTAGGTCGTCAATTGTATCGATCAATTTCAAGGTATTAGGGTCATACCGACTGATCAGATTCTTAAACCGACCCGACTAGTCTATACATATAAATAAAATTGGAGTGTCTGTTTGTAATATTAAAATAACAGCTTTTTACTAAATGCATTTGGATGTATACACGGTACCTATACCAAAACAACCTTTTTTAAATTTTTTGTCCGTCTGTCGGTCTGTCTGTCTGTCTGTTTGTTGCGGGTAATCTCTGAAATGGCTGGACTGATTTTGACAGCAATTTGGCAGATAGCTGATGTAACAAGGAGTAACTTAGGCTACTTTTATTTTAGGAAAAATAATAGGATCTCTCGAAAAAAAATTAAAACCAATGTTGCAGCGCTGCGCCTGATTAAGTTTGATAGCAACAATCTGCAATGCGTCCCACGGGATCAGAACGCGCGAGCAGGCTGTTGCCAACGGTTGAGTCTTTGTTAAATACCATGCGGACGAAGTCGCGGGCAACAGCTAGTCTAATATAAATGCGAGAAAACAAATTTCGTTGGATTCTTGTTACCCAATACTACGAAGACAACAAACCTCAAACCATAATACGAAGACACACAATCCAATTATGGGCCGTACTGTTCTGTAATAATTCGACAAATAAAATAACATAGCTACTGTAAAATTACTTTTCCAAATTACATATTGCTTGACTCGCCGCGAGTAACCGTGGCCCCCACATACAAAAAGCCAATAGTGTTATTTCAATATTAGATTAGAACGCCAAGGTTCGGTTACGCGCGGGTCTAACCGCATAATATTATATTTAACTGTAGGTACGCCGCAGCACCGTTTGTCCGATACGACAAACTGGTAATATATAGTGATGTTACGGCACTTACATTATATCGATAAAAAGTATCGGTACCTGCTTAATAATAATAATAAATAATGTCGATGTCTCGCTGGACATAGCTCCCTAAATGTACTCTTATGAGTTCAGTTGTCATATCGATATTTACCTAGTTTTGGTCAGTTGGTTTATTTTTGTCGTTGTAGTTGGTAACTACTTGAATTTAGGCTCGTTTTATCAGTTCATATTAAACATGACTCACATAAATATATGTTTATGCTGAACAATAAAAAGTAGAGATTTAATAATTAATTTTAAGTATTATTTATCATTCAGTACAGTTGATTGAATAGAGTCCATATTCAGAGAACAAACATTGTATTGTAGTTTCTTGATAATGTGTACGACATATTGAAATAAAATGTTGATCACTTACATCGCTACTTACCACATTGTACCCTTAAAAGCATGTCACAGACATCAACGGCAATATTATCGACACTGTCACAACACTAGCCGTTGAGAGGATGCATTTAAACCGATGGTAGATTTGATCTGCGCACGCGCCGGACTCGAAATACGAGTTGTAATATAATATAAACGTATTTATTGCATTTATACCGAGCCGAGACAGTTGGCGGATCGCCACTCTACCGTGAAGAGTTGCTGCTATCATTCGATATCTTACGCTTTAATTAACTTTAAGTTTAAAAGATTACTTACTAGTTATTTTAATACGAAATAAATAAATATCGCCATACGAACACACCAACTATACGGTCCCACTTTAAGCAACGCTTGTGTTATGGGCGAACTCAGTATATAATACGTATATACATATTAAACATCCATGACTCGGGTACAAACGTTCTCATCACACAAAGCTTGATATTGAATTTGAATACCAGAATTCTAACCCGGGACCCACGGCGCAGAAAGCAGAGTTACTACCACTGCGCTAATCAGGTCGTCGATCTATAATATAATAATAATAATGTTTATGAACCAAACAGAGATTTCCAGGTATTATATACAGTTACAGTACATTGTGGTTACAATTTTAATAATAATATTGAAATAACTGTTACCAGTTATTGACAAAACTGCACTAGGTCAGGCCTCTCTCGCAGGAAATTTGTAAGTACTCAGTATTAAGATAAAAATGTTGGCTTATCCAAATTATCCAGATGCCAAACATTCTTATCACACCTATTTAAATGTGCTCGTATAAAACCATCTCGCATCGGATCTTTTTTTTTTTTTTTTTTTTATTACATTATAGGCAAGTATTTGATCTCGATTTCACCTGATGGTAAGTGACGATGAGATCTACGATGGAGCATACTTGCCTAGGTAGGAAGGCGGCAGTAGATAGAGACGCTACATTCACTAGGCACATGTAGCGCAGCTGATCTGACCCGCCATCCATGAATGGCAGCACCGAACATCATGCCGGAACACGGCTAGGCCGCTTGGCGACATGGCTTTGTTCAGTGGGTGGTGACTAGCCACGGCCGAAGCCTACTACCATCTGTGGCAGCGCAGATTCAGCGCTGCGAGACATCTTAAAAATATTATCTAATTAGGTTATGAATGATATGAGATTTAAATGTCGACGGCTGTAGATCCTTGACCTAGGACTTCTTATTTCAAGTAGAATCAGTACTACTGAATCGTCAAAAAAGTAACATAATGCTAAGCTACAACTTTACCACCCGTTCGGAATGCCGTTCCTATGGAGAAGAACGGGCAAGACACTCCATGGTTGCTTTTTTTAAAAAGATCTCTTACATTTTTGAGCAGTACATTGTTACAGGTATGTGAGAACAATGTAGGAACGGCTAGGCAGACCTTAGTGGCTGGTCAAAAAAAAGTACTAACTCTAAAGTAAATTAAGAAGAATTCCTACTACAAATCTAGACATTAGAAAAGCATCGTTCTTCAAGACCATAAACAATCCACATTCCCATAACTATGTTATGTTTAGTCCATGCACTAATGACCTGAGATTCACCGTACTAACACCTAGATAAAACTGCGTTTAATAAATCAAAAGTTAAACGCCGGTTTGTTAGCTGTTGGTTGAGGTATGTTATGGCCCCACTTAATGCGGCCGTCTATCACACAGCGGTGTAATAGAAGGAAAATTATTAACTTTTGTTGCGACAGGACAATGTGTTGGTATTTTACAGGAAAATATGGAACTTTAATGAACGGTTACGATCAGTATTCACGGTCTTAAAACATATTTTATCGGTAATAGCGTAACTCTCATTGCTGACATCATAAATATAATATTGTACTACGATAGGTATTATTATTAGAAGAACACAATTTGTGGTTAACTATTGATTTATTGGTTTTTTTTTATTACATTATAGGCAAGTATTTGATCTCGATCTCACCTGATGGTAAGTGACGATGAGATCTACGATGGAGCATACTTGCCTAGGTAGGAAGGCAGCAGTAGATAGAGACGCTACATTCACTAGGCACATGCAGCGCAACTGATCTGACCCGCCATCCATGAATGGCAACACCGACCATCATGCCGGAACACGGCTAGGCCGCTTGGCGACATGGCTTTGTTCAGTGGGTGGTGACTAGCCACGGCCGAAGCCTACCACCAGTAAAACCACCAGTATTATTATACTTAGCCATTAAATGTCTCTATATTGACACTTCCAAGTATCAAACAATACGTTTAATTAAGGAACTAAAATTAACATCTAACGAACATCGTAAACCACTGTTCGGTGTAATAGACATCTTTCTAAATATTCTGCGATAAATAGAGAATGGAGTCGCTACCGGGACGTTTTATGAGCTCATTGCAGCGCACCTAGTTAAGTTATACTTGACTCTATGGTCTAGTAAACGCTGTTATAAAGTATAATTTATTTTGTTGCTAAGAATATACGCCATTTTTACGGGCGAAATTAATACCGTTCTAAAAATAAATTGATTTAATTGTCGCAAATTTTATTGTAACGGCATATTTTCTTCATTAACTGAAGCGTAGTTTTATTTAATTTACAAGTAAAGTTTAGAAGAAGATAAAAAAAACATATTACACAAAATAAATTACTCATGTTTCAGTAATTTATTTAGTCATATAGTTCGCTACGGTGTAAGAGAGATTCTGCAAAAGACTTTTGTGCTTGCAACCGTTTTACGAGCCGTAGTTAAGTTAAACTTACTTTGTGTGCTGCGATTGTCGACGATTTAGCTGCACTAAACTCACACAAGAACAAAGGCAAAATCTAAGTTAAAACTGGACTTACCTAAATTATGACTGTACCCACTTGGAGAAAATGAGACGCAAAAATTGAGGACTAGGGTTAAAAATAGCAAACACATGTAACAGTTTAATTTGGAATACCCTGCTGATAAGCAAATATCGCACAGCAGTGATAGCCAAGTTGGTAGAACGCTTGCCTCGGTAACGAGGATTGCAGGTTCACACCCCGGCTCGCACCTCTGGGATTTTCATGTGCGAATCTAATTTTCAACCATGATTATCACTTGCTAAACGGTGAAGGAAAACATCGTGAGGAAACCTGCATATCTGAGAGAACCCCTCGAAAGATGTGTGAAGTCTGCCAACCCGCACTGGGCCAGCGTGGTGGACTATGGCCTAATCCCCCCTCGCATTGAGGGGAGGCCCGTGCCCAGCAGTGGGACATAAAAAAGGGCTGGAATTATTATAAATTTAACTGTGGAGGGTGCTCCACCATAACTTAGAATACATGTATATCTACAAGTATGTCACTATATGAATTTTGTATCTCCGGACATGAAACGCGCGCCACACGCGGCGCCTGCGCATCGTCATCATGACGGAACGCAACAAGCGATAGCGTTCGATTGTAAAATAAGGAATAATCTTTATATTCAGTTAATGGGACCACAGGCTGACATATAGCTCGTTAAGTGAGGTCATCATATCCAGATCCAAATGAATGATGAAACAAAATTTGGATTGTATATGAGTGACTGTGACGAAGTTGAAATAGGACCTATAGAAAAATACTTAGTTGTTATGTCAGATGATTTAGCTTATTTACAAGGAATAAAATCTATAAAGTGTTTTTAAGATCTAAGGGCAAATCTAGTATACAATACTTATATATATAGATATCAAACATCCATGACCTGGGTACAAACACATCACAAAGATTGTCCCTACTGTACAGGACGTAGGGTCGCCACCCACTAAGCTAATCAGTTCGTATTTTTTTTTACTCCTTACCCCTTACAATCAATATTGTAACAACATAACAATGATTTTTTTCAAAATTACCAGGTTAATTTCCGACGTGTGTATATGATTTTTATAACTATAAATGCGGTTTTTCTTATCACTGACCGACTTGGCTCCTCAGAACAAATTGTTTCTATCTCCTATCATACCGACTCTTCTCAATGTTGCACCTCGAACATCTAAACTACAGTAAATATCAAAGGCAGTAGACAAAATATTGGTTTAACAATAAAACAGGGCCAGAAACCAATTGACCTCATTGCTCAATACCTCCTACCTATCAACTGGTATCTATATATAGAAACAAAACCGTCTCAGTGTCCGTGTGTCAATTAACAAAACGCTAAGTGTAGCCACGTGCTATAATTTTATGGCCCCAATCGATTAGCGTACGCCATGAGCGAGTGATTAACAAGTGCTCTTAAAAGTTGCTTATAGTTATAATGTATCTGTCCCAATGTCGTGCGATAGTTATGGATTGGATGAAATAATGTTGGTACCTGATAATATGAGACAGACAGCTATACATTGTCTGCAGACGTCTGCTAACATTGCCTGACAGTTTTAGTCGAATATGTTAAAAAACTTGCAGTTAAGCAGAACATAACATGTTCTGCTCTTACATAGCTGAATACTATAGTACATTTTTTTTGTGTTTTTATATTTTTTAATAATCAAAAAGGCATGTTTATATTTAACATATTTTTTAGATCTCGTAACTATTTGTCAGTGACCCCTCTAAGCTATGAAATGGTATCTAACGAAGACACCAGATTGGACCACTATCAAATGCTAAATAAACTGGTTGATTGATTAGATACCCGACAGGATATTTATCAGAACAAAAATAAGTGGATTTCAAAAATATTACTAGTCCTCTTCTTTGCTTTGAATAAATTCTGTAAGAACATGAACGAAAGATGATTGAAAACAAAGCTGTATATAATAAAGATCCAGAAGGAATGTGTGTAAGAACAATATGATATGAAGATCGTGAGTTCAGACTTGTCATTCTTTTAACCAATGTTAAAAAGGCTTCTGTGCTTAATGGTGTTGAAGATAAACATAAAATCATCACAGCAATATAGCTATTAGTATTATTTACAACCCATAAATCTCAAATCACAACACTAAAAGCATAAGTAGCTGATCGCCATCGTAGTATCGGTACAGATAATTTGTACGTCACTAAAATAACGCACAGTCGTGACTATTCGTAAATGTCTCGTCCATTACTCTGCATAATGAGTGTGTGATGAGATAAACGCACAGACAAAGCAATAGATTATAATATTGCAGCTGCTCATTAAGTATACGGTTATAACGAAAAGAACATAATATAGGACAGACTTGAGGAGATTCCTAAATTAAATAAATTAAAACTGATCAGGCAGATATGTATGATTTTCATAGCAAAGGCAAGATCCAACCATAAATAGCTCACACTCATTAATAACCATATGCAATAATGTGTTACAAAATTAATGTTGTTAAAAACCAAGAAGTATACGGCTACAGAAAACCATTCAACTACTAAGAAGAAAATGAAATTTCAAAACCGAATACATAAAAGTATAAAATAGATTCGAAAGTATAGTAACACCGGATCATATGATCAGCGCAACAAAATTTTACGGTACGACAATACAATCTTCTATCGGAGTATACGCTCACACCATCAACTTCAAACGACTTCGTCGAGTGCTTGCTTACCCATTAAGTCTTGAACCCAATTCTTAATAAAAACACACACGACAGACGTCACACATGATTAATTCGATATACTTTTGCTAAATGAAGCGAGACGCCCATAAGCCTTTGTACTATACAATTTCTAACTATCCACGCTTCTTATTTCGTTGATGCATCACCAACTTAAACTTGCTTCTCAATTCATGAATCGTCATTTAATTCCCAACCCTATTTCTTTACTGTAAAGGGTTTTGTATTAAAATAGGAAGTAGCATAGTTGAAAATTTTAACATTGTCGAATGCAACATCAGAAATTGTCTATCGGAGTTTGCTTATGGTTTTACTTGCAATGATTTATGAGATCGTTCCGGTCGCATCTAAGTTTTGTTGCGATTTATATGTGATAAAGGAAATTACAGTTTCCAAATCAGAAGCAGAGGTAGTGCCAAACACAATTATTAATAGAGGTTTTGATTTACATTAAATCTGTTATATTGTTGATGTTGTATTACTTTGGAACTAGATTCTTAAAAGTATAATATTAATAAAAATATTTTTCAGTTCCTAAAATAAGAGCTTGAATAGATCTTATGTTATAAGATCTTTATAAACTTATCAATTGCTTGTACTTACTGATCCTCTTATAAAATACTTTCTAATACATCATGTATCATCCTATCTTCGGATAAGGGTCGTGTCACATTACTGACTTCAAATTGAACGTTAATCTGATGGTTAATAAACTTTGTATGATCGATCGTCGCTATTACCACAAATTTATATTTTCTATCATTAAATTCAGTTTCGTCTGTAACATCTAATATTACGTTGAAATAAGGTTTGTTATCAGAATTGGTATGCTTTATTGATAGTAAATATAAATTAGTTTGTACTTTTGGTGAGTGTTCTGTTTTTTGTTCTGAGGTTACATTGGGGCGTCAAGGTGTAACAAGTGATTGAACTTTATGGTTGACTTAATTCCTTTGGTAAGTTTTATATCTTAAAAGCTTGAGTTACGGGTGAATGGCGTCGTCACTTAATTAGCTTGATTGACATTTGTTTTGAATAACAAATTTGCTTACCGTTCTTCGATGCTTACTCTTATCAAACATAACGAAATGATTACCTGAAATGAAACAGAATAAGTCAATTAGTAATGATCAAAAAACATTAATAGTATTTTTATTTAAAGGGTTTTTGTTTACCCCTTCGTCACTTTGATCCCTTCACTTACTTTCATTAATTTTGTTATATTTCTCTTCTCTTTCTATTTCTTTTAAAGTCTATATACACAGGGTGAATTTTTCAAGTGTGCGTGCAAAATATGCTCAAAAGACTCTAATGATGCAGTTTCAGTTGTCATCACAATCGGTCTCGAGAGTCCTTTCAGCATTTTTCATTATTGCCTTTAGTAAAGGATTTGGCCATCCACGCACACTTGAAAAATCATACTGTATAATATTTCCATAGCAATACCATCTATATTCCTACCACTCAGGAGTCCGAGCAACGCTTCGCCAGTACTAAACTGTAGCCCTTTGCATCTAGAATCTTAATAGATATTTTAACTATTAACAAAGCATACTGATGCTGTTGAGAACTCCGTTGGTATAGTAATATTAATATTTAGACATTCTAATACATTAGATAATGACAATTCGCAAGCCTGTCGCGTCTAGTCAGCGTATTATCCTACTTGCTCAACGAATTATTCTCACAGTTTATTGGAGAGGATTTAAGATTGAATATTGCATAGCTTAGTTATAATATATTATACTTAATGTAATGTATAATAGCAGTGATAGCCAAGTTGGTAGAACGCTTGCCTCGGTAACGAGGATCGCTGGTTCAAACCCCGGCTCGCACCTCTTGAGATTTCTGGATTTCATGTGCGAATCTCATTTTCAACTACGATTATCACTTGCTAACAATGGTGAAGGAAAACATCTTGATGAAACCTGCATGTCTGAGAGAGCCCCTCGAAAGATGTGTGAAGTCCACCAACCCGCACTGGGTCAGCGTGGTGGACTATGGCTTTATCCCCCTCGCATTGAGGGGAGGTCCGTGCACAGCAGTGGGACATTAAAAAGGGCTGGTATTATTATTACCTTATCTAATATCAAAGTGCTTGGTCGCTTGCTAAAGTCCATCTCCTAACTTTGTCAGCAATTATTTAATTTGCACATTACAGGTACAGGGCTCTGGGATGCCATGGCGCTATAACTGAGTAATTCCATGTAACAATAGGTTCAAAAACAGTAGCATTCCTGACACTACTATTGGTATTATGTGTAATATAATAAATAATAATAATATCGCCAGACGAACACACCAACTATACGATCCCATACTAAGCAGCGCTTGTATTATGGGTACCGTGCAATGGACTGAGGGCAAATACTTATATAGATATGAAACATCCATGACTCGGGTACAATCATTCGTGCTCATCACACAAAGATTGACCCTGCCAGGATCCGGCCCCGGACCCACAGCGCAGAAAGCAGGATCACTACGAACTGCGCTAATCAGGTTGTCAAAAAAAATGTGTGAAGAACAGTACACTTCTGCCTACCCCAGACTAAATACAGGCGTTATAGAGGTAAATTTGTCTACCAGGAGAGTATAAAAATAAGGACGTCTCTTATGAATTTGATACGTCCTCCTAAGCTGTCAGGCAGTAAGTAATCCGATCATTATTATTAACATTTGGACACCATAAAATCAACTGAAGTAACGCAACACCGTGACTGCCATGGTAGTTATTGTGATATAAACCATTGTGATTTAATATCGGTAGCGCGTTACATGGGCATTTGTTAAGGTGTTTTTCTATATATTAATGGTTGATTTCTGAGTTAATGTCCAGACTCACGATACTTATAAAAATTCTCGAGTAGTATTTAACTCATCGATTCAAATGAAAAGTCGCTCAAGCATTTGAACCTGTAAGCCAACTTGGTGAGGTGTGCATTCATACTCCCATATACGGTCCTATATGATGATATAAAATAAAAATTGTTTTGATGAGTTCTTTGAGCTATCATGAACCAGACTAAAAAAGTTCTAGGATAACATGAAATAAGTAGTAGGACAAAAAAATTAAACTAATTTTGATGCGATCGAAATCTGTGCGCTCTAAAGAATGCTCCATTTTAACTGCACTGTATAGATCAGTCACTTCATCGAGTAGATAAAGTACTACATTGGCTCAAGAACCGAGCGTACGATGATGCTATCACGTAAACATACCTAGTAGGCATAAAAACGTAAGCGCAGAAACCGCAAATTACTGCAAGTTCCAGCGAACTCTATCTACTTAACGCCCAACAGGAAAATGGTTTCATTATAATTCAACGTTCGGTTGTACCTTTTTAAATTTCACGATAAAACAACCTGAGCGTTCTAAAATTGAAATTGCCTGTGTGTTAAGGTATCTTAATGAATAACATTTTAACACTGGCTGACTACGATCAGCTTGAATCGATGAACATAGAGATTTTAAATTTGGAAGTTATATTCCTTGAGGGATTTATGGAAATTCCACCCCTAAGAAGTGGTCAAATGGAAGGTCAATGTTGGTATGAAGAACATTTTTTTTTAATTTTTCGATCGGGCGCATGGCTAGTAAATAATAACGTCCTTGAGTGCCCCGCTGCTGTGCATGGGCCTCCCCTGTACGCGAGGGAGATTTGGGAGATAGGCCATAGGCCCAGTACGATTAGCAGACAGGGATCGCATATCTTTGGAGAGTCGGTTAGTTTAAAAAAAACACTTTTTTACATACTTACCTTCTTACATAGTTTATTTCTTTGTTCAACGTTCTGCCTACTTTTAAGTTATTACATATAATGTATATGTTAAAACATAGCTGTTAAACTAATGAACCATTTTTCTTTATTTTCTGCTTCTTTTGACCACCAGTAGGGTAAGCAAGAACTTCCAATGTCATCGAACTTCCAATAATCGTAATGTCATCGGGAACACATGCTGTCACTGTCATACTAATGTGTTAAATCTGTGGTGTGAGAGGGACAGCAGACGGTCACCATACGGATTAGCTCAGTTGGTAGTGAACCTGCATTGAGTCATGTCGCACTAGGCCGCTGAAGTTGACTTGACCAATATACATCATATCACCGTAAGAACAAAGCCATCTAAATTAATATAACAATAAAAAGCAAGTTATATGAACTATAATGCATCGTTAGAACACAGAACTGGTTGTTGATTGGCCCCAAATCTGTAGTTCGAACCTAATGAGGGGCTTTTGTACCGTCAGCAAGGAAAACTGTTACATAACTAGCTTAGCTTATTTAAAAGATATTCTTACCATTGAAATAAAACTAATCTTACGGATTTACGTTCCTGACGTTTCGGCTGCTTTACAACAACCGTGGTCACGGGAGGACTTAGGTGTTTGACGTCCTAGTGTCAAAGTTTGAACTGGGGTACCCTCATATTTAGTTGTTGTTTGCGGTCCGATCTATGCAGAAAGTGCTCACTGTGTCATGAGGTCTTGCAATGGTGCGCTTGGTTTTGGTTTTGGAATTAATTACTGGACCCCAAGTCGGTGGTAGTAGCCAGCCATCTTCCCTATTGAAATTAGGTTTTTTTTTACTTTCAATGGCCTCACGTATCATCGTCGGTTGGAATCGGTTTTTGAGCAGTAGCAAAAATGTAAATGATCTTTTTAAAAAGAGCAACCATGGAGTTTCTTGCCCGTTCTTCTCCATAGGAACGGCATTCCGAACGGGCGGTAAAGTAGTAGCTTAGCATTTTGTAACTTTTGACGATTCATAAGTACTGTAATTAATGGTTTACATGAATAAAAAAATATTCAGATTTTGATTATGTTTATTATTACGATCATAAGGAAAAAGAAAAAAAAACACTTTTTTTTGCAATCCCTACCACGAGTGTGTCAGCTGTAATTTTTCAACAGGGATCTTGTCACGATTCTGTTAATACCCAAACATCATGGGAACAAGCGATGAGTTCGATTGTCCGCGTTAAGCGATAATTAAAGATATTTATGATATTTTGAATTAAATGGCGTATTGTTCACAGACGATGTATGTTCGCGAAAATAATGTATATTAATTTCTACCATCTACTTATAATTCCGAGGGCTGTGGTTTGCATGATAAACTTAAATTCCAGATAAACTGTATAAAGATAAAAAATTGAAATATAAGCTTGAAAATTATTGTACCGATTTGCATGTGACTTTCGGTAGTCAGTGGGAAAAATAGCGGGACCGATTGTGAATAAATTATCGATTTATTTTTTTAATTTTGTGATCGATTGATAATATTTACGAACAGTTATACCGTGCATAGGGGCCATATTTATCTGATTAAGAAGTTTCCATAAATTGACAATCTATACTTAATATTATAAATGTGAAAGTTTGGATGGATGGATGGATGTTTGTTACTCTTTCACGCCAGAACGGCTGATCGGATCTGGATGAAATTTGGCACAGAGATAGATTATAGTCTGGAATAGCACATAGGCTACTTTTTATCCCGGTAAAATGTGAGGTTCCCGTGGGATAGATGTTTTAATTTTTCATACTTTTTATCGCGGGTAGCACCGCCGGGCGCAGCTAGTAGTGTTATAAAGCCTTATACTTCCACTGTAAGTAATAATAAAATACCTAATAATTATATTGCAAATGCCACTATCCACACTCACACTCATACAGAAAGCAGTTACACCTAACACTTGCCGTCTCTCACGCAAGTTTCATCCAAATTCATCATCATCACCATAGTTCCCATCATCCAAAGCTGGCACACTTGGCCAAGGCCCGTGTGTCACTTATTTCACCCCTAAAACAGGGATAAGAAAAATATATATTATATATATATCGCCAGACGAACACAACAAATATCCATCCCACACTAATCCTGAATAGATATTAAACATCCATGATTCGGATTCAAACATTCGTGCTTATTACACAAAGCTTTTCCCTACCAGGATTCTAACCGCGGCACAGAAATCACGATCACTCCCAACCAACCAAAGACAATAAAGAAAGTTATTTTCTTGTTTTTTTTATGTTGGCCCTACCGTGATTAATATTTTAACCAACCCTTTTTATGTTACAGCACAGTTAGTTAACCAGCAGTTATAACCTTTATAATTCACTTAACAATACTCAGAAGGTATCATAATAAAACTGAGAGAGACGTGTTACAACATTTCATGTTAAATATCATTGTAAACATGTTTGTAATTGTTTATAAACATTATAAAACAAATGCTTAAGTTTCACATGCGATGAAGCGTATCCATTTCCCACGACTTAAACGACTTATTGCATTTTGAGTCGTTATGTTAAAAGCTTATGAGTAACATGAAAATGGTTTATACTTTGTAATGAACAGATTATGGAAATTAAACTTTTTTTATAGAGTAGTGTGTAGTAGTGAATAGTTTAGTTTAGTGGAGTGAACCCTTATACCACGCAAACTAGTTCACTATAGTATACTATGAAAATATCTATTTTGAAATTTACCCATTCGGGATTCGAACCCGCAACACCCAGCGCATTGAGCTCAGTGGCTTAGTTCTAACCGCTAGACGAAGCACTTAATTTTTTTTGAGTTATTTTCAAATATTAAAATAATTTATTTAATTCATAAACCCCTATAAATTTTGAAGATTTAATTTTGACATAAATCAAACTATCACTATCTCGCTCTGATATTACATATGACAATATAGTTTTGCTAGTTCATACTTATGTATTTCTTGCTTAAGTACGTACCTACTATTTAGTTTTTGTTTATTTTTAAGTAATTAAGATTAATCTCGAATCATGCACTACTCTACATCCACCAATTACGTTAGCCGAGACAATAGAGACAACTGAGCCCTTTGTCTCAATAATTGCTGACACGTGGGCCCTGCGCAGTGGCAAGAGTAATCAGTATATGTATCAAAGCTCACTTTCAAATAAAAAAAAACATTTAGATTGCGTTCCAAAAAAAAATAGACGTAAAAATATTTATATTGCGAATAAATATTTACTTTTTTAATATGTGACTGGCATGGCAGTCGAACCAAAATGTGTGTGTATAATTTATTTTGAAATAATTATCCTTGATATAAAAAACAAACGTGGGATATTTCCTGAAGTCTAAAATTATTTTTAGATATTCACAATTAATATGAATCGTAAAATTCGATACGGGTATTTAAAATCACCTCAGCGCCACAATAAAAAAACTATAAAATTGACTCGGATTGGGCGTAACATGAAGGTAGCAACAGATATAGGTCAAAAAGGTCGATCCAGTATAAGTTTACCTTACAATTGTAAAGACAATAATGTATGTTGAGATCTTGGATTATTGGTGGGTTGTGTTTACGTTTAAGTATTTTATGGATAAAACAATACTGGTTTTAAATGATTTTGGTGTAAGTTCTATGATTTTAATTAAATTGAATATTCAATACTCATCTAAAAATGGTTCATAGGTTTAAGAATCTTAGACCAAGCGTATTTAGTATGGGCAAATAGTGTATGTTTTACGAATTCTGTTTAGCTTGAAAAGTGGTGATCTATACACCTACAAAAAAACAGGTTGAAGACACTCATAATAGGGTTGACCCTTTGAGTTTTGCCTACAATGCAATAATATTAAAATAACTTAAGTTTTAACAGAATTAAATTAAAACCAGTACCAACATTATACAACCGCAATTACCTCGACAACAATATGAAAAACCAACCTGTATCTACATCTGTATTAACATTTTGTTAACGTCTCATTTTAATTTCTTTGTACAGCAATTATATAGGCCATTAATTTTGTATGAATAAGGGATGAAATTATTGTATGAGAATGTTTGAGTCGCTGCATTAAATTTGAATGCGATGCGGTTTAAATAAGTATATACTACATTACAACAATTAAAAAAATATGGTTTATGTAAAAAAGTTGCAAATGTGTAACAATAATAGTGTAAAAAATTTTAAGGAGTCCATCAGTAGGTTATAATGATTACTTCAAAAATAATTTAATTAATATAAAAATTAAACACCCATGTACTAAGTGAATGAAAAAAAACGCTTTTTAAACATTATATTTTATATATTATATATAAATAATATCAGCCTTTTTTAATGTCCCACTGCTGGGCACGGGCCTTAACTCAATGCGAGGGGGGATTAGGCCATAGTCCACCACGCTGTCCCAGTGCGGGTTGGCGGATTACTACATTTTATAGTTAAATATCAAATGTATGACCTAACCTTGTACACCCTATATATGATGTCTAAAATAAATGTAAATATTCTATCCATTTCTTATTAGTTAAGGGTCGCGTTGTATTAGAATACTCTTAGGGTGGGGTCCACCGTCGATGGTAAAATTTTAGTATAGACTGCAGCCTTAGTATATAAAAAAATAATCTAAAACGAAATTTGCCCAATCAAAAACCGCTATCGGCATTAAACAGCCACAAAATCATCAAACCCTTTTAAAACTCGAAGCCCGTTGCAATAAATTTATCATTCGTCCCGCATTATAAGGTATACTGTTCCCAAAAAAAAAAAAAGTACAACATGCATAAAATCGGAGCTAGAAGCGATCTCAGACAAAGCTCTATTGAACTTGTCTGGACCTGTCGGGGCCAAAATAATAAAAAAAAAAACCGAAAAAACGGGCACCTGTTTGGGACAACACCTGTGGAATATATTATGGCCCTTTATAGGCGGACTTTTGTTAAAAAAAAAAAGCTTGTGTAGTACAGTTCGGTACGGGACATGAGTTTGTTAGTTGTTTTTCTTTTCTTTTTTTAAGAAAGTATTGATTTACTCTCGTTTAGTCCGTATTGTTGTTGCCTATTTTTGTGTTTTAAAATATTATTTATGTTCTTTTTTTGTGTTGCTGTTACGGACATAGAATACAAAATGTCGTAAGTCAAACAGAACCGAATGAAAGGTATGCACATCGGAATGGGATCTATGATCTACTGACTTGTTATTTTTAAATTTAATTAGTTCTTATTAGATTATTAAAGCAGTGATAGCCAAGTTGGTAGAACGCTTTCCTCGGTATCGAGGATTGCAGGTGCACACCCCGGCTTTCACTTCTGGGATTTCATGCGCGAATCTCATTTTCAGCCATGATAATTACTTATTAAACGGCGAAGGAAAACATCCTGAGGCAACGTGCATGTGTGAGAGAACCTCTCGAAAGATGTGTGAAGTCCGCCAACCCGCACTGGTCTAGCGTGGTGGACTATAGCCTAATCCACATCGCATTGAGGGGAGGCCTGTGCCCGGCAGTGGGACATTAAAAAAGGGCTGGAATTTATTATTGTATAATATTATTTTAGTAATATTTTCGTCACCCGAATTTAAATGCGATGCAATTTCTTGATCACTCGTGGGGCACAGTTAGTAATGATTTTACTTTCTACACCAAGGGTCCCGGGCTCGATTACTGGCCGGGGAAAACTGTGTGTTACGAGATAGAAATATTTTCATGTAAGTATAATATATATATAAGGTAATTATATAGTGGCATTGCCCCCAGTCCATTGTAACTTACCCATAATACTAGCGTTGCTTAGTTTTGGGACCGTACGTTTTTTTGTAGGCAGCAGTTTAATATCAATAGACAGTAAAGGATACAAAGAGAACTTAGCATTGTAATAATATTGTTGAGTTTATTCTGATATAAAGGCAAAGAGAATTCCATCCAATAGGTTTTAATTTGTAATTTAGTTACAAATTGGAAACTAAGGGCCTTGTTCAATTTAATCAGTTGGAAATATTCAAATCTCAATAGGTACTATTTGAATTTTAATGTTAATAACAGCGCCTTGAATCATTACAATTAATAACAAATTGTTTGTTATAATGCCAATGTTCAGTGAATTATTTAATGACGTTTAATTATAATACTTCCAATCGGATAATACCATAGGTATTTTTAGTCTATTTAAGTTTTTTTTTGTAAATAACTTTGCCAAATTATTGAATATACTTAATCTGATTCTACGTGTATTGCTTAGGATGGTGCTCAATTAGTGTAATAATAATAATACCACCCCTTTTTAATATTCCACTGCTGGGTACGGGCTGGGCTGCTGGGCTGGGTACTCAATGCGAGGGGGATTAGGCCATAGTCCACCACACTGGCCCAGTGCGGGTTGGCGGACTTCACACATCTTTCGAGGGATTCTCTCAGACATGCAGTTTTCCTCACGATGTTTTCCTTCGCCGTTCAGCAAGTGATAATCGTGGTTAAAAATGAGATTCGCACATGAAATCCATAAATCCCAGAGGTGCAAGCTGGGGTGTGAACCTACGATCCTCGTAACCGTGGCTAGCATTCAACCAACTTGGCTAGGGCGATGTGTTTTATGGTACGGAAAATAATTGTACCCGAAACACTCTGTGCCTTGTGGCGAAACTGAGGTGAAACCGTAATACAAAACTGGAATAGAAGACTCATTCGTAGCTCAGCTGTCCTGCGGATGCCTCGTTTAGATGCGTGTTGAATACTTTTTTAGATTCGCATCATTTCGCAGAGATTTGCATATTCATTAGGATCCCGATACTCGTGACAGACAGTTTCTCGACTGACATCGTAGAGGAGTTCGGTGTTGCTGGCTTCTTTAATCATAGATCAACTTGTTTGGTTTATAATTGGAAAAGTTGACAAGCCGAAGGTCAGTGGTGGGTTCCTCTTCCTACATTTGTTTGGAATAGAATAGTTGGGTCAGCGTATATATTAAGAATAAAATGTTAAAAGCAGAATAAGGTTAGTTTTGAGATTTAAAAATGTACGAATATATAAAATGTTTGTCCAGTTATATATAATGTCATAAGTGCAAATAAGTATCCCATTAGTTATAAAAAATATGTCCAATTTTAGCCCTAAAATGTTGTGCTTTGTTTGCATTTTTTGGTATAAGAAAACTATGGCAGAGTTGAAAGAAAGAAGAAAAGAAAGAAAAAACATTTATTTGGCAACAACACAAGACACGAGATTACATAGAGAAACTTATAACTATTAACAGCTTATTGTATTTAAATAATAGTGTGTCAGATATAGCGGGTCATGTGTGTCTCATGGCTGCGCCAAACAGGTGTCCAGCTCAGCATAAGCCAGGCATCGAAAACGCCTGGCGCTGATTTTCGGCTGGAACCTACAGTGATTTTTCACGGATGTTTGTTATTTTTTTTTTTTTTTATGTTTCCTTGAGTTCAATTTGCAGTTGTACACTGAATATATTTTGGACTTCCTGGACGTCTAATATGACTTTTCTAGACGTCTAATCGTCAAATAGGGACTTCAGAGCTTATGATGGTCACGATGACACCAATAATTACTATACCTCGATTACTTAGCTGCAATTGCTTCACCAAAAACGAAATGAAAAAAGCAATCAAGTCACAATGAAGAAAGTCGATATTTAGCCTTTTGAAAAAAGAAATCTTAAGAATCACTGAAGCGTTCCTTTCCACTTCAGTTGTAATCGAGAATAAGTCACCATCCTCAAAACCGTGACTTACCACTTCACAAAAATATACTTACCATTTTGATAATTGAGACGGCCCTCCTGTGTTACGCTTTAGAAACAAAATCCTTTGAAAACTGTTTCGTGATAGAAAAACACACACACCAAAAATAAATCTTGATAATTTGTAGACCACACAGATTAAATTAATTTTGCTTTTGAATAAAGAGTGAAGTTCAATTTGTTTTAATATAAATTACATTGTGAATTAACAAAAATACAAACAGTTTTTTTTGTGATACCCAACACGTTTGACGTTAAAAGAACACTATAAATCCTGTTTGAAAAAGTGGCTTTTCTATTTGAATGCTATTCCATTATTAGCAGACTTATGGCGTTGTTGTCGAGTTGAATTTACAACTTTGTATTTCTAATTAGATCATATTGTATCAACCGTCATACTCCAATAAGTCATAATATATTTCTTACTAACTTATATAGATTTCGAGTCAGTAGAAGCACATTGTTTTATGTTATCTCTACAAAACGCTAGTGGTCGTTTTCAATTTCTTGGTATAGATTTTCGCTTTCAAACATCGCGTTGTATGCATTGAGTCCATTGCCAATGCCCTGAACTGGTGCAGTTTAAAAGAAAATAGCGATATAGAGCTGTGATGCCTCTACACAATTCAAAATATTCCCGTGCATCGTATTAAAGCAATATTTTATTAAAATATTAAAGAAAAAAATAAGATTTTTTTGGGGAATTTAATGGCATGAATTAATTTTGCACGATTATTAAATTACGATTTCCAGCAGTGGACGTCTTTCGGATGATGAATTATTGAAATTTGTATATGCTGTGCTCTACTGTACGAAACAATAGTATAAAATAAGTATCTTGAGTTAGTAGAGTCAGTCTAATTAAAAAACAATTTGTGTAACCGTCGGCCTAAAGCTCTTCGCTCGGACCACTTCACGTCGTGACTCTATCCACGATGTAGAGCGCTGTAGAGCCAAGCTTACGTCCGATCAAGCTCGAACTAGTTCAAGTATCTCGACTTCACTACTTGTTATATAATTTTATCGCTCAAACGTTATAGCTTCTACAGCGTTTTATAGTTTATGTTTACCATTTGATTATCGCTCTATTTACCATCGCTAAACCTAATATTAATGATCATCCTTTGTTTTTCAATACATCACAAAATCACCTATAAATAGATTGTGACTGCAATTGTTTTTCATATATTGTCCTTATTTTTGCATCCACGTGGTTCATGTAGAGTTCTGTAACTATTGCGCGCGATTAACTAAATGATTAATTTATGTTATGCTCCTGAACATCAGGACATGTTGAAACATGTTTAATAACAGTATATTGTTCATTTTGTTATGAAACATGTTTTAATTTATTGTTTTTTTTTAGATTTACGCGAATACTACACACTGTAATAAACCTAATGTTAAAGATTTTATCGAGTTTATTTTATGTTTTTACGTTCCCGACGTTTCGGCTGCTTTTCAGAAACCATGGTCACGGGAGGTCTGAGGTGTGAGACGTCCTAGTGTTATAGTTAAGACTGTGGTACCCTCATCTTTAGTTTTTGTTTACGCTCCAATTTACGCAGATTTCTTTACGTATATTGAAATATATTCTGGTTATAGTACTAGTACATAGTGAAGATAACTGTTCAATAGTACTAACCTTTGCACGATTAAGGTATATCAAAGAATTAACCTACACATTGGTAAAAATTAGAACAATATCAGTTACTACAATTTGTGTTCGAATATGTATATTGTTAGAATTATCATGGCTTCTACGAGTGTCAGAACAGTTTGTGACGTCATTATCACGCCATTGGGTATCATGTACTTCTACGTTGAGCAAGTCTCATATTTAACCCACTCCAAAAAAAGGAGGAGGTTCTCAATTCGGTTGTATTTTTTTTATTTGGATTATGTATTTGTCGGCTACGTCAATAAATAAGTGATGTTATAGCAATGTATTTTGCATTAAGTACTTGAAACATTTAAGGCACACAGTTCTTTGTATAGAACTAGTCGGGACAAGTTCCCTGACATCAGTGGAACGTAAACACGAGGTATTTTCGACTTGATTGACGAGCCGGCCTGACACTGTTTATGACTTTTAGCAGCGCCTGTTATTGTTGCTTCAACGCGTCAAATATTTTTGGTTTTGATTTGATACACTTTTTAAAAATGATTTATTCTTTAAAACGTTGTTTTTTTCCTAAGGTAACTGCTCTATTATGCACCAGTTAGTTTTATTTTAATTTATTGACGTTTTCCCAAGGTTTTCGTTTTGAGAACAACAGAAACAAACGTGTTTTTTTTTTACAAAATAATATTTATTTCACAATTAATATTCTCCCATGAAATATTTGGGATAAGTAATTAAACACAATCCTGTTTATGCATAATTCGATTACATGCTGTTACTTAACTAAGATAGGTAGGTACGTAAATGACCGTTAGTGATTATTTCCATAGAAAAATCACAAACATTTAAATGCAATATTTACAAGTCAAAAATTATATTTATACACCAGCATAATCCTTTACACAAATTAGGAAACGGTTTTTTTTTTCGATTTTCTCTCTCTCTCTTTTTTAGAACAGAACGTAGTGTGAAACATAATATTGTAGTACCTATTTTAACAAAATTAAATTTATGTCACCATTATGTAAGATATAACGCAGTTATTTACAGTTATAATGTAATTACATACAAATTGAATATTGATACATTGGAATAAATTCGTCTTCCACAAAGAATCTAATTTATTTTTTTAAATTACAATTTCGTATATTTAACTAATATTTGGTGTCTAATCGAGTTGAATGGAAATTGATTAAACGAAACAAAAAAAAACTATATGACTATCGAGATTATTTGGAACTAAAATAAGAATATGAGATCTATATACGTATGAACTTAAAAAAATAAGTTTTACTAAAATGCTATCGATACATCTAGCTAACTGTAATAATTTAAACTAACCATAATTGGGCCCTATCAGATTCTAAAATTGATAAACAAAATAAGAGATCAAATGGAAAATGCAACTAAATTAAAAACTTAACAGTACCTTCTTACAAAATTAATTGTAATACGTTATAAAATTACAAGAATCATTCACTGGAAAAATTGGAGTTTCTTAAAAATGGTGGGTAGCTGGTGAGAGCACATAGATACACTTGCATCCAAAAAGAGAAACCGCACAATTTTTATAATATTCATTCAATGCATAAACAATATTTTTTACCACCATTTAAAATCGTGAGGCGTTTTGTCGAACTTCACTCAAAATCGAAAAGCAAAATTCATTTGTCAAAGCGGAATAAATGTTATAATTAGCAAAATTGCAAAACCGGATTAAACCGAGAGGCGTGACACTCTCAATTTAGCCGGTGTGCTACCACCATTAACATTTTAAGTGCAGTTGGACACAACATCTCGTCGAAACAAATACAAATCAAGAGAACACGGATGGACTTAAAAATACGCAACAACAGTCCAGACCTGCTTTGCAGACTCACTGTTAACAATACCTTATTTATTACAATCTTCATTTTATCTGATGGTATTGAAGAGGGACGAAGCGAGGGACACTTTTATGATAGCCACAACCATCACTAGGTTGACGATGTAGGTCGAATTGCATCTTAAGTGGTAAGGTGGTGTGTTATGGTCTCGCGGCCACTCACCTCGCCTTTGGTCCTGGACTTCTTGGCCAGGCTGTCGTGATACCAAGATGTGGCACAGAACGTCGTACAGCTCGGCAAGGAGCCGGTTCAGCCGCGAAAAGTTCTCCTCCGTTGCCTCTCTTTCGCTCGGCAAGTTGAATGCTATAGCCATCTTTGTCTCTCGCAACGTCTTTTCCTACGGAAGAAGCGTGGACAGATAGTTTGTTTGTTATTCATAAATGCTGTGGGCCTGTTGGAGTTGTGTTTTGGCCGGCGTTTCAATTGTCCTCTTTGATTTTTTCTGTATATTTATAGACTCTAAGTTTGTTCTCTGAATGGTCTCTTCATACAATTATATTAGGTATTATAAAAACTTTATCTTGATCCTCTCCAGAAAAAAATGTAATCGGTACAAAAGTTTTTTTATCCGAAGATTTTTTTTCGAAAGTCAATTTAGTAAAATACACTTAGAAAAGTTCACTTTGACACAATCAATGGCACAAGTCCGATGTAAAAATACGCACTGCTCAATTTGGCGGCAAACGAGATCACAAGTATTGTTCCGACCTCAAAATTTCACAAGTTCACATAAAGTTTTGGACGCAAAAGATCTTGCGACACATAGTCCATAATTCACTCGCAATTTATTCGTGACCAGCGCACGGTCGGTGACACAAATGCGCTAACTGACGTACTATGCATCACTGCGGCTCACCGATGTAAACAAACTGACGTCGCACGCCGCTCTACAAAAGAGCTCGACTGGCAACGATTGCACGTGCGGCCGGTGCGGAAGCGAATCGTCTTATAAAGGGATTATACGTCGTGCACATCATTGCCTCGACGCGTCCCCTTGTGTTTGTGAGGTGCATAACGTGAGCACACACGCACACGAGCGCAAACCATTTGATTATAAATAGTAAACGCACGGTAGCACGTTCCCTTCGCACTCTACCACTACAATCAACGTCGTCACCGATGCTCTATCTTTCTCCCTCTCGCTAACACTTTATCTGCCCCTCTCACTTCAACGGGGTTACATCATGTTACAACAGCTATCGACAAAATGAGGTTCTCTCGTTTCAATGATACAAATCCGTCCCTCTGTGGAAAGGGAAGAGATGTAGTGTGGATTTTGAATTTAGTAGCGAGAAAGCGCGCCAAAGCGAATCGACCAATTGGAGCGCTGGTATCGTATGGGGTGAGGTGACGTCAGGATGGTGGATTGGAGACAACGGGGTTGTTAAACGGACAGCGTTCACTCGAGCACGGGCTCTCCGGCGTAAACCTACTAAACGTTTCGCGATATTTTAACGGCTCTTTGTTCAGATACACGTAACTTGATTTTGATAGCTATGCTGGTACGGTTCCCCGACAGGAGTTGGCGTGTGTTTTATTCTCAATACGGTTTCAGTA
Organism: Pheosia tremula; assembly: GCA_905333125.1. Classification (NCBI taxonomy): domain Eukaryota; kingdom Metazoa; phylum Arthropoda; class Insecta; order Lepidoptera; family Notodontidae; genus Pheosia; species Pheosia tremula. The sequence continues at coordinate 7,492,672 of HG995416.1, read as the reverse complement.
CGTAATGGCGTGGTATAAAACGGTTTTAATGGTCGCGGTTTTGCCATACGCGTCGGTTTGTGCAACTAAAGGTGATTTTTGGGTTTATTGGCGTTTAGGGCCGAGTGGAAACCTTTGTTTAGATTCAATACGGGCGATAAAATTGATAACCGATGCTGATCATAAAACAATCGATAAAAACTAAAGTTGCGTATACTTTTTAATTTTGTGGTAGTTTATTTTTTTGTTTGTAGTGATTGGAAACCATTTGATGCAATAATATGATGTTCGAAACAAAACGTCTTTAAAATTATAGTTTTTACATTAATAAAAAATAAATGTAGGTCGGTACTTAAAACAAAATGATGATTACGACATATGTTGAGTATGTTATGATTGATGTATTTCAGCTCTCCAAGTTGCAGAAAAAAAGATAAGTGCTTACACTGCCATCACACACAAATATTATACATTGTACACACATTACAATAACTAAACAACCCCTCAAAAAATAATCGTGTTTAGAAATTGGATCGTGAATTTTTTTTACATACAAAAAAATCCTTAAAAATTGCGAATTTGCAGTAACAGCCAATGCTTGGCGTAATAAAATTGTTTATCAAATCATCTTATGTTTTAAGTACAAAATAGAATAATCTTATAAAAACTTACTACATAATAATTTCGCGCCTATTTTTGGTCACTTGATCGTTCATTTATCATCACACCACTGTCTTGATCAGACACGAGAAGAGGACTAAAACGACGAAATTATCGATGTTTTCAACAACACCGTGGCAACCGCAAAATTAGTCATAGCTAACAGAGTCACTCCAAGGTCCGCTCGGGTGACTCCTCACTTGAAAATAATACGTAAAAGTTATATCAATTTTGTTTATATACTTTTTTTTACTTTTACGAGACATGGATCTTTTATAATATTTGTTTTCGTACGGAGAGAATACTTTATTATAACAATCTAAGTGGGCCGTCCTAAGCGACATATAAATAAAAAAAACACTACCAAACTTCTGGCACAATCGGGAAAAAACACAATCATAGCGAATTGTAGTATGGAGAGCTAATAATGTTTTAGAAATGATCTACCTATATCGTTTCTATGAGGAGAAAAAATACAAATATTCTACAAGTAGAATCGACTTTTTCATAATGGTATAAAATAATCAAAATCTTTCCACAATTATGTTAAATGTATCTTCTTGTATAAGAAAAAGATTCTACATAATTATATCTGAATATAATCTACTGAACACATGCTTTAGAAAAGCGTTTATGAAACTGGTCTTAGATGTACCCGAGGAACACTAAACCAGTAGCACGCACACCATACAAATATTTAATTCTGCCGTCTGAACGTACAAATAATGAAATTAGAAGAAATTAGACATCTTAAATGATTAAACAAACAAAATCTCGCGTGACTAGTCATTAGCCGGTGTTAAAGAACACAAGATAAATATACCACACGATAAATCATAGAATAAAATCATCTCTATACGATAAACGAATGAATCACTCGTTGTGTTTCCTCAAAGAGGCACTGACAGTTAACTTATTTGGAATTGCCATTAAATACAAAGCTTTATCAAAAAGTTAATCGTTTAAATCATCTGAATAACAAAAACGGCAAAATTTGACAAGATTTTTTATTTTTTATTCACGTCTGTCCGAATTCAGAACGTAATCCAGATAATTTTTAAGGTTAACAGAAATAAATGATAAATAAAATCCTTATGTTTTTAAGGACATTGATTCAACAACATGAATGTTTACATTAAAATGTAGTAAAGGGCAATTTTATTGTATATCACCATATTTTTTTTGCAATGCTTAACATTGGTGATTGCCACACCTTCAATAATTATCGGTAATTTAAAAAACTTAAAGCCGTATCCATAGCGTACAAGTCCGAACATGTTTCTGAAGTATCGTACGTTGATACGAATGCGTGGACGTACTTTACGAGTGGACTATATACTCGTAAAAATAAGAACCAAAATAAATATCGCAAGACGAACACACCGACTATACGGTCTCACGCTAAGCAATGCTTGTATTATGGGTACCGTACAATGGACTGAGAGCGAACTCAGTATATAATACTTATATAGATATTAATCATCCATAACTTGGGTACAAAAATTCGTGATCACCGTCAGCTGGGACCCTCGGCACAGAAAGCAGGATCACTAGCATCTGCGCTAATCAGGCCGTGTTGTCCGCCCAGTTTTTAGTACGACTTCGTCCTATTACTTAGGATTATAATTATTTTAGGAGGTGGGCAGTCCTGTTGTAAATTTATTATCTTTATAATCGAAGTTGGTCCAATGAAAGTAGGTCATCGTACGACGTGACTAACCCTGTTGCTATGAAAGAATACGTGCTAAAGATCTGACGAATCGATAATTATTTTCACGGTTTATTTATTACGGAGTGTCGACCATAATTCAATTAATTGTTCTAAGAAATGATTGTTTCGAATTTTTTGTGGCTTAGTTAAACTAACATTTATGTTGTAAAATGTTGATCACATTTTTGGTTTAAGTTAATTATATTAGTATCAAGTTCAGTTGATTTTATCATTTATTATTGTATGTATTTTATTTACAGCTTATCACTTTCCGTATCGTTTAAAAATAAACAGTACAATAAGTTCCCGTCGGCACTGTTGAACATCTATTTATTTTTGCCAATAGATGGCGTAACAATGCCGGTGCATAAAATATCCAACCAATTCCCGCGTCTCTCTAGTCAACGTATGCCACCAGAAGAAAAACAAACCTTATAATTTTCCAAAAATAAAAAATATCCCTATTCAAAAAATAATTTTGTCATCATTTATTCAATTAAATATTTTAATCGATTAATGCAATTAATCTCGATGAATAATTTAAAAATGCAGGTATATTCATGATCAGAACGTTTTGAAAAATAAATATTATTATCTTATCTGTGCTTTCACACTTGGAGTAAGGAGTTCCGAGTTTAAATCGTAATCCACCGTGGCAGCTACCGACTGATTTCACGCGTTCGGGCGGGTTCTGATTGCCCTTTGTAATATTCAGGGTATCAAGATCATGAAAACAGCGAGCAACCACACAAAATATATTCTTAGATTGTATGTGATGGCCAAACATTTGCCATAGAATTGTTGTGGTAGTCCAACGTGTGCCTTAGTTTTTTTGTGGTAGTCCAACGTTGCCTTAGATTTTTGTGGCAGTCCAAGAGTGCCTTAGTTTGTTTGTGGTGGCCGCAAATTAATGTTAAATTTCGTGTGGTTTTAAGGAAGCTTCTCATTTACCTGAGTGATGGGTATATTTTTTATAAAGGCTTCTAACATCGATTTTTAAAATATATAGGCTTAACCCGCAAATTTATAGACGTTTTATAACTTTATCAGACGTCATATAGAGTACTATATGACATCGAATAAAGTTCTTGTGTACTCTTGTGTGCAGAATAGTTTTGCTTTGCGCACACCTATAGGACATTTGATAAAGTAGTATGTCTATAAATTCGGGGGTTAATATATAAAATAACGATATTTAAAAATGCCATAGTATAGCACAAATAATCATTTTGTCTGAGAGTTCTAGAAGTAATTTATTTAATGTTTTTAACTTGTGTTTTAAAGTCGCTTCATATTATAGTTTGTGGCATATCCAAAAAATAATGCGGCACTCCGATCCGCCGTGACTACAGTTGTTGTCAATCGTATTAAAACGAATTTATATCACTTTTCCATTACCGCATTACGCATTCATGACAATTTTAATATTTATGATACCATATTATGCTGTTTGGAGGCTTCGTTTCGTTATCACAGCGAATTTATTCGCCTGACAAAATATTAATTACACGTATGTTTTGTCTAGATCGGTAAAGTCTGTATATTCTTACCTTTTACAATTTCTATGCATTTCATTTTATTAAAAAATAAGAAAATAAATGTCTTTGAAAATAATCTAATCTAATGGATTTTATCGCGTTTATTTTGTTTTTACGTTCCCAAAATTACGCATGCTTTACTCGTACAACCAACCATGGTCACGGGAGGACTGAGGTGTTTGACATCCTAGTGTCAAAGTTTGAAACGTTTGAGTATGTTCCGCAAGATAAGTTTAATTTCAATGTGTAGTATCGCGTAAATATAGGATATCAATAAAGAAATCAGTGTTAAATATTTAAAAGGATAGTCTATAATAAATAATGTTTTCATTACTATGATACGTTCTTCATTATGTAAATTATATTTATTAAAGTCTGTGTCAGTTTGGCGTCATAAAGACCATAATAAAAATCTCGTGTCGGATTAATTATTAAACAATGAGAGTGCACGAAAGCTTTTATCAGCATACATTCCTTTACATCAGCAGTACACGATGGTTCAATAGATTGATTATGCATATTGATGACGGTGCATATTGGATGGGGGCGAAATAGTTGCCAAATGTTTGGATAACAGGGGTGATAATGGATGCTACTATTGAGCGCAAATAGCAGTGATCAAACCGATCGTGCAGCCTCGCAAGACTCTATGCTGCACACCTCGAGTCTGCGCCGCACGCGAACTGACAACACCGACCTGGGCCCCATGTCTGCTAACACAATCGATTCATAATCGAATATCTTCGTTTATCGTATATTTTTATCGATTAATGAATCGATAGAAACACAAGAAATTATTGACACATATTTTCCAATGTTAATTTGTTTGCAATGTCTGTATGGAAACCTGTTTCAATCATCTATCGTATTTCTATCGACTAATTCATCGATAGAAATATACTATAAAAAGATCAATAAGGTCTGATAATGTCTGATGCTAGAGGGTTAACACACTACAGTAAACCATAATTGCAAATGGCTGATCATGACCGTGAAATTTTAAATAAGGAACATGAAATATTCCACAGATATATGAGAAGTAGTATCCATACACCTATCTTACATTCTGGCCTTTATATTTATGTTACTATAGTTCCCATACTGCTGTTTGAGTAATGCAGGCAATATGAATATTTTCTATCAGCGAAGCGGAGGGGTGGCTGCAAAAACTATTAAAGCCGATCGCGGGATTAAACTACGCGTGTAAAACTGACCGACCCCTGTTTCAATCATAACGATAGCTTATAACATGCACCATAGCTAGTATATACTACGTCCAATACATCATGCACTTAATACACTCGTCTTGTGATGATCGTTGAAGCTATGAAAGGACCTTAGACTCCTCAACTCTTGCTGAAGCCATGAAAGGGAAAGCCCTTAGACTCCTCAACTCACCTGTTCCAGGGTTCCAGGATCCAGTTGGAAACCAGCGTCAGGCCCTACTGGTCTGGCACATGCTGAACTGAACACCTGCTCGGTGCAATCCTGAGAAACATAAAATCTATAGTTATTGTAGGGAATATGGTAGAAACTATGAACTGTGTACATCTATAAAGTTGGTGTCTCTTAATTGTCCCAATAAACGATTCTTATTCTAGTCCTGTATTTTTTTTACTTCGTTTTTGATATAGCCTCTCTATTCAACAGTTCATAGGATATCTAAAATATTAGGAAATAACTATCTCGAATACGGATGAAGAAACAATATCATGATGACTATTATTGCAGAGAAAACTGCCTGCCTGCCTCTTGATTGAAATGTGAAATCCCAAGAGCTTAACTTTTACGACGCAAATAGCCAGTGCCAGTATTTTTACATTTCTTCGCAATGGAAGGAGGATTTAGGCCATAGTTCACAACGCTGGCCCAGTGCGTTTAAGTGAACTTCATACGTCTTTTGTCAGACGTGCAGTTTTCTTCACGATGTTTGCTTTCACTATACAGCAAGTGATAATCTTTATTGAACATGACATTCGCACATGAAATCCCAGAGATGCGAGCCGGTGTTTGACGCTGCAGACCTTGTTTTCAAGGTAAGCGTTATACCAGCTCGGCTATCACAGATTTGATGTTATTTCCTACAAGCATTAGTTCATAAACTGGACTGAGACGCTGGCGTGGCAAGCCACATGTCCGTGGCGGAGTTAATAAATTGCAATCTGTGTGATGCACGCAGATTACCGTCAACACACACTATGTGAAAAGTTCATTGCACGCGTGGATCTATATTGAGTTGTGCAGATAAAAAAAAATGTGACATACATACTGCCAGTTATAAATTTGTATGAAAAATATAAGAATACTTCTGCAGAGTACCTACAGCTAGCCTAGACATCTTTTCGGATAGCTCTGAAAACTCCACCACAAGAGATGTTACCAGAAGAGAAAAATACAGGTTTTTTGGTCAACAATCTTGTTTTGTTAGTTAGTTAGTACATTTTTTGACACGCTACTCAAGTCTGCTTAGCCGTTCCTACATTGTTCTCACATACCTATAACAATGTACTGCTCGAAAATGTACAAGATCTTTTTAAAAAGAGCGACCATGGAGTTTCTTGTCTGTTTCTCTCCATAGGAACGGCATTCCGAACGGGTGGTAAAGTTGTAGCTTAGCATTTGTAACTATTTTGACGATTCATAAGTACTTCGTTTACATGAACAATAAATATTCTGATTCTGATTTGTTGAAACCAGATTTTTTTATTGTTTATTAACATTACTCCTTAAATTTATTATTATTCTTGGTCACACCAAAATCGTTACTATGACAGTTTCCCAGCTCTTAACAAATCCTATTTTAAATCTACTACCTATAATACGAAGGGATTACGTTATGCAAAGTACCTGTTAAATAAAAATACATAATATTTACCACATATCTGTCCACGGTGGCTGGTTAGTACTATACTCTTTGTTATGCTACACTGAGCTGGAGATAGAAAGCCGTGGGAAATGACAAATGAAAGTTTTTGGTAGAAGACCATAGACTAGTAACACTTTTTACAGCCTATTTTTATGTTTGACTGTTGGGCAAGGGCCTCCCCTTTACGACTCCACTGGTGGTTATCCAGGGCTTCTTATGGCCACATCGAACTAGCAAAGGGGTTCAAATTTTGCACCATCTTTGCCTCAGTCTGCTATGACGACGGCTGCAACCATTATTGGGCGTCTAACACTTATTTTTATTGAAATAAAACTAATTTCACGGGTTTCATTGTGTTTATTTTTATGTTTTTACGTTCCCAACGTTTCGGCTACTTTTTTGTTTCTAGCTTTTTTTACAGCAACCATGGTCACGGGAGGACTGAGGTGTTTGACGTCCTAGTGTCATAGTTTGAAAACGGGGAACCTTCATATTTAGATGTTGTTTGCGATCCAATCTATGCAGAAAGTGCTCACAGGGTCTTGAGGTCTTGTCTTGGTGCGCTAGGTTTTGGATTAATTATAATTACGTATCTATGCTTGTTTATATATTTATTTAACGGCTCCCTAATAAATGTTCACATTACAAAAATAAGAAGATGTTAATGATAAAGTGACATAAAATTAAAGGTTGCTATCCTTTGATTTAATGTGACATTTCATAGCAAGCACTTGCGTATACAATTGTACTCAAAGCTAAAATAAAAAACTTATGTACGAATGATGTTGTAGCCAAAAGGTTTGATTTATTTTATTGGGAAGGGATTTTGTTTTGATTTTGTAACTTTTGACCCTTTCTGTGGTTCGGCCGCAGTTATTACACTCAATGTTGTTATTCAAAAATAAAAGACGGATTCGCTGATCTTCGTGCCAGACCTTCTTAATTGAGGTCGCGTTCCAATCCGGTTGTAGAGTTAAGATAAAAAAAAACAACATGAAAATTTGTAAGTGTAGGTTTATAAGTAGGTATATACGAAATAAATTATTTAATGTTAAGGCAGAATATAAACCAAGTTCTATGTTGAATCTCTACATTTTTACCTGGAACGCTTTATGATAGCGCTAGGCGCTACAGGTAGAGAAAGATTTGAAATTGATAGTTTTTTTATGTAGAGGCATAATAGTTAAACAGAAAACACTTGCTACCAACTAAGCTAACGAGAACTTACATATCGTTACTTTATCAAAAATACAAACACAGAAATATAAACTCTTGTTTGAACAAAAATCCTGTTAACGACTCTACTTGCTACGAACTCTACCTACTTTATTTTAGCAAAAAAACTACACACAGCTGAGTGTACACAAAAAATGTAAACAGATCTCTTTTTTTGACACAGGTTTGGACATGTTGTGGACTAGGCGATAAGAGATTTAGGGTGAGAGGTCTTATTATCTATCCACGACAATAATAAATGATTTGAGGTAGGTTTTCTCGGACAACAATACGACATTAGATAATGTTGATTGCTTGATGTAATTTTGCAATTTATTTTATATCAAAGTTGCAAAACTGTGTTCACAGAATTTTACAAAAGTTTTGAGTAACCCCAAAAGGATTCCTGACTACACATATTTTTTATCAAGATACAAACATCATACTGATATCACTACAGTATTGGTGAGTCAGATAGGTAATTGAATTTAAATTTAAATTTATATTTTTTTTTATATTGTCCCGATAACTGCTCCTTCTACCCTACGCCCAAAACTACTACGCAAAAGAGACGTCAACACGACCTCGCGTAAAAACTAGTAAAAAAAACCAAAGGTTTAAAACCATTAACTGATAAGTGTGGCTATTAGAAGACAGATAATATAAGTTATGGTTATTGCAATAAACTATTAAGTAACATAGGGGTGACAGATAACAAGTAATGAAATCTTACTTTCTGTAGTTTTAGTTTTATTTTACATTGTAGGTTGTAGGTTAAAATCCCACTAATATTATAAATCTGAAAGTTTGGTTGGATGTTTGTTACTCAATCACGCCGGAACGGCTGAACGGATCTGGATTTAAATTGGCACAGAGATAGATTATAGTCTGGAATAGCACATAGGCTACCTTTTATCCCGGTAAAATATACACTTGTTAATCGCGGGTAACGCGGGCGCATCTAGTTATTCAATAAAGTAAAAAAAAATACCATAAATAAGTCACCTTGGAATAGACAATTTAAAGTTTTCACTACAGGATCGAATCCCACACGTATAAGCTGGGAGGCTTCTAATCTGTATGACACAATAGCCCACCACAGCTGCGTAAACATTGAGGTCGGGTGAGGTCGGGTTTGGATAGAAATACTATTGGTTAACAAGATTTGGATGAAGGTCTATACCAACGATATGAATGTAGGTACCACGTACTAGATTCAGCGCTCGAAACAATCACCGTGTTCCACTGAACTGTGGTTCCGGAACCACACTTTGTTCAGAATTAAAGTGACGTTCGCGAAGTGCGGAGTCCAGCTTGACTTATGCCAAATAATTTAATAACTTAACCCTATATTGTGGTTGTGACAAAAATATGAATAACAACAAATTATTATAACATCACAATAAGGTACGATTACAACAATGAAAACAGTTATTCTGCGCACGGGCAAGTCCAATATAGACTCGCCCATCCAGCGAAACCAAGGCAGTGACTATCCATCTAATCACGTTTTTTATAACAGCCAGACGCCCCGCGTTCCGCACACCGCAAGCGGAACACGATCATTGTTCTGATTTGCCATTCTAGTGTAACTTTTATTTCAATGGACTATACTGTTTAAGTCAAGGCTACGTTACTATGAATTCCAATGTTGATCTTCATCAATCTTAATTCCAAAAATATGGCAGCATAAGTCAGGAGTACAGGCCTTAGTTGGTAAAATATACCTAATAAAGCGTCGTTTTTGGTCTGGCTGTATTGACCGAAAAAAGTCTGACAAATAGATTATATTGATTTCTTATATTTACGCGAATACTACACATTGAAATAAAACTATTTTTTAAGGATTTTATCGCGTTTATTTTTCGTTTTTACGTTCCCGACGTTTCGGCTGCTTTACAGCAACGCTTTACAGCTAAGCAGTAAAAATGAAAAATAAACGCGATAAAATCCTTAAAAAATAGTTTAATTTCAAAATAGTCTTATCTTAAGGTACCGCTAGTGGCCGGGCGCCGATACAGGGGAGGAGAAGCTAAGATCCGTATCTAGATCAAACATAATAAATAGGATCCAAAAACTGACATAACAGACACACAATCAGTCACGAGGCAATGACGGCCTGATTAGCGCAGTGGTAGTGACTCTGCTTTCTGCGCCGAGGGTCCCGGGTTCGAATCCTGGTAGGGACACAAGCTTTGTGTGATGAGCACGAATGTTTGTACCCGAGTCATGGATGTTTAATATGTATATAAGTATTATATACTGAGTTCGCCCTCAGTCCGGTACCCATAACACAAGCGTTAAGCTTAAGGTGGAAGCGATCAGTCGCATTCCCATACATATTTCAAAATGGTAATACTCGATACACATACAGTTTTTTAGTTGTACAAGCATTGTTATCAATTCTCTATAAATTAAAGAGCTCGCAGTATGAAATATCAGGCAAAATCTTATAGTAATAACATCATAAAACGATATTAAATTTTAGGCTTGTGTGCGTGAATAAAAGCGCCTCTGTCCAAATTAACCCGTAACTAATAAAGCATCCGATTTTTTGTCTTTCAGTATTTACGGCGACAGATGGCAGCAGGAGTTTTTACTTATAATACATAAAGACATAACATTATAATATATAGAGAGATATAAATTTTCTATAAATAAGTATAAAGATTCATAATAAAAAATTAAAATTAAAAAATACATATAAATTTCGTTCGTCCATCGAACCTACGAACAATCGCATTTCACCGATAAAGTGAACATAACAGCCACAGATGACAGTTCCTGTAGAAACTTGAACGAGCGTCTTTTTTAAATTCTGTATACATTATTTAATAAAAATATGCCGCTTACGCACGTACAAGGTCATAGCAGAGTCGGAGAAACTGATAGGGATGGAGCTATATTATTATTTCATCTAAGCGCGTAGGTAGGTACCTTCACAACAAAATCGTTTATTTATTCATCTAGTAGGTACGCTATCTATATTTTTTATTGTAAACTTGACAAATAAATAAAATACGTAATTTATGTTAGTCTATATATTTTAAAATTCTATATAGGTAGGTATTTATTTTTGGACAATAATCATTTCATTACTATCTAGGCATATCTATACCTATCTAGGTAGGAGACATCATTTTGTAATGTACCTACGTTTTTTTCTTGAGCCACTTGGGGTGTGTTATTATCTGTGTGTGCAGATCGTCATGTATCCCTATTTCCTGTAATCCAAGTTTTTAGGATTTGTCTGCACCCAAAACATATTTTTTTCGGGTTATTATAATAAAATAACCAACATACCTACATAAGGCATGTATTTATTTTTTTAAATAATCAATGAATGAATGAATATGTCGTAATGTTTCAATTGGTTGTAAATATCATTGAAACCTATCAAAATATTCGTGGTCATTACTAGTGGTCTACGTAGCCTAATGTTCTACACGGTTGATGCTAACGTGTACCATAGCAAGTTCAAATCTTGCCGGTGGGCTTGTCTTTTTGAATGATTGATATTGTTTCTGTAAGTGAATATTAGATTTCCAAAACACACAGCTCGGCCGTGTTACTCCAACATGGTGTGGTAGTAATAATATAACGAAAATATATATAGGTAGTATGTACTCTACCAAGGCCATAGCTAGATGATGTCGTGTTACGAAATATAGTCCGGTCAATTTAGATCAAAAAATGAGAGTAAGGTTGCATAAAGTCCCAACAAGCTGAATTTCAGTGAAATTGTTCAAAATATAATTATAAACAATGTCTAAAAGTTCCCCATCATTCCCCTGTAAGGAAAAAAATTTATTCAAGGTCAAAGGTCAAAAAAATGAGTTTTTCGCGATTTTCAGCAAAACGGTAAGTTTTATCATAAAGTACCTCAGACAAAAATTGTAGATCATAAAATTATCTATAAAAAATGTATCAATACTTTTTTCTTACGAGCCACCGTTTCTGAGATATAACGATTCAAAAAGTTATAAAACGCGCTAAGTACACTACCTCATAGGTGGCGTGGAAACGTGTGCATATTATGACGATAACAACTTTTATAATACAATTTTTGTCTGAGGTACTTTATGATAAAACTTACCGTTTTGCTGAAAATCGCGAAAAACTCATTTTTTTTTACCTTTGACCTTGAATATTTTTTTTTCCTTACAGGGGAATGATGGGGAACTTCTAGACATTGTTTATAATTATGTTTTGAACAATTTCACAGAAATTCAGCTTGTTGGGACTTTATGCAACCTCGAATGTCTAAATTGACCGGACTAATATGTCGCGCGAGTCTTTGTCGATTTATTGATCAATTTATCAAACATTTTTTTAGGCACTGCCGGGTGTGCTACTGATATATATATATGTATGTATATATATATATATATATATATATACCCGGCAGTGACTAAAAAAATGTTTGATAGAATAACACAGCCAGGTTGTGTGTTTTGGAAATCTAATATTCACTATATATATATATATATATGGCCTTGCTGGTTTGTACCTTCCTATAGCTAGTCAGTAAGTAAGAAGAAGAGATAGGTACACATATAGGTCGCTATGTAGGTTTTCTCAGATTGATTCAATACTGAATAATTAGTAAAAACCCAATGTTACGAAATATGTCGCGCGAGTCGCTGTCGATGTATTCTAAATTTTTTACTAGTCACAGCTGGCTGTGCTACTGATATATATATATATATATATATATATATATATATATATATATATACATACATATATATCCAACCAACTAACCTAACACGATTGGCGATACAAAAAGGGCAAGCCCCGGCACCTAGTATGAACGGGTTTTTCGAAATTATAGGGAAGCCTAATGAATGGGATACCCCTTGAACGTTTGAACAAATCAAGTGCGACATAGCTCGTAATTGAATAAATCTAAGAAAACATACCTATGTGCACCTATTTCTCTTCTTTTTACTTACCGATTTATTATAGAGTAGCTATAAATTGGTACCAACTAGAAACCTACTTAGTTTTAGATATATTGATATTACTTTTTTTTTCGTTTCTGAACGCAAAACCTTATACCTCGGATACGAGTACTCGTCTACATAATAAATAGGTGCCTAGGCCGAAAATAACTGGTTTTGATGCACATACATTCTGTACTTAGATATTATGTATGTGCTTACCTACTGTTATATTTTTTTAAATTATTCTATTTGGATTCTGTTAATCTGAGGTATAGATATTTAATAAATATAAAAGTCGGTAAGCACTTACTAAGTTCTTAGAATGTATAGAATAGTGTTACTTATTTTGTTCTGGGTGTCTACGAAGTTAATTTATTATATCTTGACCAAATTGGCAGCATGTCTATGGTATGCTGATGCCAAATACAAGAATTATAAAAAAATGGATTCACTACTCTGCTGCGACAACTAGTTCTCTTATTAGTCTGTGGCTGCGACCGATTTCATGTTGTGAGTCTGTATGTAAAAACTTACTTCAAAATTCAAATAATAATTGTGTGGGATTTGCGATTAGTTTTGTTTTAATTTGTGTTTTGTTGTTATTTGAATTGTAATGGAGATACTGATGGAATGTGACGCTGGTGAAAGTTGGTAACAAATACCTTAGAGCATAACTCGTATTGTAAAGTGGCTACACAACACAAGTTCAATTTCATGATTATCACTTGCTTGTGCTTCGGACAACACAGCCCGATCTCTCTGATTGTACCGGATTGCCATCCCATCGTATTATGAGTGTGAAGAACATCAGCGCATCTAGTGGAATCTATTATATTAGTATAGATTCCAAAGTTGTACAGCAGTGACAGCCTCGTTGGCAGAACGCTCGCCTTGGAACGAGGTGTTCAGGTTCAAACCCTGGCTCCCATCACTGAGATTTCCGGATTTTCATGTGCGAATCTTATTTTCCATAAAAATTATCACTTGCTGTACGATGAAGGCAAACATTGTGAGGAAACCTGCATGTCTGTCAAAAGTCGTGTGAAGTTCACTAAACTGCACTGGGCCTACGGCCTATATGCCCCTCATATTGAGGAGGCGTGTGCCCGATATAATGGCGATGGGCTCACCCTCTATTACATTGGTACCAAAATACCATCGGTGAAATGTGGGTGCATTGCAGTGTGATGGTGTATGTTGGCCCGTCTCTGGAACGATGATTGAATGATTGAATCTATACATGTCACAGCAGCATTTACCTTATAATAAGTATGGATACAGTAATAATTATTATTGGACTAAACAATTATTTTTTTCTTTTTAGTGGAGGAATGAAGCACAGGAGGTTGCAAGAATCAAGATGACTGTAAATTGTATAGAGTCGATTCTATATTATAATATTAGTATTTGAAACAATGTTATATTTACCTAAGTTTAGAATACCAACAACAAACAACATTGTTTCAAAGAAATTTGGAAATGTAGCTGTATCCCTTATTAGGTATAGAACTGTTGAAGCCTAAGCACTTCACTATTAAAAAAAAAGATGCTCTTGTCTATGGCAACCTAGAAGTTTAAGTTTTTGTTTTATATTCTCTATGATTCAACGATTAACGCGATGCGGTGCGCACGCGACATTTTTTATATAATTTAAATTTAAACCTAACATAATTAATACACACTAAATTGTAAACACGAAGAAGAAATTAAACACCGTCAACAGTGGAAGCAGTTTTTTTATTTATCTACATTGTGTGGCGACCGTGACAGGACCAGCCACGCGGACGCGTGGCGGCCATGCGGGGAAAAATTGCAGAATTTTGATGACAACGGGGATCCAGGCGAGGCAGCAAGTCAACTCCATCATCAGGACACATTATTCAGGGGAGTGCCGGTCCTTTCATTGTTCTATTCCTATACAAACCTTCCATTGTTCGAGACCTGTGTATATATCCAGCACGTGTTTGCGCATCTTTGCATCTTTTTTGCTAAATTGTTCATTTATTTCATGCTTTGGTGTTAATATCCATGCATTATACATCTATTGCAAACGAATCATCATAGGTACTAATTACATTATAGTACCTACCTATCTCATAATAAGCAACGGGGCATCGTGGTGCGTGCTAAACTTAACCTATAATTTGTAACCTAATTTCATATTTTGTGGCATTTAATAACAACATTGCATATGAGCTCCAAGCATTGTACCTAGGTATATTTTCGCGATTGAGTAGGCATCCATTCGCTTACTTAAACGCATGGTGTGTCAGGTACTTAGTAGCCTGCCGAACATTTCAGACAACACGTTCGCCTGTCGAGCCCACGAGCACCTGCCAACCTGCACGACAAGCATCGCGCTCGCTCAGCGACAGCGCTATCTTCAGCTGGGAAAGTCTGTTCAGGTGTGCCCATTCCGGTTATAATGTCTGACACAGAATATAAAGAATTAATTCGTAAAAGAAGTTCCATTAAGGGGCGGGTTACATTATTTAAAAACTATGTTAATGATTTTCAAGTTTTAAAGGAGGTAACAACTAAAAATATCAGCGAATTAACATTAAGATTATCCAAGTTTGAAAGCTTATTCAATGAGTTTGACATTATTCAAAATAAAATAGAGTCAATATGTTCTGATGATGGTGAGGCTCAACTTCTAGAACGAGCAGAATTAGAAAACCAGTTTTACACATTTATAACAATAACACAAGAGATTATTCAAAAGAATTTTACTCAATTAGTTCCGAAGGAGAGTCCAAGCCACCATGACAATATTAATGTTAAATTACCTTTAATTCAGCTACCAGTGTTTGATGGTAGTTATGACAAATGGATAGAGTTTCGAGACACATTTAAGTCATTAATTCATGATAATTCATCTTTAAGTAACATTAATAAATTTCATTATCTGCGTTCATCATTACAAGGAAGTGCATCTATTGTCATAAAATGCCTTGAAATTTCCAATGATAATTATGATATAGCTTGGAAACTTATATGTGAAAGATTTGATAACAAAAGGCAATTAATTACAAACCATTTAAAATCATTACTAAATTTTGAAACATCGGTGAAGGAGTCTGATACCTTTTTAAGAAATTTAATTGATCATGTCACTAAACATTTGAGAGCTCTTAATAGCTTAGGTGAGCCCACAGAGAAGTGGGATACACTGATAGTATTCTTATTTTCATCCAAATTAGATCCAATTACATTGCAGAAATGGGAGGAAGGGAAAAACCATATCACTTCTCCTACATTATGTGAATTTCTTGAATTTTTAAGAAACAGAGCTGATGTTCTAGAGTCTTCATTAACTCAAGGCTTGCATACAAGCGATATTAAACATCATATTGAACCGCATAAACGTTTACTTAAGCCACAAAGGGCGTTTGTAGCCACTTCATCTGCATCTCATAACTCACCAATGACTTGCTTGTTTTGTAAGGGTGAGCATCGTATATTTACATGTGAACGGTTCCTTAATATGAAACCAGAGATGCGTTATGTAGAAATCGTAAAGTTAAAGGTATGTGTAAATTGTTTCCGCAGTGGTCATTTTTCTAACCAATGTAGGTTAGGTCCATGTAGGACCTGTGGGCGTAAACATAACACTTTGTTGCATAAAACAATGAATACTACAAATACAAATCATACAAATAATACAAACAATACACAACAATCAAGTGAGACTAATAATGCACATTCAATTTCATTATCTTCCTGTGTAGCAAGCCAAGTCTTGCTATCAACAGCATTAGTACAACTTTTTGATGATAATACACAACAAACATACCAAGTACGTGCATTATTGGACTCAGGAAGTCAGTCATCTTTTATTACCAATTCATTAAAAAACAAGTTAAGACTTCCAAGTGTTCAATCATCTATTAAAGTAACAGGTATTAATAACCTGTCATTCAGTGCTGTAGAAATATGCAAATTAACTATAATACCTAATAAAAAGTCAAATAAAATACATGTTAATTGTTTATCTATTGATCAAATATCGGGTACTTTGCCCTCAAAGGAAATTGACATCTCTAATATTGATATCCCACATAATATATCATTGGCAGATCCAACATTTTGTCGTCCCTCTCAAGTAAATTTGCTACTAGGGGCAGACGTCTTTTGGGATCTCATAGCAGTGGGACAAATTAAGCTTGGGCCAAATAAACCAATTTTACAAAATTCCCAGTTTGGATGGCTAGTTGTAGGGCCAATGCCTTGCCTTAATTATCAAAACAATACAGTAAATTGTAACTTTAGTCAAGATATTAGTAAACAATTACAAAGGTTTTGGGAACTGGAAGAGGTACCGTCAAAGGTAACTTTTACCCCAGAAGAAGAAGAGTGTGAAAAGCATTTTCAAGTAAATACGCGTAGGCTAGATAATGGTCGTTTCTGTGTGAGCTTGCCCTTGAAAGGCGATCCTGAAGCATTGGGAGATTCATTTTATATGTCAGTTAAAAGATTAAAACATTTAGAAGGGCGCTTTCGCCGGCAACCTCACATTAAGGAACAATATTGTGAATTTATCAATGAATATAAAGAGTTAGGCCATTTGACAGAAATTGAAAAACCTACTTTTGCTAATTACTTACCTCATCATCCTGTATTACGTGAAAAGAGTGAAACAACCAAGTGTCGTGTTGTTTTCGACGCATCAGCTAAAACTACCTCAGGTCTTTCATTAAATGACATCCTTATGGTGGGGCCTACTATACAGGATGATCTTTTTTCTATTTTAGTTAGGTTTAGGCAACATAAATTTGTAGTAATAGGAGACATTGAGAAAATGTACCGCCAGATTTTAGTAGAAGATAATCAAAGAAACTTACAAGTCATATTGTGGCGAGATAATGAAAATGAACCTATAAAATATTTACGCTTAAATACCGTCACATATGAAACATCTTCTGCACCTTTTTTAAGTGTTAGGTGTTTATTTGAGTTGGCAAATTCATGTGAGGATGAGTTAATTCGTAATACTATTAGGACTGATTATTATATCGATGATCTGTGCACTGGGCACCAAGATCTAGACACTTTAAAGTATATTTTACAGTCAATAATGAAAACTCTTGAAACGGCTCAAATGAATCTAAGAAAAATTAAATCTAACAGTATGCAACTTTTTAATGATGATACAACAAATTTTTATGAACAGAAACCTGTAGAATTTAATAAAGAATGTAGTACACTAGGACTATTATGGAACCCTTCTTCAGATAAATTAAGTATAAGTTCTACCAATTCCAAAACATTAGATAGCATGTCAACTTGCACCAAGCGTACTATTTTGTCCACAGTGGCTAGTATTTTTGATCCATTAGGAGTCCTTAGTATTTTCACAATTAAATTAAAAATATTATTACAACAACTGTGGTCATTAAAATTAAATTGGGACGATCCAGTGCCCTCTAATATTCAGCAAGTTTGGTTAGAATGTGTTAAAGGTTTTGATTTGTTAAATACATACAAAATTGATCGTTATGTTATGTGTACTAATCCAATAAAAATAGAGATTCATGTGTTTTCAGATGCTTCACAAAAGGCATATGCTGCCTGTGTGTATATTCGTACAATTGATGCTAAGAACTCAGTAGTGGTAAACCTCCTCTGTGCCAAGTCTAAAGTTGCCCCTCTCAAGCCGACTACCATACCTAGACTAGAGTTGTGTGGGGCATTACTTGCTAGTCGCTTAAGTGACAAAGTTATTAAGGCATTAAGATGTAACATCAATCAGGTCACCTATTGGACCGACTCTAAAATAGTTTTAGCTTGGCAACAAACTCCATCTTCTAAATTAAAACCTTTTGTGATGCATCGTATATCAGAAATTAATGAATTAACTAAGAATGGAATATGGAAATATGTTCCATCCTCGGTTAATCCTGCAGATATTGCCTCGCGAGGTGTATTTCCTGAACAACTTGTTCAAGCGGATCCATGGTGGCATGGGCCATCTTTTTTACTTCGTGATGAGACACATTGGCCATCTCAGACTAAGACTTCTGATTCTGATATTGTAGAATTGCCAGAAATAAGGGTGGCTACTATGATCATAGAACAAAACATTAATATTAATATTATTGATATGGAACGATTTTCCAAGTTTACTAGATTAAGACGTACCTTTGCTTATGTTTTAAGATTTTTAAATAATTGCCAAAAACTTAATAAATTACAAGGGCCATTAACTGTAGCTGAATTACAGGTTGCAGAATTAAAATTAGCTTTTATTTCACAGTCAAATTCATTTAAAATTGAAGTTAATTCATTAAATAAGAATAAAGGCTTAAACAATAAATCTAGACTTTTAAGTTTAAATCCATTTATTGATGAGGATGGCCTTATGCGCGTGGGAGGCAGATTAAGTAACTCTTCATATGATTATCATAAAAAACATCCTATAATTGTTGATTCTAAACAGCATTTTACCAAACTTTTACTAGAATTTTATCATTTACAGTTAATGCATGCTGGACCACAACTGCTTCTTTCCAGTATTCGTGAGCAATATTGGCCAATTGGTGGCAGACATCTAGCCAGACAAGTATACAAAAAATGTATCAAGTGTCAACGCGTGAAAGGAGCAGTTGCTGGCCAGATTATGGGTGACCTGCCTGCCCAACGGATAACACCAGGTTTTCCATTCCAAGTAGTAGGAACCGACTATGCCGGTCCTTTTTATATACTCAGTAAAAGAGGTCGTGGTGCGAAAATACACAAGGCCTACTTATGTATTTTCGTATGTTTTAAAACTAAAGCGGTTCATCTAGAAATTGCTAGCGATTTATCTACTCAATGTTTTATTCTAGCCTTTAGGCGCTTTATTTCTAGAAGGGGCAAACCGCTAGAAATATTTTCCGACAATGGATCTAATTTCGTAGGGGCTAGTAAAGAATTTGGCAAGTTTCTGAACGAAAATTATAATTCTGTGTCAGAGCATTTTACCGACGAGGGTATCCAGTTCAGATTCTCCCCAGCTTACTCTCCAAATTTTGGCGGTTTATATGAAGCCGCAGTTAAATCGGCCAAGTTTCATTTAAAAAGAATATTAGGCAATATGCACTTTACATTTGAGGAACTTGCGACAGTATTTACACAGGTCGAGGCAATTTTAAACTCTCGTCCCCTGTGTCCTTTGACATCCGATCCTCAAGACCTTTCCCCTCTTTCCCCAGGGCACTTCCTGGTAGGAAGACCACTGACTTCGCTGCCAGCGCCTGACCTTCAGGATGCCTCGTCGAACCGCCTGCATCACTACGCCAGGATCGAACAAGCACGCCAGCACTTCTGGGCCAGATGGTCCCAAGAATACATCTGTGAACTACAGCAGCGTACGAAGTGGCGAACCAGTCAACCCAACATGGAACAGGGTCAGATGGTGCTCATTAAGGAAGAGCACACACCGCCTTTAAAGTGGCCGCTAGGAAGAATCAAGCGGCTGTATTCAGGGCCAGACGGAGCTGTTCGAGTTGTAGATGTCCAGACCACCAAAGGGGATCTCCGCCGCGCCATCAACCGTCTTTGTCCTTTGTTAAATCAGGACGACAGCAAATCATCTTGAAATCCTCTCGCATTTCAAGGCCCGGGAGGATGTTGAAGCCTAAGCACTTCACTATTAAAAAAAAAGATGCTCTTGTCTATGGCAACCTAGAAGTTTAAGTTTTTGTTTTATATTCTCTATGATTCAACGATTAACGCGATGCGGTGCGCACGCGACATTTTTTATATAATTTAAATTTAAACCTAACATAATTAATACACACTAAATTGTAAACACGAAGAAGAAATTAAACACCGTCAACAGTGGAAGCAGTTTTTTTATTTATCTACAAGAACTACATTGCCAAATTTCTTATTCCCTTGTAAATTATAATAAATATTGTTCTTGTTGTTGATCTGGTATATTGTAAAGCGTAATACTTTTACAGTTATCATGCAAACCTTGCTATATTTATAAGATCTATACAATAAACATTATATTTACGAACATGAAAGTATACATTTTTCTTTTCTATCTTTTATTTCTGAAACTAATATTGCAAAGCTCGCAAAAGTATTTCTATTATTTTACAACCGATAAATAAGTTTTTTTATGATCGCTCTACCTGGTGGCATAAAAAGACAACTTTTAGTATGCGAGACTTTTAACAAGTGCTGCGCTCTAGCGGCACAAAAAAGACGTGTATTTTTCTATGTGTGAGTGCCTATTTATACAAGGATTTTAGAAGCTATGGTATCTCATCCATTATAAATGATTTCAGGTTAATGTTTTTTTGGATATTTCAATGCAATGTCGTAGTAGTGCTCGCAATTTGCAACATCAAGTCTCATAGATGCTCGATGTTCGTGTAACTAGTTGCAGAAAAACAGGACCATCTATCGAAAATGTGTGGCAACCGACCCTGAGCATTCACCTTAAAGTGGGGCCGTATAGTTGGTGTGTTCGTATGGCGATATTTATTATTTTTTATTATTCATTCAATCAAAGCTCAAATGTATAGCGCAGCGCTCGTGCTATTAATAGCTATCACTCAATTGATTATCAAACCTAACATAGTAAAACCGTCCCCATAAATCCTAGTAAACCAGCTGTTGAGCGTAAACAAGCCCTAGATCTAAGGATAAGGCCTGAACTGTTCAATCAACCTAGATATAGAATTGTCGTAGATTCCTTTGTTTCGCCATTACGACTGGTTTTTCCGTAAGATTCAAATCTATATATGATAATAATACCAGCCCTTTTTAATATCCCACTGCTGGGCACGGGCCTCCCCTCAATGCGAGGGGGATTAGGCTATAGTCGACCACGCTGGCCCAGTGCGGGTTGGCGGACTTTACAAATCTTTCGAGGGGTTCTCTCAGACATGCAGGTTTCCTCATGATGTTTTCTTTCACTGTTTAGCAAATGATTATAAAAAAGGTGCGAGCCGGTTTTTGAACCGGTGAATCCTGCGATCCTCGTTGCCGAGGCTTTTGTGCTGCCGGTCCCGGGTTCGAATCCTGTTAGGGACAGAGACATCGGGACCGATCATTAAGATCGGCTGACTGGTTCTTCAGTTATAAATGGTGTAACTAACACGAAATTGTTTTATATATGGTGTGCATTAAATATTTTTGAAAAAACATACTCCGAAGGCAAGATATTTTTGAAAAAGTTGTTAAATTCTTGGAATGTTAATATATTCACCTCTTTGTTCGCGTTTCAAGGAAAATTATCCGAGGTTTTTTGATGGAACTTTTTAACAAAATAAATGACGCCAAATGTGCGGTCCCTAAGCAATACTGTATTTCAAAGTCAAAGTCAAAGTCAAAGCATTTATTTCGTATAGGCCTACGGGAGCACTTACAAATTGTCATTCCATTTTTTCCTTAACTCTACAACCGGATCGGAACGCGACCTCAACTGAGAAGATCCGGCAAGAAAATTAAGTAATGGTACCGTACACTGGACTAAGAGCGATAACAGTCTATAATTACATGTACAGATATTAAATATCTTTGACTCAGTACCTCAAGTGTGAGATTTTTCGTTAGCTAACTTTATAGTTTACAAACTACCGTATTTGGACATTTTGTATAGAGACTTAAAAAACGCCCCTAGCGGGCGATATCTAAAACATTTGTGCCGAGTGTGAGTTTTTTTCGTTACTATATGTAGTAAACATTCGATCGTTTGCTCACGGAAACTTTGAAAGTTAACGATTTTGTACGACATGCGCGAGTGTGAGTCACAAGTTTACTTAGGTATAATTTCGTACCATAGAGAAACCTAAACCTACTTTTATAGTACGCATAGACATTTTGGGAGATTTTTCATAAGTTAACCGAATACTTTTAGACGTACGAATTGCACGAGTGCGAGTCATAAATTTGAAAGATTTTACGATACGTATCGTACGGAAACGTTCACTTTTATAGTTCGCGTTGTCACTTATGATTTTGTTGGTGAAACCGTGAAACGACAAAAAGTTAACGAAAAAAATGTATTAAGTTATTGATATATCATGTTTAATTAACACCTACGCAACACAGCCATTTCTCTGAATAGATTGTCGGATAAAATAGTTGGTTGTTACCTACTAATACACCATCACGCCTGCAATCTCCGAAGGGGTAGGCAGAGGTGCACTCCTGTACACCCACATTTCGCCAATGGTATTTGGTCCCAATGAAATAGGGGGCGAGCCTATTGTCATTATACCGGGCACATTCCTCAGGCTATAGTCCACCACGCTGGCCCAGGGCCATTTGGTAAATTTCACATAAATTTTGAGGAACGTGCAAGTTTCCTTACGATGTTTGCTTTACCGTCGGTACAGCCAATGATTCATGATTGAAAACGTGATGCGCACGTAAAAATCTGAAAGTCCTAGCGGGAGCCGCGTTTGAATCTGCGCAACTTGTCTCCAAAGCGAGTATTCTACCAAGATGGCCATCACTACTATCGAATGTTCACACTATATCAAGGGTGGAGCTAGGGCATAACCTCGTTGGATGTCGCAGTGCATGCTAGTGCTATCCCACAGCGCCCCAACAAAGGTAGACGATGGTATACCGTGGGGTTTAAGTCGGTAGCAGTCCGACATAACCCGCTCGTCTCCCGCAGAGCTTGCGGGTATCCATAAGGATTTCTCTACGTCAAAAAACGGCATAACCTCATACTAAGGCTCTTGTTTGCAATTAAACTCAATCTAAATTAGGTAAATATATATTACAAATCAGTAAAATCATCATCATCTGCCTCACCTTTTCCCATTATTTGGGATCGCCGCAGTATGTCTTTTTCATACATTAATCTCCTTCATATCACTTTTTATACAAACTTCTACCACTTCGTGGGTCTTCCTCTCACTCTATCTATGCATATTCATACTAATAGCCCTTTTAGGCGCTCAAAATGCTTCTCGTCTCCTTTGATAACGTAACCAAACTAGCCTCCTGCTTTTTACTTTCTCTGCTACAGGCGCTACTTTTAAACTACCTTTTATATACACACACTCCACATATCCATTATCACATTAGGTCAATGAAAATAAAACACAATGTGAAATGTTTAAGGCATCTTTATTTAGTGGTTTGAGCGCAGGCCGCTCAACTCATTGCACCGGGTGGCGGTGGGTTCGATTTCTATTCAGCCAACAATGAAAATTATAGTGGATTTTTGAATTGGAATGGTGGCAGGATTATTGTCCTGACAGTTTGAATCTACAGTTCTTCCATCCTCCTGAAAATACAATATTTGATTACTTAAGCTATTAGGTAAAGAGAGAAACACCATCACGCCTGGAATCTCCTAAGTAGTAGGCAGAGGTGCAGTTCATTGAAGTGCACCCAATTTTATCGATAGTACACTACACACACTTCTCGTTAATATGAGGTTAATTCAGCTTATATTCCACCACGCTGGCCCATGACATGCAGGTTTCCTCACATTTTTTTTTAGATTTCAGAATTGAGATTTACGCATGAGTATTATTTACGTTAAAGAGAAATATGGGTACTACCTGTACATAAAATAAAGTATCTGGATAATCAACTGTCGCGGCCCGACTGGTGCCGATGGCCCCACTGACCGCCTGCAGATAGGCACCGGTGCAGTACCGGTATACCTAGAACTGGGACTTGACGAATGCAACCACGCATTTTACGGCTTTTAGCTTTTACTTACCGTAGTATACATTTTACCAAGAACTCAAATTGTGGGACATTTGATTTCATTTCAGAAATACTTAGGCTAGCAAATAATAAGTCCGCTTGTTAGTTCTTGCTCGTGTTCTTTACTTTCAAAACTGAATGGCTTCCATCAATTTATAAACAATGATGGCAAATTGAAATATGAATATTGTTTTAACCAGAATAAAAATTGTCAGTAATTTGACAACCGACTTGGCTTGATCTCTGTTACTCATATGGTTGAAAACGAAATAGCTATACAAGAAATATTATTCCTCTAGATTATGTGGTGGATTTATGGTTTTACAGAAAACGTAAAAGCCAACATAACGGCCATAACTTACGTTTCAGTCAATCGAGCATACTTTTGTATAGTATGGGAGCTTACACTCGCACGGTTTAGGTATACTAACAGTAAACTAACAGTTAAGACGTGTTCACTACAATCAATCTGTCAATGGAATTTTGAAGTAAACTGTGAAACGTGGAAAGTCATTGTGAAAACAATATTGATATTAAATCATGTTTAAATTACATAATAACGTACCCAATGCGTAATTTTCTTGGCTAGAGGATGCTGGCTAGTGCTCATAATCAAGATAAGCGAGACAAACACTTCTGTGCAGAGTTTTAATCCTTTACGGACCTCAGCGAAAAATAATTGTGGAACCGATTGGAAACAGCGAAAAAGAATAGAACCCAGAATTAGCTGGAAGAGGAAAAGTGGCTACCTGTAATACTGATTATTTCTTAGTTTGGTTTCTTGTTGGAACATTTAGTGATGTATTTTTATTTTCCAATACTTGTGTTTCTGTGAATTATCATGTGTAATGTTTAGAATATTTCAATTAAAGATTAAGGATTTATCCTTCTATATTAATTATAAGCATCACCATGGAGAGAAGATATCAAGAACATCCCTGGATAGTACCTAATAATATAGTTAGTAAACGTGGCATGCCTATTAAGTTTTGTCGTTTGAGAAAAGAATAAACAACTAGAACGTTATATACATTTTATTGTTTAAAAAGTATTCCCCACGGTATTTCATGCACTTTTCCATACGCTCAAACCAGTCGTTATAATATTTGTTCCACGCCGAAGTATGGTACTCCAAATTGCCGATAAAAAATATTCGACTGCTTCTTCACTATACACCGGAACCGTTGATGTACGGGCTTGCGTTGTCCTGGTGCAGGATGATGCACTTCTATGGGTTGGTTTTCCGAAACTCGATGATAGTTTGTGGTAAACAGACTGTGGTCTACCTACCGCTCTGCATTAATTGTCCTACGAACCCCTTGTTCAATCGTCACAATGGGACCTATTTTCGCTACGTACGTGGCTACCATTTTCTTTTAAGTGTTTTGTGAGCGAACAACTCTTGTCGGTTTTGGCTCATCCTGAATGTCCCAAACTATTTTCTATAAAATGATATTGTTCCTAGAAATACAATCTTGACATATTCAAGCCTTGACAGTTCTATGTCTACGATTTTATGCGCTAGTGTGAGGTAGATCGAAGTAGGTAGCATATGCCACCTCCTCTGTCTAATCTGTTATTATGAGCTGCAAACCTTTTTAGCGTCCATCGTACTAATAAAGAAAATTTAAATATAGATAGGTACCTTATAACCATTAAATAAGCTCACACCAATATAAAAAATATCAACGAAAATAAAATTAAGTTATTCAACACTTTTAGCCTGGCTAACTCACCTTTCTCTGTGTTACTCATGTGGTTGAAAAGGAAATAATATCGGATGAGAATTCTTAGTCTTATCTAGACATGCATCGCGCGGATCGCGTGTGACCGATTTTTTGTTCGTCCTTTCAACTTGTATTGTTGGTCCGAAAAACCAGTCACAACGATAAGGACATAAAACAAAATATATGTATCTTGTCTCATTTAGTCGTATTGTGATACCCAAACGTAATCAGAAAACGTTAAAGCCAACATAACGGGCCTAATTGTGGTTTCACTCATCGAGCAAACTTTTTGTTTACCAATGGAATACGATTGGTATTTAGACGCGAACGTTTTGGGTATACTGTCAGTTCAGACGTATTCACGTCGGACTATATAGTTAACTACCGGAAAGTTAACTATGAATCTCGCACTTGAGGTACAGGTACAATCGTTCTTGCTAAGTGCTCATAACACAAAGTTTGAACGGTATCTATGGTACAATATGTAGGGTCAGTACCCACTATGCCAACAGGGTCGCCCATAAACCTATATTCGGAACTACAAAAAATATAAATAAGGAAATTGTAATACGGCGGTTAAAAGGGTGGCCTATTGGCCGGTTCCCGTCAGGTGCTGCACCAACCTCCGAAAAAAAACAGTATAATATCAACAATAGCACTTTCAAATAACAATGTTCAATCCTAAACACGTGCAAGGAACTAAAAACCTTTTTTTGCAAAACTAACGTGGCCAGTATTAGGCAAAAATACTCACACCATTCCGATTTCAACTATATTACTTGAATACTAAGGTGGTTTTTAGTTTGTGAGTACGGTACAGTTGCAACTTTTTGATACATAAAACGAAGTAAATGCAATTTAAATACAAGTATATTTTTTCTATCACCCTAAACGTTATATCGACATGATAGAGTCGATATTTGGGTGATTAATTTTCGTTTAAGTTTGTGAAACTTTCTACCTGTTACGCAAAATAAGGGTTGGTACATAGATTAGTTATGGTACGGATTTGTTTTGTGCGCTTTGTAGAGATAGAACCAATTTAGTAAATGTTCACAAGTCGATGGCGAATATTGATTTGCGTAAGTTTGTCTATCTAGTGCAGGGATTCCCAAACTATTTTGCGCAAGAGACTCTTTTTCCCAAATAAACTGATACCTCAGCCCCTATAACCAAAACATTAAAATTTCTATCTTTACTTTTTTTCACATTGATAGAAAATAATTACAATAGAATAATTTCATCGGTCTCAAACTTATGAACGCTTATCGACTTGTTGAGTTCTCTAAAAGTACAACAATGATACTTCCTACTAAAATATAAGTCACTCTTATAACAAGTTGGTACACGTGACACAACTTATACAGTATCTTGAAAGTTTCATATAAGAACTTGTGTTATACATTGTGTGATACATAGTCGAAGACCACCCAAAAGTTTAGGTACCCCGAAATGTTTACGTACCTCGAAAAGTTTGAGTACCCCAAAAAGTTTTATACCGGAACTTCTTAGCATACCTATAGGTCACTTACCTACACACATTCATAATTCAATCACCGCTCGGCACCGAAGCCTCGGACCACTTATACCCCGCATGTTACCCCAAAAAAATGAATAAAGTAATTCGCCACCGTAAATACCATCCATTAACGCGCAGGTTATGGTTTGCCGAATCGTTGCGCGTATATACCAAGCAACCTATGAGAATTGAGCAATCTGATAGCGAGGCACGGGTAAAAGGTTAATGTTTCCAGATGGTGATCGGAGTACGGTCTTTATTTTTTCAACCTACAGTCTTATTAAATGGTTCTCATCATAATATGGTATTGACCTGTGTTTTCGGAATTTGATACACATTCTACTGCGCAGATAGTTGGAATATTTATTCGCAACACAACGGCCTATACAGAGCAAGAACATTCTGATGACCTGATGACCTTATTTTAAACCATTCGAAATAAATATCGGAAACGGAATGGAAAATTTCCGAACTGGATTACCGCAATCGCTATTAAAATTTCCGAATTTGATACCAAATCGTTTTTTCAAAAAGGTTCCGCCGGAAAGCTCGTCGGGAGCGACACCAACAACGGAAAGTTTCAAATCCGTTTCCGATGGCGATTCCGAATGGTTTAAAATAACCATACAGATTAGCTCAGTTGGTAGTGAGTCTGCCTTCTACGCTGAGGGTCCCGAGATTGAAACCTAGTAGCGACAAACTTTGTGTGATGATCACGAATGCTTGTACCCGAGTCTTGGATGTCTAGTATATGCTGTTAAGTACCTACCAACTAATTTTAAGGGAGATTTGTATTGTTTGAACTAAGACGAACGAAACTTATTGATTTCTTATATTTACGCGAGAATTACACATTGAAATAAAACTAATTATACGGATTTTACCGCGTTTAATTTATGTTGTCTTCGTTCCCGACGTTTCGGCTGCTTAACAGCCATCATGGTCACGGGATGACTGAGGTGTTAGACGTCCTAGTGCCATAGAACTATATACAGTATGTCCACTGTACGGTACCCATAATACGAGTACCCACAGTATCCGTTGCTTAGTTTGGGACCGTGCAGTTGGTGTGTTCGTCTGGCGATATTTATTTTAGTTAAGTCACCATACACTGTACTCACAGTAATGCTAGTATCGCGTGTCAACCAGAAATTCGTGCTAAACCCTACCTGATGGTTATTTAACCTAATTTATCGATTCGCTTACAGACCAAACCTTTTACTGGTTACGCCTTGATGATCGAATACCTCAATGTATTTTTATTATAAATTTAGTTCGTTGAAATAAAACTAATTTTATCTCGTATTATTTACGTTCCCGACGTTTCGGCTGCTTTACAGCAACCATGGTCACGGGAGGACTGAGGTGGTTGACGTCCTAGTGTCATAGTTTGACCGGGGTACCCTCATATTTAGTTGTTGCGGTCCAACTACACATTGAAATAAAATTTGTTTTATTTCAATGTGTAGTATTCGCGTAAATATAAGAAATTCATATGTAATCATTCAAGTTTACTAATAGGTACCTACTGTAGACCAACGAGTTTTATCTATAACGACTGGAAATATTGAAATTGTCGCTTAATAGTTGCTTTTTGTGCACCCAACGTTAATGAGTCACATTGAGGTGACATTAAATAAATAGCTTGTCATATCCCGTGTTTGACTGTTACCAACTGGACGGACTTGCTTTTATACTGATTCCTGTTTGCTGTGCTTAGTTATAGCTCTGTCGTTTTGGTTATGGAGTCGCGATAATGTAGGATCTCTGATTTGAGCTAATTTAATTGTCAAAAACGCTAAAAGATAAATTTCATTTCTCTTTTGTTTTTTTGTTTGTTAAGATTTTATTTATTACTTGATGACCCGCTGTACTTCGTATCACCTATCCTAACGACATTCAAACTCTCCTTTCGTCTGACGTTCGACAGACCAGCTGACAGTAAGAAAAAATAAAGCACAATAAGGACATATTTTTCGTCCTCGCAACTTTTCCATATTTTCTCACCGTGTAAACCTTCCCTGGACTACGGCAAACATTTCAACACCAAAATCAGCTAATTCGGCCCAGCCGTTCTCGAGGTTTAGCGAGACAAACGAACAGCAATTGATTTTGATTAGTATATAGATGATCATTATACAATTTAGAAAATAAGACAATGTGATTTTTTTTAATAACTAGAACGTTTGATGTTATTATGAATATTATCCACAAAAAAGTGTATCTTATAGTACATTTTGAGAAGGAAGCTTAGGTGTGTGAAATTAATTTCAAATGTAATAATTTCACATCTTATTTATTTTTTGTAGTTCGCAAATATGTTGTTCTTAGTTCAATTTCATTATTGGAGATACATTTATTTTTAACCGACTTCAAAAAGGAGGAGGTTCTCAATTCGGTTGTATTTTTTATGATTCGAATGAGTTTATTTTTTTTTCATGGAAACAATGACAAAATACGGAGTAATTTAATACAGCCTCATTAAAGTTATTTTATTAATAGAACTGTTGGCAACGCATGATCTTTTTTGTATCTCTTTTATATGTCATTTTGTTTGAATAAAGATTGTTGTCAAACGTGTCATTGACCGACTTTTGAGACGAACGGTCGCTTTTTATTTCCCGATTTTGATCCCAAATTCTTCGCCACTCCAGCGCCAACAAAGTGGTCCATTCGAGCCGCATCTGATGTTCCACACTCCGCCAAGAACAATGATTAGTACAAGGAGTGCCAAAAGAAAAGAAGAGTTGGAAAGGGAAGCGCTTGAAAAAAAAAATGACGATCGAGAACGGTCAATGCTAGAACACCAGAATGTTACGAAAGCTGTAGGAACAGATGATACCAGGACCGAAGTGAAGAAAAATATACCTGGACCTTCTACAGTTAAAATTGTTCAGAAAACTATGACGGGAAAATTATCAACATCAACGTCGATCGCAAGAAAGAAAGGCCTACTTAAATTGAAAGCCGCTGAAGCAAAGGCTCGCATAAGGATGGAGCTGATTGATCAAAAGTTAGCAATGGACCTGTCGGAAGCAGAAAGGGAAAGCAGTTGCAGTTTGCAATCGGAGGAACATAATGACCGTTTAGTGGAAGATTGGATAGACAGCAGTCAGCAGGAGGTGCAGGCTCTCAGCCCGCCGCCGCCCGTTGCGGTACCCGCACTCGAAGCACGCCCGCCACCACCAGCAACCGCTCAGGGTGGCACTAATGATACCGTGCACGCACTGGCGAGTGCACTGAAGGACCTAGCTGCTATTTCCGCTAGCGGTGCCAATGGATGTAACGACAGAATGCTCAACCGCTTGTGTACACCGAGGGACTTACCATCGTACTCTGGTGATCCGCTTGAATGGCTACAGTTTAAGCGTGCCTATGAAGAATCCTCTCAGGTCTGTAACTTCAGTGACAGGGAGAACTTGTGGAGACTGAGGAGGAGCTTGCACGGACCAGCCAAGGACGCAGTTACAGCATTACTTATTGGTGCTACATCACCGGATGCAGTGATGTCTACCCTGGAACTTCAATTTGGAAACCCTGATGTCATCATCTCCAGGATCCTGCAAGACATCACTAGATTACGCCCGATGGCACAAGAGTACCAGCGGGAGATCATACCCTTCTCCATCAAGATCAAAAACTGTGTAGCTGCCGTTAGCGCCATGGGCTGTCAAGAGCATATACACGGAACGAGCGTGGTGTCGGTTATTCTCTCGAAGCTACCGACAATATTGATCTCGAAATGGACTGACTACAGTTATCCTCTTATCAGCGAGAGGACCAAGCCGAAACTTGTGATTTTATCCGAGTTCCTTAGTGAAGAAGCTGTGAAAATATCAAAGACATTCGTTAGTGTATCAACCTTACAAAATTATCCTAAACATAATTACAGTGAGAACTATCGAAACCGCACACAAACTCTGTTAGTGCATAATGAACTCAGTGACATTAACAATACGTGTCGATTTTGTCGCACATCTAAACACTCGTTGGCTGGTTGTAAGAAGTTTAGAAAAGCGTTGCGCAAAGATCGATGGACATATGTGAAACGGAACGGTATATGTTTTAAGTGTCTGACGTCTCGGCATACACAACATAATTGCACGGCACCCGTGTGTGATATTGATGCATGTGGACTATCACATCACCGCCTGTTACATTACACTGTAAACAAAGCTTCGCCACAGTGTAACAGTGTCAACATTACCGATGTGACAGAGACTAATCAGACTGTGGAAACTATTACGAACATAAACAATAACAGCCGAAAAGTTTTGTTGAAAACAGTGCCTATTAACCTTCATGGACCTAGTGGAACAGTTCGTACTATTGCATTACTCGATGACGGCTCGACTGTCACATTGATTAGCGACGCGCTTGCGTCCAGAGTAGGACTACGTGGGACTAAGCAATCCATGCGTGTGTGTGGTGCCTGGGACAACAGTGAAGTCTTGTGCGATAGCGAGATATTGGACTTAGAGTTATCGAACAAGGACGAAACAATGTTTAATATTCGCGCGCGTAGGGTAAATAATATGACCTTACCTGTGCAGAGTGTCACCGCCAGTGAACTTCGTGATTATGAACTGATGAAACCTGAAATTAACGATCTGATTAGTAATGGACAATGTAAACCAGAACTTTTGATAGGACAAGACAATTATGAATTGCTCTTACCTTTGGAAATAATCAAGGGCAAACTGAATGAACTTTACTGCACGCGTACTCCGTTGGGTTGGTGTATCCACGGATGTCTTCGCTCGTCCTATGATGAGAGAGCGCCGTCGCAGTCTACGTTGTTCCTATCTCAAGAACCGACCAGCGCGAGCACAGAGTCTGAGCGTATTCTACGAGATATGC
Organism: Pheosia tremula; assembly: GCA_905333125.1. Classification (NCBI taxonomy): domain Eukaryota; kingdom Metazoa; phylum Arthropoda; class Insecta; order Lepidoptera; family Notodontidae; genus Pheosia; species Pheosia tremula. The sequence goes on along the minus strand of HG995416.1, from coordinate 7,459,978 downwards.
ACGAAGAGATGCGCCCGTCTTTTGCGATTGATTCTGTAGGCATCTCATCTAAGCCTAGACAGAACACAGAAGATGTACGAGCACGTGAGCATCTGGAACGCACGGCCAAATTAATTGATGGAAGTTGCTACGTACGGCTACCGAGAAATGATTCGAATTGTATCATAGCCGACTCGTACCCAATTGCTTTGGTGAGACCGAGACGTGTCCAGAAAAAGATGAAGTCGAATCCAGGCTTCGCAGTGAAATACAGAGAACGAATTGATAATCTATTTGATACATTGGGCTTTGATGTCTCTCTTAAGCGAATTCCAACAACGATAAGTACAGCTAAGAAGAAAAATGCTAGACGGGAGATGCTACGAGTATTGATATCCAAATTCGATGTTTATGGATTCCTATCACCCATCACTATCAAACGAAAAATCATGCTACATGATACGTGGAAACCTGGTATTAGCTGCGATGACGTAATACCAGACAAGGCGAGCGAGTCGCACGATCTGAGTACTAACGCACTGAATAGCGAACCGCCGCCGCCGCCGACGCCGCCGAGCCACGCGCCCCAGCATCGCGGCCAAGCTTAGTAAGCGCGCCTGTTTGTAGCGCTACGAATGATACGAACTAACGAGAACAAACGATATTACCTTACCTACAAAGATGAACCTCGCCGACGAACCTGTGAAATGAAAACATTGGTAAAAGATTGGTTTTACGGGCTATCATTTTATATGAAAACGAAGACTTGTGGCCGTTGAATCAGACACACAGCAACTTGATGATCGTGACGAGGACCTAGAATGTGTGAATTATATCCTCGTCATACCTGTATGCTTACCTGCTGTACCTGAACTTGAACGGATTCCTTCGTGGCCTCGCCTACTGCAATCAACTTGTATGATGTTGAACTTTATGGAAAGATGTAAAGAACGTACTTGCAATGCTGACCTGAAATACTCGCTAGTCGGGGACACTACGACGGCAGCAGCACGCGTCGCATTCATACCAATGGGGATTGAGTGCTGTTCCAGCACTGGGGAGGGGAATGTTGGCAACGCATGATCTTTTTTGTATCTCTTTTATATGTCATTTTGTTTGAATAAAGATTGTTGTCAAACGTGTCATTGACCGACTTTTGAGACGAACGGTCGCTTTTTATTTCCCGATTTTGATCCCAAATTCTTCGCCACTCCAGCGCCAACAAGAACTATGTTTAATTCTTGAATCTGGATGATCACTAGCCAGTGTAAAAGAAGAATTGACCGTTACAATACCCCATTAGAACCCCATAATTGACACTAATCGACATGCTACCTGCATGGGAAACCTAAATATGATCCCATAGCCGCACGGATCATTAGATTAACGATGTCAATTTAATTGAATGTCCCATGCAATACTATTATTAGGTTTGGAAAAATAATTCAGAATGGTATTGACTATATAGAGATAGCGAATATCGTGACGAAGCTCGCAAGTCTTTTGAAAGACATGTGAAGTTCACCAACCCTTCAGATCTTTTTTGTCTTCCTGGAGGGAAGTAGATATGGTGGAAATGTAAAATATATTTAAAAAAAAGAGCAACCATGAAGTTTCTTGCCCGTTCTTCTGCATAGGAACGTCATTCCGAACGGGTGGTAAAGTAGTAGCATAATATTTGGAACTTTTGACGATTCTTAAGTACTATACTTATTGGTCTACGTGAATAAAAGATATTCTGATTCTGATTCTGGATAATTTTCTTCCAACTCCTCCTAATTTTATCTTTCGATTAAATTCGTGCGGGTTCCAAGTCAATTAACTTTATCCCGGGACTCGCCGAGGGTCAAACCTCGGTGTCATCATTGGACACCACTGTAGATCCTGGCTTACAGGAGTAGCAGTGGTGGGGAGTGTGTGGCGGGCCTAGTCCCAAAAAAAAGCATATCCTTACCCAAGAGCTCATCTATTCAAAGACAGACACTCACTTTATGATGACTAATAAAACACAGTCCCCCAGATAACTCACATTACGGGATTTAAAACTGACAATTATACAGGGTGCGTACTTAACTGTTGTTTATTGCTTCGCTTGACATACTGTGCTCAGGGTGTTTTATTTTAAGTTTTATGTGTTTTCACAGTCGCGGGACTATTGGGGGGCGTTTGTTTTAGTGTTTCTCTGGTTACCTAAGGATCTCGTGGTGGGGTTTGGAATTGACATTCTTAGGCGAATGTATAGTCATTTTTAAGCCCTAGTTGCTGAAGCTAGGTTAAGACCGTACCCCCAGGTAGGGTCTTAATAATCGCAGTGCGAGCGATTTAAAAACGAATAGGAACCAAAAATAAAATAGATTTAGCTTATCTGTTATTGCTGAAGCAAGTAGTATAGTCAATCACTATAATCATTGCAATCAAATTCATACCTATCGGGCGAATAAAAAAAAGTACATCGACTCGGTGACTCGCACAGAGATGACTTGGGCTGGAATCAGTCAGGTGGCTCGGTGGAAAGGATCTAGAAAGTCGACCACGAGCTGGAAGACGAAGTGTAGGACGGCCCCCCACAAGGTGGACCGATGATATCACACGCGTCGCAGGAAGCCGGGAGATGCGAGTGGCGGAGGACTATGGTGTGTGAGAGGTCTATGTCCAGCAGTGGATGGCTTTAGGCTGATGGATGGATTCAATTTTTCCTCCGGCGATGTGTACGTGTACAGCATCTACTTGTTGTGCTATCTGTAGCATCCCAAATGTCGTTTTTGTTTTGGTTCTTATTCATGTAGTGCCAACCTAATGCCCCACCAGAATTAAAAAATAAAACGAAAAGTCATTGGTCTTTGTCACCCCAGCGATTACACCTATTATCCTAATCTCGGAGACGAATAATAAACCAACTTTAACTGCCAATAAAATATTTAACACCGTAAAGATCCCTAAAGAAGCTAGATCGATGGCGTTTTGTGTTTTTTGGGATACACGAACCAGTAAAACTTGCCCTCTTATGGCCGAAGAAACGCTGATGTTTGTTAAGATCCGTGGAGCGTTCTGTGGGTCAACTAATTTGGTGCGTCAACACAACATGTTTTTATGATACTATTTTAAATATGCCGTATAAACGACGCCCAGCTTACAATTTATGGAGCACGTAATTTTTGTTGGGTAAAGACAATGGTTTTAATTATGTTCGGGTGATAACTACCGGTAAAATACTTTAGTGTTCCCCGGCTTTTCAGGTATTATTTAAATGGCGAACCGTAAAGTTTACCAAATGACGTCATAAAATGCGAGTTCAAATATAGAATGGATGTTTTTGAGAGCGGAATAAAAAATAGTAATTATGAATTTAGTAGCTCCTCAAGATGACTTGTTATTTTTTATGTTACTATGATTAAGATGGAAGACTTGATCTCTTAAACATATAACATGTCTCATACCCACGCTCGTAATACCTACCTATAAATAAATCTACAGAAACCGACCCAATATACAGAGTGATTCAAAAGAGGAATATTATCCTTTCGAACCTGCTTTTCTTTAGCGCATTTCTGATCACCGTGCGTTTTTTTTAAATTGTTCTTAAAATCACAACTGCCAATTTGTTAAGAACAAACGTATTATTTTTAAATCTACATATTGAAATTCTCATTTCACATAATGACTACAAATGCGCTATAGAATCGCAGGATCAAATGATAGTGTATTCTTTCTCAACCACGCTGTTTAATAACGACACTAGGTCTTATACACTATTGTCAGTAGCTAAGTATACACTTAACCAAAGGAATGAGATTTCAAATTCATCCCCAGAAGAGGACTCAGTTTAGGCATATTAATATTTTGACTAAAGATGTATAAATAAGAGTGAAATAATTTATAGGATGCCGGGATTAGTTCGTGAGCTAGAATTAGTACCTTTATAAATCAGTACCTGCGATCCTCGTTTCCGAGGCAAACGTTCTAACAACTTGGCTATCACTGCTTATACCTTTATAAATACTTTCCAACAAAACCCTTTCAAATAAATTCCACACCATCAAACCATCACTCGAGAACGTACACACAACAAACAAACAGACAAACTACCAAGGGATTACTTCACACATTTAATAGCGCAATAAGTATGTTTGAATGCCCTCGTATTTATATAAATATGTCGTGAATGATTCGAACTTGACAGTTACAGCCTTTTTAACTACTGAACCCCTGGAGTATTGGGACAAAGGCGTCCCAATGTTTATGATATAATTAATTTTGATTGAAGTGTTAAATATCTGAATAATTAATTGTTCCGGTTGGAAGCTTTGGAAGTATATTTAAGAAATATTTTTCGAATTTGTGGAGTTATATTAGCATGAGGGCGGTTGGAATTACATAATATCATTTCCCAGTAACGGGTTTCCCCGGTTTTTGAATGATAATACCTATATATAGATAACTAGCTGCGACCCGCGGTGTTACCCGCGATTAAAAAGTTAAGTTTCAAAAAACACGGTTCCTGTATGCTATCCCAAAGGAACCGTGCATTTTTCCGGACTAAAAATTAGCCTCTGTCATTTTCTGACCCCTAAACTACCATGTCTGTGAACTTAGCAGATCATTTCCCAGCAGATCAAAAAAAAGGAGTTCTGGCCGCATGCAGGAGAGTTCTATAGTTCCTGATACTTTTCAGCGATAGTTCTAGCGATTTTACCTGAAAAAAATCATTTTATAGCGAATACAAATTAGCAGTGAGTTCTCTACTATTATCGATATTGTGTATTTTGTCGAGAAGTGTAGAACACTGTATTCAACCGCGCAACACGTTTCCATTAATGTGTGCTTTAGACGGTATCGTTAAAAACTGGTAGGCGCGGTAAGGACGTTGATTTAGGTACCTTTATTACAAATAGCTCACACGTGCAGCGCAATAGAGTTTATGTGTGTCACTATGCTTTTATTGGACGTAGTTGTGGGCTGACACTGCATTAGTTGCCCAAGCTTTGTTGCTCTAAACAATTGAGCATGCACATAGGCTATGATTGTATAAGAATATTGTCAATTCATTTGTTTCCTACAATTCCTCGATTGGATTTGTGATTGGCAGGAATTTCGAGTTCCATTGAAAAGTGTGTTTAATTTATTATCATTTTATCACTCTAGTGCAGAAATACTCACAAGTATTTTATTTTAAGTCTTATTGGCTTAAGACTTATCGGTTTTGAACGTAGGTACTCAAATACCTATTAATTGATGGAGTGGTTTGAAACATTTACCTGTAAAGCTGGACGTCTCCCATAGAGGTTCTGGCTTGAAAATACTTGACTGTATTTGTCGATGTGAAAACTCGTAGTGAGCACCCTAGTATTTTTTTTCTATAACGCGTTAAAACTAAGCAGCTGTCAAATTTGAGCATAATTTTAAGTTCTATTGTTGCGTGTCGAATGCACTTGCCTAAATGAGAGTGTCTATTATTAGCAGTAATTAAAACGGTGTGAGCCGCGGGCGTGTTATCGACTAATGACTATTGGCGACACCTGGCTGCTGCAGCCGCGAGCGGGATTATGAGGCACGTGACCGCGATTGTTGCGTGATGCTTATTCCCAGCAGATCAAAAAAAAAAGGAGTTCTGGCCGCATGCAGGAGAGTTCTATAGTTCCTGATACTTTTCCGCGATAGTTCTAGCGATTTTACCTGAAAAAAAACCGACTGAAAAAATGATCTGCCAACTTCCCGTAGCAGATCATTTTCCAGTAAATAAAAAATAAATGCGTGTTCTTGACGCATGCACAATAGTTATATAGTTCCTGATACTTTTCAGCGATAGTTCTAGCGATTTTACCTGAAAAAAATTGCCTGAAAAATATTGCCTGCCAACTTCCCATAGCAAATCATTTTATAGCGAATACAAATTAGCAGTGAGTTCTCTACGCTTGCATATGAGTTAAAGCGTTCCTGATACGTTTAACTCTTAGTTCTGTCAATTGGACCTCATAAAACCTGCCCAGAACTCACACTGAAGTGTCAGCAAAGCATGGTAGAGTAGTAGAAATGACGAAAATTTGTAATCACAATAATTTTTTTTTTCAATGATTTTTATTAGAACTTGCGGCTAGAACTCTTTAGTTTCTCAAAGATCAGTACTAAAACTACTTCAAAAATAAAAATACACGCGCAGAACTCACGTTGGAATGCCAGCAGATCATGGAAGAGAAAGAGAATAGTAGAAATAGCTAAAATAGTGATATCTATGCATAATCACGACGAATTTTTTTTTAAATATTTTTAAAGACAACTAGAGGCCAGAACTCTTCGATTTCTCATAGATCGGTACTATATCTAGAGCATTAAATAAGTAAAATTGACAGAACTCACACTAAAGTGCCAGCAGAGCATGGTAGACTAGAAGAAAAGTCAACAATTTCTTATCAAAATGACTAAATTTTGTTAAAATATTTTAAAGATAACTGGAGGCTAGAACTCTTCGGTTTTCTATAGATCAAAGCCATGGCTATAGCGATAAATACAAAACATGTGCCAGTAGAAACGCTGAAGTTTCAGCAGAGCATGGTAGAAGGGAGGAAATGACAAAAAATTCTTATCACAACGATTAAATTATTTTAAATAATTTTAAAGACAACCAGAGGCCAGAACTCTTCGATTTCTCATAGATCGATACTATAACTACAGCATAAAATAAGTGACATTGACAGAACTCACACTAAAGTGCCAGCAGAGCATGGTGGAATGGAGGAAAAGTCAAAAATTTCATATCAAAATGACTAAATTTTGTTAAAATATTTTAAAGACAACTAGAGGCTAGAACTCTTCGGTTTCCCATAGATCGAAGCCATGGCTATAGCGATAAATACAAAACATGCACCAATAGGTACGCTGAAGTTTCAGCAGATCATGGTAGATGGGAGGAAATGACAAAAAATCTCATCAACACGATTTTTTTTTTTTAATAATTTTAAAGGCAACGATAGGATAGAACTCTTCGGTTTTCCATAGATCAAAGCCATGGATATAGCGATAAATACAAAACATGTGCCAGTAGAAACGCTGAAGTTTCAGCAGAGCATGGTAGAATGCAGGAAATGACAAAAAATTCTTATAACAACGATTAAATGCAAAAAATCATGTCGATCCTTTGCTCTATGAAAAATTCAAACAAATCTATCTCACGGTAACCATACCTTTTACCGGGATAAAACGTTACCTATGTGCTATTTCAGACTATAATCTATCTCTGTGCCAAATTTCATGCAGATCCGTTCAGCCGTTCTGGCGTGATTGAGTAACAAACATCCATCCGATATCAGTTAGATCAGAGTAAATAAGGCCTAGGCTAAGAGAATAACAAATGCAAATAATAGTTATGGCAATTACACAATCCTATCCAAATCCTGCTGCCCGAAGCGATTTTATCTAGAACCTAAATGAAAATAGCCTATAAATTGAAAGATCAATTTGTGAGCCCTACAATTTGACTTCAAATCGGAGCAGAGACAAAGACAATGGACTGTAAGCAGGTCTGGGACCTTGGCAGTGTGATTATAAAGGGTCGTTTATGCGATCACGAAGCGAAGGGCCGCTTAGAGAAGTAAACACTATGATCAATCTATACATCTATACATATAAATAAAATTGGAGTGTCTGTTTGTAATATTAAAATAACCGCGTTTTACTAAGTGCATTTAGATGTATACACGTTACCTATACCGAAACAACATTTTTTACAATTTTTGTCTGTCTGTCTGTCCGTCTGTCTGTCTGTCTGTCTGTCTGTCTGTCTGTCTGTCTGTCTGTCTGTCTGTCTGTCTGTCTGTTTGTTCCGGCTAATCTCTGACATGGCTGGACCGATTTTGACGGGACTTTCACTGGCAGATAGCTGATGTAACAAGGAGTAACTTAGGCTCTACTTTTGTTTTAGAAAAAAGAATAGGATATCAGGAAAAATAATTAAAACCAATGTTGCAGCAATGCGCCTGATTAAGTTTGATAGCAACAACCTGCAATGCGTCCCGCGGGCTCAGAACGCGCGAGCAGGCTGTTGCCAACGGCTGTGTCTTTGTTAAATACCACGCGGACGAAGTCGCGGGTAACAGCTAGTTATATAATATATATCGAAAAGGTTGAGTTGAATTCTGTACGTCAAGTGCGAGATTATTCGTAAGCTTACCGTCTACTTCATAGTATACGTATTTAAAAATTGTATGGAACATTGATAATTATAAATAATGTCCGCAAGAGGCGCTGTTCAATTTTCCTTACAATGTGTGTCAATACGTAAACTATAAATCATACTGTTAGCTTATGAATAATCTCGCGCTTGACGTGACTAGTGGTTGTCTTTGAGTAAGTTGAAAAAAAAAACTTTTCGTTTCTAAATACTGCATAGTAGTACAAGTAGCCGTCTCGCTTATTAAATGCACATCCTAAATTCTATTGTCGTCTCCCTCAATCGCATGATTAGCCTTTTGAACTATTACTGAAGTGTGCCTACAATGTAATGAAGGGTTTTTGTTGAATGGCTTATCGACATTCTTTTGGCTATTCCGATAGAAAATTTCTAACCAAATTTTTGGAAACAATTGCTCCTAAATAATAAGCTACCGATTACAAAATGTTGTTTAGTTTTGGAAGTGTTTGATATTATTTTACAATTTATTGAATCTTTTCAAAGTTATTTGCCTTAAAGGACTCTTGCCTTCACAAATGTGTTTTTGAGTGTCTAGTGAATTGTTAACCAGCTGTTCTATAGCATGTCCTGTTGAACTAGGCCATTGTCTGTCAGCGATCGATCGTTAGACAGACTGACAGTAGATTACAATTATACCGTATCGTTAGCAATTGATTTAGCTTTGTTTTGGTATTGTGTAAGATTATAATAATAATACCAGCCCTTTTTAATGTCCCACTGCTGGGCATGGCCCTCCCCTAAATGCGAGCGGGATTAGGCCATAGTCCACCACGCTGGCCCAGTGCGGGTTGGCGGACTTCACACATCTTTCGAGGGGTTCTCTCAGACATGCAGGTTTTCACACGATGTTTTCCTTCACCGTTTAGCAAGTGATAATCGTGGTTGAAAATGAGATTCGCACATTAAATCCAGAAATCCCAGAGGTGTTAGCCGGGGTATAAACCGGCGATCCTCGTTACCGAGGCAAGCGTTCTACCAATCTGGCTATCACTGCTTAATTGTAAGATTTGTAAGACTATCTTCAACTTAATCAAATTCCTTACACTGACCGATTGATATACAACGCCCAACTGTCTAGGTTGACTTTGATATTTGAAATGTGGAGGATATATTTTAAGAGTACCCTAGGGGTGTACTAAGGGACGATTTTTGGAATTTCGACCCTTTGTAGCTTTGGTATGAAGAAATAATTATTTTTAAAGTTACGTTCGGGCTCATGGCTAATGGTTTTATAAAGCAAAGAGCAGATATATATTGTTCCAGTATAATATACTCTACATTGTGGATACTATTAAAAAATAGCATATATTTATTATTGCTTCACCAGGGAGGCAAAAGCATTTCATAATACAGAAATAATATTATTATTAAGTACTTGAATATAGAATATTGATTTATGCAACTAATCATGTGATCTTGCTAAACGTTAAAATGTTTAAGTAGACTTAGGAAACAAATAATTGAAGTGCCATTATCTTAATTTGAAAAAAAAAAACAAGGTTAGAAACTTAGTTGAATCGTTATTATACTTACGTAGGTACTAAACCTATTCTTGACTACTTAAAATATCACTAATATCCTACAGGTAAGATCAGCCATGGCTAACAATATGCTCGTGATATCTGCGAGTTAAAAGTTGACCTAGCAACTATACTGTATTTAAAAAAAATAACTCTATGAACGCATTGCAGAACAACACCTATTGTGATCGCTGGAGCAAAACATTGGAAATAGGATATGTACCTTATCCTTAATGGAGTAAGAGTTATTTTGCCTTAATTCAACTGCATTAGTTAATTAGTTGGGATTGGCTAGTGTAGTTACCGATTATGCGCACGCGACGGAACCTGTAGAAACAAGTCGGTAAGTAAGAAAATACATGTTTTGAATTACAATTTATTTAAGTTTGTGTATACAGATTAGCAAATTATATTTGACTGAGTTTATTAGCTATGTATGGACGAACGGAGTGTATATGTCCTAGTTTGTTAGTTTTATTGAAAGATTCCAGTAGCTATTAAAAAAAAGTGACATGGTGCGTGTATAAACTATAGGGGTTCAAAATCAGATTCTCAACCAAGAAATTATGAATGTGTTCTGCCAAGGCAAATCTGTGTTACAAATGAAACACCACATTTTACAGGCATTTTCTTTCTAAAATTACGTTTTTTTGGGGTTACTCTACTTTACTACATGGCATCAGTGACTCATACGGCATACAATAGTTTTCTTGCTTTCCTCGATACAGTTAACCGCACATTTTCCCACGATCATTTCATTCCAATAAAAACCTCTCTTGGTAGGTTACAATGAACATACACGACTTATGGAATTTGAATTTTGTTTATGCTGAAATAAAGACGTATTTCGTGTGGGAGAATATCTGGTTAACTGATTGTATTATAGAGTTTTTAATTACGTGGTATGTATCCGCGTTCTTTATTTAATCTGTGACCCGAAAAAGATTTCTATTAAAAAATAAAGATGTGTAATGTAAGATCAGTCAGGCTAGTGTGTTACATCTTTGGCGGAAAAGCTTGCTCTGAGGCTCTTTCAGCCAGGCGGGTGGTATGCCTGGCAAGCCGGCCGCTATGTCCCGACGGTAATTGTCGAAATCTATATGTAACGTGTTCCGAAAACTCTCATAGCGCGATGCAGGATTGTATGGAGAATTGTCAATAGATCTGAATGTCGTTTGCAGCGCCATCTGTGTAGCTTGAGGTGCGGTTAAAGTGGTCGCTACACATCAATACTGAAAAATTAAGACATAATATTATAGCGTCGTGTAGTATAGTTTTTTTATCTTTCCTTTGTATATACAAAGGAAAGATAAAAAAACTCGATATTACGGCTGCTTTAAAAAAATTACATTCCAAATTCAAATAGCCGCGCCATTTTGAATTCCTTGCGGCGTTAACAAGGAGCATATTGCGAGTTATAATTTGTACGGAACCCATTTAAACGTCAAATTGTAAAACGAAATGACGATTCGAGTGAAAGTATTACAATTCTTGCTCGCTTTATTGCGAAAATGGGTAATTTTTCGTGCATTTTTTACGACAAACACATTTGAATGGGCGAAATAGGCCTTTTTAGGGATCCCCTAATGTAATGGCAAAGAATACTCGGTTTTGTCGTTAAAATTAATGTTATGATAGGGATAAACATCTATCGTCGGTATGAGATTGTTTGAAATAATAAATAAATATCGCCAGACGACCACACCAACTGTACGGTCCCAAACTAAGCAACGCTTGTATTATGGGAAGGGAACCGTACAACGGGTGATCCCAGTATATAATACGTAAATAGATATTAAGCATACATGACTCGCGTACAAACATTCGTGCTCAACACAAAGTTTGACCCTACCAGGATTCGAACCCTGTACCGTCGGCACAGAAAGCAGGCTCACTACCAACTGAGCTAATCAAGTCGCCAATAATTAAGCGTCTTTAAAAATTACTTTCATGCTATTAAGAAATTAATTGCTTCCGTCCGCTTGGTATATATACACGTATTTTTTCACAATATTTTGCCACAGACACATAGTATACTAAAATAATGACCATACCATATACACAACTTATTTGACAGATATCCTAACAAATGCTATGTAATAAGTTATCGATAGAGTTTATGAACGCAATGCAAAATAAGCCCTTATAGTCAGAAACATCATCTTTTATAATAATAAAACAAAAAAAAAGCAAGCACGACACATCACTCAACCCTCAACCGCTTACAGGTTATTTATTTCCACCCCCTCGCTCTCCCCCCTAAATCGAAACCATAGCTCGTTCAAATGACCGAATATAATGACCTAACTATTGTCCTCGCCCCAATGTTTGCGAAGCCTCATTTATTTTTATAACAGCACGGGATTTTTAACAGAAAAGTAAAAAAAAAATGGTGGACATCGGCGATGATGGCCGGAATTGATGTCTCGTGACGGTATTCCAAATTTAAATGTGTCTCGGTGATTTTTTTCGTTTGTGTCGAAATGTGACCCATTCGACGTTTGGTGGGTTTTTTTTTGTGGGCTTGCTTTTAAATGTCAGAAATGTTTTGGGTTTATACTTTTTATAGGTGAGCAGAAGTATTTATAGTTTAACATGCATTATCAAGAGCGGTCTCAGTATTAGATATAACTATTTGATATTTTAAAAATATCTTATAGATCGAAAGAAAGAAAAAAAAATAGATAAACTTTCAAAGCTCTATATCTCACGCGACATAATAATCGACCTATCTACTTTTTAATTTCATACACACATTTTTTTTAAACATAACCGTCACTTGACGACAGCTTGGTCTAGTGGTTTGAACGTGGCCGGTCGGGTCACTACACCGGGTAGTTGCTGGTTCAATTCCCGCCTGTAATTTGCCCTGGTCTGGGTGTTACTAGGATCGCCCCCAGTCCATTGTACGGTACCTATAAAACAAACGTCGCTTAGTTGGTGTGTTCGTCTGGCGATATTTATTTATTTACTTTCCTCATTGAAATACAAACTTCACTAATTAACCAAAGACCTGGTCAGATACTGCAAATTAATTTAGCCGCTACTCATCCGAGACAAAGTACACTCACGACGAGCGTTCCTAGCCCAATTATTTTCTGTACCTACGGGATCCGGGATCCGTGTTTGCTGAGATCTTCATCCGAGGCGTGCCTTTGACTTGGATGGCCACTCGAATTTTGCATAACCAATTAGTTTTTGAACAAACTAAATGAAATGTTTTTCGGTTGGTCGCGGAGACCGCACTATGGCATTCGTAGGGTTTTATTTTTAAATTAAAGTATAATTTAAATTATGAATTGTTTGAGGTTATATTGTCTGAAGCATAGCTACAGTTAAAACAAATGCATGCTTATGTTTTTCTTGGGCCGTGAATAATATAGCAGGTTTTGGACACTAAAACAGTATTTAATCAATAAAAACACAGGAGCACATTAAATCATAACTAGGTAGCAGGTAGGCGCGACGAACGACACTGACCGCCGGCACGGCTCACGTCTTCGATATCTAACACCTCCCCTCGAAGTTGTGAGCAAGTCTCTTTAAACCTCATGTACATTCATCATACCTAAATTACGCATGCATTCATGATGCTTCGCTGCGCTCAAACCTTTGGTTAGAACATCAGCAGGCATTTTGTCTGTAGATAGGTATTTGAGATCAATAACACCTTGTTCGCACATATCTCGAATAAAGTGGTGCCTCACATCAATGTGCTTCGTACGCGAATGATAATTTCTACTTTGAGCAAGTTTAATGGCACCTTGGTTATCATTGAATAATGTCACACACTCATTGTCTATTTCAACATTATTCAAAACATCACGCAAATAGATAGCTTCCTTGGTAGCTTCCGAGATTGCCATGTATTCGGCCTCCGTGCTCGACAATGCAATGGTCCGTTGCTTTCGTGCTCCCCAACTAATTGGACCACCTGCCAATATAAATGCAAAACCGGAATAAGATCTACGATCTATTGCATTCGCACCCCAGTCTGCATCAACCACTCCAAACAACGGTAAGCCTGTTCTTTCATATACTAAACCGTAATCAGACGTGCCTTTCAAATATCTTAAAACACGCTTTGCTGCCTTCCAATGCTCAACATCATAATTAGTATTGAATTGACTTAAGTAATTAATGGAATATGCAATATCTGGTCGGGTGGAGACAGCCAAATACATTAACGCGCCGATTAAACTTTGATAAGGATACTGGCTCATCACATTATCCTTTACACATTTAGGGTTCTCTAACTTTACATTTACATCCATGGGGGTCATTATAGGCTTACATTCACTCATACCAAAGCGCTCCAACACCTTTTCTAGATACACACTTTGATTTAGGTACACTCTGTCGTCATTATCACGAGTAAACTCAATACCCAAACAATAATTAATTTCTCCCATATCTTTCATCTCGAATGCGTTAGATAACTGCCTCTTTACGTCCCGCAACCATACATTATTATTTGTAGCAAGAATTATGTCATCAACATAAATAGCAATTAAAAATATACACTCACCATTTGTTGCTACAAACACACATGGATCTTGGGGTAAAGCTTCAAAACCAATACTCATTAACTTTCTCACCAACTCTTTATGCCACTGCAATCCAGACTGACGCAAACCATACAAAGACTTCTTCAACACACACACACTATTTTCATACTTATTCAGGTCATGATTCCATCTTCTAACTGTCTGAATAATTTTCTTATCACTTATGATCTTTCTATGTGAACCAATCTTTTGGTTTGCGAGTACTTTCTCCAGAACATCGCGTAGCTGATCTGGTACTTCCATGTGTACTTCCTCTTCTAATGAGCCATTTAGGTAAGCTGTTACCACATCCATTTGATGCATCTCTAGTCCGTATTCCGCTGACACTGCAGCTATGAGTCTTATCGATGATGACCTCACAACTGGAGAAGAAGTTTCATGGAAATCCTCGCCTGGCCGTTGTGAACATCCTTTTGCAACGAGTCGTACCTTTTTCCCTGTAGTTTTAGTACTAAACACGAATCGGTTTCCAATCACTTTACGATTCGGTGGTCTAGGTACTATTTCCCACGTTCCATTCTTAATTTGTGCTAGGTACTCATCTTCTAAGGCACTTCGCCATTCATCAACTTCACCTGTCTTTTCGATTTCATTCCATGTCGTCGGTTCAATAGTCGCTATTGCTACTATTGGCTGTTCATTTGTATTTTCTTCCTCCGACTCATTCTCATTATCTGTATCAATTGCTGGTCTATACTCCTTACGCGGTCTTCCCACTAAACCAGTACGTACTATTCTGGGTCTTCCCCTTCCTCTTTTCGGGGGTTGAATCAATCTTTCCCACGAAACTGTTGCCATTCTCTTTCTTTGTTGATTTCCTCTATTTCTTTCTTCAACTGTATCGTTTACACTCTCAAGTGATTTCCTTGTCCTTATTCTACCTCTACTCGCTTTCAGATGAACTCTTCGCTCTTCTTCTTTATCGTTACCCACAATAGGCGCATTAGACATATTCAAGTCTAACAATATTTTGTCCTCATCTAAACTTTCTTCTTCATCAAGTATCTCCTTGTATTCATGCCTGAATGCCGTCTCATGCATAAATTTGACATCACGAGTAACTATTATTTTTCTAGTCTTCGGATCATGTATTCTATAGGCTTTGGATTGAACGTCGTAGCCCATAAAAACTCCTAGTTCAGAGCTAGAATCGAATTTTCCCTTCTGTGTACCTTTGTTCTTATAATAAGCTTTCGATCCAAATACGTGCATATATATTACAGTAGGTTTCTTTCCTTTCCATGATGTAAAAGGTATCTGCCCATTCAACGCTGTAGTTGGACATCTGTTCCTTATATAATTCGCAGTATGTACTGCCTCTGCCCAAAATGCCGGGGGGCTCCCTGCTTGACGCATCATACATCGTGCCATCTCAATCAGCGTGCGATTCTTTCTCTCTGCTATGCCATTCTGTTGCGGCGTATAGGGCGCTGTAAGTCTTCTTCTAATTCCTTCTTTCTTCAAAAAATCATCAAATTCATTATTAACGTATTCTCTGCCATTATCAGATTGAAGATTTTTTATCTTTTTTCCTGTGAACTTCTCAACATAGGCCTTATACTCTTTAAAAACTCGCAGGACGTCACTTTTGTTCGCTATGAAGTAAACTTCACACCATCTTGATTTGTCATCGATGAAAGTGACAATATACTTTTTCCCGCCAAAAGACTGATGTCTCATTGGACCACATACGTCCGTGTGCACTATCTCCAGTAGCTCGCTCGTGCGGTCATCACTACCCTTAGTAAAAGGTGTGCAAGTCTGCTTCTCACTAATACAGATTTCACACTCCGACAATTTTTCACTGTCATTTAATGTCAGGCCATGCACTAAACCACTCTTTGACATCGCCTTCAAGTCACGTTCATTAAGGTGCCCTAGGCGTTCATGCCAAAGATCTATGGGCTTCTTCATCTCAACATTATTCACTTCGTTCTTACTCATTCGAACATAGTATAAATTACCGATACGATCTGCCCTTATGTGAACTTTGTTTTTCTCGTCGATCACAATTGCATCATTTTTCTTGAAACGAACCTCGAACCCGCGATCTGTCATCTTTGCCACTGATAGCAGATTTGTTCGCAAGTCCGACACATAGAATACTTTTTCGATATCTATACGGCGCTCTTCGCTACCTGTATCGACTGAAAGACTGACTTTTCCAGTCCCGGTAATTTGTGTGCTTTCATTATTAGCTAAATTCAACTCTGATTCAAGCCGTGTGAATTCATTGATCATGTGCTTCTCATTGCACATATGCCCTGTACATGCACTGTCGATACACCAGATAGGATCCTTCTGCTTACCAATCATCACCTGTTCGGTGGTACTCATTAACATCGTCGTCGGTTTTTCACCATCTTTACTTTTTTCCAACTGTTGTGCGCTCTGCTTGTGTTTATTGAAATTTTTAATTTTGCATTCTCTCGCCATATGCCCACGTCGACCACAACGATAACACTCAATTTTATTTTTATTAAAATTATTTTGACTTCGGTTATCATTAGGGTTGTGTCTCTGGTTGGCATTCTTGTTAAGACGTCTGACAAACATGGCACCCTGGTCAACTACTTTAGATTTTCGGCCTTCAAAATCCTCGACAATCTTCACTTTCAACACTTCCGTTGATGGTAGATCATCACGCGACTCCATCGCCGTACGAAACATGGCAAAGGAATCAGGCAAACTGTAAAGTAGTAAAATTGCCAGTAGTTCGTCGATCACGACCAACCCAATTTCTTTGAGCTTTTTAACGGCATCAAAAAAATCCGCGATGTGCTTTCGCAGGTCATCTTCTTCCTGCATTCGTGTCAATACGAGTTTCTTTAATAACGAGGCTTTCCTGGCAGGCCCGCTCGACTGGTACATAGACTTCAATTTGTCCCAAATGTCTTTGGAAGTTTCCAAACCATCCAACGCCAACAACTCGCTTGGACTAACGGCCAATAATATGTCAGATTCGGCCTTTCCATCCATTTTAATCCAGTTAGCATACTTGGGATCCGTATTTGCCGGGAGAGGCAAAGTTCCCGAAACATATTCCCACAAGTCATTTTTCTTCAAAATTGCTCGCATATGAATCTTCCAAGTATCATAATTATCACCAGTAAGCTGATCAATCTTTATAGAAGCCATAATGGATTTTTTCAACTCCAACAACACTAATCGTTTGTTTACAACGCATGAGTCTCCAAAACGCAAACCATAAACCCGACAGTCTCCGCGTAACTTGCGATAACCCGCATTCCAATGGTTAACACGGTACACCGGAATGTTTTGATTCACTAATTTCACTGCAAATCCGTTTAATTATTCACAAAATCGTTTGTTCTTCACATGCTGGGCCAATAACCTCTTGGGCCGTGAATAATATAGCAGGTTTTGGACACTAAAACAGTATTTAATCAATAAAAACACAGGAGCACATTAAATCATAACTAGGTAGCAGGTAGGCGCGACGAACGACACTGACCGCCGGCACGGCTCACGTCTTCGATATCTAACAGTTTTTTATTTACATAAATACTTGAAATTAGATTTCGGTCTTTCGCTTTCTATTAATGAAAGATATTATCTATACATATAAATAAAATTGGAGTTTCTGTTTGTAATATTAAAATGACCGCTTTTTCCTAAGTGCATTTGGATGTATACACGGTACCTATACCAAAACAACCTTTTTTAAAATGTTTTGTTTGTCTGTCTGTCTTTCTGTCTGTCTGTCTGTCTGTCTGTCTGTCTGTCTTTCTGTCTGTCTGTCTGTCTGTCTGTTTGTTCCGGGTAATCTCTGAAATGGCTGGACCGATTTTGACGGGACTTTCACAGGCAGATAGCTGATGTAACAAGGAGTAACTTAGGCTATTTTTATTTTAGAAAAAACATAGGATCTCACGAAAAAAAATTAACACCAATATTGCAGCGTTGCGCCTGATTAAGTTTGATAGCAACAACCAGAAATGCGTCCCGCGGGCTCAGAACGTGCGAGCAGGCTGTTGCCAACGGTTGTGTCTTTGTTAAATACCACGCGAACGAGGTCGCGGGTAACAGCTAGTCTGTAATAAATTAGCTGCCTAAAAAGTATATAGGCTAGTTAAGTCACCTTAATACTTCCTTAGAGCTTGAAAACTAATACATTTTTTGTGACACACCATTGATGTATTCCATAATATTGAAATACGTATTATTTACATTGTATGACGTTTTATGCAAACCCATATCCACTCCACATTCCACTTTACGCTCCATATAGTTACGGTTTAATTTCAAATTGCAAGTACACGTCGGCAAAGATGATGCCAGTGGCAGTGTTTGCATATGCAAAGGGTGCTTTGGGTTGTTTTTCCTACTGATTAAGCGACAGAGTGAAGGACAGTCGAGTAGAGAAGTGTTTTAGTATTTTTTTTTTATAAATTTATAAATAAAAACGACTTCGTGACTGTATGTACCTATGGAAATATGAGCATGTTTGTATTGTTTAAAGCCTATTTTTGGGCGCACTGCTGAGCAACAGCCTCCACTATCCCTAAGTACCTAACCCCTCTCTTATAACTAATCATACTGACTGAATAGCATCAAAATCTGTGCACCCGCGTGAAGCAATGTAAAATTTAAAAAAATAAAGAAAATAATTTCACATGCTTAAACTGTTTTATATCCATTGCCGCATTTCAACAATATATAAGGTGTAACAATAATAGTGTCAAATATTTTAACGTGGCCAACAGATTATAAACTTAACATTCCCAAAAAATGTTATCACAAATTATTTATAAGACATTTTAAAAAAATCATTCTGTACTGAGCGCATGGCCTAGCGATGACAGGTCGTATTGTTTAAAAAAAAACGAACAGTATTCACACAATAATTGAATCAACGGGATCCATATTACTAACAGATTCATCGGTTACAATAATTTTGTTAAACCTAAAATTATTAATAACACTTTTGCTTATGACTGTATTTAAAACGAACACTGCCAAATATTTAGTTAAACTGCTACTGTTTATTTGAATCGCCGAAACTATCGGACAATAACAGCTTTGGATTGTCAATTAGCCGACACTGGCAAGTTGGGAGTACACACTTATGTCTTTGTGTCTTTTACGGGGTGACAGGCATTGTTTTCGGCAGTTTTGGAGATATATGATGAGTAAAATATCATAGTAAAAAAAAACATAGAACGTCATATGACGACCTGATTAGCGCAGTTGGTAGTGACCCTGCTTTCAATGTGTAGTCCTCGCGTACATATAAGAACAACTCTAGTGCTGTCTGTTGGCTGCGAAGATTATGCTAGCTTCAGTTGCTGAGATGGCTAGCTAGTTAGATGGCAATGTTAGGAGTCAGGGGGTCCCTAACCCAAGGGCCATAGGGTCTTGACTTGGACAGTCGCGATATGTTATGAGAAAGCTTGAAACATTAACGCACAAGACACGACAAGTATAAAAGGTGTCACAATAGTAGTGTTAAATATTTTCAGAGGTCCAACAGTAAGTTATAAAGGTCATATTCGCGTTGAACATAGTACTAGTAGTAGTAGTACTAGTAATATATAATACCAGCACTTTTAATGTCCCACTGCTGGGCACGGGCCTCCCCTCAAAGCGAGGGGCGATTAGGCCATAGTCCACCACGCCGTCCCAGTGCGGGTTGGCGGACTAGTATAGTTAGACAAATATCAAATACTCTTCACACATGTATTTTATATATAAACATGATTAATATGATTTACTAGGTAACCCTTTAAAATATTTTACACAAATTTTGTTACACCTTATATAAGTAGGTACTAAGAAGAAAACACGCGTATATATTCTGAACAAATCATACCGCAAGCTAGCACACGCTAAAACAAACTATTAAATCTTCAAACGGCTTACTAAACACATTTACTGATCATTATACGCATAAAGCGCCATCAACATACATCAACGTAATGCATGAAAACACATAAAACTGACGCACGGACAATATTTTCAATCGTAGCCAATAAATTCTGTGGCTAATCCTAAAGTTAAGGTACAATTTGCAAGCGGCAGCGGTTAAAGCTTACAAAAAAAAAAATAGGTTTGTGTCAGAATCAGAATTTTTTTTTTCATTTTGTATCAACATAGGTATTTTGCCAGTGTCAAGTAATATAAATTATTTCTGTTTTTGAGCATATGCACAGGCCCAAAGGCTCGGCCCAAGTAAAATACCCCATCCCTCACTTAGGAAAGTGATGGATACTTTACTGAAAGATTTTTCATGGATTTTTTGTGAGAAACTGAAAAGCCAAGTTTCGTCACTCGGTTTCAATTACCTACACTTGTGCACTTTAACGAACCCATAATGGTTAATATTCCACTTATATCACTCACTATAACGCGCAGGAACACTAGTTTTTGAAATTAAAACATAATTGACGCCATGACTTTTCAGTTTCCAGCCAAAAAAAAAACATCAGAATATTTTTTATTCACGTAGCCCATTATGTACAGTACTTATGAATCGTCAAAAGTTACAAATATATTATGCTACTGCTTTACCAGCCGTTCGGAATGCCGTTCCTATGGAGAAGAACGGGCAAGAAACTCCATGGTTGCTCTTTTTAAAATAGATCTTTTACATTTTTGAGCGGTACATTGTTATAGGTAAGTATGTGTCAACTGATAACCTCCTTTTTTTGCCAGTTTAATCAAAGATGCGTTAAAGTCTGATTCTGATATTTATGTTTTTACGTTCCCGAGGTTTCGGCTGCTTTACAGCAACCATAGTCATGGGAGAACTGAGATGACGTCCTAGTATCACAGTTTGAACTGGGGTACCCTTATATTTAGTTATTGCTTACGTCGTCTGGAATGTAAAAACATAAAATAAAAGCGATAAAATTCCAAGAATTTGTTTAATTTCAATGTGTAGTATTCGCGTAAATATAAGAAATCAATATCATGCAAATTTTTTGGACCTTCTATAAGAGCGTTGTAAGTGTTTGATAGCTTATGAATATAGACTAAATAGACTAGATTAGAGATATATCATCTCCCTATGATTCATTGGGTTTGAGCTGCAGACCCATATCGATTTTTGAGCCGCGGAAAAAAATGGAATGAATGCCGAATCATATCTCCACTTATGACTTGTACTACAAGTCGTTAACTTTAAACCAACTGACGCGTATGTAAATGAGTGTTCGTGTTTATTGTTGCTAGTTTTAATTGAAACCCAAACAGAGGCCACTCTGGGACAACACACACACCTGTGCACTACGATTTGTATGTCGGCCATTTTGGATATCGCTTTGAAGTGCTTTGTTCAGTATTATTAAAATAGTGGGAATTATACAAGAATGAGTCAGGCATATTATGAGACAGTAGGTTCGGTAATTATAACTGCAATACTTATAATTATTCTGCTCATATACTTGATTAAAAACAACATAATAATGACTATAAAATGAATTTATTATGTGTACTGATACAATAAAATTTGTATAGTTTAATTTGAAGACTTTACGAGAATGGAAAAGTCTAACTTTATTCTTTTGCCTTAAAAGGAGAATCAAAATAAATGCAAAATATTACACAATAATATGTACAACGAGAATAGAAATTAAAAACTAAATAGAACGAGCTACTATTTACTTAATATTTCCAAAAAAAAAAACAATAATAAAAAAGACAATTATTTTTAAACAAAAGAATGAATACTTATACAATTTTGAAATCGGATCACGATATAACACCTAGTTAAGTTTCTTTGAAATGCACCTAAGTAGTTACAAATATTTTATACCGTATAATTTTATATATCAGTATCAAACACGAAAGTTTTTTAATAGACAATCACTCACGCCTCATTATTAAGTTTTTTTTAACTTACAGTACCTTATTATACCCTAAGGATATCAGTCCCATCAATTTCACTTTAAACTTTGTTACTTAATAAGTTACCCAAGAAATTGAAAGGTATCGATTTTAAAAGCAGGCTAGCTGCTCCTGGGCCCTGGAAGTCTGCTAACACAATCGATTCATAATCGAACAGCAACCGCATAGTAACTGTCACTTTTGACAGATATCCCATACGTCTGTCAAAAGTGACAGTTACTATGTTGTTGCTGTTCGATTATGAATCGATTGTGTTAGCAGACTTGGGGCCCGAATAGCTGGATATTACCTTTTAACTCCTGACGGTATAAACAGGCTCATAAATCTTTTCACGAAGTTTGGATACGAAGCCACTGTCTTAACTTTATACTAATTGCACCTTAAAGCCATTTCGATTGTTTAGCTTGTACGATAGCCAACTAATTTATTTCAAGTCCCGGCACAGTAATGATTGAAGTTCTTACTCATCGAATGGTACACTTGTTTGCTTTGATACGAGTTTACTAAATAAATAATGTGATGCCGTTGAAACCAATTTTATATGTAGATGATAATGGATTGAGAATGTCGATTGATAGGTTTAGGTTTTGGAAATCGGAATCTAAACGCAGCAAGTCTAATAACTATTGCAAATTTCTTCATTCTTCAGTCGATAAAATTCTTCTGAAACTTCTTTTTCTAGCCAAGTTGGTAGAACGCTTGCCTCAGTAACGAGGATCGCATATTCAAATCCCGGCTCACACCTCTAGGATTTCTGGATTTCATGTGCGATTATCACTATACAAAATCTATCAGGAAGATTGGTCGACGCAACCGGCGACCTAAGGCCGGGCATTTCCTCGCTCAGCGAGTAGCTTCGGCTATTCAGCGAGGAAATGCGGCCAGCATCTTGGGTACGCTACCGCATGGGCCAAATTTTTCACACTTTTTGTATATATTAAGTGGGTAAGCTATCATATTCTCTTTTCAAATTATATTTGAAGGGTTGTAAGTCTAAAGGGTCTAAGTGCCAATTTTATTTTTTTGAGATATAACAACAAAAAGTTGCTTGGCTTGGCACATAGATCGTATTTTTGTAATAATATAGTTTTTTTTTGGCACTTGCAACCGTACTCTATGTATACTTATATTCGTCTTACACATGGAATAGAAATTTCATCTTGCCCAGTTTTCTTTATGAACGACTTGGTAAAACGGACCGTCGCAGTTCAGAATGGTAATATAACTTGAAACCTGCTAGATAATCACTGGCATTACGCTTATCAACGCACGCATCTGCAATTGAAGGGAATAAAAAGCTGAGTACCGCTAGGCCGCACGTGCTGGCTCTAGTAGACTCTATATTTTTTAAGAGGCTTTTATGCTTTGTGGTGTGAAAAGGATAACGCGATTGACATTCACGTGTGATAAACGGCGACTGAAAGATTGATGTCGAAAAATCTAAAATAATGTTATTTATTTTAAAAACACAATATTGAAAAAAATATCTAATGATAATGTGTTTTTTTATTGTTCTAGAGTTTTCTAACCAAAGCCTATTAATTTTGTTCTACTTAACTATGACTTAACTTTAAAAAAAATATACAGGATGTATGGGGTATAGGTACGTAAAGTTTGTGTAATAGTTTCCCTATGTCTATAACAAAATTATAGAAATCATTTATGTTGAAAGTCTGGAATTATAAATATTGTCTTTTTTGAGCGCGCAGTGTATCGTAAACAACGCGATCTGTAGTGTTATTCTGTAACGACAACCTACAACTCACGCGTGAGTCCAAAAGTGAATTGTAAAATTTCAATACAAATTTTACATTTAACCACCGGAATCACGCTCGAAATATGAAATTTAATGACAAGCTCACATCGCACACGTGAATTCTCGGGTAAAATGTAAAATTTGTATTGAAATTCAACAATTCACTTTTGGACTCACGCGTGAGATATGAGATTGTCATTACAGAATAACACGCCTGATCACAACGCCCCGCGCGAGACCCGACGCGTGCGAGTGGCGAGCGCGCTCAAGCGTATCGAGTTTTAATTTACATTGAAGTTTTAGGTTTAAATTAGTAATTATATTTTTTTTGAGAAAGACCTAGATCCTATTAGGAATTCATGGTAAAATCAATTTAAAATAACTGAAACAATGTGTAAATTTCATGAAAAGATCGACGAAAAATTCAACTCTGCGGTGGTCAGAATCATGAGTTGAATCTATAGTATCAGTTTTCGATACGAAGCCCATTTCACCCTGTATATCGAAAATAATCCAATTTGGCATAAATTGTCGAAGCAAGTAGTTAGTACCGACTCTACCAGCTAACTGTAATGTTTAAGATACTGGAAGCAAGTACATCATGTTTAATGCCTCGGCGCCAACATTAGCTCTATAAATAGAGTCCGCATCTGATGGACACGAGCGTACGATGCTCTACATTACAAATCATAGTAGTAGAGCCTTTCAAGTAACGACTATGTTTAGTTCAAAAATTATACCATGCGATTTTGTTAATTATTTGAGGTGAACTTGTAAACCATGAGTAAGACAAGGATAAGGTTGTCCCTCTCACCACGTTAAATGTAAAGTCAAGCCTCCATTTATAATAATAATAGTACCAGCCCTTTTTAATGTCCCACTGCTGGGGCACAGGCCTCCCCTCAATGCGAGGGGGATTCGGCCTATAGTCCACCACGTTGGCCTAGTGCGGGTTGGCGGATTTCACACATTTACTGGTGGTAGGCTTCGGCCGTGGTTAGTCACCACCCACTGAACAAAGCCATGTCGCCAAGCGGCCTAGCCGTGTTCCGGCATGATGTTCGGTGTTGCCATTCATGGATAGCGGGTCAGATCAGCTGCGCTGCATGTGCGTAGTGAATGTAGCGTCTCGATCTACTGCCGCCTACCTTCCTTCTAGGCAAGTATGCTCCATCGTAGATCTCATCATCACTTACCATCAGGTGAGATAGAGATCAAATACTTGCCTATAATGTAATAAAAAAAAAAAAAAAAAAAAAACATCTTTCGAGGGATTCTCTCAGACATGCAGGTTTCCTTCACCGTGCCACCGTTTAGCAAATGATAATCGTAGTTGAAAATGAGATTCGCACATGAAATCCAGAAATCCCAGAGGTGCGAGCCGGGATTTGAATATGCGATCCTCGTTACTGAGGCAAGCGTTCTACCAACTTGGCTATCACTGCTTACGCCTAAGCCTTCATTTATGTTGAATAAATTTGCAATATCCGAAATGTTGTCACATCTTTTTATATAAACGCAAATTTTAAAGTAGTTGTAGAGCGGTCGCCTTGGAAACAAGGTGTGCAGGTTCAAACCCCGACTCGCCACTCTGGGTTTTTCAGATTTTCATTTTCAATAATGTTTATCACTTGCTGTAAGTTGAAGGCAAATATCGTGGGGAAACCTGCATATATGTTTAAAGTATATTGAAGTTCACCATACCACACAGAGCCCATTGCATTGGGAACAAATACCAACGGTGAATTGTAGGTGTACTGCAATGCACCTCTGCCTACCCCTTCGGGGATTATAAATAAATTAAATAAATAAATATCGCCAGACGAACACACCAACTATACGGTCCCACACTAAGCAACGCTTGTATTATTGGTACCGTACAATGGACTGGGAGCGAACTCAGTATATATTACTTATATACATATTAAACATCCATGACTTGGGTACAAACACTTGTGCTCATCACACAAAATTTGTCCCTACCAGGTATTCGAATCCGGGACCTTCGGCACAGAAAGCAGGGTCACTACCTAGCGCAGTTGGTAGTGACCCTGCTTTCTGTGCCGAAGGTCAGGTCAGTCAGGCCGTCAATAGCGTGATGTTTTATATATATTCTCATTTAAACATTGGAGTCAAAATTATTTACTTTTATTATAAGTACTTCTTGTACTTCAATGCTCCGGCGCCAGTTCATACACACATGCAAACATACATTATTGTATCGTAGTTGACACGAACATACAACACACGTATACAATAATTACGGGTGCGCGGGCGCAGTGTAAGTTGCACGTACGCACCGCCATACTACTTGTACCACCGAGATGATTAGTAAAGACGCGTTCATTGAGGCGAATAATATTTATGACTTGTTAAATATTTTAACTGACAATAATGAGTTGTACTGCTTGAGTATTATTACATAGTATCGTGGATATGGTGTTGCCAGCTCATATGGGGTTGGTGTTCCTGAGATTGTACCGACATAACCAACGCTTTTTAGGAGAGTAACCACTGAGCTTCTTGCCGGCTCTTCTCAGTGGTACCAACATTCCGAACCGGTAGATTCTGTCTATTTAATGAATTATTTTTTGGCCTACATGAATATTTATATGTTTTTTTAATATACCTACTTATGATTTATCATGTAACGAGTAATTTTAATTAAAAAAACTATTAAAAATATAATATATACTAGCTGCGCCCTGCGGTGTTAACCGCGATTAAAAAGTATGTCCTTTTTACCGGGATAAAAAGTAGCCTATGTGCTATTGTAGACTATAATCTATCTCTGTGCAAGCTCTGGCGTGATTGAGTAACAAACATCCACCCATGCAAACTTTCACATTAATAATATTAGTGTGATATACCACCCCTTTTATTGGCCCACTTTTGGGCACGGACCTCCCATCAATGCGAGGGGGATTAGTCCATAGTCCATCACGATGGCCCAGTGCGGGTTGGCTGACTTTACTCATCATACAAGAGGTTCTCTCAGACATGATTCCTCACAATGCTTTCACCGTTCAGCAAACGATAATCATGGTTGAAAATAATAACAAGTTTGTAACCAAGTTGAATATTAGGTAGTAAAGTAGTAGATAGTTAAATTATTTCAATCAATATCTGCTATATGGTCTAGACGATACAATTAAATATTAATTTCATTTGAACCGTTGACACATGGATAACTAGTTACATTGTTACGTGAATAAATTTCCTTGGAAATTTGACAGAGTAATTGTATTCGAACTTTGATCGGGTTTCACAAAATTATATGGCGTTGGGGTTTCCATTAGAAGTGTGTTCGATGATGACAGACGAGTTACATTGGATACATCAAAAGGATTTTTACTGAGCATATAAATTATCCGTTCGTGTAAAGTCATAATTTCTTATGAGGTTCAATGAAGTCGGCATTATTAACCATGTATTTTTTTTTTTCAAGTATTTTTTTTTACCGGTTAATAAAGTCTGTGTTTTTAATCATTTACGCCATAATATCTTGTTTTTCTATACGAATAATCCCAGCCCTTTTAGTGTCTCGCTGTTGGGCACGGGCCTCCCATAAATGCGATGGGGATTAGACCGTAGTCCACTACGCTGGCCCAGTGCGGGTTGGTGGACTTCATACATCTTTCGAAGGGTCCTCTCAGCCTCTTTCCTCCCGATGATTTCCTTTTTTCCTTTACCGTTCTTTATACATGTTTTTTACTATACTAATCACATTGAAATTAACCAGTAGCCCTTCTCCACGAAAACGAGATTTTGAATTGTTAACACTATCCGTTGACAATGAATGACGATTAATAGGTAAGTACTTACTAAAGATTTGCTTCGATGAGAAATAGTGTAATGATTCTGATTTTAAAAATCGTTTCTCACCTCTACCATGAACGCGGCCTTACCCGTCGCAGGCGCAGCTGCACGATGCGCACTCGCTACCGGTTTTGTGGGCTAACGACCCCCCTCCCTCTCACGTATCGATCGCTGGAGACGGGCGAAACGGAAAATTTTATAAGCCTTTTTATTAGACGGTGTTGGTTCAAGATGGGTTAAGTGCGTATTTTGGTAGAGCTTAAGATCTGACTGAATGAATCTCCAATTATACTATATACGTACAACTGTGGGATCACATCACCTCTTATCGTGAGGAGACTGTAATAATATGACTCTATGTTGGGCAGTTGTCCATCTCATACCGTACCTATGAATATCGACTTTAACATTTCATCCATTCCGGCCAGGCCATTGGTTTACCAGCGGCCTTATCTTCTAAAGCCTTACTTTCTTGGGCCTTACCTTTTTAGGCCGGACCTACTTTTAGAACTTCCCACGTCGGCTTCAATCCTCACTACTCGACTCTCTTCTACCCAAGTTTCTTCTACTTTGCTTTTACTCTAATAAACGATTGTCATGACGTCAGATTGTATAAATTATAATATGTATATGAGTTTGTGTTTATGTAACTACACTACTTGAGTGACAGTTAAATATTATAAGCATTTTAAAAACAAGCACCCAAGAAGCCTAGATTTGTCCCTGAATCGTAAATGCCGGCATCAAACAAAAGTACGAGGTGCATTGCGAATCGTATAACGTACAAACGCGATTCTAAATTTAAATATCGACGTGCGAGCGAGACGGGGAACCTGCTTGTGCGCAGTAGTTAGATGCGGTTGGTGTTGGATAAGGAAGATTATTTAAATAAAGAACGTAAGTATCGACAGTGCGCGGACCAGCCGACCAAGTTATTGCCAAAGATTTACTACAGTTCTTACAAAATATGCAGATATACTCACGCCTGTATCCCATAGGGGTGGGCAGAGACCACTCATTGCCATATGCTACGATCCTGGCATACCGTTTTTGCTTCATCCAAATTCCTGCCCTTTATGGAATAGACCATTTATCTGGTCGTGAAAGGGCGCCCCCTTCCGACATTACCATTCACGTGCGCTCGGTATATTACTTTTGTCAGTCGCCTTACATCCATACTATGAACATGGTTAACCATCTTAGCATACTTTAAGCCATTCTAGATCTTCTCATCATCATCATCGATCGTCTACCTTCAGCCTACATTCGTATTTTACCAAACTGTGCCTCATCTAAACTGGCCGATAATTACGAATATTGTAGAATATTTTGCGTGCTCGACTGCTCTTATGCGAATCACTGTGGCAAGATACTAAGCATTAAAATTGTAATATGAATTCTAGTATCATTTGTAGAGGTAGCTAGGTAGGTAGTCACTAAACACATAACTGTGTATGTAGGTTAAGGTTATGTATAGTAACATAGCAAAATCGTTATTATATCAATGCAATGAGGATATACAATTAAGAATATATAAATTACTTATAAGACAATGATCTTGAAAGTGACATTAAGCGCATTAATTCGCGCAAGAATGCTTATCAAGAACATTGACTACATCTTAATTTTTTAGAAATTCACTAAAACAATAAAACGCGTTCACTCTTGATCTATGCTATTCTTGTTTCTCGGCGAGAGTTTAGTGCCAGTAAAACTGGCTTAATCTGGTCCAAAAGTATAGGTAAATTTGGTATATATATTTTTTATAAATAAGATTTGTAATATGTTCTTAAACTATCCACGCCTTACCTAATCTACGTCGAACAGACTTGTCTTGCGCGGGCGCACCGCACCTCCCCCCCCCACGCGTCTCTACGCTACCCGCGTGCGTAAACGTGACCCCGCACCGTGAACTCTACTCAACACAATTTATACTACTATAATACTATCTAAGTGAAATGAAATAATCCAATGAATACTTTAAGTTCTATGTAATATAGTTAAGTTTCCAGCAGAGCATTCTAATTGGTTGACACGTTACTAAAAAATCATTTATATTTTGTTTTTATTATCATCATTACAACTCGAATAGGTGATTCCGTTATATTTAATCTATCTAAGTATGTGACGACCATTTTGACCCATTTTACCTATACGAGTACTAAGCCCTGGATATATTGATGAGCAATATTTAGCTTTAAATCGAAACGATCCAAGTCATTCCAGGTGATGCAGCCTCCGCAGTGAAGGAAAATATCGTGAGGAAACCTACATGTCTTAGAGAACCCCTCGAAAGATGTGTGAAGTCCGCCAACCCACACTGGACCAGCGTGGTGGACTATGGCCGAATACCCCTCGCATTGAAGGGAGGCCCGAGCCCAACAGTGGGACATTAAAAAGGGCTGGTATTATTTTTATTATTATAAGAATTGTGTTCATACAGGGGTTTCTTTGCAAACAGCCATTCCAAAGAATTCCAAATTGCAAGTGGTAATCACCATCACGCAAAGAAAGAACGCGGAATGGAGAACACAGAACGTAGAACGCTTTGGGCTTTGTCTATTTGTGCTTCTGACAGTATATATATATGTATTTTAATGATAAATACGTATTGTACCCTAAATACTTATTTGAAATGAAATTAAAAAAAAACATATCGTAATATTTTTGGCACAAATGCAATGTCAAACTGACGTCATACTTCAGAGTCAAACAGTCAACAAATCGGTATGGTTTGTATTTTTACCATCCGTTTATTTAGTCCAACAATATGAACACAAGTTAACAAGCACAAGAGAACCCTATAATGTTTACATTGAACACCTACTTTTGGAATTTATTTTTGTGGCCTTCACGTATAAAATATTAAATTTAAGGTAAGATTCCATCCATCATAATAACAATATTTACGAATGGGGGTGGCCGTCGTTTTATAATAGTTCATACCTAGTATGAAATAATTTACTATGTATGCACATATGTAGGCCGACCTGATTAGCGCAGTAGGTAGTGACCTTGCTTTCTGCGCCGAGGGTCCCGGGTTCGAATCCTGGTAGGGACAAACTTGGTGTGATGAGAACGAATCTTTGTGCCTGAGTCATGGGTGTTTAGTATCTATATAAGTATTATATACTGAGTTCACCCTCAGTCCAGTGTACGGTACCCATTATACAAGCGTTGCTTAGAGAAGGACCGTATAGTTGGTGTGTTCGTCTAGCGATATATTATATTATGTAGAGCTTATACTCAAGTATCCTTTTAGAGTTTCGTACAAAAATGCTAAAACGGATCTGTTTAGTTCTGATTTATCCATTTTTACAGATATAAAAATGGAGCAAATCTTTATGATTGAAGTATTTGTCAAAAGAATCGTATTGAAAGTCGAACCACCAGAAAAAGATGAATATGAACTTCGAATGGAGGAGGAAGAGAGATTGCGGGAACTCGCAGCTCTCGCGGCTCTTGAAGCGGCCCAAAAAGGTAAAAAGGGCAAAAAGCCCCCAAAACCGAAAAAGCCAAAGAAAGGAAAAAAGGGAAAAGAACCACCGGGACCTTCAGAGGAAGAAATGAAATTCATGCAAACCTGCACAATGCAGATGAACTGCCTCCCACTCTTTGACTTTTACGTAGCACATGATAACTTCATCGCGCCACCACCGCCTCCACCTCCACCTAAAAAGGGAAAAGGTAAAAAACCACCCAAACCTAAAAAAGGAAAGAAAGGTAAGGTTGCACCTAGAAAAATAATCCTTCCATCCGAGCCGTTACCACAGCCACCGTACTTCGGCGTTGGAAACTCGATCATGTTCTTATCGAGACCTGCAAAGTTAGAAGAAATGTTTCATAAAGTTCCAATCCACGTCACAGTGTGGAACCGTGACCAAGAAATGAACTGCGTTGGTTTCTGCGTGGTGGAATGGCACGAATCATTCTACGAATGCCTCCAGAAAGCCGCTGAACTTAATCCTGTGAATATGGACCAAGCTGAATACAGAGAAACGACTAAACCAGAAATGATTACCAACACCGTGGAACTAATAAGACCGTTGCAATGCGAGGAAGACTTAAAAGCATCTGGTGAAGTTGAGTTTTTCCTTCGATTGACATGTCTGGGCAATAGAGTGATCAGCTACTTTGTGTCACTGCCAGAAATGGAGAGAATACCAGGGCGTAAGTATATCGTGGATGATTACAAATTGAAAGATGTTGAGGTCGTCCGACATTGGGACGGTACTACAGCAGACACAATACCAACAGTGGCATTCTTCTTTGGTGCCCCTGATATAACCAGAGATCCTATCATACCCGTAGAGGAGCAGACGTACTACGAGGATTATGTAGCTCCATTCACTAGAAGTGAACTGGCGATTCTCTCAATGGGCTTTCCTAAAGGCCCGTGCGGTGGAACGAACTGTCCCAAAAGAATGGAATACAGGGGAAGTCAGCATCAGTTTATACCTGGAGAGATGGTGAAAGGCAAGTACCAGCATGGTCAGTTTGTCAATAAGCGAGATATCCATGGCCCTTGCGGAAGAATTGATTGTCCTTTAGCTAAGAAAGTCCGGCAATATCTGTGCTCAGAAGGCAACTACAAGCCCTGCAAGAAACCGTGCAGCAAAGATTTTTATTAAGTTGCAGAAGAAGTCAATATAGAATTGTTGACGCGTATAGTAAATACTTGTGATAAATGAAAAATCGTAAATCTATATAACGAGGCAATATAACCATGCTAATAGCCGCTTGTTAATTTATTCTTTCACACTACACTCAATTATGATTTTAGCCAAAAGTTTATCAGATAGCCATTACAACTTTCTCCCTTTGTAGTTAGTGCAGATGAAATTATGTTAAAGTGGACGGAAAGAAACATAATGATTCATTTAGTGCACTTTCTCTTTTACCTTTGCGCCCACGCCTAATGCGGTCAAAACAATTATAATTCTGCGTGAGATCATCGTAAGGGCAATATTCTTTAAAGCTACTGGATGACTTAGTATACCCTCTTGTAAATAACTATATGCCTCTAGCATGTCTATAGTCTATAACACACCCACACCGTGGTCAGATTTTTTAAATTTTATGTTGATATCAGAACATAAATCATGGATAAACTTTTTGTTAAATTAAGTTGATTGTAGATCAACAACCTAGGCACGCGTGTAAAAATATCTGCTAGTATTGGTTCGATATTAACATTTAGCTGATATAAATATTTACTCTAGAGGCGGCCAAAATGAATCTATGAAATATATTCATAGTTAATTTATCGTGATGTCTTCAAAGTCGTGTGGTCTTTCCAAATCAAGATAACAATAAAGAAAACAATTCATAAAATTACACATTAGTACTGCCACCTTTAACTTCCAAAATTCTGTACTAAATATCAATGTAAAACATTCCTAATAACACCTTTTTAACAACAATGGCCGTTTAAAACACTATAAAAATCCTTTCGGGTCCTAATTGCGCTTTTATCTTCACCTGCGAAGCGAAACGTAACGTCAAAATCTCACTAATAATTACAATGATTTTCCATCAAACAATTATATAATTGCTGATACAAAACCATAGCATAATCCTTATTGTGTAGGCATGAAATAATATTTTCCATTAGCAATAATTTTAGCAGTAGCAGAGATTATATGGTTTGCAGTGACATGATTATATGGGCCAAGGGAATTGAGATTGTTAAATACGTATACATATTATATTTTTTTCCAAGGAAACAAACGCTTCTCTGAGTTATTTGTGAACAGTGCAAATTTACAAAACGTTAGATAAAATAGCCTTTATTTCACGGCCCTTAAAAGCACATACTATCTGACCTAAATATTATTAAGTTTTTTAACTAATTATTAGTATCTTCAACTAAGTCTAGTAGTCTTTTGTCATAATCCTCCTCGAGATTATGCTATTGAGCATTATCTTGATCGTAGACTTCATAATTTTCTGGGTTAATTGTCCTTCTGTTGTTTCACCTTCTGAATCATCTTCCGAATTTTCTGTCTAACGGATACCATGCTGTGACGTAGTAGGCCCAATTCGTTCGGATAAGAGCGATGGAGCTAGAAAACAAAATACTAGGCAGAACTGTAGTCTTTTCAACGGCAAGATTATTTGACAATCTAAAAGGAATCGCGGATCGGGTTGAGAATAGCTGGATCATAGAGATGGATGGTGCTAACCTATGGAAGCTGGTATATACAAGCTATGAATCTTTATTGTTATACTTTGCTATATTTATATGATCTTATAGGAGCTGTTATTGTCACTTCGGTAGCTATTTAGGGTAAATATTATTTTAACAGTATCGTCCCAATGCTAGAAAAACAATCATAACGAAATTATATATTTTTATCAAAAAGACCTTGCGGCTGGTATCGCGTTGCATTGTGTATAATGCACCATTGTTTGTGCCAATTTGAATACATTAGACTAATCGAGGTGCGCGCGCGCAAATGAGTTGGCGTATGGAACATTTGCGCTTAAAATAGGGTTGTGGTGGTTTGACATGGTGATTTATGGTACCTATGTGTCGTAATGGAAATTTCCATAAAAATATTGGTATTAAAATAATTATTATTGATTGGGAGTTTGATAATGGATCATAGAGTCACATAATAGATTAATACAAAATCTGGTAACTCTTGGAGCTTAAACTATAATGCCTAAACTGTTCAAATGTAATGTTAGTCTAGTATTTGTTCATTAGAAGGTCAAAGTCAAGTCATTTATATCGTATAGGGGAGCACTTACAAATTGTCATTAACATTTATTTTTCTGAACTCTACAATCGGATCGGAACGCGACCTCAACTGAGAACCTCAACTGTTTTTTTACATATTTTTATAACTCATTATTTTTTTAATAAAGAATAACATAAATACAGGATAACAATAATTGATGAGCCATTACAAGAAGGCTTTTATGCCTAGCATCATGTTGCTATTGGATGTGATCAGGCGTACCGAGTACTAAGAACGAGTACTAAGAAAGTTTTATTTCAAGAACAAGATATTTGTGGAAAAAATAATCATAGGAGCGATGGTTTTCGATACAGAGGCAGAATCTGCCATTTTTTAAGAATTATTTTCTGCATACTCGCGCATCACTGGAAAACTGCTAAACGCATTTTATGAAACTTAGCACAGTGATAGTTTCAGCTACCACTAAATAGGTTCCCGGGGTTATAACCCGGATCAACATGAGCAAGATAGCTATATAAATGTACTTACTTAAGTATATCAAAATTCGGTTGACGGATTTTTTTTTTATTGGTATGGCGACCACTTTATAAACAGCGTGATTCAGTAACGGTATACTAAGTTTTCAAACTGCGCTTCATTAGCGCATTTTTAATCAGTATGCGAAGTCAGAATTTCGATAATTACCAATGTAGTAACTTCAAAAATAAAAAGTTCTCAACGAAATTAGAATTGTACATTTTTGTGCGTTTTTGTTCCTGAACCACCTGCTTACCAAATTAACGTATACAAATAGTTTTCATTCTGAACACTGAAAAGTTTATATACCTGTAGTCACCAATGAAAAGTCCATGTATTACTTATAACATTGAAATAAAACGAATCTTACCGATTTTATCGCGTTAATATTATATTTTTTACGTTCCCGACGTTTCGGCTGCTAGTTATAACATAGCTAGAATATAATAATAGAATTGTGAGTAACATTCTAATGTCCACTAGTAATAGTTATAACTCTAAGTTGCAGAAGCGAACTCTTATAACATCGCTAACTTCAATCACAGACCATCAGCAGTGACTCACGCGAACATTGGTATACTTTGCATACTTTCGTTAGCTGATGAAATATAACTGGCCGATTACATGGTGATTCATCGGTTCCCTGGTCGCTGGTGGGCGTGGCCTTAGCATTGACATTGACTTCGATGATGCATAGGTAATGGTACAATCAGAAAATAGAGACAGCTGTTAAATTGGGAATTTGGCCTTATTCTAAACTATTATTACTAAGCTCTAGATACATAAAAATATGCCATAGGTAGAGGCAAAGCTAGATTTATTAAGTGATATGATCTACATTCTATTTTAGGAAATACGTTAAAATTAAAAAAAAGTAACTTTCGCCAGACGAACGCACTAAGGCTGTGTCCCCAGTCGGCAAACTGTCAGCGGCCGACTGAGTTAGCGGCGTATCGGTTTAGTACATCCTTCCATATATTTGAAATGGAATGTTCACAGTTTGCTAGGTTGCGCTCACTCTACGCAGTTTGCTGTGTTGCGAGCGCCGATTGATTCAGTGAGCGGCCTACTCACAGTAAAACCGGTTCCAGTCGGCGGCGGCGATATGCTTGTTCGCCGGGCGTAGTAAGTCCGTTTGCCGCAAACTGTCAGTTCTGACAGTTGACAGTGAAAGTTCAGTCGGTCGACCTGAATAAGCACGCAAATTGACCTGAGTTTGCAGCTAACTCGAATTTCAGTTCGCCACAAATTTTAAGGATTTTATAACGTTTATTTTCTGTTTTTACGTTCCTGACGTTTTGGCTGCTTTACAGCAACCATGGTCACGCGATAAAATCCTTAAAATAAGATTTATTTATAAAACATCATATTAATACTCATCTAACAAAACATGGCCCTACCGGGATTAAAACTCGGGAGCCTTGGTACAGAAAGCACTACCGACTGTACCAATTGGGTCAAATATTATAACACTATTAATTTCTTATATTTACGCGAATACTACACACTGAAATAAAACGAATCTAACAGATTTTATCACGTTTATTTGGTTTTATACATTACGTACGGGAACTTAAAAAACAAAAAGTAAACGCGATAAAATCCGTTAAGATACGTTATATTTCAATTATAACACCATTTAACATTAATAGGTAGATATAAAGCCTTTCTATGACTATCTAGTTACCAAGCAATCGCATAGGCAATGAGTCACCGAACCAACTATTTCATAAATTTAATTTCTATACAAAACGCGTGCTGTATCGCTAATTGAGAATCTGACATAACCAGTTATGGATGCAAAAAAAATATAAACACTGACTCATAGCGTTCCGGCGGCGTAGCAACAAGGTATATAGTCGTGAAATTGAGCAATTCCTAGAATCAATACGTAACAGGTGTGAAGGAATTTATATTTATTCATAGAGTTGTTAATTAAGTCTTGCTAAATTTATATAAATATTTGCTAAATAAATAAATATCGCCAGATGACCACACCAACTATATAGATACTTAACATCCATGACTCGGGTACGAACATTTGTGCTTATCACACAAAGATTGTTCCCTACCAGTATTCGCACCCGGGACCCTCGGCACAGAAAGCAGGTTCACTATCAACTGCGCTAATCAGGTCGTCAATCACCATACACCATATTGTCCCAAATGAACTCATGCTTACGTAATGGGACTGTACGAATTGGAAGCATCTCAGTAAGTTACATCCAAACTTGGGAAACTTCCAAAGTAGCACCTAAGCAACAAGAGACTTAAACTCTACATTTGCTTGTTAAGAGCTTAAGTATAAACGATAATTTTTTTTAATAAGTACTTGAAAATTCATTTGTTGACTCGAGTTACGATATTGTTATGTGCTTAATTGAATATATTTATTGTTAAATGCAAATGAGCTTATGCTTGCTTGGATAATAAGGGTTCTATTAACAATCGTAAACATGCTTTTATGACGTAAATGTACTTCTAAATGTATGTACTTACATTAACTTAGAAGCACAATCATAATGTTACATAACATATGTTCAATCACTTGTTTAAACTTTGAACCGTATCCAAAAACGTTAAAGGGCTCTATCGATCGTGGACACAACTCTCTATTTGTTCGTCATGATATATTTGAGTTGGAAGCTATATTGTTTGATAGAGGGGGCTCAGTTGTGTGTTAAACATAGAGACGCTAGAGATACCTGTTACAAATTGGTTAGATAAATTATCATTGGTCAGATAGATACAATATCTGCCAAAAGTGCCAATTAATATGCGGTTGCTGTTCGATTATGAATCGATTGTGTTAGCAGACTTGGGGCCCTGAAATTACGCTCATTTGGCCGCTCGTAGTAACGTACAATCAAATTGCAACTTCTCTCAATCCTTCATTTGTGGTAATTTTCACAACACATAATGGATATTACACTTTACATCAAACGGTTCAAATTGTAAGTGAAAATGGCCGTAACACTGTAACTAATAGAAGCGTAATTAAAATCTAAGCTCGCACAAAGGGTCACATAATTAATGTAAAATTAAATATTTTGCACGAAAATTAATAAAACCGTTTGTAGAGGTCGCCATTGTATGGACACGAAAGATATGGAGTCCAAGTTTTAATTAGTTTTATGAGGTTTCGTCGTAATTGTATGAAATATCTATCCATTAGTGTATGGTGAACCTTTTGAATTAATATTTCAAAGGTTCAGGATATGTTAAAGAATATGAGTGAAAGGGACAAAATATCAATAATTTGCATGATATTCTGTCCTTTTCTGCGTATTTCCTTAAAATGTTGAACTATAGCCCAAACTCCCCTTGCATTAAGGAGTGTTTCCAGTATAAAGGAAATAGGCTCGCCTCTTCCACTGGAAGCAAATTCCATCGGCAAAATGTGGATGCAATGCAGGGCACCTCAACCTACCCTTTCAAAGATTTCAGGCGTGAAGATGGCGTATTGTTATCCTAGAGATTTCATAATTTTGTATTACAAGTCGTTTGTATCAATCTAGTATAATTTCTACTTACCAATGTTACACGGAATGAACGCCATCTGTCCTACACCAGATAGCTACTGCCCCCAGCTCCACCTACGGGACCTCAATGACACATATCCTATAGCGTTCAGAGATAATGTAGCTATCTATAAGTGAAATAATTATCCAAATCGGATCAGTAGTTCCGGAGGTAACCCCCTGCATCCAAACTCACAAACTAAGTAACTTTACCTCTATGTAATTTCAGTACCTATATATATACTAGCTGAGCTACTGAGCTATAAGATTGTTCTGGACTACGACCAAGTTCCATAGAGGTTATAATGACACCCGGGAATATCATGTATTGTGTTCATTTTTTTTTTCATTTATGTTTATCCAATAAACCGTCCCACTTCCTAACTTCTCTACGTAGTAGCTACGCACTCACATATCGACGGACAAGAAACTCTATAACAAAACTAAACTAAACTAACCAGATGCAATCAACTGCAGTGCAGTTTCATAGCGGTTCTGGGTCGTTGATTAAATTCGCAGTTCCCAACTGAAGGTCCCGAATAGGATCGGAGTTCTGAAGTAATTAGCGTATTGAAACTGTTGGCGGAATTGGATAATGGTAATGCCTTGAAGTTGTGTAAGGTAGTTACTGGTGATGAAACATAGAATAAGTGCATTTAAGGAGGTTTTAAGAACTAATAATCTACAGACTGTTTCAGAGCTGTTAATGGAGGGAAGTGGATAATATTTATCCAACTCCTCCTATTTTTATCTTTCGATTAATTTCATGCAGGTTCCAAGACAATTAACTTTATCCCGGGACTCGCCGAGGGTCAAACCTCGGTGTCTTCATTGGACACCACTGTAGATCCTGGCTTACAGGAGTAGCAGTGGTGGGAGTGTGTGGCGGGCCTAGTCCCATTTAGAAGACTGTTTCAGAAAGCACTAAACCAGCACTTCTTTAAGGCATTTGTAATCATTTTACTCTTTCTGAATAGCTCTTTTTACAATTTTTGATAACAGTGTAGCGACCTCTTTTACCGCGCCACAAGCTACACAGATGGCGCTGCAGACGCATTCAGTACAATTGACAAGTCTCCATACAATCCTAAAACGCGCTATGATAGTTTTCGGAGCACGTAACATATATACAATATCCCGACAATAACCGTCGGGGCATAGTGGCCGCTCCGCCTGGCTGGAAGATTTTCCCTATTCCGCAAAAATAGTATTTATAGAAGCAACTATAGGTGCGCGATATTTTGAAATGATGAAATGAAAATGTTTGTGGTCATCAAAACAATGAAGAATAATAATTACTTTGTCAATTAAGATCGAAACACTTTTTGTTCCCGACCTACCGCACAAGCCAACTCAACCATGTCATTCTCAATAAAAACTATAATTAAACCAAATCCATCTCTATCTTTGTCAAAGCCACACGCATTACGACAGTCATCAAAAAAATTGACAAAAAGTTTTTCAAAGCACTTAATAAATAAAGAAAATCAAAGCGTACAGTATAAATCAATCGTAGATACAATAGGCGACATTTCGTGATTAATATTGGTCATTTTGAGCATATTAACTCTGTTGGGTCAACCGCAGGAATTACCAAAACGTCATTACTGTTAGAAAAGATAAATACGCTCAAGTGTTCTACTAGAATGTCAGTTTCACAGCGGTAAAATTAATTTGGTGTGTTCTCACAATTCAAAGGGTCCTAATTATAATTTGAATCGTTTAGGAGTTAAATATTTTCGGCGTCAAATAGACACAAAAAAAATGTTTGAAGACTTCGTCTTGAGTTTGGTCAACAGAGCGGAAGAGCAAAACAACTATTGAGAGGCAGCAGTTTACATTTTTCTTTCTAAAATATTTTCTAATAATAATGATTTAATTATACATACTACATAACAAGTCCTGGGTGATATTCAATCTTCGATATATATTTTTTAAAATTACTGTTATTAATTACTTAATTCGTATATTTAACTGCTTACATTCTTTTTAATTAAAAACCATTGCATAACAAAATAAGTTTAAAGACAACTTTAGTAAAAAAAACCACGATGATGACGTAGTTAGCGCGGTTGTGGTTGTTGTCATAGCTGCCTGCTTTGTGTTCCCCGGGTCCCGGGCTCGACTCCTGGTATGTACAATTGTGTGATGGGACAGAATATTTGCACCCGCGTCATGGATGCGTAATTTCTATAATTAAAAAAAAAAACAAATATTTATTAAACTTCCATCACCTAACAATCATTTAAATACATCCAACCGTAATATAAAAACCCACACTATAATCCTTATTGCCCAACTCAACATAATCAAGGCCATCCATAAATAGCAACCAAATATTTAATATTCAAACATCGTCTCCATGTATTTCCGTCGTATCTCGCGGCGGATGACTCACTCGCAGAAGTAGAACGGTGGTGCCGGGCACCGCTGCAACAAAAAAAATATCCAGTGTGTACGCACCTTATCTGTTGCATCAGATTGTGTACAGGGTGATCGCGTTTGGATGCTTTCTAATATGTACTTAGATTTAATTGACATCTATACTACAAATAAATAAAATTGGAGTGTCTGTTTGTAATATTAGAATAACCGCTTTTTACTAAGTGCATTTGGATGTATACACGGTACATATACCAAAACAACATTTTTTACAATTTTTGTCTGTTTGTCTGTCTGTTTGTTCCGGCTAATCTCTGAAATGGCTGGACCGATTTTGACGAGACTCACTGGCAGATAGCTGATGTAACAAGGAGTAACTTAGGCTACATTTATTTTAGAAAAAAAAAATAGGATCTCACGAAAAAAAATTAAAACCAATGTTGCAGCGCAGCGCCTGATTAAGTTTGATAGCAACAACCTGCAATGCGTCCCGCGGGCTCAGAACATGCGAGCAGGCTGTTGTCAACGGTTGTCTTTGTTAAATACCACGCGGACGAAGTCGCGGGCAACAGCTAGTTAGATAATAAAATGGGCTTGTAAGTTATACCATAATGTATAAAATAAGTTATGAGTAGGTGTGTAAATCAATTTATTATATTTACAGAACAAGAATAATATAGAAACTAATTATATATACATCAAAATATACTTGTGCCACACCGCCAAATTCTGGCAACGTACTCAGAAGGCTGGCAGCATAGCCACGTTTTTTTTCATAAATATTTAAGGCCAGATTAAATGATGTATAAATAACTCTTTATTAATATAGTTTACCTGGGCGTACAAGCTTCTCAAAAATGAAGTTTATTTTGGCCTTCTCTCTTTGTAATCAAAATCAATTAGGAGAGCTGGTGCCGCATCGCCACACCACAGCAGTTAATCTGGTCGAAGTGTACATTGTCTAGACGCGACACTGCGTCTGTGTCTACGGGCTGTGTTTTGTTTAGACACAGATCGTAAAGCTGGGTTGGCACCTAGGTCCATGTTGGCACTAGCTTCATTCGTCTATCGTCGAAGGAAAATTGGATTCCTTTTTTGAATGAAATCCCCACCCCATCTATATTCTATCGTCGGTCGACAAGACGCACGGACAAGTGTCATCCGTGCACTGTTGACATTACTTCGGTTCGTACTAAGCGTTTTGCTTCTACTTTCATCGTGCGAACTGCCAAGGAATGGAACACGCTACGGCGTCTTTCTTCCCCGTTGACTATAGTCTGGGTGTTTTCAAGTTGAGAGTGAACAGGTACCTTCTAGGAAAGTATGTTCCATCGTAGATCTCATCGTCACTTACCATCAGGAGAGATCGAGATTAAATACTTGCCTATAATGTAATAAATAAATATACTTATAAGTCTTGGGTATGTAAAGCTTCCAAGTTTTTTAAAATAAATGTTTAGATGGAGATTTCAGATTAACAGATGAAGGCGAATTTTAATGCCATACTAAGGATAAAAATGGCGGTATAAAATAATTTTATCAATTAATAATGTTTTTTCGGTAAAATTACCTTTGAGAAAGGTTTTAAAATCATGCCATCAAATTTTGTGGAAATAATATTTAAAAAAATCTATTAGACATAACAAGCAAACACCATGTACACAAAGTGCGCCAGCGCAGATGACTCATATCCCGATCGTCAAACACTCTCTCACGACAAAGGAATATAGTTAAAAAATAAATAGCTACGGGGTCAAATTGACCGGCAATTTGTGTAAGTACACACATTTATTAAAGACTTAAGCAGATAAGTCCTATTATGATTGTTATAAAAAGTTAATAGAAGCGAGTATATGACTTAATTAGTGCTAACGTTATAGACCTTAATACGCTACTGTTAAGAACGATGCAGCTTTGTTGGTAAAATGATAACACTATAGCGTAGAGAGGAGTAACAAGGATCGCTGGTTCAAACCCCGACTCGCACCTCTGGGACTTCTGGATTTTCATGTGCGAATCTCATTTTCAACCACAATTATCACTTGCTAAACGGTGAAGGAAAACATCGCGAGGAAACCTCCATGTCTAAGAGAACCCCTTGAAAGATGTGTGAAGTCCGCCAACCCGCACTGTGCCAGCATGGTGGACTGTGGCCTAATCCCCCTCGCATTGAGGGGAGGCCCGTTCCCAGCAGTGGGACATTAAAAGCGGCTGGTATTATTATTATATTAATTTCTATCAGACGTAGAAAACACTTCAATTTGGTCACAGCTAATCGCTTTTTATTATGGAATTAATATACCTGTGACCATAGTACCCCATGACCTTACCCATAATTATTATTATATTATTACATAACATTATATACACTTACCCATAATTAAGTAATTTCTCTATGCTGTGGTAACACTGGGAACTGATAGATCGGCACTTTAGGCATTAACTTAGTCGAAACTCAGAATAGTATTTCCGTATTATAATTTACTCCGGTTTTTTGTAGCGAACGGA
Source organism: Pheosia tremula (assembly GCA_905333125.1). Taxonomy (NCBI): domain Eukaryota; kingdom Metazoa; phylum Arthropoda; class Insecta; order Lepidoptera; family Notodontidae; genus Pheosia; species Pheosia tremula. The sequence goes on along the minus strand of HG995416.1, from coordinate 7,416,648 downwards.
AAAATGTGATCAGAACGATTTGGAAAATGGATAGTAAATTCAAATCTACACTAATTTAATTTAACTATCAGCAAATAACAATATCAGGGTAATATCTTTTCAATTGACTAATTCGTTTTACAGATTAATTTCACAAGGGCAACATACGAAATTGCTCTATAGAAAATACTCTACAGTAAGGCTAGATTGGAAGCTCAATATAGCTAAAAGAACAGCTTTTAAGCTTAACTATTTTAGTTTTATGTAGACCAATTTTATTTTTTATTATACCCTTACTGAATCAGCCTGTATACAACATTAAGTTGGTAAAAAAACGGTCTTTAGTACAACACCGTAACTTTTTAAATCGTTAATTTCACACAGTAATGTGCATTGATAGAAACATTGTATTTTTAATATCTAAGTATTCAAAATGTCTAAAAGAAATTACGACCTAATAGATCATTTTATAACATTTTATTTGAAATAACGGTTTTTGAAACGTGACATTTAGAATGTTGCCCTATTTAACGATTCCAAACGTCAACGGACAATAGTGTTGCCACTTTTATGTGGTTCGTAAATCAAATAGAGCATAAATTTTGTTTCGATTTTATTTATTCGTGTTTTATGATCAGACAACTTTGAGGATCGTGTTTTTTTATTGATATTTCGAGTTTTAAGCATTGTTGTCCGTTAGCGATACATAATTATCTCTGAAAGTTTTCGAAAGATGTGAGAAGTCATCTGTGCCACTATTACTGTTGGAAGCCTCTGTATCACGCGGCCCGTGCCCAGTAATAGTATTAAAATCATATTCTATATCGATAAGTAAGCAGTGATAGCTATGGCTAGCAGATATAGTAGAACGCTTGCCTCGGTAACGAGGGACGTGGGTTCAAGCCCTGGCTCAGGGCTTTCCGGATTTTATGGACGCATTTCATTTGCAACCATCATTATCACTTGTATGTCTGAGAGAACCCTCGAAAGACGTGTAAAGTCCGCCAACCTGCACTAGTCCAGTGTGGTGGACTATGGCCTAACCCCCCTCGCATTGCAGAACAGAGGATCGTATCCACCAGTGGACGTTTAAAAAGGGCTAATAATAATAATGCCAGCCCTGTTTAATGTCCCACTGCTGGGCACAGGCCTCCCCTCAATGCGAGGGGGCTTAGGTCATTGTCCACCACGATGGCCCAAAGCGGGTTGGCGGACTTCACACATCTTTCGAGGGGTACTCAGACATGCAGGTTTCCTTACGATGTTTTCCTTCACCGTTGATATTCGTGTTTGAAAATGAGATTCGCACATGAAATCCAAAGGTGCGGGGCTGGGTTTGAACCTGCGATCCTGGTTATCGAGACAAGCGTTCTACCAACATGGCTATTACTGCTATTCAAAAAGGGCTAGTATTATTATTATACCGAATAAATCACAAATCGATGTCACTGTCATTGGCCCTAAAGTTCAGTGAACATAAAAGGTCCAACTTCAATGGAAAAAGGCCATTAGGGAAAAAAAAAAAAAAAAAAAAAAAGCTCCAACACTTGAGCTAAATTGTAAACAAAGATCGAAGCACCATCAGTGACGGATGACGAAACCATCATGTTCATAAATGAGTTGAAAATGTATCAAGTGTTTGCTGATGATAAGAGCTTCTGCTTGGTCCAAGTTATAGTATATGGCGACATCATCACGTAATTTTGATTTCTTGTATTTACGCAAATACTACACATAGAACTTAAACTGATTTTACATTCCCGACGTTTCGGCTGCTTTTCAGTAACCGTGGTCACGGGGGACTGAGGTGTTAGACGTACAGTGTCAAAGTTTGGACTGGGTACCCTCAAATATAGTTGTAGTTTGCGGTCCGATCTATGCAGAAAGTGCTCACTGTGTCTTGAGGTCTTTCAATGGTGCGCTTGGTTTTGGATTTAATTATATTAATTACTACCCGGGTAAAAGAACATCGCTGACTGTAAGTGGTTTAGAGTAGTGGAAATTATACAGAGACCGCTAGACTAATAAACGGTTAATGAACCAAACGAAAGTTGCCGATCACTAAAGGATTGGTGTGTCGCTAGTGAAGATAGGCTGCTCATGTCATCCAGAAGCTGATTCTTGGTGCAAATTACGTCAAGAGTTAAGGCTTGGGGAGGTCATGTCACCCGAAAGCAATTTCTTGGTGACAATTACTTCAACAGCAATTTGAGGATTTGGAAAAAAACGCATATGCGCTGCGCCAAATGCGCTGAATTGATCGAATAAAAAAAAAGTTTGATAAAACTGTACATAGGTCGCACAAGGTAGACAAACAATGAATTCTCAAGGAGACCTACATCCAATCGGGAATCGAATGGTTTATTAGGGGAACATAATCGCTCTTCGCTTATCACCCACTCCAATCAAGCTCTACAGATAAAATGTGTAAGCCAACAAAATTAAAATTTGTAATAATAACTCCTTTGTATAAGTTAATAGGTTTGTGAGCGTTTATGGCGACATCTAACGTTAATCGTGGCGTAAAATACTAGATAAGGTGAAATGCTGAGGTCTTTGTTCCATAGTTTATTGACATTACGATAGGGAGGTGATTCATTTGGGCTGCAATGAACTTGGGTATTTGAGTATTGAATTACAGATAGGTATTGACGGTTACTTTCACATACGTTTCCAGGAATATTTTTATTGAAGTATAAATCAATATAAAGGAATTTGTTTAGTCTATATTCTTATTTTCTTATTTTTTACCAGCCCTTCTTGTAATGGGGCATTGCTGGTCGCGGGCTTCTCTAAATGAAAGGGCGATATAGGCCATAGTCCACCACGCTAGCCTAGTGCGGGTTGGCGGAATTCGCACGCCTTTCGAGAACCAGGATCTCTCAGACATGCAGGTTTACTGACGAATTTTTCCATCACCATTCAGCTAGTGATAATCATGTTTGAAAATGAGATTCGCACATGAAACCGAGAAATCCCACAGGAGCGAGTCGATCACTGCATATAATTTCTATAAAAATAGAATTCCTTAATTTGATTTTGAAAAAATCAGCTATGTACACTGTCGTGTAGCAATGAGCAGTATTAAAATTTGTGAATCATTGATAACCTATTATACTTGATGGAAACTGGAAATCTATTGTTAAACAAAACAGAGGTACCACCACTGACTGATCAGTGGTGTTCCCTCTTCCCCCATTTAATTGTGAAGCTATATCAAATTAATCATATTACCTGCATCTACTCCTCTTGTTAACATCGCCTTTGAAAATCATAAAAACTCCGTAAAACCATTTCCAAAAGCTAATTGCAAAGTATTTAAAGTATTATTTATGATTCATTGTTTACATTTCCTGGTGTTCAATGTAATTAGCATAATATGACTAGCCCATTACTTAAATGAGCGTTTTGGTAATTACATGGGTGTGGACAGAAAATTATAGTTATTATAGACTATAATTATATTACGTAGTTCTTGGAAAATTATTCTCATAAAAGGATTACTGGTGGTAGGCTTCGGCCGTGGCTAGTCACCACCCACTGAACAAAGCCATGTCGCCAAGCGGCCTAGCCGTGTTCCGGCATGATGTTCGGTGTGGCGGGTCAGATTAGCTGCGCTGCTGTGCCTAGTGAATGTAGCGTCTCTATCTACTGCCGCCTTCCTACCTAGGCAAGTATGTTCCATCGTAGATCTCATCGTCACTTACCATCAGGTGAGATCGAGATCAAATACTTGCCTATAATGTAATAAAAAATACAAAAAAAAAGGATGTTGAGGGAAATTTACTTCATTTGTCTGTAGTTATGACATTAAAAAAATTGAACGATGTATTGCATTGATAACATTATGGTGGTTTAGATTTTCCCATACATATTGAAATAAAACAAATTTTACGGATTGTACCGCGTTTATATTACAAACATTGATGCGTGGAATATCACCGATGACGATTGTGTTTTGATGTCCAAAAAATGATAGTTTCTTTGATATATTATTAATATTACACATATTAGTGCAATATGAGCCATACCATTGTGTGTTCATAAACGTGCACGAGTGAAGGAAGTTTAAATAAAATAGTATAACTTGACTTTTCAAGTTCTCCCAAGATGTCCGGTTAATTTTCAGTAAAGTATCCACAGCTTTACTGATAGGAGGAGGGGATTCATTATATCATCATTATCATCAGGTGTACATAAAATTTAATAATCATTATCAAGAATTACTCGACACTGGCAAAATGACACTATTTTTTAGCTGATTTCCAACCTAAAAAGAAAGAAGAATAAAAATCCAGTGCACTGAAAACTGTCTAATGTATTAGGTATGACACTTCTATCGATGTCCACGTACTACGCATTGACATACCACGTACTGCGGTTGAGTCACGTGAAACAATACCAACCTTCACCGTAAATGCCATGATGGCATATATTTATGGATGTATGTCTACGTTACCATTGCGTCCTCGCTCCACTGTGCAAGTTCAATAATGTAGATCATTAAATTTTCATAGAATAACGTTAGTGTTTCATTATTCCACACAATGAGTGTCAGGGCTGAGGTTAGATGCAACTTTTCCAGACCTTACAACTTTTCCACCAGTAGTATACAATCTATACATATAAATAAAATTGGAGTGTCTGTTTGTAATATAAAAATAACCGCTTGTTACTAAGTGCATTTGGATGTATACACGGTACCTATACCAAAACATTTTTTTTACAATTTTTGTATGTCTGTCTGTCTGTTTGTTCCGGGTAATCTCTGAAATGGCTGGACCGATTTTGACGGGAATTTCACTGGCAGATAGCTGATGTAACAAGGAGTAACTTAGGCTACTTTTATCTTAGAAAAAAAACATAGGATCTCACGAAAAAAAAACAATGTTGCAGCGTTGCGCCTGATTAAGTTTGATAGCAACAACCTGAAATGCGTCCCGCGGCCTCAGAACGCGCGAGCAGGCTGTTGCCAACGGTTGTCTTTGTTAAATACCACGCGAACGAAGTCGCGGGCAACAGCTAGTTTGAAATAAAATTTTATCGCGTTTATTTTGTTTTACGTTCCCGACGTTCCGGCAGCTTTACAGCAACCATGGTCACGGGAGGACTGAGGTGGTTGACGTCCTAGTGTCATAGTTTGATCTGAAGTACCCTCATATTGAGTTGTTGCTTGCGGTCCGATCTACGCAGAACGTGCTCACAGTGTCTTGAGGTCTTGCAGTGGTGCGCTGGATCTGAATCTAGAATTAAAAATTACAAGGTAGGTAATGATCACAGGTGTTTATGCAAAAATGATCACAATTGTAATGATTATGCAGTTCAATTTTCTTTAAAAATAATAAAATCAATCGCGTTCGAAGTCGTAACCAATCGATCAACTATGGGTGCATTATACATCGCAGGTGTGCGCGTGAGTCGACTTTTTTGTCGCTACGGGCCCTCACTCCATTGTATTATTATTGTATTGGTAGTCTTTGTATTGTCATCCCATTAGTGTAAGGTTACCATTAGGATTATTGCGCAGTTTTGTTTATTTAAGTTTTACCCTTTCAGTCAACTCTGATTACCTGTAGTCTTAGCGGAACGGAGTGGAGTGAAGCAGTTCGCGATGGAGTGGCGCGGGGCGGGGTGAAGTGGAGCGGAGGATTCGAGCGCAGCGGGGCGGGGTAGAGCAGAGCGGGGTGGAGCAGAGGGGGGCAGAGCGAAGCTAGGCGGAGACGAGCTAGGCGGGGGTTGAGTGGAGCTAGGCGGAGCGGAGCGGAACGGAGCGGAGCGGAGCGTATCGGAGCGGATCGGAGCGAAGCGGAGCTATGTAGGGCCGAGCGGACACGTTTGACAGACTATGACGTCATATTCATGCCATTTTGACGTTTTACTCAGCTTTTATGTCTTTTCTATATTGTTTTATATTCTTGAAGAATATTTGCATATAACGCTTGAAACAGCATCCCGATCCTCACGAGGCGAACAACAAGCTTGAACATATTTTTTAAATAATGGAAAGCTACTTTGCCCTCACCTGTACCTCTGTACACTGGAAGTCAATATCATTGTAACACAACAGAGAATATCAGTCACCCTGCATTCGGGCTGCAATATTCATTAAACGCGGCTTACTACTAACTATTAATTCGCGCCAACACTGATGCACGCCATTGTACTCGGGCGATGTACTGTGGCGAGGTATATTTATTTGATTTTAGGGTTGGCACCATTTCTAGCAAATAAATAAATATAATAAATAAATAAAAGCATAGTTAACCTATTATTATTCTACCATAGACAAAGAGGCTATTCCTACGGTAGGAATATTTCTTCAATATGTAAATAAACAAATAAATGCAGTTCGTCGGTAAGCACATCACTGGGAAACGGCTAGAACGATTTGACTGTTTTTTTAAATATTTAAAGAGTCCGAATAAAGGCTGTAGGCAAAGCAGCATTGCAAAAGTTATCCGAAAAATTTGAACAGGACAACGTCTGTCGGGATAGCTAGTTTAAAAAAGTTTTCGTAATTAAGTAAACCCCAGTTTGGGAGTAAGTGGGATCGCTTCCAGTCCATTGGACGATACCCGCAAAGCAAATATTCTCAGTGTAGTACCAGAATAAGTTAACCACTTTTTCTTCTAGAAATTATTATGAAATTCAACAACTATTTGAATGTCAAATCGATCGGAATTATCTCGTGTATGCATGAATCATTCGATATTAAGGTCATGACCCACTTACCTACATTTCACACACCTTTATTGCACATAGCGGATGACTACATACGAAAACATCTTACTAAAATTCGATTTCAAATCCAAACTTAATATTTTTTTAGTGTAGATACTTTTTGATTAATATGTTTTGTACTTTAAGCCTTTGATACTTTATGTTCGTAATAATAATACTTATACCAGCCTGTTTAATGTCCTACTGTTGGGCACGGGTCTCCCATCAATGCGAGGGGGATTGGCGGGGGAGGTTGGCGAACTTCACACGTCTTTCGAGAGGTTCTCACAGACATGCAGGTTTCCTCACGATGTTTTCCATCACTGTTTAGCAAGTGATAATCATGGTTGAAAATGAGATTCGCGCATGAAATCCAGAACTCCTAATGATGCGAGCCCGAATTCGAACCAGCGATCGTTGTTACCGAGGCAAGTGTTTTAACAAACTTGGCTATCCTATGTTCTTAATTTATGCTATTTTTAAGTGAAAGTACTTTCACTTAAAAATATAATTAATAATTGTAATGACGACATCATCAGCTCAGTATTGGCCCCGCATTATGTCCTGGAATCGGATCCTTGTAGGGGCTAACTATAGGCAAACCCTGCTGTCTGTGCCGAGGGTCCCGGGCTCGAATCCTGTTAAGGACGAATTTTGGGTGAAGACCAGGACTGTTTGTGCCCGAGTTATGAATATTTAATATCTAATATATATAGCAGTGATAGCCAAGTTGGTAGAACGCTTGCCTCGGTAACGAGGATTGCAGGTTCAAACCCCGGCTCGCACCTCTCGGATTTTTCATGTGCGAATCTCATTCTCAACCAAGATTATCACTTGGTAAACGGTGAAGGAAAACATCGTGAGGAAACCTGCATGTCTGAGAGAACCCCTCGAAAGATGTGTGAAGTCTGCCAACCCGCACTGGGCCAGCTTGGTGGACTATGGCCTAAACCCCCCTCGCATTGAGGGGAGGCCCGTGCCCAGCAGTGGGACATAAAAAAGGGCTGGAATTATTATAATATCTATGTAGGTAATGTCATACTGGGTTCGCCCCCAGTCCATTATACGGTACTCAAAATACAAGCGTTGCTTAATTTGGTGCCATGCAGTAGGTGTTTTTATCAGGCGATATTATTATTGCAATTCAGAGATTTTGACAAAAATGTTGAGCCAATATCGTGAACCCTGCAAAGTGCATCAGCCGCTTTTGTTCGGTACAGTCACGGCGGGCAATGATTAATTGCGTCTATGAAGCCCCGGTAATGATTGCCGACACCGACGAAGGTACAGTCGTGGAAAACTGCACTGAAACTTTGAAAAAAATCATTCAATTTTAATATGTCAGAGCAAGGTATACTTTTCAATTTCCATTCAATCTGATCCCACTCTCTCCCACTACTTGTTTACCAAACATTAATAACGACTCTTTGGAAATTTTTGTGACATATTTCGAATAAACTTTATTGCTGCAGTCGTTTAAAATACATATTTTAATGAAGACATACCTTATGAGAAATATTTTTTATAATTAATACCACCTAATTCCTTACAGGCAATGGGCAGGCTGACAGAAAATTTCTTAACAGAAAATTCTGAAATACTCACGCCGTTTCATGCAGATGTGTATGAAAACAAACATGCTGGCAACACTAATCCAATAATATCCGTTACACACTCATTATTCATAAATAATCGGGAACCTGTTAACTCCATCATTTGGGAAACCAAAATCAAAGATATTCACACACTTGTGTCAATTTGAATATGTCGATAAGAGATTTGCATACACATGCCCTAATCGGCACCTTCTTAAGCACCTTGCTTCTAGTAATATATTCGCAAAGCACCATGTCAGACCACGGACCGGGGATGGCTATGAGAATCACAAAAATATGCAAGCAAAAATGTTCTCTCACGGTCAATTAGGTATTCAGTGGTGGATAAAAAAAAATACATTATTGTAATATAGCATTTGTCATGGTGCAATTATTTAAATTGCACCCGACGTTTGTGGATGCAAGGGACGGATGCAAATTTGCGAATCCTATCTCAGTTGATCAGGAACCAAATGAGGATTTTATACAAAAATGTGAACGCTCAGATCCCTATGCATTTGCAGCAGCTAACTTGGAATTCCCGCTCTGTTTTTTTTTTGGAAACTTCTTGCGGTGTGCCTCGATTTCGAATAGACGAAATATTTGCGAGATAATATTGGCTTAAATTACAAGAGATAACGTGTAATAAACGAAAACGTGAAGAAAACATCGTGAGTAAACCTGCCTGTCTGAGAGAACCCCACGAAAGATGTGTGAAGTCCGCCAACGCGCATTGGGCCAGCGTGGTGGACCATGGCCTAACCCCCCTCGCATTGCGGCGAGGCCCGTGCCCGGCAGTGGGACATTAAAAAGGGCTAGTATTATATATATAGCAAAATCGCAAAATATGGAATAATTAAAGTTATTATTCTATTAAACAAAAATCAGGCTGAACTGCACAATCTATGGGTAAATTTAACTGCTGTCGAATTTCAACAGATTCTGTTAGATTCTCTATAGTTTTAACTGTAGTTAAATTCAACCATGGTTGGTGCACAGCCCCCTTAGGTAAACAGAAGATCTCATAAACACAATCAGCAACGTCAAATAATCACCTCACTATCACTCCAATCAATCATCAATAAAAATCAACACTAATCCGCACTTTCTCATGCAAATCACGAGAAATGGCAAGTGTAAGAATTCACACAAATGACGATTCAATACAAAATCCCAATTTAAATATCTGTTATGGTCAATTTGAGAAGTAACCACACGCAAATAAATCGCAGCCGTTAATTTATTCCCTATTGACATTTAATTCAAATGATGCAAGTAAAAAAAGGATAGAATATTTTAGACTTGCCGACGTAGCAGGTGAGAATGAGAGAGAAAAGAATAGCGATGATTCCCGAGCATGATTGAGTGATGCAAATGAGGTTGTAAAACAAAATAGTTTCTTTACGTGTTGAAATAAATATTGGTACATGAGAAGTAGGAAAGCAAAGTTATCTCATAGATAGATATTACAAATCCAAAGAATATCTTAAATATAATTTATTAATGAACACTATGTTGGCAATATTAATTATTATGATTCTAGGATTAGCTTAGTACTAGTTTTTGTTATTGGTAATACTGATAATATTGTCTAGAAGTAAGACAAACATTTCAATATCATACTTACGTCAAAACATATCTGCCAGCGAAATGGTAATAGTTAAGGTTCTTATCATAACATTAACTTGAAGATAATTTAAAAGCATTCTTCCAAAATTTGGTGTTATCTCTTTTCTTTATCGTTTTTTATTGTTATAACCTAATATTTATAGTAGGTAATAATAACTAGATAGCTCGACGACCTGATTAGCTCAGTGGGTTGTGACACCGCTTTCTGTGCTGAGGGTCCCAGGGTCGAGTCCTGGTAGGGACAAACCTGGTATAATGAGCACGAATGTTTGTAGCCGAGTCATGGATTTTGAATATCTATATACAGGGATAGAAAAATATGCACTAAGGAACCATGTTCTCGATTTTAGAGATAAGAAAAACTGCATTCATAGATTTTGAAAAATACTCATACGTGAATCGGGAATTGAACCCAGTCATTTTGTAAAAAAAACATCGTCGTTTAATTGCGATATTGATTGTAATGATCAAATATTGCTATGAAACCTTGTCTTAAATTAAAAAAAAACTTAATCGTTACCTAATCGAGTCGAATTCATCGCGCACGTAGAGCGCACTTCACTTTTTATCAAGCATTGTTCGTTTCCATTGTAGCACAAAAATACACCTTTCGTGCATTTGCAAGAAACAAGATGAAAACACTCGGCTTCTAAGATGACGTACAAAAATAAAGTCGCAAGTCGCAGACGTAGATTACGGCGGCAAAAAGTCTCGCGCCGGAAGCACCTCGCATTCTCCCAACGTGCGCTGGTTTGTTCCACTTGGACATGATAAATAAAAATAAATATCGCCAGACGAACACACCAACTATACGGTGTCACACTAAGCGATGATTGTATCATGGCTACCGTACAATGGACTGGGGGCGAACCCAGTATATATTACTTAAGTAAATATTTATCATACTTGACTAGGGTACAAACATTCGTGGTCATCACACAAAGTTTGTCCCTACCAGGACTCGAACCAGCGACCCTCGGGTCAGAATACAGGGTCACTACCAACTGCGCTAATCAGGCCGTCACTAATACTTTAGATTTTTTTTTAATTACTTTACTATTCCATTTCTGGACAGAGGCCTCCCCGGTCTTCGCTCACCCCTTGTAACCTTGCTTGAACCTACTTGTGTTTCCATATACGCCATGAGTTTGTCTGTCATTGACATAATAACTCGAAAACCCATGAACCGATTTTAACGCAGTTTCTTGTCTTGACCGGTGGTAGCGACTGGAGCTACGAGTATTTAATGAAAATGAGTTTTGTATTCTGAGATTTAACATTTTAAATTTTCACGTCGCACTAAACAGAACACAAAATGGAACACACCAAACACATTTTCCTGTATCTCCTCAATTCTGAGACGAGTTCGCAAATTATATACTTTTTGCTTCATCTTCAGAGATCCGTTCCAAAAAAAGGATATAATGCAAAACGTTTAGAATATTCTGCCGCTTATCCTATATAATAAAAGTTACAATTTAAGTCATTTATTTCCTTGTATGCTAATACTTACGGCATATTAATAATAATTTCACTTATTTAATAATTCTAATTTTAATAATTTTCACTGGTGGTAGGCTTCGGCCGTGGCTAGTCACCACCCACCGAACAAAGCCATGTCGCCAAGCGGCCTAGACGTGTTCCGGCATGATGTTCGGTGTTGCCATTCATGGATGGCGGGTCAGATCAGTTGCGTTGCATGTGCCTAGTGAATGTAGCGTCTCGATCTACTGCCGCCTTCCTACCTAGGCAAGTATGCTCCATCGTAGATCTCATCGTCACTTACCATCAGGTGAGTTCGAGATCAAATACTTGCCTATCTATACATATAAATAAAATTGGAGTGTCTGTTTGTAATATTAAAATAACCGCTTTTTACTAAGTGCATTTGGATATATACACGTTACCTATACCGAAACAACATTTTTTACAATTTTTGTCTGTCTGTCTGTCCGTCTGTCTGTCTGTCCGTCTGTCTGTCTGTCTGTCTGTCTGTCTGTCTGTCTGTCTGTCTGTCTGTCTGTCTGTTTGTTCCGGGTAATCTCTGAAATGGCTGGACCGATTTTGACGGGAATTTCACTGGCAGATAGCTGATGTAACAAGGAGTAACTTAGGCTACTTTTATTTTAGAAAAAAAAATTGGATCTCTCGAAAAAAAATTAAAACCAATGTTGCAGCGCTGCGCCTGCTTAAAGTTTGATAGCAACAATCTGCAATGCGTCCCGCGGGATCAGAACGCGAGCAGGCTGTTGCCAACGGTTGAGACGTTGTTAAATACCACGCGGACGAAGTCGCGGGCAACAGCTAGTCTATACATATAAATAAAATTGGAGTGTCTGTTTGTAATATTAAAATAACCGCTTTTTACTAAATGCATTTGGATGTATACACGTTACCTATACCGAAACAACATTTTTTACAATTTTTGTCTGTCTGTCTGTCTGTCTGTCCGTCTGTCTGTCTGTCTGTCCGTCTGTCTGTCTGTCTGTCTGTCTGTTTGTTCCGGCTAATCTCTGTAATGGCTGGACCGATTTTGACGGGACTTTCACTGGCAGATAGCTGATGTAACAAGGAGTAACTTAGGCTACTTTTATTTTAGAAAAAAAAATAGGATCTCACGAAAAAAAAATGAAAACCAATGTTGAAGCGCAGCGCCTGATTAAGTTTGATAGCAACACCTGCAAAGCTTCCCGCGGGCTCAGAATGGGCGGGCAGGCTGTTGTCAACGGTTGTCTTTGTTAAATACCACGCGGACGAAGTCGCGGGCAACAGCTAGTAATGTAATAAAAATAAAAAAAATTATGAGCTATTCCAGACTATAATCTATATCTGTGCCAAATTTCATCGGTTCTGGCATGATTGAGTAACATCCATCCATCCATCCAAACTTTCAAATTTATAATATTAGTGGGATGAATGTTCAACTTTAATTAATTGTAAGGAACCTTCAGGCTATTTAGAGTCTCTCTTGCCATAAATTTCGTTATATCATCGTGTTGCTCGGGGTCAGTTATGTTTTGGTTTTTTGCCATCCACGAAGCGATCGGACGATCGTAAATCTGCCGTTTTTTTGGCTGAGTCATATGTGATGCAACGTTAATCAAGCGTTAGGCGCAATAAAAGGATCGGGGCGGGGCTAACTGACTTTGGCGAAGGTGATCATGATCTTTGTGGCATAGTCTAGATTTGATTTGGTTGATTTTGATACGTCTATTATTCAATCAATATAGTCATGAACACATTGTGATTGATTCTTGTTTTGTAACTATACTGTTTTCTGGGCTACGGGTTCGAATCCCGTTAGGGGCATACTGTGTGATAAGCATGAATGTTTGTACGTCATGGACATTTTATATAAGAATAAAGCATTTTATTCCAAAACGCTATTATTGTACGAGTATTAATAAAAAAAATACGGATTTTATCGTGTTTATTTTATGTTTTTACGTTTCGGCTGCTTTACAGCACCCATGGTCATGGGAGGACTAGTGTTTGACGTCCAAGTGTCATAATTTGAACCGGGGTACCCTCATATTTAGTTGTTGCTTGCGGTCCGTCTACGCAGAACGTGCTTACGTATTGAGAATGTCTTGAGATCTTGCAATGGTGCGCTTGGTTTTTGTATTAAAATATATTAATTACTGGAGAGTTTTAATTTCATTCGCGTAAATATAAGAAATGAATAAACGCTTTTATTATTTACAATCAAAAATACAATTGTTTACTATCGTACATAGAATGTGGACCGATTAAAAACATCAGTGTATCCAGACACGTCCGGGGGTGGTTACAAGTGAGCGATGACTCACAACAACTCATTGTTAGCGTTTAATTTACACGTACAAATTTTGCGTAACTTAACGATGATACTTAGAAAAAGTACACTCAACTTAAGCCCCAATAACCCAACTTGAAATACACTCTATCACTCAAACGATAACGTTCAAATTGTCCTGTCACAAAGATGGTTGTAATGTCGTTGTTTTGTCTGTGCGTACGTAAAGAGCACCCAGGGCTCAATGGCGCAGGTGTCCTTCAAACAATAGAGTTTAGGTTCGATCCCCGTCTCGGACGCGGTGTATAGCGATTTGTGGAAAAAATCACAACAAGGGGTTAGGGGTTTAGGTTTTTTTTTTTATGGTCGCGTGAGGGCTCGTTATGTTTTTCTTTTCTTTTTTTTTATCTGTGACGTGCAGCGGTACAATGTTTAGGGAGTGTGGTTGTTTAATGAAATGGCTCCTCGAAATTCATAGAAAGATTGAATCCATTAACAATAACATAACAAAGCATGTTACTTCTATTTAATACCAATGCTATTCTAGAATGTCTATAAATTTGGGGATTAGTGTTTTTTGAATTACTTAATATTGTTATATTTTATTAGAAAATATATAAAAATTTATTGCATACATAATATGTTTCATGATGTAATGTTAGTTAGTTTCCTGATTATACATTTAATCACTTTTCTTCTCGACAAGATTCGGTACCTATATATTTTATATCAAGTATTTATCTTGGATTGTACTTAAATATGTTGCCATATAATACATTAAAACATATTGTAAAATATTTTAACAGATCAATCAGTAAGTTATATGGATCACGTTGATGTGTAAAATAATTGTGTTAATTATGTTTTTTTTTTTTAATCAAGGCGAGGCTATTGGCCGGGTGCTCAGTTTGGGGTGTCATTTTTTAAATGTCTAATAATTTTGATTTATAACTTTAAGAATGTTATCTGTATAACCTACTTGATGCCATTGTTAAAATACTTTACAAAATTACTGTTTCACCTTACATATGTACTTACTAAGACATAATATTGACTTGGCGGTCTTAGCTGTCATTCTAATACATAACTATGACAAATTTCATAGGCTATAGCCACCTATATTAACAAGAAAACCTTGTCACCAGTACCCAAGCTAAGAAGATAAGTAGATATGGGTATTCAGAATATATGGTATGAAATTTTAAATAATTTTCAATCTCACCCACGGAACCCTAATAAAGGTAAAAAGGCAAAAACTTGCCTCGCGTCCCGCAGTATGGCGAAACTGTGGAGTCACTGTCATCAATCAGCTCGATATAATGGCGCACCTCTAGTTGGCGGATTTTTATGTATTATCGTACTTAGTCATAGGTTGGCGGTAGAGATGTGTTTGTTTCTTATGGAACTAACGATAAGAAATTTGCCATATATCAGATTTGATAAGAGATCACAGATCCTTGCAAAAGAACAGCGATTCCGACCAAGGATGATACGCGAGGCCATTGATATTTAAAAAAAAAAACCCAATTTCAAAAGGGAAGCTAGCTGGGTGCTACCGTCGACTTGGGATCCAGTAATTAAAATAATTTATTCCAAAACCAAGCGCACCATTGCAAGACCTCAAGACACTGTGAGCACTCTCTGTGTAGATCGGATCCCAAGCAACAAATAAATATGAGGGTACCGCGGTTCAAACTATGACACTAAGACGTCAAACACGTCTGTCCTCCCGTGACCATGGTTGCTGCAACGCAGCCGAAACTTTGGGACCGTAAAAACATAAAATAAAAGCGATAAAATCTGTAAAATAAGTTTAATTTCAAAGTATTTATTTAATCAAAACGTAAACAAATTTGATCGAAACACAAATGTATTACACTTTTTATCACATTTTAATCGGCGGCCATGTTGCGATTTACATACACACAGACAGGTCGACCTTAATTTGAAAATAATAACGTCTGGCTACGGTAGGTATCATAATATAACCAAGCTCTCAATTTTCTTCAGGACAAATATATATAAATTACCACCTACGCCCCGCGGTGCTACCCGCGATTAAAAAGTATGTCCTTTTTACCGGGATAAAAAGTAGCCTATGTGCTATTCCAGACTATAATCTATCTCTGTGCCAAATTTCATCCAGACCCGTTCAGCCGTTCTGGCGTGATTGAGTAACAAACATCCATCCATCCAAACATTCACATTTATAATATTAGTGTGATGTAAATGTGTGCTAGTAGTGCTTTCTATTCTATGTGTCCCGGGTACAAACTGTGCGATCAACACGAATATTTGTACCCGAACCATGGATCATATTCATAATCGATATACAGAATTATAAGTATTTATATACTGCATCGCCCCCAGCCCATGGTACGGTACCCATAATACTAACGTGTTTTATAATGGGACCGTACAGTTGGTGTGTTTGTTTCCTATATTGATTATTTACTTAGTCACCCTGGCACAAGCAGCCAATGTATTTTTGATTATTTACTCGAAGGAATTACTGCTAAACTCTTAGCTGTTTTAGGGTTTAGTGAGTTCGTTTCTCTATGATAATGCCCTTAGCATTATCATAGAGAAACGAATTTCTTGTACCAATTCTGGAAACGAGAAGCTAGTACTAGTTAGCACTAGAACTAGTAAAGTAAACCTATTTGAATACAACTAACAATAATGGCATTTATGCTCATTAGGAAAATAATTATGGCATTTTGGAAATTGCCAAATGAAATATAGAGCGCCTAATAGTTACGAGAAAGGTAGAGGGTAAGTGGCCTCATAGAAGAATCAAAAGGCCAAAATCGATGGGTGCACCAGGTATTGGATCATTTAGGGATGACACTCAGCGCAGCTCTTCATCAGACAACTGATCGGAACCACTGGAGACAGTGAACACGATACCCAATCCTCAGCAATGACGGGAACGATGGGGGAGAAATGGGTCGTATGGCCGCTGCATAAAATTATTTAAGGACCAAAACTTTGACATATCCTGAAAATTTTAATGCACTCATGGTCACATGCAAAGGTACATCACGATCGCTTTCCGATACGCCTCTATACGATGGAATACTCAGAATTGAATTGTGGCTTTAAAATGGCCGCCAAACGTTATTTGGCCGGTCTTTGTGTGATTTGGGGAAATGATTTACAATTTGTCGAATGGAGGAATTTTTTTTTTATTTACCTTATGACTTTTTTATGTACATTGTGGAAGATTTTTATTTACTTATGACTTTATTATTTTACATAGTGGAAGAGTATATTGTAGGCACACGAATAAATTATTCAAAACATTACGTCATAATTACCCGAAGGAACTACGTTGCATTGCTCATTATTTGGTAGTGACCCTGCTTTCAGTGTCGAGGGTCCCGAATTCGAATCCTGGTTGGGAAAAACTTTGTGCGATGAGCACTAAAAAGTTTTCCGGAAAATGTAAACAGGACTACGTCTGGCAGCTCAACTAGTTTAAACAATGAATCATTGAATGATCCAATTTTATTGATGCTCGACTTCTTCATCAGCGAAGCAGCCCTCTTTCTCACCAACGTTTTATCGGAAATGCAAGTTTCCATTTAAGACAATATCCTCAAACATGGGCAAGTTAAAAAAATAACAACACCACAGATAATAACAGTTTATTATGTTGTTTATGGCAAATTACACTTTGCGAAGTGATGAAACGAACTTGTTTGCAGAAAGCCAAACAATGAGTGGCCAATAAACATAAACAATTGCGAGTCTGCGAGTCGCGTTAAGTGTCGGAGTGGTGGCCATGAGATAAGCGGTGGCGAAAAACGATAGCGTATAGCGAAAGGGCACGGAATGCGAAAGCACATGCACACTATAACCTAAATTCAAAATTATTTTGGATAGATAACTTTTTAGGGTCGCTAACTCTAAAGCGATGTTAACTCTTATCAGAAATCAACAAAGAAAAGGCGAAGGAAGACTTGTAAAAAAACTACCAAAAAAAAGTATTTGAACGTTTTACGCCTGTAAACAAGTCAGCAAAAGCAATTTAGAAAAAACAGTAATTAATTTAAAAAAAAAACTTATACGACGGCTGTGCAAAAAGTGAACGTCAAATAAAGTTGAAAAAAAAAGTCGAGTAGAATTGTGCAGGGATTTGAAAACTACTTCATTAAACTATTTTATCTAGGATACAGACATTAAACAAATAATAAGTCGAATGCGAAACACAGCGGCTTTAATAGTCGTGACCAATTATTGGGAAAATTTGAGTTGGTCTAGATGGTCAGCCTATGTAGGTAGGCTGATAAACACATCACCCTCCTTTCTTCACGCAATCGGGTGAATCCAGACTCAGTAACTCACACATTTTTTTTCAATTCAACGATAGCATAGTTTGTTTACTTTCTCGCTATACTGTATCATACCGCTAATCTCATGGCCCCAAATCTATAGAGGCACCATCTCTAATTGAAGTTTATTCACGTTTCCTCGCGCCATAATTAACACCTTCGCGTCTCTGTCGCATTGTCTAATAAACAGCCTCGTCTCTCAAGAGGGAAGGTAATAACAACCTTTTCAACACACTATAAAGTTTAAAATACAAAGTATGTACCTACTTACCATAAATAGTTGTACGATATAACATTATTACATGGAAAGTGTAATAAAAATTGTGTAAATAGTACATTACTGGCGTAGTTAATGACTGTGTTGCTGGCAGCGCTGACGACGGCTGAAAGCGCAGCTATGGACGCTGTATTTTGTAATGTTGCGGTCAGCATTGCAGCCTTTAATGGACAAGCTGGAATAAAGGCCATGAGGGTAGGTTGAACCGGAGACCGACTACAATGATGATTAAGTTTGAAGGCCGAGAGCGCAGCTAGGCTAGCTAGCAGCCAGCCGTTTTTTAATGTCCCACTGCTTGGCACGGGCCTCCCCTCAGTGCGAGGGGAGGCCATAGTCCACCACGCTGGCCCAATGCGGGTTGGTGGACTTCACACATCTTTCGAGGGGTTCTCTCAGACATGCAGGTTTCCTCAAGATGTTTAGTAAGTGATAATCGTGGTTGAAAATGCACATGAAATCCCAGAGGTGCGAGCCGAGGTTTGAACCTGCGATCCTCGTATGAATCGGATCGGATCGGATCGGATCCTCGGATGAATGTTTGTTAATCTTTCACGCCCGAACGGCTGAACGGATCTGGATGAAATTTGGCACAGAGATAGATTATAGTCTGGAATAGCACATAGGCTACTTTTAATCCCGGTAAAAAGGACATACTTTTTAATCGCGGGTAACACCGTGCGGCGCAGCTAGTATTCTATAAATTATTTCATCTTACATAACTTAATATAGTACCACTTCTCAAGAGTTCCACCGTCGCCTCTCCATAAAATAACAAATTAGCTCGCTGAACTCTGCAAAGTGTCCTGGAATATTATTGCAGACTTCTGAACAGGTAAGCTGCGAATTTGCAGAACTAATTCCAACGGTATCAGCTTAATGTCCTCATTTTATTCGTTCAGTAGAACTAATACTGAGCTCGTAATGTTATTAGTAATATTAATAAGACTATTTTTAAGGATTCTATCGCGTTTATTTTTTGTTTTTACGTTCCCGACGTTTCGGCTGCATGGTTGCTGTAAAGCAGCCGAAACGTCGGGAACGTAAAATCAAAAAATAAACGCGATAGAATCCTTAAAAATTGTTTTATTTGAATGTGTAGTATTCGCGTAAATATAAGAAATCAAAATATTAATAAGCTTAAAAAAATATACAGTTTCTTTATTGCCCCTTTTATTTTCCATTGCTGGGCATGAACTGTTCTTGCGACGTGAATTTTGAATTTAGTCCACTATGCTGCATTGGGCCGGGCGTAGTGGTATGCGGACTTTATAAGTATTTTAAAAATCGAATGGAAAGGTTCGTCAGTTTTAAAATTGATTCATTTATCGTTCGCGAGCACATGCTACCTTTTCAAACAACGTCACAGAACGAATGGTTGCATAGAAAAATATGTTTAACTGTCCGACAACAAAGTTAAAATTTACTCAAATCAAGGTTTGACCTGCCATCTATTTTTTATTTCAATGTAGCGATTATATCCTCGTTTTAACCGACTTCAAAAAGGAGGAGGTTCTCAATTCGGTTACATTTTTTTTTTTGTTTGCTATTATTGAAACCAAATGAAATCTTCTTGGTCCCGTATACTATCTGAATGTTGGAAATCGGTAAATTTTTATGAGTGCCCCTGCCAATAATTTGTATACATATGAAAATAAATATGTTAGCGTAGTAAAAGTATTCTAATCATATACATACCTAACTTTTTTGGAATCATAAATTCAAATTTAATGTATTCGGAAGTAATAAAAATGAACTAATTTACACCTTCCTTACCTTTGTTTCCTATTCCTAACAAGCTTGATCCATTTTACGACTTTTAAATTGGACTTTTGAAGTCCGTTTACGAAACTTTTTTACTGCTTTAACTATGCGTAGATAATGTTTCTACTTTCAATCTCTTTTGTAAGAAAATAAAATGTAACTATAGGATATCTTCGGTATATTTTTTTTAATATTCAAGTTATCAGTAAGAGTATTGTAGAGACAACAGGAGAAACTCTACAATGATCTATTGAACTGGCTCTGGACAGAAGTAAATGGAGACAAATCATAGATGGTCCTCATTAGTGAAGGAAGGAATAAGAAGAAGAAAAAGAAGATTAGGAAACTCCTACATGTTTAACGTAAGCAGTGATAGCCAAGTTGGTAGAACGCTTGCCTCGGTAACGAGGACCGCAGGTTTAAACCCCGGCTTGTACCTCTGGGATTTGCTGGATTTCATGTGCGAATCTTATTTTTCAACCACGATTATCACTTGCTAAGCGGTGAAAGAAAACATGGTGAGTAAACCTGCATGTCTGAGAGAACCCCTCGAAAGATGTGTGAAGTCCGCCAACTCGCACTAGGCCCGCGTGGTGGACTATGGCCTTATCCCCCTCGCATTGAGGGGAGGCCCGTGCCACGCAGTGGGACATTAAAAAGGGCTGGTATTATTATTATTCTGACAACTCTAACAATTAGGAAGCTCCTCCATGTTTAATGGAGTTGCCGCGGGCGGAGCCGCTAGTAGATGCTAGTATATTATAATTTAACGTTTAGTAAAACCACACCATGAGTGAGTGTTCTTTAAGGCTGACTCATACAGCGCTTTGCATACCTAATATAAATAATACCGCAGCCATTTCTAGTGTACATCCACATGAGTGTAGTGCCATTAGCGGCACCTACTTTGTGGTACTTTTCCAACTTCATTAATTTCCTCACACGTTAAAAGCGAAGGTTTAATAATGCAGAAGTGTCTGTGAGCAGCCACTACAATAGCGAGTTACATTGTAACCCCCGAATTTATAGACGTTCTATAACTTTATCAAGCGTCATATAGTATTGCGCAAAGCAAAACTCTTGTGCGCAGTAGTATGTCACATTTGATAAAGTTATAAAACGTCTATAAATTTGGCCCTAAAAGTATACTATAATATCGATTTGTTATATTGACGCGAATACTACACATTTAAGTAAAACTATTTTTTCGAATTCGAACAAAATCGAAAAAAAAGTTTTATATCAAGTATACTATACTTTCATACCCAAGAAATTTAAGTAACTGATATTTTTGTTTCCATTAGGGTTTCCCTAG
This sequence comes from Pheosia tremula, assembly GCA_905333125.1. NCBI lineage: Eukaryota > Metazoa > Arthropoda > Insecta > Lepidoptera > Notodontidae > Pheosia > Pheosia tremula. The sequence continues at coordinate 7,395,260 of HG995416.1, read as the reverse complement.
ATCAAGTGGATTTGTACAAAAAATGCAATACCCGGCTTTTATGACTGTTTATGAATTTTATGACTATGACTCTGATTGGTACGTTAGTAAGAAGCTAATAAAAGTCGTTAAAAAACAGTGATACCTAGGTTGGTAGAACGTTTGCCTCAGTAACGACAGTCGCAGGTTCACGTCCCGGCTCGCACCTCTAGAATTTCTGGACTTCATGTGTGATGTGATGGTGCCCAACAGTGCTGGTATTATTATTACTCATTATATACCGTATAGTTAACTTATTTATTTATACAACAATAAAACAGTGAATGTAAACACAATTTGGGGTCGAGTCACCTTCGTCCGTAGGAGAATTAAATACCCTCGAGATACCCTACACGTGACCCTGGGTGGTGCCAACTAGGTGACGACTCTACTGGTGGTAGGCTTCGGCCGTGGTTAGTCACCACCCACTGAACAAAGCCATGTCGCCAAGCGGCCTAGCCGTGTTCCGGCATGATGTTCGGTGTTGCCATTCATGGATGATGATCAGTTGCGCTGCATGTGCCTAGTGAATGTAGCGTCTCGATCTACTGCCGCCTTCCTACCTAGGCAAGTATGCTCCATCGTAGATCTCATCATCACTTACCATCAGGTGAGATCGAGATCAAATACTTGCCTACAATGTAATTAAAAAAAAATATTTTTTGACTAATTTGACATGGATATTAGGTATCATATTACTACGTATAGTATATTACTACATTGTGCCAGTAAGTATAAGTCGCTTATTTCGTGGCTTTATTTTACCACAGTGACGGGATTAAGATAAGCGGATTCACAGCCATTTCCATCAAATGTCCGCGTTTGAAGGAGACGCGTGTAGCTAATGAAACGAGCTTCAGATTATGAGGAAGCTTTGAAGATACGTTGGGTAATTATTTAGTACGACACGACATTAAAGAAAATTTAAAAGAAGGTAACGAAAGTTAGTTAAAAATCTGATATTATAGTATTGTGTCAATATTTCAGCTTTGGTGAAAATTTCATCAATTAGGAGTTGTTATCAATAATAAGAAACCACTTTCATGGCCGACTTTACCTACAGTAATTTTAACTTGGTACCGCAATGAAGTAAGAATTCTTAGACAAAAGTTTGTTGTCAAATAAACACTTTTCGGTTTTTAACCAGTGTATTCTTACTTATAACATTGAAATTCATACTTATTTTCTACTATAGAATGGACTACCATTATAAAGTAGACTTTATGAAATACTAGCTGTTGCCCGCGACTTCGTCCGCGTGGTATTTAACAAAGACACAACCGTTGGCAACATCCCGCGGGACGCATTGTTGCTATCAAAACTTAATCAGGCGCAGCGCTGCAACATTGGTTTTAATTTTTTTTCGAGAGATCCTATTTTTTGTTCTAAAATAAAAGTAGCCTTAGTTACTCCTTGTTACATCAGCTATCTGCCAGTGAAATTCCCGTCAAAATCGGTCCAGCCATTTCAGAGATTACCCGGAACAAACAGACAGACAGACAGACAGACAGACAGACAGACAGACAGACGGACAGACAGACAGACAGACAGACAGCCGGACAGACAGACAGACAGACAAAAATTGTAAAAAATGTTGTTTCGGTATAGGTAACGTGTATACATCCAAATGCACTTAGTAAAAAGCGGTTATTTTAATATTACAAACAGACACTCCAATTTTATTTACATGTATAGATTCTTACTTTATTTGCAAGACACACCCGAACGTCATATTCAAAACAATCTACGCTCGCACGCCAAAGGAAACTCATTCCAAACGATTATAGCGATTACAAAGCAGACTTTATGGTTTAATTTCCTGAATGCGAACATACCATTTGTCTGTGGCAACGCGATACGTGGTATTAGCTTTTTATGGTGTCAGTAGAGTTGTAAATGTGATTCACTTAGACTTAAGTATGTAAAGTTTTGATTAAATTATGGGTAGAGATAATGGAGTTGTTTATACGTGAAACATAATATTACTATAGAAGTTAAAATGACATGTGTTATACTAAACAAATTTAATTTGCAGTTTAATATAGTCAAAATGTGGTTAAGCATTTATTAATAAGGTATGATTTGGTAGACAAAATTGCATGTATTGGGGAATATTTATATAGCCAGAACTAACCTTTGAACCTGCGCATCTGTGATCATTGTGTGAAATCAGAATTCCAAAATGTCGTTTTTAAAAAATGCTCTTTTGTTGGAAACAAAATTTATTTATCACACATGCGCTTAAGAAGCGCAGGTTCAAAGTTTAGTTTACCCTTTCTGAATCACTTGTATATACACAAATCTTACCTGTGACATAACTAAAATACAATGACTAAGGATTTTGTAAATATTTCATTTTAGCAAAAATAATCTACGAGAAGAATATCTAAACAAATCATTATTAAGTCCCATTTTCAGCTTCCCACAGGAAAAATAGTTAAAACAAAACGAACTCTACTTATCGCATTCTAAAGAAATTGACGAAGGATTATTTATTTTTTTAATTCCCGCAGGATACGCGGCCAGTGATTGGAATAGTTTGCAACACAAAAGACGTCGGCAGAAACAATTTTCTGTCATTATACTACAAAATACAAAAGGCTATGATAGCGAGACGCTGCTTTGAAGAGATCGCATATTTTATTAAGGAGAATATTGTTTTCTGACCATCCGATTGGCACAGGTGGTAGTGACCCTACTTTCCGTAAAGAGGAGAGCCTGGTAGGCTTAAGTAGGCAATCGGCCACAAATAGTAATTTATGCCAGTGTCAAGTTTTTTATATTTTTTAAGTGATAGCATGGAGTAATAAAAACCTATATGCCATAGATTTAATAGTAAGCGTGTCAAAAAGGGAGCATTTATTTAAATGTTGGCAATACTGTTTCTTGCACAGCACTTCGATGTGCGAGCTAACCGTATAATTTATAGTCTACCGTATATAGACATTTTGTATGGAGAATTGAAAAGCGCCTCTATCGGACGGTTTTTAAAACTTTCATTCTCCATACAATTTTTTTAAATGCGGTATACTATAAAGTATGCGCTTAGCTTATGAATAATCTCGCACTTGAGGTACTGGATGGTTGGCATTACGGTTCTTGAACTCTTTGCAAGCAAATGTCGATTTTAAGTATTTCGTGACTGTGCACACTTCCCCTTAATAGGCCTGCAATTACATGCTAGTGTACGTATTAACGACCACAATTACACCGGTCCTATTTAATTTTATGTTATCCCGACAAAATAATACAAATAGAATTCCCATAAACACGACTTTATTATTGTATTGTATCTACACTATAACAATACTTATAAGGAGTGTAGCCTCAGATTTTAAAAGGTTTGGCTGAATTTTAATAATATATTATTTACACGGAGGGAGGTATCTATTATATAGAGCGGTAATCACATTTTTTGGAAATAATTCTTCCTTTTCATCATCATCATAAAGTCAAATCATGATAAAGTTTTTCGTCCATTTACAATGGTGTTCCAAAGCTCTGCTAATGAAGATTAGCCTAATGAATATATATATATATATATATTATAGAATATATATATAGAATATATATATATATATATATATATATATTAATATATGGCGTATTGCAATAAAAATAACACATGGTACTCGTGAAAACCGTAGGTATTAGAACAAGGCATTTTTTTTTATATAGTAGGTTTATATTAATTTACTTATCCTGTTGTTATTGCTATTAATTACTATATTAGTTGGGTAGTGACGGTATTACACGAAAGGAAGACGATCTTCTTTTTTTTTCTTGTAAAAAAACTACAGGACACGACTCTATCTTTAACAGCTTAAGGGCTATAAAAGTAATATCGGCAGCTAAAAATAATAATATGTTGTCGGTTCACATTAGCACCGAGAGGTTATTAATTAATTTACATTGTAATAACCGTAGTTAAAATCTCATTTCTTCAGCGTTCATTGTGAGTGACCCCTATTGTGGACCATAGAATTAGATTTACTTGAAACGCCATACGTAAACAGTCAATACACACAAAACAACTTTTTTTTTTAGGATACAAATAAATATGGTGTACAGGTGATTCAGAAAGGCTACTTATACAAACTTTTGAACCTGCGGATGTGAATGGTGAAGTAATAAAAAAAAGAAAAGATTTTTTAAATATTTTAATTTTTTTTAAACTACATTGACCTTCCGACTTAAAATAATGCCAGTAAGAAGCACGGTTTGAAAGGTTAGTATACCATTTCCGAATCAACCTGTATACTTATTTGGTGTGTGAAGTTTATATCATACAAGGTGTCTGAGAACTTGGTTTTTTTATCTTTGCAAGCTAGTTTCATCGGGATGGTTCTACTCTTAAGATACAATCTGTTCAGCCGACCTGTAATTTTTTTTTTCGAGTTTTCTTTTAGGTCTATAAATTTTACTTAGATTTTTTATCAATGTTGCCTTTACTTGCAATCGAATTGAAAAGTAAGAGTGTATAACTCGTTCATAAAATCAGCAATTTCATCCTCGACTTCAATATCTATGATAAAACGCCATTTTTTTATGGTACCCATAATCCACCCCTTGCTTAGTGTGGGGCCGCAAAGTTGATGTGTTCGTCTAGCGATATCTCTTCCAGTCCACCCATAGATCATCGTAATACATAAACATGGGCGTTATGTTTCGTGTCTAAACACCATAAATTAGTTAAAAAACAAATCGTGCTATTGAATAGATAAACTAATGCTTTGATGTGCAGTTATGGCTGTAAGTAACACCGAACTTGTTATTATAATGTTAAATGATGTAGCTAAATTGTTTTTGATGTGTGCTGCGGGCGGGCTCATGAATATATTGTAGCTTAGAGGATACAGATGGGAGATGGAAAAGGTATGCGTTGAAATAAACCGGCTCGTTCCACCAATTTCCTCGACAATTCCTTTTGAGTCCAATGTGTGTTTTTGGAATTCGCTGCCGATATCCGCACGACGGGTTAAATCTTTACGCAAATTCAAAGGTGACCATGACTATTGCTTGTCCCTATATATTATTATTATTCTCCCATCTTAAGTGTTATTCACATTATCTCTTAAGTATGTATGTAGTATATTATATTTAGATATCTATCTAATATGTTATTTATTGTAAGTAACGTTTCAGAAGACATATACATATACAATAACCACGATCCGTTGAATTAAAACAGGCATGCCGCGTATTTTTTTTAATTATTTTGTTTCAATGTTAAGTACTAATAAATTGTAGCAAAAATCAAGACTCTCAGATGAATTCCAATTCAAAATCTACATACGGGTGATTATACAAAAGTTGGGTAACTCTTGAGGATATTTTGTTTACTATAGTTATTAAATCAAATTATTACAAATTCGGGTGTATATGATGGCTAATCTAATGATTATCTTGTTCCAAATCGGGCCAGTCACTTTTTTAAGTAGATTGTGAGATATTTAAAATTTTCTGAATTTGACTGCCAGGGGACTGACGAGGCTAACATAGTACTGATAAAATACACAATTTTGTAAGAATTATAATGAAATTTAATAAAAAATTGTACAAATCTCTTAGTTTTCGTCGTCAGCTGGTGGAGGAGTATTCTGGCGTATACAATTATTAGTGGTTTGTTTCAATAGCTGTTTTCTGTGCCTGTAGTTTAATGAATAATTATTCCATTTTTTTCTAGTTATTCGTTGCTCTCGTGGTGTCATGTCTTCAACATTTTTTCTTTGTCCTTTCTCTTATTTCCTTAAGTACTGAAGTGTTTGTTTTTTCTTTGTATTCCGCTAATTTAATGGGGTCACTTTTAATTCTGGACAAGCGAGCCTTTTCGGCTTCTCTCTTTTTTTTAATATTTCTTCCCTACTCAAATTGCTTTTAGCGTGCCGCATGTTTTAAACTGAAATATAAAATAGAAATGCTTATACACAGTATCAATTAAGATAAAAGTGCTCTAAAACAAAAAAAACACATCAGTACTATGGAGACACGTGTCCTCTGACGCGATAACTGGCAAAGGACTGACGCCAAAGGACTGACGAAAAAGACATAATTTGAAGTTATAATCAGAACTAATGTTTTCTTTGGTAATTTCGAATATGAACAAACTACATTTTAACAAATCATAGTTAACTATGTATAAATGAAAATAAACCTCAGATTAACAAAAAAATTTGGCGAGAATTTCAACTTTAAAGAACACACAACGGTCTGACGAATGAAATCGAACACAAAGTTTCTTATTTATTTTTTAAATAAAATGGAGAACATTGCATTATGAAAGTTGCAGTTTATAATACTATGTACATCACAGATTGTAGTAAATTAGTAAGTTTTCTTAAATCAATGATAATGTTTAATGGATAGTCACTTGATTGTTAGTTTTCGGGATTGTGACATGCCAAAGGACTGACGTTTTAAGTATTAATTTGGTTTTTTTATTATCTTGTATTTAAAATGAAGGAGTGAAATTGGGTGACCAAATAAAGGACTTTTCATTGTTTTAAAATAAATTGTTATTTCAATAAAATATAATAAGACTTTCTATATATTAGCTGATGACATTGAGTTACCCATTTTTTGTATATCCACCCATACATTATTATTTAGAAATCTAAATGTGTGCTGTGTTTACTTTGCATTCTGTCAAAATTGGCAGAATAATGATTACAACTCACACAAATGACTTTTTTTTTAATGTTACTTAATAAGCTGCAAAATTGGTTGTATTTTTCACTGATTCATTGCAAAAAAAAATCGAACGCATCCATATAAAAATGCTAATACGATTTTATAATAAGCATTCAGTAATTAAATTAAGTACCTACTTAAACTTTTTAATGCAGCTTTCAAAGCGTCACCTGGAATGTACGTTCTCACGCAATAAAGCTAAACGTATGTCGTAAAACGTTTTAAAAATCGATCGTAAAAAAATCGCAGAATCATCTTAAAAATTCATCGATCGATCACAATAGCGCATTACCTTTTTATTGCACCTAATGAATATCTTTTCGGAACGCACCCTTTAATAGCGCAGTGTATTAAAAAATAAAGTTTCAAATTTAGAACATAAAAATTTGTAAACGGCATTTTGTTTTTTCTTCTTTTATTTTTTATTGTTAACGGCGCGAGGGGTGTCAAAAAGTGTATGTCATTCTATTTGAACTTGCCCCCTATTTTCGATGTGACAACCCTCGATTTTGACACGGTTAACCGGTGAACGGTACGTTTGTCAAAAAAATGACCTAATATTTTGTAACTCAACGTTATTTTGAATGGAAATTAAACCTAATCATAATGTGCGAAGGGCTACACTTTTATCGCTTCATTTTTGACACTGTAAGATGAAGTAGATCATAATTGGGACTACAATGCGAACTAAGCCGTTACTAATTTGCAGAAAGTGTATTATGGCAAGGATTTTGACTTACATTGTATGTTAGTAATTGTCAAAGGTTATATTTTTTTTGTGTGTAACGTTCAAAGATCTCTTATATTGTGACATGCGTTACTGCATAAATCCAAACAGTGCCTTTTGTGATACACAATAAAGTAACATTTGCTGCGTTCACAAACTAATAGTATATGTGCAAATGGGGAACATGTCTCCAGATATCCTATTTTTTTTCCGTTATGTCTAATACCTATTTACCAAATTCAGTATCACATTAAATTATATTAAATATCACTTACCATCAGGTGAGATCGAGATCAAATAGTTGCCTATATTGTAATAAAAAATAAAAAAAAATTGTACCACACATCTAGACCTACATTCTTCACAAGCAAATTCAGTATCACATTACGTTTGAATCGCTCACCTAGACCTACAGTCTTCACAAGTAAATTTAGTATCACATTAAGTTTGAACCGCACATCTAGACCTACAGTCTTCACAAGCAAATTCAGTATGACATTACATTTGAACCGCACATCTAGACCCACCGTCTTCACAAAAAAAAACACTATTACATTAAATTTAAACCGCACATCTAGACCTACACAAACAAATTCAGTATCACATTACATTTGAATCGCACATCTAGACCTATGCACTCTTTACAAGTTAATCCAATTCCACAATTCAATACCATCATTACCATCCTCATCCAGTACAAACACGTCAATTAGCTGTCATCACCAATCGCACGAGCATTGAATCAGCACTACGCTTTTAACGCGAATCGCAATATTCATAGCATGGTATTCAGTTTGGTAATTTGGATGCAAAACTGATAATCAACACATTAACATCCAAATAATGCTGACAAAAGGTGCGTTTCGACGCCGAGATTGGGTTAACGTGGGCACTGCGGCGGTTGGAGGGTTATGGGACGTACGAACGAAAATAGTGTAGTATTTATTACATCGATCGAGTAGTATTAAGTCGGGTGTTACCGGCTCAGTCTGGCATCAGCGCGGTCCATCACTTTGATCATTACCTCTCGCTCGCTATGTTCGGTCCCTCATGTCTGAGGATCGTGATCATCGTTGGATAGTCCACACATGGATTGGACGATTAACCTCCATGGGTTTCTGTTCACGGTGCTTCTGACCACCGAGCTGAATTGAAGATGAGTCCTTTACTTGATCGGTCCATCTGGTTGGGGACCGTCTTCGTGATCATTACCAGACTGACTAAAATATTATAACATTTAAACATCCGTCAGTCTGGGCTTTCTGTCTCTCAGTATCAATGGGTAGACGATCAGTCTGACATCAGTTTTACTAGACTGACGCTAGACTGAGCGTGTAACACCCGACTAGACTTAGACTATAATTGAGTTTGAGACTATACCATTGCTGTTTTTCAGCACATATTTTTATTTAAATTAAAAAACAGACTGCTTTCAGATAGGCATCCTAATCTGAACAGATTTCATAAAACCTTGCGTGCATTGCATACAAAACAAGCGCAAAACAAAATCAGCTACAAATCCTCAAGCGATTTGGTCGCTACAATTTCCCCCCTAACTTAAAACGGCTCTCATTCTCCTATCGTATAGACTATAACAACCCACTCGCTGCAGCGGCTGAAGTGGCCTGATTACCCTATTTATTCTATTAAGTCCGTAATTGTTTACCGAATGAGTTGCGTTGAGACTACTCCGTAGCCCGCCATTACTACTATTGTGTTCCTTTGTTCGTCTATTGCGGGCTTAATGAACGTTATGCTATAACACATCACTTTTGTTTCCTACTCTACATGATTTGGAATTCTAATTTTGGGTGAACAGAGTTTATAATGGGTTGTTAGCTATTGTTGTGCTTAAATGGTTATTGCGTTGTTTTATGGTAATGTTTAGCATAGACCTGCGTATGAGATATTATGCTTGTTTCTTGTATAGTTTCAAGTGACTGCTAGACGGTAGATTGATGGTGATTTATTAAAAGGGTTTTGGTCTTATGTTTGGGATCTAGCGTATGTTTTAGATAGTTGTGTTTGGGTTTCTATCGATACATAGTGACGTCTCAGTATAATACTTATCTATTAGGGTATTTGAATAGTATGAAAATTTGTGGTAATACTAAAATATTATAGCTTTTTATAAATATTAGACTTCATTTTCATGCAAAAATAAGGATTATTTTCTTTAAAATCATAAAGTTAAAATAATGTTTTTTTTTGGTTCTGCCACGTGATCAAAATGCTCTGGATTGCTGGTTGATGCGTTGTGACGTCACACCGTCGTAATCAGTGTCAGGTTGTCAATACGAATTCGGTAATATATGGGATTTTAATGTGTTATCAGCCATTTTTTTTTTCACAAGTCACACGTGACCCGGAGGCCGCGTTTTGGCGAGATTTTTATTTACTTAATCTTCATCATTGAATTTTATGGAAAATACTTAAATTTACAATGAAAGAATATGGTTAGCATCATAGATTAACCATCGTAGATCTCATCGTCACTTACCATCAGATCAAGTGAGATCGAGATCAAATACTTGCCTATAATGTAATAAAAAAAAAATTAAACTAATGAACAATTTAAGATAAGGTAAAACAGTATCCAGCTATCCGGATACTGTTTTAACAAGAAGAATAACTACAGATTCCCACCTATCCCAAGGGATAAGCAACAAACTTATTACTACAAACGCTTCCCTAATCCTGTGAAATTTAGCAATAAACATGCCAACGGTCCAATAAAAAAGTAAAACGTCATCATTACGTATCGAAATTGACAAAAAATGATGAAATGAATGCTTCCCACGACCGGCAATAATCATTCAAATCAATAAAAACATACAATAGTTAGACATTTAATGTCAAACACCCATAGATCAAAATAGAGGTAGTAAAAAGACGCACACTGTATTTAGGGGTTCAAAACCAAACCAAAAAAAAATGAGGGAAATAAATAAAAAATGGTGACCGCGAAATTGAAAATTATAAGTAACTATCTAACGATATTTGATAAGTGCATGGGGTCTCAATTGACCCCTGTTTAAAAGACACGGTTAAGTAGAAAAAAAACTTATTATGTTAGTCGATTCTGACCCCTAACTCCCTTTAATCGTTAAACTTAGTTAAACAATTTGACGATCTTTAATTGGCACAGGTGGTATCCACCCTGCTTTCTGTACTGAGGGTCCTGGATTTAAATCCTGGCAGGGCCAATCTTTGTAGGATGAGCACGAATGTATGTTAAATAGCTATATACTGGAATAGCCCCCAGTCTATCGTAATAACAGGGTTGCTTAGTTTGAGACCGTACAGTTAGTGCATTCCCAAATTAACCAACACTTATATCATGGGTACCGTACAATGGACTAAAGGTTATCCTGGTAGCACCCGGGCCAGGACAATTTACCCTTTCAAAATTTGGACATTTATTTCCGAAGCTTACATAGACGGGAATCAAACTCATACTTACTCGATGCGCTAATCTGTACCACTATATAGTAGCCGGTCTAGACCAGGTGTAAAACCGAGTTATGAAAAGTAAAAAAAAACATTATTGAAATAAAACTAATTTTACGAATTTTGACAAAAGACACTGTGAGCACTTTCTGCGTAGATCGGACCGCAAGCAACAACTAAATATGAGGGTACCCCGGTTCAACCTATGACACTAAGACGTCAACAGACAATATAAAAAAAGAACATAATAAAAAGTAAAGTTCAAACTAACTACATTATTATGAGAAGGCAATCATGGTTATGACAAAAGGTTAACATGGAAGTAGTTGGTAAGTAGAACAAGTGCACACAGCCACAGTTAATCCGGACTGTGATAAATGACCGTCCTGCGCTCTTGATTTAACATCCATGTACAGTATGATGTATAATAATAAATAATAATAATACCAGCCCTTTTTAATGTCCCACTGCAGGGCACGGGCCTCCCCTCAATTCGAGGGGGAATAGGCCATAGTCCACCACGCTGGCCCAGCGCGGGTTGGCGGACTTCACACATCTTTCGAGGGGTTCTCTCAGACATGCAGGTTTCCTCGCGATGTTTTCCTTCACCATTTGGCAAGTGATAATCGTGGTTAAAAATGTGATTCGCACATGAAATCCCAGAGGTGCGAGTCGGGGTTTGAACCTGCGATCCTCGTTACCGAGGCAAGCGTTCTACCAACTTGGCTATCACTGCTTACAATTGTTATGTTCCAATAAAAAGCAACAACCCCCTGTATACGTAGGAGGCGTGACCGCGCGACTCTACCACAGATTATGTGCGTAGCATCGCGGTGTACTCTACGTCGATTATACCAAACAATTGCTCTACATATACTTGCTGTTTAGTACTAAACAGCTGTGCATTTTTATACGAACGCACTGCCTTTTGTGTGTGGCAACTAACAGGACAGTGATTAGGTACTTGCTCTACTTACTGGCCACTCTATGCGTCGTATTAGATTCTGCTTGGTAATAGTTATAATGATCTTTTGATGTGCGAGGCGATTAGTGCAGGAAAATTGTTCTCTGGTTTCGATGCGATGGGCTCCGGGTTCGATTTCCAGTTAATGTTTTTTATGGATGCTTGTTATTGCTACGGATATGTGATCAAATTGATTAATTTGCTTAATAGTATCTAGTTTTTTCAGATAAACTTTGTTTACTGACCTATTAATTTTTTTATTTTATTTATATTTTTTTCTTAATATTACTTTTTCGTAGTGTTTAAGTTTTTTTCCGTTTTACTTAATTGTGAGTAAATTATTGTCAATGTTATGTTATCAGTTTTGTTTAATTAAATGCGGTAAATATATTAAAATTATTTCAAATGGATGATATTAGTTCAAATGGGGAATCAAAAAGAGAGAAAAACAATGCTGCCAACTTACATATAAAACAATGTTGCCAGGGTTGTAACATACTAAACAAAATTTACTGAACTAAATAAAAATTATATGTTTAGTTTGTTCTAAACAAGTGTAATTGGTTTGTGAGTGCAAGCACTAGTTAAGCTGCTAAAACAGACATTTTTTGATAACTTCTAAATACCATCGTAAGGCTGAAAACACTTTGAGTATATTATTGAGTCGTACAATCATGCACGAAAGTTTCCGACCCTCGATATACTATTACAACGCGCGGACTGGGTACAGATTAAATAATTATTAAAAAAATAAAACCCATCTATGCAGTCAACTCCTTCAGTCTATATTAAAATTGCCTTTACTCCTCATTTAAAAATATCTCAATCGTTCGTAGTTATCCTCACTAAATAATCAATTCAGAATATCTATACACACAAATAAGCCAGCCAATTGAGCCAACTAATCAGCTTACCCCTGTTCCGGTAATACCACCTCAAATCAACCCTTTGACTGCACCGTTCGGTAATACCTAAAGGTAAATACCGACTGCATCGTAACGCATGCTAAGCTCACGCGCAAATATCGGCGTAAGCAAACGGATGGTAAGCTGGGTTTATGTACTGCGGGGCGCATAATTCAGTGCTAACATTAAATTTTTATGCTAAATTTAGGTTATTTTAATAGGTCTAACGTGATTATAGATGGAATTTGCCACCTAATAGACCATGGACTTGCATTGGTATCATTATAACACCTGCAGTTTTTTATAATGTGTCCCAATATTAAGTATTTTTTAGTTATTTAGATACTTGTATTACTTTTTTGTCTTTAAAATATCTATGTGCGGTTCTTTTCGTGTTTTGTCTCGTATAAAATGACGGTGTCTTATTGGTGTAGGATGAAAAGTTATCTATACCTATATCTAAGATCCACGCGAAAAAGGACCGCGGCTAAATCCTAGTCTAAATAAATGGGGAAACTTAATTCAGTTTATTCATTCAATTGAAGCACAGGAACAGAGTTCTTCGTCTAAATTCTTTAATTGAATTCCATTCGTAACAGCGACAAGAAAATTCAATTTTCACTCCAACACTTTTTCTCTCGACAGTACATTGCACAGACAAGCACTTATCTGCACAGTGTACGCTCGATTGAAGCGTACACTATCCATAACTTCAGTCAATCTACCGTTTTCCAACAATGCACACAGTGAACCGCAAATGCACCGAAATATTCTCCTGTGTGTCACAGTGTTAGCTGTGTGTTCGAGTTCCTGTGACGTAATGTTTACCAAAATTGGCCAACATTTGAATAGGAACAGACAAATCTTCTTTACGTACCGATAGCCACGTTAACGTAGTATTTTATATAATTTGACCTATGGCTCTTGGTTGTATAGGTCTGAAGAAATTTTGATTTTTTTAATAGGTATTTTCTTATCATCTTTTCTCTATAGATAAAAAAAACATGTACATTATGATATTATAAGATTAAGAAAATATTATGAGAAATTAAGTTTATGACTAGAACTCTTATGTATGAGTAAAAAATTAAGAAAATATATTTCACCCACAAAAAAATATATTTAATATAGAAGGTTTATATCTATGACACATATCTAGACGTGATATTTATATGATAATGCAATTTACACATTGCAATGATTATATATAGGATCATACTTTCTGATAGATACACGCATCTTTACTATATAGTGACAACACTAACCCCCAAATTTATAGACGTAATATAACTTTATCAAACGTCACATAGCGCGCACAAGAGTTTGGCATTGCGCAGTACTATATGAAAAAAGAAAAAGAAGAAAGTTTTATAGCGATTATAAATTCGGGAGTCTATGTCAAAAAGGTTAAAGCTAAAAACTTAAAGCGCATTTAGGTGTATATTAGTCAAGTTATTTTTTTAATTTAAGTTATTTCTAATTGGCATGCCAGTAATAGCAGCCCTAGCTTGTTTACGTATAGATCGCTAGAGGGGGCGCTGGCGAGCGGATTAAGCCACAGACTCAAAACGTGTTTACTTAACTAATGCACGCCATCTAGCCGTGGGCTCAGTAAACAACTGGCGCAGTTGATGATCTATTGTTTTTGTGTCGAAGGATTATTAAGTTATACAATTAGAATATTTTTCCTATTTGACTTATCACGTGAATATTGCAAACAAACTCGTACCTCTAAGATAATCTTGCCAGTTTTCAAAACGCGTGTGACCCTCACTAGCGTAGCTTGGTGGACTATGGTTTTAAAAATAGAACAACATCAAGAGCGAATGTCAAGAACGGGTAGGCCGATTTCCATGATCTTTGATTTTTTATATTTGTCTCCGCCCGAGTAGCAAAATAACTATAGGAAAAATTCACTAATAAAAAAACAAGATAATTCATTTTCTTATACGTGTTATTCTGAGGCGGTACGAAGTTCGCCGGGACAGCTAGTACATAATATAGGTAGATATCTTATCTTCACGTTCCCCCACCATCCAAGGGTGGTGGCTAAAATATGTTGAAGCAAAATCGTATTAGCAATGATTTATATGCGAGCCCACTAGCTGAGGGTAACAGATCCACAAGTCATGTAATATAATGCTTGGACACCGTCTTTTACGAAATAACATTATCAACTCACATCTTTTTCTCTTATAAATTGTCGTATCACGATACATTTTCGTGATTTGCGATATTGATATGGTTTTTGTGATATTTCGTAAAATGCTTCTGTTTTTTTTTTGTCGCCATTATGTTGATGGTGAAAATTTACTTGGTCGGTAAGGTTATCAAATATCCAGAAAAACATATACGTACCTAAATTTAGGTACCGTACCTACCTATATACTATATATACCTTATATACCTTGTATTTAACAAAAGTAGCGTAAAATATTTTAGCAAATATTGTTATCTATACATACATATAAATAAAATTGGAGTGTCTGTTTGTAATATTAAAATAACCGATTTTTACTAAGTGCATTTGGATGTATACACGTTACCTATACCGAAACAACATTTTTTACAATTTTTGTCTGTCTGTCTGTCTGTCTGTTTGTTCCGGCTAATCTCTGAAATGGCTGGACCGATTTTGACGGGACTTTCACTAGCAGATAGCTGATGTAACAAGGAGTAACTTAGGCTACTTTTATTTTAGAAAAAAAATAGGATCTCACGAAAAATAAATAAAACAAATGTTGCAGCGCAGCGCCTGATAAAGTTTGATAGCAACACCCTGCAATGCGTCCCGGGCTCAGAATGGGCGAGCAGGCTGTTGTCAACGGTTGTCTTTGTTAAATACCACGCGGACGAAGTCGCGGGCAACAGCTAGTATTGTATATATATACAGAATATTGATGTATAAAAAAAATGTTTTTTTCAAACAAGGCTATACAAGTGGTGTTTGGCCGTACGCTCAGTACAGGGTATCATTTTTTAAATGTCTGTTAAAATATTGTACACTATTATTTTTACACCTCTCTCCACAAAATGTTTGGATTTTAAATCATAGCTTTATATTATGAACCGTTGTGCATTGCATGGTGTATCTTTCAAACATATTTTTTGTAAACCTTATCTGGTTTGGGCTTTGTTATGTAATTCCCTAATAATTTAAACAATACATGTTATAAGTAACGTCACAGCTTTGACCAAACACTTCAAATTATCACGTACCAAAGATTTGTCTAGGGCTCCAAACTTTGAACTTTTTTTTGTTTGAACTTTTAACTAAATCAAAACTTCATAAAACGAACTATTGTAAAATCAACCTTTATTGGAAAATCATAAGATAACAAATCGATTGCAGATATTGCTTTTCAAATTTAAATAAAAATACACTTTTTCGCAATAAGCTTAAGATCAAAAATCAACTGTCAATAAAAATATACACTTGTTGCCAAAAAAGATAGCTCCCACAAAAAATAGGGGCAAGTGCAAACGTGTTTGTCTAAAGACCGTAGAGACTTATAGAAAGGAAATCCTTAAACAAAACAGTCGAGTGTGACGTCAAAAACAATAATTCTTCATTACTATTTTTGTAGGGGGTTAAATATTCGACGTACGAACAAATGAGGCGCGTCATTTCATAATGAAAATGGTTGAATGTAGACTAAACTTAAATGCAGCAACCCTTTTTTTAAATTATTGCATTTGTTAATATAATCTGTGTTTATCTTAACCTTCAATAGGCATATATCTATAGTGTAAATCTTAAACTATAGTACTTATATTATTATTTGAATAAGTATGTACCTCTGTAAACAGATTTAAGCTTATAAAAAAACTGCAAAAAGAATCAGTATTGAAATGTCTTGAACATTTTTAAGTTGATACAAAAGGACAATTTTTATTTTACAAATCATCCCAATCAAAGACAAGCTTCACAAAATACCAGTTACTACGTTAAACAAAATGTCACACCAAAGTTTAGCGGGCGTATTATCAAACAAGTGGCATATCGGCATATTGTTCAAGTTTCAAGGGAACCGTGCAGGTGTTCACCCACTATAACATAGTAGGGTGCGTGCACTTTTTGTGGCCGCCAGTGTAAGCGTTAAATAGGAGCCGACTTAATAAGTGGTTATTTAGCAGGATAAATACACTGGAGTTCAGATTAATTTGCGCAAAGTATGGCGTATTTGGATAATAGTTTAAGTGGATTATTGTGGTGTTGGGTTTTTTTTGTGTATGTAAGTTGACTTGGGTACACATTAAGTAGGTATATAGTTCTGTGGTAGTCGTTTTAAAAAACAAAAAAAATGCTGACGTATAAATGTCCCACTGCTGGGCACGGCCCTCCCCTGAATGCGAGGGGGATAAGGCCATAGTCCACCACGCCCGCCCAGTGCAGGTTGGCGGACTTCACACGTCTTTCGAGGAGTTCTCTCAGACATGCAGGTTTCCTCACGATGTTTTCTTTCACCGTTTAGCAAGTGATAATCATGGTTGAAAATGAGATTCGCACATGAAATACCAGAGGTGCGAGCCGGGGTTTGAACTGCAATCCTCGTTACCGAGGCAAGCGTTCTACCAACTTGGCTATCACTGCTCATTAAATATGATGCCATAAGGTTTTTGAATAAAATTACCATGTCAAATTAGCTCGTGCAAATAATAAGGCAAGTGAGTGAGCCATATTGACCAAATTCACCCCAAAAGTTCGATTCTTATCTGTATCTAACACGATAGGTTGCTTAAATGAATTTACATTTAAATCGTCCAGTTATTTTTGAAATTCAGTTTTATTGAAAATAGATAATTAATTTAATTTTAAATACATAGAATACCACATCATAGGATTACTAAAACAGCAATAATGTGCAAAATAATTTGCATAGTAGCCCACTTGCTAAAACTTTAACTCGAATAAGAAACAAAAAAAACGAAGACTTATTAATAAAAAAAAATAAGCACAATAAGACACTCCACGTCTATTATACCGTATGTCCAAAATTCCCACTTTATGTTCATTCATCACGAACGAAGCGTCACTTCCTACACACGATAGCACTTAGAAGTATAACAATCATTGCGTTTCAGTTCAGAAACATCGACATATGCACGAGACAACGCCACCCCGCCCACCGGTCAAATTTGATTTACGCTCAAATAACGTGTCATAACCTGTACGTCCATATTACCCGCGCCTCCCCCTCATAATCGTACCACAGTATTTAATAATAACCAGTAAAATTGTTGCTACACTGGATTAATTTCAAATGACGTGCTTGTTCTTTTCTAGGCTGTGGCAACTAATGAGGAGGTGAGGGATAGTGTGCAATGTACGTGGGCGTCTAAAAAACTCCCTTTTTCCAGTCAAGTGCACCTTTGTTCATATCGGTAATGCATTAATTTGAATATTCGCGGTGTCAGATGTCAAATGGTTTGTAATTTTCTGTTTGTTCAATTTGTTGTGTGATTTTCTACGGAAGTGCGTAATATAGGTGTGTGTCCATTGGTTATTTGTCACAGTTGATTGTTTTATGTGAAAATTGTAGTAGGAATCCAGATGGGCGAGCCATTATATAAGGGCTTTGATTTACTGGCTCTTTTGGTTGTTATAATAATCAAATGTTTTAAGAAAACTAAATCAAATAGAATAAATGTTTAGGTGTAACAATATCAGGTCAATATTAAAAAAATACTAACTACAACTCCAACTCCAAGAGTGAGATCCCGAAGTAGGCAATTCTTCAATTATAAGTACCATACAATGGACTGGGGCCAGTCTCAAGACAAGACTAGGGTGCCACCCTCTGAAAAGGTAGTATTATATAGTCTTAAATAACATTTATTTTCCATAAAAAATAAGTTTTTTATTTAAGTTTCATAAGTCAGAGTTGACTGCTTCGATTAAGTAACAGAAAAATTATTGCCTAAAAATAAATTACAAAGTCTTGCTCTACAAATAATTATTCCTTCTCAACCCTCAGCTTAACCAACATAATAGTATTACTCAATGTCATATTATTTAGTAAAACCAGACAAACAGGTGAGGTTATTAGAGATTACTTACGGTAATTTGCAATGCAACGCCATCTGTTGAGGGCTTTTGTCGATTACGATCTGTCAGTATGGTTAGTCAATCATGTGATTCATTTTGTGCAAACTGTACCGGGAAAATTATTTAAATTTATTAACTTTGTAGATGAAATAAGAAGCTTTTTAGCGACCATTCGCCGGATTATGCTTATGAGATAATTAAGATAACTGATCAAAATAATTTGGATCTGTAGTTATCATGACGTAAGATCGAAGCATAAGGATGTTGCGAACTCTTTTCTAACCATATATTCTTTTTTATAATAATGCTCTTTTATATATTTTTGAAGTGTATTTAAAATTATTGAGTTTGTCAGATAGCAGATTGATGGTAGTAAGTTGTAAGAGACGTTTGTTTTTCCTAATTATATAATTGTCCATTATTTACATCATTGTTTTATTATAAGTATATACAGTCCACACACATTTAACTATATTTGTGAGTATTTTTTCTACAAACACAAAAAAATACAATTTGCCTTTTATAATAACTGTACCGTTAAATAGTAAGCACCACTTATTCTGTCATTTTTTACCCACCAAAAATAAAAAGTACAACCAAAAGTTATTAAAAAAAATAATCCGCTCAAAAAAAAACAGCAAACAATAAAATAAATCATAGTATCACACATGTGTTCCATTTAACAGATCACTTAACCCGAGTTCACCCCGCAAAAAATGAATCGCGGATTTAAAAAGTGAAGTCAGAAATCCGCGCTTCATATTTAAATGAGTGGTGTTTGCGCAAACGCGCAACCCCACAATATTTCACCCTTCGGTGGTTACCGTTGAGTTGAAATATTTGAACATTCTAAAACTGAATCTGTTGTAAATGGCGTCCAATATCGGTGTGAGGCACACTGGGTGTGTTATTTATTAGTTTTAAGCGAAAAAAATAAGTGACAGTTAACAGAAAAAATCTAATTCAGTCCAGTTTGAAAGGCATAAGATTTACGTTTGTACATTATATTTTCATTATCTTTATTCGTTTGAGTATAAATCTACTTCATTATTAGGTATCTAATTATAAAAAAAATATTCACAAATTTTTTGGATTATTACTGAATTCTAAAGAAAAATCTGTTGAAATCAATGTTAATTCTATTTAGATCCAAGTCTAATATGAAAATTAAGAGTCTAATTATTTGATATTTAACATCATTAACTACAAAAGTAATCACATAAAAATATTAATGTTGCCACAACATTTAATTTTTTA
Source organism: Pheosia tremula (assembly GCA_905333125.1). Classification (NCBI taxonomy): domain Eukaryota; kingdom Metazoa; phylum Arthropoda; class Insecta; order Lepidoptera; family Notodontidae; genus Pheosia; species Pheosia tremula. The sequence goes on along the minus strand of HG995416.1, from coordinate 7,375,200 downwards.
CTTTGCAAACCTATTTACCAATATTAACATAATCAAAACTCCAAGTAATACCACACGAATAACTAAAAAAACATGTCTCTTTTTTATGAAAACATTACACTTATGTCGCAAAAATCTCTCATTGCACTGCAAACCTATTAAACAGTCTCTCCGACTTAATACTAGTAGATAGATACCAAATGTTATAGGTCGAGTCATGATGACTACGCTGATGTGGGAGGGGTGTTAGGGGGCGCGAGAAGGGATGAAACGTAGATATTGAGATTCATCCCAGTGTAATGGTGTGTAGGTATGCTGAGAAGTCAAATCTTATTATGGGCATAAGTTTATATGACTCAATCACTCATCACGAAATCTCTTAAAGCATGAGACCTAGGGACTTGAAATTTTGCACGCGGGTTCCCCTATGTGCTAACTTAGAGAGGATTTTTGGAAATTCGCTCCCTAAGAGGCGAGAAGCGAGGAGGTTCAACATTTGTACGGAAAATGTTTTTCTGTGGGTCAATTAGCTGGACTCTACGCGGACGAAGTCGCGGGTGGCAGCTAGTTGTATGTGTTTGCAATAAATAAGTTGTTAGTAAGAGTTGATCAGAGCCATTTCATACACATGCACTATCTACTTAATAAAAACTTTTACACTGACTAACTGACAGACAACTCACAGTCTAACCCCCAAACCGGTAGACTAAGAATCATTTAATTTTGCACAGAACCTCCATATTATTTCCCTTTGTAACGTAGATCAACACTAAGGAAGGATTTTTGGAAATATGACCCCTTAGAGGGTCAAATGAAGGGTCTATGTTTTAAACATGTTTTATTTTTAGTTATGATCAGGCGCAAGGCTCGAGCATTATCTATACTTCTATACTAATATTATAAATGTGAAAGTTTGGATGGATGGATAGATGGATGGATGGATGTTTGTTACGCTTTCACGCCCGAACGGCTGAACGGATCTGGATGAAATTTGGCACAGAGATAGATTATAGTCTGGAATAGCACATAGGCTACTTTTTATCCCGGTAAAATGTATGGCTCCCATGGGATAGATGTTTTAATTTTTCATACTTTTTATCGCGGGTAACACCGCCAGGCGCAGCTAGTAAGTTCATAAAACACATACATAATTGTGTCAACAACATAGCTCACACACACATAGACATAATAACCTCTTGTTTGAAAATGGTCCAACTACGATACAGATTTATTAACACTGTAGCTGTGATTAGCCTTGATTTTTTTTAAACTTATTTTGGTTCCAAATAAATTGTAAGTATATTATATTATTTTATCACATTTCACCCAATTAGAACCACATTTGTCAGTTTTGGAAAGGCTTCTGAAGTCTGCCAACCTGCCCTCGGGCAACGTGGGAGACTATAGTCAGTATCCTCCAGAAACAGGAGGGAAATATACCTAAGTATCTAATCTATTTTCAAAAGCCAATTTCCATTTATTTCCAAATGAAAATATCCACATTTTTCCGTAGCAATAATTTCCTTTCTTATCCTATTATGCTATTAAGGAGAGCATATCGCCAAGTCATCGATTGGACCATTTTTCTTCGCAGTACTTACGGAACCCCGAAAATTCACTTTCGCAGAATTAGTCTTCATAATCCCGAAGCTAATTCATCACGGTTACTCGAATGAGTGGGGGGGAGTGATGAGGCAAAATAACTATCATATTCATATAAACAGATTTATAAATTGAATTCTTATATTTACGCGAATACTTCACATAGAAATAAAACTAATTGGGACGGTAAAACAACAACTAAGCATGAGGGTACACGAGTTCAAACTATGACACTAGGACGTCTAACACCTCAGTCCTCCCGTGGCCCCGGTTGCTGTAAAGCAGCCGAAACGTCGGGGACGTTAAAACATAATATACACACGATAAAATCTGTAAAATTAGTTTTATAATATTATATAACATAGTTTAGGATTTAGCTGCTTATTTGACATATTATTTTACTTTGCACGCTCCTGAATGTTTGTCTTCTTTGCCTTCAGAAGTAATAAATTCCACACCGGGTATGCTAAATCCTCACATACTTTAAATATTTATTTTAAAATTGATGTAAAAGTAACTATTAATTAGCGATATTTACGCATTTTTATAAGAAACTTGCACAATATAAGCAATCAATTAAAAGCTATGTACTAATAATGTTTTTTTTTGACATTTTACCCCTTTTTAAAATTTGTGCAACATATTTTATCTTCCTTTAAACTTACTTATTTGTGGCTTTGCGTTAATTCACATTCACATTGCATTACTGTTTTACATTAAAAAACATAAGCGTTAATTTCTAAACAACTTAAAAAAATTGATGAATTGAGAACCTCTTCCTTTCTTTCGTCCGTTAAAAAAAAGTAAAAGGACCTTCAAATTATATCAACAGACGTCAACATTCTACTAAATAGACCTTTTTTAATTACCATAAACTAACAAAAAAAATACCACCCAACACACAATAATAATAAACATATCGCCGAAAAGATCTGTTTAACTCGACCCTCGATTAGCCACGGCGCGTTAGACCACACAGAAACAGTGATCGGTCTCTTAGACCGGTCGGCGAAATTTACGCAAAATCGGTGCTTGTCAAAGAGTGACCAATAAAGTTATAAAATATAATGCGAGGTGCACAATGGTGGGTCGTAAATTTTAATATGGACTGTGACTGACCGAGCAGTGCTGACAATGTTGTGAAAAAACCGTCTATAATGGTCGCAGAAACAAAAAACATTGACAATAATATTACCGGTATTTTTTATAAGATGTTGGAGAAAGATACGATTCAAATAATTGATTTATATTTGTATACTTTTGATTTTACGATAATTATAATATAAAATGTTTAGTCACATAAAAATAATATACGAAGTCACTACCGATTAATGGGTACAAAACAAGAATTATTAAAAATAAATTATATTTATTTATACAATAGGTCATAGACATCTCACCAAAGTTTTATCGCAATTACATGAATTTGATTGGACCGCATTCGAATTTTTATAAATAGAACAACTAAAATATTGAAAGAATAAGTAACTTATTTTTTTTTTCAAATTTTGTATCCTCTGTAGCCAGTTCTGTAGTCCGCACGCGAACAATGTTTGCCCGAGGTGGCTCTCAAATTAACGCTATAAAATTAAAGCCGAACTTACGACCTTATAAATTACACAGTTATTTTATTTGCATTGACCATTTTAGTGTTATTACTAATGGAATGAGAGCAGTAAACCAGACGTGTATACTTCATCCATTAAAATTTCCACGAGAAGCGGTGACTAGAAGTTGGTAAGTCTATTCCTATAATCTATATAACTACATATATATTGTATGGTAACGGACTATAAATTGTCTTTTTTCCACTTCTAAGGGGCAAGTAGATATTATGTTCACCTACAAATTAATTTATTATAGCAATTAATTATATTTTTAAAAAAATATTATGTACATGAATATTTTAACCTTCGGAACGCCTGATGCACGATGACAAAACGTGAACAAAAATTGTGAATTAATTCTGCAAGTTTATTTAAAATTTATTTTGTAATATATTTATACAACTTCAGATCATATTTGCAAAAAAAAAAACGTTAACGACCCACAAATTTAACTTCGCAAACCAATAAAAAGTATAATTAATTACCATTTTAACAATACAAATTTATTAGGAAATTAACGTAACCTGCACTAATCAGTAAGCGTGAACTGCAACACCTGATTTTACTGTTTCTAACAAAAAAAAACAAAATTGACCGTAAAAAGGAACGTATTAATGACGTGTCTATATATCAAAATGGTGGAACATTTGTTGTTTCGTGCGTGTGCGCAGATCGATGGTACTGATACATAATGAGGTGAATAAAATTTTAATGTAATTTTGAATTGTGTGGGGCATGTTCTAATTAGGAGACTTGTAACATAAAATTAACTAGGCAAGTATGCTCCATCGTAGATCTCATCATCACTTACCATCAGGTGAGATCGAGATCAAATACTTGCCTATAATGTATAAAAAAAAAAAAAAAAAAAAAAATAGGCTGGATGTTGTACTAAGGAAGAAAAATATTATGTCAATCCTAGAATTATTGCTTTGCCTATACAAGAAATTCATACAATGAGTACCCATGGTACTAAGTTCAAGAAACAAAGGTCAATGACCTACTGCACCACACTTTAATGCCTTGGAAATACAGGACATAGGTACAATGACCTTATGGTCAACAACGGGGGTCTTCGCTGAAGTACTAAATTTAAGAAATAAAGGTTAATGTCCCACTGAAACCCAACATGAATGCCTTAGCAATACAGGACATTGGTACAATAAGCTTGTGGTCAATAGCCTGGGTCTTTGCCAAATACGCACCCATGGTGCTAAGTTCAAGAAACACAGGTCAATGACCCACTGCAACCCAACATGAATGCCTGGATCATTTATGAAGATTTACCTATGGCATTAAGTTCAATAACATCAGCCAATGACCTGTTGTTAACAACAAAACATTAATGACTTGGCAATACAGGGCAATAATATTCAGCAACGACCTCAATGGCAGTAACTCAATAGCTGTGTAACAAGGTTCTGTTATCAGCAACACATAATTGATGCGTTTACTAATAATCATGATACAGGACATTAAATATATAATTGAACCGCAACCGCACTAGGCCAGCGTGCTAAGTTATGGCCTAGATCCCCCTCTCATTAAGGGGAGGCCCAGTAATGGGACATTAAAAAACAACTAAAGATAAATAGCTATGGTGGATGTAATGGGTCTTAAACAGTTATAATTGTTACTCAACAAAACCAAGCGCACCATTGCAAGACCTCAAGACACTGTGAACACTTTCTGCGTAGATCGGACTACAAGCAACCACTAAATATGAGGGTACCCGGTTCAAACTATGACACTAGGACGTCAACCACCTCAGTCCTCCCGTGACCATGGTTGCTGTAAACCAGCCGAAACGTCGAGAACGTAAAAAAAACATAATATAACGCGATAAAATCCGTAAAATTAGTTTTATTTAAATGTTGTTGTATTCGCGTAAATATAAGAAATTAATATATTACTCAGCTAGTTTGAACACGCAATTATTCAGATTTGTCTTCAATAGTCGTGCGACTAGACATATGTTTTAGATATTCTCGAGCACAAAACGCAACGTTATGCAAATGTGGTTACTAAACGCAACTGGCTATTCTACCACACACCTGTTTGTGGTGTGTTCTGATGATGTCAAAATGGGCTGGTTTATTACCTCACTTCAAGAAAGGAGGATCACAATTCGATTGTATTTTTTCTTTTATATTTGTTACCTCAGAACTCCGTTATTTATGAACCAATTTAGGAAGATCTTTTTTTATTTGAAATTTGAAAGGAAACACTTTATTTTTTATTCAAATCTAGTTCTGATACTGGGATGCATGAGGAATTGAGGGAACTCCTCAAATATTATAGGCCAACATAAAGTAAACGATATGTATTTTAAAATAGATTAATAATATTTCCAGACAAACACCAAATATACGGTCCCACACCAAGCAACGCTTGCATTATGGGTACCATACAGTGGACATCAGCGAACTAAGAATAACTTATATAGATATTAAACATCTCTCATCACACCAAGTTTGTTCCTACCACAATTCGAACTCAGGACACTAGACACAGAAAGGGACACTACCAAACCAACAGCGCTGAATAGGTTGATATTATCGTGTTTATCTCCTCACCATATGCTTTTGTTTCAACACGTGTGACGATTGTTACATAAATCAAAAATTAACTATTTGACATTCAGCATTGGCATAGTTGCATCGTGCATTAGTTTACTTGACAACCGTCATTTGTTTACGTGTTAAGACATGCCTTTCTACGGAACTGAAATAGTCGACTGTGATTAGTCGTTGTCAGCTAATGTGCGAGTTGATGTGTTTATATCAATTAATATGAGGATTCGAAGATGTGTTTCCGCGATTCAGAGGAGATAGAGTCCTAAGATGTGCTTAAGTAGATCACAAATTAGTGTTGACAAGTTGTATTGCTATAGCATTATTTATATATTTTTTTTAAATAGGTATTGGGCTTTGTATTATATTCTGATACTAACTGCGCCCCGCGGTGTTACCGCGATTAAAAAATATGTCCTTTTTACCGGGATAAAAAGTAGCCTATGTGCTATTCCAGACAATAATCTATCTCTGTGCCAAATTTCATCGAGATCCCTTCAGCCGTTCTGTCGCGATTGAGTAACAAACATCCATCCATCCAAATATTCACATTTATTATTATAAATGTGAATATTAAGCGTGAAGTGTGATTTATTCTGGGAGTCGCATATTTTATTACGGTAATCATAAATTCTGCAAATTTAATATTCGCAGACTTATATTGTAATTCTGCGCACTGAAACACCAGAATCGGACCTTTTGCAAATTACACAGTCCGGGAGTTGGACGTACTGGTTTCTTTTTTAATTTATTCCTAGCAATGAAATTATCTATTCCCGGAAGTAGATATTACAGAATCAGATGTGACAGACATTATGACATGTCGTCATTTCCGGAGTTAGACATTCCAGAAATTTAACAAACTATTCCGAGAATTTAATATTTTATTCCGGAAATTAAACATTCTAGGCATTAGCCAGGGCACTGGAAAGTGCGAAATCGCCGATTACAGGGTAATGATGTACTTCAAAAGTGGACTTCTCGACCTGCACGTCAAGTGCGAGCTAACTGTATACTTTATAGTCTATCGTATTTAGACATTTTGTATAGAGAAAAAAGCGACTCTAGCAGACGGTATTTAAAACATTCAATTCTCCACACAAAATGTCTGAATACGGTAGACTATAAAGTATACGGTTAGTTTACGAATAATCTCGCACTTGACGTACTAAACCGATCGTGACGTTTGATTCGAAATGTCTGTAGTATATATTTTTTTTATTAAACCAATGCTCAACTTTCACTTTCTCAAATACAACATTACAAATAATAACAAATTGTTTTTTTTAATTTACTGTGTCATCCTTTGTCTCGGCATGTTGGCCTGCATCATCAGCGACGCGTGAGATTTACTCGGAACTCACGATACCTACCATTGTTGATGGTGACTAATCATTTTGTAATTGGTGCAAAAATGCATAATATTATGTACCAAAATGGATCACTTAGTTGGGTCCAGTTAAACCGTGTACTGTACAAATAATAATTATACGGTACAATATTGCATTTTTACCTATCGCAATCACGCCTGTTATCCCCAAAGAGGTAGGCAGGGGTACATCTCAGTACACTCACATTTTTTTTTACCAATTTTAGTGGAGGGCAAGCCTGTCGTGTAGGTAGAAGTGCGCTGGGCTTCTCAGTACACTCACCAGATATTTTTTTTACTAATTTTAGTGGGGGCGAAACTATCGCGTTTTTTTTTTTCGCGTGGACATGTGCTGGGCTTATTTAATGTGGGCAAACAAAAGGTTGCGGGGCTACTTTCACGGGAGCGCTAACCAGAGTTCATGCAATCACTACTACACGTGAAAAAGATGGCTTTTGATCTCGATGAAATTTGGCACAGAGATAGAATATATTCTGGAATAGCACATAGGCTATTTTTATCCCGGTAAAATATATGGTTCCCGTGGTATAGATTTGTTTTAATTTTTCATAGAGCAAAGGATATATGTACATGAATTTTTGCACAGGTAGTGGTAGTTTAGGGGTCTGAAAACAGCATAGGCAAAATTTTATCCCGAAAAAATGCACAGGGGTACAGAAAAGGACATTCTTTTTAATCGCGGGTAACACCGCGGGGCGCAGCTAGTTTTTCATAAATTTATTAAGAAAGTAGCATCCAAGCTACTTACTTTATTTGCTCTTTGCCCTATTGTTATTTTACTCCCAGCTCGAAGCAATTACGAAGTTCCAAATTTTTCATCCAAACCATTATTTAAACAGAAAGAATTCCCTAATTCGACGTGGATTGATGCAAACGACACCTCCTGACATGACATGAGAACACCATTATACATTTACAATTCATCTAACAAATGTCACACAAATTCCAACCTTCATACTACGTCATTAAGAACTCACGATATTTTAGAGTTACAGAAAAATAGATGTTAAAGTATAAAGCAAGTCTAATATTCATTGAAAATAATCACTCAATTATAGCACTTATTTTTAGCGACGTACACTCTATTATACTGTTGTAGAGTATCTGAAATAAATTTGTTAGAGCCAGCGATGTTTCTCTGTTGATTTAAGAAAGTTTATTCTAAGGGAGAGTACAGACGTGGCCTTTGTAGTTATACAGCTTAGCAATAGTAGGGATTTGGATCAATGGGGTGGGAATGAAAGGAATCGTTGGATAAATAAAGTATCTGATCTTTTGTTTTGACTAGTGACATCGAGACTTAATGTGATAACTAAATTCAGATAACTGATAAACAAATTAATATCGCCAAAGCACACACCAACTATACGGTCCCACACTAAGCAACGATTGTATCATGGGTACCGTACAATGGACTGAGGGCGAACGCAGTATATATTGCTTATATAGATATTAAACAGGTCATGGGTACAAACTTTAGTGCGCATCACACAAAGTTTGTCCCTACCAGGATTTGAACCCGGGACCCTCGGCACAGAAAGCAGGGTCTCCACCAACTGCGCTAAACTGACCGTTAAGATTTTTTTTTATTAAATTATAGGCATGTATTTGATCTCGATCTCACCTGATGGTAAGTGACGATGAGATCTACGATGGAGCATACTTGCCTAGAAGGTACCTGTTCACTCTCGACTTGAAAACACCCAGATTGAAGTCAAAAAGTACTCGTAACATAATATCTATTGCTGCGCTAGGCGTATTATACGTAGTTATATGTTAATATCATTTTTATTTACAACTAGCTGTTACCCACGACTTCGTTCGCGTGTTATTTAACAAAGACAACCGTTGGCAACAGCCTGCTCGTGCGTTCCGAGCCCGCGGGACGCATTGCAGGTTGTTGCTATTAAACTTAATCAGACGCAGCGCTGCAACGTTGGTTTTAATTTTTTTTGTGAGAACTATTTTTTTTTTCTAAAATAAAAGTAGCCTAAGTTACTCCTTGTTACATCAGCTATCTGTAGTCCCGTCAAAATCGGTCCAGCCATTTCAGAGATTAGCCGGAACAAACAAACAGACAGACAGACAGACAGACAGACAGACAGACAGACAGACAGGCAGACGGACAGACAGACAGACAGACAGACAAAAATTGTAAAAAATGTTGTTTCGGTATAGGTAACGTGTATACATCCAAATGCACTTAGTAAAAAGCGGTTATTTTAATATTACAAACAGACACTCCAATTTTATTTATATGTATAGATGTTAGGTAATATAACAGTGATTCAGAAGACTCCAAAACAAGCCTAGTAATAGCCCCCTAATAGTGTAATATGAACAGTGATTAATATCGGGAACCCGGCACAATTCCCAGTGCGGCGGTGTCGTAATCGACATGTTCAAATCATGCGGGTCGAGTGCCGGTTACTAACGTCGAATATTTAGTACATATTTTAATAATATAGAAAAAAAACTGGGTTGATAATCATTAAATATAGTGATACTTATTTGTTTTTATAAACGCATTATTTTTGTACGTGATAATATCATTTTGTTTTTTGTTGTGATTTCAAATGTAAACAGAGTATTTATATTGTTCTAAAATGTTGCTGTGTTGTTATTAGTGAGTATATTATTAGTAATTAGTTAGTTGCGGAAAATATTGTGTAAAAAACTTTTTTATTTGGTGACATGTGGCTAGGTTTTGCTGCATTTAGATTGCTTTTTTGGTATTATAATATCGTAATGGTCTAAACGAGCTGAGAGTCAAGTAATCTTAGCTTTAAATAAAACCTATATGTATCTCCAATGTGCGGGCGAAAATTTCAACCTGCACTCCCTATTTTCAAGGAGAACTTTTGATCAGCTTAACTATCACTGCTTATTATTTAAAATACTTATTCTGTAGATGCTAAGGGCGTGAAGAGTGAAAGTTATTGGCCTACGACGTTTATTCTAGTGACAAAATTCGACATTACCAACCCGCACATGCAGGGGAAGTGTTTTATTATAGCTTTTATCTTTCCAGATCTATTTTTTTGTTCATTCTACAACTCGTCATTAATATCGCGACTGCTAACAATTAATTTAATTAAACCATATCGTTTGGGGTCCATTCGCGTTGTAGATTCAATCACTTCTATTTTTTACAGGTTGTTTTAAAATTAATCAGTGTTTTAGTTTAAGAATACATTGGGAACATGAATCTTTGCTTACTTATTTTTAAATAACATATATGTAACGTAATTAAAGTCTGTACTGACATTCATTATTTATATAGGATTTTTTTTAAAGTTTCCGACATCATACTTGATTATAAAAAAAAAAATTAAAAACATTGTTTAAATATGCTTACTCAAATTTGTGTCTGATACTTGATTTGATTTGCACAAAAATATTACAGTACAAGGTAATATTATGGTTGGGTAGGGATGGGTATAGTAAAATTAAAGAAAGCATTTTTGTCGATATTCCTGGGTTTTAAATGTTTAATATATTTGAGCGCGCAATGTATACTAAACCACGCGATAAAAACACAACGCTCCGCGCGATATCCGACACGAGCGAATGACGAGTGCGCTCGAGCGTATCGAGTTTTTATTTACATTGCAGTTTTAGGTCTAAATAAATTGGTTATTGTGTTATTAAAATTTAAAATCACATAAAGATAGACTTCTATTATGATTTTATGCTAAAATCAATTTACAAATACTAAAAAAACATCGAAGGAGAATTTAAATTTTGGGGGATCATAATCATGAGCTGAATCCATCGCAACAATTTTCGGTACGAAACCACTTATACCCTGTACATTACCCACAATTATTAGACAGAATCTGTAAGGCCTTTTGTCAACTAAGCTATGGATAAGGTTAAACAGTATATTGTGAAATAGTCGCTGTATGCAATATTTTTACACCCCTAATGTGTGACGTGAGATACCCATGCGCCCGCCTTCCCCACTACACGGTGATCGTGAATCATCAATTTAGATTTTCATTCCTTTTTTTTTCTAATTCGTGGGAATACAGGTTATAATAGGGTGAAAACGTTTTGCGGTTTTTTTAATTTTTTTTCGAGAAAGGGCGTCGTGTTTTTGCTTTTTTTTTCTTTGGGCAGCAATTTAATGTGTAATCGAGGTTAAATAAATTACAAGGGTTACTAAAGGTTATGGTTTGATGGTACTTAATAAATTTAATTAATGTTAAGATTATGTTATTATGTTATAACGATAGATTAATTAATTTAAGAAAAAAATATTGTCACGTATTCTGAAGAGATTTTTGTAATTATTTACTTGACTCTTATTTTAGTTACATTAATATTTAACCTAATAATACATCTGAGAAATGACTCTCCAACTATAAAGCAATGTCGTCCCCCAATACGGATTTGGGATCATGTCTAATTATGCAAAGGAAATTAGTTCAACACAATCAACATTACGCCCAGTGGGCTAAGAGCGAGTAATTATCGGACAAAATAATAAACGAGATATCATAAAGCGAGCAGGCGGCACAGTGGGCCCGCGTGTGAAACGACAACACCTGTGTTCGGGGTGATACCTTGTAGATCCAGTGGGCCAATAGACGGGACAAAAAAATATACATTCTAAATAATATTAAATTTGACTAAAATATTTTTTATTGCTCATTGAAATAAAACTAATCTTACGGATTTTATCGCGTTTATCATACTTTTTTACGTTCTCGACGTTTCGGCTGCTTTACAGCAACCATGGTCACGGGAGGACTGAAGTATTTGACGTCCTAGTGTCATAGTTTGAACCGGGGTACCCACCCACCAGTTGTTGCTTGCGGTCCGATCTACGCAGAGAGTGCTCACAGTGTCTTGAGGTCTTGCAATGGTGCGCTTGGTTTTGGATTTAATATTATTAATAACTGGACCCCAAGTTTTTTATTGCTATAAAAAAATACTGTCTGTGTTAAGGAATGTATCCTACTAATATTATAAATGTGAAAGTTTGGATGGATGGATGGATGTTTGTTCTCAATCCCGCCAGAACGTCTGGACGGATCTGGATGAAATTTGGCACAGAGATAGATTATAGTCTGGAATAGCACATATGCTACATTTTATCCCGGTAAAATGTATGGTTCCAGTGTTATTAATTTTTTAAGTTTTAAATTTTCCATAGAACAAAGGATCGACATGATTTTTTGCATAGCTAGTGGTCATTTAGGGGTCAAAAAATTACATAACACCGCGGGCGCAGCTAGTAATTACACAAATTCTTATCATTCGCAAGTTTCTACCATATTCAATCAATGATGTATCTTAATTTCACCTGTCTAAAATAATTACTGAGCCTATAAAGTTATATACAATAATGAGGCGTCAACGAACAAAAGCACCGGAAACGCGTCACAAACGTGACGAACTAAATTTCTTAGCGATTTCTCATTCCACCCTCACAACACAACCATTTGATTTGTGTAATCAAATGCGGGCATTCGAATTAATTAGTTTGTTACGCACCTGAACGTACTTTTGTGGTATAAACCAATTTAAATTTACCGTTACGAAAGTATTTTTTTGAATTAATATCGTTTTTATTTCATCCGACATAAGGATCACTCTATTTTTAAGCACATTATTATAAAGTTTTGTATTGTATCATAAAGCTTTATTATATATTTTACATGAACTAAAGTAAATTTTAAGTGAATTTCGCTTTTAACGATTCAAACGTAAGGTATATTACCTTGTGTTTTGACATGCAATTAAAAATTTGTGCCCCTCACCGTATAATTTTGTCGCGACAATTCCATTTCAATGTTAAAACTCTACAGCATAAAGTTCATATTTAAAGAATCATGATTTTAAAAAATATGGTACTGTTTGAATGAACGCCGATGTTACATGTCGAGTACATCCTATGTAATGATACGTTTTGATTTATTTGAATGGTCAATGGCTTTGAAATTGTTGTATTGACTTCAAATTGTGGGTTTCTGTGGATACGGAAGTCGATGAGCGAGCGACGACGCCTACTAATTAAGTTCGTTTTTCAAAATCAATGATAATAGTTGCAATATGACACTAATTACACTGACTTTAATTGTCTGTTACTAAAATATGTACCTTATGAACAAGCTTTAAGGACTTTTTCACTTTATATAAATTACGAAACCCGGAATAAAACTAATTTAACAGATTTTATCGCGTTTATTTTATGTTTTTACGTTACGTTTAAGTATGAAGGTACCCCAGTCCAAACTATGACACTAGGACGTCAAACACCTCAGTCTTCCGGTGATCATGGTTGCTGCAAAGCAGCCGAAACGCCGGTAACGTAATAACATTAAATAAACGCGATAAAATCTGTTGAATTAGTTTTTTACAATGTGTAGTATTAGCTTAAATATAATAAATCAATATACGAAATCCGGTTCACTGTGCTAAAAGTATAGACAATTTTCTTTTATAGATATTCATATCATTGAGAAAAGACACTACTACTAATATTGTAAAACCTCGGCTGTAATATAAGAATCATAAAATAAACTATGATTGAAAATTGCAACCGGTCAACAAAGTCTCATACATATAGCTGGTTACTTTAGCTAATTTGACAAATTGGCAAAACTAACCCGAAATATAACGCAATCACCTAGAATAACATTAACAATGACATCACTCTATTTTAAACCTTATATCCATCCCTTTAATTATACACGAGACAAGCCATAAATTACCATACATATTCGCCCGTTAAATTAGCGACTCCTACCGACTAAGATTACCAGAAGTCCCCCGACAAAACATCGAGTCGTAAAAGTTGCGTAAATCCCTTATAACTATTACGTGCGTCACAGTACTTGTTCGCTAAGCTTGGTTTACGATCAAATTTTTAATCCCGTTGACATAAACGAGTTTATCTTGCATCAGTTTTATTGGACGGGCGTAAGTGCGAGGCACAATGTATTTGGTGGATACGTCCTAGTGGTGTGTGTTTATTGAGCAAACCAAATAAACATTATGTGTAATTGTCAGACAGTTTTAGATATAAAGTCTACATTTACTGAGGTCTTGCAATAGTGCGCTTGGTTTTGGATTTAATTATATTAATTACTGGATCCCATGTCGGTGGTAGCATCCAGCCGTCCTCCCTATTGAAATTAGGATGTGTAGATTCGTGAAAAATATAAGAAATCATTAAGTTTAAATCTATCTTTTTTCAGGCGATTAGATTCGTCGATTCGTATTTCCTCAGTCATATTTTTTCTCCCTTTAAATTTCAAAATCTTCAGCTATACTATTATTTTTAAGGATAATACTTATTATTACTGCTTATCAAAGTGAAGTGTGGCATTTACGTCATCATACTTTTGTGACACTAAAATATAAAGTTTCAAATGTACATCACGGTCTTTTTAACTTTTACAAGGGCTCTAAAAATGTGAAAATTTTACGATTGCAATCTATAGCGGCTCGTGTTAATATTGCGCCCGCGCCTCCGACATATCGAGGCTTAGATTTTACTGTCCGCCTCGGTATTTCATTTGCATACTCGTAAATTTTACAACCTATGCATTTGTCCTCTAATCCAAACATTTTAGCACACTGTGTGCGTGCACAATCACAAGTACATCTCACAAATTTGCACATAGCTCTTATATTCGTGGCATACGTATTAATTTCCAATGAAATTGTATATTCTTACGGTAAATTTGATGTGGTGCTTTCATGTAATTTGCCAATTTATTGTCAATCTTGCAGGTCAAAGCCGTGATATGATTGTATAGTTCTTTATTTGGTGTTTGACTTAATCTGACTTTAAGATATAATGGTGTATAAACCGCTCAAAGATGAGATTCATGTAAATGACGTTTGTATAATCTGAATTTATTTGTCCTTACGATGTTATAATTTATCAGGCGCAGAATGTAATTCTTAATTTGAATAAATTTATCAATAGTTATACCTCAAGCGCATACTCTTTTTAACGTACCGTGTGGGCAACGATACGTCTTCCATCCCTCTCACACCACAGATTTAATAAATATGTATGCCAGTGACAGCATACTTTCTCGATGACGTACCAATTCATGAGAAATTCCTGCCTACCCTACTGAATATGTTAAATAACATCATAGTAAAACCATGCTATTGGTGAAACTAATCAGAGCTCGTATAATTACGGCAACTATAAAACGTGCAAAATCCCTGCAGCGATCTCGTAAAACTGATGAGAACATTCGTAAGCACGCCGGAGATGAGATAAATCTGCCAATTTGTCGTCGTAACATTGTGTGAATGGGAATCATCTTGGAAATTCGTCAAAATGCAACGACGCTATTTTGAGCCTCTACTAAGTGACAATGATCCACGAAATCTCGGCGCGTGTATTGTTCTAAGGACAATGCATGAATGGTTATGTTAATTAAAGCATTAAAAATATTATATACGGTGTAACAATGATAGTGTAAAATATTTTAACAGGGTCATCAGTAGGTTATAAAAATAACATTATCAATGAAATAAATTAAAATAATATTGGAAATGACTGACAGTAAAAGCTCAAACGTGAAATCTCTTTTAACATCAACATCCAACTTTATTGCACACATTTAAATAGCTTTATGATAAACAGACTTAAAACCATCATTTTAGGTTCACCACAAAATGTTATCACCCTCCGCAAAAATAAATCAATTTATATTCTTTCTTATTCCCATCTCAATTTAGAACTCTTTGCGGGATACATTATCATTACCGTGGACGCAAATGTACCGAATCATTGGAAGCACGTGGCACAATTAGTGCGTCGGTTTTCGTTAAAAGTGTTTGTAAATATGATGTCCCTTTCGAGTGCGGCAGTTATTTACTGCACTTGAATGGAGCTGATTGCTGAGGAGTTGTGTGCGTTGACAGTTTAAAGAAATTTATGTGT
The DNA here is from genome assembly GCA_905333125.1 of Pheosia tremula. NCBI lineage: Eukaryota > Metazoa > Arthropoda > Insecta > Lepidoptera > Notodontidae > Pheosia > Pheosia tremula. The sequence goes on along the minus strand of HG995416.1, from coordinate 7,359,129 downwards.
GTTCAATGTTACATGTACACTAGCTGCACCACGCGGTGTTACCCGCGATTAAAAAGTATGAAAAAAATTAAACAAATCTATCCCACCGGAACTATACATCGCGGGATAAAAAGTAACTTATGTGCTATTCCAGACTATAATCTATCTCTGTGACAAATTTCATCTAGATCCGTTCAGCCGGTCTGGCGTGATTGAGTAACAAACATCCATCCAAACTTTCTCATTTATAATATTAGTAGGTTAGCGGGATTACTAGCTATCCCAGCGAACTTGGTAACCCTTCACAATCAAATGTATGAGAAAATTAATTATATATGTTATTATTTTTTCCATGGTGCCTTACAACGAGGCTCCGTCCTCTTGAGGAGAGTCTTGATTTATGTGGCAGTGACTGGATAATTTTCTTCCAACTGCTCCTATTTGCGTTTCAATGTATATAGGGTTCCAAGAAATTTTGCTTTCTCCGCGACTCGCCTATAGGGTCAAACCTCGACGTCTTCATTGGTCAGCGCTGTACATCCTGGCTTACAGGAGTTACAGTGGTGTCTGGTGAGCTAAGTCCCAATAAAAAAAAAGTGGAGCATATTATAGTGAAGGGCCCTCTTTATTATTTAACACATTATGCTAAGCGCTACTTCAAATATTCACAAAATACTCAATAGAATTAATTACGTCATCATCCCTTTAAACACTCTTTGATGAGTTGCCTTCGAGGCAAAAGTTTGAAGTTAATTCATTGATGTCAAAGCAGAAACATTTTGCGAGCACTATAAACAGCTTGGGGCAAGATTGACAATTAGACAAATTATGTATTCAGTACATTTTGCATAATGCGATTTGACAATATTTTTGTTTTAGGGGAGCAGTGGAATCCATTAAGATTAGCATGGAAGATTTTGAGGTTGGCGGTCCTAGCTAGCTAGTTTTCTATTCCAATAGCTAGTTCCCATATTTAATCTGACGCCTTGACTATGGGGTCGAGTCACCTTCGTCCGTAGGAGAATTAAGTACCCTCGAGATACCCTACACGTGACCCCGGGTGGTGCCAACCAGGTGACAACTCTACTGGTGGTAGGCTTCGGCCGTGGCTAGTCACCACCCACTGAACAAAGCCATGTCGCCAAGCGGCCTAGCCGTGTTCCGGCATGATGTTCGGTGTTGCCATTCATGGATGGCGGGTCAGATCAGTTGCGCTGCATGTGCCTAGTGAATGTAGCGTCTCTATCTACTGCCGCCTTCCTACCTAGGCAGGTATGCTCCATCGTGGATCTCATCGTCACTTGCCATCAGGTGAAATCGAGATCAAATACTTGCCTATAATGTAATAAAAAAAAAAAAAAAAAAAAAAAAAGTTGTCCATTATACCTACTATGTTGAATTTATACATGTTGTTGGATTTTTTTAAACAAGGCGTTGGATTTTTTAACACTATTACAGCTTATATAATAATTAATGTGTAGTATATAATACTTATATAGATATTAAACATCCATGACTCGGGTACTAACATTCATGTTCATCACACTAGTTTTGGTCCCTGCCAGGATTCGAGCCCGAGATCCTCGGCACAGGAAGCAGGATCACTACGAACTGAGCTAATCAGGTAATCATCATTCTGAACTCTCCTGAATACATCTTTATTAGACATATTTTTCCATCTGCACAACTTGAGCTAAATTAACTTTCACAAACATTTTAATAACATCATCACCGCTCCAATCTTAATCTTTATTAACTCAATCTGGTGGACTGTCTTACGCAGTAGCATTGCCTATTCAATCAGGGTTGTCAATTTCGGCTCGTTACGCAGAAACCGCTTTGATAAGACATGCAGATAGGATTATGGACGGTGGCATCCCTGTCCGGGCAATCATTAGGCTTGCAGCTTGTTTGGCACTAAATCCTTTGTCTATTACTACTAGTGATGGGTGTTTGTACACAGATAACATATTCATAATAATTGGCAGACCAAGAATAAGTTAAGGAATATCATCATTATTAACAACCTTTTTTTTATGGGACTAGGCCCGCCACACACTCCCACCACTGCTACTCATGTTAGCCGGGATCTACAGTGGTATCCCATGATGACAAAGAGGTTTGATCGGCGAGTCCCGGGACAAAGTTAATTGTCTTGGAACCCTCAACAATTTAATCGAAAGATATAGTAGGAGAAGTTGGAAGAAAATTATCCACTTTCCTCCAATACAAAGCGGGAGACAAAAAGATCTGGTAGATAAATTTTCACAGAAGCAAGACTCTTATTAGTGATCGCATTATTAATGACCTGATTAACTCAGTTGGTAGTGACCATTGTCTTCTGCACTGAGGGTCCCAGTTTTAAATCCTGGTAGTGACAAGCTTTGTGTGATGAGCACGAATGTTTGTACACAAGTCATGGATGTTTAATATCTATATAAGTATTATATATATACTCGCTTCGCCACCGGTCCATTGTATGATACCCATAATACAAACGTTGCTTAGTTTGACCATACAGTTGATGTAATTTGTCTGGAGATATTATCAGTCCTCCCGTGACCATGGTTGTTATAAACCAGCCGTCGGGATACGTCGGGAACGTAAAAATATAGAACGCAACAAAATCCTCAAAATTAGATTTATTTTAATGAGTAGTATCCGCTTAAATATAAGAAATCAACAACTATTAATGTATTCAAATAACACATACTCACGCCCGTATCCCATGGGGGTAGGTAGAGACAACCGATTGCCTTATGCTACGATCCTGGCACACCGTTTTCACTTCATCCACATCCATACATCTCCATCATACTCTACCATCGGTAGTCTACTATTGCTCTATCATCGAGAGTGAACAGGTACCTTCTAGGCAAGTATGCTACATCGTAGATCTTATCGTCACTTACCATCAGGTGAAATCGAGATCAAATACTTGCCTAAATTGTAATAAAAAAAGAGGGTGCTGTGGATTTGCCCTACATTTTAATAATACTAACACAAGTAATATTTGTTGAATGGTAATATATTATTATAACGTAAGGTAACATCACTACGGACAGTTAAGTAAGTCCGGATCAATTATGTGTGATTTGGTTTAAATTGGACGTGCTCTGTATTCAGATTGATGTGTGTTAAGTAAAGACGCTATATAAGCTCTAGATATTTTTATATTAAACTAGCAAACCTGGCGAACTCCGTTTCGCCACCAGATGAATGAATTTTCTTTGCTATAAACCTCACGGAGCCCGAGACCTTTCCAACGAATGCAAAACCGTGGAAATCGGTTCGTGCGTTCTGGAGTTATAGCGTCAGGAAGGAAAACCCGACTTATTTTTATATAGTAGATATCTTAATTGCTGCATGCGTAGATATTAATGATCACATCATAGTTCTCAGATAATGCAATACATAAAAACAAAAATAACATTAACGCATTAATCTTTAACCGACGAAAGAAATGAGGAGGTTTTCAATTCGAATCGGTAAGAAAACATATTTTACCAGCTTTCTGTGATACCTTTGTCATTTTAAAATTAGGAATTAAGAGTTATCTAATGTTTTCAGTATATTTTTGTGAGGCCCTGACTGCCATTCATGTAATTTAGAAGTTTTTTTTTGTTCGTTTAGTGAATAAAAATTATTGCCCTAAATAAAAAACAATCTTAATACGCTATGAGAGAGCTAAGGGTGAGCCCCACCCTGCAAGAAGCTAAAATCGACTATTGATTTCGTCAGTAATATACTGTCAAAAAATCTTTAGTTATAACCATTGCTGCAAGGTAAGATTTATGTTTATCAACGCCTTTAGAAATAATCAGTGCATGAGAGAGGACAAGTCTAAAGGGACAGTCTCAGGACAGGCGTTGATTTAAAATATTCAATCAGTTGACCTCCCATTTACTGGATATTCTTATTTTATCGATTGAAAGATACACTCTTTTTAAAAAGATCAACAATGGAGTTTTTTGCCCGTTCTTCTCCATAGGAACGGCATTCCGAACGGGTGGTAAAGTTGTAGCTTAGCATTTTGTAACTATTTTAACGTTTCATAAGTACTGCTAGTTATAATAAGGTTTACATGATTAAAAAATATTCCGATTCTGATTTTGAAAAAAAACTATGAACAGCTAATTTGACTAAACTTGAGATCTATTCGTTTTAACTGTAGGTCTAAGCCGACCATATCAAATCAACGTCATCATTGGTGATTGAAAACATAATTAGCAGAATTAATTGTGTTCAGGGCATTAGCGCTAATCCTCCAAATCCTGCTGAGCTCTGAAGGCTTATTACGCGGCTTTTGGTCTTAATTGGTTACCTGTTCACGTGTGTTGATTCCGATACCTGAATTAAAAACATATTGTAATCATATTAGAGGTCAAATTTAAATGAATGGCACAAATTACCTTTTGTAAGTAAAATTATGAATTTAAAAATTTGCTGGATTCCCGCAGATTCGACTTAAAAGCAAAACATCTTCTACAATGTGTTGTAAAATTATTCATTTTTCATTACAAAACGATTTTCTTCTGCGCACGGCTTCAGGGCTCATTCTCCTTCTTTTTTTAGATTGCAATCGGCTACGAAATAGTGCCATTTTGCCAGTGTCGAGTATTTCTTGATAATCGTTATAAAATTATTATTATATTAGTATTCTGATGATAATGATGATTACGAAATAAATCCCCTACTCCTATCACCCTTTGGATACTTTCATGAAAATTTACCGGACATCTTGGAAGAAGCTGAAAGTTATACTATTTTATTTCAATGTCCTTCACTCATGTTCGTTTATAAACACACACTGGTTAATATCCCACTAATATTATTAATTATTAACATGTTATCAAGGGATCTTATTTTTTGTGAAATAAAACAAAATTGACAATTTCACGGATCAACTTCGCGCCGGCCTCAGGCTGATGGCGCAAAAAAATAACCAAATAGAACCTTATTTCCTTACGACTAGGACTTTTTTCATAGATTGGCACAAAATAAATCGAATCGAAAAAAAAACAAACCTGTCACAACGTCGCTGTCACATCACCATCAAAGTGTGTTCAAAATTTGTTTTGTGGCTTTGTTTAATTGTTTCATAAATATAAAATAGACAATAGATACAAACAAAGGTTACAAATACCTATTTGAACTGATTGCAATGTGTTTGTTCGCCACCGTGTCTGCTTCTGTGACGTTAAACAAATAAAAACATGGCCGTAGACAAGAGGGACTTTGAAGAGAGATATTCAGCTTGCTTCATTGATTTTGCTGTTAAAACTGGTAAATTGATCATCACCTACCTCTTCCTTGATGAAAGGGTCAGATCATTCGAACAAAGTTATTTGTGATGACAGGTTTCCTTATATATATTTATACCAGGGGGCGTACTACGAAACCTTATTCCCGGCACGTTATCTAGACTGCCTTGTAATTTTATATTTCAACACTATTACATACTTAATAAAGACTTATTTTGACGGCCTGATTTGCGCAGTTGGTAGTGACCCCTGCTTTCTGTGCCGAGGGTCCCGGGTTCAAATCCTGGTAGGGACAAACTTTGTGTGATGAGCACGAATATTCGTACCCAAGTCATGGATGTTTAATATTTATATAAGTAATTTATACTGGGTTTGCCCCCGGTCCATTTTACGGTGTCCATAATACAAGCGTTATTTAGTGTGGGACCGTATAGTTGGTGTGTTCGTCTGGCGATATTTATTTATTTATTTAAAAAAAGCTACCATGTTTCACAACTCTGTCGGTCAAAATTACAATTAGAGTCTGAGACGAAAGTCTAGCGGGAACATAATATAGTTTAACATTTTTAAAATTGATTATATTCTACCTTCGCTGGCTTGGTCGACAATTAATTCTTTCTCCTATCTTTTAAAGTAGCTTATTATTTTCTTGTGATTTTTTCCCATATAATAGTTATTCTGTTATTCGGGGTGGAGACGAATTCAAAAATCAAAGGTCATAAAATTGGCGCACTCTTTCTTGAGTTATTAATGGTCGAACTTACATGACTTGTTTTATATATAAAGTGTAACAAAAATAATGTAAAATATTTCACTTTATATCCCACATCCCACTAATATTATAAATGTGAAAGTTTGAATGGATGTTTGTTACTCAATCACGCCAGAGCGGCTGAACGGATCTGGATGAAATTTGGCACAGAGACAGATTATAGTCTGGAATAGCGCATAGGCTACTTTTTATTCCGGTAAAAAGGACATACTTTTTAATCGCGGGTAACACCGCGGGGCGCAGCTAGTACCTTATATATGATTATACTACCTCTACAACTTTGATGAATACTTAAGTCTCTTGCACGTTATAGACTCTGTGAATCAGGCAGTGGAAAGTCATAGTAAGGACGCTTTGAATATTCCTACAGGTGCTGGAGTGTTAATAGGCAGTATGATGGGAAGTTTTTTCCTCCGGGGCTACAGAAAATGGCCGATGTACATTGGCGGTGGCCTCGGCTTCGGGATGGCTTACACCAACTGCGAGAAGAGCCTCAACAGCTTCTTGTTGTCTATGGGACCTAAAGTCTGCGTTATAAAGTTAGTATACTACTATCAGCCGAAGGATGTCCACTGCTGGACATAGGCCTCCCCCAATGATTTGCACACATCACGGTCCTCCGCCACTCGCATCCAACTGCTAAAGTTAGTATGCTTCAATCAAAACTGTTGTTAATTCAATTTGTTATCCTGAATAGTCGCTATGAAGGGTAGAGCCGTCCATTGTGACTCTACGTTAATTTTGTGTAAAAAAATCTACTTTATAGTTGTTTCTCTATTATTGTTTGCGTATTGGAGTCGGCTTCTACTCTACCGTGGGGTTTGACTTCTTAGCGATGTTTACTAGGAGTGGTTGCCATCAGCCCTAATAGGACCCCTGAGTCCAGACAACCTGAATATAAAGACTTAAAAAAAACAAGCCCGCTGAGTTTCTTGCCGGATCTTTTCAGTTGAGGTCGCGTTTCGATCCGGTTGAAAAGTTAAGAAAAAAAAAATGAAAATGACAATTAGTAACTGCCCCCGTAGGCCTATACGAAATAAATGATTTGTCTTAAACGTTGACTAAGGGTCAGTGGTTTCAAGCTTCTGCCTATCAGCCGCTACGGCTGTCAAAAATCTTAGAATAAAAACTGCGCGTTGGTTTATAAATTCAGTCACCCCGCCATAACCAAAGTATCACGAAGAATAATACACTCTTATTACGACACAAGATCTTAAACTGCACCAACAGAGATCTTTTCTGTAGCTATAATGCACTCATTAGTGCCGCTCTACCAAAATGTTGAATTTCTATGCAAACTTTCAAATATTATGCTAACTCTCCTTATGTTTCCCATCAAAAGAAGTCAATGATTGTTTTCTTGCAAGCTATTACTAATTTACGATCGGAAACCGTTTCCATTGTAACAAATCGGGCACAGTCTGGCAACAATCGATCGCCTTTTCAAACGTAACAGCAGACGGGAACTAATTGTGTCTATAAAATATTGAAAAGGGCTAAAAGTATTGTGTGCAATAGTAGCCCGCATTGTAAATACGTAAATAGCGCGGGCATTGGTGAAGGAATGAAGACATTGTTGTAATTGGTCGTTACGAATGTTGGTCGGTGTGGAGAAATGTAGGGTTGATACGCGCTGAAATTGTCGATGACCAATAAAGTTGTAAGACTGTGTCCCCAGTCGGCAAACTGTCAGCGGCCGACTGAGTTAGCTGCGTATCAGTTTAGTGCGCCCTTCCATATATTTGAAATGGAGTGTTCACAGTTTGCTAGTTTGCGCTCACTCTACGCAGTTTGCTGTGCTGCGCGTGCCGATTGATTCAGTGAGCGGCCGACTCACAGCAAAACCGGTTCCAGTCGGCAGCGGCGATATGCCTGTTCGCCGGACGTAGTGAGTCCGTTTGCCGCAAACTGTCAGTTCTTACAGTTGACAGTTAAAATTCAGTCAGTCGGTCGACCTAAATAAGCGGCTAACACATAACAGTTTGCTTGCGACACACGCAAATTGATCTGAGTTTGCAGCTAACTCGAATTTCAGTTCGCCACAAATTTACGGCTCACTCAGTCGGCCGCTGACAGTTTGCCGACTGGAGACGCCGCCTTAATATACACCAAAAACTTTATTCAAATACTGCGGTGTCCTGTCAAAAATGACTTTCAGTTATTCCCAAAATTTTCAATTTTCCGGATTTTTTTTTGTCAAATTTTTCTTTCGCTCCAAACTAGATTTGGACCATTACGAACATTTAAAAAAATACATTAGCCAAATCGGTTCAGCCGTTCCAGCATGTCATTTCATTTTTATTATTTGGATTGCTTTTAAAAAGTGCATGTTACACAAATATACATACTTACAAATATATTGTTTAAAAAATAATACAATTTGATCAACATTTATGCCATGTGAATGTATCACAACAAGCCCCACCCTAAATTAGAAAATGTTTCTACACGATGCCCTTAAACTCTACTGTATGTATTTTGTCATTCAATGACAGCCCTACACGAAATCTTTTTAAAACACCAAAACGGTCAACAGTAAAGACGTTATACCTGTATTCTTCACGCCCAGCAGGACATTTCCCTTCGCCATTCTGCCTCTTTGTCTAACGTAAAGGTCACTTGCTGCCGCGTCTATTCAAGCTCCAATCGCTTCCATATCTGTATTAAACCCGGCATCTTCCTTTCTTCTATCGTTGTTTGCAAACCCACCGCCTATTCGCCACCCACCGTGTCCTTCAACAAATTTAAGTTTACCATCTTCACGATTAACATCCAATTCTATTACTTCACCATTAAGATCGAAATTAATTTAAATGGGTGCAAGTGTACGTTGGTTTGTTGGTAAATCATCACTTGTTTTTTTTTTAATCGGTTACGTTCGAACCGTTTGTGAGTCATGTCGGCTATAGCTTTGAAGCCTATGCAATTGGCGTTTCCATAGCTTTTTTAAAGTAAAACGCCCGTCAATTACATTTCGGATTGCGTTTGGTTTAGAACGATTGTTCTCAACGTATTGTATGTATAGTGACAACTGTCAATTATTGAGATGGAGAGTGGTATTAATATGTTTATCTCTTTCTTGCATTCAGTATTGTTTGACGTGTCATCACTTGGAAAATAATTTGCTTGTTAATTAACAACTTTTGAGCGATTGTCTGCTATGTTATAATTATTGTATCAAAGTTTTTTCAATAGTACCCACTTGTAGAAGATATTCAATGCGACCATTTGCACTTCATGGGATGGTGGGTAGACCTGCAACATTCTAGATCTGAACCTAAGTCGAACTTTTATTTAGGTACTTACTTGGAATTGTTGTCAAAACTTTTAAATCATTATTATGGCCGACTTTACCAACGAAAAATGTTTGAAAAAGCGTCTATTGTTTCATTCGTGGGTCGTAACCCAATTATGGTATTTTTTTATGGCAACCATTGCTTACTTTGAGTACCATAGGTCCCGCGTCTGGTTTGAATAGACTGAGAGACAATATTGCCGGAGGCTGTTCTGAGCTTCAATTGATTGCGCGGACAATTGGACTGTCAATAGAATTATATCCAAATCGGTTTGAACAGAATGATACGGTTTGATATGAAACCTGCGGGTCGACTCAGAGCGTTTTAACAAGAATCCGAATCAATTCGATTAGAAATTTTCTAGTTTCAACGAGGCATTTTCAGAGCCATACTTCACAACCGAATCGAAGAATCGATACGACTACGCAAACGAATAATTTGAATCGACCACTCGCTGTGTTTACATACTACATTTCATAATGCAATTTTCAATTAATAACCGAATCGGTCAATACAAGATTTGTTGTTAGGTTGTGAATCGGGGGCATCATTGATAATGATGACGCTATGATAAAAATGTTATCTGCTGAGAATTCTACAGATGATGAAATATAATGATTATTCGCTCACATTTGTCGATATTATTTATTCGATATAATTTATATAGTAGGGTTTATACACTCATGAAGTACACCCTTTTTAAAAATGTTAATTAAGAAAACGGTTAATAGTAAAATCAGGTGGGGAAGTTCAAGCACCTGCTCGTACTTTAATAATTTTAACTTTTTTATATTTTCAGGAAGCAGCCCTGAGGTTACTTATTTACGAAGTTACCGCAATTGGTGTGTTACAGTTCGATGTTATTGTAAAAATGTAAAAATCTTATATCTTATTTTGTTATTTTAGAAGTAAAAATATTCCCGTTTATATCCGCTTATTTTTTTTAAATTTTACACGCAATATATACAGTTGTTAGGATTGATATTAAAGTATTTAACCGTACGTACAGGGGATTCAGAAAGGTTATACTAAGCTTTGAATCTGCGCTTCTGTAGTGTATTTGCTATCATTATGTGAAGTAAGAATTTTGGTTTGATGATTTAAAACACAAAGTTCCCAAAAAAATGACAATTGTGATGATGACAATAAAATGATACTATGACCATTGGGGGTTCATGCTGCCCAAATCGCTGGTTGTGTTCGCGGGGTCCCAAGGAATGGCTAATATTTGCTTACAAAGTGACTCCTGAATATATTTTATTAATCTTGTTGTGCGAGAGGGAGTTATGAAGAATTTGAATAGAAGCACTGTAATGAAAGTGATAGCAATAATGGTGATATTCAATTTTCTTTGGTTTTCCCACATTTTAACTAAGTTTTGGGGGAAGCTCAGGTCAGGGCGCGAAATTCAAAATGCCAATGGTTACCATACCATAAGGTTTGTAAAAACCGCTACTTTTACTATCTTATGCTGTTGTATCGCTTTAGGTATTTTTTTAAGCAAACTAAATACATCGAGACATTCAACGCAGAATGCTAATATCGCAAAACACTAAATTACATCGTAAATATGTTCAAATTTTTCGTAAAAAATAAAAACCATTGGCATTTTGAATTTCGCTCCCTGACCTGAGCTTCCCCCTTAAGTCTGCACAAACTCGCAGTGCTTTGTCTGTCGGGTAGTGTTGTACGTAATCTCGCGTATATAGAAAACTAATGTCGTACAAAAACGTATCCTAAATATACGTTAACTAAGATTACATTTGTACAATTTAATTTATCTTTTAACGTCTATATAATAATAAATATCGCCAGACGAACACACCAACTTTATGTACCCATACTAAGCAACGCTTGTGTTTAAGAGACCGTACAATGGACTGGGGGCGACCCCAGTAATGCCCAGACCAGGGCAAATTACAAAAAGACCGATTCCGAAATTTGTCCAGGCAGGAGTCGAACCCGCAACTACCTGGTGCAGTGACCCGACCGGCCCACGTTCAAACCACTTGGCCAAGCTGTCGTCGAATATAAATAAAATGAGCCATATACAACTTTAGTTTTGATATCATCGCGCTAATATACGAATGGCGTGGCGATTTGTATTGCCGTCGGAACATTGCTTTACCACGGACACGCCCCAAATTATTGCCATGTAAAAGCCTCATCAGCGTGTAGCAACGTTTGATCAAAGTTTGATTGAATGTTTGATTACTCGTTTCAATAAATGGAGATTCAAGTCAAACTATACTCAATGTAGTATCACGCCGGTTTTCCCTGGTGGAGTGGGCATAGGTGCAAGGGGAGATTTTTCATCATGAACATTGGTGAACTTCACACGGCTTTCTTTATTCATGCAGGTTTCCTCACGGTGATTTGACTTAATCTTACAGTATTTTTGATTATTACATTATGGGCACGTATTTGATCTCGAACTCACCTGATGGTAAGTGACGATGAGATCTACGATGGAGCATACTTGCCTAGAAGGTACCTGTTCACTCTCGACTTGAAAACACCCAGATTGTAGTCAACGGGGAACAAAGACGCCGGTAGCGTGTTCCATTCCTTGGCAGTTCGCACGATGAAAGTAGAAGCAAAACGCTTAGTACGAACTTAAGGAATGTCAACAGTGTACGGATGACACTTGTCTGTGCGTCTTGTCGAGTGACGATACAATGGGGTAATTAATACACGTAATTCCATCGCACACTCACCGAAATGTAATCGAATAATCATTATTAAAAATATGATTGAAAACCTGTGCTCTGATCCAGATTTGTACTGGAACTTAATAATTTTACCTTAGATATTTTAAATGTCATTCTGTATACAAGTATCCACTTAAATATTTCCGCTAAGTATTAAACCTTTGACATCGGAGCATAAAAACTTCAATTACAACTTAACAAAGGGCAATAAAGGCCTCTTTACATTACACTTTTATTTGAAACACTCGGAGCGGCACTGGTGGCCTATTTTATGTCACGAACAGCTACAGGTCTTATGGTTAACGTTACAAACCTTTACTGATAGCAATCGAGTCGCCTTGACACTAATCCCACTAATATTATAAATGTGAAAGTTTGGATGGATGGATGTTTGTTAATCAATCACGCCAGAACGGCTGAACGGATCTGGTTGAAATTTGGCACAGAGATAGATTATATTCTGGAATAGCACATAGGCTACTTTGTATCCCGGTTAAATGTATGGTTCCCGTGTGATAGATTTGTGTTAATTTTTCATAGAGCTAAGGATAAAAAGGTAAAAACATAAAATTAACGCGATAAAATCCGAAAAAATTGTTTTATTTCAATAATACGAGTATAATGATGAGATCAAGAAATAAAAATCAAGAAATAACTTTACAGCAACGGCTACTCCATGTATTTCCATCGCTGTGTCCACTTCAGCGATGATTCATCAACGGTGAGTCACCGCATACCTAGCCTCGGAAGACTGCACCTGATGAAATCATGCGACAGGGTCATTGGACTGACGAGCGATGGACGTTATGCTCTGCAAAGTTTTTAATCAGTTGTCACTGTAGTTTGTCGATGGATTGAATGAGTGTCTGTCAATTTGTGCCGTGGTGGCACTACGAGGAATTGGAGGTTCTGTTGGTCACACTGCTGTGACGGCCGTTGCGACCAGGGATGCGTCTAAATTTACGTGTAGGTCTAAACGGGTCTTGATATTTGGTTTTGGTTTTTTTTTTGTATAAGCAAATGTCTCGGGAACCATTATTTTGCATTATACGTATGGTTCTACTTAATCGAAAAAAATATGTTTCGGAATAAGTTCAAATGTTTGTAAGTAACTGAACAACTGACTGGCGACCTGATTAGTGCAGTTGGTAGTGACCCGGCTTTCTGTACCGAGGGTCCCGGATTCGAATCCTGCTAGGCACAAACTCAGTGTGATGAGCACGAATACCATACCACCATACCATACCATATCACCACCATACCACATACCACCATACCATAGTCTTCGATTTTTAATATCTATATAAGTATTATACATGTACTGGAATCACCCCCACTCCATTGTACAGTACCCATAATAGAAGTTGCTTAGTGTGGGACCGTATAGTTGTTGGCTTCGTCTGGCGATATTGTATCATAATAAAAAAGCGTCTTAGAGAGTTATACAGGCTGTTGTTTATACATCAAAATATCCTACCAAGGAGGCGGTCTTGACTTATTAGTACTTTTAATGTTGAATAATATGTGATTAAAGAAGTGTAAAAAAGACTAAAAATTCACTGTTACTGTACTAATTAAAGGTTGGTAGAGATCGCTTTTAGTGATAAGGCCGCCCATTGTGACACTCGCTGTATAAGTTAAGTAGGTTCGTGTAATTTTGTATTAATTTTATGTGGTGGAACAATAAAGAGTTATCTATCTATCTATCTATCTAATATCGACAGGATATCAGATAAACAATTCTTTGAAAGCTTCTACATAGTAGTGTTAACATTAAAAACTTCCAAACGACTGCTTAGTTTGCGGAATGAGTTATTTTAACTGACACTGTCGTGTCGTGGGAGAGTAATGAAAATATTTTCCATCTCCTTTATTACCTGCGATATTAAATCCAGGTTCTGTAAATATATGGGCTCTACTACCGGTTCTCATTAGAACTCATATTTTTAAAGCTATTTAGCGAGTGTTATTACTCTGTAGAAATATGTCATAAACACTTATTACACTTAACTAAGCTACAATTTATATTTGGAGTGGGCTCACGTTTATTGGCAGAGTGGGATTTGAATCCGAAAAATCTTGGTATCGAGAACGCCCTCGCTGACCACAACGCTATTGACACTTAATTAATTAAGGTTCGTTAATAAACATATTGGATACTTGCCATTGGTGTTTTTTATACATCAAAATATTCTATTTGATTTAATTATTTTTGGATTAAACCTTTTGCTGATTTAATTTATAACGAAACCGTAAAGAACGATGAAATAAATTTAAGTTTGTATTCCTTATTTGAATTTTCGAATTTTTTCCTTATTTGAACTTATGAGTCATTATTAACTCATTATTATCTCATCCATTTAACGTATGTAAACATTAGTATCCCTCCAATATTGTAGTTACAATGTCGGCGCGTGATTCGCCACTGCACCCGCTAAACTGCACAATGGATTAACGACAGAAGTCAAACACCAGTGTTATTGCCTCTGTTAGAGCGTTATGCGTTGACTGTCTCACGGCTAGACGTGTTATCCTAGGTCAGGACTTAGACCGACCCTGTGATGTTCCACTCCAAGGCTGTGAAGGCGGACCGCTGGGTTTTAGTGGGTAGTCTGGACGTGTCCAGGAGCCCTGTATAACCGTTTGGGTCCCCCCGGGCCCGATCGGTATGCGTAAATGCATTTCCCAGCGTTAACAAAAAAAAAGGTCAGGACTTAGACACCCGGGGCCAGAGGAGACGAGGGAGATACGTATATTACTGATGACCGTCCTCAAAACTTTATCTAGTGATCCAGGTCAGCGCTATGCCGAGGAATTAACCTACTTTGGTAAGAGGTGAAAACTGTGAACAAAACCATTCAGAAGCTTCTGAGATTATGTGAAACGGAATGATAAGAGAATTTGCTCGCGATCATTGTACTGATAATAGTTATTACTTAAAAATATATTTGAAATAAATATGTCATCAAAAAGCTTTTCAATGTTATAGAATAACTGTACGTCAAGTGCGAGATTATTAGTAAGCTAAGTTTGTAATTTATAGACGTTTTATAACTTTATCAAAGGACACATAGTACTGCGCAAAGCAAAACTCTTGTGCGCAGTACTATATGACGTTCAATTAAGTTATAAAACGTCTATAAATACGCATTTATTTATTTATTAAAATTAAAGAGTGTACACCAAAGAAATAAACATAACAATAATCAAAGACAACAGATAGATTGTACAAATCGCAGTCTTATCACTAAAATGAATGTGATCTCTTCCAGACAACCTATAAGGGAAAAGGAGAAATAGAAAGATATATATGAAGGTTAGGAAAATGAAAAAATCCATACCGAAGATTTCTTCTCAAAATGTTTAACACCAAAATGTTGAACTATTCCCAACAACAACTTGCGCTATCGTGTTTAGTACAAAAGCGATATTTTCCCTAAAAGACAATGCAATATTTGTCATCGCTATCGCGACCCGCCCGTGCATCGAACCTGTTAACCTTCCTTTATGGGTAACATTTGCTTTATTGCGTCCATTAAATATATATTTTGGAAGTGACTAGCTAAATGCTTATGTTCATGCGATTTGAGATACGTGCACTGAGAAATTTGAAAATGGATTTGCATTTGACTTGAGTTGCCTTTATTTTGTTTTTTTCCTCAGTTAATACTTAATTTGTATTACATTGTACATATTGATTTCTTATATTTACGCGAATACTACACATTGAAATAAAACTATTTTTTAAGGATTTTATCGCGTTTATTTTTCGTTTTTACGTTCCCGACGTTTCGGCTGCTTTACAGCAACCATGGTCACGGGAGGACTGAGGTGGTTGACGTCCTGGTGTCATAGTTAGAAACGGAAAATAAACGCGATAAAATCCTTAAAAAATAGTTTTATTACATTGTACATTTACAAAATTAAAATAAAAAATTTCGAATCACACGGATACTGGTATAAGATTAGGCAGCTTACGATTTTAATTATTTTTATAATAAAAAACTGGCACCTACATTTATAAAAATATACAATGACCTTAAAAGAAAATATTTTCTTTTTATTTCTTGAAAAAACTTTAATGCAGTTGTAAGCAACTTGTGGGTAGTATTTATATCGATGTTAAAATGATTAACTTAAATAGGCGACTATTCCAATCTATATTTGCATCCATGATCATGTTAATTTAATTTTTCGCCAGCAATGTACCGTAACATTGTTGTACTCGTAGGTATGTTCCGAAATGTGCGGTTTCACATATTAACTGCTGCGCTGACGGATTTTATTGCACGCCGCTAGTTTTAATCAAAGCCTTTGATGTGTCGCCTATCTGATTACAAAATGAATTTTCGCCGGTGATGGTACTTAATTACTATTCAATTTGATGTACTCATACCAGTCGTAGACATTACAAAACGCTTTAGATGAGTGATTATTCATGATAGAACGTAAACCACTGTTATTTTGGATAGTCGACGATTACATGATCTTGACTGTAATTTAAATGTTTTTCAGAAAAAAAACATATGCAGGCAGTTTATAAAAAAAACAATAACGCCTAAATTAAATATATTGAACCTTCTTTAGGTGTATTATTGTGATTACCATTTTTTTGTATCATATCGTCAGACAAACACACCAACTATACGGTCCTACACTAAGCAACGCTTGTATTATGGGTACTGTACAATGGACTGGGTGCGAACTCAGTATATAATACTTCTATAGATATTAAACGTCCATGATTCAGGTACAAACATTCGATCTCATCACACAGAGTTTGTCCCTACCAGGATATTACCCTGATACCCTCAGCGCAGAAAGCAGGGAGCTAATCAGGTCGTCAAAATAAGATAATACTTTTTGGGATATTCCGCATTTGGGATAAAACATAATGACGGCCTGATTAGCGCAGTGGTAGTGACTCTGCTTTCTGCGTCGAGGGTCTCGGGTTCGAATCCTGGTAGGGACAAGCTTTGTGTGATGAGCACGAATGTTTGTACCCGAGTCATGGATGTTTAATATGTATATAAGTATTATATACTGAGTTCGCCCTCAGTCTATTGTACGGTACCCATAACACAAGCGTTGCTTAATGTGGGACCGTATAGTTGGTGTGTTCGTATGGCGACATATATATATCTATCTACAATCATATTCTTATCTTAAAAGCTTTAATATCCCCCCGACAGATTTCATCTAAATCACGGCGACGTTCTTTAATATCGAGCCGAAATCGCGCGCGGCATTAGCGACCTTTAGAACATACAATTTATGATGACATCTCGTACAACAAGAAGTACGAATTTTTACTTAGAGCTTCATATTACCTTCGTACTGTAGTGTTGTGCTGGATTTATCTTACTCGAGGAAGATATTATTTATACTTGAGGAGCTACACTTTTCAAAGGAGCTCGTAAGGTAGTGTTGGTTGGTTCTAGCACGATTCAATTTGAATGGGTTAATAAGAAATGACAACATAAACAGACCTTTTCAAAACTTCGACGGTATGTATAGCGGTCTTAAGTTTTATCTTTTGGTGACGAGGTATAAGGGCAGTAGGCTTGAAAAAGTACACTACACGACCCAGTAATTAAACCCAGAATCTCATAGCAGGCGCCTACTAGATGAACGAAGCAGTATAAATTTGTATTAGCAAAAAAAAATATAGAATTTAGCGACAATTGGCGTAATACCATCGTTAAACAATGCGTGAGAATGGGATTCACTATTGTCTCTTAAAAAAATACTCAGCAAAATAAAAACTATAAAGCATTAATTAAAAAGGTACTCGAGTCATGACTTGGGTCTATAAAATTATTTGTCCAGACTATCCCATCACTAGCTCTTACCATCTCCCATAAATAATATTCTTTTACAAGGCGCCTTATTGCGCGTATATATAGGGATGAAACAAATAGTCCTGTGGCTAAAGAAAACCGTCGTAATGTACGTGAATGTAGCGCACACTGCTGCCCATTGTCCGGCATGGTCTGCTGGTTGGGAAAATTACGGGGAAGATGAGATGAGGAAAATGCCGGGTTTTGTGCAAGAATAGGAATTGTTTTTAGTACAGTATAAGATTATTGGTCTAGTAGTTTCTGTGGCAAATATGGCTGGCATTAAATAGCTACACAAAGACAAAGATCTATTGGCATTCTAGTGAAGCGGATTTTCGGAACTTTTCAGTGTGCTTTTGCTATAGGCGCGCTTTCCGAGCACAATTATTTAGCGTATTTGGAAGTGCAAGGTCCATCTTCCATTGCTTGTTATCTTAAATATTCTTTTTTTTTTTTTTTTTTTGTTTTATTACATTATAGGCAAGTATTTGATCTCGATTTCACCTGATGGTAAGTGACGATGAGATCTACGATGGAGCATACTTGCCTAGGTAGGAAGGCGGCAGTAGATAGAGACGCTACATTCACTAGGCACATGCAGCGCAACTGATCTGACCCGCCATCCATGAATGGCAGCACCGAACATCATGCCGGAACACGGCTAGGCCGCTTGGCGACATGGCTTTGTTCAGTGGGTGGTGACTACCCACGGCCGAAGCCTACCACCAGTAGAGTTGTCACCTGGTTGGCACCACCCAGGGTCACGTGTAGGGTATCTCGAGGGTACTTAATTCTCCTACGGACGAAGGTGACTCAACCCCTAACACACTATATTCTCAAGTACCATCCACCTATAAACACATGTGAAACATTCTCATCAACCTCAATCGTTACTTAATCAAAAAAAAATACTCCACCGATCTTATCAACTTAATGATCCGTTTCAAAATGATTGTCCGTCACAACTACTGCATTGAAAAGGGACCAATCGCTTTTTGCTCCTATAAAAGATGATCTTAAAATCATTGTTTAAATACCATTTGAAAAGGTACCACGCACAATGCATATTTTGAATGCATTATGACCTGTGAACTGGTGGCATTCTTTTGTCGTTGATCTAAACAAAAAGCGCATGCATAGGGTCATGGACCTCAAGGGATTTAAATTATTGAGATAGTGAGTCATTTTTTTCTCATAGATCTCTTTTGATGTATTTAGGACACATTTCAATGGTGAAAGAACAAATTTAAAGGGATATACATTTGGTAGATCTGTAGCGGATGCTTTACTTTTTAACTGTGGTAATAGCAGTTCTATAGACTTATCTGTAATAATAAAGATAATTGTAAGGTCACTAGAATGTTCTTCTTTTAAATTATTAACACTGGACAGAGGTGGAGCATCACCCTCCTATGAAATGGCTGAATTAACTTTAATTATTTAGTAATATTGAGATAAATTTCAATACATTTTTCCAAACATATCTTCCTATCTGACTCTTTATAAAGTAGAAAGACGCAATTTATTTTCCCAACACCTTTTTTGTATCTCAACCATCATTTATAAACTCACGTATTAAATTGACCTACAAAACATCCCCTCTGGGCTCATTCCTTACAAAAAGGACCTCAGTGACAATTCCTTTCAATGTCAAATGACAATCATTACACATCGTCATAATAATGTGCGTCAATCTAAAGCCATATTGTGATACAGTTTCGTCACGTATAATTAATATAACAGCGGTCCCAGAATGATCTCCTTGCGGGACGCCTTTAGGGTCTCTTTGTATGAGACCCTTATCTCAGTGTATCATTTATTCATGGTCATTATTTGACCATTTCAGTGTTAATGATGCGATATCATTGTTCTGCTGTGTTAAAATATCGTTAAATGTTTAGGGAAGTGTGTAATGTGATATCTGATGGCTATAACGTTTCTTCTTTGTTAGTGAGCCCGTTATAGTATTTGGGTAAAATGTACAAAAGTTACTCAATAATGGCATCTCATTATGTCCATACATATTTTAAAAAAACTACGTCATAGGTAGTCTATGATTGAAGGACCATATCATAAAGAACCGTTACTCGTAAAACTATGTTATCAACTGAAATAGCATAAAATGCATCAACACAAAGAAAACTACTACTAGCGTTTATAGCTCTAACAGCTCTTTGAGTCTCCTTTCAAATGTATTTTTATTAATTATCTAATTGTTAACTAACTTATATAGAGCCTGTAATAAAACCATCAAGTTCTTGGCTTTGATTTTATATCCAAACTTGCCTATCAAGAAACTCAAGAATTGTAATAGCAATGATTCTCACAACAATAAAATCTACATTCATCGTATCAACAACGTCGTTGAGTGTTAAAAATTTGTCCAAATTAATAATTTTCTCATCAGGAGCTTCAAAGGCCAAAGGATATTTATCGTCCATTAAAATTGTAACTTATTCAAGCACTTTAATAACAAGGCTATTAATATGTACTTCTGGTTGTCTCATTGTTAGTTTTGATTTTTTGCGCACCTTTAACATGAGCCCTTTGTAAGGAAGAACTGGTTCTGGGTCATCATCAACAGTGTTGCAATGTTTATTAAACAAGGTAATAAGCATGATCTCTTCAATAGATAGTTGCGTTTTGTTGTTTCGTTTAACCAGTTTTCCATACATAAAAGCTTTTGATATAATCTTTGTTGTGTTAGAAACATGTTCAATAATTACAACTGATATTAATATTTGAATCACAGTATCTCAAGATTATCACATTTTCTTTTATTAACAATTATTATTACAAGCGTTACATAGTTTAGGATCATACAATTTATTTGATTTGAATAAAATATTTCCACAATTTTTTAATTGCATGTCTCCAAAGTTATTTCACAATACTAATCCTACTTACATCTCAAATCTTAGCCCTAATCCCTTCTGAACCCTTCGTTGCTCCCCTTCCATTCACATCGTAATTCTTCCTTGACCCATAAACAAATACCCTATGCACGCACAAGAATAGCCAGTAATGAGCTCGGTGCATTAATTCTAGGTCATAAACTATAGAATTTATGACCTCAAACCTGGTGCTATAAAATGCGACATGGTTCTTTTGGTTGTCACCTTTCTTTTGCCCGCGACAATGTTGTTGAGTTACTGGGACAAATTTTTGCTAAGTTATGTCGTACACGTTAATCCTTTGCCTGTAGGAATATTTCAAAAGACATGGAGCTGCAATTATTTGTATATATTTTTTTTTTATCTGTGGTAAATTATATTTGTGTTTTGCTAGCGCTAATGCATCGTTCTTGAATAATATGAAGTACATATGTAAATAAAATATTAGAGCGGTCAACGGATTCATTTGCAAATTAGTTAAATTTTGTCATTTGAATAAAAAACAATGATTATATTATCAGAATTCTTAATTGTTGTCAATTGAACTGTTATTTATGGTATAAAAGTTGCAACCACGAGTGGAAGGGAACGGAAGACAAAGCTTAGGTTGACTCCCAGCGGGGTGGACAGATGATATCACAAGCGTCGCAGGAAGCTGGTGAATTGGAGTGATAGAGCTTTGTCATTTATAGTAATTGGAGAGGCGTATGTCCAGCAGTGGACATCTTTCAGCTGATAGATAGAGTACTGATCCTAAATATATCCAAATCTAATATATTTGATAGCGACTCTATTAGAACAGAACAAAAGCAGACAACTAAATCTAAATGTCCGGCCATAGAAAATAGTAATGGCTCTAATATCCCATGGTGAGTAAGTCCGTTTGCAGGACATAATTGACCATAAATAAAGCAGATTACACATGTTTAGTTCAACCCTTACAATAGACAAGGGGTCTTTTAAAATAAGTTTTTTTTTCGGTAGGTAACTTATATTTTTGATAGTGCTAACAAATGCGAATATCATTGTTTGCAAAATAGCTGATAAATAAATAAAATGTTTTTTTTTCATTGTTCGACTAGAAATGTATAGTTTTTATTGTTATGAAGTTTAATAATTGAGTCAAAAAGTATAAGGGAACATGATTGTTTAAATATAATGAATGCTGAACTCTATAAAAAATGGACCTGCAATTCTAATTGAAATGTATTATTTTGCATACTCTATAAACCTTTGAAATTGTGGCCTTGGGAGTGGGATACACAAGAGGCTACACAAAAAAAAAAATATTTTTTATTTTATCCCACTAATATTATTAATGTGTAAGTTTGGATGGATGGATGCTTGTTACTCAATCACGCCAGAACGGCGGAACGGATCTGGATGAAATTTGGCACAGAGATAGATTATAGTCTGGAATAGCACATAGGCTACTTTTTATCTCGGTAAAATTTGTGGTTTGAAAATGACATAGGTAATTTTTTATCCCATTAAAAGGACATAGAGGAAAAGGACATACTTTTCAATCGCGGTAACACCGCGGGCGCAGCTAGTTTTATAATATACATATCTAATGTCATAATATCACTAAATCGATTACTATTATGAAACACATCCCAATTATTTTTTACTGGAACAAAAAACACACTAATTATTTTTGAAACCTCCACCAACCCTCCGTTGAACTTTGACATCTCGTGATAAATATTTATCAGATCGCCTTTCACCTTCTAATAAATGTAATTTGTGTCAAAAATATTTTATTTATATGTGATGATCAAACACAGGTGTTACGATAACACATAACGGATTTTGAATTTAAATTATTTTAAATGTTTACTTTTTAACGATAATTTCTTTCAAACCCTATGGTTATCGGTTTGGGTTGCTTATGCCATAATTATAGACTCTAGTAATATCGACTTTATTTACATAATTTTGTAAATAACGAATCAAAATAATGATGCCAGGAAAATGCTTTATTTAACACACCAACTGTACGGTCCCACACTAAGCAACGCTTGTATTAGGGGTACCGTACATTAGACTGGGAGTGAACCCATTATATAAAACTTATATAGATCATAAACATCCATGACTCGGGTACAAACATTCTTATCATTACACAAAATTTGGCCCTACCAGTATTCGAACCCGGACCCTCGGCACAGAACGCTGAATCACTACCAACTGTGCAAATCGGGTCTCAAACATAGAAAAAAGATAACCAAACTATAACTTAATATACCATCTATAATATATGTACCATCTTGATTCGCCATAGATCTTCATAATCACGCCATCAAATCGTATAGCAGGAACAATAACGGAATTATGCCCCAATACGAGGCTAGGAATAGGATGGATGACCGCGCATTGATATTCAACGTTGATATATCGCGCGCAGTGGACAATAGCTCCCCCTAGTGAGGAGCATATTTCCACGCCAACCCCCTTATAGTTAGGGTTGGTGAAACTATAAAAACTCATCCATGGATTTTTTTATTGACGTAATTTAAATTTGCGATGAAATATTGAAAATATTGACAAATGAAAATATTGACAAATTCCTTTAACAATCTCGAGTTACTGCTCCATATTTAAATAGTGCCATCTTACGTAGTGCCCTACGCGTGCAGCAGTAGTTCTAGCACGAGTATACGCTCAGTACGTCAAGTGCGAGATTATTTGTAAAGTAACCGTCTACTATAAAGTCTACAGTATTTCGACATTTTGTATGGAAAATTGAACAGCGCCTCTAGCGGATGTTATTTAAAACTTTTAATTTTCCATACAAAATGTCAAAATACGGTAGACTATAAAGTAGACGATCAGCTTACCACTAGCGTCTACGTTAAATTTAAGTATGACAAGTAGTTAGTTCATCGAGTGACCAATAGAGGCGCCGTAGAATAGCCATACAAAAGCTTTAAGTAACTAGCGACTAGCAAGCGTAAACCTCATGATAGAACTATTCACTAAACTTTACGAGTAAAGTTTAAAGTAGACATATATTTGACTAGTCTTTCACACTAAATTGAATTATACAGTAAATTTATACACAATATTTTTTGTTTGTATGAAACAAAATTAATTTGAATTGTGTGACAACCCTACTAGTCGGTAACGCCCCCGTTACCGCGGCGACACACCGGCGGT
The DNA here is from genome assembly GCA_905333125.1 of Pheosia tremula. Classification (NCBI taxonomy): domain Eukaryota; kingdom Metazoa; phylum Arthropoda; class Insecta; order Lepidoptera; family Notodontidae; genus Pheosia; species Pheosia tremula. The sequence continues at coordinate 7,335,214 of HG995416.1, read as the reverse complement.
CACCCTTTGCCGATTTCTAGAGATGTATCCATATACATATATATATCGATAATATTGTGAATTATTGATTAGTATTATAAGTCGAATTGGTGATGAAATAATTGCAATTATTTTGATCCAGTATTTGTGTCAAAGAAAGTTTGTATTTAAAACTTTCGGTTACTATCGATGTCATGTTTTCAAATATAACTAAACCTCAAAAACATCCCGTGACCATGGTTGCTGTTAAGCAGCCGGAATGACGGGAACGTAAAAACATAAAATAAACGCGATAAAATCCGTAAGATTAGTTTCATTTGAATTTCATTTCAAATGATAACTAGGTAGTTAATTGGGTACTATTGATATTATCTTGGATGAACTCTAGCTATAGTTAATAAGTCAAATGTGTATTTTGAATGTTAATAAATGAGTATCTTGTTTTGGTTTACATTCAGAATATGTATTCAAGTTATTTTGCCTTATAACTCTCCCCATTTTACAGAACAGACATTACAAAATATTACGACGAACATAAACGACAACACCTCATTAGGTATATTAAAATTGCCAATAATTATGCAATATGTCGCCAACATGCAAAAATGGCTTGTAAAGAATATTTTCCTGTAATTGCACAGTCTTTTAATATAATTGCTTTCTTAACAACAACTCGAAGAATATAATCGATGCATGAATTATTGAGATCGCGTGTCCCATCACTAAACGGCTAGTGTTGCGATGACTCACCGGAGGCGTGCTGCGGTCACGATGCATGTGTTGGTTTTTTTAGCTTTTCCTTTTTTAGATATTTACTTGTATTACTGTGGTTCATGCAATTTGCGTTTAAAATTGAAAATTTTAAGACTGGAATCGTTTGTTTATGTTTTAAAATGCTACACAGTTTTTTAGGTGGATTAAATTTATTTTCACATTAGATATAGTTTTATTATAAATTCTAGTTACCAATCAACTTTCCTAAGATACCAGCTTTACCTACAACTCAAATATGATATTACTAATACTAAATGAAAAGTTTTTAAGTGCCTAAGCCATTTGTCAGGAGGACGGGGACACTGGAGGACTGAGGTGTTTTTGACGTCCTAGTGTCATAGTTTGAACTGGGTCACCCTCATATTTAGTTGCTGTTTTTTAAACCCGATAAGATCCCTACAATTAGTACAACTTTGAGTATCAATCTTCTATAACTATATACTGAAATACTGTATATTGGTAAGCGCATCACTTGAGAAGAACTGAATCGATTTGGCCATTTGTTTCATGTTTGTTATAGTCCGAATAAGGTTTTCAAGAAACTAAATAATTTAAAATGTTTAGAAATTTGAACAGGACATCGTTAGTGGGGATGGCTAGTACACAATAAACCACTGATTTACTAACCAATGCATCTAAATATCGCTATTAATAATACCTAGTGGGCACAGTTATCTAAGCGCCACAACACACTGTCGCACATAAATCATTCACGTCAGCTTTGCGGCGGCGCCGTGGCGGTGTTCAACATGTAAATCCACTAATATTGAGTGTTGGAGACGGTGATTGCATGATCTAGTATGATCAAGGTGGTCAGGCTTAATTGGGTTCAGTTAATATTATGTTGTGAGACTCCATAACTTATCTTAAATGGTCATTCGAAATGAAAAATGATAACAGAAATCTAAAGTAGATTTTCAAATACCTATTTAATGATGGCCCATTTTACTTAGTTTGTCAACTTTCTTATTTTTTTCAATATGGTGTCTGTTTATCGGCATATTAAATTTTGATAACTGGCATGACTTTAGTGACACTCGCAAGATAAACACAAATCGATTGACGTAAGAATCATCAAATTCGGCACACGCGTTTTGTCTCTAGAGCGCCACAAAGCAACAAACATACATACACACATAGGCTGACAAACACACTAACCTCCTATGCGTCGCGCAGTCGGGTAAAAATTCATGTTTACTCATTCAGATGTTTGATATTTTTTTAACTAGAACCTTCGGATCATATCAGAGAATATTTCATGAAACAAACCACTGACATTTGACCCAGCCTCCTGTATATTTTCCCGAAAGAAAATCTCCCTAGCACTGTCAGCACACATAACGTATTGTGGCAGCATTCTACACACGAAGGTATTTCAATTAGAGACATATGTATCTCCCACGCGACTGGCGACAGACGTGCCGGTTTAATTAAAACCGTAAACATTGCGCTAATTCTATCGTCATGTCGTAATTGGCGGAACGCTTGTCTTGAAAACTAGGATCGTAGGTTCAAATCCCAGCTCGCACCTTTGGGATTTCTAGATTAAATGTGGTAATTTTCATCCATCACCTGTTAAACGGTAAAGGAAAATATCGTGTGAAAATCTATGCAAGTTTCTTCATAAATTATTTTCCTTTAAATGTTGTTTAGTATTGAAACACTAAATCCATGTTGTTGTCTCATTCTATCTCTCTGACTCTCTCGTTGTTTTTCGATTTAAGGTGAATGTTACATCTCATCTCTCTAACCAAATAATAAAAAAGTATTAGTTTACCTTTTTTTCTATTACATTATAGGCAAGTATTTGATCTCGATCTCACCTGATGATAAGTGATGATGAGATCTACGATGGAGCATACTTGCCTAGGTAGGAAGGTGGCAGTAGATCTAGACGCTACATTCACTAGGCACATGCAGCACAGCTGATCTGACCCGCTATTCATGAATGGCAACACCGAACATCATGCCGGAACACGGCTAGGCCGCTTGGCGACATGGCTTTGTTCAGTGGGTGGTGACTAACCACGGCCGAAACCTACCACCAGTAGAGTTGTCACCTAGTTGGCACCACCCAGGGTCACGTGTAGGGTATCTCGAAGGTATTTAATTCTCCTACGGACGAAGGTGACTCGACTCCAAAAAACATTGCATAATAACCAAAACTCGACCTATTGAAATAAAACGAACTATTCGCATATTATTGCGTTTATTGTACGTTTTTTACGTTCGCAATCTTTCGGCTGCTTTAAAGCAACCGCGGTCACGAGAGGATTGAGGTTTTAAATGTCTTAGTATCATAGCTAGAACTGGGATGCCCTCATATTTAGTGTCTATCAAAGCCATTCGAGAACTACCTAGCTATCTCAGAAATTAGTCAATTGTCGAAGATTTGCGAAGTGCGCCACCACATTAAGCTAGCGTCGTTAAGCTAGCTTCATCGGTCTTGAATTGGGAAGAGTCTTGTATCATACTTGGATCAATAGAAAATGTTTACGAATCTAATTCTTTTGTAGGTTTAATACCGATAGGTACGAGTTGGTACTACAATATCAATGTATTAAGTACCTTAACTTCAACGAGTAAGTATGTTTTTAGAAATTCGCAATAAAAAAACGTCTTATCGCACACAAAACAAAGGCAGCCTACGATATATGGACCGGCCACCGAAAGCTCACCGCCGATAAGAGCCGTTTATTTATCCTCCGCATTCTCAAAACGTAACCACATTATTTTTATTGAGATAATCCATTTGATTTATACACTTTAACTCTATGATTTATATGAAAAGTTTGTGATTGGAATTTCTTGTCTTATCGATGTGAACAATGGACTACCTTATTTTTTTTTGTTTGGGACGTGTTTTATTGAACGTTTCCTTATTTGGAGAGTAAATGCAATGGAGTGTGTTACTTTTTTATTGTATAACCAGGTGACCCGACAGACGATGTACTGTCCCAAATAGTCCAATATTACTGATTGCTTACTTTGGGGATTACTGATTTGATGTTGTAAAAGTCTACATAACCATTTTGTTCTATCTATACATATAAATAAAATTGGAGTGTCTGTTTGTAATATTAAAATAACAGCTTTTTACTAAGTGCATTTGGATGTATACACGTTACCTATACCGAAACAATTTTTTTTTTAATTTTTGTCTGTCTGTCTGTCTGTCTGTCCGTCTGTCTGTCTGTCTGTCTGTCTGTTTGTTCCGGCTAATCTCTGAAATGGCTGGACCGATTTTGACGGGACTTTCACTGGCAGATAGCTGATGTAACAAGGAGTAACTTAGGCTACTTTTATTTTAGAAAAAAAAATAGGATCTTACGAAAAAAATAATAATACCAATGTTGCAGCGCAGCGCCTGATTAGGTTTGATAGCAACCTGCAATGCGTCCCGCGGGCTCAGAATGGGGGAGCAGGCTGTTGTCAACGGTTGTCTTTGTTTAAATACCACGCGGACGAAGTCGCGGGCAACAGCTAGTTTTCAATATACAGACAGCCAGTTTTATAATAACATAGCTTTAATAGGTCAGTAAAGTTGTGTACACCTCATAAGGAGATTGAAATGTGTCGTACAATGTTGCCGGACAAAGGAATCGGATTACTGCATACGCGATCAAGTTATGGCCAAGACTTAACAGTCAGTGGGGTGCAGTTAACAGAAATTCAATTATAAGTTCGCTCCTTGAGATAGCATAGATCGGTCATGTGTGTAGACATGCAATGGCAATGGTAGGTCTAGTTAGCGCGCTGTCTATGCCACTACTCATTTATTTTGTCCGACTGCGCTAGAATGAGAGTAATGTGTTTCGAGTGTATGTGGTCTGTAGTATGTGTGTCTCTTTCTTTGGTACTTTGTACATATACTTAATAACATTCAAGTAGGTGTCGAAGAAAAACATTGCATACTGTATTCTACATGCTGAAACAAAATTCTAGACCTTATTTTATCCCTTTTCAGTGAAGTGTTTTTGCAGTCTAGTTTTGTTTTGTTTACCTAAGTAATATTATTGAAATTTATACATAACATTAGTTGTCTGGCAATAAACAATAGTCTTACAGAGCTCATTTCTCTAGAAATATTATTCATAATTACATGTAAGCTTTTTTTAATTTGAAATTGGGGGTTACTATTTAAAAGGTGTCTGTCTCGTGTCCCAATAAACATTTATTACTTGCTTTCTCTAACTCTTATGATAATGTATAAGATTATTTTCTAATCAGACAGACACATTAACACATTTGTTAGTGACCGTTCTTTCTGTACCCATGTACATGGGTTCGAATCTCGGTAGGGGCAAACTTTGTGTGATTAGCACCCGGATCATGGATTATTAATATACTGAGATCGCTCTCAGTCCATCGTACGGTACTAATAATACTAATCTAATTTATCAGCCAATAGACGTCCACTGCTGGACATAGGCCTCCCCCAACGACTTCCACACATCACAGTCCTCCGCCACTCGCATCCACCGGCTTCCTGCGACGCGTGTGATATCATCGGTCCACCTTGTGGGGGTTGTCCAACACTTCATTTTCCGATTCGTGGTCGCCATTATAGAACCTTTCTGCCCCAACGGCCATCGGTTCTGCGAGCTATGTGCCCTGCCCACTGCCACTTCAACTTGGAGATTCTTTGAGCTATGTCGGTTACTCCAGTTCGTCTACGGATCCCTTCATTTCTGATTCTGACTAATAATACAACAGTCTCTTAGTTTGGTACCGTACAGTTATACAAACAAATGTCGTTTCTATATATCCAACTTATCTATGGCTTCAAAGCTTTACAGCGCATATCGCCCAGTTGACTCATAACCTGAGCATCCAGAGAGCTTGCAGTTAACGTGTTACGGTGTTTCGTCTTCAAGCTATATATCAGGGCCGTGTCATGAGGGATTAGCGGATCGTACACTAAATAAATCTAGAAATCTTGAGTGTTACATTGTTTAGTATTGTTGAGTGTGATCTTTGTAAATACAAGTGGATAGTGTTTCGTTTGAGACACCGATATTTTGAGTTTTTAATTAGTGATATAAATTGAAAAATAAATATCGCCAGACGAACACACTAATCAACGCTTATATTACAGGTGCCATGAACATGGACTGGGGGCAATTCCAACTACATTCAGACCAGGAAAATTTACAAATATATCATTTGCACAATGATAGTCTGATTATTGTATAGCCCAGAATAGTAAGCTGTCTGTTTGAAATAGAATATACTTGACTGTTACTCTAGAGATTATACCCAACCGGCAATATTTTTTTAAGAGTAATGTACGCGGAACGACAATCAAATGCACTAATTATTATTACTAACTATTGCGACATCCCTGTAGATCGACAAACTATTTTGCGGCATTAGGTCGTTCAAGTGTCTTATTTATATTCCTTTAGATCCGTACAGAGGCATAGAAATCGACTTTTTTATAATGATGTTAAACGTAACTAGATTCCTTTCGATTTATAATTCGTATGATTTATGAATACGATCGATCGTATATTCCCATAACTTAAGCCGTGGTATGAATTGCTGAATTTAATTGCTCAAAAGACTGGATTCCTACACGATTCCATGGATTGATTCATATGAAAATGATCGTTAAGTTTCTAATAAGAAATTATTATATGGACAAATGACTCGTTCCTGTTAATACCATGTAATATGCAAGCTTGTTATAATAATTACTATAAGTGGGTATATTTCCCTTTTCCATTTATGGATAAGTATATAATATTTAAAAAAAAATACGTCTCACACCATTCTAACATCTATCTCTCTCATTCCATTGTAATATAAATGACACCAAAATATCCCTAGAGCGAATTATAAAACTGTGAATATAATCCACCCCAGTTCATTCAATTGCTGGCAATTTTTTGCACTTGCCACAAGTGTACAAGTGTCAATTTGACGTGTCTTTTGTCAAAATGTTTTGGAGCGAAAAAATCGTTTATTGCAACACTATTTGGAGCTAAATAATATGCTAGCTACGATTTAAAGCGCTTAAATGATTGGCTTATTATAAATGTAACATATAAAATTGTTTCAAACATTATTAGTTTGATAAATTTACAAAACAATAGAATAGTTAGAAGGTTTTTCTATCTACAAATAATGTAAGTACGTATACAAAATTAAAATAATGACTTTTGGACTGTGTATTCAAAGCTTATTAGCTATTATACATGCCTTTAATTTAAAAAAATGAGTTACAATAGCGTTATATAATTCAGCCTGATAAATTATGAATTATATTTTACCCATCATAATAAATATTCGTTCTAATTTTAAATTTTAAAAAATATATAAATCTTCATTCACACAATTTTGATCGCTTAAAGCGCTTAAAGCTCTTTATTTCGTGGTTAACAATTTTGATTTCGGAACGCAATGCGCATGAGTGGTTTCTGGTGACAAGTGATAGTTGAAGAGAGGGATTACTGAGACCCGACAAATGTATTCGGGATTAATTTTCGTGCACGAAACGTCCCGAACATCTGTTCAATTAGCTTTTATTTTGATGTGTTAGATATAATAGATAATCATGGTATGGGATACGGGTTAAAACTATTCATGGTATTTAATATATTACTAGCTGCGCCCGGCAGTGTTACCCGCGATAAAAAGTATGAAAAATTAAAACATCTATCCCACGGGAACCATACATTTTACTGGAATAAAAAATGTGCTATTCCAGACTATAATCTATCTCTATGCCAAATTTCATCCAGATCCGTTCAGCCGTTCGGGCGTGAAAGAGTAACAAACATCCATCCATCTATCCATCCATCCAAACTTTCACATTTATAATATTAGTATAGATTATATTATGGGTTTTTTTATTGCAACATTTGATATGAAATACAATTAGGGGGTGCAGGAAAATATACTCATTTCATTAGCATATAATACTAGCCCTTTTAATGTCCCACTATTAGGCACGGGCCTCCCATCAATGAGGACTAGGCTATAGATCACCACGCTGACCTAGTGCTGGTTGGAGAACTTCACACGTCTTTCCAGAGACTCTCTCACACATGCAGACTTCCTCACGATGTTTTCCTTCACCGTTAAGCAAGTGATAATCGTGGTTGATAATGAGATTTGCACATGAAATCCAGAAATCTCCAGTTTGAACCTGCGATCCCCGTTTCCGAGGTAACCGTTTGTCCAACATGACTATCACTGCTAAGCACACATTATTAGCCTCCAAATTAACTGAAATAATAATAAATTTACAATCACATTGACCAGCGTGGTGGACTATGACCTAATCCCCCTCGCATTTGGGAGAGGCCCGTGCCCAACAGTACGAAATTAAAATGGCTTACTTACTACTATTTTATTCAATAATTAAACACTGAATTTGAATTCTATCACACATACATATACAAGCCTTAATACCATCCACTATGAAGTCTCTATCCTCAAACAATATTATTACAACAAACCTCTCGTTAGGGTCAGAGACAAAGATCACGGAGTATTTGTTCAATCAACAAAGGTTCAGATAATATCGGCCTGTTTGTTCTGTTGTGGCTACATGCACTAATTGAGTTGGTTTTACGTGCCTGTTGCATTGGAAATGGATAAAATTATTAATGTAGAGATGAATATTTCAGAAGCAGAATCAGAATATTTTTTAATCATGTAAACTATTAAGCACAGTACTTATGAATCTAGCTGTTCCGATCTCTCGAAATGCTGTTCCGATAAAGAAGAACGAGAATTTAACTCCATGGTTGCTCTTTTTAAAAAGATCTCATAAATTTTTGCTTAAAACATTGTTGTGGGTATAAATAAATAAATAAATAAATAATAATATCGCCAGACGACCACACCAACTATATGGTCCCACACTAACAACGCTTGTGTTATGGTACCGTTCAATGTACTGAGGGCGAACGCAGTATATAATACTTATATGCATATTAAACATCCATGACTCGGGTACAAACATTCGTGCTCATCACACAAAGCTTGTCCCTACCAGGATTTGAACCCGGGACCCTCGGCGCAGAAAGCAGAGTCACTACCAACTGCGCTAACCAGGCCGTCAATGATGATTATTATCTCTCATAATAACATGATACCCTTATCTCAATCAAACCAATAAAATAAACAAGTAAATTATATTAAAACACTCCTACAAATAACACGTAACAAACATAAGCAGAGACAATTTAGAATTCATTACCGACCTCTTTACTGGAATGCATTTTTAATTCAATAATTGCACGTCTCTGGGAGTTCATTTTGGTGATTGGCCCTTCTCGCATTAATTTTGATCACGTGACAAATGTCATTTTGACGTTTGTGACAGATGCTCATTTATTAGCATCGAAATTTCCAGTGTTTATAATGGACTTTTTGGGGGGTAGTCGAAGAAAAAGGTTATCAATTTTGTTTTATTTTGAGATAAATATGTTTCTTTGTAATATAATGTGTAATCTTGGTGGAATATTAACCATGTGTGTGGAAACGTGCACAAGTGTAGGAAAATAAAACTAAATAGATCCAAGAAGTCCGGTAATTTGTCAGTAAAGTATCTGCAACCTTACCGATAGGGTTAGAGGATTTATTAGGTCTAGTCTACGGATTAGGCCTGCATAGAATCTGCCATACTTGATATTTAAAAAAAAAAAAACTTGACGTTAGCAAACGTGGGTGAGGCCATCTTCTAAAAAAAAGTGTTTATGATCTAGTTTTGTTTTTAAGTAGTATTGGTATTATTTTTACAACATTTTCGTAACAATGTGTATTCTCATTAATGTTAGTTAGACGGTACTATAATGCACTAACATAACAGTGTTATTACTAATCACTTAACCTATCGATCAATTTAATTTAATTAAAATTACATAGTGTTGCCATTGAAAATGAGGGTTAAGAGTGTGTCATGTAATTTATTAGCAGATTGTTAATTTTAATTCATTTATTTTGTTGGCAATAATGTTAGAACAACTCTTAACACTGGCACAAAACTATTGCGCTAAACTAGCGCGGAAGAAAAACTTAGAACGAAGTACGACTAGAAGATCGCAGCTTGCGATGAGACTGCCCAATGTGCGCTGCCAATATTTCCTTCTTTTTGTCTCCTTTATAATGTCTGTGTATTACTGGTACAATCAAGAGTCATCTATCTACGTCGTGTCAATGTTCTTGCCAAACATGTTGCCGAGAATTCTTGTCGAAATCGACTTCAATTCATACTATAGCTGTACGAATTCTAACCGTATCTTTCAATTGTTGTCAAACATAATTATCTTCATAGAAGCAGTGATAGCCAAGTTGGTAGAACGTTCGCCTCAGTAACTAGGATCGCAGTTTCAAACCCCGGCTCGCACCTCTGGGATTTCTGGATTTCATGTGCGAGTCTCATTTTCAACCACGATTATCACTTGCGAAACGGTGAAGGAAAACATCGTGCGGAAACCTGCATATCTGAGGGAACCCCTCGGAAGATGTGTGACGTCCGCCAACTTGCACTGGGCCAGCATGGTGGACTATGGCCTAATCCCCTTCGCATTGAGGGAGGCCCGTGCCCAGCAGTGGGAAATTAAAAAGGGCTGGTATTATTATATTACTATTATATAACCAGTAGTTTGTATTTAATTATTATACCTTTTTCATGCCCCAATACTTTAATATTACTCTTCAATCGTCAGTCAATACCGGTTCATTATTTCGCAATTATTATCTGGTAGAGGTGATCCTATGTCACGCGATATGGAGACTTCATTTAATTAAAATTTCCGAACTGACGAACAATTCTATTCTTTCATATGTTGGTAATAACTATATCAACCTATAAAATATAAGGATAGATATGGTATAATAATATGCTAAGCTAGGAATGCGTTTCCAACATTGACTCTAGACTACGTCACAATCAAGATAATTAATTCATATCTTCAATAAAATTAAAACCGCGCATTGGTCGCTATGGCCGATGACGTAGTCTTGGGCCATTCATGGGACCTAGCTGACATAGAAAGGAATACTATGCGTAGCATATTTTTATACCATGATGACAGTGTCTACTAATTAAATGCTCCAAATGTTTTCAACCATTTGAAACGTCATTGACAACTCTCCTGTGATTATAGAACGTATGATAGATAATTCCTTGAAATAATTCTGCGCTATTTATTCGTATAACATGTATAAATACAATAGCTGCAAGAAAAAATGATACTGTCCCATTTACACCTCAGATTACCCCATACAATACAATAAGCGTGAGTGAAATAAACGTATTTAGCGCTATTCGCATCTCACCAGCTCAAAGCTAGTTTATAGTGTAATCATGGAAAGCACTTAGCGTAATTAGATTGTGGAAGAGGTTAGAACCTTGTCACTATAAATTGACCCTTATAGAGGGTGTAAAAAATCTGGTTTCGACAATGACAGCTTTAGCAGTCAAAATGTTTGGTGTGCGACTACAAAAATGATAAAAGATTTTATAAAAAAAAAAATACGCACCGTGACTTTTGAGTATTTAACGAATTGAGCCACCTCTGTACTGATTTCTTGTGTTAATTCTCAAGAGTGGTAAAAATTCTATGTTATTAAAAATGGCAGCGATCGAGAGCAAACTAGTTTTATATACTTTATGGGCGAATGGGCAATGTTTTTAAAGAAGGGGTACCTTAGATGAGGAAGGGCCGTATGATGCCACGGCTAGGCCTTTTGGTCTGCGACTGTTGATGAAACCTTCCCCGTTTCTTATAGCGTATTTTTTGAAAAAAAATATAGAGCAAAACTAATTTCCTACTGAATTCCGCATCGCAAGTGAAAAGGTAGATTCGTATTACGACGAAAACACAACAAAAAAACATGTACAATATTAAATTCCCCAGCAAACATACGTTTTGAGAACACGTGAAAACTCATGAAAACTGAAACTGTACAACTGTCCGTTTTCTGAAACTTTACACAACGCTTAATTAAACGCCACTCCGTTTTGTTAGCGCTCCTATTTTCACGTGCGTTCGTTGAAATTACAAATAAATTGAATAATGTTTTGTTAAACAAATACAGATTTCATGCTAATGCTGTGTTATATTAATGTAGAATGAAATTTACATGGCTAATTGGTCGTGTACTGACTGACCGAGCTTCGTCTGCTATCTCAGTTAGTACGTGACTCTCCTGAGCAAATACTCGCGATGATTCGCTCGAGCCGCTGTCGTCTGTCACTTGCCGCGCTGTCAGCTCGGCTGTTTATGTCAAATTTGAACTGCTAGCTCGGACTTACCTGACAGCTGCTGCACGTGGCATCATCCTGTATAAAAGCCAAGCGGTCCACTACATCAATATCCCTCGGGAGGTAATACCGTCCACAGCACCGATCCGCCATTTTTTTCCGTAAATCTAATTTATTTGTATTAGTTAATGACTTATAAATGTACTTCTACCCGGGGCCGATCGTATAACTCTTTCGTGGATGGTTTGTGTGGATTGTATGATTTTGATACTTGTTAAAAATGGAGTCAAAGTCAAATCGTTTATTTCGTATGGGCCTACGGGGGCACTTACAAATTGTCATTACATTTTTTTTCTTAACTCTACAACCGGATTGGAACGCGATCTCAACTGAGAAGATCCGGCAAGAAACTCAGCGGGCTTGTCTTTTCTTTTTTATCCATTATTTTTACAAAAAAAATAATAAAAAAGTAAGCTCCAGTGTGTTGCAGTGTGTAGCTCTATATACGAATGTAATCGTAACGTCAACAATAAGGCATCTATCTCTGTCATTCTTATTTATGATATTTGCGGCGTGAACAAGACGGAGTATGCCTACGTTACCGTAACGCTACGTTAAAAGATTCTAATAATACAGGAAATTGCTTATTGTAAAAAATACAAATAATTCTGCTGTTTGGAAAAACATTTCTATAAAAACTAAAAAGTGTTGATCATTTATCAAAATGTATTACATTTTACCCATAAAGAAAGCTAATAGTGGCTAATCCATTGAACAAGTGCCTCCTACCGCTGCGCTTACTAACCACGCATATAAAAGTGACAAATAATAAAAAAAAAAACACGAAATCTACGCAATTTTATTTGCAATTGCTACTTTTTTGTACTATAGCTACTTTGTAGATAATAAATGTAACGTCCACTGCTACTTATAACAGTGAAATCAAACTTTACAATCATACACATAATTATTTGTTATACATAATTATTTGTTATACATAATTATTTGTTATACATAATTATTTGTTATACAAAATGAAAGTATCAACACCATTCGCATCGCCATAGAACCTGGGGTGCCAGATCGTGGAAGCGTATTGCGGACCAATTATTTTAAGTTTTGTTCCGTGTCCGGACATTTCGCGGTTTGCCCGGTGACCATTAAACAAATACTGAGTACTTGGCCGTCAGTGCGGAATTTTAAAAGCTATTAAACCAACGGACGGATTGAAGTTTTATCCGCAATGAATTACGGGATTGGATTATTCTTCGCGTAAACACCGGTCATGTGTGATACTGTAGTTATTTTCTTGCATTCTTGTTAATAATATAGTATATAATGATTAATATAAAGTAATAACATTAGGGTGCATTCATGTTATAATACATTTATTTATAAGTAACATTTTAATCTATACATATAAATAAAATTGGAGTGTCTGTTTGTAATATTAAAATAACCGCTTTTTACTAAGTGCATTTGGATGTATACACGTTACCTATACCGAAACAACATTTTTTACAATTTTTGTCTGTCTGTCTGTCTGTCCGTCTGTCTGTCTGTCTGTCTGTCTGTTTGTTCCGGCTAATCTCTGTAATGGCTGGACCGATTTTGACGGGACTTTCACTGGCAGATAGCTGATGTAACAAGGAGTAACTTAGGCTACTTTTATTTTAGAAAAAAAAAATAGGATCTCACGAAAAAAAATGAAAACCAATGTTGCAGCGCTGCGCCTGATTAAGTTTGATAGCAACAACCTGCAATGCTTCCCGCGGGCTCAGAATGGGCGGGCAGGCTGTTATCAACGGTTGTCTTTGTTAAATACCACGCGGACGAAGTCGCGGGCAACAGCTAGTCATTAATATAATTTCAAGTTTGTGTGACGAAAAATAGGATCAATTGTATCAAGTAGTTCTCAAGATGTCATTAACAGGACGAATATAAAACAAAAGTCGCAAAATCGCAACACAATAAACTTTGAAAGCCCTCGAGGCGACATGTGGCCTTTTAAGTGGCGGTGACAATACTACAAATAGAGTTACGTTCTATAATAACTAAAACTGTATTAATTCACCAATAATACTCAAACAAAACTCACTCTTAACAACCATAAACAAGCAAACACAAATCAATTCTATGTTTCACACAACAAGGATCAAAGTTATTTGATCAATGCGGAGTAACAGCGTGCTCCTGTTACGCCGATTGAAATAAACCCATATTCAAATACCGGTAGGGTGGGTATCGGTTAAAACGTATGTAATTATTGAGTCGTGTGTGGGGGTGACTTTGGAGCAGACCAAGCGTGGTGGGTTTAATGAATTTTAGCGTATGAACGATTACGATCGCGTGCGCATTCGTAGCTTCGAGAGGAAAATTAAGAGACAATAAATTAGAAAGAATGTGTTTCGTTATGTTTTTATAGGGGTTAAGGATATAAAGTCTGTTTTAATGTACCGGTGTTGTAGTATATAGATCCTTCCGTCAATGCGAGGAGGATTTATGATAAAGTGGACCACTGAGGTCCTGTGGTTATTCTGATTAACTTCCCTAAGCTCTGATATACAGGTACCTAATTGGTTTCTATCATCATCAGTCAGCAAATTATAATGATCAATCTCGCAATTAGCCTATGAATTGTTACTATAGTACACATACTTATACAATAAGTTGTAACTGCTTTGTGACTGCATTAAATTCCGCAAAGCCATTGTGAACTATATTCATAAACATAACATAACACCGAGCGCATACCCTCACAAAGAAAACATTCTCACGATACCAAAATCCCATCACATAATTATAATGTAAATTTGACAGACGATCAAAACTTTGACACGCACCAACAGACCAGCAGATAGCGCGACAACACAACAAAACATATAAAAACAAAATAACAACAAAAAAAATGTGTCACTCGCAAATCAAACTAAATAAAGCTGGGCGCACACCATGTCTAAATGAGTGAATAAAGAGCGGTGTGCGTCGGGTAAATTGTATAAAAACAATCGCACACACGGGCCAGTGTTTTACGATGCCTTTGACAAAAATCAGCGTCGAATCATACGTACGTAAATGGAAGATGTAGAAGTGTGAACAGGGAAATGCATTGAGCCGCTTAAACATTATACAGTCTATAAATATTCTGAAAAAAAAACACATTATACTGTCTTCGAGAACGTAAAATAGAAGGTCAGAATATGACTATGTATGAGTTTACGACTTTTTAAGCTAAAAGAGGAAATAATAATTCCAAGCCTTTTTTAATGTACCACTGCTGGGCACTGGCCTCCCTCCAATGCGAGGGGGATTAGGCCATAATCTACCGTGCTGGCCCAGTGCGGGTTGGCGGACTTCACACATCTTTCGAGGGGTTCTCTCAGACGTGCAGGTTTCCTCACGATGTTCTCCTTTACCGTTTAGCAAGTGATAATCATGTTTGAAAAGTAGATTCGCACATGAGACCACAGAGGTGCGAGCCGGGGTTTGAACCTACAATCCTCGTTACCGAGGTAAGGGTTCTACAAACTTGGCTATCACTGATATAAAAAAGGAAAGCCGGTATAGAATTTTAAGAATGTCTTCCAAGTATTCGTGCCAACACTTATTAATAGCATCAGTGTACATTAAAACACTTATTTATCTGAGTCACGGGTGTAAGTCAGTAGGAATTCTGTTAAAAAAAGTTCAGATAACAACAAAAAATAATCGAGTTAGTAGAAATAGAAATGCCGCTCTATCGCTTTTAACCTTTCACAGAAGTTCACTCAGCGCATCAATTTTACGGTGCCCATCACGTCGCGTTCACGTGTCGGTCGCGTGTCGTGTCCGCTGGGCCCTCGGCGCCCCCTCGGACGGTGCGTGCGTCCCCCGAACCCTATTGTTCTTAGGGGGTGTCTGCACTGGTGAGATCGTATGAATGATGGAAAATAAAATTATATCGCTGTTTGGATTTGACCCTTGAAAAAGTGAATTTGATTTAAAATATTTCGAACGAATGAGTGAAAATGATGGATTCCGATGCAATACATGAATGAAAAAATTCTGAAGGAGCCCGTTTTTTTTGTCTGTTCCAAATGTTTAATGAATAGTTCATAAAATAACTTTAAAATATTCACGCCAAATTTTACCCTATTACCCAAAATTTAGAACTGGCATTATAAAAAAAAAAAAAATTGTATAAATGTTGGGCTATTTTAAATAAAGATACACTTACAATAGGCAATAATCACGACAGAGCTATATTTTATATTAATAATATTTTTTTCTAAATTCAAAAAATGATAAAACAAAATTTGTCCCAATGGGTGGACTAATTTCAACGAAATTAACGAAAGCATTTTATTCCTTATTTACTTTAACTGTGTAATATTTTATAAACTTGTTGAAAAATGTGAACGTCTACCTACATATTACCGATGATAACTGATTTCTGTATAAAACCCATATAACATTGAATAAAAAAAACAACCGAACTTGTGTGGAATTTAATTCTCCGTAAAAAATCGTTTCAATATTGAACACATAAATAGCCTCGGGAAGCTTTGTAAGGGTAGGTAATTGTAGTTTACAATGTCAATGGGAGTCGGGCCTCCCGCAATGACGGGATACGTTCGACTCTACGGGCGTCCTAATTCTTGCTCTTTTGTTTGGGGTAATTATAAAATTCATTGCTGGATAATTTATTTGACAACCTTTGATTTTGGGTAACAAATATGTTGGGCGACTTATTAGCGGAAAGTTCTATTAGTCAATTGGTTTACCATCAGGGAACCAGTCAAGCACAGATCACGAGAGATATGCCGTGCGGTTCAAAATGTATGGGGACTCGCTGTCTCCGTTTTGTTCCCACCACTCGCTAAAACCAACCAATACGAAGTCTCTTCGGTGCGTGCTGCGTCGTCGCCGTATACAGCGGCCGTACCACGCGACGCACCAGTTTATTCAAAGTATCGTTAGACGATCTATACATTGCCTCGTACATTCACTCGGTAGCGAACATAGGTGGTACTTAAAGAGCCATGTATTTTGTACAAAAATAAAAAAGTCGTTGTGCTACATGAAAACTAAAATAACATAATAAAGGCATTAAATATTTTTTAATTTGTTGTTTTTAATGATTTTAAAGACGAATAAATAAAATACTTAATACTGGCTGGTGAAATGAGATTCCATCTTTCGCGTAGTTCACTTTGCTGCTAGTATTTTTGCACACAACCACGGAATAACACGGCATTAAAAAAAAAGTTAGAGCTCCGATACCGACGTGCAGTTGCAGTCGACTGACGGCGAAAACTCTATGTTAGCGTAATTTTGGCTAAAGGTGAGCGCAAGCCCACCGCTTTCATAACATATCTCCTCTCATATATCTGTGCAGTCAAGTAACGAATAATAATGAAAATTAGACTATATATTTTTAAGGGTATATTGATATATCATTTAGGCAACGGTTTACATAAATTTGGACTTGCGTTTCTTTAGCGCAATCATTATGTGTAATCAGAATTTCAATGTATCATACAAAGTCTGCCCCTATCAAGATTCGAAGCCATAGCCTATAAAAATACATTAATACTTTGTTTTAAAATTTCATTTTACTTTCGTGTGTTTTTTTTTCAAAGCACATGTGTATATATTATTTCCGCAAATGTTACCGCTAACCGCCGGCGGCGCGGTCCCACACGAGCGATTCTCCCATGAACAATTGAATAACAATTTGCAACATTGAATATACAAACAGAAATAAAGGTTACAAGAGAGATTTTTTTATTAGCGAATATGGTTATGTATGATTTAGTTATTTTATTGCGAACTAGCTATCAGCCTATTTATTGGGCCTAGTCTACGGATTAGGCCTGCATATAATCTCCAATGTTTGATATTTACAAAACAACCAAAATACCTACCAATAGATGGGTGAGGCTATTTTCTAAAAAAAAAACAGATTAACAAGTACATCATACTGTTCATGTATAAAATATGTGTTAAAAGTGTTTTTTAAACGTAAAAAACAAATAATAAACGCGATAAAATCCGTAAGATTAGTTTTATTTCAATTGCCTATAAGCACTCGGCGATAATGAACTTCCTATTAATAAAATATTTGTTAGTATCGGATCAGTAGATTCTAAGATTACCCCCTACATCCAAACACACAAACTTTACCTCTTTCTAATATTAGTATAGACGTATAGAAAAATAGGTTTATTTCTATATAAAATATAGGTAAGTTAAATTCTAATCTGAAAAATCACTTAGTAGTTCTACGACATATCCACAATGTTCATATACATTTCTCGTCAAGGATTACAATTAAATTAAATCATAAACACAAGCACACCGACATTTATGTAATGTTTTATTCATAGCACACTTCTAAATTGTTAAATTTGTTATTGTTAATAGAGTTTTTGTTAAAAAAATACGCCCGCGGCGCTCGCGTGGCTTCGCGCACAACTAATGTTTGGAAATTAGCGCTTTTGAGGGTACTATTTTATGAATGTGGGTAGGATATTTCGTGGGAATTAAGTGGCTTATTCGTTTATTGTTTAGGTGTTTAATTGAGAATTTATTTATTATTAACAAATAATGTATTTTATTTAATATATATTTGTTATATTTAACGGATAGTTTTATTTTAACTGCCTACGCAAAACGAGGCGTTTTATAAATTCAAAGGCTTTAAGTAGTATGTGTGTCTGTTTGTGACAGCGAAGTTACCAAACAGGTGGACAAATTTCAACCTTCTTGTAGTTAAGACTGTTTTAATCAGCCTAGTTATTAACTATGTTTTATGGAAATCGGTTCTGTAGTAGTCCACGAACGGTCGTGTGAAGAATTACACGTACAAAATATACACGACTCTGTATAAAAAGCAAATCTGTCATTATTTTTGTAGTCCGTCCGTGTCTCTCCGAGCACGCAACACTGGGAAACTACTAAAGGGATTTAAATGTATTTTGACATGGTTATAGCTCATAGTTCAAAATTGATTGACGGTTCCCGCGAATCGTCAAGCTTTACTAGTGAATGTACGATCACTTGATCGGATTTGGGTACATACAAAACTCGCCCTAAATGCCGCAACACATACTCACTTCCACATCCTTTAATACCATAATTATGACCATTGTACAGAACACAATCTTTAAGAGGCATAACCCTCAAACGCGAGCGGCTGGTCCATTCGACCCTGATCATCCAAACAAACATCCACGCCACGCGACCATTCAGACCATCGACAAATTGCTTGTGAAGTACGAAATATGTCAATTATAATTAATAGGGGGCGCTATTATCGGTAGCGCATTGTACCGGATTTTGGTCTTGTAACATGAACATAGGTTGAGTTTGTATGGTAGGATTCAAGAGCTCATTTATTTTATAAGTGTCGTAGAGGTATTTTATGCCATAAGACATTAAAAACCCATACAGGATGTAAGTGGGTTCGTAAAAAAAACTGATACCATAAATTCAACTTATGATTCTGATCAAATCAGAGTTGGGCTTTTTCATCGTTCTTTTCATGAATTATACGCAATTAAAAAAAAACATACATACTAATTTACATGTAAAACTTCAATGTAAATTAAAACTCGATGTGATCGAGTGCGCTCGTCACTCGCACGCTTCGGGTATCATTGTGTTGTGATCGCGTGGCTTACGATACATTGCTCATCCGAAAAGTTCTACGTTTTTAACCCATGACTTCCGATAAAAAAGATTTCTATAATTTTATGATGGGCATAAAGAGTAATTCTTACCCGAAGTTTAAGTTACCATAACACCTGGTATAAATAAGGTGTAACCTCTAAAACACAATCTCCCAAAACTAGAAAAAAAAACTATAGTTATGTAAACAATATGCACTCAAGAATTCAAATGGAACAAAAAAAATCTTAAACATTTTTTTCGGGAATATATTACCTCCATCTTTGTCATATCAAATCTAACCTAACCAATTATACTAGGTTTAACATTTCTGTTGATTAAACCTGAAACTTCATCTCCTGAATAGCTACAAAGTTACCGACGACCGGAACGGATAAGCTGGTCATATTACAGATAGCTTCGCTCAGAAATTTACCCGGCTACCGAGCCGAATATACTCGAGCACAGACTTACAATTACATGCAGTGATCTATATTTAAACAAATATTGTATTTAACAATACATTTTTAATTCTCTAAGATTTATAAATATTTAGTTTTTCTTCATGACACATCATGATATCCAATAACTACACCATACTTGGCTGAGTGGTCAACTAAAAATATATAACGTCATACTAACACACAAACTCGTTAGTTGGCATTATCGGTACCACACAGTAGACATCTAGACCAGGGCAACAACAAAAAAATACATTTTTTTTCCAGACAAGAATCGAACTAGTAAGCCGGTGCAGTAAGGCAAGTTGGCTTAGCTCAGACCAAGCAACCGTAAAACAAAGCTGTCGTCAGACCAAGCAATTGTACGAGCATGCTGTCGTCAGGCCAAACTGTTGTCAAGTCAAACTGTCGTCAGACCAAACTGTCGTCTGACTAAAGCTATCGTTAGACCAAGCTGTAGTTAGACCAAACTGCCGTTAGACCCAAGCTGTCGTCAGACCCAAGCTGTCGTCAGACCAAACAGTCGTGAGACCAAACTGTCGTCAGACCCAAGCTGGCGTCAGACCAAACTGTCGTCAAACCAAACCGTAGGCATTATTAAGAACATAACTATTCCAGTATATATCTAAGTCTACAATGCATTTGCATACGCGTCAGGCGAAGATTAGTATCTTACAGATCAACGTCAAGCCTTGGGGCTTCTGTTTGCATTGGAATTCTGACTAATAAGGTGTGTTTGGCCCCCGTTTACACCCAAATGATTTATTAGACGGATGACTCACTCTGATGACTGCATTAGGTAGAAATTCGCTTGAGGCTTGAGATAAGATTGAGATCGATTCTATAAACATCACTACCGATAAAGCGCAAAATACTAAATAAGGCGCAAATTCATAAAAATAAAACAACAACAAGAATATAAATACCATCATATCAATTCTGGCTCGGGGCACCGATTTATAACGTGTTTTAAAATTCGCATTTTTATTCCAGATTTAAAAATACTCTCGAGATATTTTCGGAATTTCAAAATTGGAATTACAATATTGAATTTTATTCTTCTTCTTTTTTTTAGGTTGACAACCAGCTACAAAATGGTGCAATTTTTGCCAGTGTCCAGTACTCGTAATTCTTGATATTTGTTATTGAATGATAAGTACACCTGATGATAATCATAATATTGATTACAATAATGATGATACTTCACTGACAATTTACCGGACATATTGGGAGAACTTGAAAAGTCAAGTTATACTATTTTATTTCAATTTCCTTCAATCGTGCACGTTTATGAACACAATATTACACATTATTTATCAAAGAAACAGATTTTTGTAACATAAAACGACATTAACAATTTCACGGCTCAACTTCCCGCCAAAAAGTCTCTTGAATTTTATTATTAATGTGATATTATTAAAAAAAAAATCTATACATTTGAATTTGTAGTTTTTTTTTATCTATCGTCCTGAGCTGTTACAATTACATTGTACCACTTAAAACTATGGCAACATTACCATAACTACATACATTACAGATCCTCCATTTACAATTCACACGTCAACACTCAAGTGTTCACAAATTATCGAATTTCTGAGACTATTTCCCACGTATTAGGACACGTGTTTGGTCCTCGACGTTGCTCGAGAGGGAAGGGCTTGTCCTCAACAAATATTGTCTTTGAGGACACCCTACATAACTTGACTGTTTGAGGGTTAAGTGTATGGTGACAATGATTATTGAGTGTGGTATTGTTAATGTAATTTATTTTATTTATGAATCATTACTTCGTAATAATAGCAACAGATGGAAGTACGGACTTAGTATTATTATGATTATTTATTTTTCACTATAAAAAAATTATAAAATAATACATAAAAATATTACATGATAGAAAAAAACCTATCTACTTACATTCCTTATTTGAGTGTACTAAATTGTATAAAAATATGTAATGTGTATAATATTATTTGCTTTAACAACTATAAATTCTTAAAAAAAAAAAAACTTATGTCTACGATTTATTAAACATGCATATTTGTCATATTTAATACATAACTCATTCATTTTATTCCAATAAAAAGACACGTTAATAAAATACAAAACATTTCGAAATATCAAATGCCATGTCAAGTATACTCCGTAAAAACTCGGGAGTTATTTACTTTTTCTCCGATACAAACTCAACCCTTCCCCTGCAGCGGTAATTGCGAGCGACAGTGAGCTGTAAAAATTTACAACTTTTAGCTTCCGCGAGCGATACGTTCGCGTCTATTGTGATGCTGATGACGTTGCGACGTTAAATTCCGACAAATATACCGGAAGGTTCTCAATAACTTTATTGCATGTGCTTTAAGGATTTATAAGTCACTGGACCGCGTAATTATTCGATTGTTGTGCGTCTTGTCATTGCTGTAATCACAACGATCATTTGATGTGAAATAAATAAATAAAGGAAACGAAATAGATTTTGGATATACTTACATAGGAATTAAAAAAAAATAGTTTCTATCTGGACCACCATTAAATTTGATTTTTTCTTAAAAATATAAACACAAAATTGACTGTACTCTTGTAATTACGTAAATATTCTATTAATAAACATGCCACTAAAATAAATAAATAAAACTTTCGTTTTGTGTAGCGAAATTAGTAATAACATTATTTTTTGTCCACTTAAAATTGTAATAATTAATTCACTGGTACAAAATGACATTTACAAATGCCAATCTGCATATTGTTTTATATTATAACATTGAGAAACACAGACAGTGTAGTAAACAGTTTAAACTCACGTTAACGACATCGATAAACGCGACTAATGCGGTTTTTAACGAACCCGCCAGCCCACGGTGGAATTTTATAGTTTTCGCTTCGGGTATAAAAATGCATTGATGCAGCGAAAAAGGGTTAAACAATATAAAATGTTGTTTGCTTAGATTTTTATTGATACATTTGTAGATGAGACCCGACGTATCTCTTGGTGAGAAAGCTAAACTTTATTCCTCAAGAACCTACTAAAATTGTGGGCTATGCGAGTTTAGGGAATCGCAGTCAATGACATCACAATTGGTGAATACTTGTCTGGATCACTAGAATTGAATGAAAAATCTAAAATTAATTTTAAACTAATTGACACATAACACTTTGTTCTATGCCAAATTTTCCAATATTCTGGAAAACATTTTAAATTTTTCTTTCATTAAAAAAGCGAAAGCGGTTCTCAAGTTATGCGCTTACCAATGAACATATTTTTTTTATATACATAGTGTTTAGATTATTAAATCGATCAATAGATGGCGCTACTACTTATTTTAAATCACACTATGGTTTCTTTATAATGATTAGGTATATTCTTTCGTCAATAAATGCTTTTCAGTTTTCTTTCCATTAAGGACCTGGGTTTTATTTCGTTCGATACCCTCAACATTGGTTCGAAGTTCGGTGATTCCGGAGTGCAGTGTTCGCGTAGTTCAGTGAACCCGAAGTTCAGTGAACCCGGAGTGCAGTGTTCGCGTAGTTCAGTGAACCCGGAGTGCAGTGTTCGCGTAGTTCAGTGAACCCGGAGTGCAGTGTTCGCGTAGTTCAGTGAACCCGGAGTGCAATGACCTCTTAGGTCATTGAACCTAAAGTGCAGTGAACTCGGATTGCGGAGTTCGTCGACATCAGAGTTCAACATCAAAGTTCAGTGCTCAATAATAAGGGAAGTTCATTACCCCCACAAGAATAACATCAAGTAGGTCATTGAACCTGTAAAAAGGGGTAAGTGCAAAAATGGAAAATCTTCAGCAAGTCCAAACTGATTGTTTAAATCGCATACAGAAGTTAGAATCAACATACAAAAAGTCACCTAAAGATAGATTAACCACAGATTACATAGAAACCAGACTAGAAATATTAGAGAACTATTGGTCAGAATATCAAACAAATCATAAGGCATTGACCGTAGCTACCGCAGATCAAAGAAAAAAAGTTGGCATATTTTATCAACGAAGAATACGATGTTTGCCTTAGTCTTTATCTAGAGATTAAAACCAAAATGCGTGAAGGTCTGAGGCAACAAGGAACTGCAACACATGCTCATCTAGAGTCAGATAGTCACCCATCAGTTTCCACTAGATTACCTGCGATACAAATACCTACCTTCTCGGGAAACTATCGGGATTGGCTCTCATTCCATGATCTATTCAAGTCTTTAGTTCACGACAACCAAAACATTAGTAAAGTTAACAAATGCCAATATCTAAAAACTAGTTTACGTGGTGAAGCTGAAAATTTAGTCAAGCAAATACAAGTGTCAGAGTCAAGTTATGATATTATATGGGAGATGCTAAACAAACGATATGATAACAAACGTAGTATAACTAACACATACATTGGGAGAATGCTGAATCAAAAGAAGATTACCACAGAGTCTGCGAAGAGTATTAGAGAGTTGTTTGATGTCACTTCAGAATGTCTTGTCACATTAAAGAGTTTAGAATTACCAACTGATAGCTGGGATACTTTAGTTGTTTACATTATTATACAAAAACTAGATCCTGAGTCCCACAAGTTATTTGAGCAAAGTATGGAATCAACATCGAAACTACCTACCTGGAAGGAATTATCCGAGTTTTTAGAACATCGTTTCCATACTCTCGAAGCTGTGAAGAATCGAGACACTAGTCATCCAGCAATTGTTAAACATGTAGCACCCAAATCTTTTGCCACTGAACTACAACATCAAGTTAAATGTACATATTGCAACCAAGACCACCAAATATTCAGATGTCAAGATTTCTTAGCACTAGATCTACAAGCCAAGAAAGACTTCGTACAGTCTAATTTAATTTGTTTTAATTGTTTGAGAAAAGGTCACCCAGTAAAATCGTGTTTACAGTCCACTACATGCAGAAAATGTGGCCGAAAACATCATACTGTTACGATGCGTATAAAAGAGGTATCGATAACTCGAGAAATAGTCATCGAAGCTTCTAGAAACAAAAACGCATTGTTGGGTCCAAGGTCCTATCGATCTGTGAAGAAAGATCTAGAATCGTCAACAATGTTGCAACCGGCTTCCGGAATATACCTCATATTATTTTTATTAAAATTATTATTAGTAAACAAAAGGCGAGGACAATGCAATTCCTGGAACTACGAGTTCTCGGAATAATACCGATTAGACGAATACAGCTACGTACACTAGAACATTCTAGCGCCTCCTTATTACCGTGTACATAAGGTTCATTTTCCTTATGGAACATTTCTGTTTAGTGGGTTTTTATCGACACCTTTCTGGAAAGATCCACCCTCGCTATTTTCGGATTATAAATAGTGTGCAGGACCAGCGACGAGACAGTTTCTATTTGAAAGCGATTGTGAACACATCTCTCGGAAGCGAACTAAGAAGACTATACCGGCGACTCTAGCGAATACTCTGGACAACTGTGTTTCTAAGTGATTTGGTGAATTGTGATTTGAGTGTTTACTAGTTAGTGTACTGGTGTGTACTATTTTTGCCTTCTGTGTGGAGAGCGATTAAAGTAATTTTCACGTAATCGGCATTTAATTACCCCCGCACGTAACAATACTATTCTACACGGATACACTATACCTAGTTCAAGAGTTAATACTGTCACCGCGGAACCAGCGACAAACATAGATACAAATCCACGGGTATTGAGTAGCGCTATCGAGATTTCATCCAACCCCAGGGAAAACTCAAATTACGATCCAACCACTGTGATTTTAGCAACAGCTCTAGTTGATGTGGCTTCAGAGAGAGGAGATATATCACACACGCTTCGCACTTTAGTAGACCAGGGCTCCCAGGCGTGCCTTATCACCGAAGCGGCGTGTCAAGTTTTGGGATTTAAACGGCGTCCTGTCAAGGGCAATATTACGGGCGTCGGGTCAGTACAATCCGCAACCAAATCCAGAGTCGAGTTCGAGATTAGTTCGAGATACAACCCAAAACATAGAGTTAGAGTAACCGCATACGTTTTAAAATCGCTTACATCATACTTACCACAAGAAACACATCGTATAGATTGGCCACAGTTGAGAACCTTACACTTAGCTGATCCTACCTTTGAGAGACCAGGCAAGATAGATTTATTATTAGGTGCAGATGTCTACGCCGAGATAATACAACAAGGCATTCTGACACATAAATCCCACAACCACTATCTTGTCGCACAGAAGACTATACTAGGATGGCTAATATCTGGCCGAAACATGACTGACAAAGTTCACAGTGAAGTCCATATACATCATGTCAAGTTTGAAGTGGACTCTCTTCTTCGACGCTTCTGGGAGATAGAAGAAGATGACGAGAAACGAACACTCAGTAACGCTGAGATTAAATGTGAGAAGCATTACCAAAATACACATCAGAGACTAGAGGATGGTCGATATCTAGTACGCTTACCTTTCACGTCCACTCCTCCAGACCTTGGTGAGTCACTTGCTCTTGCTACAAGACGGTTTCATTCAGTAGAAACGAAGTTGAGAAGAGATACAAACCTAGAGAACAGATATCACGAGTTTATGGATGATTATTTACAACAAAACCACATGGAGCGAGTACCCAACGATGAGATTAATAAATCTTCCAATAAAATCTGCTATCTTCCACATCACGCAGTCATAAATGACCAGCACCTTACCACAAAGCTACGAGTAGTGTTTGACAGCTCAGCTAGAACGAGTAACGGAAAGTCTTTGAATGACAATTTATTAGCAGGTCCAGCATTACAAAACGATATTCGTGACATCACATTAAAATGGAGAAAACATCGTATAGTCATAGTAGGAGACATTCGACAACATTATAGACAGATTATCATAGACCCTGGAGATAGAGACTACCTACGAATATTGTGGAGGCCTAAAGAAGAGAAAAATATACAACATTATAGGTTAACAACTGTAACATATGGTACATCGTGTGCACCATTTCAGGCTATAAGAACCTTGAAACAATTAGCTGAAGATGAGAGACACAACTTTAATGACGATGTTGTAGAAACCGTGCTGGAACAATTTTACATCGATGATTTACTGAGTGGGAGAAACACAGTTAGCGCCGCCGTAGACCTGAAACAGAAAATAACACAATTATTGAAAAAGGGTGGATTTCATTTACATAAGTGGGCATCCAATAGTTCGGAGATAGTCGGAGCAGAACAATCAATCCGCAAAATACTTGGTATTCAGTGGAATGGTTTTACAGACATGTTTGAGTTAAAAATATTACTTCCACCACCTTCCACAGCAATTACTAAGCGATTAATTCTAAGAGATATAGCCACAATATACGATCCGGCAGGTTGGCTGTCGCCTGTTGTTGTAGTTGCAAAGCACATGTTACAGAAATTATGGATTGAGAAAGTAGATTGGGATGATAGTTTACCTGACACTTTACTACAAGAATGGGTAACCTATAGAAGTGAATTGACCAACATGCCACCCATAGAACTCCAGAGATGGTTAGGTATAACAAACGATACAGTTGCAGTAGAAATACATGGATTTTGCGATGCCTCTAACATAGCTTACTCAGCTGTAGTATACTCACGAGTACTCACGCCAACTGGAATCAAAGTCACAATGATAGAAGCAAAAACAAGAGTAGCCCCTGTAAAGCAAATTTCAATGCCGAGATTAGAACTCTGTGGAGCTGTATTATTAGCCAGACTGCTACGTCGAGCTCAAAATGCACTTAGTATCCCCTCTCACAACATATACGCTTGGACAGACGCCACTATAGTCATGGCGTGGCTACAAAAACCACCGAGCTCGTGGACTACATTTGTAGCCAATAGAGTCACTGAAATTACTAACCTGGTTGATAAGGAACATTGGTATCACGTCGCTTCCGAAGAGAATCCCGCTGACGTCGCGTCTAGGGGGATCTCGCCGCTAGATCTTCCCACTCACCGGTTATGGTGGGGCGGACCCACCTGGTTGCACGAGACTGGCTCCTTACCTGTGAAGCTCTCCTGCGTCGACTCTACGGACCTGGAAAAGAAAATATCAGTGAATATTAATGTGATAAATAAAAGGGCAATTAGTAAGAGTGAAAAGTGTAGTGCATTTAACTTACTAGACAGATATTCCAACCTAGATAAGCTCGTTCGTATTACCTGTAGAATAATAAGATTTATTAATATTGTTAGACATAAGATTAAGACTAATTGTAATTTAAACTATACTACTTACCTTACAACTACTGAGATGAAAGAATCAATGAAAACACTAATATTAATGTCACAAAGAAATAGTTTTGAAAAGGAGATTAAAGTATTAAACTTAACCGAGAAAGATAAGTTTAAAGCGTTAAATAAGTTAGAGAACGGTAAAAAAATATTGAAGTTGAATCCTTACCTTGACGAATTCAAATGTTTACGAGTAGGTGGTAGACTTCATTATTCCAATATAAGCAATGATATGAAACATCCGGCTCGAAGGACCAATGCTGAGGGTATCGAACGAAATAAAACCCAGTTTTCTTTCCATTAAGGACCTGGGTTTTATTTCGTTCGATACCCTCAACACATAGATTAACCAAGTGGAGAAGTGATAGGCAAGTTGGTAAAACGCCTGCCTTGGTAACGAGGATCGCAGTTTCAAAACCCCGGCTCACACCTCTGCGATTTCTGGATTTAATTTGACAAACACAATTTCAACTATGATTATCACATGCTAAACGGTGAAGGAAAACATCGTGAAGAAACCTGCATGCATGAGTCAACCCCTCGAATGACGTGGGATTAAGTCCGCCAACCTACATTAGGCTAGCGTGGTGGACTATGGCCTTATCCCCTGGCATTGATGGGAGGCCCGTGCGCAACAGTGGGACATTAAAAGGGCTGGTATTATTATTATTTTACTTAGATCATATCTTGCTTTCACTAGATTTTTTTGTGGTGAATATATCGTCAATGGATTTTGTTTTTTTTTGTTGTTATTTTGTATATAAACGCTGTAAGCTATCCAAATAAAATAAGATACAATAGCCTTGTAGTAACAAGACCTACCATAATCATATACTGAATCCATAAATCCATGCACTTCAGTGCAGCGTCTACGTACATTAATCTGAAGGAAGTCACTCGTAAAGTTTTACGATACAGCCGATTGAGTTCCGAAATACGATAAAGGGGTGCCACTGCCATATTTGGGGGCTATGGGGGCTATGGGGGCTAGAGTTATGGTGTTGAGCATTTTTGCATGCCAGAAAACGGGGCGTTTAGTGCCAGTTTCGACGTTTGCCATGCTGTTTTGGCTATTCAAGCTGTAACCTCTGCCCGTCAAGTGCGAGATTATTCATAAGCTACCCGCATACTTTATAGTCTTCGTATTTAGACATTTTGTATAGAGAATTGATAGTTTGTAATACTGTTCACTAGAGGCGCTGTTCAATTCACCATACGGAAATCTAATTACGTACACTATATAGTATAAGATTAGAAAGCTAATCTTATACTATATATGCACTTGACGTTTTGAGCACGAGTGAGTTGAAGCCCAGAGTAATTGGTATAAAAGCTTATTTGGATGGTGACACTAGTCGGTAGAGATATATCATACATTTGCCATTTAATCAAAATAGAAGCTGTATCCCAACGTGTTTATTTTTTTATAAAAAACATAATTAGTAATTTAGATCTGAAACTACAATGGAAATAAAACTCGATAAGCTCGAGCGCACTCGTCACTTGCAATAATCGGGTATCGCGCGCAGCGGTGTGTTGCGATCGCGTGGATTACGATACATTGCGCGCTCAAAAATTACAACATTTACAACCCATTGACATTTATGATTTCTTTAATTTTATTATAGGCATTAAGTGTAACCTTTACCTAAAGTTTTCGTTATTACATATAGCCCATAGAAATGCACACTGTATAGCCCATATAAATAATAAAACATAAATTAAGAACCTTTCAATATTCTAATATAGATACACTAGCTGTTGCCCGCGACTTCGTCCACGTGGTATTTAACAAAGACAACCGTTGACAACAGCAGGCTCGCGCGTTCTGAGCCCGCGGGACGCCTTGCAGGTTGTTGCTATCAAACTTAATCAGGCGCTGCGCTGCAACATTGGTTTTAATTTTTTTTCGTGAGATCCTATTTTTTTTTCTAAAATAAAAGTAGCCTTAGTTACTCCTTGTTACATCAGCTATCTGCCAGTGAAAGTCCCGTCAAAATCGGTCCAGCCATTTCAGAGATTACCCGGAACAAACAGACAGACAGACAGACAGACATACAGACAGACGGACAGACAGACAGACAAAAATTGTAAAAAGTGTTGTTTCGGTATAGGTACCGTGTATACATCCAAATGCACTTAGTTAAAAGCGGATATTTTAATATTACAAACAGACACTCCAATTTTATTTATATGTATAGATTACAAAATATCACAAACACACTTCTTAAAATGCCTTCAGTCACAATTCCCCGTACCACGTAACACGGGTCCCATATGGAAATTGCTCCCACTCAATCGGATTGCTCCATTTCTATTCAAAAGTCAAACTTTGCGATTTCTATACGTTTACTCGGAGATTTTATACAATACATATTGCTCGGATATTGTTGAGTATGTGGACATGTTTACAAGTAGGTATCTTATTTATAAAGGTATACACTATGTAAATTATCTAAACAAAAAATAAAATTGGAGTGTTTGTTTGTAATATTAAAATAACCACTTTTTACTATCTGCATTTGGATGTATACACGGTACATATACCAAAACAACATTTAAATAAATAAAAAAAGGTCTGTCTGTTTGGAATCTCTGAAATGGTTGCACCGATTTTGACGGGACTTTCACTGGCAGATAACTGATGTAATTAGAAGTAACTTAGGCTACTTTTATTTTAGAAACTCCTTTTTTGTTAAATACCACGCGGGCGAAGTCGCGGGTAACAGCTGGTCTATACATATAAATAAAATTGGAGTGTCTGTTTGTAATATTAAAATAACCGCTTTTTACTAAGTGCATTTGGATGTATACACGTTACCTGTACCGAAACAACATTTTTTACAATTTTTGTCTGTCTGTCCGTCTGTCTGTCTGTCTGTCTGTCTGTCTGTCTGTCTGGCTGTCTGTCTGTCTGTCTGTCTGTCTGTTTGTTCCGGGTAATCTCTGAAATGGCTGGACCGATTTTGACGGGAATTTCACTGGCAGATAGCTGATGTAACAAGGAGTAACATAGGCTACTTTTATTTTAGAAAAAAAAAATGGGATCTCTCGAAAAAAAATTAAAACCAATGTTGCAGCGCTGCGCCTGATTAAAGTTTGATAGCAACAATCTGCAATGCGTCCCGCGGGATCAGAACGCGAGCAGGCTGTTGCCAACGGCTGAGTCTTTGTTAAATACCACGCGGACGAAGTCGCGGGCAACAGCTAGTAGTAAATAAAAACAATGCACGGCACAGGAATCGAACGTCGTCTGATCAGAAGTCTACATTGGTAACAGCTGAACCAAGAGTTATCTTAATCGTGTTTAGATAACTTTGTACCATAGCTTATCGGAAAATAAACCAACTTGTTAAAGAACAAATGTATTTTTTTTAATACTAGCACACTTTAAATTTCCACACCCCACTGCCAAAAAAAAATCACCTCCAGCAAATTAATCGGACACTTATGCCAAACAAAATCAAACTTTGTCCCGTAGTATTAAAATCTAAACAACCCATTTTAACGTGCATTATAATGTTGGTTTATAGAAAAGTGGGCGTCGATTCAATAAATTTTAAATCCATTAGTAGTAGTACACATGTTGGAGTCCTCTATCACACCACATTTAACTTTACGAGGTTCAAATTCGGTGAATTGTTACGTGGATGCGATTTGAAATGGTAGCCACCCCACTGTATTGTTAAGATAATTGATATTGAAAATGAAAATCGAGCTCAGATTCTTATTGTTTGAGATATTCGTTTTTTTTTCTTATATTTAATTTCAATAAGATTTTCAGTATCGTATAGCTAATTGTTTGACTCACTAGACAGAGTACCGAGGGCAAAGACATGTTATAAATGATTATTGATTGTTTACTGTCTATTTGTGGTTTATGGTCAAACTTTTTTTATTGATAGATTATCAACCCTATGACGTTAGTCGGTAAAAATATCTGCAAACACACCCAAACCCCAAAAAATCCTATTTAATACATTTACACCGAAAACCCATTCGTCCGTCGTAATCCAATAAACGCATTTAACGGTTCCGCACTCAATAATTTTGTTTTACCCCCGGGTCAGTCCAATTTCGGTAATATCCTGTAGTCAAAATTCGATTTACGTAAAAAATGTTTTTTTTTCTCGCTCCCCTATCCGAGTGCTCTGTATTTGACGTTTACGAGGTTGACGGTGACTTAACCCTTTGATGCTGAGGCTCTTTATTGTAGTTGTATAAGACGGGTATTATGTACCCTACCTAATATACAACTTAATGTATGAAAAAAAAAGTTTTCTGTATTGTTTTTGAATATTAATACATTAGGTAAAAAATAACTAAATTACTGAAATATAGAGTTTTCTTTAGAACTGAATATAAAATATTCTTCTTCCCAGTGACGGCCTGATTAACGCAGTTGGTAGGGGTAGGTAGTGTGCTTTCTGTGCTAAGGGTCCCGGGTTCGAATCCCGGTAGGGACATACTTTGTGTGATGAGCACGAATGCTTGTACCCAAGTCTTGGATGTTTAATGTTTATATAAGTACTAGCTGCGCCCGGCGTTGTTACCCGCGATAAAAAGTATGAAAAATTCAAACATCTATCCCACGGGAACCATACATTTTACCGGGATAAAAAGTAGCCTATGTGCTATTCCAGACTATAAACTATCTCTTTGCCAAATTCGGGTTCGCCCCAAGTCCATTGTACGGTACAAATCACAGATCGTACAAATAATACCGTGGTGCCGTATGGTTGGTGTGTTCGTCTGGCGATATTTATGTAATTTTTAATTTAATTTTTATCCCAGAATTTTATCATCCACTTTACTTAAGCAATAAAAATACCAACCGCAAAAAATAATACAGAAATCATTTATTTCTCTTTAGTTGTATAAGTACCTACCTACATGTATTTGCACTCAATCCAACCAGTAATGATAGTTACTCCATACCCTATGATAAATACATAAATCTTTTTGCCAGTTGTCAATCCTATGATTAATCGTGTAAAATCTTTTCTTTTGACAAAACACAACAAAAGATAAAAGATTGTTTGCGGTAAAATTACGGTTGGGTTAATTTATAAATGTGCCTTTTCAAATATAATATCATTAATAACATTTTAAACAGTTACACCCCTTCGATTTTGTTTGGGATAAATAAAAAAAATACAATGGAATTAATCTATCCATATTGCTTAACGGTTTATTTAATAATAAAATATAAAATAAGTGCACAATGTAAAGAGGTTATTTGTGCTTATTGAATAAGTACTTTTTTCTCGACTTCTTTTTTTTTTAGGTTGGCACTCAGCTACGGAATAGTGCCATTTTTGCCAGTGTCGAGGAATTCTTGAATTTTTTTATTGAATTATATAATGTTGATGACAATGATGATGATGAAATTAATCCCCTACCCTAGATCAGTAAAGCTGTGGATACGTTACTGAAAATTTACCGGACATCTTGGGAGAACTTGAAAAGTCAAGTTATACAATTTTATTTCAATTTCCTTCACTCGTGTATATTTATGAACACACAATGCTTAATATCCCACTAATATTATACATTATTTAACAAATTAATATTTTTTTTTGGAAAATAAAACAAAATTGACAATCTCACGGTTCAACTTCCCGCCAAAAATAACTTTTCTAGACTTTTCATAGAACTAAACACGTTATGGTTATTTCAAATGATATAAAAAATCCATAATTATACAGATATTTTGCGGAACAAACAAATTGTCAAAACATTAGACCAATAATATATTTTCTTGTGATATATAATAAAAGTGAATTATTTTAAATTCAGATGATCAGTCAAACGTTAACTAGCCAAAACAAAATGGCGAGGATTTCCAAAATTGACCCTTTGTTGCGCGCCGGAACGAATTTTATCACATCGACACTTGAACCCGACGAAATGTCCTTAAAAATACATTGTCCGTGAATTCTGGGGTCATTTGGACCCGGTCACACCTAATTTTAGTGTTAACAATGACATTACCGAAAATACATGGCTAGGCATTATTCTCTTTTCAAAAATTTATTTCCAAAAAAAGAGAATTTTACGCAATAGTTTTTAGCAATTTTATAAACAAAAAAGTATATATTTATGCATAACTAAGTAAAAACCTTATTATCGAGATTAAGTAAACAAAAACAACATTGGAATTTGGATTTTGTTCGGATTCTTATTTTTTTCAACTAACAAAACTAAGTTTACATATTGATTTCTTATATTTACGCAAATACTACACATTGAAATAAAACTATTTTCGTCGAGAACGTAAAAACAAAAAAAAAACGCGATAGAATCCTTAAAAATAGTTTTATTTCAAACACAAATTTTACAGATTTTATCGAGTTTATTTTACATTTTTACGTCTGTAAAATTGGTTTTATTTCAATGTGTAGTATTCGCGTAAATATAAGAAATCAATATACTAAACAATATTTCACTTAATCCACCAAATGTCCGAACGATTAAATTTTTCCGGTACATTTGATAATTGATGTGTTCACGGTATTATTAAGATATTGTTGCGATGTATCTGTCGACCACGTGTGGTCACTCAGACCGATACGGTCAATTTTGTTAATTCACTAACATGTGATATTGCAGGGTTAGAGGGTTTTCTTATATTGGCTGTTTAAGACCAAGTAATGTGCGAATTTGACGGCCTGAATAGCGCAGTTGGTAGTGACCCTGCTTTCTATGCCGAGGGTCCCGAGTTCGAATCCTGCTAGGTCATACTTTTCATGGTGCACACGAATGTTTGTGCCCAAGTCATGGATGTTTAAAACATATATA
Source organism: Pheosia tremula (assembly GCA_905333125.1). Taxonomy (NCBI): domain Eukaryota; kingdom Metazoa; phylum Arthropoda; class Insecta; order Lepidoptera; family Notodontidae; genus Pheosia; species Pheosia tremula. Next base: position 7,300,121 of record HG995416.1, on the reverse strand, counting down.
AGTAATATATACTGGGTTCTCCCCCAGTCCATTGTACGGTACCTACCCATAATACAAGCGTTGCTTAGTGTGATACCGTTTAGTTGGTGTTCGATTATTATTTATCTAATTTTAGTTCACCGAGATTTAATCATAGCAAGATGCATTCTGAATTAACTAATAACTTTTATGAAGTATGTACTTATAACAATTTGATATATAATGGATGTATGATTGATGACGTCATAAATGACGCTGTAGAAAAAATAATTAAAGCCTATTGATTTCTTATATTAACGCGAATACTACAAATTGAAATAAAAAAAAAGGCACAGTTTAAACTATGACACTAGGACGTCAACCACCTCAGTCCTCCCGTGACCACGGTTGCTGTAAAGCAGCCGAAACGTCGGGAACGTAAAAACCATAATATAAACGCGATAAAATCCGTAAAATTAGTTTTATTATATAATTAAAGACTGTTATTTTATTTGACACATTCCCAACTCAACTATTAATTATGTGTGGTCAATATTATATGCCGCTATCGGAAGCATGCATCGGAAGGGTTAAAGTAATTAAAAAGTCTAATTAATTAATAGCACAATCTTCATATTATCAACCCTGCACTGACATGTACGTACATGACATTTTTGATGTAATATGGGTCTTAATTTGTGCTTATCTACACTCATGATTTTAATTGAGAAGGAACTGTCATAATATACATTATATTTATTTAATAAAATGTAAATGTAAATTTATTTTGTGTAAAAATGTAAGTCTCATTACAGCTTTATCGGCCAAAGCTTCGTCGGTACACGGGTTAAGCATTTTATATTACAAATATAGCGGGTACATAATCCGTTAAGTAAAGCGGTACTTAATCAAGATATCATTTTTCATAAAAGTATATCTCCATATTTGATTTTAACACAATATTTTCTATAAAAAAAACAATAAGATCGCCAATAATTTAAAATATATTGATACATCATTTATAAAAATTAATGTGACAATAAAAACCAGTAATATGACACGTACCATCATTAAAATGAAACAAAATCTATTTTAAACTTCGAACGACATTATAAGAATGATGTCAATTGTAAAATGCAACTGTCAAACGCAGTAACATCGATTGTCAAATGTATATTGACGTTGTACTTAATGGTTTGTCAAAACATATCATCTGTTAATGATTGTGAACGGTTGAATGATGCTGTTGATAAATGGTGTGATGAAAGGAATTTGGAGTTTCTCATAATCAATAATGTTTTTATTTATTTTGAATTATTTAGAATCGTATTGGTTTACAAGACACGTTGCATAAGATAGGTTTTTTTTATAACTAGCCTATTGTGTATCCCATTTCTGAGCAAAGATCTACCCTCAGTTAAGATCTTAGTTTAACGTAATTTTATTACTTTAACTATATTACACTTCACATTTGATTGCCATAATGTCGGGATAATTCTTTTCATTAATTACAAATATTAAATAAGTACTACATAAATTTACTTTAACATTAGCTGAATACAATTTTAATAGAGCGTTTTGTTATAAAATTGTTAATAACTTGTCAATAATTTTACAACGTAACACAACAATAAAACCTGACACGTTATTCACATTTTTTTTGAGGTGTAATATTTATACTTGCAACAAAAGCAGGTGATCATAACATCCTAACATGACACCTCCACAAAGACTATCAATTTATCCAATTAAACACAAAAAAGTGGCAATATTTTACGGCCTCAATAAAACCGTCCGCCGTCGCTGAAGCGGAAAAGAGAGCGATAAAATTTTAAGTAGTTCGGACTCACTCAAAAATATGAAATACGGAGGATACAGATCGTAAAAGTGGGTAAATAATACAAAATACAATAAGTGCCAATATTGGGAGACGGGAAATGTCCGCGAGTGAAAATAAGGATGGAGACCCAATGAGAATTAAATTTATTTATTTCTACGCGAATGCTACACATTGAAATAAAACAAATTTTACGGACCGCAAACAACAACTAAGTATGAGAGTACCTTAGTTCAAACTATGATACTAGGACGTCAAACACCTCAGTCCTCCCATGGCCATGGTGGCTGTAAAGCAGCCGAAACCTCGGGAACGTAAAAAACATGAAATAAAGTAATCATATACTGGAACTGCTTTCAGCCTATTGATAAATATAATCCAACCGTTGCATAGTTTGGTACCGTACAGTGACTTCGTCCGGCGATATTATTATAACTCGGTGTATCCTCAAGCTTAAGGCTCGTTGACACTACTAGGCGTCGCAAGGGCGCGTTTACACATCCCATCGTACCTCGCCGTGTCGCGCCGCGCCGCGCCGCACCGCAGCCAGTCGGGATCGTAAACATTTACGAGCTAGGGATTAAGCGCGGCGTGTTTGTACCATTTGCTTTTATTAAAAAACAACTATCAGTTTGTAAGAACCGTTAGATTCGTATCCAGCGAGTTGTTAGTGCAATTTACTTTGTTGGCTGCAAAATTCTGCTGGGCAATGGGGACGCGGAGTTTTTAGTTGCTACGTCTAAAAGATATTGAGTATCTCTTTTGTTTACGGACTCGTTGCGGGCTAAGTATCCAATTATTTTGGTTGCATGTCTTACCGACTTCTAATTGTATATGCTTCACAAAAATGTGTAATACGTTGTATTATAATATATTTATGCAAAAATAACAAAATAATGTTGTCTTTCTTCTTTTTAAAATGGATAACTTGGCTTTTTCTACCTGTTGTATAAGTCAGAATAAAAATTGTAGCTATATTCTGTCACATGCATCACAAACAATAATAATAACTTTTTAACACAAAAAACCGTCTTCAAAAATTAAAAAGGTATATATGTACGTTAAATCTACCTTGTCTAACTAAATCAAATATTTAACGAATGTGAAGTGGGTGCCGTGTTGGTGAAAAAATGAAACCAATCTGTAAGCATATAGTATGACGGAGATCTGAGGTAACAAACATAAAAAAAATACAGCCGAATTGAGAACCTCCTCCCTTAGTAAGTCGGTTAAAAATAGTTATGCTCAGACCAATTAATAATAATATTTTTCGTTCGATCCTGTTATAACTTTGGCATCTACAATACAATTACCGTAATTCGTGGCCGTATGAGAGAACCACAAAATCCATGTTCACACAAACTCCGGCTAATTTCATTTTGCACTAAACAGATACAGCACGCTGGCCGGACTCAGTACAATCCGATTACCGCACTGGTCAGTGTGAACTGATTATTATTAGAATACGATTAAGTATTCTGCTGACAAAATGCGTGGAAATTGAAATATTGCTGACGACATTTTTGATAGTGTATTGCTTAACGCGGGCGAGATTTTTGATTAATATTCTAGTCTTTCGTTGCTGGGTAGATACTGTTCTGAAACTGTGCGCTTCTGAGAGACGTCTTCTATCTATGGATACAGGATTGTTTTGTCGTAATTATAAATTATATATAATAATAATACAAGCCTTTTTTTAATGTCCCACTACTGGGCATGCGCCTCTCCTCAATGCGAGGGGGATTAGGCCATAGTCCACCACGCTGGCCCACTGCGGGTTGGTGGACTTCACACATCTTTCGAGGGGTTCTCTCAGATATGCAGGTTTCCTCACGATGTTTTCCTTCACCGTTTAGCAAGTGATCATCGTGGTTGAAAACCACGTTACGTTACCGAGTCAAGCGTTCTGCCAACTTATAATAATAAATTAATTAATTCATTTATAATAAATTATATATCTTGACGAAAAATTGCATGCAAGTATAGTGTGAATTATTTTATTTACGCATGATTTTGGCATTCAAAATCAATTCCCACACCTATTAATACCATGTATTAGTGCTGTTGAGAATCAAATGACAAGGGAACAAGTGACCAGCGGTCAGTTTTCACGGCAAAGGGTTGATCTCATTTAACGCTTCATTTTATTTTCCAAATCCTTTATCCCATTTTATTTGTCGTGGGAACAACTATTATACTAGCTTGAATGAATGACCATCATGTTAAAAAAGATGTACGTGCGAATCCTGAACACTAACGGGCAAATATTCAAACGCTATTTAAATATTTTAAGTTATCATTTACTGTTTAGACGTCTTTGTCTATTGATTTCTTATATTTACGCGAATGCACACATTAAAATAAAACTAATTTTACGGATTTTATCGCATTTATTTTATGTTTTCACGTTCCCGACGTTTCGGCTGCTTTACAGTAACCATGGTCACGGGAAGATCATGGTTGCTGTAAACAGATGTCAAATTGACCATTTTTTTTTTTTATTTGGCATCACCATAGGTATTTTGCCAGTGTCAAGTAATATATTTTTTTTCTGTTTTTGAGCATATCCACAGGCCCAAAGCCTAGGCTCAAGTAAAATACCCCCCATCCCTCAATCAGTAAAGTGATGGATACTTTACCGAAAGATTTTTCATGGATTTTTTGTGAGAAACTGAAAAGCCACGTTTCGTCACTCTGTTTCAATTACCTACACTTGTGCACTTTACCGAACCTATAATGGTTAATATTCCACATATATCACTCACTATAACTCGCAGGAACACTAGTTTTAGAAATTAAAACACAACTGACGCCATGACTTTTCAGTTTGCCGCCAAAAAAACCATTTGACCATTTCACATGTGTCAAAACCTGACACTCACGTTCCGTTACCACAGATAATACATCCATATTAAAGAATAGAATATAAAGGTTATTTCGTCCTCCTCATCCCAGCGTAAATATAAATCATTGTTTAAATACTTATTATTTTATTATAATGTAATACGTTGCTCACAAATTCCGTGTGTTTATTTCATAAGGAATAGAACCACTAAATAAGAGCGAGATAACGGAGCGGGCGGCGGTATCGCTAACAATAACGCACCGAGCGACGACGATAAAAGCATAAGGTGGAAACGTTCCGGTGAACGCGACGAAATATTAGTGTGGAATGGGAGACCTAATATTTCCCAACATATTTTTGTTTTAAAGCACTTACTATAGTATATAGTATTGCTTGCTATTACGACAGTAATAGTATTAGTGGAACGTTTGCCTTAGAAACAAGGGTTGTGTATTCTGACTCTACTCGCACGTCTGAAATTTTTGAATTTCATATGCAAATCAATTTTTTTGCCATGATTTGGAGAAGGAAACCTGCATGTTTGAGAGAACTTATTTAGTGCTCGAAAAACGAGGGAGGTTCGCAAATCTGCACTCGGGCAGCGTAGTGGACTGTGGATTTTTTAAAATAATTATTATGACCTTTTTAACAACTTTAATTGTATAGTTTTTTTTTATATTTCTTATCAAATTAATGAAATAATCGAAGCGTTAGCAAAACCCCCCCACCTCCTTTAAGGACTGCAATTTATGTTAGGAACGCAACTTGTCAGTTTTCAATAGGTTTTACTTAAAAAAATAACTATTAAATACAAAAGTCGGATCCATACTATGCCAACCATTTGAGCAAAAGGAAAAACTCCATCGGAACTAAGAAAATATTGGATAGAGATTAGGCCATATACTTTTATTGGGTTTTTCACTATATTTATTTAACGTTCCTTCCTCCAGATGATTGCGGGGAGGGGAAACTCTAAAGGAACTTATCTGCCACTTGAGAATAAATCTTTTTGTTTGTTAACACATTTTTTGTACTTTTCGTCGGTTATATTGTTGGTTGAGGGGAAGCTTTTTGCGGAGTTATTTGTAACTGAAGAGGTTCGCGATAACATTGGTACGTGCTTAATTTATCGTTGTGGATTATTTTCCGGCTCTTTTGTCATATTACTTCTCGTATTTTCTCTATTTTTGTTGGAATTGATTTCGTTTATTGCACTACTTTTTTCCAAGGATCTGTCGTCTTTACATTGATGAGTCTTACAATTTTAAAGGTAGAAAGAAAATCGATTTAGTATATTCTAAGATTAGATGCTACATACAGAAATACGTATTCGGGGTCTTTTGGGTTGGGATTATTAACATTTGTTGCGCAGATCATTGAAATAAGGACCATAGGAAGATAAAAAAAAAATCTTTTGCATATTTTTTTTAAACTACGATAGTTTAAACCTCTACTCGCTTTCATATTTTGCGGTCTACAATTTTGGCATAATATCTAAAGGATTATTCTGAACCACCAACTGCTTTAATAATCGAATCTTCCAAAACATTAAGCACAAACCGAGTTCTATTAAAATAATTTCCCATTCAACATTATAAATAGTAAGTTATAATTTTTGGACGTCGCAATAAAATTAATAACAATATCTTGTTCCCCGCAAAACGGAAGCCGTCCGGCTGTACGCAATGATCTTGCAGAGGCGTCGTAAAATTTAACGATAACGCCGCCGCACGCACGTGTAATGTCACTCCGTGCGGCCCCTGGATAGTGACAGTGATGGGACATCGTATTTATGATGTCCAAAAATTTATTGGCCGTAGCCTACTTTGAGTGGTGAGATTTTATAATTATCGACAATCGATAAGATAGTTTTAGGCCAATTCAAAATTGAGTTTTATTTTGCCAAATATTGTTAGATTATTTCATTATTCTGTAATAACATGGTATAATAATAATTGGAATAGGTATATCGCTAACTTTTTATGATTAAATTATGTTTAGTATATTGTGTGAAGAAATACTGTAATGCCTATAAATATGTAATGATTTAATAATTAATAATTGTAGGTACAAATTTCAATGGCGCCCTCGTTTGAGATCATCTCAAGTAATTACCAATATTTTAATTATTTTTCACTTTGTCATACTCAATCAGTGATATCATATCATATTCATCATGTGACATCGAAATAGATCACTCATCACTAAGATATCAATATCTGATCGTATTGACGATCGCACTTAGGGTTTACTACCAATAAAATATTATAGGCGTCTCTTTCGCACGCTTCCGTAAATTAATTCAGGAGCGTAGGTATACCTTATAAATAATAAGTTAGATATATCTTTCTTATGAGTTATGACATAGTATAGATTCGCGCTTGTTTTTTGTTAATATTATAAAGTTTGCGATTGTAATAGTGGACGGGAAGACTGAGGTGTTTAAATATGGGCACCTTAGTCCGCCCGTGACCATGGTTGCAATAAAGCAGCCGAAATGTCGGGAGCGTAAAAGACATACAATAATCGCGATGAAATCCGTAAGATTAGTTGTATTTCAATGTGTAGTATTCGCGTAAATATAAACAAAAATATACATTCAAATATTTTTACAATGTTTAATTTATTTTCATCATATATGCTATCTATCAATCTATCTATCTGCCGATATACACGTCCACTGCTGGACATAGGCCTCCCCCAACGACTTCCACACATCACGGTCCTCCGCCACTCGCATCCACCGGCTTCCTGCGACGCGTGTGATGTCATCAGTCCACCTTGTGGGGGGCCGTCCTACACTTCGTCTTCCAATTCGTAGTCGCCATTCTAGTACCTTTCTGCCCCAACGGCCATCGGTTCTGCGAGCTATGTGCCCTGCCCACTGCCACTTCAACTTGGCAATTCTTTTTCATCATCATATATACAAGGCAACACAAACAAATCAATAAAACAATTAATATTCCATCTATTGTATCCCTGTCTATGGTCACGTCTTTCCGAGCACCCGCCGACGCGACGCTAGCCCGCCAAAGACCTCTATAATCTAATTTGATCCGTGTCGCAAATTGAAACCCCATGCATGGCCATGGCACCGTCTAATGGGTTAAGCCATAGCGCGTAATGGCGGCCGAATGATGACGTAATTCGATTACGTCACATTCGCACGGTGAGTGAATGGCCAGTGTTATAGAAGGGATGGGTTTTGAGATCATTAGCCGGTGTTATTCAGGCTTCTATAACATAAGAGGATGCTTTGTATTTTTATTCACACACTAGCTGTTACCCGCGACTTCGTCCGCGTGGTAATTAACAAAGGCACAACCATTGGCAACAGCCTGCTCGTACGTTCTGAGCCCACGGGACGCATTGCAGGTTGTTGCTATCAAACTTAATCAGGCGCAGCTGCAACATTGGTTTTAATTTTTTTTCGTTAGATCTTATTTTTTTTTCTCAAATAAAAGTAGCCTAAGTTACTCCTTGTTACATCAGCTATATGCCAGTGAAAGTCCCGTCAAAATTGGTCCAGCCATTTCAGAGATTAGCCGGAACAAACAGACAGACAGACAGACAAAATTGTAAAAAAAATGGTTTGGTATAGGTACCGTGAATACATCCAAATGCACTTAGTAAAAAGTGGTTATTTTAATATTACAAACAGACACTCCAATTTTATTTATTTGTATGTATAGATAAAGATGGCTGTCTCCGTATTTAAAGTAAAACATTATAACGTTATTTTAGGAGTCTGAACAACTGTACGTCAAGTGCTAGATTATTCGTAAGCTAACCGTATACTTTATAGTTTGTATTTAGACATTTTCTTTGGAGCATTCAATGTTTTAAATACCATCCGCTAGAGGCGCTTTTCAATTCTCCATACAAAATGTCTAAATACGGCAGACTGTAAGGTATACAATTAGCTGGCACTTGACGTACTGCAAGTTACTTTCCAAGTGGCGATAATATTTAAATGCAGTAGAGTGTAACTGGTTTTTTTTTCAAGCCAGTTATGATATTAAAAAAACCCCTGGACTGGTCTTCGAATACTCCTCTCTCGAGAGTTGTGTGGAATCTGTTTCGGGGCTTATTCTATCCCGGCGGGTTCATAAGTCACCTTTTTGCCATCTCCTTTTTGCTGGTTAATCGTGGGGGGCCATCATAGTTCATTCATGCCACCTCTGCGATCAGATCCCTGCCGCGGGAAACAAATGGCGAACCCAATAAAAAAAGTTTGACCTATTCTTATTTCTTAAACAATAAAAGAACGACACAAAAATTACGTGACCAGCCAGTAAACGTTGCGATCGTAGAACAAAACGATTTATCGTAAAATTCTCGCCATATGTGCGCAGTTGTCGGATAACGAACGCAAATTAGCTGTTTGACACGTAACGCAACACGTTCGGGGTTGTCACGGAGTATTGTCGACTAATTACGGTGTTAGCTTGAGGTTTTTTGTTATTACGGGGTTTAGAAACGGTATTTAAAAAAAAAAAAAAAATTGGACGCTAAAATTTGCGTACCTCGCAGAGGTCACTAAAATAATATCAAAATAATTATAAGCATTTTTTTGTTTTATTTAAAATCATTCGATTACGAAAATAACTAGAAAACTATTAGGATTTAATAAAAACAAATCAAATCATAAAAACAAAAATAAAATTAAAATGCATTGAGAGTTCGTCTTGAAACGTAATTATATTCAAAAAAAGAAACACCAAAAAATAATTAAATAATAAATAAAATTAATAGACACGAAATTCTCCAAACATGGAGGGCGACAAATTGCTGTAATTATCATTACCCGACGCGATTTGATGTGAGATAATGATTTCACGCAATTTCTGGGGTCCGTATCTAGCCAATCAGGAGTGGCGTGTCACGTTGACAAATACCCAATTAATTTTATAATTTTTTTATCATTTCTATTTTCATCTTTCGCCTTTGAAGTATATTCTTTTTACAAGTTATTAGGCAGTTTCATACAATTTAATTATAAGATTGTATTTGGTGAATTCAAAGATCATTTCATTGAACTTTTAATAATGTCATCTGTTGAATCATTCACAGATTACTTAAAAGCAAACGTAACAGTTGATTTGAGTTAATTATATCAAAAACATTTTTTCGTCAACGGTTTTTTTTTCAAATAACAATTATAATAAAACTAGCGTAGGCTTTTGGCGGGAAGTTGGTCAATTTGGTTTTTATTTCCAAAAAATGTGTTTCATTGATAAATAATGTGTAATATTAGTGGGATATTAACCATTGTGTGTTCATAAACGTGCACTAGTGAAGGAAATTGAAATAAAATAGTATAACTTGACTTTTCAGGTTCTCCCAAGCTGTCTGGTAAATTTTCAGTAAAGTATCTACAGCTTTATTATTAGGGGTAGAGGATTCATATCATCATCATCATCAACATTATCACTATCATCAGGGGTACATATAATTCAATAACAATTATCAAGAATTACTCGACACTGGCAAAATGCCACTATTTTGTAGCTGATTGCCAACATAAAAAAATAAAAAGAACAATAATCGTAATCATTTACGTTGCAAGAATGCCTCAGAGACTGGCAGCTTATAAAACCCGCTGGTCTTATAAAACTAAAATAAAAAGAAGTTACGACACATCTGGCGGCGGTGTTCAGAGGGCTAATGAAATTGTCGGGGTTGCAAATATTTGTCGTCGAAGATTAATCGTGTGGTGTTGCTAATAAGAAAATACAAGAACTTAGTGACAGTTCGTAAAATAATATCATGTTTACGTGTGTAGATACACATTTTAGAAAAGTTAACGACTATTTAAGTACACAGGTACTGTGTTGTTTTTCCCGAATAGGATGATTGTAGTGGTCAAATTCGACTCATTCATTGCGGCTTCCATGGGCAAATCTAAAAATAGAGAGACGAATTCGCGTGATAAACAATACAAATTTTAATTTTTAGACACCAAAGCTAATTATAAAAACAGTGTATTATACAATATTGTGTATATGTCGCAGCTGGATTGTGGAACCCGCTATTTTATAAAACTGCTGGATTCTTTATAGAACGCCTCAGTTCCGTAAAACGGCTGGTTGACGCTTAGGCGGAATTTCGAATCCAGGAGCGGGGCTCCTATTTCTAGGTGTAATATAGGTATAAGACCAAACACAAACGGAAGGACGGAGCCTTCGAACCTAAACCAGCCAAGTCGTGGCAATTATAAGTAAAGGAACATGGCACTACAATTGAAGATATTCAAACATTAAAATGCAGCTTTATAGCTTTTTAAATACAATATCTCATTAAGACTGGTATACACAAAGCACTGTCGTCGACCTAATCAAATTATTTGATGAGCTTTATTCGCCCATGCCAAAATAATAAAACCCTTTCTTAGCGTGATCTCCCTGGAGGCAGTAAAACAAAGATGTACCACTGTTTTATGAGCAACTCCTGTTTTATGTCAGTTGCATCTAATTAGTTTAGAATTAGTAGAAAGGATTATATTTTTTATTGTGTAATATTTATACATTGTAAATTATGTAAACATCGCGCGTATATTTACGCGAATACTAATTTTACGGATTTTATGGCGTTTATTCGCGACTTGGGATCCGGTAATTAATATAATTAAATCCAAAACCAAGCGCACCATTGCAAGACCTCAAAACATTGTGAGCACTTTCTGCGTAGATCGGACCGCAAGCAACAACTAAATATGACAGTACCCCAGTTCAAACTATGATACCAGGACTTCAAACACCTCAGTCCTCCCATGGTCATGGTTGCTGTAAATCAGCTGAAACGTCGGGAACGTAAAAAGAAATAAAATAAACTCGATAAAATCCGTAAAATTGTTTTATTTCAATAAGCGCAAGGATCTATTTAACACACAGTAGCTACGAGGACCATGCAATTGTTAACCCAACATTGTCAATTATACAATTTTCGCACGAGTCCCGATTCTGCACACACTTCAATTGTCAGTCAAACTTGACGCAACATCAATGTGACACAACGCGTACTACCTACCGTGACGAATCTTGACGCGATTTTAAAAATGTCACTTTAAAACTAACCCTTTGAGACCATGTTTTAAAAGCATGCGTGGGAACTAAATAAATTTATTTTAAGTAACGAAAAAAATTTACAAAAAGCAATTTATTATTTTATTACGACATTTTCTTAGCTTTAAAAATGAAAAAAAAAAATTACTTAATATAAATTATGCTCACAGATTGACTATTATTATAAGCACAGAACTTTAAATTTACATGTGCGGATTTAAATAAATTTTCTTTAGTTTTACAACCGCAGATGCGCGATGCCTTTATATCCTTTAAATGGAGACATTATTTTTAATGACAACAATTTACGTATCGTAAAAACTAGATAGTTTTACGATCGATATATCAAATAACTAGTAAAAGTCATCCTTGTCATTAACGGCTGATCCTTTCTCTATTTTTTATTAACATAATAATTATGCTAATACGTGTTGTATATTAACAAATCAGCCGTTACAAATTAATGTTTACAATAATTTGCATATTTTTAAACCAATTCTATTTATTATATTCCATTCCATTTTTAAATAAAAACGCGTGTCATCGTCACCGAAAAAATCACAAACATTAATGCATCATTTAATATTTTGCAAAGAAATATTTTACGACATCGATCAATCAGTTTGAATAAAGTATTATAAAGATATGCAAATTATTGCAATATTGATAATATTTTTAATTAATTCATTAGGGTTGGCGAATCATAAATTGTGATTTTATGACGTCATTTGGTCGCGTCATTGCAGGGTTGTCGCATTAACGGCGATATCTTCCGCGTGATTTGTCCATTGATTTTTTAACACGTTGACTGCGTTAGGAGGTCTAAAAGAACTCTAACGTGACTTTCAGCTGGTGCGGCGCCGAAAATCGTGTTCTCCACCTCTGTGCGGGAGGTCGTAACTTCTTTATTTCTATGTGTTTGACAGAGACAAATATACATACCTACTTCCCGCTGCGAGTTTGATTCAATAATGTAATAAAAAAAATAGGAGATGGATGAGGTCTCTAACGCACTGAGTTGTAATAATATACATCTGTTGCGTGAAGAGATCTTTCGGACCTCCTAAAACACAGGCGTCATAGACGCAAGGAGCGGAGCGCGGGCGGCGCGGGCGCCGTTAGCTCGCGCTCAGTGTTGTTCAAATGTCGATAATGTGTACCTGCGCACTCCATGTAAAAAAAATACGCTCTTATATTTTGTCAGCGTGGTAGCAAAAAAATTCGTTGCACAGGCTGTCACAGTAAATTACGGCTTACATTTAGTAGCACAGATGCATCCAAAACAGCTAAACGAATAAATACACTATGTGTGCAATGCGATCAACAAATGTGGTTCAATGATGAACATTTTTCTTAAATATATTTTAGGTCACTATGTTTATTGAAATAAAACTAATTTTATGGATTATCATAATTCATCATTCACGGAAGGACAGTCACCATGGTCAGTCCTCCCGTGGCCATGGTTGCTGTAAAACAGCCGAAACGACGGGAACGTAAAACACAAATAATAAACACGATAAAATCCATAAGATTAGTTTTATTTCAATGTGTAGTGTTCGCGTAAATACAAGAAATCAATATTACTATGTTTAAATGATTACTTCATAAAAAGTTTAGCTATCGATAACTGGGGTTTTATTTTAATCCCATCACTAGTCACAACCCAAACGGATCTATCTTTACTTGCGATGCGAGATTCAATGGATACCTAATTTTTTTTTCGTTATATGTCATAACCCACTTTTCATATCCCCATGCGTAGCAAACTTGAGATAGAACAGTTAATTCTCTATTATTTACAGAAAGAACATAGATTGTATCTTATTTTTTGATAAAGATATGAGTTTTTTTAAAATACCTTATTTTAGGAGATGGATTAGGTCTCATACGCACTACAGTGAAGCTCGGTTATGAGGTCGAATAGGTCTCTAACGCACTGGCTGAAAGTCCTCTGAAAATGGCTACGCACTCAAGGTGTTAAAGTAATATTTTTAATGGTACGTCATATTAATGTCGATTCTTTTGTGCGTCGTCAATATGTCGATAGGGTTTTAAATAAAAGTTTCTGTGTTGTACTAACCCTTTTAAAATTTCATGCCGACGCTTTATGTTACAAATTGAATCGGCACAATGGATTGGCACCCTTTCATTCCGTCTGCCGTGCATTCCTGAATCTATGTAGTGTGTGCTAATTTTAAAATTTATTTGACACCAAAATATTGGTGTTTATTTTTGTTTCGCGTTTCTATAACATATTTCTTGGTGGTGTGTGGTTGGTCGTTTACGTGTAAAGAGGGTGCATAGAGATATTACATTTGCAATGTTTCCTTAACGTGAATTGGAATTGTTATTTCATTTCTGTTTGGTGACATTGAAATGGCATTTCGAGGTATGTACTAAAAACAATTATACATTAACAATTTTCTTCTTTTCTTCATTCAGCTTGTGTCAATCCACTGCTGGGTATATGCCTCACCTCTTTCACGCCATTCGTTCCCTTCCCGTGCCTCTCCGTCTAACATGTACCGGCTACCTTCCTGATGCCATCGGACCATCTGGCTGGTGGACTGTCTCTCTACGTCCACCTCAAAGGCACTACCCTGTTACCGACCTGGTCCATCTGATTTTCCCACCTCATCAAATGCCCATCTCCTCTTCAGTTTTGGGGTCCATATACTATCTTATATTACCTAGTTAATTTTATCACAGCCATTCATAGTACCAACGGCTCTGTATCGTTGCCCAATGTTATTCAAATATGACATATGATAAATCCAATATTTCCCTCTATAAGTTCCTATCTGAAAGAAGAAATAGTACCTATAATAAATATCATACCAAGGAATTAATACAGGTTTCATAAAAGCAATTCGCTACAAAAATATTCAGTCACTCAAGCATGTGTCTCTCGACGCAACGGAAACAAACACGGAAAATGAAACACAAACAATCTCATGGCGAATAATCTTATTGGAAACACACGTGTACGAATGTGTTGCCACTTAGAATGTACTTACTTGCTTGTTTTTATATCATCTTTGTTCTGTGTAATATAATAAAGTGTTTATAGTTCGATTGTTAATATATAATATGTTTCATTTGTATGTAATACTTATCTTTGACTGAAATTACTTGGAAAATTACTTGCGAGCAAGGAGAGGGTGCCATTTATTCCCTAAATTCAGAATAAAACCACTAAGAATTAAATAATAGTGCAGTTACTTAATCTAAAGTTATTTGTAGATTTGGTTTGATCATTAGACTATGAAATAAAATATATTTTACAGATTTTATCGCGTTTATTTTATGTTTTTACGTTCCTGACATTTCGGCTGCTTTAATGCAAGCATGGTCACGGGAGGACTGAGTAAATAAATTTTATTTCAATGTGTAGTATTCGCGTAAATATAAGTAATCAATAAATAATTAGAACTAAGAACAGAGTCAATATATCAGTTTAATTATAAATGACTTTAGATGAGACTATAAAAATAACTATAATAAAAATAACTTTGGTCGTAGGCACCAACTTAACCTAAATTTTAAATACTTCAATATAATCCACATATATATGCAAATCCCGTATCGAACCCCCTTCAAGTACACACCGCCCGCATACTTAGCTACCACTCGAAAACCCATCGAAGTCTATCAAGATACAAAGAGGTTAATGCGTTACTTCTTAGACCATGCAAATTTTGTTTATTGAGGAGCCACTTGAGTTTTTATAATCTTATTTTCTTTTATAATTCAGTTGTTATTTAGGAATTACTTGTAATAACTAACATTGCTTGTAATTCCTAATATTACTTGTAATTCAAAATATTACTTGTAATTACTAATAATACTTGTAATTACTAATATTATTATATACATTATGAAATCAATAAAAAATACAAATATACTCGTATATCCGTTTAGAATAGTTAACCAGCAGTTGATTTAAACATCAATCTCGCTGATCTAGTTTGAAATCATCTTAACAGAACACTGAACCCATATCTCATCTCAAATGAACCCAGTATCGAACATTCAATACACCTTCAAGTCAAGATGGACGTTCCCCCATGCATCTTCCGTTTGATTCATGGGCTATTGAAATTGTATGCAAATTGGAAACGTCACGCCCATAGCACTTGCGGCAAGTGGCAAGTGGCAAGTGTTTGCATGATTTAGAAGGTATCGTATTGTCGGTAGAATTTTATATAAGTCGGTAAAGTTGATCTTAAACAAATATTTTTGGGACCATAACATCATCAACATATATTTGACCCGTACACATATACGCAGTGATAGCCAAGTTGGTAGAACGCTTGCCTCGGTAACGAGGATCGCATGTTCAAACCCCGGCTCGAACCTCTGGGATTTCTGGATTTCATTTGCCAATCTCATTTTCAACCACAATTGTGATGTGAATCACGTTGTGTGAAGTCCACCAACCCGCACTGGGCCTGCGTGGTGGACTATGGCCATATCTCTCGCACTGAGGGGAGACCCGTGCCCAGCAGTGGGATGTTTAAAAGGGCTGGTATTATTATTATTATTAACTGTCAGCTAGAATTGTAAAACGGACTGCGTTCTGCAGTTGTTTGATGGCATTTGATTTATCTATTAATCTGCGTTCACCCAATCCTTTTCGCACGTCCTTTTGAAGCCCACGTTATCAAGTAGCAGGGCGATGTTGCGTCAAAACCAATCACACTCCATTTGAGACTCTTTTGAAGCCCTTTTTGCGTTTGATTCGGTCTGTGTTGGGTGTTGAAGTGCGGTTGACCACTTGCGTGGACGGAGTGTTTTATGTGTTTGAGTATTTGTGACTTAGATAGATTGTAAAATAATGTTACGAAGAGCCTGGTTATTGAGATAGATTTTGAATATACTGGTGTGATGTTGGCGGCTGATAGTTGGCTACGCGTAATAACCCGACTAAATTGAATTGCTCACAAAAATAAATGAAAAATCTCTGCAGAAAGGCCTGTCAGTACTAAGGCAAGATATGTCCCCACATATCTTAATTGGAAAGATAATATCCACTTAGCTGTCTAAGAAATATCTACTCTAGTTAGTTGAATTACAACATCAATCTCTGTGCACCATCTTTCCAATGGTCATTCATAACAGTGGCAAAAATCCTTGCCGTCGCATTACTAAGGACTCCTCCAATCATTCTAGATCATTCTAGAACTTAACGCAACTTTAGAATTCAAAATTTTCTACAATACTCCCCAAAATATGGTTTGTTAATGAACAAGATCGTAATAAGCCAAGTTAAATTAATTGGGCCGGCATAAAGGGTTGATCTAATCCAGTCTTCGCTCTGGTAATTATTTTGATAGGGATTTAGTTCGTCCCGTAGGATCGTGGTACATACACGTTTTAATTAGTTTCGGATTATTGTACTGTTGATTAATGATGTGTAAAGTTATGTTGTAGTGTTATTTCGGGGTTGATATTTTTATATATTATTATAGCGAGACGAACTCATCAACCATATATAGTACCAAATGGAGCTTGGCTAGTATTATGGGTACCGTATTGATTTCTTATATTTACGCGAATACCATACATTTAAAACTAATCTGACGGATTTCATCTCGTTTATTATACGACTTTTACGTTCCCGACGGATCGGCTGTTTTACAACAACCATGGTCACGGGAGGACTGAGGTAGTTGACGTCCTAGTGTCATAGTTTGAACCGGGGTACCCTCATATTTAGTTTTGTTGCTTGCGGTCCGATCTACGCAAAACGTGATGTGTCTTGAGGTCTTGCAATAGTGCGCTCGGTTTTGGATTTAATAATATTATTATATAATATATTTTTAGACAAAGTATTGAGCGATCATTTTCCAGAACTGATCCTCACAGAATCCTCTTTGGGCTCAATATAACTGTAATTAATTCCTTGTTAATTCGAGCAACTTCGCGCTAAGTCGACTTTGTGATTCATTGGCGCGTATTTGCACCCCTGAAAAGATTTAACCGAAACCGAAATGTAACATTGTGAATGAGCATTTTCAGAATTAGTAAGGGGGCGTTATTTTAACGAACCTTATAATTACTTTGTACCCACCCAGAAATGAATTGAAAAAATAATAAACTCTATCGAAAATATTCAAAAATATTCTGTCATATATGTTGTGGACAGAGTTTGTAAACATATATGTATACCGAACCAAGTAGGAAATTGAAACTTATGTGAATTAATTAGATGTTAGTAAATTCATAAACGAATAAAACTATTGGTTATATGTTCGCCGCTATACTAAGTACCCTCAATGAGATAAAATATATTTCTGAAAATTCACAGATGGACACCTAATACTATTACTGAGTGCTATGTTTCTTCGAGGAACGGCGGGTGGAGACGCAGACAAAATCTAGTATAGGATCAACGTTTATACGAATAATATCTAAAAAACAGAACAATCTTAGAGCTCTATTCCCTAAGTATATCTGACTCACATCCTTTCATATTACCGAAAATACGCTATCCGGTACAAGGAGTTTGTTCAAACTGAAACCGGTTCCGTGTTACATAAACTAGCGTGAAATACATAAAGTTTATTCTCTAAATATACTCGAGAGACGTCTAGCTCGGAGCGCATGCTAAGGTGCTGGGCTACTACTATTTACCCACCATTCAATATCACGGCTAATTCCTGGAGCGAAATTATTGTGAGATCTCGAAAAGAGATTGTATTGCTTATTGATTTCTTATATATACGCGAATACTACACATTGAAATAAAACTAATTTTTAGGATTGTATCGCCGTCGGGAACGTAAAAACAAAATATAAACGCGATAAAATCCTACGAATTAGTTTTATTTCAAGATTGTATTGCTATCAATTTTCAGAGACTGTCTTCTCAATTTTGTTTACGTAGGATGTTTTCAAATTCCTGTCTGAATAATTAAATGACTTCGGTTTCTTTTGCGTGTTATGGCATAGATATGATAATATTTATCATTTATATCGTATCCTTATTAAAAATGTTGAGGTAGGTAGAATTGTAGGTGTCTTAAAACGCATTTTTTTTGAAATGGTAATTTAAGTAAATGCGGTATTAGTATTTATAAATAAGAGAATTTATAAAAAATGGTAAGTTTTTTTCAGAATACCACTGTACATCAAGTGTGAGATTATTCATAAGCTAACCGTATACTATATAGTCTACCATATTTAGACATTTTGTATGAAGAATTGAAAGTTTTAAATACTGTCCGCAAGAGGCGCTTTTCAATTCTCCATTCTCAAATGTCTAAATACTGTAAACTATAAAGTATACAGTTAGCTCGCACTTGACGTTCTGATGCTTGGAAGTTCTTTTATTTTATGTTAGTACCCGTAGTAGGGTATACAAAGCAAAGTTATTATCATATGTCCCCGGGCGCCGGTACCAAACAAAACGTTTGTCTTTTTAGCACATTTGTTTAAGATAGTTGTATTTCACGGACGACGCATACATTATGCTGTGTGAGCATAAAAATAAATAGTATATTATGGAATTGGCTGAGTTGCTCTGGTTTTGTCGACTATACCTACGTATAGAAGAATCTTCAGTCTTTATGTGAACAATATTTTACCCGACGTATCTGTAGGTTATATGGATCCCGTTGATGTATAAAGTAATGTAAATAATGTTCTCTTTTTTTTTAACAAAGCTACCCGGTAGCGTTAGGCCATGCGCTCAGTACAGGTTGTCATTTTTAAATGTCTAATAATTCGAATTATTTCTCTGGGAATGTTATTTTTATAACTGACTATTATCCCAGTTAAGATATCTTACATTATTATTGGTACACCTTATATAATCTATGTAAATTCTTACGTTGAATATGACATGACGTTTTGATGCCATAACGGTATTTAATGTTTTAGCCGGAATAAATATGGCGACCTGATTAGCGCAGTCGGTACGGACAACCTTAGTGTGATGAGCACGAATGTTTGTATCCGAGTCATGGATGTTTAATATCTATAAAAGTATTATATACTGAGTTCACCCTCAATCCACTTTGCGGCACCCATAATACAAGCGTTGCTTAGTGTGGGACTGTAAAGTTGGTGTGTTCGTCTAGCGATAGGTATTATTATTATGCCTCTCACCACACGGGCTATACCCGCATCTTAGGAAGGCTTGCGCGGGGACACGAGTCCGTAGAATGTATATTTTAATTAAGTAAGGATATTCTTGATATCATTGCTATTGCAGGTACGAACAAACTGAAGTTTAATCGCTACCTTATTAAACAACTGACAATCTACACATTACGCATCACATTCCCAGCACAGCACTCAGCAGGAGACAGCAACAATAAGAGATAGCAATAACAATCGCGGATCAATCGCCGGCACCCCACCGATTTGCGTCATAACATCTCGACGCTCTCATATCCACGGCCATAAATGTCCAACCGGTCCGTTTTCCGGACACATATTTACGGGACGCGTGTCCGGACATTTTATGATTATGTCCCGATGTTGATTGAACGGTCACGGTCGCCCTACTTGGAATTGCGAACGTTAATTGCTGGACGCATTATTGTTGATGATTTTTGGTGTAATGACTTGGGTTATTCAAAATTATGATCGAGATTGGGTTGGGCGAATGATGGCTGGATATTATAAGGTCCCTATTACGGACTGCGGGCCCTATACTGAGCCTTCCAGGTCATATTCGTGAAGCTGAGAAGTTACAGGCTAGTTTTCAAGCCTACGATTGGTGTGGCCCTAACCATTACGTCAAGTGCGAGATTATTCGTAAGCTAAACGTATACTTTATAGTCAACGTATGTAGAATAATGTCTAGATACGTTGTTTATAAAGTATGGAGAACTGAACAGCGCGTCTAGCGGACGGTATTCAAAACATTAATTTCGTCTTACAATAGAGTATACGGTTAGCTTACGAATAATCTCGTACTTGATGTACAGTCCGACGAGTTACCGTATCGTACAAGACTTACGTAACCATAACAATGTACTGCTGAAAAAAATAAAGATGTTTTTAAAAACGAGCAACCATGGAGTTTCTTGTCCGTTCTTCTCCATAGAAACGGTATTCCATATCCCATCCTCGTCGCCAATATTATATCAGGCTTTTCGCCCAATATTTCAGCAGTAATTAATTAATACACTGATTCGAATATTAACGTATTTATTTTCACAATCACCAAACTACCAAGACTGCGGTTATGTCAATCACATAACCACAGAATAAAAATAACATCTGTCAGATATGACAGTACGGGTGGTAAAGTTGTAGCTTAGCATTATGTAACAATTTTGACGATTCGTAAGTACTGTACTTAATGGTTTACATTAATAAAAAAAAAACTGATTCTGAACCATTACGTTAAAAGAAGCAGCAGCTCAAGCACGATCTTTTTACGTAGCGTTTCGGTATCGTAAGCGCCTTTTATCTCGCATACACCACATACTTCAAAAATAAGTATGACAGTGACAGAATGCTTTGTCAATGACGACTTACAATACAACTTGTAATTTTTAAAAAAACATTCAACAAACAACACGTATACACAACATTTTATTTCGATACATCAGATGATTGTACCCTGCCCCTTTAAACCGCGGAGGGGGGGGGGGGGGGGGAGTTCCTACGTCCCTACTGCCAAAGCCACTGTACTCTCGCATGATCTGTGGATACAATAAAATCGAATCGGAAATCTATCCAATAAACGAGAACCGGAATAATGACGTCACGCGTTTCTGAAATATTTTTACGAATGCACCGTGCAGCAGCGGTCGTAAACCGTTTACGATCGAGGGCACCTAGGTTTATTAAGCGGCGTACATGTGTGCAGTCCCTATAATAGCCTATTAAATTTAGTTAGTACTGATGGCTACCGTTACCGTAGCAATAAACCACTAATGATTTGACATAGACACAATGATGTTTTTATTTGTGGTAATAAATTCAATATTTATAAATAGAAGCGGTGATAGCCATGTTGGTAGAACACTTGACCGCTGGATCGGTAACGAGAATCGCCGGTTCAAACCCCGATTTCATGCGCGAATCTCATTTTCAACCATGGTTATCACTTGCTAAACGGTGAAGGAAAACGTCGTGAGGAAACCTGCATGTGTGAGAGAACCCCTCGAAAGATGTGTGAAGCCGAACCCGCACTGGGCCAGCGTGATGTAATCCCCCTGGCATTGAGGGGAGGCCCGTGCCCAACAGTAGGGACATTAAAAAGGGCTTGGCAAGTGACGATCTGGGTTGTAATTTGAACGTGAAATCCAGAAATTGAAAAGCTGCGTGCCGAGGTTTGCACCTGCGATCCTCATTACCAAGGCAAGCGTTCCACCAACTTGGCTATCACCACATTACAATTTCAATTCGACAATCCTTATCATACCCTTTTTGGCTACATAATAGAAGACAAATTGCAAACCTTCATTATAATTATCTACACAAATAATTTCTGATTATCTGCCAACCACTGACGGTCGAGTTCCAAACATGAGCATACCATGATTACATCAATACGCGATGTATTAAAATCGACCCTAATATAACAAGGACAAACAATATGTCCACTACTCCGTTAATTAACTCTAATTCATATCTATGGTATTCAAATTCGGTCCCAAATCAAAGTGCCCGTATCCTCGCGGTATGGGAAAATGGAGCGAGTCAGTGAATGGATAGATGATTATTTGGGGTAATTTGTGTAGGACAAAAGGTTGCTGGACCCTGTGTCACCCCTTTAATGATGGTTTTGGAGAGATGTAGAGTCGTTATTAGTGCGCTTTGATGTCTGTAATTGCACATATCATAGCATATATACATAATTATCACCTACCTTATTCGAGTATGTTGTATTTCAAAAGTTATATTCTTATTCGGTTTTTGTTTTTGTCTTTATTGTAAATACTTGCTAGAATTTTACCAAGTGGTACTAGAGGAGAGACTATATTGGAATCAGAATCAGAATATTTTTATTCATGTAAACCATTAGTACAGTACTTATGAATCGACAAAAATGTTACAAAATGCTAAGCTACAACTTTACCATTCGTACGGAGTGCCGTTCCTATGAAGAAGAACGGGCAAGAAACTCCATTGTTGTTTTTTTTTAAGAATTATTCCATTTTTGAGCAATACATTTTATGGGTATGTGAAAACAGTGTAGGAACGGCTAGGCAGACTTTAGCAGCTGGTCAAAAAAGTAGTAACTCAGGAGTGGAGGTAATGGGCTGATTATTCTTTGATTAGGTCTAAAAAATCGTTGGGTTTAAAGTTTGGATATACTTTCGAGTATATTCCACAGTATGATGTTATTCCACAGGCATCAAAAAATATTTCATATTACATCATTATTCTAGGATCACTGGGAATTTTAATGTGCAGTGGTCAATTATAAATAAATATAAATTTAAAACTCTTTTTAAATGCTACTCCACGCATTCGCTGCGAAACATTCCTAAAACTCATTCGAACAACGCGTCCAATGGAGTGGACGGTTTTTTTTCTTATTTCGCAATTGATAGCCACCGCCATGCAATTAAAGGGTCGCACGCGCATATTTTAAACATTCCCTTTATTATGTAGATCGGCGTATTGACTTCGTGCCTCATATTCACTGGACCATTGGTTAACAAATTTGCTTTTGCGCTCGCAAAACTTATTCCAGCCTTCCAAATATTTGAAATGAGAGTTTTTTCAACTGTTATTGTCATCTTTGTTTTCTTTTACAGTAATAACTCATAGAATGTTTAGTATAAATTAATTGAATTTCATTTCTATTTACTTAGTTATAAAGTTTAAATAGTTTTAGCAAGGTGTGTTTAGGCTATTTTTTATTTGTGTTTTTTTTAAAGTGAGTGAGTGAGATGGAGGATATTGTTTTGGGTTATTCAGAACACGTTTTGGTTTTAATGGATTGCGGATATGAGGGTGGATTGTGAAGTGTCCGGCAGATAAAAGTATGGGAAAAGTGTTTAATTATTATGGTTTTAATATTCAGATATGTATGTATATGGTATTGTTAATTGATATTGCGTGGGCATACATGGCTAGGTTTTTAATCAAAACTATAATCGCAAATTAAAGAAATATATTTATCATAATTTGATTGACTATGGAACGTTAGGACACAAATTGATAAAATATATATAACTACTTATCTTCACCAATAGTATAATATAATTTGGGTGGTGTAGCTTTGAACCAAAATAAAAAAAAAAACAGTATTCACAGAGGTTTCTCGTGCAGTACGTCAAGTGCGAGATTATTTGTTAGCTAACTGTATAGTTTATAGTCTACCGTATTTAGATATTTTGTATGGAGAATTGCACAGCGCCTCTAGCGGACGGTATTCAAAACTTTCCATTCTCCATACAAAATGTCTAAATACGGAAGACTATAAACTATATAGTAAGCTAACAAATAATCTCGCACTTGACGTACTGGCTGGTTAGTTAAAAAAACATAAATTAATTCGTTAGCCAAATGCCCTTTGCCATCTATTAAAAAAAATCATAACGTTCGTTCGCATTCCTTCATTGTCACCTGTCTTTCAAAATTGTGTCACAACAAACCAAATTCAATTTTATTGCAACCTCGTTAGAGTTCAAATCATAATACTATGTTAGTAGGGTGACCAGGTGTGTTCACGGTCGGTAAAGCACAGGATAGGGGTACATAATATAAACATCATTACTCAATAATGTATTGTACTGATCAGTTGAGGTATTTGAATGCAAACCTTATTTATATAGGTATACACATCAGTTTGAAAGAGAATGTTTTCGTGGATTGAAACTTTATTGTAAACCTATGTAAATCAATGAGTCATATGTGTATCCTTACAGTTACTGGCACGTGTTGGCTTTCTTATAACGTTGACCTTTCGATATTTGCGAAAAAATGTCGTGGTTGAATGAAAAGTGAGTTTTATTTTATTACAAATATCAGTGAATACAAGCGGTATCGTTTGAAAAAATATTAGGTAACTAGCTGTTGCCCGCGACTTCGTCCGCGTGGTATTTAACAAAGACAGCCGTTGACAACAGCCTGCTCGCCCATTCCGAGCCCGCGGGACGCATTGCAGGTTGTTGCTATCAAACTTAATCAGGCGCTGCGCTGCAACATTGGTTTTCATTTTTTTTCGTGAGATCCTATTTTTTTTTCTAAAATAAAAGTAGCCTAAGTTACTCCTTTTTACATCAGCTATCTGCCAGTGAAAGTCCCGTCAAAATCGGTCCAGCTATTACAGAGATTAGCCGGAACAAACAGACAGACAGACAGACAGACAGACAAAAATTGTAAAAAATGTTGTTTCGGTATAGTTAACGTGTATACATCCAAATGCACTTAGTAAAAAGCGGTTATTTTAATATTACAAACAGACACTCCAATTTTATTTATATGTATAGATGTTTGAAGGGTTCTCCCTGTTTAAGTTTGTTATATACTTGCTTACATAATATTTTATGTTACTTTTGTACTTGACAGGTTTTGGACATATTTTCGACCAAATCCAAATGATTCAATAAATATTGTTATTTTCTGGGGTTAATTTATGTTTTTTTCTAAATCACATTAGCACTCATTGTCATTTAAGTACTTAATACTTTTTAATCTTACGGCTTTGTTTTCAGCAAGTATTGCTTTATTCCGTAATTTCTCATTATTTTTCTTTAATTTTTTTCTCTAAAATTGCAGATCCCAAAAATTATAAAATAGAAAAACTACAACTTTGCGCCAACGGTACGACATTACCGTTTCGCAAACATCTGTCGTTTTAACCTTTAGCACGCGTCGCGTTTGTGCTAAGACCACACCTTGGACTCTGTCGTTATGGGGTGAGTAATATAAATTATTGTAAGGGTATGCGGGTATGAAAAAAACTAAAGATCCGGTGCTGTACTATTGTCACAGTACATGTAAAAATATGTTAAAAAAAAGTAGACAAATTACAGTAACAAAACTTTAAGGTTGCACATGAGATAGTCTATCTAATATTAACTATTAAAAAACGAGAAGTAATAAAAAAATTTGATTGAAAATTGAATTGAAAAAAAACAAAAAATACGTTCTTGTAAAAATATAAAATATTACTAATTTTTAGGATTTTATCGCGTTTATATACTGATTTTACGTTCCCGACGTTTCGGCTGCTTTACAGCAACCATGGTCACGGGAGGACTGAGGACTAAAATTCTAAAAAATACTTTTATTTCAATGTGTAGTATTCGCGTAAATATAAGAAATCAAAATATAAAATATTATTTTTTATAGATAGGTAACTTTATAGGCTTTTCTTTTTATTACTGAATTAGGTATCTATATTAAAAATGGAAATTATATTAATTATTCTAGTAATCTTATTTTAAGTCATGCTGAGTATATTTATTTTAACGTTTACTGTACCAAAACTGAACTCTAGTTAAACGTGCAAATATAGAGCAGATGCGCATTGCTAATGGAACCGTGACTTGCAATTAATGCGAACATGCATACAAACAAACATGCTATAAATACTTCGCGTTATTTGCGAGAATGTTAATTTAATCCATCAACTCATAGGCCTAATGAAACAATGATTAAAAAAAAAACTAGGTGTCCCGGCGAACTTCATACCGCCCCAGAATCAAATATATATTAATATGAATTATCTTTATTATTATTTTGTAGTGATTATTTCCTATGTCTTAAATAGCTATACTGCTATTCGGGGCGGAACGAATTCAAAAAATCCAAGGTCATAAAAATATGTCCACTCGTTCTTGAGTTATAAATGGTATATGAGGTGGATTTGGGCCGTAGTGCACCACGTCCAGTGAGCAAGACGAGTGAAGTACGCCAACCCGCACATTGGGGCATTAAAAGGGCTGGTATTATTTATTATTAAACTTTAGTACTTACTTTCAGTAACTACGGTATGATTGGATCATTCTAAACAAAATTCATGTGCAGTTATTGTTGTGGCACGGGATACCTGGTATGCATTTATAAATCATGTCTATCACACACATCTAGATACCCTGCGTAAACAAGTAAAAGTATACATTTCCATACTTTATTCATGCTCAATGCAACAATTGGCGCAAGACTACAATTCTGAACGCTGTAGACCGAAAAACATCTTCCGAATTTAAAATGTTCAAAAATAAAGCTGAAAAATACAAATACAGTCAGCATATTCCCGCAATCAACAATCAGAGGGGCGAGATTAACCGCCCCGCCGAGGTCCCAAATTAAATCCATCCCAGAAGATTGTGACAAATGCCATTCGTCATCCGACCCCTCATTTGCATGAGAAAAACTGTTGAAGAACAACTATTTATCAAACGGCGAGAGGACTTCCGGCGGCCATGACAGTAGGCGCGACGAGTTTCCGCCCGCCATCTTTGGCTGAACGCTACACATCCGGCTGGAGGTTGGGAAGGATGTGGAACTAAACTGGATGTGACAAAATGCTATTTTCAGGTTTTCCGGTGGCCATTGTTGAAACGGTAGGTGACACTCTTCAAATGCCTGATGACCTGATGATGATGATTAGCACAGTTGGTAGTGACCCACTTTCTGTGCCAAGGGTCCCGGGTGCGGATCCTGGTAGGAGAAAACTTTGTGTGGTGAACAAGAATGTTCGTACCGGAGTCATTGATGTTTAATATCTATATAAGTATTATATTGTCCCCCAGTCCACAATACAAGCGTTGCTTAGTGTGGGACCGTATAGTTGGTGTGTTCGTCTACCGACATTAATATTATTAAAACAATTTAGAGTAATTAGCGAGATAGTATGATACAAAATTAATCTCTTTTAAGAAAAATAATGAGTAGTTATATTATTTTTTTAAGTTGAAGATAGTCGGAATCGTTTGATCGTATCCCTTTAACACAGGTTAGTCAACTAAGGCACTGGTTTTTTACGTTCCCGACGTAAAACATAAATATCGGGAACATAAAAAACGTATAATAAATGCGATAAAAACCGTCAGATTAGTTTTATTTCAATGTGTAGTATTCGCGTAAATATAAGAAATCAATAAATAATTTGTTCCTTCATTTCGGTAGGTGCTTACCATTTTTTTCTTATTCCGTGTTTCCCTCCCAGAATCTCGTTTGATTGGGGAGTGATCTCTATTTAGATAATTTAGTGGTTCGCTTGCGATGAAATATTCGCTCGTTGTGCGCACCGGCGCTGATTGCTGAGGCCGCGTTATCTTGATGCCCGACCATTATGTATGCCGATTTGTTTACGATGTTGTTCTGAGAACAAAATATATAAGCATTTTTTGTTTTTTTAATCTGCGACGAAAAAAAATTCTGTCAAAATTTTTTTGTGAAAATCGAATTAATGTATGTAAGTAGGTGACCAAAAACTGATTCAGGTAGTATGGCATAAATAACCCCCCCCCCCCCTGTAACGCATCGTAAAGTTTCAGAAGCCCATCCCCCCCCCCCCCCCCCAATATGTATGCTTGCCATTTCAAAAGTCTAATTATAAAATTTAACATACAATTTAGTAGAAAGTAAGAATATTATGAAACTTATTAAAATTCCGAACGTAGTCACCCTATAAATCATTCCATCGCAACGTTGCAAAACATGTGACGTAATATTTTATGCAACTACACGACGTGCTGTGGATACTATTTCTTAATTTCGAATCGCCTCCCACACCTTCGATAGCTCAGTTGGTAGAGCGGTGGACTGTAGCTGTAAAATAACCGATATCCATAGGTCGCTGGTTCAAATCCGGCTCGAAGGAATCTTTTTTTTTTGATATTTTTTGGTTGTATAAAGGTAGTTTGTCTAATAATTTTTCTGTTTTCTCCAGTTCCCCGTGTGTCATTACTTGCGCAATACCCAGAACTTGTTTTTTTGAACTTGAACAGTTGTTTTTTTTTTCAATTCACCGTCGCGGGAAATTATTTTTACAAAAATCGAATATTGCAGTTTTAGTTTACACCAAAATGGGTTTGATACTCCATTAAGCCTTTACCGAAATTTCCTATAGTTTCTTATCTGGACATCCACCCCATCCATCCACTTAAAAAAACTTGAAATTATCTTCGTAACATGAAAACATTTCTTTTGAGAAAGGATCCACAATCAAATTAAGATTCTAAATTCAATTGTGTTCCGTTACAAAGAATTCAAACCACCTTAACCCCTAACCGCGGACTCCTAGAACCGTGTTGAATCAATTACGGGTAGGATCCTATTGTGTTCGAATTTCGAATGGACCTCTTTACACTGTGTCGGATGTCTCCGTTCGAAATTTAAATTAATTTAAAAAGGTTTTAAGTTAATTTTGTTGAGACTAGTGATGTGTATACAGTATAATGAGGTTATATTGTTACGCAATCTTCCTTGCAATGAGGGAAGGACCTTTACCTAAATAATTGTTATATATTGCATAAGTATCAGTATTTCAATGGAGTAAAAAATCATCATCCAGTGAAAAATAAAAATCCTGATCGATAAAAATGTGTAGTGGGGGTAATCATAGCAGTTATCAATGTTAGTTATCAGTGGTCCCAAATATTACATACTTACATAATATTAATTTGCGAATGAGTATGCAGAGTCTATGGTAATAATGAGTCCCAATGTAATCAGAGACCACCTTATTGCCAGTATATAACTGGCAAACGTCAATGCGATAACACGATAAAAAACGAAATGGATTTTATTATTAAAAAAGTATACATATTTTTGCTCAACTTAACAATTGAAAATATCGATAAACACACGCCCACACTTTCGCATCAATCATTGTACCAACAAAAATCTCGTTCCCAAGACCGAATCTCACCAATTATACGCAAATGAAGTTAACCCTTTCGATTCTTTGTAGAACTTTTTAATTGCTGTTAAATCGAATAGGGATCCCTCCTATAAAAAGCGGCTTAGCGCATTGTTGTGTAGTCGTCATTAATCTATGTGGGTGGGTGTAATTTAATGCCAGGACTTTTGTTGTGACTCGCGTTTTTGCGTTCATTTTTTATTCAAATAGAGCTCATTGTTCAAAAGCTACACATTTCGTTGGCTTACATTATGACGAAGGTATTTAAATAGTATAAATGCAGTCCGATGGGTACGAAAAAAAATTAAATTTATATTTGCGATAAATCAATATAGCAAAAAGCCAACATCACGCGGTGTTCCCAGGCGGTCACCCATCCAAGTACTGACCGCGCCCGACGCTGCTTAACTTCGGTGATCGGACGAGAACCGGTGTATTCAACGTAGTATGGACGTTGGCGATTGCTATAAATTATTTTCAGTTCAAGTTCGGTTTGATTATCTTATATTTTAAATCATATATACACACACTTAGTAACACCTTGTATAAGTCAAATAAATCAGTAGTGTAAGCAGGAACCTCAAATATAATCGTAACGTAGACGAGAAAACATGCCGTCACTGTCATGACTATTAAAAAAAATCTGTTGTGTGAGAGGGATGGAAGACGCTTACGTTACCGAAACGCTACGTAAAAAGGCTTATGCAAAGTCAAAATCAAACCATTTATTTCGTATAGGCCTAACGGGGCACTTACAAATTTTCATTTATATATTTAAGTACACCAGTTCTGAGGAACACCAGTTCTGAAAATCCTTCAGAGGCTATTTGACTCCGTCATACACGAAGGTACGACGCCAGAAGCATGGAATAGAAGTGTGGTGGTACTGTTCTTCAAAAAAGGTGATAACACCCTATTGAAGAACTATAGACCCATCTCACTTCTGAGCCATGTTTACAAGTTGTTCTCGAGAGTCGTCACGAATCGTCTCACGGGCAGGTTCGACGAATCCCAGCCACCCGAACAAGCCGGGTTCCGAAAAGGCTTCAGTACCATAGACCACATACATACGCTGCGGCAGGTTATACAGAAGACCGAGGAGTATAACCGGCCACTATGCTTAGCGTTTGTGGACTATGAGAAAGCCTTTGATTCGATCGAGACATGGGCAGTACTACAGTCCCTCCAGCGTTGCCATATTGACTACAGATATATCGAAGTGCTGAGATGTTTGTACAGAAACGCCACTATGTCGGTCCGGATCCAGGATCAGAGCTCGAATCCCATCCAGTTGCAGAAAGGTGTGAGACAGGGAGACGTCATATCTCCGAAACTGTTCACCGCTGCACTGGAAGATGTCTTCAAGCTTCTGGACTGGAAAAGGTCCGGCATCAATATTAACGGCGAGTATATCTCTCACCTTCGATTTGCAGACGATATCGTAGTCATAGCAGAGTCGCTGGAGGACCTAAGCTCAATGCTCGAAGACCTCAATAGAGTCTCCCAACAGGTGGGTCTTAAAATGAACATGGACAAGACAAAGATCATGTCGAGCGTTCATGTTCAACCCAGAACAATAACCGTTGGGAGCTCTATTCTCGAAGTTGTGGACAAGTACATTTACCTAGGGCAGATTGTTCAGCTAGGTAGACATAACTTCGAGAATGAGGTCAACCGTCGAATCCAACTCGGATGGGCAGCGTTCGGGAAACTGCATGATATCTTCTCGTCCAAATTACCTCAGTGTCTGAAGACAAAGGTTTACAACCAATGTGTGTTGCCAGTGATGACATATGGTGCCGAGACGTGGTCGCTGACTATGGGCCGCATAAGAAGGCTCAAGGTCGCCCAACGCGCAATGGAGAGAGCTATGCTCGGGGTTTCGCTACGCGATAGAATCAGAAATGAAGAGATCCGTAGACGAACTGGAGTAACCGACATAGCTCAAAGAATTGCCAAGTTGAAGTGGCAGTGGGCAGGGCACATAGCTCGCAGAACCGATGGCCGTTGGGGCAGAAAGGTTCTAGAATGGCGACCACGAATCGGAAGACGAAGTGTAGGACGGCCCCCCACAAGGTGGACTGATGACATCACACGCGTCGCAGGAAGCCGGTGGATGCGAGTGGCGGAGGACCGTGATGTGTGGAAGTCGTTGGGGGAGGCCTATGTCCAGCAGTGGACGTGCGTATCGGCTGATAGATAGATTTAAGTACATACCTACCTACTAACTTTTGTGTGACCTCAACACAAACTAATCTTTACAGTTACACACAATTTTACGCGTCAACAAAACGATAGATTACATCGGAGAGCTCGCGAGCCACCCCTGTTAACCCTTCCGTGACTCGCGCAGATTCATCTTAACCCGTCAAATGGTGATGGATCAAGATATTAATACCGTGAGCGTGGCGAATTTGACCAAACGCCAACCCTTTCTATGCATATTTAATTTGAAATGTGCAGCGGGTCTTCTGATGACAGATAGGCGGGATTCTCTTTTCGAATGTAGATGATCGTGTCTATGGACGTTATATAAAGGATTTCGGATGGTAGGTAACGCATTTTGGTTCGCGAAAAAAAAAAAAAGACATTGAATAGCATTGAAATAAAACTATTTTTTAAGGATTTTATCGCGTTTATTTTCCGTTTTTACGTTCCCGACGTTTCGGCTGCTTTACAGCAACCATGGTCACGGGAGGACTGAGGTGGTTGACGTCCTGGTGTCATAGTTAGAGACGGGCTACCCTCATATTTAATTGTTGATTGTGGTCCGATCTACGCAGAAAGTGCTCACAGTATCTTGAGGTCTTGCAATGGTACGCTTGGTTTTCGATTTAATAATATTAATCACTGGATCCCAAGTCGGTGGTAGCACCCAGCCATCTTCCCTATTGAAATTAGGATGTTTTTTAATTTCAATGGCCTCGCGTATCATCCTTGGTCGGAATCGGTGTTCTTTTGCGAGGATCTGTGGCTTATCAAATCTGATATAATGGCGGGTGCGATCTTGTACATGTTCACAGATTGCAGACTTCGTGGAGCGCCGGTGTTTCACGTCAGCGATGTGTTCTTTTACGCGGGTTTTTATTGCTCTTTTAGTTTGTCCTATGTAAGAGAGCCCACATTCACAATCGAGTTTGTATACCCCTGCATCTTGTAGAGGAATGTGACACTTGACAGATGGTAAGAACTGACTAATCTTCTTCGGCGGCTTGAAAAAAGTTTTGATTGAAGCGCGCTTCAAGATGTAGCCAATTTTGTCTGTGACTCCTCTGATGTATGGTAGTACAGCAGGCAGACGCTCGACTGTGGCTGGTTTCACTCGGTCACTGTGACGGCGGCGCGGGATTCGGAGCTTGTTGTCATGCAGTACTTGCTTGACATGATGGAGCTCGGCAGCCAGATGTTGCTCGTCACAGATCCCTTTGGCTCTCTGAAACAAAGATTTACCCACGGTAGCTAACTGTGTTGGATGGTGGTGAGATTCACCGTTTAAGTACCTATCTGTATGGGTCTTTTTTCTATACACGGTGTGGCCTAAGGTGTTGTTGGAATTTCGGATGACTAAGACATCTAAGAAAGCTAGAGAGTTATTGGCCTCTAACTCCATTGTAAATTTGATTTTAGAGTGTATGGAGTTAAGATGGTCTAGGAAAGCTGTTATTTTGTTAGATGGTAATATTGTGAAAGTATCGTCTACATACCGCTTGTAGAATCTTGGGGTAACAGGTGAAGTACGAAGGGCTTTCTCCTCAAAGTCTTCCATGAATAAATCGGCGACAACGGGGGAAACAGGGGAGCCCATCGCCACACCATCTACTTGCTTGTAGAACTGTTCATTCCACAATATAATAAATATATATAATAAAATAGTTTTATTTCAATGTGTAGTATTCGCGTAAATATAAGAAATCAATACATTGAATAGCATTGGTATTTTATTTTAATAAATTACTAGCTGTACCGGTGTACTTTAATAAATTACTAGCTGTACCGGACCGCCTCAGAACCAAATGAATTAGACAAAAAAAAATGTGATTTTTCCCATGGTCCGCTATTCGGGGCAATCGGGAATAAAGACCATAAATATTGACCCACTCGTTGTTGAGTTATAAATGGTGTAACTAAAACGACTTGTTTTATATATGTAGATAGATGGTCACAGTGTTGAAGTAAAATGGCAAAAAATATGGTGAGAAATAATAGTGCATACGAATGAAATAATGTTACAAAAAGCCAACATCACGCGGTGTTCCCAGGCGGTCACCCATCCAAGTACTGACCGCGCCCGACGCTGCTTAACTTCGGTGATCGGACGAGAACCGGTGTATTCAACGTAGTATGGACGTTGGCAATTGCAATCTTCATTTCAGTTTTTGTAAGGAAGTGCTTAGCTCATGTAGATCATATATAATACCAACATAACATTCTATTATTCAGTATATATATATTAATTTACAACGTTTTTTTTTTAGTTTTTAATACGCGTATCTCATAAATGATATAACGCCTAATAGTTTTCTTATAGCACAATATCACAACAACAAAACAAACACGAATAAAATGGGTAGTGTTAAATGTCTTTAAATAAAGTGTGGTTATTTGAATAATTCGCATATAGCCGAGTGACCAGCTCCTATTACATTGCCCGCATTCGTGAATTAAAGGCGATTAACTCCATACTTGCCTACCTCCAGTACAGTCTCGGTATTAAATATTAAATAAGTACAGTAACAGAAGCTGATAAAGGTGCTTAGCTTTTTTTGACCAGAATTAGAATCTTTTTTATTCAGTAATGTACTTATGAATCGTCGAAATAGTAACAATATGCTAAGCTACAACTTTACCTTCGGACTGAAAGCATAAACACACAAAACAACACCTAGTATGGTACAACAGTAGAGACATTATGGATTTCTTATATTTAAGCCAATACTACACATTGAGATAAAACTTATTTTACAGATTTTATTGCGTGTATTTTATGTTTTACGTCAAGACACTGTAGCACTTTCTGCGTACATCGGACCGCAAGCAACAACTAAATATGAGGGTACCTCAGTCATCCCGTAACCATGGTTTCTGTAAAGCAGCCGAAACGTCGGTGACGTAAAATTTCAAAAAGAAAAATGTCTCTTACGGTCTCGACTGTACCTTGCGTACGATTTGCAGTATCCACTGCACTGATTAAAAGCCCAGGCTTATTAAGGGCTTGTGCACAGAGAATTAATATGCAGATGAGATGAATTAGAGTGACGTTGATCAATTAGACGACCAAGAAACGGGGTACAATGTACCCGCATGCTGTTAATTTTGTATGCGGAATATAATATAAGGTATCCACTTAATGTATTGAGTGAGAATTTATTGCGCATTAGATAATGATAATAATATCGCCAGACAAACGGTATACGGTCCCAGACTAAGGATTGAGGGCGAACTCAGTATATAAAACTCATATAGATATTAAACATCCATGACTCGGGTACGATAATTCCTGCACATCTCACAAAGTTTGTCCCTACCAGGATTCGAACCCGGGACCTTAGGCACAGAAAGCAGACATGCGAGGTACGCTAATCCGCACTGGGCTAGTGGTGATCCGTGGTGGATTATGACCTAATCCCCCTCGCACTGATGGGAGGCCCGTGCCCAACAGTGCGACATTAAAAGGGCTGGTATCATTGTAAGAGAAAAAGTTAAAAAAAAAAGAGAAAAAGACAAGCCTGCTGAATTTATGTGACAATTTGTAAGTGCCCCCGTAGACCTATACGAAATAAATTATCGGATTTGATTTGATTTATTATTTTTAATGAAATTTTCCCATGTTTTCGTACGTATCTGCTATTTGGGGCGGAGACTAATTAAAACAATCAATGATCATAAAATCGGCCCACCCGTTTTTGAGTTATAAATGGTCTAACTAACACGACTTTGATTTGTGTGTAGATAGATGGTTACAGTTTAATGGTAAAACGTCAAAAAATACGGTGAGAAATAATAGTGGATACGAATAAAATAATATTACAAAAAGCCAACATCACGCGGTGTTCCCAGGCGGTCACCCATCCAAGTACTGACCGCGCCCGACGTTGCTTAACTTCGGTGATCGGACGAGAACCGGTGTATTCAACGTAGTATGGACGTTGGCAATTGCATACATCAATTCAGTTTTTGTAAGGAAGTGCTTAGCTCATGTAGATCATGTATAATACCTGCTACTATACTATGTAAACTATATATAGCCCAGTGTTAGGTTTCTGCATGGATTTGCTAAATTAGTATCGCTTGTAACGGCTAATGAACACTGATATAATTACACACGTTAATTAGAAACAATTAACTGAGATAATTGGATTGTAATATTAATCAGATAATTATGTTTAGATAATGCATGTCACGGTTGAATGAAAAAAATTGTGTTTTCTTGAAACACCTACCAAACGCGCAGGCTCGGAGTTAGCGGGCTCAGTGATCCGAGTGATCCTGGAGAAGTTTACATAAGCAGTCATCTTCTTCGTTCTTTACGAAATTACATATGAGATATGGCCTCACCCACAAGTTAGTGGGTATGTTGTCAGTGTCAAGTATTTAATAACAATATCAATAAATACACATTTATCTATGTACAAAACAAAGACGTGTTAGTTACACCATTTATAACTCAAGAACGGGTGGGCCGATTTTTATGATCTTTGTTTTTTTATTTGTCTCTGCGCGAATAGCCGAATAACTATTAAAACATGGGAAAAAATCACAATAAAAATATTAATGAATGATGATAATTAATTTTCTCATACATTTCATTCTGTGGCGGCACGAAGCTCGACGGGACAGACAACATGTACTTACCTTTGCGCTAATTGTGCTATTCTAGAAAGGGTCAGATATATAATTACTGACGCATAATCGCCAACGTCCATACTACGTTGAATACACCGGTTCTCGTCCGATCACCGAAGTTAAGCAGCGTCGGGCGCGGTCAGTACTTGGATGGGTGACCGCCTGGGAACACCGCGTGATGTTGGCTTTTTGATATTATTTTTATTGTAAATACTTTAACTTGGTAGTAAAAACAAGCTTCCTAATTGTTTTAGAGTTTTGAGATGTTTTACAAAGGTACTGATTTTGTTGTCTATCAGCAACTTGAATTAGGTAGGTCCGTATGTAATGCAATTGTCTAGCTAGAGATGAACGGTCAGGATGTAGGTAATCGACAATAATAATTAGATCGGATTAAATTAACACACAATCTAAGTCTAGGTAGGAAGCTTATCGTTCGCACATAATGTACTGTTTGTTTGAATCAGTTGGGTGATCACACAATCAAAACTGAACTGATTTAAATGAGATAATGTTATATAAGAAGGATTTAATCCATAGTCCAATATCCAATGTCTAAGTAGTAATGGACTGACAATGGCATGAATTTGACATATCATTGTCGTTCGTAGCCCAGCCGTCCTGAGGATGCCTCGTTTTTTTTTTTTTTTTTATTACATTATAGGAAAGTATTTGATCTCGATCTCACCTGATGGTAAGTGACGATGAGATCTACGATGGAGCATACTTGCCTAGGTAGGAAGGCGGCAGTAGTTAAAGACGCTACATTCACTAGGCACATGCAGCGCAACTGATCTGACCCGCCATCCATGAATGGCAACACCGAACATCATGCCGGAACACGGCTAGGCCGCTTGGCGACATGGCTTTGTTCAGTGGGTGGTGACTAGCCACGGCCGAAGCCTACCACCAGTAGAGTTGTCACCTGGTTGGCACCACCCAGGGTCACGTGTAGGGTATCTCGAGGGTACTTAATTCTCCTACGGACGAAGGTGACTCGACCCCAAAACACGTTTTGAACTTCGTTTAGAGGCGAAACACGTTTTGAATACTTTTTTAGATTCGCTTCGTTTCGCGGAGAATTTCATTTTATTTGCGGTCCGAACATTCGGGATAGGTATATGGTTTCTCGACTAACAACGTAGAGGAGTTCGGTGTTGCTGGCTTCTTTAATTATCGATCAGCTTTTTTGGTTTATAATTGTTAAATTTGACAAGCCGAGGGTTAGTGGTGGGTTTGTCTTCCCCCATTTGTTTAATAATGGATTTCCGCCAAGTAGTTCTATCAATTATATTTCACAAGCTGCGCCCCGCGGTGTTACCCGCGATTAAAAGTACGTCCTTTTCCTCTATGTCCTTTTGCAAATGCACGGGCCCTGTATACTATCCCATAGGAACCGTGCATTTTTTCGGGATAAAAAGTAGCCTATGTGCTATTTCAGACTGTAATCCATCTCTGTGGCCAATTTCATCCAGAACCGTTGAGCCGTTCTGGCGTGATGGAGTAACAAACATTCATCCATCCATCCATCCAAACTTTCACATTTATAATATTAGTATGTAAGCAACATTATAGCGTGTGCCTTATCTATATTATTTAATAGAAAATATTCAAAGCATCTCATCATATTAATTGGCGTTAAGATTGATGCGGTGTTTCACACAAATTTGGGGACATTATCGTTTTAATGGATGGGACGTGCTTTCTTTTAATTAATTAAAAAAAGTTTCATTTAATTGGCTGTTTACTGACACGGTTTAGCGGTGAATTTATAGATTCCCCCGTGTGATGGGAGTTTGGAATAACATTTGCCTTTCTGATGATATTTATCTACAAAGCAAAGTTGTAGCTTAGCTTTTTGTAACTAAATTGACGATTCATAAGTACTAGAATAAAAATATTCTGATTCTGATTCTAATATAAGCTTTTCCAATACTATACTTACATATCCATAACGATGCACAAATATATAACATCGTTATAAATGAGATATACCTTGGACTTTCTTGTCGCTTCATATAACACAGCAAGAAACTCCAAATCCTAAGCTGCGGTCTGAATGCTATTACAGGAATCACTCTAAAACGCCAATCTTAGAGAACTCGTGACATTTCTTCGATTCATAAGTACCTTCTGATTGTCCTACTTGTTATGTGTTGTTGTATTGTTGTTGTTGTTAGGATACATATTCTGATTCTGATATCGTAAGTGTTGCTATGGGCTCGTCTAATGAAGAGTGCGTATAAAATACTTAATGGAAGCTACATTGATCTTAATTTAAAAAAAAACGGAAGCAGTAGTGTAGAATAGACCCTGGAAGGTAGACCCATGATATCACACGCGGGACTGGAAGCCGGTGGATGGATAGCGGACGACCTAATGCTTTGACGTCATTAGGGAAAGCCTTTGACGAGTACTGGACGTCTTGATGTCGTCACAGCTGATTGATGAAGTATACCCCCCAATAGTACCTACAACAAAAGGTTTGGTACACTTTACTTAATATAAAGAAACTTAAACTCTCATATTTCAATAATCCCAATCTCCCCATCCAATAACCGAAGCTTAACAAAATCAAAATGTTTATCATATAACTAATAGGAAATAATCGGCAGCTACATTGTGCGCTGACAAATTCGATTGTCGAAACCTAGGGGTATCAGGGCTGACAATATTCGAATTGGAACCCGTAATATATGCACCCCTATACGTCAGGGTGCTTGTTGCAATGAGGTGGTAGTAGCCGTATGAGGACAGTCCTCTTAAACTCTTCATTTCATAACAGCTCTTGTCACTGTACGTAGTGTAGCTATTTAAGTGTTAAATAATAGATATTTGGAATCTTTTGCAAGCTTAAATTCTTCTTGAGTATTAAAAAAATATTGGCCTAGCTTACAATAAGCGTATGCTCATACGTTTTATTACAGACGATCAAGCTAAAAGTTTACACACGATCGATCTAAATAACCATTATATAATAACGTTATTGATCCAGAAATTGAGAGAATTGATAAGATAGTTAAATATTCATGTTTAAATTTAAAAGGGCCATGCCATGACAAAATAATAGTGCCCTTCCTAGCTATTGCCCTTCCATCTAATTTGATTATAACAAAATGTTAAGTTATAAAACACTACATCGATCCAACATCACTGTAAACATTTCATGTTTCTGTCCATACATATGGCAATGTTTGCCGACGACAGATTTTAGATAAAAGTGATACCTCCAGTTACATATGGGGATTAGAAAAAGGATACCCAATTTTGGAACGATTAATTCATATAAGTAATGATATTAGAACCAGCAAAGTATTGTTAGAAGCCGTCCCCAATAAGGTTATTTAATTAAATAAGTAGTATTTTTTTTATTTGGTTTTAAAATTCGTTAGTGGCACTGGCTAAGCAAAAGTGCAAATTTCTAAAAAAAACAATACTAACCCCTGAATTTATAGACGTTTTATAACTTTATCAAACGTCATATAGCATTGCGCAAACTGGCATTCAATATTGATTTGCACGCATGCACATTTATCTTAAAGTGATGAAAATAAATAGTAGAGCAGATATTGTCGAGATAATTTTTTGTTAACACATTTTCCCAGATGGTAAATAAGAACGGTCTAATAATTTATTAACTACTTAAATCTATCCTTTGCCTGCCATGTCTATATTTAATACAATAGTCAGCGTTAGAACCACGGCACACATTCTACTCCCCGATAAACCCATCACATAAGTATTTAAAGATATATCACCAAAAACATTAATCGTCAGAGATTACCCTCCCAAAATATTAATATTCAGTCAACTAGCTAAAGAAAGGGGTGAATAAATTCGCTAGCACGACAAAGTGTCGCGTCGGAGCCAGCATCGCATTAGTAATACGGTAATTAATACTATGTATCGTATTTCACAGAATAATATTAGTGATATTCATTGCAATAGAAAGAATACTATTATTGATTTCTTATATTTACGCGAATACTACGCATTGAAATCAAACTTATTTTACGGATTTTATCGTGTTTATGTATTTACGTTCCCGACGTTTCGGCTGTTTTACAGCAACCATGGTCACGGGAGGACTGAGGTGTTTGGCGTTTTAGTATCATAGTTTGAACTAAGGTACCCTCATATTTAGTTCCTGGGTCCGATCTACGCAGAGAGTGCTTACAGTATCAGTCAGGTCTTGCAATGGTGCGCTTGGTTTTCGATGGTAACACCCAGCCATCTTTCCTATTAGGAATTAGGATGTTTTTTTTTATTTCAATGGCCACACGTATCATTCTTGGTCGGAATCGGTGTTCTTTTGGGTAAAAACATAAAATAAACGCGATAAAATCTGCAAAATAAGTTTTATTTCAAATAGAATTGTTCGAGTCGGAAAAAATATAGCGGATTAAGGTATAGATTGATATATATAAGAACGATATCGAGTTAGTCTGTAGCAATGAATAAAATACCTACTGAACGTGGTTATATAAATCAATCTCAATGTTACTGTTGCAGACATATAAATAGCTAAAGAACTCCTAATTTAACATGAAATTCTGATTTAGTTGAAACAACATAATTATCCTATTATAGGTGAACAATTATTCTGACAAGTAAGTAAAAAAATAAAACAAAAATAAGGCCTGAAATAAAAACAAATTACCTACCTCTGTTAACTTAACAATAGCAAATCCAAATCATATATTTATTCGCAGACATAAAGCAGACATCAGCCGATTTACGACAACCATTAACAGAGCGTCATCTATAATCAAATAAAAACGCGCACCTATCAACCAGATCTTCAATATTCATGAAGACATAACCACAAGTTATTGTACTGTATGTTACTGCAATATTTTTCTCAATCACCATTAGTCCGTATCTGTGAGCCTGCCGACCTATTCACTCTGCGATACGCACACATCAGCTGCACCCCAAAATACTTCATTTGTCCCTCCGTTTGCTGCGGTAGTTTTGACCTTATCGTCTTCCTAGCTGAATTCACTTTTAAGTTTGGTTGTATCGTTACATAAGTTAGATAAGGGCGTGCAGTAATTTGGCAGTAGAATGCGGAGTATTTCTGCACTTCACTTTTATTGTATCAAATAATAGGGGCGCTCTTATAGCCATTATCACGTGTTTGATCTAAAATGATACTTGGTACGGAATTCAGTGAGGGGTGTCTTTTTCTGTGTAGTTACTGTTGACTGACAGGATGGCATTCAACGAGAAAGTGTGGTGCAAGATTTTATTATTTTGCAAATTAATTGGATCCAATTATTCCATGGTGAAATTAAAAGTTTTCCCATACATAATTATATCTTGAAGTAAACCGCCATCGATATTATGCCCTTAGGGTGCAATCATATTTCAGAATACTCTATCGATGGGTGCAATTATATATCCACGTAAAATATTTCGCAGCGTGACTGAAAAAACTGCTCAAAATCGAATAACATTCGTAAATATTGAACTAATGTTGCCAACGTCCATACTACGTTGAATACACCGGTTCTCGTCCGATCACCGAAGTTAAGCAACGTCGGGCGCGGTCAGTACTTGGATGGGTGACCGCCTGGGAACACCGCGTGATGTTGGCTTTTTGAATTAATTTTGGTCGTCTACATTTTTTTTTTTTTAATTGAAAAATATCTTATTATTTATTTTGTAGCTTTTTAAGCGCAATGATAGTTGGTGTGGTGGGGTTGTCTGGCGATATACCAAATAAAATCTACTACTCTTCAAAAGCTATAGATTGAAACTACGTTTTACCAACAAAGTTATCCAAATCTATACGCTAAAATAAAACATTGAATCGTCTAGATAAAACTCGTCCAAGCAATACGTACTTACTACTTACAACGAAAACATTTCTACCGATCTTCAAGACCAAAATTTCGTCTCCATAAATTTTCCAAAAGAAAAGCTTCAGACAATAAACTAAACCGTCTGGACGATAACTTCCAGTCATTTGGCCCATTCAAACTTGGGAAAGCCTTCGGATGCTAAACATAACCATTTCCTTCTCCCATACAACCATCAGTCTCCAACTATTGCGGACTGACGGGAGCAATCAAAACACAATACGTTATATATGATTGTCATTATACATCTACAACTTTAACATTACCATTACGTACATCTTTTGCTGTTGCATTATCATCTTTATATTAAGCTTCTTATGCTTCATCAAGTTATTTTTCAGTTGGAATATTAAGTTTGCTTTCTTTTTCAACAACTTTAGTTTTGCTGTTATCTTTATCTTCTGTAGTTGCATTATCATCTTTATTGTGATCAGCTTAAACGTCTTCAAGTGTTGCTTCAAGGTAGGTTTTGGTTTGTGAATTGCATCTACGGGCTTTCCAACTTTGGGTTACGTCCTGCTGAGATAGGTAATGGCTTAAATTTTCATAGGTAGTTTGTCTCATAATGGGTAGTGTTTGTTTTATCTATGATACTTTGCTATACAAAGCCGAGGTTACTTTACTTAAGAGAATCTACGGCGGAGGGTAAGTACCTGAAATGGATGTCAAATTTATTATACAGCACAGCACACAGAGCAAAATAGTAGTTACTTATGTATTTGAGTTAGCAAAAAGCCAACATCACGCGGTGTTCCCAGGCGGTCACCCATCCAAGTACTGACCGCGCCCGACGCTGCTTAACTTCGGTGATCGGACGAGAACCGGTGTATTCAACGTAGTATGGACGTTGGCGAAAATTATCCAAAAATTTTTCATTTGTATCGGGTCTTGTCTCCCCCCCATTTATTTTAAAAATAATAATCGGACTATGAGATCGAAATCTATTTCCATCATTTGAATTTGGAACATGCCTTATCTCGACCTAATTGCCTCTACAAACGACCCAACTTTTTTTCACTCTATATTTGTCATGTCAATTGGCCAACACCAAACAAATCGGCTCAACGGATTGGGTAACAAATTGGAATGTTCGCAGAGGCCTTTTTAGTGAAATTCCAACTTTCATAACTTCTCAAAGCCAATAAACCGCTGTTGTGGCCATCTTTACAATTAGTAGTTTTAACAGACACTGTTACCGTCGTACTTATTAATAAAATCTGTGGTGTGAGAGGGATGGAAGACAACACTTTACCGAAACGGTACGTTTAAAGGATTGTGCTTAAATACCAACTGACCATGTAACTTCCAAAATAAATAACTATTTATGTCTCTCTCCACACGGGCTATACCCGGATCTTTGGAAGGCTTGCGCGGGGACATGGGTCCAACACGTAGAGGCCCTTTTTGAGAATTTTAATGTTATGTTTTCCACCTGCTGGGGTCAATTAAGTATTTATTATTACCATATACATGACTTCGTTAGTTATATTTTGAACACCATAACAAGCAATCACATCAGCAATTACTATTAACGATACAACAGACGGGAATAACAAGGGAATGCTCTTTGGTAATTAATGAGCTTGGTTAAATAATTTCTTTATGGGCAGATACAGTTTACCCCTAAACGCACGCGAACAGTTAATAACAGTCTCTTGGTTAAATATTCAGTTGTCAACCTCAACCCGGTAAATAAATAAGGTTAAAGTAAGGTTTTATATGGTGTGTGTGTTTTTGTTATGGTCCTAAGAGCGGCCTGCCTACCACCAAGAGTTCGAGTCCCGTGTCGTACAGGTGTGAAATAAAAAATAACCATAAAGATTGGAATCAGGAATTAGAAATTAAGAAATCTTCTTATATATCTTGAGATAAGTCAACAGTCTATAATACTGGAATTTACAATAAAAGAATTTCATATATAGCTAGCATCAAATTAAACTAACAAAAAATTTTAGAGAGATTTTCAAACACAGTCAAATAGCCTATTGTACCCGATCAAAGTACCATATTTTTTTATAATTTACTATAAAAAACTTTCAGTATATAAGTAGGTACATAACCAGTACTTTTGTAAACCCCAACGATTGACTTTAATCACTTAGGTATTTCCCTAAAAACATGGATATTATTGTACAAGCGATGGTCACGTTT
Organism: Pheosia tremula; assembly: GCA_905333125.1. Classification (NCBI taxonomy): domain Eukaryota; kingdom Metazoa; phylum Arthropoda; class Insecta; order Lepidoptera; family Notodontidae; genus Pheosia; species Pheosia tremula. Next base: position 7,255,762 of record HG995416.1, on the reverse strand, counting down.
TCTATTGATCGACACGTGTCTACCAAATTGCTTACCAATTTTCGTCAAACAAATTGGACGGCCCGGTCATTGGTCCAAGTAATTGTTCGATTTTCAAAATTCTGTTTGTCTATTATTGTTTTCTTTTCCTCGTGTTTTGCTTTTGTTTTTCTTTTATTCTGACTGTCATTATTATAAACTGGATTCGATATTTGAATTTGTTTTGTATTAGAACTAAATAGGTGACTATTTAGCGGGAAATTGAACCGTGAAGTTATTAATTTTGTTTTATTTTCCAAAAAATGTGTTGCTTTCTTAAATAATGAGTAATATTTGTGGGATAGTTACCATTGTGTGTTCATAAACGTGCTCGAGTGAAGTAAATTTAAATAACTTGACTTTTCAAGTGCTCCCAAAAAGTCCGGTAAACTTTCAGATTTACTGATAGGGGATTAATTTCATCAACATTACCATTAACATCAGGAGTACCTACATCTAATTAATTTAAATGATCAAGAATTACTCGACAATAGCAAAGACGGCACCATTTTATATCTGATCGCCGACATAAAATAAGAAGAAGAATAAGGAATTCATGTTTTTATTATGCGTCATTTGGTCATAATAAAGTCGCTTCATTATTGTCGTACCTAATAAGAGTGCTATAAGTGCGTTTATTACAGCTAAATAATTTCTTATGCAACCACTTAAAACGAATTTTAAGTGGATTAGTACCTAATTAATAATGATAATTTCGATAACACTTGAATACATTTACCTACTTAATATTCCAGACATACTTACCTACAACTAATTCATTATTTATGTATTTGGCGACCTACTTACGAAACTGCAATTGTCATTTATATCGTTTTATCTAGGTGGTACTTATTTAGGGACCTTAGTAACTGAACTTATAACCTAAAATTCTTCAACATAATTATCTAAATAAAGATGCAATGTAAAGTTATTTTAACTTTAGACGAAACGAAAAAAATACAATTTCATGAACGTAGGTATTTATAGATTCAATCTGGCTGTAAATAAAAAAAGAAAATATTGCGAGAGTTATCTCCGCTCACGCCAATGACGTCACGTCTACTTTTATAAACCAACAGGCGGATAATTTGGAAACCCCATCTATCGCTCCGATAGCCGTGATCGTCTAGTGGTTAGGACCCTACGTTGTGGCCGTAGTAACCCAGGTTCGAATCCTGGTCACGGCAGTGAAAATTCACTGTTACGGCGGAGCTTGCTTTTTGGTTCTTTTATCAGATTTTTTTTATACAATTTTGACAAAATCAATATTTTTATGTTGCCTTACGGTCATGTCAATCGTCGTCCGTCTCGCTCCCACTGCTGACTTCATACATAAGAGTGACAGTGCTTTCTACTGTTGTATCTTCTACAGGGCCCCAAGTCTGCTACCACAATCGTTTCATAATCGAACAGCAACCGCATAGTAACTGTAACTATTGACAGATATCCCATACAATATCTGTCAAAATTGACAGTTACTATGCGGTTGCTGTTCGATTATGAAACGATTGTGTTAGCACACTTGGGGCCCTGTAGTATTGTACCGCATATAAGCTTTGCTTAGTGTGGGACCGTATAGTTGGTGTGTTCGTCAGGCGATATAAAAAAGACTTATGATCATTCGTGAGCCCTTAGTATGAGTTTTGAGTGGACAATAAACATACTCATGTATATATATACATCACAGTTGCGCCAACAAAAGCATGCAATCAATTAAACTTTACGCCCCCTAACGCTCTTGTTTATATTAACGATAGTCATTATAAAGGAAAACGGTTTATGGTTTGTTGTGACACATCTCGTTACGATATTAAAATTATCTTTAGGTAGTAGTAATAGTGAACCATGTAGCCATTCTCTTGTAATTATATAATTAAGAGTTAATATTTTTTTACTACCTTTGAGCTGAATGAGCAGTTCTAGAAAGGGTCAGATTTATAATTACTTACTTTACATCGCCAACGTCCATACTACGTTGAATATACCGGTTCTCGTCCGATCACCGAAGTTAAGCAACGTCGGGCGCGGTCAGTACTTGGATGGGTGACCGCCTGGGAACACCGCGTGATGTTGGCTTTTTTTATATTTATTACTAACTTCACTTGATAAAAATAATTAATAATCATTAATTTATTATTTATTTACGCATGTTACATACAATCTCGGAAATCGTACTTGCCACCGTCTTCCTAGATCTACTTACAATTGCCAATCATTTTCACTACCGCATCCGTAATCATAACCGAAACTCATTTAACCATATATCCCACAACAGACTAGTAATATCTTAACGACGGGTCAAAATTTAATCGGGCCAAAAACCAGAAACGCGACCCTAAGGACTTGTTTGCATAAAGACCTCCACGCATAAAATCTTACGACACCTTTCAACTAACATAAACGAACACCGCAAAACATTCAACTCAATGCAATATAACCTTTAGGTCATTTGAAATAGAAGTTAGCGGTTTAGCGATGTCGTGCATTTATATATTGGTGGAGGCTAGTAAAATCATTACCAGCCTGCTCGGGGCTGTTTCCCGTTTAAATTAAACACAGGACAATGGTCAGTGGCGTTCTGAACCGCGTTTAATGGGGTAAATCCTAAGTTATGTGCGGATTAGCTGTATCTTAATATCTTCTAGCATTAACAAGGGTTTGCATTGGTTGGATATAGCAAATGAGTAAATGTAGTTGTGCGTGTTTAAATTTGCACGTTTTGTAATATGTCTAGTTTTTTTATGATTTCTGTCAATGCGAGTTTATCATATTACTAGTGGTGTTGTTAGCCCATCCAAATAAGCTGTAAGGCTTAGTTTGAGCTAACGCCAATAGTTTGATGGTCTAGATGGGGATAGTACCTGGTAGTAGGTATAAGGGGCCTGTCTAACGACTAAGCTATGGATGCTTAATTATATATAAGTACCAAATATTATTGTGTGTTTATACAATACAACTAAATTTAAAATGAATGAAGACAATAGATTTAAGCTTTTGGTTAATATTACCATTAAATTATACATTCGGTAGCATTTGAATTATGTAAGCATTTAATTTGTATTGAATTCTTATATTTTCGTGAATACTAAACATTGAAATAAAACTTATTTTATTTTATTGCTATTATTTTATGTTTTTACGTTCTTTTTGCTACACACTTTTGTTTCATCAGGTAATGGTGATGCACTAAACAACAATTTTAATTTTAATATTTTCTTTATTCTTTATTATGTAATTAGATATTGTAAAAAAGAAAGAAAATCTGTTTATAACAAAACACAACAACGCTTAAAACAAAAGGCAGTTTTCAATAATGTCAGTTTTTCGCAACTGGCAGCAACATACAGATTCATATCAATATGATGATGGGCAATAGCGATTGCAACTAGGATTATGTTACGACATCTATCGACTGGCGAGGGGAGGTCAAAGGACTGACTTTGATGTCCGATTCTAAGAATTATGGGATATTTTGTAGGCATGTACTATGTAGTTTGATGGAATCGTTGACGAACTAGTGTCTGACACATAGCTCTAGAGTTCCGAAGTTGAAGGGGCATTATATACCCAGCTAGCATAACCAACGACTCTCGGGGCTGCGCGGTTCTACAATAGACCGCGAGCTGGAAAACGTAGGGCGTGGCGGATCCTCCACAAGATAGATCGATGATATCACACGCATCTCAGGAAACCGTTGGACCGCGATGTGTTTGCAAGTAATTGGGGAAGACTATGTCATAAGTTGGATGTTGATGCTATGTTCAATGAAGATAATTCGTATATAGGAATTGTGTTTTAAGTAAGTTGTAACTTAATCGAAATGATAATTAACCCTTTGTCTTAAATTCTATAATTACTACACGCATTTATAAAATTTGTAATGAGCCTTATGCTTATGTTTGTATTTTGACTGTAAATCTGCCTAAAAGTACTTACCTAATAATTTAAAAAAATAGTTAATGTTGGCATTAAAGCAACTTGTTGCTATAAGTATAATAACAGGCACTTAATATTTACACATTCTGTTTTACTACTTACGTTGCTTGGTGTTATAGGATTTACAATATTTTGTTCATTGCCTATTCTTTCAATTAATTTAAGAAATTGCTCATTTAAGAATAGTTCCAAATTTTCTGCAATCCTCCTTTTTTCTGCCAGGTCGTCGGCCACCTGAGAAAACATGATATGTACGAGATTTCATGGCGTTTATTTTATGTTCTTACGTTCCCGTCGTTTCGGCTGCTTTGTAACCATGGTCACGGACGGACTGAGGTGTTTGACGTCCTAGTGTCATAGTTTGAACTTGTTTACCCTCATATTTAGTTGTTGTTTGCGGTCCGATCTACGCAGAAATGATTATCTTCACTTCTCCATTCAAAACACCGCGACACCAACCCTCTTCCCCACAATTTTGCATCGCCATTGAAAACTCAACAAAGCAAGTTATTAATGATCTCAATTTATAATACCCATTGTGTTGGTATACATATTTTACATGTCAAAAGTGATGTAATGCGTTTCAAGATACTGTCCAGGAGTTAATCAAGTTTGTAACTAGTTTGTGTGATAAAATTGGTGTTATTTTATATTTTTAAGTGGACCTACATGATGTTAAATATTGAATGAAGAAAATATTTATCTATAACAATTTTAAACCCTACCTAGCTGGTACTATGAAGAAGTAGTATGAAGCATAATGTAAAGAAGCTGTAGCGACCACTTCAACCGCACCACAAGCTACGCAGGTGGCGTTGCATTCAGAACAATAGCCACTTCTCATCACATTCCTGAATCGCGCTATAAGAGTTTTCAGAGCAAGTAGCATATATACAAGATCCCTACAATAACCGTCGGTGCATAGCGGCCGCCCATCGGCATACCACCCGCCTGGCTGGAAGGTTTTGACCCTTTTCCGCTAAAAAGCCCTGAGTAGGTTATGATATAAATTGGCACATTATGATTGCTAGTACCTTAGCATACTGAAAGAAGGTCGGTTGTTAGTTGATTACTCAATCTTCGTAACGCTCGTTTTAATACTTAGCTACCCGGAAAATATAAGTCCAGGTACCTAAGTATCTATTTAATACGTACCAACGTACGTAGATATCTGTAAACGAGGGCACATAGTTCATTGATAAAATAAAAAAAAAATTAACCCGTGTCCTAGGTTTTATGACGGTGCGTGAATATTATAAAACTTAACTGCCTTGCAAATGTTTTGCTACTTAAATATATATTTCTGGATACCTAAATATATTATTCTGGAACCTGTCCGATTTTATAGATATTATAGACGGTCGAAGCTTAGAGGTGATCCGATGACTTTTCACCCCATGCTTGTGCCAAAGTATTAATTATCGAACCTATAGTTAGTTAAAAGTTAAATCCAGTAATATGCAAAGTAATATCTCCAAGCTGACTAAATACTGGGGATTAGCTTAGGGGGTGTTTTAATACTTGCACCCTAAATAACGATTGCATAAGACTCAATGTAAGGGTAGCATCATGTCTAACCACTCCGACGTCCACTACGCTATTGTTTCTCATTTGGTGGCAGCTCGGTGGTATTCCAGCTGTTTTTTTTATTTATTTAAATTACAAAGAAAGAATACAATTTTGTTAAAGTGTTGCAACATAAACTCAAGTGAATTTTTCTGTACACCACTGAGTCGACCATAATAGCTATTTTGGATATTGGCGTATATACAATGTATTATCCTTGATCTGTCCGTCTATTTATACTATAATGAAACTGTACGTAACTGAGGCTTATGTACATTGAAGATAATAACGTTTAGAAAAAAGTGTACAATCGGCTTTCAAATAAAACTAATCTTACGGATTTTATCGCGTTTATTGTATGTTTTTTACGTTCCCGACGTTTCGGCTGGTTTACAGCAACCATGGTCACGGGAGGACTGAAGTGTTTCAAGTCCTAGTGTCATAGTTTGAACTGGGGTACTCTCATATTTAGTTGTTGTTTGCGGTCCGATCTATGCAGTAAGTGCTCATTGTGTCTCAATGTGTAGTATTCGCGTAGATATAAGTAATCAATACGTGCAATAGGCTATTTGGACATATCTGAATCCAAAAGACGGTATTGAACTAATTTTAACAGGATCTTGACGTGTCTTTACGTATTGATAGGGGTAAGATAGGATACCTATTCGTACATATATCACACTTTGACTATTGGGGGTTAAACTACAAAGCTGAACTGAAAGTAGCCGTTATCTAAACCTAATTAAAAACTGATTATTTATTTTGCTCTAGAATATAAAATAAATATCAACTAAGGAACTCTTGCATAATTTTTTTTTTAAATTTTCTCGATTATGTTATATATTCGAATAGGTAGGGTCTTATAAGATAAGATTTCGTTCACGAGCTACAAATTAAGGGAAAGGCAGGCAAGATTAATACCAAACTATTTGTTAAATACAAGGGCTTCCAACCAAATGCAGCAGTGTTGTGGTTGACAAATGGCGTTAATAAGAAACCTGTCGCGGTTGGATTAACTCGTGTTAATAACTGATATTGTCGACAAAGATTATGTTTTGTTAGTGATGTACATTTCCCTAGAGATATATCGATAGTCGTTTATTTTTGATGCTGGAAAATTACTCACGGACACAAAATATTATTCAATTTAATTTTCATAATTTGAATGTACTTGCTTATTTCTAGCCTCTTTTCTTTTTTTATATTTTGGCCGGCCTTCAGTCTATCCAGATTTAGATGATAATCGCCTTTCTATTTATATTAATATTGTATAGGGATTGCTTTTTACGTTCCGAGACCCAACTAATGAGCCTACCGTTACTCAAGGGTCAATTATCTAGCCAAACGTCAGATTTTTTCAGTAAAAAAGCTAGATTGACAACCCGGAAACCAGCTTAACGTGACCGACGAAGCACGATAGTGATTCCTTACTATCTTCCTTAAGGATAGCCAAGTAGGGCTAGGTATTATTCATTCATGGACAAATTATTCACATAATATAATTTATTTGTCGTGTTTCTACAATCTATCGAGTGCGCATACCTCATCACTAGTTTATAATTTAAACTCAGCATTACCGCTGCAGTTGCGTAAGCGGATTAGTGTTGAAATTAAAATGGCTGACGGGGTGCGTAGTTAAAATATGTCATAATATTTGAGGGTGACTGCAGAGAAAATTAGAATGAATATTTTCAATAGGGATTCCCATTTATTTTTTCTAATTAGAAAAAAAAAACATCATGTTGTGCTCATATTTTAGGTGTTTCGTTAAAAAAAAACATAATAAAAATATATTATTATCTATCCATAGATAGTTTTTTTTTATTTATTTGTTAGCTATAGTTATTACTTATGTCACTGATCTCAATTAGAGGTTATATTTATGACCTAGCAATACTTTAATCTAATCAGATTAAACTATTATTAATTGGTTAACAACCTGATGCCATTTTCATTCGTCACTCATTTTTTATTTACAATGTATATTTATTGAAATTCTTATCGCTATTAATAATTACATTACATTGAGTAAAATACCCACACATTTGTGGATATTTCACTAGGCCAGATCTTATCTTATTCCATTTTATATCATTCCGTAAAGCAAAAGAAGTAGGAAATACTTTCGTATTAAAATGTAAAATGGTGCACGATTTTCATTAAACCAAACCCACGTCGTAATATTAACATCTGGAATTTAAATTGTATACTAAGCCCCACCTTAATCTTATATTTAACTAATAATTAACTTCTTAAAAATATTACCTATCTATGATACACCTTATCATAGATCGATGTGTACATGCAATCTTACAAACCACTTACAAATCACAAGTTATGATTGAGACGCGTCCATTATAACAAATCACTATCATTTCAAGTATAGTGCCGAGTAATTTGTATTGGTCAGTATGATGTAGAGAGCTATTAGTATGACGGAGTTATGTGACTAGGAGCTGAATCAGGGATGAATGAATGGGATGAATTTGTTACGGTTTTTGATTGGGGTAGTAACCCTTGCTCTTGTGAGCTGTGATACTTTCATTAAAGAACCTTGAGGTACTTACTCTTTGATAGTACTTCAAGATTTATCATCCTGCTTAGGTAGGCGGGTAAGCGATGTAGGTCCTGGGTAACCTTCATCAAACCCAGGTGATCCAGCCTCCCTTGAGAAGGCACTTAACATAGCTATTTAAATCTTTCTTAGATGGTACAGGCCAAATGGAAGCTAGAACCTCTTAGGTTCTTACCAACATACATGTTACCCCACGATGTGTTTTTTAACCGGATAGAAGTGCTAAGCATGATTGAAAATCAGATACGCAAAAGTAATCTGGAAATCCCAGGGGTGTAAGCCGGGGTTTGAACCTGCGACTTTTGTTTCCAAGGCGACCGCTTTACCAACTCGGCTGTCACTGCTTATAATATTATGGTTTATTGAAACACAATTTTGATAATCAACATATCCAAACTAACCTATGGGGAAAGAGGACCCACCACTGACCCTCGGCTTGTCAACTTCTTCGATTATAAACCAAACAAGTTTGATCGATAATAAAAGAAGCCAACAACACCCGAACTCCTCTAAGATGTTAATCGAGAAACTATCTATCACGAGTGACGGGACCTCAAATAAAATGCAATTCTCCGCGACACTAAGCGAATCTATAAAAGTATTCAACTTCCCCATAGGTTAACAATGGATTTCCGCCAAGTATCGCCTAGTTCTATCAATTATATCCAAACTAATTTTATGCTATGGTTATTAAACCCCCGAATTTATATAATATAATACTGCGCACAAGTGTTTTACTTTGACGTATGATAAATTTATAAAACGTCTATAAATTTTGAGGTTCGTATTTATTAAATTGTTGCTGATATTGGTATATTATTGGAATTATTTCATTCATTTTAGCAAAAAAAAAAGCATTTTCATTAAATTTCCCAATAAGTAAATGTTCGCACAGCGAAATGTTCCATTCTTTTAACAGAAAACTATAGTTACATGCAGTCATTGAAAATGACTCATTTTAAAAATTCCCGAAGGAGGGCACCGAGGAGGTACATCAGAACCCATAAAACTGATTGAGCAGGGTCCGAACAAAACAAACTCGCTCTCAATACACTACGCACCCCTGTCAGCGGAACAAAACTGTTTGCGAATGAAAAATGAAATCAAGTGGACAGTGGGCACACTGCGTGTCTACCTAAACCTTGAACTTGGCCAAAAAATACAAAATGGGTCCGCATTTTGACGACCCGATTAGCTCAGTGAGTAGTGACCCTGCCTTTTGCGCTGCGGGTCCCGGGTTCGAATCCTGGTAGGGACAAACTTTGTGTAATGAGCATGAATATTACCCGAGTACCCGAGTCATGGATGTTAAATATCTATATAAGTATTATATACTGGGTTCGCCCCCAGTTCATTGTACGGTACCCATAATACAAGCGTTGCTTAGTGTGGGACCGTATAGTTGGTGTGTTTGTCCGGCGATATTTATTCATCTATTCATAAAAACCTTACCTAAAAGTTATAAATATGGGAAACTAGACTCCACTGTTTAATCATTCTCGTAATTTAACTTTCAGATATTATGTCAAACGGATAACATTTTTTGTTATCTGTGATTGTATTTGGCATTCATCTTTTATGGTGGGTATTGTTTAGTTTGAAGTATGTAGGTAATAATGATTTGATTAACGTCTTTATAAATTAAATGTTGGTCCGTCGTAATGTTATTCTAGAGACAGATCAATATCTAACTCATCTTAATTGTGGCAAGGTAAACCAAACTTGATATAAGTGTGAAAATAATAATACCAGCCTTTTTAATGTCCCACTGGTGGGCACGGGTATTCCATCAATGCTAGGGAGATAAGGCCGTGGTCCACCACGCTGGCTCAGTGCGGTTTAGCGGATTTCACACGACTTTTGAGGGTATTTCTCAGACGTGCTGGTTTCCTCACGATATTTTGCTTCACTGTTTAGCAAGTGGTAATCATGGTTGAAAATGAGATTCGCACATAAAATCCAGAAATCCTAGAGGTGCGAGCCGGGGTTTCAACCTGCAATCCTCGATACCGAGGCAAGCGTTCTACTATCTTGGATATTACAGCTTGTAATACCGATGATATTATAACCAACTTTTCATATATGCTCAAGACCAAAGTGTTTGCAGTTTCAGTGGTCAATCTTGACCATCCATTAATCAGCGGTGCTTACAGGAATTTACATAAAATCCGACGCGAGATTAATGCACCTACACTGTGTCTCACTGAATACGGACCATCTCACTGGTTTGTTTCTACATTGTGTTCAAGTAGGACAAGGGTTTTGAATATAAAATAATTTAATAAACGAGAACTACATATTTTTAATTACAAATATTGTAATCCATTAATAATCCAATAGTCTACCGGGCAGCAAAATGATCCGATAATCAATGATAAAGCTAAATTAAATGATATAAGTTAAATGATAATTAAATGAAGTGGCAGTGGACAGCAGAAGAACCGAAGACTGGACTGTTGTAGTAAGTAGACTCAAGAATACTCGTCTCCATGAGATCTCAATAGGTTGCGGAGAGCTAAAGACCAAACTCAAGACGTGCATTGGAGCAGGAATATATGCAGCATTGGATAGCAAAATACTCCATTAGAATTCTCAATTTTTATTCAAAACAAATTGAGTGCAATACATACTCAGGTGTGTACAAAAAACAACTACGAAAACTCGAAAAATGACACACGCTTGAACACACTCCGCCGGCGGACGGAAAACTGTAAATCCAACTAAGCCCTCAGCCCGCCTAAATAACAGATGAGTTCCGTACAAAAATCCTGCAGGAATTACGAAGACACGTCATAACTCACTGTATTCGGAATAATGACAGCAATGGAAATGTATCGGTTTGGAAAATTAAGATTCGTGGGGTTATGTGTGCTGCTGTTTTTATTTTCTATTCGTAAAATTTTGATGTGTTGTTGTTCGGATTTTACGAGAAGTTCCCTGTGAGATTTATGTGGATAATAAATAATGGGATTAAGTGTAAATATATTTTTGTGGCAAGTGCAATACAGATTGGGATATGTAATAAAATTGAGAAGCATCTATGTACAGGTACAAACAATGAGTAGATTTATGGATTTCTTATATTTACGCGAATACTACACATTGAAATAAAACTATTTTTAAGGATTTTATCGCGTTTATTATCGAAACGTCGGGAACGTAAAAACGAAAAATAAACGCGATAAAATCCTCATGAATAGTTTTATTTCAAAATGAGTAGATTATTATAATATTAGTTAGATTCGACCTTTTTTAAAAAACTTCCTGTCAACTCCATTACCTCTAATTTTTTGGTTTCAAATTAATATAATCAGAAACCCTTTTTTTATTCGTGTAAATCATTAAGTACAGCACTTATGTATCGTGAAAATAGTAAAACAATGCTAAGATACAATTCCACTCGTATGGAATACTGTTCCTATGGAGAAGAACGGACAAGAAACTTCATGGTTCTTCTTTTTAAATGAGTTATAGATTGCATGATTATCAGTGGTCCCCCGGGATAATTCTAGGCGTTATATTTGGAAACCACTGTAGATTCTGATTTACAGGAGTAACGGTTTCGGGAGTGTATTGCTGACCAACTACCATATATGATAACATACTTCTTATACCTATAAACAATGCCTTAATGAAAAAAATAACAGAACAAGAACTGAACTGACTTGAATTTTTGTGCTTAATTCTCGCATTGAAATTAAAAATAGTACATAATATTAAATATCTTAGCTATATAATATCACGTTTCTTTATATTTATATTGTTAGTAAATAAAGTTGAACATAGAATAATAGATAGTTGAGTTGTTGTAGGTACATAGAAGTCGCTAGTTACTTAGTACATTTCTAAATTGTGTATGTGCACAGAATACGTACAAACAAATGGACAAACAAATCTACATCCATAGACTCGACTAACAGATGACGTTCGTTTTTCCCGCATCCGTTCTCCCGTATTCAAATTTGACAATGACAAATCTTCGGCCATTTCCGGTTGCGGTTCGGCGTCGCTCGGATGTTCATATCATTTATATTCATTCGAGATTTGCACGGCTTTTGTTCGAACGATAAGTGACAAGTCAGCGAAAGTTTGTAGTAGGGGTGTAAATTAAAAACGGGCGGTTTTGACTTTGATTGACTGAAGTAATTAATTATATAAGTACTTATCCCTATCATATTTATAACTACCATACAGGTAAAGTTATGATGATCGACATTACCGACTGACTGACACTGATTTTAATCAGTTTAATCAGCTCACAAGCTTAGGACCAACTAGTATTTTAACTATCCGTGGTGCCTTACACCTGGACTTAGTCCAGCTGTAAGAGTCTTGTTTCTGTGGAAATTTGTCTACCAGATCTTTTTTGACTCCCGCTTTGCAATGGAGGGAAGTGGATAATTTTCTTCCAACTCCACCTATTTTTATATTTCGATTAAATTCGGACGGGTTCCAAGACAATTAACTTTATCCCGGGACTCGCCGAGGATCAAACGTCGGTGTCATCATGGGACAACACTGTAGATCCTGGCTTACAGGAGTGGCAGTGGTGGGAACGTGTGGCGGGCCAGCCCATACTGATGATGATAAAGTGATGGCAAAATATTCATCCGACCAAATCTCGCACTCGGAGCTTCGACCTATTCCTAAAATGGAACAATTGCTTGAGATAAAAAAATATATTTTCTTGTCCATCCACACCCATGTTTAAGGAGAAAAACAGGAAATTGTCAAGAATATAGGCCCCATTACCATGTTTAGCGACCCGATGTAAAACGACCCCCTTAGGCCCAAGCGCCCGTATGTAAATCCCATCGACTATTTATTGTTATAACACGCATTTCGCTAAGTGATTTTTGAGATTTCTCCGCGAAATATGCTTTGGCATTTTCCTTATACATTGCTGTTAGGGGACGATTGGTATATTTGTATGTTAAATCAATGCATAGTTAGGCTTACTTGGGTCTTTACGGCATCTACGTCAGCCTAAAGGCTTTTTTTCAGCCTAAAGTTTTTTTTAATATATGAATAAAAAACTAGGATAGTGTCAGTTAACTCATATGACGTCACGATACACTCTTCTTTGTGCTTTAAATATTACATTAATTAATAATAAAATGATAAATAAGTAAGTACCTACGAACTAACAATCAAATTCATGCGATAAAACTATCCATTTACAATAAAATAACAAAGAAATTTATTTCGTTTTGAAAATTAATTGCTTTGTGATACGATTGTAATTAGATAACGACGTCTATGAATTTGGGAGTGACTAATATTACCTTTTAAATAAACAGTTTTAACCTAGTATTTATGACATACCTATACTTTTAATTTACCGATTTAAATGACTAAGACTGCTTCGTCAGTAAACGGCATTGTAAAAGGCAACTACATCCAAATCGATGCAATATATTATCAAAAATAACTTGCCGAATGGCGAATAAAACGTTTGTCGTACTATCAAAAAGCTTAGCGCAATAAATTAAGGGCAATATACATGTTAATGGTTTAAGGAAAATCTACATCTTTCCCTTTATACTCGCTACTTTGAGTTTACAAGAATGTGTGACAGCAGGAGTGATATGGATGTGTTATTTTGTAAGTAAAGAAAATGAGCCACGATAATTTAAAACTGGTTTGTACATCTACGTCCTAATAATATTCAACTTCAGAATTAATTTAATTTTTCAATACTTTAAGACTTGACTTTCTATTTGAAAATTATAAACAAATAAATGAAACAGTCATGCCAATAATATAGGTATCACCATTTTTTTTCAATAAATTATATTAAAAAACGGCAATAAAATATATTGTAAAAGAAAAATAATATATTGTAGTGAATACGTGTTGACGTGAATAAGTGGTCGCTGTCTCGTTTCATTGGCCAAAAAAGTTACCAACCAGACTATATTCCGAATCTGTTAGCCAATGTAGCACAAAAACGGTTACGGGGCATCATTATTGTCACTTAAATCAAATGCCACCTCCATCCCTATAAAGCTCGTCTGTCAAAGAGATTCGTACGTGTGAGTTGTCCAGTGGTGTGTGACTAAAAGCATTGTAAATTTCGCACAATCGCCTCCGACTGCGTTGTGGAGCTGGCAAGATGTAGTGCTCTCCGTGCATCCACATTTCAGCAAATTTAAGTGTTTTCAAACGTTTGAATATTGAGGAGGGAACTTCGCACCAATAACTTACTGTTGAATATACTGTTACTCGTATTTTAAAAGTTGTTTTGCCCCAAGAGTGTCTTTAAATGCGATAATATTATTTTTTAAAACGAGGTTTGTCTAAGATATCTGGTGACGTAAGAATTATGTTTATCTTTTAGATTATATTGAGAAAAAGGTAAGTACTGTGTTTCACAGCTTATTGTCACAACCATCAATCCGGTAGACTATTCCAAATGCCACACGGGACTTTTACAAACAGCATAAATTGTAACCCAATCTGTTGGACCGATTTGTTGGATCCCAACCAACTGGCATGGGAATTACTAACCGACTTGCCTCTTGACATGTCAATTGGTATTTTATATTAGATAGGAATCCTACAATTAGGTGCTAAGTTGTGCCTTAGGTTGAAACTCTTCTTCGTTTCTATGTCGCTAACTCTTTTCGCTGTTAAACGTGCAATTCAACTACTTTTAACCTATGAAAATAAGTTCATCCAAGAAGAATTAATTATCAAACACTGCAGAGTTATGTGATAGTTTTAAAAAGAAATATTAGATTTAGAAAGTACACTAAACTAAAACTGAAAATATGAATATGTAATGCGGCGTAAACAAAGCGATAAAAAGCTTACGGCAGTTATAAACAGTTTTATAGTTGAACTCACTTTAGCGGAGTGACGCACCAATCAAAAGTTTACGCTAATGGTACACGCGGTGTTAAACTCATTGAGAGCTAGCTTCAGCCCGCGGCTCCGCCTAGGGTACCTCAATGACACTTAGCATATAGCAATTAGTGATGAATGATAATGACAGAATACTTAGAATCGGATCAGTCAATCCTTAAATTACCCCCAACATACAAACTCGCAATCATACAAACTTCTTTATAATATTAGTTTAGATATTAATAAAGAAACTTGGTGATAAGATAACAATGGATAAAGTTATTTTTTTATACATTTTAACAGCCTTCAAATGATGAGGTTTTATTCATGTATGTTACATATAAAATTTCAAAATTTACTACATTGTTTTAAAAGGTTAAGAAGGTAAAATTCCACTTGTTATATCAGGATCTAGATATAGTAGCCATTAGCGAATAATAAGATCAAAGACGAACCCCCAAATTTATAGACGTTTTATAACTTTATCAAACGTCATATAGTATTGCGCGCTTTTGCTTTGCGCAGTACTATATGAGGATGAATAAAGTTATAAAAAGTCTATAAATTTGGGGGAAGTGTAGGACGGCCCCCCACAAGGTGGTCCGATAGTATCACAAGCATCGCATGCAAGGATTGTGTTGTGTGGAAGTCATTATGAGGGAATAGTCCAGCAGTGGACGTCTTTCGACTAATAAACAAATGGATGAATAGGGGCCATTAATATGGTTAACAGTCTATCTATGTTATATCATCACTCCAATCCTTTATGAGGGAGATAGAAATAAAGTTGCGAGGATACTCGTAAAATAAATCTCAATTTTACGCGACACTGTTGCACGGTTTGATCATTTTCAATCAGATCGATGTATTTATCACCTGAATCCGCCTATCGCGGCCAATCTACCCAGGGTTGTGCTGAACGCTCTTGAAACATATGCATGCATACAAAATTGACTTGGTTCGATTTTTAAAAGTTGTGTTAATAAATAATTTGATTTAGGAATAATTTAAGTAACTATGTTTCAGTACATGAAATGTTGATATGGCAACTGTTAACATTTTGTTGACTTATTGGGGGCAGTCAAAGAGAAAGGTTATTAATTTTATTTTATTTTATGAAAAATGTGTTTTTTGCAATATAATGTGTAATTTTGGTGTAATACTAACCATTATGTGTTCATAAACGTGCATGAGTGTAAGAAAATAAAAGTAGATAGTAATACATTACATTTTCAGTTCTCCCAAGAAGTCCGGTAATTTGTCAGTAAGGTATCCTCAAGCTTACTGATAGGGTTAGGGGTTATTAGGTCTAGTCTACGGATTAGGCCTGCATAGAATCTCCCATGTTTTATATTAAAAAAAAATCATTCCGCTTGACGTTGGCAACATACCTACCCAAAGGTGGGTAGGGGATTTTATCTAAAAAAAAATAACTTTGGTAACCCTATTTTCGCTCGCATGCAAATTCAATTTGAAATATTTGAACCAACCATAATGTTGATTGCTCGTGGCGTAAATACGGTCACTATTAGATTACGTTTAACCTGATCCCGACGTGTTGGGTTAATGTATCGGAATTTTGCATAATTTTGCATACCTTTCAATTAGCGATCCGATGCGCAGTGGATTATAATTACTTCACCTTATTTGTGAATGAAAAGCCGACACCAACAGATATGCAAACAAATAATAATAATACCAACTGTACGGCCCCAATCGAAGCTTGTATTATGGTTACCGTACAATGGACTGGGCGTGATCCCAGTATAAAAAAAATATTCCAACGTTTAGCATGGGTATCCCCTCAATACGAGGGGGGTTGGACTATGGTCTACAACGCTGGCCCAGTGCGGATTGGCGGACTACACATGTATTTCAAAAGCTTCTCTTAGACATGCAGGTTACCTCACATTGTTTCCTTTCACCGTTTAGCAAGTGATAATCATGGTAGGAAAATGAGATTTGCCTGTGTGATGTGTGAAGTCCGCCAACGCGTACTGGGACAGCGTGGTGGACTATGGCCTAATCCCCCTCGCATAGAGGGGAGGTCCATGCCCAGCAGTGGGACATTAAAAAAGGGCTGGAATTATTATACACAAAGTTTGCTATCACCGAGTTTCACGCCCTCGGTATATCAAGAAAGGCCACTACTAGCTGTGCCAAAGTGAACGTAATTGCTAGTAGCTTAAAGCGGCACTTTTATTGCACGCATCTTTTTTGTCTCTCCCAATACAATCCAATATCTATGCCCAACTAATTACACGTTTAGTTGCCACTGATGCGTTACCTCTGCAGATGTCGCGACTAATTAGTCGCGACGGTGCGCGTGACGTTAGCACGTGGCGACGCATTCCGAATCAATTGAACGCCAAAGCGTGCAAATACTAATGTATTTAGTTTGTGGTGTTTATCCCCAATTATAGTGTGTGTGAATTAGGGGCGTTTGTTAACGAAACTGTACCTTTTTATATTAAACCAGCTGTCACCCGCGGCTTCGTCCGCGTGGTATTTAACAAAGACACAACCGTTAGTAATAGCCCGCGCGATCGGCGTGATATTAAGTCGTTGGCTAAAATAAAAGTATCCTATGTTACTCCTTGTTACATCAGCTATCTGCCAGTGAAAGTCCCGTCAAAATCGGTCCAGCCATTTCAGAGATTAGCCGGAACAAACTGACAGACAGACAAAAATTGTAAAAAATGTTGTTTTGGTAAATGTACCGTGTATACATCCAAATGCACTTAGCAAAAAGCGGTTATTTATGTTCAGATGCCGCTTGCGCCAGCCTCGGTGTTCATCCGAGCAACAAGCTGACATAAACAATCAAGCTCTCAGCGAGGCGAATTACAGGTGATAGTACAGCAACGCGAACATTGCCTCGGGCAAGCCATTGAAATTATAATCATGGGTGAGTACGTCTTTAGAGCGAGAGAAGAGCCTCAGGAAGCTGCTTGGTTAGGAGATACAAGCTAATTGGTATTTTGGCAAATTAACTGCTAAATCTGCTTTTCCTACATTGTTCTAACACACCCATAACAATGCACTGCTAAAAATGTAACGGATCTTTTTAAAAAGAGCATCCATGGAGATTCTTGCTCGTTCTTCTCCATAGGAACGGCATTCCGAACGGGTGGTAAAGTTGTAGCTTCGCATTTTGTAACTATTTTGAGGATTCGTAAGTACTGTACTTAATGGTTTACATGGATAAACAATATTTTGATTCCGATTCTGTAAATCGATGATCGAGAAAAGCAGTGATAGCCAAGTTGGTAGAAAACTTGCCTCGATAACGAGGATTGCAGTTTCAAACCTCGGCTCGCACCTCTGGGATTTCATGTGCGAATCTCATTTTCAACCATGATTATCACTTGCAAAACGGTGAAGGAAAACATCTTGAGGAAACCTGCATGTCTGAGAGAACCCGCTAACACGCACTGGGCCAGCGTGGTGGACTATGGCCTAATCCCCCTCGCATTGAGGGGAGGCCCGTGCCCAGCTGTGGGACATAAAAAAGAGCTGGAATTATTATTATTATAATTATTAAATCGATTTACTATAATTAATTGATTGTTTCTGAGTCATCTATATATATTTGATTAGTTATAAATTTAATGAGATTGATGGCCATGTATGTATTGTGTGCAATTATTAGCAATCTCATTAGTGATCGCGTGTCACATGCGTCGATATTGATGTCCAACTGTCTCGTCATAGGAAATGACGTCATACGTACAATTATATTACATTCCTGTGAACTAGTTAGGTAAACGTAATTATTAGTTATCAATCGCAGTGAAATTTGAAGCCAATGACAATTTCAAGTCCAGACCGGCCGTTCAAGGTTGGCTCGTGGCTCACAAGGCTATCAAAAGGATTATGGAGCATTTTTTTATTGACTTAATTATCGCAATTGCGACTTCAACTGCGTTTTTTTTGGTGGGCAGTTGAACCGTGTAATTGTTAATTTAGTTTTATTTTCTTAAAAAATGTGTATTCATCAACGTGCACGAGTGAAGAAAATTGAAATATAATATAATAACTTGACATTATAAATTGTCTCAAGATGTCTGGTAAATTATCTATAGCTTTACTGATATCAGCAATATAAGTTGAGTTATCAAATATAAGTTGAGAACCTACCCCCGGGTTCTCAACTTATATTTAAAACAGCGCCGAAGATTTTATATTTAGAACACGACACTGGCAATAATGGAATTATTTTGTAGCCGATTGACAACATAAAAAAAGAAGAAATGATTACAAATGCGGTATAGAAATGTAGGCTCAAATAAGTAGCATACCGTTTCTGAATCACGCCGTCACAGATTTGGTATGACCCCTACACATTTTTTTTTAATCTTTCAGTACAACCGGCGATGGGATTTTTTCTACACGACCCGACATAATTAATCCGGACAAAATCCTCTATAAAAATAGATTAACAGACGGCCACTCGGACAAATTGTGTATTAATATTTTATGTAGTTCACACTTGCGAACCCTAAGCTATAAAGCTGTCATCGCAAGACAAATGCTCGCACATCTTATGGGTGATTTAAGGGAGGATTATGGGATGCTGTTACATATGTACGACCTGTAGATTTTCGGGAGTAAATGTAGGTAGGTATTATTTTTGTTACTGAAATGGACAGTAGTCAGTAGTTGTAGAGTTTCTCTTCCACCTCTGATTTTACGCCTAAACATACTCCACCCAGGTTCAAATCCAGGTAGGGTCAAACTTCGCGTAATACGCACGCTTGTTTGTACCTGAACCAAAGCCTTTAATTACTTAATATGTAATTATATAAGGTTTAAAAATACTAGTGTAAAATAATTTAACAGGGCCAACTGTAGGTTATAAAGATAAGATTCCCAAGGAAATAAATCAAATTATTGTTTGTTTGAAACGAAACATAATTTACACAATTATTTTATACATCAACATGATTCATATAACTTACTGATTCATCTGTTAAAGTTATTTACACTATTTACACTAATTTTGTTACACCTTATATTATACGTATGTACATACATATAGTTGAATAGAAACATACATTACTATTCAGTTCACTACATCCTACAAATCAATCCACTCAACTGCCGACCGAGGCAATGTCCAGCTCGCTCGAGGCGATTGGTCTAATTAAATGCCTCGTGTCTCGTGACTAGACACAAATGTACATAGAATTGGATTGATGAAGGGTCGTGGGTTCGGTGAATAGGTGTAATATAGTGCTTTGGGCCATTATGAAGCAGTGATCGTCATGTTGGTAGAACGCTTGCCTCGGTAACGAGGATTGCAGGTTCAAACCCCGACTCGCACCTCTGGGATTTCTGGATTTCATGTGCGAATATCATTTTCAATCATGATTATCACTTGCTAAACGGTGCAGGAAAACATCGCGAGGAAACCCACATTGTATGAGAGAACCCCTCGAAAGACGTGTGAAGTCCGCCTACCCGCATCGGGCCAGCATAGTGGACTGTGGCCGAATCCCCCTCGCATTGAGGGGAGGCCCATGCCCAACAGTGGGACGTTAAAAGGGCTGGTATTATTATTTATTATTTGTTTTCAATGTAGAAGGGGGCGAGTCTATTGCCATTATACTGGGCACATTGTCCCTCAATATAAGGAGGATTTAGTCCATAGTCCACCACGCTGTTCCAGAGTGGTTTGGTGAACTTCACACGACTTTCAACAGACGTGCAGGTTTCCTTACGATGTGTGCCTTCACCGTATATCAAGTGATGATTGCAAATGAGAAAATCATTATTGAAAATGATATTAACACATGAATAAAATTACCCAACGTTACAATTCTGATTCCATTGTCAATCCACTGCAAGAAAATTGTGTTAGCAGTTGGTGATAAGTGGTCGTCATGGCGCTTATCTCGTATATCGACCTCATAAGATAGATATTATCAACGGGTGGAACTAAATTATCGACGCACAGGGGTCGTCATTGTTCACTAAATATCTTTGCATCGTAATGGAACCGTTCATAGTGATGGGATTCAACGTATCGATATTTTTGTTACATGTGCAAGTAGCCACGTTTCTTGCAAGTTGGTACTGCTGCGATCACCGTGAGCTCATAAACTTTTTTTTAAGTTACAGTAATGAAAGTGTGTTCCATCTCGCTCACATGGCGTTCTACGATCGCGTCACGATAATGTTAGGAGTACCACACAATTGACGTTTAATTTTTATTCAATTTACAATTACATTACAAAGCACGTGTTTTCTTACAATGCTCTGTAATACCTACTTTCGCACACTCAACTGTTTGTGGATGGCAACTGTGTTAATTAACTAATTTCAAAATTTAATAAATAAAAAAAAAACAATCGTTATTGGCGAATTTACTTTAGAAGCTCAAGTTAATCTGAGCAAGTAATATCTTATCGATATCGAAGTATCGATATTATAACAACTAATCGATAAATACGCCTACACAGCCCACGTATCAGATGTCACCATCTCATATACGGAAACCACATTCTGTTCTATCCGCGTATAATATTCCAGTTCATTCCCCTTTACATCTGGTTTGAACCGGTACAAACCAGTTCAAACTGGCACCGACCGCTTTATTAACTCCTAATGCTGTGTTAGAGCATCGGAGGTCTAGTTTGGATGGTTCTTTCACGCCCCCTAGCTAAATGGACAATAGTCAAAGCTGAATTTCAGGACGACCGAAGGCTGGTAAAGGCTGTCTTTGTTTTCCACGGACATACGGCTAAAGCAGCGTTATAATTAGATATATGGCGTGGATTACCGGGAAACGTTGAAGGAATATTGCCTTTGTTTATTTCTGTAGTGAACTTGATTAGCTATTTGGCTAATTTTGCAGTTCCGTGTTTTGTTGATGAACATTTGGGCTACGAACAATACATTTATCTAGTTATGGTTGTTGCTGTGTTAAAATTCGCTTCTAGAGAACTAGCAGCATACCTGTTAATTTTTAACTTATAAAACTGGCAGCGTGTTCTTCCAATATATACACAAAAAGTTTAAAAAAGTACTTGTACTCACAAAAGTAACTGTTGCAGAAATGTTAAATTCATTTTTTATGTTTATTTCACTAGTTAGTATAAAATAAATCTATTAAAACACATCATGCAAATTTTACCAAAAATATTTAAATATTATTTTTTCTCGACTTATCGCAATATAAATTTATCACCTTAAAACAAAACAATTAGAAGTAGCGAATTTACGCGAACTTCGCACACTAACACCGTGCCCGCGGTACATTTGCATCGGGAAGCAGTTAACGCGGCCATTATTGAAATTTTATGTGAGTTTCATTATTATTCAGTAGACCGCTATTAAAGCACTGGACAAGGGATTAGGGGATAGTTAGTATAGTATGGAGACAGGCTTATCACTTATCTAAGGTTCATCCTTAGCTATGCTTTGACCTAACATAATCTCCTTCAATTTTCTCACTAAAAGTAGAGTTTATCATCTGCTTTTATTATTAGCATCTGCTCGGTAGGAGCATGTTTATTTACTGCTCAACGATCTACTAGGAATTACCAAAAGCTCATTTCATACTTGTCCCTCTCATCCTTGAGTAAGTGAGCAGACATCGCTGAGTTATGTAATGGAAACCTGGTAATTGCTTCCAAAGTGCCAACGTACATAATTTATACAATCAGTAACTTATGTGCCGTGCTCGACATATATAGAAACACCGCTTCCGGTTTCACGTGTATGCGTCGATGATCTCATGTGCATTTATGAGATGATAATAAATAGCTATCTCTAGCTTTGGTGCCAGTTATAACATCTCGTTAATTAACGAGCTTTAGCCAAAACATATCAGTTGAATGTGTACGTGTTATCCGTCAGATTTGTTTGGGATAAGGTTTATTGGTGGAAGGTGAAACAAATATAAACTGGCATTGCTTTGTCCGGTCCCAAGACTTTTTTGCGGGAATCTGAAAACAATCTAAAGTTCTTACAAGACTAGAAACAAATTAAAACACATGCATTTGTGTATATACTATTTTATATTTCTTTGTACCCAAAAAAGATGCTTATTATCCAAATTCCGCAATTTCCCCAATTAATGAGTTCAGCCGGCGTTGGATTTCATTTTAATGGGCGGATTACTTTGACATCGGACGCTTTGTTTTTTAGCAATTCAAAACAGGGCTCCGCGTCGTGCTTGACGTTTGAATCTCAGAGATAAGGCGCACGTAATTGCCCTCGTTTTTTAACTGCTTTATCTGATTCCTCCTTACCGACACATTTCTACTTCAATCTGACCAAGCATGTTGCAGCTACTACACAAATATCAACTCTCACGTTCTAGATTCTAGGTCCCAATTTCCTTGGAGCGTCATCTAGCAGTCTCCCACGTCGTCTACGGGCATCTATCAGGATGGACAACCGTTTTGTTGAATCGTGAATTGGACGTTGGTCCGAGAGTTTTAAATCTGAACGATTTACGCGAAAATAATAGCTCTATAGCAATTCCGCTGGACGAATGAGAGGTTTTTTGTGGATTCCATTTGAAAATTCTCTCTGGTTCGTTTTACGAGTTGAATGGAGTTGCCTTTGTAGGATCTGATCGCTGGTTATTAACTACAGTTTTTATTTATGTTTGAAGCTAAGTGTGATCTCTATATTTAGAAAAACATTTAGAAAAATGAATATAATTGGATATTACTTACTGGGTAAAAATCTCGTTCAGTTTATAATTTTGTAGCAGGCAGAAGTGTAAAATGTTTTATCAGATGACTTTTCCCTACCCTAAAATAACTTTATAATTAGTAGTGCTGTCCTTTTCAAACTCCCTCACTAGAGACTTGATCGGACTATCGCCTGGATCTGACGTTCTGAACTGAGCTCTGTGAACTGATTAACCAAAATCTCATTAAACTCTTATCGTGTAATAGTAATTGTATGAGCCCCGGTGAGCACTCCCGTGTCATATTGAGCCTAAAACCCTGCGAACTAAGCCGTCCAGCCCCAGGAGCCAGCCTAATCCAACTACCGGTATGCCCCATCGGGATGGCCTTCGAACCCATTGGTTTGGCCCACTATTATATGTTAGCTCACATTTAATAAGCCTAGCACACATCATACGCGACAGATATTTATCCTTAAAATCTC
This sequence comes from Pheosia tremula, assembly GCA_905333125.1. Classification (NCBI taxonomy): domain Eukaryota; kingdom Metazoa; phylum Arthropoda; class Insecta; order Lepidoptera; family Notodontidae; genus Pheosia; species Pheosia tremula. The sequence continues at coordinate 7,231,686 of HG995416.1, read as the reverse complement.
ATAAACAAGACCAAACCGGCATTGTGAGAACACATACTAAACTGAAATAATAGCCCAATTGTAGCAATTAAGACTATGCCTCCAATCTAAAAGCCCAAAAACGTGACAGAAATAGAAATATATAATAATAATTCCACTGCTGGGCACAGGCCTCCCCTCAATGCGAGGGGGATTAGGCCATAACCCACCACGCTGGCCCAGTGCGGGTTGGTAGACTTCACACATATTTCGAGGAGTTCTCTCAGACATGCAGGTTTCCTCACGATGTTTTCCTTCACCGTTTAGCAAATGATAATCATGGTTGAAAATGAGATTCGCACATGAAATCCCAGAGGTGCGAGCCGGGGTTTGAACCTGCAATCCTCGTTACCGAGCCAAGCGTTCTACCAACTTGGCTATCACTGAAATAGAAATGAATTATATTAACTCAAGTAATGACATCTTCATAACCCATTGACCCTAACACCTTAGGCAAAAAGCACCTCACCGTCACAAATAAATATCAACCATAATGATTGATGCTCCGCTATCATTATCCAGAAACTTATCCCTTACCTCTTTTATCCTTAGAGTATACAAAATCACTGACATTACATCATTAATCTTGTCTGTGTATGTAAATTTCGTTGATAAATCGTCGGTCAAGCGTCTCTGGACCTCGTCCATTATTTTAGGTTTAGTGGGGTCGGTCGTTTGTTACTGCTGGTTTGATTTTATTAATGTTTACATTTTAAATTTACGGTAATTCGATTTAGTACTTTGGCGGAAAGGGGAAGATCTTCCAGCCAGGCGGGCCGGCCGCTATGCCCCGATGGTTGTTGTAAGGATTTTGTTTTGTATATATGTTACGGGCACTGAAAGCTCATAGCGCGTTTCAGTATTTTATGGACAATCGTCTTTCGTTCTGAAATGTCGTCTGCAGCGCCATCTATGTAGCTTGTGGTGAGGTTGCAGAGGTCGCTCTCGTTTTTAATGTTTTTGTAATAATTTGTAATTATTATAATCAAATTAACGCCCCATCCATCTCGGCTCTAAATCTGATTATGCTTTATAAAGTTTTAGTACCTAACTAAAAACTTTGAAGTATGTTCCTTGTTGTGAGCTGTCTGGCGATTCATGTAGCATTACATTTTTTTAGTTATCATTTGATATAACTTACTAGAACTAATCAGGTTCACTGAGCCATGCAGGCTTCCTCACAATATGGTTCCATTAACTGTACAAGCAAGTCATAATCACGGTTGCAAATGAGATTAGCACATGAAACCTAAAAATCCCAAAGGTGTGCGCTAGGGCTTAAACCTACGACTCTTGATTCTAAGGCGAGCATTCTACTAACTCGGGTATCACTGCGCTAACTAAGACAATACATATAGATTTTTTTTATCGATAATCACATCTATTTATCGATATATTCAACATTCTCTACACATGTAGTTATACAATAGCCCGCGGCTCCCCTCGTCCTGAAGGCGGCAGGGTCACTGTACTTTGACACAGCCCCGTCGCCAATATTGGACTAATATTGCACTCGGATAATCCAATTAGTACCACTGTCGGTATGAATGGACTGTCTCCTTTGATGTTGCGTGTGTCAATTTGGAATTCGGAATATTCGAAGTTACTTAATACCTTAGTATGTCATTGAAATTGAAAATTGTATTATATAAGACTTGACAATAATAGTGTAAAATATTTTAATAGGGCCACTTTATAACCTACTATAAAAATAACATATCGAAAGAAATCAATCAAATGATTAGACATTAAAAAGTGACACCCTGTAAGTTTAAAAAAATTAAAAATTATTCACACCATTATTTTATACATCAACGGGGTCCATATAACTTAACGATTCATCTGTAAAAATATTTTACAGTATTTTTGTTAAACCTTTTATATAATGATGAAGATTTATAGCTATTTATTCTATTAAAAAGTTTACTAAACTGTTTTTTTTTAATAAAAACAAATTATGGCAGTTTTAAAAAAAAATATTTACTACATACAACCTTGATATTTTATTTCTTTAACACTAAAGTATTTTTTTAACTATTATTACGTAGTATTTTCAATAAAAAAAAACAAACATTCGCTAAATATTCTCACGCCTATAACATTAGCAAATAATTACAATAGTAACACAACATAAATGTGATAAACGACGCAAATCCACTCAACTGTGGAGACGCGTGTGCGCGGACTTAAGTTTAAAAAATAAAATAACAAACCCATGAATCAATTTTAAACTTTAAAGCATTACAGTCAAGCTTTATCATCGCTTGAGGGTTCAGAGTACTAAATCAAAATATAGTTTAAACTATAGGGCGTTCTCAAACAAGTCAACGGTTGTTACGCAATGTTAAATGGTTTCCATAACACTATATTGATTGCGCATCAGCGCACAAGAAAATATTATAAATTTTATTTTAATATGGGAACGCGTGTTGTTGAATATTAATGGTAATTTAAAATATGTGAGAATGTTTACATTATTTGAATTAGGATGATAATGTCGTAATTTAATAATGGAAATGACAAATAATATTAAATTAATATTGCCAGACGAACACACTATTATGGTCACAAACGAAGCAGCCCTTGTATTACGGTTTTCGTACATTAGACTGGGCGTAAACCCCAGTATCTAATTACTTAAGTATATAAATATTAATCGTCTATAACTCGGGTATAAACATTCGTTCTCATCACACAAAGTTATGTCACTGGGATTCCAATACAGGACCCTGAGTAAAGAAAGCAGGATGACTACCAACGGGTGACAAACCCTAAATTGGCACCGTATTTTGCCCTGGTCTGAGAGCAACTGGGTTCGGCCTTAGTCAACTGCATACAGTTGACTAAGGACCAAGGAGGTTTGTTACCATAGTAACCATAATACAAGCATTGCAAAGTTTGTGACCATACAGGTAGCGTATTTTGTCTAACTATATTTACTCATTATCATATTAAAATGTGCTTGCATAATTTTTCGTCGGACTTTATTAATTAACCAACATTGAAAGAAAACTTATTTTACATATTTTATCGCGTTTATTTTATGTTTTTACGTTCCCGATGACGTTTCGGCTGCTTTACAGAAACCATGGTCACTGGAGGAATGAGGTGTTGACGTCCTAGTGTCATAGTATGAACAACGACTATATATAGTTGTTGTTTGCGATACAATCTGTAAAAAAGCTTTATTTCAATGTATTCGCGTAAATATAAGAAATCAATAACCAACACCTAAATTTGAGTAGGATTGAGTATGTTTATTAGCCATATGTATAGTATTCTATGTACATGTAAGCACAAAGTGAAACCGAACCAACTTATCTCCGATTCGGTCCATCGATCACTGTCAGCGCTAATTCCCGCACCCCGAGATAGCGCAGTTAAACATTCCGTACGCGATGTTGGCGGAATGTATCACCTTATCCGGGGAATTGTTTTTGAGTGGACAGTATAGTTCTGGGTTAAGTGGGATGGAAACTCAACAATCCTGATGGCGTGTCGATAGAAAAATACATTTATTTTTTACATATACAGAGTGAAATAGAAGAGGAATACTAAGCCTTAAATCTGAGTGTTTTTAGCGCATTTCATCTTTATGTAAAGCCAAAATATCGAAGTCAATTAACAAAAAAAAATGCTTGCGACAAATCACTATTGACATTTTATTGAGACCTAAATTAATTTTAACCGACTTCAAAAAAGAAGGAGGTTCTTAATATGACTCTATTTTTTATGTTTGTTACCTCAAAACTCCGTCATTTATAAAGCGACTTTGTTTTTTTATTTAAATCGACATATCTAAATTCTGACTTCACGCAGGTTAAAGGTTATTATACCCTTACTGGATCATTCTGTATAACGCAAACGAAGAATTAATACCTATATATTATTTAAAGAATATAAACTTATAAACTAAATGGAAAAAGCTACCAAAATTTGTAAAAAAATCGCATCATTGAAATCAACCCTTAACATAAATATTAATCCACTGCCTATTTACATACATATAACAACCAACCTCGTCCTAGTCCTATCTCCCACTTAACTCTTTCCCAAAACCTTATCTGCCTAATTAGCACAACGGTGTACTACAGAGCATAATGACACTCGTATCTGGCAAACGCTAATACCTGTTCGACGTGTCGCCTCGTGCCGCGTCGCGTCGCGTCGCATCGCATCGTATCGCAATTAGCGTAAACGGTTCGCGCCGCCGTCGGTACAAAGCTCACTTGATCCGTGTTTCAGCTTTGCGACAGACCAAATCCGACGTGGATATTTGATGATCTATATTGACTGGATGTGTTAATTTAAAATTGATGTGATACTTATTGAATTAGTGTTAGTATACAAAAAAAAAAACAAAAAAAAACTCGACTGTAAAACACTTCACTGAAAAGATAAAAACAAGCTCTACAATTTGATTTTAGGAATGTAGAATGCACAATGCTTATGTTATTTGTTTGATATTCAAATAGTTGAATGATATAAGTTATTGCAGGCGGTACAAACAATTACAGACCAAACACCAAACCAAACGAATTTTGGTTATTTGTTGTCTCTGCCTACACTATGTCACTTCCCCAACGAAGACGAATAAAGAATCGAAATAAAGACACGTCATATGTGAAAATCCACCAAGCTGTTTCTTTGTAGAGCGTGCCAAAAAAATTACATACATACACTAAAAAATACATTAGCCTCCTTGTTGCGCAGTCGGGTAAAAATACCGCCTAACAAAGCCATCAACTAACTATACGGTCCCAAACTAAGCAACGCTTGTATTATGGACACCGTACAATGAACTGGGGGTGAATTCTTGGGTACAAACATTCGTGCTCATAACACAAAGTTTGTCACTACCAGGATTCGAATCCGGAACCCTCGGCACAGAAAGCAGGATCACTAGCAACTGCGCTAATCAGGCCGTCGAATGACAAATTTAAAAAAAAAAACTACAGGCACTTCCAGTAATTAATCTTTATGTCGATGTAGTAATGTATTTACGACTACACAGTATTCACGGGCATCTATCAAAATTAAATTTTACAGGATTTTGGGCTTTAAATCTTCGCTGTAAAGGATTGGATTGTTGCACTGTTTGTGTAATGTCGGACAGGTTTAAATATTTCCAGTTTATTGGACGTGACAAATCCTATGTTTTTAGTTTGTTTTGTTACCGTTCATTGTTGGAATAGAGTGGAATATTTTGAATGGTTACTATTGAAAAACCTAAGTTTTTGAGGAAAACATTTCTTTTGTGGAGGCCTACATTGGAGCACATAATAATTGATAATTTAAATATTTTTGAAGCAGTGATAGCCAAGGTGGTAGAACGCTTGCCTAGGTAACGAGTACCGTAGGTTCAAAACCCGGCTCGCACCTCTGGGATTTTCATGTGCGAATCTAATTATCAACCATGATTATCACCTGCTAAACGGTGAAGGAAAACATCGTGAGGAAACCTGCATGTCTGAGAGTACCTCTCGAAAGACGTGTGAAGTCCGTCAACCCGCACTGGGCCAGCGTGGTGGACTATGGCCTAATCCCCCCTCGCATTGAGGGGAGCCCGTGCCCAACAGTGGGACATTAAAAGGGCTGGTATTATTATTATTATATTTTTTTTTTTCTTCGTTTAAACCTTGGCCATTTTTTATGCGGATGCCAGCGGAAATCTTTCCGTAGATGTCATAAAAGGCGACTAAAGGAATTAAACTGGATTTTGATTCCATATCTGTTTAGGATATTTTTGAACAACCCCTCGTTGAAGAATTGTAAATAATGTTAAGCTGGTCGTATGAATATCGATTGTACAAAATATCTCACAGACTAGGCATTTGTGATAGATTTAAATGTAATACAAATTGCGTAAACATATCAATCGTCGAATTCAATAAGTAATATTGTTTCAAACAAAAATCTAATTTTTGATGTATCACGGACACGCGCCGCGGTCGTGACGGATCGCATCCGGACGATCGACTATGAATGATAACTCAATGATCTCCGAATAGAATATTAGATTACGGTATTTGAACTTTATTGCATTGATATAAGAGTATCGATTTATCACTTTGAAATATACAAAAAAAAAAAAGTTGTTTTGGTAGACAGTTACCGGACTATGTTTATACAGTTCAGTTTTCTATAATACATACACATGAACATTTTTCGGATTGAAGGCTTCATCGTCAACCTCCCTTGAAGTTAGTTTTTAAGCTTTTCAACACGACGATAAGACACTAAGTAAATATAATTTAGATTTTCCTCCATATATTATTTCTTTAGTCATCACAAAACAGAGAGAAGTATAAGTACCATGCTCAGAATACATAACCGCGATTAATCATCCTAACTAAACTATTAGCACTATAAACTCAAGATAAACTTAAGCATCAAAGGCCCAGCCGTCACAATGGTACATCCATTTGAGCCTCTGTTCAGAACTGTCAAACATTTAGAGCGTAGCAATACGTATGTAAATTTAGTCCCTTCGCACAGTTTATTGTTATGGCAAGATGCCCCGAAACGCCTCTCAATAGGCGTTCAAGATGTTTGTGACACACAGACGCGGATAATCGCGAGCGGCGAGTAGTAAATATACTCAGAATAGCTTCCAAAGTGGCAGCAAGTGCAGCCTTTGAATTGGCAGAAAAACTTTTGGGTTGTTCAATTTTTTTATTTTAACTTCATATTATTCACTCGTTTATTTTGCTTTTAACAATAAGTGGTGTACAGATTAAATCATTGTAATCGACTCTTTATGTAATTTCGCTATTATTTTGTACACCAAATTTCTTTAAGACAATGGGAATCTGGATATGAGTACACTATCACAAAATGTTGCAGTCCTTATTGTTACCAGACATCAATCATTATACTTACTTGAAAAGCGTCCAAAAAACTTGCAACTGACCAAACACATTTTATGTTATTTTACTTCAATTATTCTACTTTCTACATAAAGTTATGAGTTGAAATAAAACTAATCTTACTATCACTGTGTCAGGAGGTGAAGACCTTAAGACACAGTGAGCACTTTCTGCATAGATCAGACCGCAAACAATAAATAAACATGAGGGTACCCCAATTCAAACTATGACAGTACGTCAAGCACCTTAGTCCTCCTGTGATCGTGGTCGCTGTAAACCAGCCGAAACGTCGGGAACGCAAAAAACTTATAAGAAACGCGATCAAATCCGTAAGACTCGATTTATTTTATTGTGTAGTATTCGCGTAAATATAACAAATCGATATAAAGTTATGAGTTCTAAAAATTGTTAGGTTACCCAATCGATAGCGCAATGAGTTTAGTCATGTAGCGAACCGTGTCTAAGTGCTTCAGAATCTCTATTGCAAATGTTAGTGAAATTCAAAACAGGCCGTTTGCACGTCAACGAGTGGAAGCCATTCAGCATTTATTGAAGTGATTCTACTGAATTTCCGATTTTATAGCGACGCTAAATGTTCTCTAGAGTGTATCATTATTGCAATATTATTGGGGATTGAAAGCAAATTGATTGTATTTAATGTGATTATGTAATTCTATACAATTTACATTTTGTGCTTAAATTACTATATGATAATGGTATTACTATCGCTGGCAAAGTTCTAGATCAGCCTCTAGGACAGATAATGCTACATTATTAACAGAAATACCCCTATTTCTGTTATATATTTTTTTGCAGATGATCTGTTAATTTAATAACCTACTCATCTGTCAATAATTTTACTTAAAAATTCCACGAAGATATTATATTCTGCATTATTATGTCTTCAAGTATTTTTATACCATATACCATTTCTCTTTTTCAATATTAATTAAAACGTTGTTACAAAACCCTCAACAGCAATCCAAACTTCCATTTGATACAAATGATTTGTACTCACCAAAGGACTTCTATCATCTGATACTCAACAATGTTTGGCAAACACAATCAATTCCCTGCTCCTTCAGTGACAAATATCAAAACGTTACCAGAAACTGTTCCATTAGTCAAATTAATTATTTACCATCTCGCAATTTGTCCTTTGACCATAGTGTGGCTGTAGAATAATCTCGCTAAGAGCCAAGTTGTCGATGGCTTTGGGTTTCCACCTTGGATTTATAGTTTGACATCTCTGTAAGGGTCTATATACCTTGGGAATGAACGTGTGTAAATAGGGATTTTGGTTTTGATATACTGTATCATTTAACAAGTTACAAGTCGTCTGAAGATTTGAGTTGTAGAGTCTCTAAGTCACTTCTTGAATGATGGATGTGCCCAGATTTTAACCTGGTCGCATTCATGATTACCATAGGTACACACATAAAATTACGATTGTATCCGTTGATAGACTTGAATAAATGTAGAGTCTAGATGTCAAAATCATGCAAAATGATGATCTGCGGTGATGTGATCTATTAGTGTCTGCTTTACCATGTCTCGATTAACCCTATCCACAACTAATTTGACAGATGTTCTATACACATTCTATCAAATAAGCTGTGCATATAATTTATCAGACATTTGTTTACCATAATACTGTTTTAAAGCTTAATGGGAGCTCCTTTTTTAATTATTTTTTTTGTCTTCATACTATATATTTTACCCCCTTTAGTGTCGAATTTATCTAGGGTACCCATAGAATATATCCTTCATGTTTCAAATATCTAGGTCCAAGCCCGGGTTAGGCTGTGCGTTTATTTCAGTCAGTGCTAAGAATTTTATAAAATAATATATTTATTGGTAGCTGCAACTTTAACCCAATTAAATATATTACAAAATCCTACAAAATCGACAACAACCTAACTGAATCCCTATCACCAGGCAATTTGATACCCACTGCATTTGTAATCCGTCTGCCACGAACAATACGCCAGAATACATTAGCTTGAAGTCAACAGCAAAACCGCGATACAGGACAAGAAAGGGGGGTACGCCGCGCCCCCCCCCCCCCCCCCCCCCTAGCCCCCAGCTCTGAAGGCATTGCACTACTAGACCGAATTAGGAACGGTGGAACGGACGGATACAATAGTTTTGTCTTGGATGACAAATGGTATCTAGTTTGTGTGAGATTTTGATATTGCGTTTTAGTTTTATTTGATCATTATTATTAGCTACTGAATAGAGCTCAGAGCTGCTATCTTTGCTCTTCTTATTTAATGCGACCTATACTTGCTCTGATATGTTCGTTTGCATCGTGTTTCGTTTACAGCAATCAACGCATCGAATGCGTTAACGCAAACACCCTAATCAATATTAATATTATTGCCTAATTATTATAAAACACGACACGTAGAGTCTGATTAAACATAGCCTAGCAATTGGTTCTCTGGAAATGTAATTCTACACAGACCTTTATTATATAAAGTCATATTATAAACATAGATATTTAGTTTTATTTTCCACCACATTGTGAATAATTTCCGCTATCACGATCCCCGAATGCAATATCACAAAGAATGAATAGCATCAGTCATCGTAATCTCAAATTGCTTTTCAAACACGAAACTTTAAAAAGGAATCTATGATTGAATCAACACACGATAAATCGGGGCGCTAAGGGGACCTTATTGTTTGAGCAACAAGGATAAAAAAATTTAAGTTACGTCTTCTAGATACGACACGGCATTTAACTCGCTGGTTTTGCGAAACCGTTTGTGTTGCTTTTGTGATTCCATTATCCCATGGGAATACTAAAATTTCTCGAGATAAAAAGTACCTTATATGTTAATTTAGAAACCGTACAGCATTATTGCGTGGTTCGATTTTAGAAACGTGTAAACAAAAAAATCTATGGAAACACACAACCAAACCCATCTCAGAGGAGTTCGGTGTTGCTGGCTTCTTTAATTATCGATCAAATTGTTTGATTTATAATTGGGAATGTTGACAAGCCGAGTGTCAGTGGTGGGTTCCTCTTCGCCCATTTATTGGATATTGTTTAGTCATAAGTGAGTTCAAGCTACAGAGCCAAATTGATGGGCAGAACCGCGGCCTAAAGCTAGTTCCAAATGAACAGAAAGTGTCGTATCTAGTTGAAGGTATATATTACTTTAGTAAATTCTATTGTGCCCAAAGCAATATTGAGTGTGAGTGTAAGGGCAAGTAATTGTGAAGATGTCGTCGGATTACCGCGACCCCGGCCCGGCCCGGCCCGGCCCGGCGCGAGGGGACACCGGGGATAAGTGATACATCAGTGTCGGGTCGTGTTCAATGGTGATGCTGTTTTGTACCGCCACCGCTTTTGGGGAGGCATTTTTGAGATCAAGTACTTATGATATTGTGTAAATGTGGACTATAGATGTTTTTGTTGAAATGAAACTTTTAAATGGATGTGTTTTTTTATAATATCGCCAGACGAACACACCGACTATACGGTCCCACACTAAGCGACGCTTGTAGTATGGGTACCGTACAGTGAGGTCGTATCGAGTATAATACTTATATAGATATTAAACATCCATAACTCGGGTACATACATTCGTGTGCTCATCCCACAAGTTTATCCCTACCAAAATTCAAACCCGTGACCCTGAGAACAAAATGCAAGGTCACCCACTGAGCTAATCGTTCGTCATTTTGTAAATAAAGCTTACTTAGTTATTTTATATGTTTAACTAAGAATATTATTGTAAATATTCAAGCTCATAAACCATTCTTATTTGTTAATAAAAGTAACTTTCCTACCCCGCCCTTCACCATGCCCCGCATTCCTAGGGCGCGACACAGCGGTAGTGGTCAAACTATAGTAATATAAAATATGATATTATAATTTTTATTAAAATAATATAAGTAATTGTAATATTTACAAACTAATATAACTTAAAAAGAGTATAGAAAAGCTACAAAATGTGTAAAAAATTTGGCCCATGCGGTAGCGTGCCCAAGATGCTGGCCGCATTTCCTCGCTGAATAGCCAAAGCTACTCGCTGAGCGAGGAAATACCCAGCCCTTGGGTCGCCGGTTGCGTCGACCAATCTTCTAGAAAGATTTTCGAGAAAATGAATGGTGCTTGGGCCCCATGGACCTAGGGTCTAAACGTGATCGTTATAACCTACTTGTTAAACCCTAAAAATATTTTACACTATTTTTTGTTACACCTTTTATAAATCATCTTATTTGCTCCTTGTATGCGCTCCACCTAAATATTCATTTTACTCGGTACAAAGGACCAAAATATGATTAAAATGTGTAATTCTCGATTGCGAATATATAAACACAAATAATATCAGTATTATTGACATTATCATTGAAATAGCCAAGTCCCTTTGTTTGCTGAAGGGGAAATAATTAGAACAGATCGGGACGAGAGCGCGGAAGGAAAAAGAAACAATAATTCATCAGGTAGGCGGCGAGAGAGGATGCTGCGAATTTTACAATAGGCTGTAATGGCGAGGTTCCAGTGCAAGCGGCTAACCCCCAAATTTATAGAAAGTTACAATGGATTATAATGAAATTATAACGAACTTTCCAGGGGAAAAAGTGCGTTATAATAGCAATTAATAGCAAAATAGTTATATATAAATTTGTGGGTAAGAGTTTCATATTTGTCTCAAAAGATGTCGTAAACGTCAGCTGGAACTTGACACAATAGGCAGACCACTATTTTTGGCATGTGTGCATTTCATTTAGTTGAAAAGTGGGTATTCTAAATGTAATCCATATAGTTTTATTTATTATACTTGATTTATTTCTTATTTTCACAACTTTATCTATCTAACTGGTTTCTGTACGAGTTGCCGTCTTTATCGTGTGTTCTCTCTTTTCATACCTCTCTCACCTATCAACCCATCCCTTTCACTCCTTATCCGTTCCTTTTCACTTCATACTCCATACATTCCATTACATGTCATGCATTTTACGTTCTATTCAACTAATGTTCCCACATACATTTTTTGAGTAATATTTTGAAAATTACAGACAATTTCGTTTTATGGTAGAAATGTGTGTAAAATAACTTTCATAGTAGATTAGGTTAAAGGCAAGTAGAATATAATTACATACAAGCAGTTGATATTCCTTTTTGTCAAATAATTTTTCGCTACACATCGCTTAGCTTATTGTATAGTCGTTTCCTTAGATAGCTTTTATCCAAGAACGACTGGGGAGTAGGGACGAGGCAAATTAGCAATTATATTATAAAAAAAAAATCATTGCCCAGCGTTGTTTTAAAAGCGGTGTCGTGTGCTTTATTTTATTTTAGAAATCCGATATCCTGTAATAAGGGTGGCGCGTATGGGATCTCAAATGGGTGTGTTATTTTTTGTTGTTATTTTCATGGTAAAAAGCAAACATTTTTTTTATTTTTATTTTAGCCTTTATTTTTGATACCATGTAAGACTATTATGGGTTTAATAATGTATGATGATATTTCCATAGCCCATCTGATATCCCTCTAATCCCTCTAATATTTTAAATGTGAAAGTTTGGATGGATGGAGGTTTGTTACTCAATCACGCCAGAACGGCTGAACGGATTAGGATGAAATTTGGCACAGAGATAGATTATAGTCTGGAATAGCACATAGGCAAGCACATACTTTTTATCACGGGTAATACCGCGGGGTGCAGCTAGTATATAATAAAATGGAATGATGTTGATGTTCATTGGTAAGTCTATCCCTAGAGAACGGCTGAACCGATTAAGGTATTTTGTTTTAAATGTTCATCAAAAGATTAAAATAAAACGCTGTCCAGAAAATTGGACAATTGTGGAAAAAATTGTAAACCTTTTTTTAACAGGACAACGTGTACCGGGACAACTAGTTAAAGTTTGTTTACAAAAATGTCAAATGCAATCAATACTCAACCAACAAAATTATACAAATGAAATCAATACTGAACAAACAATATTACATTCGAATCGAAACGTAATCAGTAACCGTTTAATTCACCACAATTTGTATCCACTACAAAGTTCATCAATCAATCAAATGTGTCCACGAAAAATACAAAATATCTCATAAAATTTGTAACAGCTCACAATGATGTATTGCTGAACGCTTATACATATTCAAGGGACCGACTCGCTCAAGGGTCATGGATGGTACTCCAAAATGTCTCAGGATTGAGACAGATGGCTACCATTGAGTGTATCCTTGAGAGATAAATAACGCTATAAGTAGGGTGATAGCTATTTAATGGCTTGCCATTGTAATATTATATATACATAAAAATAATTAGTACGAGCAATTGAAGCTTTCAAACTAATTTGGTTGACATCTTCAATATCATTTTTAATTAGAAAATTAAAAGAATTTACGATGGTCAGGACGTCAAGTGCACGATTATTCGTAAGCTAACCGTATACTTTATAGTCTACGTATTTACACATTTTGTATAGAGTATCGAAAGTTTTAAATATACCAGCCGCTAGAAGCGTTGTTCAAGTCTCCATACAAAATTTGTTAATAGTATAAAAGGTATATTTTTGATTACACCAAACAAATTTCAAAGGTTTTGTTAATGGAGAGAATATATATATGTTCCTATGGTGAAGAACGGGAAAGAAACTCCATGGTTGCTCTTTTTTAAAAAGATCTTTACATTTTTGAGAACTACATTATCGGTATGTGAGAACAATGTAGTTACGGCTAAGCAGACTTTAGAAGCTGGTTAAAAAAGTACCAACTATACGTATATGATGTCATTTCAACAACTAGCATATCAATTTAACTAAAGTGATTAAAAATCAAAATTCAAATCTCCAAACACAATAAAACTGCGTAGCTATACAATAATACAGGCTGATTCAGAAAGGGTATATAATAATAATACCAGCCTTTTTTTATTGTCCCACTGCTGGGCACGGGCCTCCCCTCAATGCGAGGGGGATTTGGCCATAGACCACCGCGCTGGCTCAGTGCGGATTGGCGGAATTCAAACATCTTTCGAGGGGTTCTGAGACATGCAGGTTCCCTCACGATGTTTTCCTTCACCGTTTAGCAAGTAATAATCATGGTTGAAAATGAGATTCGCACATGAAATCCAGAAATCCCAGAGGTGCGAGCCGGGGTTTGAACCTGCGATCCTCGTTACCGAGGTAAGCGTTCTCCCAACTTGGCTATCACTGCTGAAAGGGTATACTCTTTCTGAATAACTCTGTATATATTATATTTTTGTAATTTAGTATTTTGCATACGACATGCGATGACACGGCGCGGCGCGTGCGAGCTGACGTTTCGCGGGGATTAAATTTATTTTCAATCTTTACTCTTGATTGGTATAACAGATTTACGTTTCATTGTTACTACACAATATGCTTAAATGTTTGGCAGTATGACGAATTTTTAAATTAACTGGATAAATAATTTAAAATTGTGTTTGAATAAACGCTATCAAAAATGTATAATAATCTAATCTATTCGTAATAATGGCTGGATGCATACCCACTGCAATGCCTGGCGATTAAACTGCTAGATGTCATAAATGTATGGGAAAATGTTCCTGTGCCACCCCACAAGGCAGGAGAAGGACCACCCTGGTTTTAGGTCGCTCCAATCCTCCTCCAGTTGAATGTGGTCACCGTGGGGATTTTAGTGGGTAAGAATCCTACATAACCCGGCCCTCTCCCACACAGGTGCCGGGTATCATTCAAAGATTTCCACCTGGCAACAAGTATACATATAAAGAAAAGAGCTTGCCGCTCCGCTTGCCTCTGCCGGCATTTGCGGGTATCGATGAAGATATTCTCACGCAAAAAGGACGCTTATAGGCCGCGCACTTGCTTATTATTAAGGCAAGTTACAAGAGCAGCGTTTGCCTCGGATGAGCGATGCCTGTACACTCAGTCTGCATCTGACTATTAAATAGCGTACTTAAAAAAGTCTTCTAACATCTTATTGATTTCTTATATCTACGCGAGTACTACACATTGAAATAAAACTAATTTTACAGATTTAATCGCGTTTATATTATGTTTTTACGTACCCAGTCCTCCCGTAACCATGGTTGGTATAAAGCAGCCGATGCGTCAGGAACGTAAAAACATAATATACACGCGATAAAAACTGTAAAATTAGTTTTATTTCAATTCCAACATCTTAATAATTGTGTTATAGATACCATACAATGGTATCCAATAAAAAAAATGGCGGAAAAAAACAGAAGGAAAGTCCTTATAAGGGCCAGCCAGTGTCCGGGGCAGTTTGTCTTCATTGAGGACAGGTTTATGGCCGGGGGCGGTAAATAATATCAAGGCGAGAAAACGTCATGCAACATTCATACGTGTTATTGGATATGTACAGGGTGCTTTATTTTAGTTTTTTTGATGCTACCAATTTTTTTTTTTTTTGGTTTTATGTTATACATAAAGTCCTCTATGGTGGATTTTTAAAACTAGAAATTAATTATGTTATTCATAAAAATATTGTTCTTATTTCCATTTGGAATCTACAGCCGTATTATAAGCCTTGAGAATTCGCACTTGTATTTTTTTTATAAGTTCATCTAGTTAATTAAATATGTACCATTTTTAGTAATAGTTAATTTTAATAGCAAATAGGATGATTTTCTCAATAAGGATATGGCTATCGTATTTTTAAACGTCAATAAATTTTGACATATTAAAAAAAACTTATTTTACTGATTTTATGTTTCCAACATTTGGGTTTACGTAAAAACATAAAATTAAGGCTATAAAATCTGTAAAATAAGTTTTATTTCAATGTGTAGTATTCGCGTAAATATAAGAAAACAATATTTCACTTAATAATTCGTGTTCTAATTTCAAATTCATTGTTTGTGGGAATTTCACCACGATACACTGCTAGCCAGATTTAATATAGGGACATTAAAGTAACATGCTGTATATGAATGAATATGAGTGGATTCCCACAAATACCTCTCGGCGGCATGATCACAGCTTCTATTGGGGCTAACAAGAGTTATAGTGGGACAGCTGGCGCCGATCGAAGAAACACTCTGTTACTCCAGTCATAGTAGGGAGGTAGTGGTAACCTAAAGTGATTGTGGTCACTAGTATTATTGTGCCCACGTTGGGCAGGAATTTTGGTCATCTTTACCAATAAAAAAAAACTAAACTTGATTACATATGCGCAGGTTCGAGACTTAGTACACCCTTTATGGATAAAATACCCTATGCAAACACAATATACTGACTTAGTTAAAACTTAGAACCATAACTAAAATAATAGTTTTCAAAATGTCCACCGATTTAAAATTTTAAACTCTGGACGTCAAAGCTAACCGTGTACTTTATAGTCCACGTATTTAGACACATTGTATGAAGAATTAAAGTTTGAAATACTGTCCGCTAGAGGCGCTGTTCAATTTGCCAAACCATGCCAAACTATAAACTATACGGGTAGCTTACTAATAATACATATTGTACGTCAAATGCGAGATTATTCGTAAGGTAACAGTATACTTTATAGTCTACCGTATCTAGACATGTTGTATGAAGAATTGAAAGTTTTAAATACCGCCCGCTAGAGGCGCTTTTAAATTCTCCATACAAAATGTCTAAATACGGTAGACTATAAAGTATACAGTTAGCTCGCACTTGACGTGCTAATCGCCATTTAATACGTACAAATTAAACAATTACTTAAGTGACACAACGATACAGATGGAGTACTTGTCCAAATAAATCCATTATTAATTCCCTAACGAACCGGTATGATACATTGCATTATAATAATGAAATGTATCCAAAAAAAAATATATTCACCCACGCCATTATGTGGAGTTTCACCCCGAAATGCGGTTAAATGCAACTATTTGGGGTAAATTGGAGATAGAGGGAGATTTAATCTAATCATGCGACTAGAGACGAGACATAATCGAATATTATGATCCGTTTTAGTTTTTTTCGTGCGGGGAGAAAATGTGTTTACCGGTTTTTTTTCAGATTGATGTACACCGCGCATTATTGAATTAAAGTAAATAAATATCGCCGGACAAACACCAACTAAACGGTCCTACTACTAAGCAACACTTGTATTATGTGTACCGTACAATGGACTGAGGGCGAACCCAGTATATATTACTTATATAGGTATTAAACATCCATGACTTGGGTATAAACATTCGTGCTCATCACACAATGTTTGTCCCTACCAGGATTGAACCCCGGGACCTTCGGCATAGAAAGCAGGGTAACTATCAACTGAGCTAAATAGGTCGTCAATTTTCGTCGTCAGTCGTTTTGTAAAAAACAAAACTAATGTATCTATAAAGACGCTTAGTAAAGGCTGTCACAAAAAATGGAAATCATTAATAGTCCTTGGTTAAAAAGTAAAGCTGGAAATATGAATTAATGGAAATTTGAACGAAAGACCTATAAAAACATTGTATATTCACAATAAAAATAATCATTGCGTATCTCATACTCTCTAAGCCCCACAAATAAAAAACTCCATTACATATCTCTATTACCGCTACATCTAATTTAGCTTACGGATACAAAAAAGGGTATTCTATTTGCAAGCAATAAATCATACATTACCAGGTATCCCAGCAAGGGTTGGCAGAAGACAGGCAATTTGTCATATGCTCACTGATGCGAGGAAAGACGAGATTTGCTACCCCTGCGAGGAGTTACCATTTCGTTACGCCATTGTGGTTTCCGTTTTATGTGAATTGTATTTTGAATTGTTTATGAAAATTGAGAATTTGCTTTGCTAGGAGCGAGCTTGGGTAATTCTTGTGTGTGTGTGGGAAAATGTTATTTGTTTATCGACAAAAAAGCAGAGATAGCCAGTTCGTAGAACGCTTGCCTTGGCAACGAGGATCGCATATTCAAACCCCGACTTGCACCTCTGAGATTTCTGGACTTCATGTGCGAATCTCATTTTCAACCACGATTATCACTTGCTAAACGGTGAAGGAAAACATCGTATGGAAACCTGCATGTCTGACAGAACCCCTCGAAAGATGTGTGATGTCCACCAACCCGCACTGGCGAAGGCGGCGATGGAAGGCCGTGTCCAGCAGTGGGACATTAAAACAGGGCTGGACAAAAAAAGCAGTAGTGCTGTAAACTTAGACGAAGAGATAATATGGACGGAGTGCCGCGAGCAACACATTGAAAAACAAAAAACTGAGCCCATTTGTGTAGTACTCGCGAATTCACGTAGAAGTAAGGTTGAAATTCGCGTGTACAACCGAAATCTGTGGTTTCTTTGGCTTCAATAGTTATTATAATTTATGTAAACTGGCAACCTTAGTATTGGATTTTAAAGTATTTAAGCTGGTTGTTTCCGCTATGGGTGCTTGATTCGATCACTCGATCGGTATTCGATGCTATCGTAACTTCTACCAAACTACCCCAGTGCAAATAAATTTTATTTGATCAACTGAATTTTAAATTCCCCATAAATATTGCCACCACTCATATTACCACTCTCCCATTAAGATTAACCCATCATTAGCCATACCCCGGGGGTTGAAATCAAACCTTTTTTTCCATGTTAATTAAACATATTAAAGTCCGTGTCCGCATGACCTATTTCCACTCTGGCAGCCACCCCGTGCGTGGGGGGTGAATGTATGGATAACGATCCAATGGTTAACAATAATAAAGTAAATTAATTGGAGAAATATTGCTCCCATTTGTGATGATTGGATAATTAAGATGATTTCAATAAAATATATATTATTTTATCGGCTTTTCTGTCTTCATCTTGGTGATCATGCATCTTTATAATGTTTAAGCATATTAAAATTAATGTGTTCACAAATTCATTTCTTATATTCACGCGAATACTACACATTGAAATTAAACTAATTTTTAAAGTTTTGTTCGCGATTATTTTATGTTTTTTTACGTTCCCGACTTTAAGGCTGCTTTACAGCAACCATGGTCACGGGTAAAAACAAACGCGATAAAATCCTTAAAATTAGTTTTATCCCAATTAATGTGTTGATTTATTAAATTAAAATAAGGGTTTAGAATGGCTACCACAAGCCGAAAGATGTAGTGTACAACTGCTCCCCACAAGGTGGACCGATGATATAACATGTATACGTCGCAGGAAGCCGGTGGATGGGATTCATTGGGGGGCGCCTATATCTAGCGGTGGACTTTTTTCAGCTAATGGATGGGTGGATGAAGGTTGATGATTGTCCATGGGACTTAGAACTTAAATGACGTCACTCGGGGACACTCTTGGCCTACAAACAGACGAGTAGGCAGATGGACTTTTTAAATAACTTAAGTGTTATCAAGGCTAGAATTAAAACGCGCTAAAACTAATATAACTTAAGCATTATGAACACTAATATATTTTAACACTGATATTTTATAAGTATGCCACTCGCACAGATCTCTCCTTATTGCAAGAAGGATTAACAGCTATAACTAACAACGTACTTTAACCTTACAATTATTGTCTTACGTACCCCCTTTTCCGACGACCGTCGAAATTAACAACACAATTTCAAAGCTTTACGTTTTAAAACAGATGCGTCCAAATTACTTCATTTCGTTATTACTGAGGACATTTCGTTAGGGCAATCTTCGTAGATGGGAGTTCGGAGGTGCGAACACCTGTGGTCTTGCGATTTGATCAGAGGTGGATGCTGGAATGAACATAGATTATGGTCTGGTTAACTTGATAAAGTTTATGTAGTAATTTTAAGACTAAACGTAGGTAGATATAATAGAGAGCAAAGTCAAAGTCAAATTAATTATTGGCACTTACTAATAGTAACTTTCATTTGTTTTCTTAACTATACAAAGAAGTTCATAATGTGACGTCAACAGCTGTAAAAAAAAACTCGGTGTGATTTTGTTTTTTAACAGATGTATTTAAGTCGTAAATTTTTCATGTCACCAAATTGACAATTATCAGGATTTCAGTTTTTTATGTATTTATTGGATGTAGAGGCGTGTGTTAAAGGTAAGTAACACAATATATAAAACGAAACATCATTTATTAAAATGTTTGAAGATACCTTTAAGTATATGTTTATGTGTTTTATTAAAATGTTTGAAGATACCTTCATGTGTTTATGTGTGTTATTAAAATGTTTGAAGATAGCTTTATATGTTTATGTGTGTTAATAGTTCTTTTATAAGGTGTAACAAACAAAGTGAATATTTTAATAGATTAATCAGTAAGTTATATGGATCACGTTGATGTATAAAATAATTGTGTACACAATGTTTGATTTTTTTTAAATAAGGCAAACCAGTAGCTTTTGGCGCTGTATTTTTTTAAATGCCAAATCATTTGATTTATTTATTTGGCAATGTTTATAACCTACTGTTGGCCCTGTTAAAATATTTTATAATATTATTGTTACAACGGATATTAATACAACTGGGATATCAGTCTAATGCCATTGCACTATTCGATTAATTCGTGAGTATAAGAAAAAAAACAAATTTATTTTCTTCGTATACGAACCAAGTATTCTGCCAAACAACAAAAAGATTTATACATTTCAAGGCACGACAATCCACGAAGCACAAATCCTTAACAAGGTAAATCGTTACCCGCAAATACGTCTAAATATCCCCCGCTCACTCCACCATTCAATAACCTCGGAGATTTATAACCAACCAACTTAAACAACACCATAAACAAACCACAACCAACTCTAACGTGACTACATAAAACCTAAAACGATTGCAAAGTAAAGTATGCACTCGAGCTACCACACAATTTTACTGCAAACATTTTTTGCTGCTCAACGGTTCAACATTAAACTTTATGTGAATGTTTTAAGGGTGGTAGTGTCTGTAAATATGTTGGTAAGGTAGTAAGCAAGTCCTTAACACAATTGTTACGCATCTCGTCACGGAATTACGGGTCCGTTCACGTGTAAACCGTTTCTTACGAGACTTGGTTGCAGGTTACTTAAATCGAAAGGTTTATCGATTATTCGGTTTAGAGGAGTCCAATGGAGTACAAGTAGGTACTTATACAATTGATTAAAATGTATATACATCTATTTATAACAAAAATAGTGTAAAATATGTTAACACATGAATCGGTAAGTTATATTATGCTTCATGTAGATTTATAAAAAAAATGTGTATTTTTTTTAAACATGTCGAACCAATAGCGGTATGCGCTCAGTGGAGGATGCCATTTTTTTCAAGTCTAATAATTTGTCGAAGTACACGAGAGAGAGAGAGAGAGAGAGAGATAATTTAAAAACAAAAGACTGAAGTTGATTATTTGACGGAAAAATTAAAATGATAAATCCATTACATGGATATGATTTATGACAATAGAGTGCATTTTCTTACATGATTTACCATATTACTATCATAAAAACTCATCTCGGAACGCGTCAATAGAGTCACAACAAACATAAAATATTCATTCGTTCCCCATTACTCTTTGGCTGAAGTAAAAGAAAAGAGAAAAGCACCGCATAATTTTGGCCCCTATTTCCACGTAATAAAAGACAAATGAGTATTACAATACTTTGACGGAAAGGAGCTTTTACATAATAATATTGTCAGACAAATACACCAACTATACGGCCCCGCACTAAGCAACGCTTGTATTATGGGCACCGTGCAATGGACTGAGGGCGAACTCAGTATAATACTTATAGATATTAAACGTCAATGTCTGGGGTACAAACATTAGTGCTCATCACACAAAGATTGTGCCTACCAGGATTCGAACCTGGTACCCTCGACACAGAAAGCAGAAGTCAACTACCAACTGCGCTAATCAGGTCGTCAAACATAACACATACTAAACGTAGGACCTATTTCACCATATCCTGAAAACCCTATCCACAACTTATTTGATAGAATTTCGAAGAGCTATCTGTCAAATAAGTTGTAGATAGGGTGTATCAGCATATTACAAATAAAGCCCCTAGTATATATTTTTTTTATGATTTTTTAACAGCATTTAGAATGAATTGAATATTTTCACTAATTAAGTTACAATCAAACCTAAATTTTAATAAGAATGTTGGAAACTGTTATTCAATCTTACTATTCTAGAAAATGAAAAAAAATATTTAGAAATCAAGATTATTTATTGTCAATTGTTAAAAAAAAACAGTGTATAAGTGACTTAACAGTGTGTTTTTCGTTCATTAAAGGTGCGTACGCGCGGAAGCAGTCGCCGCCGGATGCCTTTTCCCGCGCGGCTTGTCTTTGGCGGCTTGATCAATGGAGTGCCACTAGGGTAACCATGAATTATAATACTGAAACCAGACATTATGACAGCAATGTTAGAATTATTACAGCTTTCTCTATTGTGACGAAAATCTTACACCTAACCATTACCAAAATGCACTCGTACGTAAGGTGCACATAATATAAACACATTTAAAAAAAAAACTTTATAAATGTAGTAAAAGCTGGCTTTGACATGTCATAGCTCGATAGAGGTTAACTTTATTAGCAAGGATCATCACACAGTAGAACATCATAATTGTATAGCTTTCACTTATTTATTTTATACATAGGTATACATGTTGGGTTTGACCTAAATTTTTGTCACACTTTATATAAGTATCTAAAATACTATACATGAGACAGCTTGGTCACCCTATCAGTCGTTTGATGTTCACCGCCAGCATAAACAATTATATACAAACTGAAGCCACCTCGGGGAGGCTCTTTTGTCGCGAAATGATCAGTCGCTCTCGGAGACGTCGGAAACTGATAAAAGGTAGCATATTAATGAGATGGGACTTAAAAGGGATGCAGGTAATCTTTGATAATGGAAAATATTATGGGATTTTTAAATCCGTTGGGTTTTAATTTAATTTATCATTGTTCTTACAATATTTTAATCGAAATTTTCGGCTAGTAACTTTGATAAAATGTATTTCAGTAGCCGTCATGATGCTTGTGTTATTTTATGCTTATTTGTGTCATTTATTAACTAACCTACATAAATTAAAGTTAAATTGAGATAAAAATTAAAATTAAAATTAGGCATGTTTCAGAATGCACTCAGCTTTCCAAATCCCCACCACCATTGGCCGGTGGTGGGGATTTGGAAAGCTGAGTGCATTCTGAAACATGCCTAATTTTAATTTTAATTTATGTAGGGTTAATAAATGACACAAACAAGCATAAAATAACACAAGCAGGCAGGGTGCCCAGAACGCTGGCAGCATTGCCATTCAACGTGGCAATGCTGCCACGTTGATGTGTTGACCAAAATATGTGCCAGCGGACAAATATGTTGTGATGAGGACGAATGTTTGTACCTGAGTTAGGCATGCTTAGTATTTATATAAGTATTATTATATACTGAGTTCGCCCTCAGTCCATTGTACGGTACCCATGATCCAACCGTTGGACCGTATAGTTGGTGTAGGTGTGTAAAAAAAATAATATTATTAACACGAGTTATTTATCTCTTTAGATATTCACTTCTGAGATACTATAAAACCTGCCCCATTATTACGATCTAGAATGTCGTGTATTTTTATAAGCTGCTTCTGCGCTGCTCCTTCTGGTCCACGTTACATCCGGTCCATTAACCCTTGTGGATGAACCATGTTACGCCAATTTACCGGGAACACCTTCGGTGTATTCAATTTATTTCTTATTTCATAGGTCCATCTTGGGACGGTTATTGGATGTTCTCGGAAATTAAGTTCGTTTGAGTGTATTTTGTTCAAATATTGGGGACTTTCTTGTAAATAAAAATACTAACCTGGGTAGAAGTAAAGGATTTTTAATCGTTACTATAGATAGGCTGATAATTTAATTGCACGCCAATATTTGAGTACATATTTTTATATAAGTGTAGATTCTGCGGTCATGTCGCAAACCGCGATCTCTACTTCCAGCCATCACTTAAATGATGTCAAAACCTTTATAAATTATGACAATAATATTTTCTGATAATTTGTTTTTTTTACACTAATATAATATCGTGCGGTCAAATTATAGCGTAAGGCACAGCTTAGGGTACAGCATAGCCTGTGGTAAAGGAAAATATCTTCTAAAACTGTGTAGAATTTTCACTATCCTGCGCTTATAAGCACTCTTAGTGTTGTACCATAATATATCGATAATTTTACTGACTGAGTATAATACTAAGCTTGCAACCTACGCCTCTTCAGCGCATGTGTGCATTATTATGTGAAGTAAGAATTTCAATACGTTGATTAAAAAATAATCACAAATAAAACAATTTTGTCATTTTGTTGCGACCAAAATTAATTTTAAAAAAAACAACATCAAATTTCTGACTTAACACAGTATTTACAAATATTACGCTTAAGAAGCGCAAATTTCAGGCTTAGTATACACTTACTGAATCAGCCTATATATAGTGATGCCTTTACTACATGCTACTATATAGTGCAAACATCGGCTTTCAGTGAGTCATTCCACCCGCGTTAATGGTCGAGTAAATAAATTACCAACACTAGTACCTGAAATAAAAGCACAGTAAACGTGGCCAGTCCTGAAAACCGTAGTTAATCGCGACCCGAGACCGACTTGCAGCACGAATAGCTTCATTTACGATTTTTATTTCCGGCTAGTGATGGGTATCATGGTGAATGAAAGATATCGATAAATGTGTTCTGGAACTGGAACTACTAAATGGAACCATTTCTCTATGTTTTTATTTTTTGCCTTTAGATGAATTAATATCCATTTAGAACGGACGTCATTTCTATTCAGAACCTGTATTAGTCTGATATTTGACCAAATAACCGAATCGACATCGAGTTATTCTATTAACAACCTCAAATTAGCTTTTAAGCAATAAAGGCAAATAATCATAAGAAATATACTTCTAGTTACATAAAAATAGTCTGTGCTTCTAGAAAATAACTAACTCAGCTCTTTGATATGAATCAATAACTCACAGACACTTTTCCACACACGTTATACAAACATATACATAAATAAAACAACAAAATATAATTAAAAGGAAGTGTACAAGTAATTTTGACCTCACTAAGACCCTTACCGAAATGGAAAAATCATTGCAAATTCGACTCGATATAGATTTATCGACATACCACGTTTCCCATCACTAAACATAATAAGCGCTATCGGTGTATTGAGATTAACCTGTTTTTATAGCATTAGGTTAGTGTGCATTAAATTTAACGACCTCGCTTCATTGGACCTCTGAATTGGTCCAGACAATGACGCTGGATATTTTAACTATTTATTTTATTCCGCAACTAACATTTCTGATGTCGT
This sequence comes from Pheosia tremula, assembly GCA_905333125.1. Classification (NCBI taxonomy): domain Eukaryota; kingdom Metazoa; phylum Arthropoda; class Insecta; order Lepidoptera; family Notodontidae; genus Pheosia; species Pheosia tremula. The sequence continues at coordinate 7,206,562 of HG995416.1, read as the reverse complement.
TAATGTAATGAAAAAGCGACGGAAACAAACTTGCTATTCCATTTTTGAAATTCATATTTGAGTTTTATTTTTATACCATTTTCACATTGTTACGTTGATCTGGGATGGTGGATATCTTAGAATGGTTCCTTACATAGTTTTAGTTTGATGACTTAATCCAATGTTCTGAGCGTAGGCCACTCGGGTCACTGGACCCGAGCATAAATATTATTTATGTTTAGTTTGTAAGTCAGCGATAGATGTCGCTGGCATGTTTTTGAACTAGGTATGTTTTTGGTTTTTATATTGTAAACTATACTATAAAATTACTTCTAGAGCCGGTGCACTTCGACTCAGTGGGTTCAAATTCGACGAATAAAATGGAGTCATGGATGATAATGAAACAATTCTCGTACGACCCTTTTTTCTCAACCCAACTCCAGTTCCTATGTAAAGGCCGATTATAAACATGATTATTTGTAAGCCGTGCGGCGTGCGCATGTTTCTCTGTCGATCTCTCTCTCTCTCTCTTATAGAAAACAAGCCAGATATTTTCGTTTCGTCTTTCTATTTCGCATTGAACAGTGTGGTGTCGCGAAGATTATTTTTGTAGAGTGTATACAGGTTTTTTTGTACATAATAAATAATAAAAAATAATAAAGGAACTTCGTTCCATCCGGGTGTCCCTTGACACCTCTCAAGTTTTTTTTTTACCAAATGAATAAAATACTAGATATATAGCTTTAAGCAATAAGACAGATTGTTTGCTAGCTTTTATTACCCAAACATTCTTACCACAATTTGTAGGTATGTAAAAATATATACCATCCCACTAATATTATAAATGTGAAATTTTGGATGGATGGATGTTTGTTACTCAATCACGCCAGAACGGCTGAACGGATCTGGATGAAATTTGGCACAGAGATAGATTATAGTCTGAAGTAGCACATGGGATACTTTTATCCCGGTAAAAAGGACATACTTTTTAATCGCGGGTAGCACCGCGGGGCTCAGCTAGTTATCTATATAATCAAACAGCAGCACCCACACGCTAACGGCGACTAATTAGTCGCATGAGCGGATCTCAATAATCGCACGCGCCGCGCTCGGGTTAATGAAAAATCACCCGGAAATATCCGCCGGAATCCGGCCCTGACCATCTGACCGTGGTAATTAGTGGGGTTTTGTGTTTGAAGATCGAATGGGTTTTTATATAGATAAATATTACTATGAGATTTTGATGTGGATTAATTACACCAATGCATGCGAAAGCTGTGACGTATGGAAATCCTTGAGAGGCGTACATTGAGTCCTAAACTGCAGTACGAGTTGAACCACACTAAGAGCTGACCACCTCATCCAAGGAAGCTGTAAATGCCAACTGTAGGTAGCTGATCCCTGACCTAATCATCTATACTAATATTATAAATGTGAAAGTTTGGATGGATGGATGGATGTTTGTTCCTCTTTCACGCCCGAACGGCTGAACGGATCTGGATGAAATTTGGCACAGAGTTAGATTATAGTCTGGAATCACACATAGGCTACTTTTTATCCCGGTAAAATGTATGGTTCCCGTGGGATAGATGTTTTAATTTTTCATACTTTTTATCGCGGGTAACACCGCCGGGCGCAGCTAGTTTGAAATAAAGAGAGATTTTCTGACTCTAAAATTGGTAGCGATTTCGCGCAAAAAATATTGACTCTAACATTATTGGTGGTTTGTGGTAAAAATAACTAGCCCACGCTTATATTGGTAGCGGGTCGCAGTAAAAATAACTAGCCCGCGCTAATATTGGTAGCGAGTCGCAGTAAAAATAACTAGCCCATGCTTATATTGGTAGCGAGTCGCAGTAAAAATAACTAGCCCACGCTTATATTAGTAGCGACTCGCAGTGAAAATAATTAACACCCGCTAATATTGGTAGCGGGTCGCAGTAAAAATAATTAGCACACGCTAATATTGGTAGCGGGTTGCAGTAAAAATAATTAGCCCACGCTAATATTGGTAGCGAGTCGCAGTAAAAATAATTGGCTGACTCGATACACTGTGAAGATGACTATCCAATTTATTACAATATTATCTACCAAATGTAATTTTGTTTTCGTCACACCAATTAATTTTAAACCATCATGACATCAGGTGCACACAAAGCATCTTTAAATTCATTGCCCCAAACGATACAGAACAGCACAATCGTAAAATTAGAAAAAGCGCCTCTAGGGCACCCGCCCTTATCCCACTCGAATAGTCAGTTTTACGATGCCATTATAAAATGGTCTTTATGAGCGATTTTATTGCTGAAAGACTTACGTAATTACGTTGAGCTACGGTGAGAAGATGAGATTTTCAGAAGTTAAATAGCTATTAAAAGTTTTTGATATTCCGGTCAGCGCGGCTTACTTGATCGGATTGTTTGATTAGTTTTTGTTATGATATTATTAATTATCTCTCTCCTGTCGTGTAGTATTGCCGTCTCATCGAACTATGATAGTGAGGAAGAGATAGTGCACCTGCGCTTGTGCACTCTATCTCCTGCGTAGTTAGCTAGGCTCCTTTGAGGCAAGCCACCGTGACCGAAATTCGGTCAGGTGACTAGTTATTTTTGATAATTTTCGAGTCAAAAATTACATTATTTATCTCGTAAACTTTAGAAATAACTATGAAATTCTTAATAAGTAGCTGTTTTAAGTTAATAAAACGATTATGTAATCGTATATACTAACTTACACGAGAAATTATCTAAGAAGTAGAATCTTGGAATCTGATGTTCTGTTGTTTCAAGATTATGAACCCTAAAATTAGGTTTGATTTAATACACACACCCTAAAAGGTTTGAGACAAATTTGCAGGCAATACTTAAATAACTTGAAATATTAAACTGACCTGAAACCTATGATACTTATAAAATTTTTGCTCCATTTGTTTTTAAAACTCTGTCTTCAAATAATTATTAAAAATGAGCTAAAGAACTCACCCGTTAGAAGGTTAGTACCCCCATTCTGAATCACGTGTATACGTTTTTATTTTAAGAGCATGGAAATAATTCATCTTTACTCTCACAATACAAGCTTTCTAACGAACCTAGCCGTCAGTGAAACGCGGTATTCCATCAGCTCCGGTCCCCCGTCGCGCATAAACAATGGATATAAAACGAGTCAAGTGGAACACCCTCTATTCGCGGACTCAGCGCGTCATAGCAGATAGGTACCTACAGGGGTTCTTCAAGGTATTCGTTTATCACTCAATGTTACATAAATAGATATACAATTTTATTAACAGAAATATTATTTTCATTACATAATTCTATAGCGATAATATAAAAACATAGCCAGACGAACACACCAACTATACGGTCTCACACTAAGCAATATATAGATATTAAACGTCTATGAATTGGGTACAAATATTCGTGCTCAACTTACAATGATTCGAAACCTGGACACACAGCATAGAAAGCAGGCACACTACCAACTGCGCTAATCAGGTCGTCAATCAAGAAATCTGAGATAAAGACTCATATCATAACTGGAGCTGACAATTCAGGTTTATCGTGGCATTTCAATGGATTCTAAATAAAATAGCTCATACAGATATTAAACGCCTATGACACAGGTATTAAGATACAAATATTATATTATATACAGTATACAAATACTTGTCTTCATCTCGCAAAGTTTGTCGCAATCGGTATTTGAACCCAAAACCCTCGGTACAGAAAGCAACAAATGTATATTAATTTTCTATGAACATTATAGATTATTTTAGTGTCAAAATAAAACAGCCTGTATATACAGAACCCATTTAATGCATTTGTATCAGTTGAGTTGTCACTCGGCGCGAAATCAATCACTGGCCTGTGCCGACACCTGATGCTGTCTGTCTGTGTGTACACATATATCTATAAACCAGTACCGAGATTTATAGAAGCTGTAATCTATTTAAAATAATTTTACAAAGCATTTTTCAGTAGAGAAGTGCTTTATAATTCTACTCTAATTCGACGTTAACTTTCTCCAACTTTTAGGATAGAGTTAAATGTCAAATCATTTATTTTGTATAGGCCAAAGGGGGCATTTACATATTTTCATGTACATATTTTTTTACTACTAGATCGGAACGCGATCTCAACAAATGAACAAATACACAATATAATTGCAATTAACTGAAACCTACTATCTCCAGCTCTGACAATAATATATTTTTTTTATTACATTATAGGCAAGTATTTGATCTCGATCTAACCTGATGATAAGTGACGATGAGATCTACGATGGAGCATACTTGCCTAGGTAGGAAGACGGCAGTAGATCGAGACGCTACATTCACTAGGCACATGCAGCGCAACTGATCTGACCCGCCATCCATGAATGGCAACACCGAACATCATGCCGGAACACGGCTAGGCCGCTTGGCGACATGGCTTTGTTCAGTGGGTGGTGACTAGCCACGGCCGAAGCCTACCACCAGTAGAGTTGTCACCTGGTTGGCACCACCCAGGGTCACGTGTAGGGTATCTCGAGGGTACTTAATTCTCCTACGGACGAAGGTGACTCGACCCCAAATATTTCTTGAACATTAGGTATTGTCTTATACTTCTATCAAAGAGGTGCTGGTATAGCGGTGGTATAGTTAAACCAAATCTATATAATACTGGATACAAGACAGACAAACTCATAATTAATCTTAATTGATGATAAAAACGTAGAAATAAAACACCCTGAAAAAAAAACAACTAAATATTCATTAATATATACCACTAGCTGTCCCAGCGAACTTCGTACCGCCTCAGAATCAAATGTATGAGAAAATGAATTTATTGGTATTCTATGAAAAATTTAGCAAATTTATCCCACGGAAACCATACATTTTACCGGGATAAACAGTAGCCTATGTGCTATTCCAAACTATAATCTATCTCTTTGCCAAATTTCATACAGATCCGTTCAGCCGTTCTGGCGTGAAAGAGTAACAAACATCCATCCATCCATCCATCCAAACATTAACATTTATAATATTAGTATAAGTATATAAATAAATAACATAATGAACTTCCAAATACGTGATAACAGACATTAGTGATAGCATTCCAACCAAAATAATATCCAAATCACACGTAAAACGCGGACTAACCAGAAAGGAATAGAAAATTATCTTTCAAATACCGAGCAATAAAGAAAAACAGTTAATAAGGTAATGTCACGAACGTACGATAGTAACGTGATCTCATAGATTATGTATACGAAGAAGGGAGAAGGGAACAACAATCAACATTAAATTAGGACAGTGTTCTGCCGACTCTTTTCTTATTTAGCTATACATGGCCGTATTATGTTCTCGTATTTCCAGGCATGAATAATATATACCCAATAAAACAAAAACTATCTTTATTCCTAACGTTGTCGGTCAAAATTACAACTACAAACTGAGACAAAGTAGTACCTAGCGGGTATGCGGGTAGCTATATGATACGGTACGTCAAGTGCGAGATTATTCGTAAGCCAACTGTTTTACAGTTAGCTTTTGAATAATCTTACACTTCACGTATAGATGATGATGTGTTATATCTATATAAGTATTATATATATATTTTTTTTTATACATTATAGGCAAGTATTTGATCTCGATCTCACCTGATGGTAAGTGACGATGAGATCTACGATGGAGCATACTTGCCTAGGTAGGAAGGCGGCAGTAGATCGAGACGCTACATTCACTAGGCACATGCAGCGCAACTGATCTGACCCGCCATCCATGAATGGCAACACCGAACATCATGCCGGAACACGGCTAGGCCGCTTGGCGACATGGCTTTGTTCAGTGGGTGGTGACTAACCACGGCCGAAGCCTACCACCAGTAGAGTTGTCACCTGGTTGGCACCACCCAGGGTCATGTGTAGGGTATCTCGAGGGTACTTAATTCTCCTACGGACGAAGGTGACTCGACCCCAAAACTACTCTACTATCTACTATACTGAGTTCGCCCTCAGTCCATTGTACGACACCCATAATACAAGCGTTGCTTAGTGTGGGACCGTATAGTTGGTGTCGTCTGGCGATATTATTATATTATTACTACGTAAGATGTTTAATCAAAATTTTGTCGTATCTTTGGGCTATCTATTTTTTATTCTATGACCAAATATAATGGTATTTTATTTTTGCTTTATTGGCATTTCCTTACAATATAGTGGCCCGTCGGCAGATGGCGTGAGTGAGCACAATTTGTTAGCCGCTGGACATAACGGGCTACCCACAAATAACGGTTTAAAACGAGGATACATCGCCTTTTAAAATTGATAGACTTTAGATAAAATGTATTAGTGCTTTATGTATTCGATGTTTACAACGTACCTATGGTACGTAGGCTATATCTGGCTGGTAAAGGGGACACTGACTCAACATGTGTATCATTTTCTGTTTATAAAAATTACTTTGAATTTTTGGCGGGAAGTTGAATAGTGAGGTTGTCAATTAGGTTTTATTTTCCACAATATGTGTTTCTTTCTTAGCTAATTAATATAGTAGAATATTAGCCATTAGCAATAAAATTGTATTATTCGAGTTTTTTTTTTTGCCGAAGCAGGGATAGCCAAGTTGGTAAAACGCTTGCCTCGGTAACGAGGATCGCAGGTTCAAACCCCGGCTCACACCTCTGGGATTTTTCATGTGCGAATCTCATTTGAACCAAGATTATCACTTGCTAAACGGTGAAGGAAAACATCGTGAGGAAACCTGCATGTCTGAGAGATCCCCTCGAAAGATGTGTGACGTCTGCCAACCCGCACTGGGCCAGCGTGGTGGACTATGGCGTAATCCCCCCTCGCGTTGAGGGGAGGCCCGTGCCCAGCAGTGGGACATAAAAATGGGCTGGAATTATTATTACTCGAGTTTTTAAGTTCTCCCAAAATGTCCAGTAAAATTTTGAGTAAAGTATCTACATCTTTACTGATAGGGTATGTTATTCATTCTATTATCACCATCATTATAATCAGGGGTAAAATTTTCAAACACAATGATGAAACAATTTAATCGATAAATGCATAAATTGTACTATTGTATATACTGTAGTTATTAATAGAAATTTTATATTTTTAATTATATTTTTAGAAACGATTCAATCTAATTCGAACGAGTAGTTAAAACATGTCAATCGATCGGTATATAAAATAAAATATATATTTTAGAACAGTATGTCTCGGAGCGGACTGTAGCAAATTTTCGGCAGCCTTTGAGGTCCTCGCAATTTGTTCATCAATTCAAATGCTGGCTTCAACTGATCTTGCGTTACTCCCTACAAAAAATATAGTATACTTAGTTATAAACCAAATTCAATGTTTTTTTAAAATAATTACATAATATGCTTTACGACGATGCGGCCTTTACAGCTTAACTCGGGTTTGTAAGGTGGATTTTTTTGGGTTCACTCCAGCCAGAGGGGCAGGAGGTAACTAGCTCGGGGGCACCACATGGGGCAAACTCGGCTCAGGCTGTTGCTATGAGGGAGGAGTGTCTGCCATTGAAACTAAGGTACTTTAATTAATTAATAGGACAATGCAGACATTTTGACTTCACATATTGACTACAAAAGAGCTAATCAGCTCAGGTTGTAGGCTTAGTACAGGCTTATTTAGAGCCGGCCCTAATGCCCAGGGCCTTAAATAACGAGCTACCCTCGGGGTCAAGGACGACTGGGGTGTGGGCCCCGGACGTCCGGTGACGATGACGACTCCTTAGGAGGACGGCGGCGGGCGTGGCTCCCCGCCGCCGTGCGCAGCGAGGGCGCAGGGGGAGCAAACATCTGCTCCCCGAGATGGGCTCCCATAAGGGGGCGAGGCACAAGAGGGGCACCGGTGCGTTCCGTTTGAAGATCCCGGAGCCCCTCCAACATGTGTCGAAGGCGGCCACTGGGGGGGTTTTAGTAAGAATCCTACATAACCCGGCCCTGTCCCACACAGAGGCCGGGTATCTATCGAAGATTTCCCCCCCGTCAACAAAAAAAAAAAGGCTTATTTAGAGAGTATATACTAAGTACCTGCGTTTTTCGGTAAATAACAACAGCAATCATTCGTCCCCACAGCATTTGAAGCAAGTATGGTCCTGACCCGTCATTCGTTTCAAGAAGATGCAGTTGCATCATGGCTTCATGTTTCAGCGCTCTATCTGAAAGTAAAAGTTAAGTTGTACGAATTATATAAATAGAAAATCGCACCAATCATATGGTTCCAAACCAAACGACGTTTGTACAGCAGCCGGCCGCACATATTGCACGTCGCACTTTGAAAAGAGCCTCTACTTATCGGAAGCAAGAGTAAAAGAGACGACGCTCTACAAATCTGAAACTTTTTGTATTGCTAATGTGCAATGTTTATTGGGTGCTATATTATTTATATTATACAAAGAGTTTATCTTAAAAACGAGGGGTAATTACAAAAAGATTCGAAATAAATACCAATACTCTACGTACCGTTTCGGTAACGTTACGTCTTCCATCCCTCTCACACCACAGATTTCATAAATAAGTATGATGGTGACAGCATATTTTTTCGATGCCGTTACGATTATATTAGAAGTTCCTGTTTACCCTAATGCAATAAATCCATTTGCATAATCTTAACCAGCTAATTTTAAGATAAAAAGGCGAACCCAATCAGTGAGTTAGGATGTATGAGATAATCTTCGGAACTACTCACCATATTATGAAAATTATTTCACTGGTAGAAAGCTACATTATTCCTAAGTGCTATAACTCATCAAGGTACCGCAAGTAGATCCACAGGAATAAGCGAGAACAAAATATATGAAAAAAAATTCAAAGAATAAGGGTAAGCACAGATAGCCAAGTTGGTAGAACGCTTGCCTCGGTAACGAGGATTGCAGGTTCAAACCCCAGCTCGCACCTCTGGGAGTTTTCATGTGCGAATCTCGTTTTCAACCATGATTATCACTTGCTAAACGGTGAAGGAAAACATCGTGAGGAAACCTGCATGTCTGAGAGAGCCCCTCGAAAGATGTGTGAAGTCCGCCAATTCGCACTAGGCCAGCGTGGTGGACTATGGCCTAATCCCCCTCGCATTGAGGGGTGGCCACTGCCCAGCAGTGGGACATTAAAGGGCTGGAATTATTAAGGGTAAGGCTAGGTATAAGAATGCACTTACGTATATCCTTTTTATCAATATCCAAGGAGATGACTTGCTGGAAACATCCTTGGACTCCATCAATTGATTTGGACCAGACATCGAAAGGGTTCTCAGTGGAATACCTTTGTCTTAAAATTAAATCATTACTCTTGGTAGATAAAACAGATTTTGGGGGGTTTTCTATTGTGGTTGTGATCAGCCATTTGAGACTAGCCTGGGGGTAGTAAACAATAGTTACATAAATACATAAGCAATATGTCGAATGTTTATACAATGTTAAAATTTCCTTTATAAAATAGTCACAAATTTGTGGAGTGAATATTATGAGCTTAAAATAATTTAAATTATAACATTCTTTTAAGCTCATATTCACTCCGCAAATTTCTAAACACTATTCTGTATTTAACGGTTTTTTTTTTTTGGAAAATTTGAAAATAGATTATGTTTTTTTTTGCTGTTGCAAGCCAGTTAAATGTTATGATACAGTTGCCTCATTAAATCCTTCATATGACATGCATTTATTCAAATGTTCATTCAAACACCAACTATTATATAATAATAAATAATTATACCAATATAAAATTAATGAAAAAATATATAATCTTAAATCAAATCGTGAGTACACAAAAATTTTATCATACCTCATCCGTTTCACTTATTTCCATTTTACAGCACGCAACTTGTTTGTCAGGAAACAGTTTTTCAGGAATCACGGCGACCACGTGCCAGGTGCCCGTCACATCCTTCAAATTAAAATTGGCCTGATAACCGTTGCACGTGGTACTGTTATCGGTGCTTTCACAACTCGATAGGGCTATAATAGTGAGAAATATAAGGACACGGCTCATGTTTGAGGTGTGCTGGTGAGACATGGGAATGGGGGACTGAAGTTTTTGCGTGTCTAGAGTTTACGTTAATAGTGTAGAGCTTAAAAAGGTATAGAAGCGACATAGAGTTGACTCATGTAATCATTTTGTTGAATAAATTAAATAAATCAATGTAGTTTTACACGATGCATGAGCCTATGAAACAGCCATGTACTCTATCGTAACATATATTTTTTTTTCTTACTACATACTTTGACCCCCCAACCCCCTCCCCCCATTTGATCCCTTAGGGGTCGAATTATATTATATTAGTGTACCTCTATAGGGTACTCAAGAATGTATCCTCTATATTTCAAATCTCCAGGTCCACTGGATTAGGCTGTGCGGAGCCTTTCAGTAATTTAGCGTTAATAATTTTAAATAGATGACCATAATTTTATTTTCACTCCAATCTTATTAGCAATGTTATATAATTTTAAATCTTAATTTTTCCGTAGAAATTGTTCTGATTGATAATATCACAGTGATACATAAGTACATACTCATTTCTACGAGATAAAAGAACGAAGAAAAACTTTACATAACTGAAAAAAAAAATGTATTTCTTTAGCAACCTTTAAACTATCAAAGGTCTGTCTATACTTTTCATTTCAAATTGCACGTTATTAATGAAGTGGCAAGAGTGACAATGCGTGGGCAGTAATTTTGTGCGATTAATTTAACAATTCCGCTCCGTCTGTGAATCCGCTGAGTGACATGAATCCCAACAATTGTTCAATTTAAACCCAGCCTAGAGGAATGACCGCCAAACTTAACTGACAGGCAACACCAGGCTGACCTAGATTGCTGCCTAGTCTATTTAGTCAGAATTTACGAGCTTGAGTTGCATAAGACTCTTATAAGAGAGCCTAAAACTGAGGTATTAAAATAGACCCTATCAAAATGTACTCCCTAGTTATCATGGATACCTTACACTGACCTGTAAGACCTGATTAGCGCAGTTGGTAGTAGCCCTGCTTTCTATGCCGAGAGGCCGGTGTTCGAATTCTGATAGGTACAAACTTTGTGTGAAGAGCATGGGTGTTGTACCCGAGTCTTGGACGTTTAATATCTTTATAAGTATTATATAAGGTCTATCAAAAATAATGTAAACTATTTTAAATGGGGCCAACAGTATGTTATAAAGATAACACTCTGAAGGAAATGAATCCAATTATTAGACACAAAAGAATTACACCCTGTAATCAGCGCCTGTTCAAACATCATTTATACAATTCATTTATAAACCAACGTGATATAAAAAAAAATTACACTATTGACATAAATTTTCTAAATTTTCTGTTAAAAATTATAATTTTCAAAGTGCCATAGAGAAGCGTCTTAAGAATTATCCGCGTTTCCACACAAAAACACGGTCATTGTTTAAAAAGTCAAAACCAACATACATTTACTTGAACAAAGGCAGTAAAAACGGTTTATGGACTTGTTATTGCCGTCCCGACGGACAATAGGTGTGGTACAAGTGATAAGCATAAGCGTTTTATGGCTACTAGAGAAGGCGTGGTGCCACTGCCGTATACATATGTCTCATCTCCGGCTCATTCGTAGCCCAGCCGTCCTGAGGATGCCTCGTTTAGAGGCGAAACACGTGTCGAATACTTTTTTATATTCGCTTCGTTTCGTGGAGAATTGCATTTTATTTGGCGTCCCGTCACTCGTGATAGATAGTTTCTCGACTATCGGCTTAGAGGAGTTCGGTGTTGCCTTCTTTAATTATCGATCAAACTTGTTTGGTTTATAATTGGAATAGTTGACAAGCCGAGGGTCAGTGGTGGGTTCCTCTTCCCCCATTTATTTATCATGAGTAATTTCAAATTTAAATAAAATATATACATATCACTTTTCTGACTTTACATGATGATTACAAATTCGTAAGATAAGAGACGCACGTTCAATGTTTAGTATCCCTTTCTGAATCACCTGTATATGGAAGCCTTTAGCGTACTTAGAACCTTAGAGGTAGGCACTAATAAATAATCACTAAACCCTTCCAGTACTCACATTTAAAAACTTGTTTTTTCTTGTTTATTCTTATCACAAGAAACTGCTATTGTTTCGTTTTTGTAACTTGCACCATATCCAAAACCGGGATCGGTGGAACAGATTTTAATGTATCCCATGGAAATCTTCATTCAAAAGCTCTCTCGCTCTGAATTTTAATATAAATCTCGGATCGGGAGTTTATTAGCGTCGGACGAAACGGCTTTGAATGGGGAAATTATGTATTTGTCCTTCACTGGGTATTTACGAGCTGTAAATTTAAGAAAATATTTTCTTACATAACTTTGGGAATCGCTACGTAAATAATGCTTTGCAGAATCTTGAGATAGATTTAAAAAACTTTTCGTATGCAGCGTGAAGTGTGACTACATGTTTATAGCCTATTCAATCGTATCTTATCTCGTGGTGCAAGATAAACTAAAAAATATAAGTCAAATGAAATAGGACCAAGTCGCAAAAAAATATGTAAAATCGTTCCAATTTGCGTAGTTGACGCAAATTTGATCTTAATATTTTCTCAGTCCATGTGTATGATGCAAAGGCAAATGAAACATTATTGTTTAGTCCATAACATATACCTCTACGAGCCATAACATATGTGATAATGTAGCTTTCTATCAGTGAGAAATTTTTCAGGATCGGATCAGTACATCCACACTCACAAACATTACTTACCTCAATAACATTAGTATAGAAGTATCGAGAGAAAATTCATCTATAAAGAACATACATAGCTACATATAATGTGGAAAAATATCACCACCATTAAAACAACCCTTCGACGCCTGACCCAAACGACTATAATATTTTGTGAATTTTTGATGCCCAGAACAAAAATGTCAGTAATTAATCTTACCCTTTCACGAGTTGTTGGCTCCAAGCTAAAAGGATTTAAAGTTCGCGTCTCATTAACTGCGAATATTCATAAAATCGCTCCTTCAACCCCTTTTTTTGGAAAATGTCAAAATAAAAATAGTGATAGCCAAGTTGATTGAGCAATCGTTTATGAAGCAAGATATGCCTGCTCGAATCCTGGCTCGCACCTACAGAATTTCATGTGTAAATCGCAATTTCAATAATAATTATCACTGGCTGAACGGATAAGGCAAACATCGTTAGGATACGGAAATAGGGCTGACTGTGAGTCGTAAATAAATATTAAATAATACCGCCAGACGAACACACCAACTGTACGGTCCCACACTAAGCAACGCTTGCATTATGGGTACTGTATAATGGACTGAGGGTGAATTGACCATATAATACTTACATAGATATTTAACGTCCATGACTCGGGTACAAACAATACACAAAATTTGGTACCTACCAGGATTCGAACCCGGAACCCTTGGCACAGAAAGCAAGCACACTACCAACTGCGCTAATCAGGGGCTCACTTCTAGGAAATTTACAAACGCTACAATGGAGTGTCGATACCATGTCGATTGAATGGTTTTAGACATTTGGTAGTCTAGTGGCTTTTTAAGACCAGCGGCTTTCCACTGACCAGCCATTCAACTGCCATAGAACTATTTCATATTGCGTGCCATTAGTGAGACACGTACTGACTAAGGCTAAGATGCCTCACAAAGTTAATGCACGGCTATACACACATTTATTTTCTATGTTGCACATAAGTATCAATATCGCAAACTATATCTCTTCAATCAGGATTCGTTGATGTAACATAATACGGGCAGGATGTCTGTCTGTCACATTTAACGAGCACTATGTAGAGCATCTTGGTGCCTCAATCAGGGCGCCGATGCCGTTTATTGAAATCTCAGCTCTATTGGAATAGAGTAAGGAGAGATCAGAGACCGGGAATTTTATTTATTTATATGTACCTTAAGGAGTTCTTTTTTGGTTTTACCATAAATACCTAGTCATACTTTGGCATCTTGCGCTGTACTAACATTTGGGCTATACCACAATGAAAATACACTAAGATAATAATAATAATAATAAACATCATAAATCTCTACGTAATCATTTAATTACCCAATCAAATTTATTAAATAATTGCAATTTGCAAGACCTCAAGACACTGAGCACTTTCTGCGTAGATCGGACCACAAGCAACAACCAAATATGAGGGTACCCCAGTTCATTCTATGACACTAGGACGTCTAACATCTCAGTCCTCCCGTGACCATGGTTGCTGTAAAGCAGCCGAAACGTCGGGAACGTAAAAATATAAAAAAAACGCTATAAAATCCGAAATATTTGTTTTATTTCAATGTGTAGTATTCGTGTAAATATAATAATCAAATGTGAGTATTCATAGGTTAGTTAGGTAGCGACTATATAAATTAGTAAAGTAAGTAGTAGGTAGTTAAATGAAGATTTGAGTCGTGTATTCTGATTCTCACTTCAAGACCTACAATAACTAGCCAATACAATAACTAACCGAATAGAGTGTAGTTGCGCTAACTAGCGAAGCTCATGGATGGCGGGTCAGATCAGTTGCGCTGCATGTGCCTAGTAAATGTAGCGTCTCTATCTACTGCCGCCTTCCTACCTAGGCAAGTATGCTCCATCGTAGATCTCATCGTCACTTACCATCAGGTGAGATCGAGGTCAAAAACTTGCCTATAATGTAATAAAAAAAAAAAAAAGCTGATGAGAAACCCTCTGTTTACTTCCCTACTCTACATTTAAAGATGATTGTCACCGATAGAGGGCGCCAGTTCGTAAAGTTTTACGATCGCTTCCGACACGGCCTCTAGTAATCTCGAGTAGGGGCGATGTAATGGAACCCAACTATTGTGGTGGTATCGAACTCTATATGAATCTATGATCTCCTGGTGCAATATAGAATGCAATCATGGGACGGTAGAGTTTGAGTAGGCAATTGAGATTCGACTTCATTTTCGGACGTGTTTTACTCTCGTTTTTATTTTGTTTGAAAGCGGTTATTGGTATACTAATTATATTTATTACATTTAAATAAAGCAGTGATATCCAAGTTGGTACAACGCTTACCTCTGTAACGAGGATCGCAGGTTCAAACCCGTGTTCATGTGCGATTCTCATTTTCAACCATGCTTATCCCTTGCTATACGGTGAAGGAAAACATCGTGAGGAAACCTGCATGTTTGAGAGAACCCCTCGAAATATGTGTGAAATCCGCCAACCCGCAGTGAGGGGAGGCCCGTTCCCAGCAATGGGACATTAAAAATAGCTGTAATTATTTATATATATTATTACATTTAAATAGGATTGTGATATCTTCACATTGAGTATTATAAAAAAAGGTGTTGTTGCTCAGCAACACTGACCTCTATACACGGAGATAGAAAAAATAAAATTTAAATAAAATACTAACACCTTCATAATAGTCTAATTACTAATTTGATTATAACTATATTTATTTATGTCATGATAGTGTTATATTGCGCGCCCGCTAAAACCGTACAAATCGTGTTTAAATTCCCGCGGGTAATGTGACGTCGCTTGTTATAATAAACGGGACATTACTCGCGCTGTATCCGCTCTTCGTCATACTGGGGTCACTGTGAGTTATGGATTTTGTGGAACTTTTAAAATGGAGAATAAAACAAGTACAAAAAAAGTAGTGGTACATCACTCATACTTGCATTCGCAATAGAGTAAAAAATATAATAGACAACTATTGTTTTTATTGCAAAACTATTAAATTGATTAAAGTTTTATAATAACTAACAGTAAAACAATCTTCAAATAAGCTAAAGTAAAAATTACAAATACGAGCTGTAAGAAATCGATACCAAACTTGGATAATGAATATCATTAAAAATGTATAGATATATTGAAAATTCTTTAATATAGTATAAGTGCTATATGAAAGAATTTTCACGTAAGTACGAATCCAAGTGTACTACACAAATCGGCTTGGTTTTTTTGTGTTTCAATATGTTGTTCGCGACACTCCATTCATTTTTCATTGTCTATGGATTCACATACTAAATTAAAGAACAGTCAACCATCCTTGTGCTGTCAAATATAATCCATGATAAAAATAAATGAACCAATCTTGAAGGTTGCGTAAAACATAAATATCGCTAATAATGTCATTACGTATATTTAAAAAAAATGTTGCGAACGAGACATACATAAATATTGTCGAATGTGGCCACCCTACTCATATCCAGGTGATGAATGCAATCGCTACATCGCGCTGCACATCAGACTCGACATTAAAAGCGGAAAAGCGCTTAATATAGTCGTATATTAAAAAAATGCGTTATTTTAAATAAAAAATATAGAACATATACAAACATTGCCACGAATGTTCGATTTAATAGTTTTAAGAATTCGATCAAGGAATGTTGAATTCGAATTAATATCTTTGACGATTTGATTATATAGGACCTATATTAACGGTTTTCAAATTTCGAGCTCTTATGAGCTGTCCTATTAAAAAAAGCTGCTTTTTCCGCTGCATCGCTAACAGCCACGATCAGGCGCGCCCTCTGCAAATGGCGCGCGAATGACGTCACGCTCATAGATGCATTACCATGAGTTGCGTTCCTGTCTTCAACACCCAGACAGTTTATTAAGCCTCGTCTGTTCTAGGAAATGTGAGGTTGTAGACCTGTTGTTATTTGAAATGGCGAGGAAAGTGTGCGGCTTGCTTTTAGTGAATTAAATAAATGTAAAGGCGATCAAGAGCAACAATGGTAGAGCCCAATGGGTACAAGAAGAACTTGACGATATAAGGAACATACGTAGTCAGTGGATGACTCTTGCAAAGGCCGCGACAGCTGGAGGAGACTAAAGGAGGTCTTGAATGGTTCTCTTTTATACCCAAACTGGAAGTCTGAAGGTGGCCTTCTCACCAAATAATGGGTTTCTTATATACCCAAACTTGCAGAGATTGAAGGAGACCTTCACCAAATAATGAGTCTTATTATATACCCAAACTAAGTGTAGGTGTGTATAATCGTAGTAAGTATAAAAAATTTAATGGCTTTCTTAAATTATAATTTTTATTTGAAGACAATCAACACTTAATTTTTATTTGGTTTCAATCAATCTATTATCTTTAAATTAAACTATACAGGGTATGAATCTTGTTTTTAACCTACTTCAAAAAGGAGGAGGTTCTCAATTCGGTTGTATTTTTTTTAATCCGAATATCTTAAATTGTTATTATTTTATGTATGAAGGCTGCTTTTACAAGACAAGTAGGCATAATATGTTTAACTTCATTGTACTTAACATAGAAAGCATTTTATCTGCATTGAAACTACATAAATATATTGTTGCAACTTGGAGATAAACAACACACCCTAAAATCAATTACCACCAGATAACGAATCTTAAACGACCCCCGAAGGGAATTAAAAATGCACCACTTACCTCCACCCTTTACCTTAAAGGGGGTAGTCAGGTGTGAAATTAGCAGAGTGCCTGCATCTGCCAACCGCTAATTGTACTTAATTCTGCTTTTAGTTATAATGAATTAATGTTACCTTTGAACGTGTAACGGTTGAAATAAAACTAATTTGACGCATTTTATCGGGTTTAATTTATGTTTTTTTACGTTCCCAACGTTTCGGCTGCTTTACCGCAACCATAGTCAGGGGTTTTTTGCATGGTGCCCCCCCCCCCGGATTATAAAAAAAAATGTCATGGCCCCCCCCCCCTATATTTCTCTTCATTGCTTCAAAAAAACACATAAATTACTTTTACGATATTAATTTCACACAATCTATTATTTATTAATGGGATGTTTGCGCCTGCATTTTTTGAACCAGTTGATCGATATCAGGTTCTATTTTTGACAGAGCTATCATCAAATCATACACTTTATGCCCTCCTTTATGCCCCCCCCTAAGATCTCTCCACGCCCCCCCCGGTTGGGAAGTCCAGTTCAAGTGTCATAGTTGGCACTGGGGTACCCTCACATTTAGTCGTTGTTTGCGGTCCGATCTACGCAGAATGTGCTCACAGTGATCGGACGCGTGACGCAACCCTCGTCAAATTTCGGCAAAATTCGGCTAAAATTCAACAACACAACTTTAAAAGACAACACAACTATAGCGAGATTATTAAAAAAGGAGTTAGAATAATTATTATTATGTGATGTAAATCACACACGAATCAATCTATCAGTTGTGGTGAAATAAGTGACAATATCAGGAAGATGTTTATTATGTATGTTACTTCTGTATTCTTGGCCCGCATCCAATTCCACAATGCGCATTACCAATAAGGCGTCTGGTTGTTAGTCTCTGATCCCGCGGGAGGGCGCTATCATCCGTCATCCGCGACGCGCACTTAATTGGGAACATCCTGTTTCTCAATTTAAATTTCAAATTGAGTTTCAATTTTGTTTTAACTTTTCTGAAAATGTTTTTTTTTGAGTTGCAAATAAAATGAATGAGTAGTTGGCTTTTTGGTTGTGCATTTAGAATTACTGATGGCATCTACTGGCTGTCTTATGCATTCAGTATTTATGCAAGAGAATAAAAATAAAGTGTCATTATAAGCAAAGAAGCACAAAAAGTTTTGGTATCCGGCGATTATGATTCATTAGCGCATTGTTAATTATAATGTGCAGTCAGAAGTTTGATCTGTCAATTTTAAAAAATAAATTTTGTTCTCACCAAAATGACAATAGCGCTTTTAAAAAAAAAAAAATATTTATCGAAATTCTGACTTCAAAAACTTAGAACAAATGCGCTAAAGAAACACCAGTTCAAACTTTGGTATACCCTTTCAGAATTACCTTGTATATAGGACACGAATACTACTTGGATAGTCTTGGAGGTAAAGTTTTTCAGCTATACGTTATACGGAAAGCGGGACATTCCCGCAGTTTACGGCTCTCGGCTTAATATAAAACACGCTTGTGGAATTGTTAATTTCTCCTAACTGAGCATTTCTGATTATATATCTCTTGTTTTTTTAAACTAGAGGCACAATGGGGTCTTGGTTTCTTGAATTTTTTGGGACTAAATATATCATTATTTGAAATAACAGTGTCACATGTTATAGATCTTGGGTTCTTAAGCTTCCTTTTGGCTCCATCCACATTACAATATTGGTTGTATTTTTATATGTTTCTAGTAATAAATACATTACTTATAGTTTCGTTTGGCCTTATATCTATGCTAAGGAGTTTCCCGCCCCATTCTTCTTCATAAAAACGCCATTCGGATGGGGCATCTACATCTACATAATTACTGTAGTGGTTTACACGAATAAAAATAGTCTGATAAGTTATAATAAATTAAGATTAAAATTAAAATTAGGCAGGTAATGTTGCGATTGGTTTGCTATAACCGGTGAACTCGTTGCGTCCCCAACCTTACCGCAGTCCTCCAAACACAACTCGCACAGCCCGTAAAACCGACAGAGATACACCGAGTATAAAATATTTTAATTATATTTTATCACCACTAAAACTGTGTAAATGAAAAACCGGTTCCGTAGCTTTATGAAATCGTAAAAAACTTGTCCCTGGCATTCCCTGGAAGAGATTTGCACTTGATGGTCTGCCATTGTTGGAATTCCATTATGGACTTTTATTGCAAGTCTCATTATTCATTTGTGTTTTTTTTCTTTTTAAAGAGTTTTTAATGGATTATGTTAATTAAAATGGAGAAAAACAAGCGTTACAGACGCTATTTTACTTATTATATTTTTTTTAAATTTCACATACAGTGACCACTATTTGCCAACTGTATGTTCCAATAAAAAAACTTTTTAACAAAATAAAACCGTCTTCAAAAAACTAATAAGCAAAAAATAATCTAATCTTGAACTCCACCTTGTCTAACTAATTCAAATATTTAACTAATCTGAAGTCGGTGCCAAACAAACAACTCAGTCGAGTATTGCCGGTCTGCGCCAAAGACCTACAAATTGGTCCGCGCATCTTATTACTCTGTATACTTTTGTTATTCTTCGTCGGCTGTTTATTTGGAATCGACTTACACACAAAAACATACAAAAAAAATACAACCGAATTGAGAACCTCCTCCCTTTTGAATTCGGTTAAAAAATGATTATATTATAGACCGGCATCAAACCCAGTACATCATCACTGGATATTAAACACCAATGGCTTGGGTACATACATTGCTTCTCATCATACAAAGTATGACTCTACCGGGATTAGAACCCGGGACCCTCGGCACAGAAAGCAGGGTCAATAACAGCCGTGACAATGCTTTTTAAATAAAACCGAACTGAACAATAAAGTGAATTATGAACATTCGTTAGGGACGTCAGTTGACAGCAAAGTAATTATCTTTAATCCCGAGGGAAGATATAGTTCTTAGGACAAATTAAAAATTACAGTCTTTGTATACAGAACGTTTAAATAATGTTTTAGTACTTACCTTGTCTCTATTATAGTCTAAAAAATGAGAAAACATATACGGAAAGTTTTAAATTAGTGTGCTAAGCATCGAATATGTGAAACAGTTTTTTCGTTAACAATTCCACTGTTGGGCAATTGCCTCCCTTTCACTCTCATATAAACGACTGTATAAGCTATGTTTAAGTTATATTTTTTGCTTAAAAGTCAACAAAAAATAATTGTGGTGTAAGCCGACGTGTTGGTAAAATATATTCTGAATTAAAATGTCTAAATTGTTGCCAGAGTAATTTGGAAATGAGAAACGAAATAAAATAACAATGGCGTAAGGTTAAAAAGTTGTTCCCGTATTCGATGAACTAAGCATTTTACTACGAAAATATAGAACAGCTAATGGTTAATTCGGTTTGAAAACATGAATCAGAATCAGAATATTTTTTATTCACGTAGACCATTATGTACAGTACTTATGAATCGTCAAAGGTTACAAAAATATTATGCTACTACTTTACCACCCGTTCGGAATGCCGTTCCTATGTGGCTAGTTGGCTAGTTATACGTGAAAGTTAACCTAAACAGAGTCATCTCCTGAAAAAGCGGAGAGTCCCGTAAATAAAGTGAAATAAAGACAATGGGGGCAAAGAGTAATGATCCCGAACAGTTCCGATGAATGTTTTATTTCAGCAGATACTGTATAGAGCGGTAAACACATCTTTTTTTATTTAATCAAAATTTTTAAGGATTCTATCGCGTTTATTTTTTGTTTTTACGTTCCCGGCGTTTCGGCTGATTTACAGCAACCATGGTCACGGGAGGACTGAGGTGGTTGACGTCCTAGTGTCATAGTTTGACAGAAAATAAACGCGATAGAATCCTTAAAAATTGTTTTATTTCAATGTGTAGTATTCGCGTAAATATAAGAAATCAATAACTAAAAAATTAGTTAAAAGCGCTGGGTCAGGGCAATATGCCGCCGTCACAAACTTCAAAATTACAACGCAACTGCACGACAAGTGCGAGCTAACTGTATACTTTATAGTCTACCGTATTTAGACATTTTATATGGAGAATTGAAAAGCGCCTCCAGCGGACGGTATTTAAAACATTCAATTCTCCATACAACATGTTTAAATACGGTAGACTATAAAGTATAGTTAGCTTACGAATAATCTCGCACTTGACGTACATATGTCACAATAATTCGTTAATAAAATAACCGTCAGTATTTTAACCTTAAATTCATAAGTTTCTTATTTTTATTATATTGTTAGCGGTTCCTATAGAATTGTATTAAAAAATATATGCACGAGGAACCGAGGGTAGATTTAATTAATTAATCAGAATAAAATCACATGAAAACATGTAATTACACAACGAACAAACTCAATTCTTCAATATTTGAATCCAACATAAATAACTCAAATTTAACAATGCCAACGAGCTATAACACGTCTTATCGCTACAAAATCCGGAGAGCAAAAGAGCGCAATGTCGGGGTGCGCGCGCCTTATATAGGCACGAAGGCGCGATCTGTCAAACTGTGTTGCCATATCGCTAATACGGCCTCTCCTGACACATGGTCGTCCTCGAACATGTCTTCATTGCTTGGCAGTCTTCATTGCTCGGCTAGTGGGCTCGGGAAGCTTCCGGGAGAATGCAGTCTTCAATGCCGGTCGGATGCGACGTTTGTTGAACCCCGTTGTCCATCTCCAGTGTGAGTGCTCGAGAGTAACTGGCTCTCGCAGCTAGAGAAACTGGTAGATGGATCAGCCGCAAGGGAGTCAAGGCATATTCCTGTTAGTGTCTAAAGACCTGTATACTTCAATTTTGCTAGTCGACTTCGTCATTCGGTTACTAGTGAACCCTATAACGTGGCCTGTCGATCAGACCCACTCGTACGATGACCGTATTCAATCGTACGAGTGCATTCCACACGAAGACCGTATTCGAACGTGTGAAGCTTCCCGACACGCCGACCGTATTCGGACGTGTCGAGGCTTCCCAATACGCTCACCGTAATCACACGTATTGAGGCATCTCAGTATGCAGAGCGAGTCATACACATGAGGAATCCAGTGAACCCTATAACGTGGCCTGTCGATCAGACCCACTCGTACGATGACCGTATTCAATCGTACGAGTGCATTCCACACGAAGACCGTATTCGAACGTGTGAAGCTTCCCGACACGCCGACCGTATTCGGACGTGTCGAGGCTTCCCAATACGCTGACCGTAATCACACGTATTGAGGCATCTCAGTATGCAGAGCGAGTCATACACATGAGGAATCCAGTGAAACCTATAACGTGGCCTGTCGATCAGACCCACTCGTACGATGACCGTATTCAATCGTACGAGTGCATTCCACACGAAGACCGTATTCGAACGTGTGAAGCTTCCCGACACGCCGACCGTATTCGGACGTGTCGAGGCTTCCCAATACGTTGACCGTAATCACACGTATTGAGGCATCTCAGAGTGCAGAGCGAGTCATACACATGAGGAATATTATGCAGAGAGAGTAGTTGTGCGTCTGTGGTTCACCCTACAGGATCACCACAGGGATCCGTATAACTTTTGAACATATCTTCACTTACCCTCAAAAAAATGCAGCACATGTCTCAGGGCTCCACTCAGACGACCCGCGTGTTGTATCATTACGCCCTTACGATATTCCGACTTTAAGTTGAAATCCTGCATGTACATCCACCAACACGCAACACGGGGCAACAAGTCCCTTTTTCGCTCAGTTAATTTAAGTGCGTTATTCAGTCTGTTACAATTCTAAAAGAAATTCCCAATAGGTAATGACTAAAGTTTTGTAAAGCTTTAATATTTGCCAAAGTTTCAAGCTCGTATGAATGATATCGTGGCTCGGCACCTTGAGTTGTTTTGTTAAAATATAACACAACCAGTCTTTTACTGTACCCATGCATCTGAATGAGAACTGCACCACAACCGACTGAGCACGCGTCCGTTTGCAGCTCCGTTGGCAATAGTCGATCGAAAACAGCAACTACAGTAACAACGTTACTTCGTAATAACCTAGCTATGGGTACGGTTATAGATGCATAAGCGGATTACGGAAGTATCCTGCCAAACCAAGAAACTATCTGACCTCCCATACGTTAGTGGGTACTGGTGAATCTACTAGGGTTTTGATTTTACACTTGCTCGGTCTAACCTGGCCCATTAAAATCGTACGACCTAAATATTCCACTTCCGTGGCTACAAAAGTACAAGGCGATCAATATGGTCTTCCATCAGCGGTAATGGATAGCGATCCTTAACAGTGATCGCATTTAGTGCACGATAGTCGACACACATACGATCCTTACCGTCATTTTTCTTTGCAAGAAAAATTGTCTGGCATAGGGGGATTCCCCGAGAGATATTAAAGTCTGTAAGGTCCATAACAAATAGGTGTTCCACTCATTATCTCAAAATGCATATGACCAGTCGTTACCGCTGTCCACACAGTGCCAACGATTAGAAACTCCTCAAATTCATTAATGATACCCAATAATCTTTCGCGATCATTACCCTCGAAAGGTGTATTAATTCGTGATTGATCATCTAAGTTAATGAGGAACACACTGCGGTCACTATTTAATGTCGACCTAGGAATTCGAGTAATTCGTTGTTCATTGTTTGTGCGAATGTACTGCACATCGTCACGGTTTAAGACATCGGTCCCAACAAGTACAGGTACATTCATACATTTATGAGTAACACAACTAGTACACTCAATATTTTGGTCACCCATACAACTTAAAACTTGATATGTGGGTAGTTGTGTACATTCAAAATATTTAAGTACAGCTTTTGAAATTAGCGACACTCTGATCAAAAATGAGAAATATAATAATGGGTTGATCTGACCTTAGTCAACGCGCTCAGTGCACCAATGAGGCGGTAGGTGACATCCAACGAAGTCGAAGTACTTGCGTGCGATTCACCGATGGTGCCGTCATTCGATCTGGCAGTAACTGGTAGTGGCGCGGGCGGTCGAGGTACAGACACGACGGTGTCAACCGGCGCCACGATTGCACGCTCCACCGACGATACCTCTGCCGACTCGTTGCTTGTTGCGGGTAGACTGCTATTTTCTAGCGCGTCAATGTGTGCTAGAATTATGCTGAGCTGGTCTTGAAGATCTTCTGCAACACTTTTGACCACGCCTATTCCTAGTACTACTTCGAGTGAAGGGTCGATCAGCCATGATCAAACATTTAAAATTTCTCTTAAAACTCAACCCAAGCTATCTAATCAACTAATGATTATTTTTCGCTTGCGACCAGAGCAGATGTAGGCTACAGGAGCCTATCCCACTTCTGATGTTAGCGGTTCCTATAGAATTGTATTAAAAAATATATGCACGAGGAACCGAGGGTAGATTTAATTAATTAATCAGAATAAAATCACATGAAAACATGTAATTACACAACGAACAAACTCAATTCTTCAATATTTGAATCCAACATAAATAACTCAAATTTAACAATGCCAACGAGCTATAACACGTCTTATCGCTACAAAATCCGGAGAGCAAAAGAGCGCAATGTCGGGGTGCGCGCGCCTTATATAGGCACGAAGGCGCGATCTGTCAAACTGTGTTGCCATATCGCTAATAATATATTAATGTAGAGCAGCATTATGGAGAGATATGTAATGTTTAACCACATTCAAATTATCCAGTATGATATTATTTTAATGTTACCAGTGTTACAAAAAACCTTACAATTATAGAGAAACCTTATCGTGTTCTCTTACGCAAATTCAAATGTGTGTGACCGTTCCAAATAATGATTTATGTACTATCTGCTCTATATAGCTCTACCCTTTCCTCTGACCTGTCTCCATCGATCTACGGTGATGAGGCCAGATAGAGCACAGACGGGATTGGCCGGCGGTTCGTGCGTTATTTATTGGGCCGACAGACGGACAAATGTGGGTGAACGTATTAATGGCGATGGTGTTTTTTTCTTTGGATCGTATTACGTTTGATTAGGGAACTGTATTGGGCGTTAAGAAAATTTGAGACATTTATCTTTTGTAAAGGTCTTGTGGCGTTCGCGTTTCTGAACGCACCGTTTGAGCGTTAAGGTCGGTAGACGGGGACGCGGGCAGAGCGTTTTGGCGGTCCCCTAAGCCAGTTAATAAATGGAGACAATGGTATATTTTTTTCTACATTCTAATTGATTGTGATGTGTGTTTCTTTTATATGTGACTAGCTGTGCTCCGCGGTGTTACCCGCGATTAAAAAGTACCCACGGGAACCATACATTTTACCGGAATAAAAAGTAGCCTATATACTATTCCAGACTATAATCTATCTCTGGGCCAAATTTCATCCAGATCCGTTCAGCCGTTCTGGCGTGATTGAGTAACAAGCATCCATCCATCCAAACTTTCACATTTATAATATTAGTGGGATTACCAATTAAACCTGTTGTGATTGACAATGTAAATAGGAGTTTTACTTCCCCTAAAGTGAATGATGATGATTGAATTCTTAGGTTTTGCAATGGCTGTGTAAATTCTTCACTGATTTCCATGTCTGTTGCTATTTCTGTTCTGGTCCGCTTCATGACGGCCGCCTAGTGGTTTGTGAGTAAGCTACTCAGCTTACTATATCTTTGCGTAAGTTTCTCGGGTCTCGGTGTGATTGGGATTTCTCTGTTTATTGTACGGTACACAAGGGTTGCTTAGTTAGGTTATTTATCCAGCGATATTAATAATTTATCTTAACTCACAGAGTGATTAGATGACCTCAATACAATATCATATGGTATGCAGTTCTCTTATTACACGAATTCGGTACTTCTTTATTCATTTAAGGAACTTTGCTTTCAAAACATCTCTAGGGTCGTCACTTCAATATTGGTCCCACAGAATCCCTTTAACAAATCCCTAACGAAAACGTGCCAAAAGACATAATAACAACACCTTTAAAGAAAGACCCATAGTATCCTTGAACACACTTGAATTATGCATACCGAGTCCCAAAGATCTGACGCGATGTCCACCCAAGCGCACACTCAAATGGACCACAGATCTAAGAACCCTTCACAGCAGTCAATATTTATGAGTGTCCGAACAAATTTGCCGTGTTGATCTGCGGCTCTGTATATACTGGTTCAGTTATCGTGGCTCGTATTCTGAAGGCAATAAAGTTGAAATGAAATGAAACCAGGATAGAGAAATTGTGACGAGTTCTGGCTTTGAAGAGGTGGTTTTGCGTGCGTGGTAATGAATTCTGATGAATGGGTGGTTGTTCAGGGTAGGTATGCGAATTCTTTTGAGCAGCTGGTACATAAATTGTTACTAATAAACCCATGTTATTGTGTCAATGCTGCTTTATTCTCGTGGTTGCAAGCTGCCAGTCAGGAGGTGTAGGTTTTTTTTAAATACATTAGTGTTTCGAATATTCCTCTACAAGGGTGATTAAAACTATGAAGCTATTATATACAGAGCTTAAAATTAATATAAGACATGGATAAACTCACGTACGTTTAAAAATACATCCATGTGTAAAGTTAAAGTTTCTTGCTTCATGGCCAATCCAAGCCCAAAGGAAATTTCAAGCCAAAAAGTTCAACGTAAAATAAGAATTAAATTATTAGCGTCTTAAAGTATTAAAAAAATATTACATTATTAGATCCATGGTTTTTGAAGACAGTTTATTTTTATATAAAAAAAAACACTTTAAGTAGGTATAACTAGACAGTCCTTAAAGAAGAGCGTTTAAGTATTCGACTGTTTATCTCCTTATCTCTGAGTCTTCTAAAACTATCCCTCCAAAACTCCACAAAACGACTCACACCATCAAAAGCTCCTGAATCATGACCCATTGTCTCATAATCCATTCGAGCTGTGAATATTTCACATTCATCGTTATACGACGTATCCTTGGCCGTGCCAATAAAATCTTTATAGCTATTGCCTCACATCGCTGCTTTATGCCACTCCTGAACCCATACTGTGAAGCTTTACAGGGTTTTCCAACTGATGACACTGTGCTCGATCGTGTCAGGTTTCAGCATATGGCAGGCCGCACAATTTGAAAATTGATGAGACGGAGTAATGGTTTAATGTGGCTATGGAGTCCAGAGACGATTTCGCGCAGTTTTATAAATTTTCGAAGAATGAATTCGGAGCGTATTTGCTATAACGAGCCTATGGAAACGGCTTTCTAATGGGCTTTGTACATCTTCATTGGTTTGCAAATGACATGTTAAATACTAAACAACAGGGTTTGTGCCATTGGTAGAAAGAGAGTACCCCAAATTCATAGAAAGATTGAAGCCATTTACAAAACGGCAATACCAAGCGCTTTCTGGTAAAAAAAACCTTGGAACTTATTTTATTACTCTGATTTAAAGAATCCTAAAGCCAATTGTAACAGCATTCGGTCGGGCAAAGTTCTGTGCGCAACTTCGAGTGAAGATTTGTAGTTTATGAGTCATGTATGGGAAATCGATCGTTTATTCAAAGCAGGTGATTCCTTGCGAAGCTCCTTTTATGAGCGTTCTCGTGTTGATGGTTCGAGAGGAATAATGGTGACTTGTAATTTGCAAATTGAAAAGCAATTTAATGTCGATATATCAACCTATAGATAGATGTGCTCTCTTTTTTGTTACTTGAGATTTTTTATTATTAATGCCATGTTCCACCTCATGAGTATGATCTTGTTATTGCTGGCTTATAGCAGCTTATTCTTGTTTTTTGAATGACGTCAACATCTAAGGTATTTTTTCAGTGGCCAAGTATTACTGTATCTATTTGAAATCTTAGGCTTGGCTAAATATCCCTCTTAAACCCTATTATGAATTAGGAACACGCAAAGCTCTATTTTTAACTTGTAAAAATGACGTAAACAGGTGGAATTTCATAAATGCAATTGAATATTGACATACTATGGTGTGCCACCCGAGCGTTGCCTCGAGTGAGCCACGTATTGGCTGTGCAAGGAAAAATAGCTTTTAATGCTTGGTGCATTAAAAGCTATTTTTTTATACAAAATATATTTCACTCACATTATTTAATAATATATTTCTTTTTCTCAAATGCATATAGATAACGTGTACCAAAACATTACTGTCACATTGTGAGAACAATCGGGGCAATTTGATGGCAACTGCCCCTTGAATTAGCCAATGTCTTGGGGCATTTTATTCCCTCAATCAAGAGTACAAGTGACGTCGAGTGGGTCGGAACGACCTAATGAATTCTCTACTTTTACCTTTTCTTGAGGGTCAATATTAGGGGTGTACGTGACTTTTCTGCGTCGAATATTTTCAAATTATTTTTGATCAAAGATTTTGAATTTTCGTGGGTATATATTTTGAAACAGGTACTTGGTACTTTGTTATAATTACACTGATATAAGAGCTATTTTCATAGGTTTTTTTTTATATAAAGTTAGTTGTCCGATGCTCTTTGACATCAATAATATTTTTTTAATTGAATCATATTTTATTACCGAACTACTTTGACGATGGGACAGAAGTAAATAGGTTTACTGGCATGTTGCGTAACATATGTCATAATTGTTTAGAACTAGGTGATACTTAGCGGAAATCCATTGTTAAACAAATGGGGGAAGAGCAACCAACCACTGACAGTTTCTCGACTAACATCATAGAGGAGTTCGGTGTTTCTGGCTTCTTTAATTATCGGTCAACTTGTTTGGTTTATAATTGGAAATTTTTACAAGCCGAGGGAGGGTGGTGGGTTTGTTTAACATATGTCATCAAATCAAAGAACAGCTTAACACTGTTTTGACTATTTAAGTCTGTAGACAACACTGATTATATTAAACTGTACCTATGGTATTTACCATCTTTTCCGTAGAGCCCAAACGTCAGGGGTGGTGACTGTATTACAGCTCGGGGTCGCATTCCACAGATTATGGCGAAGTTGAATCTTCTGAGATGTTGACTGGTTGTCCTGGATATAGAGTTTAAACTGAAAAGGATAGACATATTATATTTACAACCAGATTAGCACAATAGTAGCAACAACCCCTGCTTTCTGTACCGAGGGTTCCGGGATCGAATCTTGGTAGAATCAAATTTGCTGCAACCATGAATGTTTGTACCCGAGTCATAGGTATTTAAAGGAAAAGGGTAGATCTTCCAGCCCGGCGGGTGGTATGCCTGGCGGGATGGCCGCTACGCCCCTACGGTTATTGACGGGATCTTGTATATATCTTACGTGCTTCGAAAACTCTCATAGCGCGTTTCAGGATTGTATGGAGCCTCGTCATTTGTTCTGAATGTCGTCTGCAGCGCCATCTGTGTAGCTTGTGGTGAGGTTGAATAAGTCGCTATAGATATTTAATATCTGCATTAGTAATTATATGCTGGGATTGCCCCCAGTCCATTGTATGGTACCGATAATACAAGCGTTTTAGGGAGCGTACATGGTGATGTGTTCGTCTGGCGATATTAAGTATCATTATCAATATTAGCAGGTATGAGTAAGTTGGCCTTTCTAGAGTTTCTATATGTACGTTGCTCAGAATTATCAGATGCTCGTGCAGATACTGGTGCTCACAATTTGCCTCAATAATGTGGGCGCTTGTTCCGCCCACTTATCTGAACCTTGCGCTGTTTATTGTGCGAGGATCCCTAATAAGCCTAAGAAGAATTGTCTGGTTTAAATAAGCCAAAGGTTGAAAAATAAAGAAATACATAGGCAACAAAATGTCGACCCGATTAGCACAGTTGGTAGTGTTCTGTACCGATGTCCCGGGGTTTGAATCCTGGTAGAGCCAACACTGTGTGATGAGCGGAACGGTTGTACTTGAGTAATGGATGTTTAGTATCTATATAAGTAATATAAACTGGGATCGCCCCCAGCCCATTGTACAGTACCTATAATACAAGGATTGCTTAGTCTGTGACCGCGCAGTCGGTGTGTTAGTCTGGCGATATTGTTATGGTGCCATGAGAATTAAGTATTTTTTTCTGGTCGGTCCATTGGACTGATATTGTCGGTTTAATTCTTGGATCAGGAAAACATTAAATACATACATATTGGTTGCTTACTAGTTCTAGGTACTAACTAATTCCTAAAAGGTAGTTGTTGCAACTACCTTTTACGAATTACGAAAGTATAATCTACAATATATATGTAGCAATATATTATATTGTATTTCAACTTTTCGTCTCATCAAAACCAAACTTTAATAATCATCACGTCTCTTTCAAGCCCAATTTAAATTAATTACATAGAAATTGAATACTCGTAATTGCGTAATTCACATTCATCAGTACACGATGACAGTTCGATGGAGAACTATTCGGCTTTTAATTAAAACGATTAGCACAGACGTGTGAGGCACGCACACTAATTAGATTGAAGCGGTTACAAGCGAGGCGTTTCATATATTCTTATATTTACCATGTTTTATAATAGGGCTGTGTAGCCATGCAGTGTTTGAAACATATACAAAAATGCTTGTTTGTCTGTTTGTGTTTTTTTTAATTTAATTGGTAGAAAGATGAGTGAAGCTTTTCAGTATCAAGAGCCGGTTATAGAGATCTTTCGACTAACCAAGAAGTGTCGAGTTAGATCCCTACCCTAGATGTTCGAATTTTGACGTGAGGCTACCCCTAGTACAAACCGTTGCCCTACCGTTCGTCCCACGGACTGACCTCAGCTTTTTGGGCTACGGTACCGTGCCATTAAAACATGCTTTCTCATTGAAATAAAACTAATTTTAAGAATTTTATCGCGTTTAATTAATGTTTTTACGTTCCCGACGTAAATAACAACGTAAAATAAAATCATTAAAATTCGTTTTTTTTTAATGTGTTGCATTTCCATAAATATAAGAAATCAATACATGCATTCTCGTTCACATAGAATCAATCGAATATATATGACATGAAAAATAATTGCCTGGATCGATAAAACAATTTCAGTGTAACCTCAAAACCGTAACGAACACACTAATTATACAAGCAAATCCACAAAATGGGACAAGCAAAAAAAAAACATAAGTAGTTTATTTATACTGTCGAATCAGCGCCCGAGCGCCAACCCCACGTACCAAGCAACGTAATAGTTTCACTACTTTCAATTAAAACAGAGGGGTAGAACAATGTGCGCTGATAATGAAACTGTAATCCCGTTAGCGAGTCATCAGGGAATGATTGGACGATGATGACGAGACGGTTAAGTGCTGGCAATAATCTTTTTAGGCATGTCTGGTGATGATCCAATTAGAAATAGGTTTATAGATTTAAGAAAAGCGGCGATAGCCAAGTTGGATTCGAGGTGGATAGAGCCGGAAGACCCGGCTTGCAGCTCTGGGATTTTCATATTTTCGTATTTATAATTAGTATATCAAGTCAGAATTTTGATATGTCGATTTAAAAAAAAAACTATTTTGTTCTCAACAAATAGACAATTGTGATTCTTTGCGATCATTTCTTTTTTTAGTTGGCATATCGAGAAGAGATTCTGACTTCAAAACATGATAACAAAAGCACTAAAGCACTAAATCTGTGCTAGATTGAACAGTTAGTATACCCTTTATGAATCACTCTGTATCGCGTTCGGTTCTAACTGACAACATAATGAGAATAAAATTGGTATCAAAAAGCAATAATACCTACCACCTATAATTTCACACAGTCAAGTTCCTAACGATTTAATTGAAGTAAGTCAATCAAAAAAGCACTTTGAAAATTTATGTATAAAGCACATAACGGCAAAGAAGTGTTGGCAATGAAGTAATGACTTTATTTCGTGTTAACTTTGAATACTGGTAATGATTGGAGCCGGAAATGATAGTGTCAGTACTGGAACGTCTCTTTAAATTAAGTTTTTCGATGTTGTAATGATGGGTTGTCGTAATTTAAAATGTTTGATGGTACTTCGTACTTGGTAACATTATCTGTTAATCTATATATATGTATATAAAATAAATTCGTATCGGATACATTATTTATAACTAAACTACGGGTGCGTCGATTTTTACAATCTTTGTTTTTTTTTTAATTTGTCTTCACCCCGAATAGCAGAATACTTATTAAACTCGGGAATAATCACGAAAAAATTACATTTTCTCATACATTTGATTCTGAGGCGGTAAGAAGTTCCGGCTAGTCTATATATATATAATAAAGTCGTGTTAGTCACACTATTTAAAACCCGGAATTGGTAGGTCGATTTGTATGTTCTTGGAATTTCTCTCCACTTCGAATAGCAGAATAACTATGCACAAAAAAATGATGTCGGTAATTCACTTTCTCATACATTTGATTGTGAGCCAGCTCGTCATATAATACATATTGAATGTAATCGTTTCTGTAATAGGTCGCCAGATAATAGGTTGTAGATAACATGAAACATAAAAAAGGGTCGTACGAGAATTATTTCGTTATCATCCATGAGTCCATTTTATTCGTCGAATTTGAACCCACTGAGTCGAAGTGCACCGGCTCTAGAAGTAATTTTATAGTATAGTTTACAATATAAACATAAATATTATTTATGTTTAGTT
Organism: Pheosia tremula; assembly: GCA_905333125.1. NCBI lineage: Eukaryota > Metazoa > Arthropoda > Insecta > Lepidoptera > Notodontidae > Pheosia > Pheosia tremula. Next base: position 7,173,719 of record HG995416.1, on the reverse strand, counting down.
TGTAAGTCAGCGATAGATGTCGCTGGCATGTTTTTGAACGAGTTAGTTATGTTTTTGGGTTTTATATAGTAAACTATACTTTTGTTTATAAAAATGCTTACAATTGGTCGTTACAACTTTTCATCTTAATTTTTCGTCTTAATTTTCCGTCTAGCCCCCTTTCGTAACGCGCGATAAGGAACTTCGTTCCAATAAACTTGAACTTGCGCTTCTTTAACGCATTTGCGATTATTATGTGAAGTAACAATTTCGATATGTCAACGTTAAAAAAATAAAATTTGTTCCCAATCTTATTTGAATTACAAAGCTAGCTAAGTTCAGCCTTTGCCCTAAACATATTATCGAGAGGTCGCCCCGACCCTGCAGTCCAAAACAATGTGACGTCACTATAGTGAGGGCTGGAACACATTGTTGCAGTGTGGGCATACAATGCCGGAACACTAATGGATTATCAGTGATTTGCATTTGGCTGGCTTCGCGGGATGAATGCATTCGAGGCGTAGGCAGTCCAAAAAATATCTTGTTTTCTATTACAATGGCAACTATCTGGCAACCAGCGGCTTTGTTAAGTGGTCCCACTCATTGCCATTGGCAACGATTGGGACAGTTTTCTTTAATGATTAAATAAACATCGGAACCTGACTGCACTTAACTACGTAATATAATTGAAGCCGCCTCTCCAACAGCAAAAAAAGCAGTTTTTAAATACCATATAGTAAATAGAAATTGATTTAATGTTATTCTGATCTTATCTAGCATAGCACAATCCCTGAGCAACAATGATGCGAGTCGACACAGCCACCCTGCCATGGTCCAGTTGAAAATAATTGTCTCACTGATAGCACGGCCGCAAACTAATTAATTTGTGTACACAAACCCTTAAATTTACAACAGCGTTACAAAGCATTCCTTTTCGAAAACATATTTTTGTAATATACTGTGGTTCTGTTTTTCCGAGACTGCCTCTAATTTTTTGCCAACCCACTGACCTGACTTGTCAACTTTTCCAATTTAAAACCAAACAAGTTGATCGATAATTAAAGCAGGCAGCAACACCGAACTCCTCTAAGATGTTAGTTGATAAACTGTCAGTCACTAGTATCGGGACCCCAATTAATATGCATCCTCCATTCTGAATGTTTAAAATGTTGCAACCGATTTTAGCTGTTCGGATATCTCTATAAAGCTCTAGTAGTTCAACGACCCCTTACATAACTAACCGTACTAATATAAATAACTAACTGTTACGATACATAACTAACCGGTATCTACAATAGTCTGGTGAGTGTGTCGTATTGTTTGCACCCCATTACACTGAGACACGACTGTTTGTGCCGACACGCTGACTTTACGAGCTCACAGCAAAAATCTGATACTGACACCGACCACCTTAGCTTGCGTTCGCGTTGATGACGTTGCGTTGGACGCTTACAAATGAATTGACTTTTTGTTACAAGGACGGATATATGTTATTTCATGCCGTGGCTTTTAATTTTTTTGACAATCGCGAGAGACTTTTTCGACTCTTAAGTCTCGTATTTATTTACCTGATATTGTAAAATGTCTTAAAGTATCTGAAACGGCTAAGATAAGAATATATATAAAACATATTTTCTCATAAGTTGCCACAAGTATTATTTGCTCTATCGTAAAATAAATTTTTACATCTTTTTTTTTTTTATACATTATAGGCAAGTATTTGATCTCGATCTCACCTGATGGTAAGTGACGATGAGATCTACGATGGAGCATACTTGCCTAGGTAGGAAGGCGGCAGTAGATCGAGACGCTACATTCACTAGGCACATGCAGCGCAACTGATCTGACCCGCCATCCATGAATGGCAACACCGAACATCATGCCGAAACACGGCTAGGCCGCTTGGCGACATGGCTTTGTTCAGTGGGTGGTGACTAACCACGGCCGAAGCCTACCACCAGTAGAATTGTCACCTGGTTGGCACCACCCAGGGTCACGTGTAGGGTATCTCGAGGGTACTTAATTCTCCTACGGACGAAGGTGACTCGACCCCAACCCGACCCCATCTCTTGAAAGCTAAGATTAAATATAATATCTCTCGTCGTTTGTAGATACTTCAAAAGCATGTACGATGAGGAATATTCTGAAATATGTTGTTAAATAAATAGATTTTATATTATCGTCACGTGACAGATATTTTTTTAACGATTTCAAAAATAAATAATTGAATGCGCCGAATCCGTCGTCATTGATGGGAATACTCTTCGGTTGTCTCTCCGCTGCGATTTAAGAAGACAAAGGGCAGTAAACCGGCTGATTGCCCGCTACACTGCCGCCACTGGCGACAGTGGTGCAATATTCTTACAGACATCGAGGTAATTAAACGAAGCCACACTAACCTAATGATAACATTTTCCCGTACAAAAACCTAAAAATACCTTAATTCAGAAACAATAATTTGTTTTTGACTACAATATAAACTGGTTACAGCGATATTCTACTCATTTAGGATTCCTTGCTACGGCCTACGAGATCGTAACCATTAAGATGTCGTAGCGATGACGTAGTGAGCAGCGTAGCAAACGGCGTAGCATATTCGTAGAACAATGTAAGACTTGAATAATTTGTTAGTTTGACTTCTTTTACCGATGGTGCTGTAATTACTTTAATCCAGAGCATAGCTGAAATATCGCAGAATATATTTTATAAAATGTGCCAGCTCTGTTATATTTAACAGTCTACAATAGTCGACTTTATTAACTTTTTGCTCGTTGACAAACTAACTTATTAGTTTTTATAATGTGACTCTTTATTGTTGTACATCCGAACTTCAATTACCCGAATCGGGATTTATAACTTGAAGTGTACAAGTTTGATTGTAAAATGATGACTCAACTGGAATGAACTTACACGTCTTCACTGAAACAATTGCTTTGTTGCCACCAAGCAATTGTTTCAAGTAACATGATCTGTTAACTTTATGTTGAATCAAGATTTTCAATCTTCCGTTGCCAGAAAGTCAACTAACTCCAAACTTTTTTATCACAATCAAAGACTAATCAGAGACAGTAGATAAAGGTTGATACGAATTAGCATCAGTCTGATGAATGCAAGGCTGTCGACGTCATTGCTGGGGTGTTGAAATAATTGTGCCTAAATCCTGGGGCAATAAATCAGCGCGCTACTTAGCGCCCGATTAGCATCGAACAAGCGCGCGTAAATCATCGTGACGTAACGCCCCGCCTGCTGTGACGTCAGTACCTGTGGATATAATTTATTGTGCAATTATACAAGTATAATATGCTCGAAGATTTGGCAAGAAATATGTATTTTATTGGAATTAATTGTATAGCTAACATAATAGAAAGAAGCCTTTAACTAATCAGTTTCTTGGAACATACTAAGGTCATAATTTTGTGGATTGTAATGATGTAGCCAATTTTCAAATTTCGTATTATATTATTGAACTATCTAATAATAATATTGACATTGGTATATGGAATTCAGTATAACAGCATTGAGTTTGGTCGTAAAAAATCCAGATTAAAATAATCTTTGCAATATAAGGTTTAACAATAAGAGTGTATAATATTTAAGGGGTCCGGCGGTAAGCTATAAAGGCCACATAACAAAAAAAATAAAAATATTTGAAAAAAAATACTGAGCCCGCGATAAAACGTCCGTGCCGTCTCGCTTTTTCACAAAAAAATCAAACACTGTTAAACCCTTAATATATTTTACACATTTTTTGTTACGCCTTGTATCCCTAACATAATATAAAGAACCTTCAAAACGAAACAATATTCTTTAGCAATATAATAAATAAGTAACATTATAGTTCTGTCTATCTCAATCTAGATGCGAGGGTTGAAGAGAGGCAGCTCGCAGACGAGGCTAATGGCCAAGGCAGCAAATGATCCGAAGAGTTCTGACTTAACTTGGCAAGAGTTCAATAGTTAGTCATGGTTTATTTGTAGTACATTGTATCAGTAATTTAGTATTTCAATCTCACTTTAATTATAACGTAAATATACTGTTTAGTAAGTCATTCCTATTCCAGCCTTTCCCTATTCCTATTCCCAAATTGGAAGACGATATAAAACATATTGGATCACTATGCGATAATCAGTTGTGGAAATTTCTTTAAAAAAATTACAATTCATGTAAAATTCAAGGGTCGCCGAGAGATAGTTTATGATGTCAAATTATAGCTATAAATAAACACCACTAATGGCCGCGTTCAGACTAGTTGCTCAGCGTCGTGAGGCTGGCTCAGGAAAGACAGCGCAAGGGTTTGCCTCGAACGAGCTCTATCATTATCTTGGCTGTCCGCACATGACAATTTGTAAGTGCCCCCGTTGGCCTATACGAAAAAAACGATTTGACTTTGACTTTGATATGTGCACTTAACTTCTGAGTGACTCGAGGGTAGCTGCGTAGTATAATGTATTCTGGATATTGTGATTAGAGCATTTTAAAAATTTCTTTCCTTTTTACCCAACTGCCCCAAAAGGCTAGTTATGGTTTTCTCTTTCCGTCTACAAGATATTATAACATTCAAGTAGGTATCGAACAAAAAACATGGCATCGTTCATTCTGAATTGCTGACACAAAATTATAAACAAAAATTTCGCTCTTATCAGGGAAGTAATAAAGTTCTTTTTTTACATGTATTAATTTTTAGAGTAGGTATCAACGCAATGAAGATTAAGTATCACACATTGACCCGACAGTGATCTATGACGTCACAAACAACACTTAATACTGCATTACATGTAACAGCGAACACTTAAAGGCATCTAGCACTACGGTCCATTCAGTGCGAGTGAAAAATGAACCAAAATGAGGGTAGATCGACTGGCGATTCGGCACCATTTCCGCTTCCGGTGCAGCATCCATCTTAGTCGGATGTTTGCCGACACCCTTTTTAAGTTATGGTGTTGTAATGATTCCTTACTGTTTATAAACACTTATAACATTAGTCTTCAATGTAAAGAAGTTACGATATCACTACGTTTGTATTCCTCAAAGAGGTAGGCAGTTCAATTGTAATACTGCCTTAAATCTTCTGTTTGGTAGTCGGTGCTAATATTCAAGGGAGCGAGAGAAATTCAAATGGACAGGAATTGAACTTAAAACCTCACAGTAAACGTGTCGTGGTGAGACAGCCATCAAACAAAACAAAAACATACTTATCAATCCACACATTGCTCCTTAACACTCAAATGCTCAAATTGATTTCTTATATTTACGTGACTACTACACATTGAACTAAAACTTATTTTCCAGATTTCGTCGGGAACGTAAAAACATAAAATAAACGCGATAAAATCCGGAAAAATAGTTTTATTTCAACTCAAATGCAACTACACCTAGAAGTAAATTTATAGAAAGCTATAATGGATAATTCATGGCATTATAACGAATATTTCAGAAGATAAAATGCATTATAATGGCTTTATAATCCATTATAACTTTCTTTAAATTTGAGGGCTATTCTATCTAAGAAAGACTTCCAATTTCCCAATCCCTTAATAGAAGTTTTAATCAATTTACAATGGGATGCACAAAACACTTTTCTTCTGAAAAGTACATTGTAATGCTAGTGTAAATAGACGTAAATATTCTACAAACTTTGGGGCTAGCCTCCGTCCCATAGATAAATAATAAATAAATATCGCAATACGAACACACCAACTATACGGTCCCACTTTAAGCTTAACGCTTGTGTTATGGGTACCGTACAATGGACTGAGGGCGACCTCAGTATATAATACTTATATACATATTAAATATCCATGACTCGGGTACAAACATTCGTGCTCATCACACAAAGCTTGTGTCCCTACTAGCATTCGAACCCGGGACCCTCGGCGCAGAAAGCAGAGTCACTACCACTGCGCTAATCAGGCCGTCAATAATAATATAGATTGGTACGTACTAATACCGTTCGAGGGTGATTCCACTCAATCTGAAGTATTATTAAGCTACAATTTCACCGGCTACCATTGTGTATGGCGAAATAATAGCCAACACGAGTGGTCTGCGAAGGATAATAGTCATCATTACACGGACACACTGTCCGTCCGTATGTCCCTAGTGTTGTCATGGCAACGGAGAGGTAGAAATAATTGGGCGCTATTGAGATTGATTCAACCGGTTTATAGTTACTTTAAACCGACAAATTGACGACCTGATTAGCGCAGTTAGGTAGTGACCCTGCTTTCTGCGCCGAGGGTCCCGGCGTTTTAATCCTGGTAAAGACAAACTTTGTGTTGTATGTATAGATCTAAGTCTAAGTAGTATTTAAGTCTAGATCTAAGTCATGGATGCTTAAATATCTATATAAATGTTATATACTTACTGAGTATGCGTGCAGTCCATTGTACGGTACCCATAACACAAGCGTTAAGCTTAAAGTGGGACCGTATAGTTGGTGTGTTCGTCCGGCGATATTAATATTATTGATACGAATACATAGCCGTTTATCATAACATATGAGTTACTAGCTGCGCCCGGCGGTGTTACCCGCGATAAAAAGTATGAAAAATTAAAACACCTATCTCACGGGAACCATACATTTAACCGGGATAAAGCCTATGTGCTATTCCAGACTATAATCTATCTCTGTGCCAAATTTCATCCAGATCCGTTCAGCCGTTCGGGCGTGAAAGAGTAACAAACATCCATCCATCCAAACTTTCACATTTATAATATTAGTATAGATAGCAGTAATAGCTAAGTTGGTAGAAAGCTTGCCTCGCAGACGAGAATTGCAGGTTCAAGCCCCGGTCTGTACCTGATGGCACAGCACAAAATTTAAACTAGAGACAAAAAGATAAAAACATAATTAAGCTAGCTTTATTTGCCAGAAAATTACCACGGTAATACTGACCGGCTCTTCAGAGTTTTCAGTGGATTTGTTACGTAAAAAATTCAAAGCGGTCAGCGAACAAAGAAACTTGGCTGCAACAATTTTGTACTTCAGAACGAAGTGTGGGATCATAAAACTTGGATGTTGTAAAAAATGATGCGGTAATACTTATGTGAGATTGGAATTATGTGGAGTGAGGTGGGTACGAAAGAGAGGGACGAATGAATTGTAGAACGGATGTATGAGTGAAGGACAAGGATACGATGTATGGCCGCCGTGAAGAGCGCCGAACGTTTTTATAAGATAGTTGTTGTACAAGTACAAACACAAGAAATAAAAAAAATACGCAAATTGTTTACTTTGCGCGAAACCACACACTACACTTATATTCAGACAATAATGACTAACTAATGCATTATACACATAAGTTTAAACCAGAATGACTTAACCACACGACGGTTGACTGTATCTGACAGGCGAGAGGCCCATATCTGCATATATCTACTGTCGCCTTTTACGGCATCCACATAAGTGCTATTCCCCTCACCCACACGGAAAATAAATTGTCTCTCTCTTTCTCCAACTGAGCTAAAGCTTGTGCCACGAAAATATTCACGTCAATGGTGAGAATGCATCCCAGAACCTCTCGGTTACAAGGGCAGCCTCTCAAACCACTAGGTTCAACTATAATATTGTAAAATTAAACATCTGAAGACGCAGCCATCGTTTTTCTAGATCTATCTGTCCTTTTTACTCTAATTCCTTACATGTATTGTCTATCTCTTTCATCCTTATTTCTTATATCTATCCCTTTCACTGTTATGTTTGATATTTATTGTCTATTTCTTTCACTCAGCATTTCATATACGCTATACAATTAATTACGTGCGTTTTATTCCTTAAATGCCCTTGGTTTTTTTTATTATGAGTAATAAGTACTCTTACAGTATACCTTATCCATTCATTAGTTCTTCATCAATCACCAACGATGGGTCTAGCCATTGACAGGGAGCGGTCGTCGAGTGGGCTCACAACTTGTGCGCGCTACAAAGCGTTGAATTACACACAAAAACGACTAAAAACTATAATCTGTCTGTGAAACAGAAGCGCTCTTTACGGGAACTTTAGTTTGAGTTGTGGGATGTCTACATTTTATTTTCGAAATACTTTATCACCGTAAATACTGAATATTGAAAATCAACATTTTTAGCTTTAAATAATGATAGCAAATGCTCTTAAGATGCACGAGATTATGGGTTGGTATACTTTTACTGAAGCACCCTATTTAGGGTATAATTACGAAAAAATGAAAACATATTTATTTCTTTCTCAATTATTGGTGTTAATTGTGGATTTTTACCACTTACAAACATACAAATAAACGCCGATTTACTCTAATTCATCAGAAAAACAGTCCCCATTACTTATAATAAGCGTTGGAACCCTCTGATAGTTTGTAAATAACATAATGAGGGCGAAAGTACGCGACATTATTATTTACAAGTCGCGAAGCAGGCGCCCGCTCAATTGAGCGATACGACCTGACGATACTTTATACATTTCTTTTAAGTACAGGGAGGATCTATTTTGACGTTTAGTATTCTTAAATTTGGGTAAATATATTTCTTCTCTTTATGCTTTATAAAATCCTGGTGAGATATACATATGTAGTAGTTATTTAGTAGTTAGATAGTAGTTGGTTAGTAGTTAGCTAGTAGTTGGTTAGTAGTTAACTAGTAGTTGGTTAGTAGTTAGTTAATAGTTAGTAGATAGACATATGTAGTTGACATATCATATTTTTTTTTCTTGAATTTTGTACAGGATATTTCTTCCATATTTACAGTCAGGGTGCTTGTTAAATTCTTCAACGCTTTACATCAGAGTTTGCATGTTTTCAGTTTTCATTAATATTAATGACAGTGATAAAATTTGATATTTTAATATGTTTCGCCATTTACCCAGAATAATCTTGCTTAACACATAACTACGGACTCCGTCGTATATTTAGCGTACATCCTGTACATTAGACAAATTGAAAGCAATGAGGTTGAAAGCGTAAGTTCTCAATCATTCAACTTAACGACGATCGAGGAGAGGGTCTCCAAGCTTGGCACTAATACACTGGATCTGCGAACTATGTGGATATGGCGTTATTTTGGTTTTTCAGTGCACTCTAGCTTTTTTTTTACTTTTAAGGAGACAAACTCCCAAATTTAAAGAGTATTTAAACATATTTACTAATAATTTTATTTATGATGTTACTTATATGGCTTTGAATGGTCTAAGGTCGTCATCGCTTTGAAATGAAAATTAATTATTTTTGGATTTTCGTTTGGGTCCTATCAATTATTACAAACACAGAAATTAAACTACTGGATTACTAGCTTACCCGATGGACGTTGTCTTGGCCCGAATTTACCATTTTCCCGACACATCCCGGACAATTTCCTGTACCTTTTAATTTTTTCATTCCCTAAAGATCTTATTTGGACTATAAAGTAAGCTGAACCAACCAGTAAGCTATTTGAATGTTTTGTATAATGTTTGTGTTTGTGTTCAATGTTTTTAATTGTGTAATATTGCCTCCTCAACAGTTTTGTTGTCAGATTCGCGTCAAGATTCACGAAGCTATAACAACTTAATAGTGTAAGAGCATGTTGATTGCCGCCGAGCGACTAATGGCCGGTCCTAAACAATTTAGCTAGCTTTTTATTGCCGCTACGTTTTTCCTTTATTTCCAACGGTTGTGTTACGTTTTCCTTGATTTTCTGTGACCGTTGTTAACTTATTGGTTTATTTACTACGTCGAGAATAGATGATTCCATTATCCGTTTTATAATTTACATTTTTTTTTATTAAAACTGTAGGAATAAAATAGATGATGTTCGTGGAAGTTTTATATTTTGAGTGAGGAAGAATGTTCACAACTCATATTTAACTTACTTTGACATTCTTCCTGTAAATAATATATACGTTCTAAGGAGTTCGTAGTAGACTTACAACAAAAACGTTAAATTTACTTGCCATCAAAGCTCGGTGAAAATATATTTATATTATGTAGGATACAAACGTGAGCTGAATGCAAACTACATTATTTGTACCCAAAGCCTTTGTAGTCATATCAGTGATCCAGTATTAAATATGTCTTTGTTGGCACTGTGGCGTGGACACATCATTTTGGCTGGAAATTCGATAAGCTTTGACGTTTTTGGAGAATTTCCATTACTGTTGCGGGCATTCGACTCTTATTCACTTATTATTTTTTTTGTTGTGCCACAAACAGACGTTTACCTCTCAATCATATTATCGCAGTATAAGCACTTTTGATACCATAAAGCAATATATTATATTTATTGGTTCACGATTGAAAACTGTCAATGAATATTTCGATCCAACAATATGTTATATCTACTTAACATGCCGCAATATTGACGGAAATCATTAGCAATAATACTATGTCAGTACGTCAACTGCGAGATTATTCGTAAGCTAACTGTACACTTAATAGTTTACGTATTTAGACACATTGTGTGTGGCAAATTGAACAGCGCCTCTAGCAGACGGTATTTAAAACTTTGAATTCTCCCTTCAATGTGTCTAAATACGTAGAATATGAAGTATACGGTTGCCTTACTAATAATCCCGCACTTGACGTCCTGATTCTCTACAAACAAATGTGAATGCATATTTTTTAAATAGCCACTGGACAAGTCATGTAGTTATTAAATATTGGGATCAAATGAACAAACCTTACCACAACTAACAACTTTGTCACCTTTGTCGGTCCGGTCCGAATTGCTGTTGACAATCCGACCACACAACATACCGTACCGACGTGGCTTTGTAACCAACGCACGACTCAAAAATTAATTAAACCACTTCAAAATGCCGTTCAATAAAATCATTAACATCAAAAAGAACAACTTTGATGTTTTGTTCCGATTGTACAAGCCGATGTTAATCGTTCTCTTGATCTGTGGCTACCATTTTAATTTTTACAAGCGAAACGTCATCGTGACAGCTGTCGCTAACGTTTACTGCGTGACTCTTGTTACTGGCATTGTATTCGCTACTGCAGTGTGCTGTGACGCGTACTACGAAATATCGCAAGCGTGGTCTCTAATCGAGTATACCGTATCTGTGTTCATTGTTTTGTTCTCTAAAACTCGTACTTTATTCTTTTTCCATAAAATGTCGGACATCGATTGTTATTTGAGAATTAACAGACGCCATTACATATCGACTGTATATAAGCTAGTTATTTTCGTTATTGTTATATGGTGTGTACGAATTGTGTATACGTATTTATATTGTGTTACGTACTCCTGTTACAATATATTAGGTTTGTATGCTATAAAACAATTCTCGTTGTTAGCACTTGATTTAAATCGCGTTTGGAGGTGTGTACTATTTGATAGTATTAGATATCGACTAAAAATCCTTCGGATAAGATTAGAACAGACACCCGAATATGATTTCTATTTATATGTGAAAGGTAACAAAAGCATGAAGGAAAATAAGATGAAGTTCTGTCTGTATCTTTATAGAAGTATTGCCGACTTGGTTGATATTGTATCTCCAGACTTACAGTCATCGGTAAGTATCTTAGGTCCAAGTGTATTTATCTATATCATGTATATCAAATTTAAATGCCATTGACTACCTTACTCATCATTATTGTCATCATCAAAATAAGAATTTATAGTTCTTGCAAATGGACTTGACACATATATTTGTTTCTTTTGGCTTCTGTAATAATGATCATAAATAAAATTAACAATCGCCACACAACTTAAGCAGACATTATGTTTTTTTATTAAACCCACCTTTTTTTTTTAAATTAACTGTGTATATAGGGCTATAAACATATTTACATACTAATAAAAACTTATAAAAGAAAATTGAAACTTACATTTCTATAAATATATCATCACGACCGAAAATGTATCATTAAGGTCAAGGCAGTTGTTTTCATATTCACATTTTCAAATATATTACTTAGTAATATTTTTAATCGAAATTTATTTGTTTTTGTTTTGAGTCTACAACCCTATTATTTATTAGTTTTAATCTGTTACAGCTATTTCTTAGTGTTGCGTGCAGTTTGCCGAAATTAATTTTAAATGTGTACCACATTTTAACGGTCATAGAAGGTCATGTAAGTACCCGTATAAATGGGAAGCGTTTACCTTCTGTTTTATTTACTTTTACGGCCTAAAATATTTTTTTTATATTTCAGGAACCAATAGAATCTCTGGGATTTGTGATAATGCACGTGTTACAGATATCATTGTTACTTTTTTCTCCATTTGTCGCTGTAGAGTTCTATGCTGTTGAAGTGGAGAAGATGAGATTGAATTTGATGCACAGGCTAATAGATCAACCAGGTACCACGTTTTATAATAATATAATATCCCCAGACAAACATACCATACGGTCCCACACTAAGCAACGCTTGTATTATGGGTACCGTACAATGGACTGGGGGCAAACCCAGTATATAATACTTATATAGTTATTAAACATCCATGATTCGGGTACAAACATTCATGATCATCACTCAAAGTGTGGTGCTACCAGGATTTGAACCCGGGACCCTCAGCGCAGAGAGCAGGGTCACTACCGACTGCGCTAATCAGGACGTCAATCATCCCGCTACATAGTATAATAATATGCTACATCAGGAATTCTTTTCCAACGACAGCCAAAGAATACGTCACGATCAGTGCTGCCATCGACATCTTCAATTTGTCACAAGTAAATGTTTTTTCTTTCTTTCTTTCTTTCTTTCTTTCTTTCAATTACCACTCTCTCTCGCTCATTGGTCGAAGACGGCCGATGACGTAGTCTCGAGCCCATCACGTTACCTCGCTATCACGGAAGAGAATATCATGGGCAACATTTTTTTATACCATGGGCAAGTTAAAGACGCACCTTCATCTAAAGTACGCTCTTGTTACAGATTCACCCTCAAAGCAAGACGTAGAGATGTTTCTCCGCTACACAGAGCTAAGAACATTTAGATACAAGATATGGCGAATGATACCTATTAACGCGGCACTACCGTTGGAACTGATCAATCTATGCACTTCGTACATTATTGTTGTAATTAATTTCACACATTTGTACGGTTAATGATTGAACTGATGTGTGTGGCGATAGAGTAGATTATTGGTAGTTTTTTTTTTTTACGAACACACCAACTATACGTTCCCACTTTAAGGTGAATGCTCAGGGTCGGTTGCCGCACATTTTCGATAGATGGTCCTGTTTTTCTGCAACTAGTTACACGAACATCGAGCATCTATGAGACTTGATGTTGCAAATTGCGAGCACTACTACGACATTGCATTGAAATATCCAAAAAAACATTAACCTGAAATCATTTATAATGGATGAGATACCATGGCTTCTAAAATCCTTGTATAAATAGGCACTCACACATAGACAAATACACGTCTTTTTTGTGCCGCTAGAGCGCAGCACTTGTTAAAAGTCTCGCATACTAAAAGTTGTCTTTTTATGCCACCAGGTAGAGCGATCATAAAAAAACTTATTTATCGGTTGTAAAATAATAGAAATACTTTTGCGAGCTTTGCAATATTAAAAGTTTCAGAAATAAAAGATAGAAAAGAAAAATGTATACTTTCATGTTCGTAAATATAATGTTTATTGTATAGATCTTATAAATATAGCAAGGTTTGCATGATAACTGTAAAAGTATTACGCTTTACAATATACCAGATCAACAACAAGAACAATATTTATTATAATTTACAAGGGAATAAGAAATTTGGCAATGTAGTTCTATACCTAATAAGGGATACAGCTACATTTCCAAATTTCTTTGAAACAATGTTGTTTGTTGTTGGTATTCTAAAATTAGGTAAATATAACATTGTTTCAAATACTAATATTATGATATAGAATCGACTCTATACAATTTACAGTCATCTTGATTCTTGCAACCTCCTGTGCTTCATTCCTCCGCTAAAAAGAAAAAAATAATTGTTTAGTCCAATAATAATTATTACTGTATCCATACTTATTATAAGGTAAATGCTGCTGTGACATGTATAGATTCAATCATTCAATCATCGTTCCAGAGACGGGCCAACATACACCGTCACACTGCAATGCACCCACATTTCACCGATGGTATTTTGGTACCAATGTAATAGAGGGTGAGCCCATCGCCATTATATCGGGCACACGCCTCCTCAATATGAGGGGCATATAGGCCGTAGGCCCAGTGCAGTTTAGTGAACTTCACACGACTTTTGACAGACATGCAGGTTTCCTCACAAAGTTTGCCTTCATCGTACAGCAAGTGATATTTTTTATGGAAAATAAGATTCGCACATGAAAATCCGGAAATCTCAGTGATGGGAGCCAGGGTTTGAACCTGAACACCTCGTTCCAAGGCGAGCGTTCTGCCAACGAGGCTGTCACTGCTGTACAACTTTGGAATCTATACTAATATAATAGATTCCACTAGATGCGCTGATGTTCTTCACTCTCATAATACGATGGGATGGCAATCCGGTACAATCAGAGAGATCGGGCTGTGTTGTCCGAAGCACAAGCAAGTGATAATCATGAAATTGAACTTGTGTTGTGTAGCCACTTTACAATACGAGTTATGCTCTAAGGTATTTGTTACCAAGTTGTCCCGACTTTCACCAGTGTCACATTCCATCAGTATCTCCATTACAATTCAAATAGCAAACAAAACACAAATTAAAACAAAACTAATCGCAAATCCCACACAATTATTATTTGAATTTTGAAGTAAGTTTTTACATACATAATCACAAACACAACATGAAATCGGTCGCAGCAGAGTAGTGAGTCAATTTTTTTTTATAATTCTGGAATTTGGCATCAGCATACCATAGACATGCTGCCAATTTGGTCAAGATATAATAAATTAACTTCGTAGACACCCAGAACAAAATAAGTAACACTATTCTATACATTCTAAGAACTTGGTAAGTGCTTACCGACTTTTATATTTATTAAATATCTATACCTCAGATTAACAGAATCCAAAGAGAATAATTTTAAAAAATATAACAGTAGGTAAGCACATACATAATATCTAAGTACAGAATGTATGTGCATCAAAACCAGTTATTTTCGGCCTAGGCACCTATTTATTATGTAGACGAGTACTCGTATCCGAGGTATAAGGTTTTGCGTTCAGAAACGAAAAAAAAAGTAATATCAATATATCTAAAACTAAGTAGGTTTCTAGTTGGTACCAATTTATAGCTACTCTATAATAAATCGGTAAGTAAAAAGAAGAGAAATAGGTGCACATAGGTATGTTTTCTTAGATTTATTCAATTACGAGCTATGTCGCACTTGATTTGTTCAAACGTTCAAGGGGTATCCCATTCATTAGGCTTCCCTATAATTTCGAAAAACCCGTTCATACTAGGTGCCGGGGCTTGCTTTCTTGTATCGCCAATCGTGTTAGGTTAGTTGGTTGGATATATATGTATGTATATATATATATACATACATGCCTTGCTGGTTGGTACCTTCCTATAGCTAGTCAGTAAGTAAGAAGAAGAGATAGGTACACATATAGGTCGCTATGTAGATTTTCTCAGATTGATTCAATATTGAATAATTACTAAAAACCGATATTACGAAATATGTCGCGCGAGTCGCTGTCGATGTATTCTAACATTTTTTCTAGTCACAGCTGGCTGTGCTACTGATATATATATATATATATATATATATATGTATATCTATACTAATATTATAAATGTGAAAGTTTGGATGGATGGATGGATGAATAGATGGATGGATGTTTGTTACTCTTTCACGCCCGAACGGCTGAACGGATCTGGATGAAATTTGGCACAGAGATAGATTACAGTCTGGAATAACACATAGGCTACTATTTATCCCGGTAAAATGTATGGTTCCCGTGGGATAGATGTTTTAATTTTTCATACTTTTTATCGCGGGTAACACCGCCGGGCGCATCTAGTATATATAGATATATATATATATATATATATATATATATATATATATATATATATATATATATATCAGTAGCACACCCGGCAGTGCCTAAAAAAATGTTTGATAAATTGATCAATAAATCGACAAAGACTCGCGCGACATATTTCGTAACACGACATCATCTAGCTATGGCCTTGGAAGGTGTACATACTACCTATATATATTTTCGTTATATTACTACCACACCATGTTGGAGTAACACGGCCGAGCTGTGTGTTTTGGAAATCTAATATTCACTTACAGAAACAATATCAATCATTCAAAAAGACAAGCCCACCGGCAAGATTTGAACTTGCTATAGTACACGTTTGCATCAACCGTGTAGAACATTAGGCTACGTAGACCACTAGTCAAGACGACGAATATTTTGATAGGTTTCAATGATATTTACAACCAATTGAAACATGACATATTCATTCATTCATTGATTATTTAAAAAAATAAATACATGCCTTATGTAGGTATGTAGGTTATTTTATTATAATAACCCGAAAAAATATGTTTTGGGTGCAGACAAATCCTAAAAACTTGGATTACAGGAAATAGGGATACATGACGATCTGCACACACAGATAATAACACACCCCAAGTGGCTCAAGTGAAAAACGTAGGTACATGCGATTGTTCGTAGGTTCGATGGACGAACGAAATTTATATGTATTTTTTATTTTTAATTTTTTATTATGAATCTTTATACTTATTTATAGAAAATTTATATCTCTCTATATATTATAATGTTATGTCTTTATGTATTATAAGTAAAAACTCCTGCTGCCATCTGTCGCCGTAAATACTGAAAGACAAAGAATCGGATGCTTTATTAGTTACGGGTTAATTTGGACAGAGGCGCTTTTATTCACGCACACAAGCCTAAAATTTAATATCGTTTTATGATGTTATTACTATAAGATTTTGCCTGATATTTCATTCTGCGAGCTCTTTAATTTATAGAGAATTGATAACAATGCTTGTAAACTAAAAAACTGTATGTGTATCGAGTATTACAATGTTGAAATTTGTATGGGAATGCGACTGATCGCTTCCACCTTAAGCTTAACGCTTGTGTTATGGGTACCGTACAATGGACTGAGGGTGAACTCAGTATATAATACTTATATACTATTAAACATCCATGACTCGAGTGCAAACATTCGTCGTCATCACACAAAGCTTGGGTCCCTAACAGGATTCGAACCCGGGACCCTCGGCGCAGAAAGCACTAAATTAAAAATAATACTATTTACTACTTTACTAAGTGGTGGAGCCAAACCAGTCCAGGCCGTGTGAGGGGCCGCTCGGGGGTTGAAGTGCCGGGGGGGGGGCAGCACCACCGCAAGCTGTCCGGCACTGGAATGACAATAAAAAAAATGCAATTTAGATCCCGGATATAGAATCTAGGACCTCATTGTCCGCAGACCGCGCTTGCAACGACTAAACTTATACGGCAGATAATAAAAAAAAACATCTAAAATACTCTACTCCATTAATAATTGTATCTCAAGGCAAAATACTGACGTCTTTTGATGTTGTAAGTGTGATGGATTGGATGCACATTGATTTAAGGATTAAAAGTTTGAAATTTCCAAAACGCTCGCTTCGTTAAATTTTATCAAAATAAATGGTTTAGAAGGCTTCTTCATTTTATTGTTTGTTGTATTTACTTCGATACTTGTTTTATCTCATTTAACTTTATCATCCAAATTAATAAAAAAAAATAAAAAATTATAAAATAAAAAAACTTTTTAACAAAATAAAACTAAATCAGATATTTAACTAATGTGTAGTCGATGCCAAACAAAGAACTAAGTCGAGTATTGCCGGTCCGCGCCAAAGACTATACCTACAAATTGGTCCCCGCATCTCCTTACTGAGTATACTTTTATAATTTGGCACCGACTATGATAGATAGATAGATTGCAGCTAGAATAAAGCTTAATCACTGCTATGCGAAGAATACATTATTTACCGTCTAGACTGATAGCCCGAGTTGCTATTAATCATCGCTTTTTGTTACTGTCTCGTGTATATACCGCACTTAGCATAATGACTTACTGTGCTCGGTAGTACCTAACTAATTACCCGTTGTAGTATTTAGTTTATATTGCCTGTAAACATGTGTATTAAGATAAGGGTGTTTATAAGTTTGGTGCAGGAATTCCTAGAGTGGTCGATGTCGACCTTGTGGGGGGCCGTCCTACGTCTTCTGGTTCGTGGTCACCATTCTAAAACCTTTCTGCCCAATGGCCGTCGGTTCTACGAGCTATGGACAAAACATAATTCGGTAAAGACGAAGCATCACTTTTGTTATTGACATGAAAGCGTTAGGCCGCGTCGAACAATAGCTATCATCTTATTATCAAAGTCAACATGAGAGTTATTTATTTTTAATTTAAGCTCTACGTGTGATTGTACAAACGATGTTATTATACCGAGCGATCTCCCGCGCTCCCCCTACAGCGAAATAACGAGGAAAATTGTACAAAATCAACACTTATTATCTAGTGTTTAATGTAGTACGAATAAATGATAGAGTTGCGAAATATTGGAGACAGGATTTCTTTAACATTATATCTACTTACAATGAATTTAATATTAGAATTGTGTCATGATTGCCGCTGACGGTGACCATGCTCTCTCGCGCCGAGGGTTCGAATCTTGGTAGGGACGAACTTTGTGTGATAAGTGCGAATCTTTATACACGACTCATGGATGTTTAATATATAAATAACATATAAATAAAATTGGAGTGTCTGTTTGTAATATTAAAATAACCGCTTTTTACTAAGTGCATTTGGATGTACATACACGTTACCTAAACCGAAACAACATTTTTTATAATTTTTGTCTGTCTGTCTGTCTGTCCGTCTGTCTGTCTGTCTGTCTGTTTGTTACGGCTAATCTCTGAAATGGCTGCACCGATTTTGACTTTCACTGGCAGATAGCTGATGTAACAAGGAGTAATTTAGGCTACTTTTATTTTAGAAAACAGAATAGGATCTCACGAAAAAAAATTAAAACCAATGTTGCAGCGCAGCGCCTGATTAAGTTTGATAGCAAAAACCTGCAATGCGTCCCGCTGGCTCAGAACGCGCGAGCCTGCTGTTTTCAACGGTTGTCTTTATTAAATACCAAGCGGACGAAGTCGCGGGCAACGCTAGTCTATAAATAAATATCGCCAGACGAACACACCAACTATGCGGTCCCACACTAAGCAACGCTTGTATCATGGGTACCGTACAATGGACTGGGGGCAAACCCAGTATATAATACTTATATAGATATTAAACATCCATGACTTGGGTACAAACATTCGTGCTCATCACACAAAGAGTGTCCCAACCAGGATTCAGGATTGATTATGAGCAATTTATACTGGATTCGCCCCCGGTCCATTGTACGGTACCCATAATACAAGCGTTGCTTAGTGTGGGACCGTATAGTTGGTGAGTTTGTCTGGTGATATTAATTTATCTAGAACACAGTTATTAATTACCGGAGGAGTGGACTTTTTTTTGGGTCCGGCATTGATATTACAAAAGAGCATAGGTCTTTTACAATAGCTGCGTACTCACCAACTGAGCTGCCTCAAGCAGAATCAGAATCAGAATCAGAATATTTTTTATTCACGTAGACCATTATTGTACAGTACTTATGAATCGTCAAGTTACAAAAATATTATGCTACTGCTTTACCACCCGTTCGGAATGCCGTTCCTATGGAGAAGAACGGGCAAGAAACTCCATGGTTGCTCTTTTTTTTTTAAAATAGATCTTTTACATTTTTGAGCAATACATTGTTATAGGTATGTGAGAACAATGTAGGAACGGCTAATCAAACTTTAGCAGCAGGTCAAAAAAAAACAAAAAGTACTAACTAAGTATAAAATTACAGTTAATGGCTACATGGTTCCCACATTTACAAATTACTTATGTAAATGAAAATAAAAAGGAAGAAGAGAAATACAAAATCTTAATAGTCTGCTCAAACAAGGTCATTTATATTCCTGAGGAGCCGGACCAGCATCCAACCAAGCATTTTTATCCTTAAGATAAGCATCTAGTGTATAGTATGCCTTCTTACATAGCGTACGTTTTATGCACGCTTTGAATTTATTTTCACTAAGTTCGGTAATGTCAGAGTGTATTTTATTATAAAATTTAACACAATACCCCATGAAAGATGTGTGAATCCTTGCTAGTCGAAAGTGTGGTTGATCTAATTTGTTTCTATTTCTTGTATTATAACGATGTTGATCACCGAGCCTTTTAAAGAGAAATAAATTTTTCCTAACATACATAATGTTTTCATAAATATATTGGCATGGTACTGTCAAAATATTAGTTTCCTTAAATAATTCTCTTAGGGATTCGCGACTGCCCAAATTATAGATGGCCCTAATAGCCCGCTTTTGTAAAATGAAAACCGATTCTATGTCAGCTGCTCTCCCCCACAATAGTATTCCATAGGACATAACACTATGGAAGTAGCTGAAATAAACTATTCTTGCGGTGTTCACATCGGCTAGTTGCCGAATTTTCCTAACAGCGTAGGCAGCGGAACTAAGTCGTCCCACTAAGACTCTGATATGAGGACCCCACTGTAACTTAGAGTCGAGCGTTATCCCTAAGAAAACCGTGTCGTTAACAAATTCAAGCTTCTCATTATTCAGTACTACATCGCAATCACTACTTTTGACATTTGGTAAAGAAAACCTTATACATTTAGTTTTCTTGCTATTTAACGCTAAGTTATTAATAGTAAACCAGTTATGTACCTGAAGAATAGTGTCATTTACGTCGTCAAAATTATTTACATGTCGTCCCACTTTAAAAATCAAGGAGGTATCATCAGCAAATAACACTATCTTCATCTTATTTTGAATTATATGCGGTAGGTCATTTATATATACTAAAAACAGGAAAGGACCTAAAATCGATCCTTGCGGAACACCCATTTTTACTGCAGAGCCTAACGATTTAGTACCATTTATAAGAACACTTTGCCGTCTGTCTCCTAAATAAGATTTTACAAGATTAAGAGCATTATCTATAACACCGTAGTGCTCTAATTTAAGTAAAAGGACTTCATAATTGACGCAGTCAAATGCCTTTGAAAGATCACAGAAGACGCCAATAGCATCCTGTGAGTTCTCCCATGCATCATAGATATGCTTTATTAGGGTTACACCGGCGTCGGTTGTGCAACGTCCCTTGGTGAAACCATATTGTTGATCGTGCAGGATGTTATTTGCGTTAAAATGATGTAACATTTGTGTAAGCATTATCTTTTCAAACACTTTACTAAAAACTGGCAAGATAGAAACTGGCCTATAGTTGTTAGGATCTTTACTATTACCGGACTTAAAAAGCGGTATTACTTTACTGTACTTCATTAAATCCGGAAAGACTCCCTGATCTACACATTCATTAAAAATTAAAGCTAAATAAGGGGCTACAGTATCAATAATAGTTCTACATGCTTTCACAGACATTCCCCATAGATCTTCTGTTAGTTTAATTTTTATATCATTGAAAGCTTTAACAATAGTTCGGCCACTAATATGGTCAAACTTGAATTTAACAGGGCAATCAGCTATGTTTTTTTTAAGAAGTGAAATTGAGAGACGGGGAGCGTCTACTGTATCCTGCTCAGCTAATGTATTACCCAAGGCAAAAGCTGGCGATATGTCACCCGAAGCTGTCATTTGTCATTCCATGCCTCATTCGACTTATTAATATTATTTTAGGACACGCAGTTTCATTTCATCATGTCACATCCATTATTTTATTTATAATGTGTATTTATTGAATGTGTTATTGCTATTAATTACTTGACATTGGCAAAATACCTGCTAAGTTGTGGGTGAGGCCATGTTCATATCCATTTGATTTCATCGCATCTCATTTCGTAAAGAAAGACGAACAAGAATGTTATTTTGAGTCAACTGATTGTCCAAAGGACTAGCATATGGCTGTAGGAGCCTCGAAAGTCTGCGCGATTGGTCAGGACACAGGTAATAAGTAAGTAGCTGTATTTGAATAGTAGAAGCAGGCAAAAAAAAATATTTTCAAGTTTTCAAAGTCATATCCCATTTTCTTAACTCAATGTATTTAAAGAAGAGTGTTCCAGAGACAATAGTGCGCCAAGTTCCTTTATCTTCTATATTAAGGACGCAATATCCGGTTATTCTGGACTCGGATGTGTAATAGTTTCATTATACCCATATAAGTTGTTCTTATCGCGCTTACTTCCTTTTGATAGTCCGTTTATTGTTTTTGTTTGGAAATAAGTAGAGTTCATTTTGTTAGTTTTGTATTCTTTTTCATTTTTCTAGAGGCTTACGCTAGAGGGCAATTTGATTGGGCAATAATATAAAAATGTATTAGAAAACTACCTTAAAACTTTTTAGAGAAAAAAAAAAGTAGCATTCCTCTAAGTGTTCAATATGAAATCCCACGACAAGACTAATAGCCAGTTGGCTAACACACAAGGAAATAACAGATGACAGCGGGCGAGGCAGAGTACCCGAAATTATCCAATTTGCATTTGTTAAACCATGCCTTCACCTTCCGAAAATCCATGTACCTACACTTCGCAACATATTGTTGTTACGCCAAGCCAATCGCAAGTGTCGCCATCTATTGTCTTATCACAATAAACATTTACAATCAGACACAAGAACAATCGTTCCATTTCGCTCTAAGCAATCCAATCCATTTGCAAATAGAACCAGGATTCGTTGGGTTAATTGCCGTTTTACCAACATAACTTTACACCTGGGAAACAAACGCTGATTCGATTTTGTACTCTATTACTTTTACAATATAAATTAATAGTCCATAATTGGTGTGCCTGGTCATTGTGGTGGGCTAGGTTGTGTTGGGCCACGAAATACGAGTATTGTTCATTCGTATACGACTGAGTGAATTGCTTTTGAAATTTGAAGGGTTTTAGACGTTATTCTAGACTCATTTTTGTTTAGAGTCAGTAGATATAAGTACATATTTTAGAATAAATTGTTTTTTTTCTGACTGTACCATAAACATTAAAGTTTTTTTTAAATTACGTTTTTATATTGATTTCTTATATTTTCGCGAATACTACACATTAAAATAAAACTATTTTTTAGGATTTTATAGCGTTTATAACGTCGGGATCGTAAAATCAAAATATAAATGCGATAAAATCCTAAAAAATAGTTTTATTTCAATTACGTTTTTATGTTCACAATTTAGTTTCTGCTCTACCTACATTTTAAACCTCTTTTAATGAAGTTATACTAAGTATAAACAATATTAATATGAAGAAACATTGATTAAACATGTTTATGAAACATTGTTTCAGTTTTAAATAAAACAAACTCGTAAGGCAAATTACACAAAATGGGAAAACATTTTTGGAAATCTAATCCCCCTTTACAAACTAAGGATTCCCTTATTACGCACTGCATGAAAACCAATAAAAAATAATAAGACAAATATAAAACCCGGTGCACACGTAACGCGATATTTTTAAAGAAAAAAATATATGCTGGACATGCGAAGACCTTTAAAACGAGACAAGGGGAGGCAATTTAATTTGGCATCATTGTTCAATAACATGTTAGGCACAAAAATCTTCCTACTGCAAATTCAACTGTAACTGTTTTCCTTTAAAGTTTATATTGAAATAAGCCATTGTAAGTGGTTGACACTGTATTGGGTACTTTTGTAAAATTTTCCTTGGACGTTCTATTGAGTGAAATCCAAAGCATATTGGACACGATGTTGAAATAAAAAGCTTTGATGTAATGTTATCCCTTTGTTATATTTCCCTTTCCAAAAATATTAGCTTCGTTTTCAGAATTTTGTTTAGACTTTTGGGCTGTCCATTAGGATGATTATTTATTGGTTTCATCATAAAAATGATTTTTTTTTCTAAACATACCCATTTGTTTTTTTAATTCATACAAGTCACTACAGTAGACATCATTATGACAAAGTTCAAAAAATTATGAGACTCTGAATTATGTTCTCCATACGTCATTTTACTAATTTAATTACAAATAAAAAACATATTCATAAATAAGATAAACACAATAAAATATAATTTGCAAAACATCAAACGCTCACAAATGAGCGACTTCTCATTTGCCAAAGAGAATAGAGGATATTATTAAATTTTAATAGACGTGATATCAAAGCGCGATCGGTGACGCGGCGACGCGTGACCGGCACAAAGCGAACATTCCTTTGCCATTACACTGTGTCATTTTATTTTACATTTCGCCGGTGTGACATAAACTTTATAATGCGTTAATTGCGTTCATCAAAATGTAGATAATCTTTATCAAATGTTTAGTCTTCGTGTACGGTAGTATATGTACTATGTTTTTACCTTCGTACTGTTATTTTCACAGCACACCGAATTATATTAAAATTAGCAAATCCATGAATTTATCGGTATTTTTAAATATGTCAATAAGTTACCGGGATCAGGTATAAAAATTATTTAAATGTTGGTAACTAATTTAAGGGAAAAGGGAAGGAGGGCGGCCGCTATGCCCCCACGGTTATTGTCAGGATCTTGTATATATGTTACATGCTCCGAAAACTCTCATAGCGCGATTCAAGGCTGCATGTGCCTAGTGAATGTAGCGTCTCTATCTACTGCCGCCTTCCTACCTAGGCAAGTATGCTCCATCGTAGATCTCATCGTCACTTACCATCGGGTGAGATCGAGATCAAATACTTGCCTATAATGTAATAAAAAAAAAAAAAAAAAAATTGTCTATGGTTCTGAATGCGTCTGCAGCACTATCTGTCTGCAGCACTTGTTTGTGGTGAGGTTGAAGAGGTAGCTACAGAAACTTACGTAGTAATGTTTTTAATTATTGATTACCACAATCAAGATACATCGTTCCCGTATCTGTAACCAACACACGATATCTTAATGATACAAGTGTCATTAAACATCAAACTCATTAGCACTTACAAGTCACGAGCGGTTGTTAAGTTTACGCGCGCGTAAACGGTCGCGGCTAATCCGCGTAGCGCGTAAAACCGCTTCGGATACGTCAGAATGCGCGCTTTAAGTCGTACGGCGCGCGTACTTAACGATCGAAATAAACCACGATACTGTTACTATTTGATAAGACTAATGGCTGTGTTTTATCGATATGTTTAACGGTTTGACATGTTTGTAATCTCATCATGCTATAGATAGAAATAGCGAACATTTTAGGGTAAAATTTCGCAAACAAAATCTAGAACAATGTGTGACGTTTAATACTTACTACTTAAGGGTGGAGTACTCAATCCCCCCCTCACATTAAGGGGAGGCCCGTACCCAGCAGTGGGACATTAAAAAAGGGCTGGTATTATATATTATTTACACAATCCTCAGTTAAATTTAACTAGTGTAAAATCTACAGAAAATCTTACAGCATCTGTAGAGATTTTATGGTAGTTAAATTTAACAATAGACGATCCTCCAGGCTAAGTAAACCGTAATATTATCCAGGCGTACAAAACATTGAACAAAACTAAAAACAGAATTAGGTATGTACGAGTATCTCATTTAGTTGTATCCTTAAACGGGTGTAATTTTTCCTAACTTGGGCCAATCCAATGTCCGGATGAAATGTATTTTCTCAAGGCTATACAATTCTTGCAGCGCGATCTTGTGAGTGTATACACAGCTGTGTTTTATAAATATAGTTATCTATACATATAAATAAAATTGGAGTGTCTGTTTGTAATATTAAAATAACCGCTTTCTACTAAGTGCATTTGGATGTATACACGGTACCTATACCGAAACAACATTTTTTACAATTTTTGTCTGTCTGTCTGTCTGTCCGTCTGTCTGTCTGTCTGCCTGTCTGTCTGTCTGTCTGTTTGTTCCGGGTAATCTCTGAAATGGCTGGACCGATTTTGACGGGACTTTCACTGGCAGATAGCTGGTGTGACAAGGAGTAACTTAGGCTACTTTTATTTTAAAAAAATAATAGGATCTCACGAAAAAAAATTAAAATCAATGTTGCAGCGCTGCGCCTGATTAAGGTTGATAGCAACAACCTGCAATGCGTCCCACGGGCTCAGAAGGTTGTGTCTTTGTTAAATACCACGCGGACGAAGTCGCGGGCAACAGCTAGTAGTAAATAAAATATAGGAATAGACTGTTTAGTTATCCACTGTTCGTCATATTATATAAATCCTATTAAGCCTCTAATCTTTCAGCTGTAATCTTGTAATTACAACTGAAACGTAAAGCCTGAGATGAAATTTTAATCGTCCTCCCCCCGCCCTTCCCCCTTCGCTACTCATTAACACAACATCTTAAGATTTAAACAGTCATCGCGCCCTGATGAGTTGTAAAGTCGTAAGTTAAACAGGGGAATGTTATTCTTAGCATACGTTACACCACAAACATGGGACTGGTTTGTTTTACCTTTGCAAGAATATGTACCCGAGGAACGTATTCTGTTTTCTTTGCTGTTTAGCATATTTGGTAGCGACCCTGCTTTCTGTATCGAGGGTCCCGGGGTCGAATCCTTGTAGAAGCAAACTTTATGTGAACAGCACGAATGTTTGGACCCGAGTCATGGATAGTTTGGGACCGTACATTTCGTGTGTTCGTCTGGCTACGTACTCCAAAGACTGCCTTTGTTTTCCCGTAGTGTAACCTAAGTACAATGTTGCGTTTAATGTAACAAACCTAAGATATTTTATCTTGTCGTGAAAACAGGCAAGTTTTGATGTTTATTCACAGTAGTAATGGTAAGTAATTAGTGGGCGAGTGTTCTCTCGGTGACTCATTACTTTTTGGAATATTCTTACGCGTGATTAACTGTTTGAGTAAACTTTATCGCAGTACGTCAAGTGCGAGATTATTCGTGATCTAACCGTATAATTTATAGTCTACCGTATTTAGACATATTGTATGGAGAATAGAAAGTTTTAAATGCCATCCACCAGAGGTGCTTTTAAATTCTCCGTACAAAATGTCGAAATACGGTAGACTATAAAGTAAACAGTTAGCTCGCACTTGACGTGCTGGCTCTGTATTTATTTACATTATTTTAATGTGTAGATTTCGCGTGAATATAAGAAATCAATATATTAAAATAGATAATAAGAAGAACGTTGTTACGTAAATCATATTTGTAACAAATATTAGTGAAAATAAATCATAAATCACATCGCTACTCGCGCGGCGGGTTGCACCGCGCTCGGTTCAAGACGCAGCTCGTGCACGGCGCACCGTTATAACAGACACACTATTAGTCATAACACGAACGGGTGTGGCCACGAACGGATTATCAGAGGTATATGAATTATGTTCGATTTGTTACTGAATATCTTCTGTAATTGATTTAAAGATATTTTAGATAACTGATCAAGTACGTAAGGTTAAAAACAATCGTACCCATAATTAAATATAAAGGTAAACATTTAATAATTTCAATAAAATGCAGGAATCGTTCGCTCGCTTTAGTTTGTTGAATAAATGTATTATTAGGTAGACCTAATGATTGTGATATTAGACAACATTTATGAAGAATCAACAAATTCCTTATATTTTACCTTAAAGTTTTACATACATCATTATACTCTAAGCATAACGATCCTATCCCATTATATCCTCAAAACGAAGCACCTCCAGGCGGGGCAATAAACTGTCCGATTCACTTCGTAACTGCAGTTTAACGTGCGAGTCGTTAACTCCGTTCAATCTGCTTAATTGGGAATGGTTTCACCGGCCTTTGATAGCCAATATGTTAGTTATTCGAGAGAGTTTGGATGGATGGTCAGGAGTGTCTGGACTTGCGAATATATACCCTAATGGGCATAACCTTGGTTCTAAAAACTGCGGCTTAGAGCGTCATCAGTGCAATAAACAGACTTAATTAATAAAGCCTGAACTTTTTTTTTTTAAACGACAGCCTATATAAACCTCATGACTACTGAATCCGCGCCCCCTAGGATCAAATTGGTATTTGGCGTTGAGGCGAGGTGGCATACAATATAGCACGATACGAAGCAGCAAGAGTTTCAGCCATCAAATGTATGGCTAAGTTCTAAATCAAAGATATTTTATTCTAATTTTATCCATTTAGGTCACTAAAGCACTTATGAATATCCAGAATCTACTATCGATTTGGAACATTGATTTCACAAACAAGAGTCAGCAAGAGACTCAATGACTCTTCTTTTTAAAAATAAAAGTTTAATACTTTTCTATTATTAACACTATTTATATAACAGGTAACACATATTTTATACGAACAACTGGTGGCCACATTGCGTGCGGGGCAACCATAGAAAATATTTTTTATTATTCGGCGGTCCGGCAATTTACTGCCCCCGGTTTATGCTTTGATGCGTCTTGTGTGCCGACAGTTATTATGAGGAGTCCTTGGGGGATGTTCAGAATAAGTGTCTTGTATATTACACGTATGAAACTAGCTCATGAGGTTGCTTACAATATCATTTTTGGAATCCTCATTATTGTACTACAATCACCATTTATTTGTGTTCAGAGTAGCTCGTATGCACACACGCATTATTTGCGACCGATAAAAGTAATCCTTATCCACTGTTGGGTTAAGTCTCCTTTCGTTTGCACAAGTAATCGAATCTCATCAAGATCTCTTCAGTGAATTTTTACTTCTGTCAATTCATCATATGCTTACTCTTCTTGTTTTAAAAATATAGGTTGTAGCGTTGGGCGATCGTAATAGTCGCTATGCTATTTCTATATAAATACAGACACCCTAGGTCTATGGGTATCCAAGTGCCCTAGATTTGTTAAATAACTTCTCAAAGGGATTAGTCCACTCAAACGGCGACTCAAGAGCCAGGCTATTCAGTGAGAGTTTTTGTAGTACAAATACCTATTGTAAGCATTACCTATTATGTAATTACAAATAAATGTTATGTCAAATAATTAAATATCTTGCTCGCCTGCTAATAAGGTCAAGCTTTGTAAAACTATTTACGTAAATATTTGTAGCGCATCAGCGAGATTATAGTCGCAATAGTTGTTTTCCTTATTCTGAACACCGACATCTTGGCTCACGTTGCCCCGCGACCGACCGACGGATTTCTTTGTCCATTATTGTGTAAGCCGATATTATTGGGGCACAAATTGAATTGTCATACATGCGCGGCCCTTTATCGAGTTTTAATGGCCGACGCGCACGAAGTGATCCTCAGTGCGTGGCTGTTTCGTTTTGGTGGAGGAAAATATTTTGGAGAAAATTTGGGCTTCTTTAGGGACATAAAGTTCTAAATATATTTCATCCTGCTCTATGTTTTTGTTAAAATTATTCAATAGACAATTCAACAAAAAATATAATCTACTAGCTGCGTCCCGCGGTGCTACCCACGCTTACATTTTACCGGGATAATAAGTAGCCCATGTGCTATTCCAGACTATAATCTATCCCTGTGCCATATTTCATGCAGATCCGTTCTGCCGTTCTGGCGTGATTGAGTAACAAACATCCATCCATCCATCTATCCATCCATCCAAACTTTCAGATTTATAATATTAGTATAAGTATATATAGTATATTATACATTATTTTATAATTATACATCAATTATTAGCCTGTATAATGGTGCAATCTTCTTGTTATTTATTACTCGTCCCATTGTTTTGTGTGTGTCTGTCAATTTTACTAACAGAGGCAACTCGTATAAGGTTATAATATTTTTAGCAGGAGCGGGAATATTTTCTCGAACTATTTCAGAAATATCGCCATATTGCTGGAGTACTTTACATTCAACCCTCGAGAGAAGTCAAGTCAAACAGTTGCGATATTGTGATTTTATTGAAGGAAAGTTTATATCGAAATCCCCTACTACGGTGGGAGTATACCTTGATTCTTTCTCTCGATCGACAGCCAATACATAACCAATATTCACGGCATTACACTATAATACTGTGTAAGCAAGATTGTTATTTTTATTGAATGCCCAAACATAAATTAGTGAGTACACCGGGGTTTAATTTTTTACCAACAATTATGGAAAAAAATATAAAAATAGGTATGTAATGTATCATCGCAGTATTAGGTCCCCTCCGACATTCAAGGCTTCCTCCGAATATTTTCTTTCATTTTTCACCTAGTGAAGAGATAAGAAGAGATTTATACATTACTAGCAAACCTGGCGAACTCCGTTTCGCCACCAGATGAATGAATTTTCTTTGCTATAAACCTCACGGAGCCCGAGACCTTTCCAACGAATGCAAAACCGTGGAAATCGGTTCGTGCGTTCTGGAGTTATAGCGTCAGGAAGGAAAACCCGACTTATTTTTATATAGTAGATTATATGCGATAATCAGAGTACAAACCACAATATTAAATATACAAAACCACAAAATTAAATATATATATATAACCACAAAATTAAATATAGAATACTGAACCTATGGACTAATAGTAGTATCTCCCATATACAACCTCTTTAGCAAACTTCTTAATATTTCACAGACGAACAAGAAACTCTGCGCGCCCGCCGGCTTCACCTGCATTAAGTGATTAGTCCCATTTGCGAATAACACAGCTCCAACGAATGGTACAATCGAACTGTCGAACTTCCAGCGATGCATTCTGATTAATTATGAATTCTGATGAAGGTATACTAAAGTTGGAATTGTGAAAATGGATTATTTCTATACATATAACTAATAAACATACTTTATATACTTACTGTATAGCTTATCTGGCTTACTGTATAGCTAATCTGTTTTGTTAAGCTATTCAAATAAATAAATTGGCACCATATGGAGCATTTAGATATTTCACCTTTTTAGAACTATTCTGCCCCAACGACCATAGATATATAGCGTAGCGTCTAGATCTGTACCAACGAACATCGGATCTTGGAACTATGTGCTTCGCCCATTACAACTTCTACATTGAAATTATTTTAGCTATGTCGGCTACTCTACTTCATTCACTACTCTATATCGTAGGAAATAATTTACGAAATATATTTTATAGAATAACTGAGCAGGAATCTATGTAGATGTAGGTATGTTATTTTAAAAGCGCCCTAAAGTCAACACACAATATAATCACGCTTCTATAAGCTTTATGGTTTCTTAAACATTCATTAGTCACCTTTTGTGCTTGTCTGTATGTGCGACACATCTCGGAAACTGGGGAGGCGGTAGAGCGAGCAGTATTAATGGTTTCGCTAATGATCTTTTGTTGAGAGTTGTATCTTTATGATATAAGTAGTAGGTATCATGAAATAAACGATGACTATAAATATTGTGTTAAACCACCTAGATACTAACCTGATTACCACAGTTATTGGTGAACTTGCCTTTTTACCAATTGGTTTAGAATCAGAATCGGAATATTTTTTATTCACGTAGACCATTAAGTACAGTACTTATGAATCGTCAAAAGTTAGAAAATACTATGCTACAACTTTACCACCCGTTTGGAATGGCGTTCCTATGGAGAAAACGGGCAAGAAACTCCATGGTTGCTCTTTATTTAGATTTTTTTTAGATTCCTTATACATACCAAAAAGTCTACAAATGCCAATAATATCGGAGTGCATGTACAACTAATGAAATTTAAAATCAAGGCGGTAGGAAACCATTGTTGGATGCAAACGATTGTATCCCAATCGCATAGAGTAAAAGGAAGCGCAGGCAAAAACCTGGATGAATACAGATGAATCTATTACATTTGAACATACGGCTGTGTGTTCTGACGAGCAGTTGCGAGCAAACGTCGTGAATTTAATTACATTTTAAATCTCGACAAAAACATTTTTTATAAAAATCGATGACTAGGTGGATTCACTAATGTCTCCATATTTAAACAGAAATAGAAATTACATTCTATTTTTAAGATATTTTTTTTTATTAATAAGTATATTCTTTCCTGATTGGAAGGTTGACGGCTTGAATCCTCGTTAACGTTATGCTTTTTCCATTTCTAAGGATGGCTTTGATCACTCAAGTTTTTCTTTAGTTTTCGCTTGCCTAAAAAATATATGCTAAGACGGTGGCCCGACTCTCTGGGGCACTTTGATCTACAGAGTCGTTCCTCATCAAATGACTATCATATAGTTCATGTATTCAAGTTGTTCAAGAATGTGTAATGATTACAAACTTTTTTGCATTACGTGTAATGTTATTATTATATATTTAGGTACAGCAGGGCTAGGCGAACATGTCTCACACAAACAGGCGTAAGCAGAGTGACATGTGTCACTCTATGGTCTTACACATTCGCACAACGTAGGTTGCATACCCAACATTCCTCCCCCATAGCTAAACCTCTACCATACATGCTAAACAAACAATAACGTAACTCTAAACTAAACATGTTAATAATACTTCTTATAGTCCACTCTGGGAATGTCACGAAGCTCCATGTGCACACTGGCATTTGCTTGCTCCGTTTGGGCATCGTAAAATTCATCACGCTCCGAAGCTACGGGCGGTCCTTCCTCCCCCACAGTGGACGAAGATATTCCTGGCGAGCCGACATGAGAGGCATCAGCTACGGAACAAGTCAAATCTTCCAAGCCAATTTCACATGACCAGGTTGTGTCTGGTTGGCGTGACAACCCTTTAAAAATATTTAATTGATCTATATGTTTTTTCCTTATCAAGCCTGGGAATTCAGCATCTTCGACCAAATAAGTCACTTTGCCCGTTCTCTTAATGACGGTACCTTTACGCCAGGAAAATTTTTTGTTCTCCAAAAACTTTTTGTACAGTACAGAGTCTCCTGTACTAAACGGTTTTCTATTTTGACCGTTGTACTGTTTACTCTGCAAGGACTGTTTGTTCTCCACATTAACAACCAGGTCAGTGGACGAGGGCGGCGATAGCGGGTTAAGTAAATCCAACCGTGACCTAAGCTTCCGGCCGAAAACTAACTGGGCAGGCGAAAATCCAGTAGTGGAATGTATTGAATTCCGATAATCAAACAAAAACTTCCCAAGCCTAGACTTATAATTGCTAGCGTTTTTGCTGCCTAATAAGCAAGAACGAATCCCTTTCTTCACTACTTTAACATAACTCTCCGCCTGCCCGTTACTGGCCGGATGATACGCAGGAGACGTCACATGCGCTATCTCATTTAATGCACAGAAATTCGCAAACTCTTGTGACGTAAACGCCGTGCCATTATCACTTACTATAGTATGAGGCAACCCGAAACGAGACATAAACTCACACAGGCTATCGATCACAGCAGCCGTGCCGGCATTACTGCCCATAGTGAACACTTCGACCCACTTAGTGTACGCATCTACAACAACTAAGAAAACATTACTGTGGAATGGACCTAGAAAGTCCATATGGATCCTATAAAACGGTTGCTGAGGATACTTCCAGGGCGCCAGAGGCGCACGTGCTGGAGTCGGTCGCAACTGAATGCAAACCTCACAGGTTCCTATCATGTCCTCTATTGCCTTGTCAATCCCCGGAAACCAAAATCTAGAACGCGCTTCAGCCTTCGTCTTTACGATACCTAAGTGTGACTGATGCAATTCCGCTAAAACCTTGGAACGCAAAGCGCGGGGTAAAACAACTTTGTGACCCCTCATTAGGCATCCGTTCTCATATGCCAATTGCATCCTACAATTAAAATAAGGCGCGATTTTCGTATCCATGACTTTTCTGGGCCATCCATTAAGAACATATTTGATAACTGCTTCTAGTGTAGCATCCCCACGAATTTCAGTCCGTAAATCATTAAGCGTCACCGGAAACCCACCCTCTATCACAAAGTTGATATAAGTAGCCCGGTCAACTGCACATAAACTTTCTTCCGCGCACTGGTCGGCGGTATCCGCCGGCAGACTTGCTCGCGATAAGAAATCCGCGCTGTTATCACCGCTTCGAACAAACTCGATGTTATAATTGTAACTACTTAAAAATATCGCATAACGTTGCAGCCTATTAGCCGAGACTTCCGGAATACCTTTATGCGGACCAAAAATAGAAAGGAGCGGCTTATGATCAGTTCGCAAAATAAAAGGTACCGATCGAGCATACAGGTACTGATGGAAACGTCTCATCCCGAAAATAATAGCTGTAGCTTCTTTCTGAATTTGCGAGTAATTCTTTTCAGCTTGGCTTAGCGTACGCGACGCGAAAGATATAGGTCGCTCGTTTCCATCGGACTCAATCTGAGATAAAATGGCTCCTAGCCCGCTAGGAGACGCATCTACCGTCAAAATTATTTTAAAATTTGGGTTAAAATGCGCCAGGACCTGATCTGACGCTAAACACTGTTTTACCGTGGTAAATGCTTTACTGTGTTTGGTGTCCCAATTGAACTTAACCCCCTTTTTTAACAATTCGTAAAGCGGACTCAAAATTGATGAAGCATTCGGTATGAAATTTCTATAATAGTTAACCAGACCTAAAAACGATTGTAGTTGACCAACAGTCACTGGATTGGGCGCTTCCATTACCGCCTTAACCTTATCTGGCGATTTATGCAATCCGTTCCGGTCTATTTCATACCCTAGATAACTTATTCTATCCTTAAAAAAATCACATTTTTCTTTTTGCAACACTAGCCCTACATCCTGAAGTCTTTTCAAAACATCATGTACTCTCTGAAGGTGGACAGTCCTGTCCGGCCCTGTAATTAAAATATCGTCCAAAAGACATAAAACGCCATCCATACCAGCCAGCAGCTCCTCCATGGCACGCTGGAAAATAGCTGGCGCGCTAGCTAACCCGAACACTAGACGCTTGTATTTAAAAAGACCACGGTGAGTATTAATACATGTATAGTTCTGAGACTCGGCATCTAACCTAAATTGCGTATATGCCATAGAAAGGTCTAGTTTACTAAACTGTTGCCCAGAATGTAACTTAGTAAAAAGTTCGTGAATAGTAGGTAACGGGTACTGATTGATGACCAGTTGTTTATTTATACTAACAGAGTAGTCAGCGCAAATCCTAATTGATCCGTTACGCTTTAACACCGGTACAATAGGGGACGCATAGTCCGAGTGCTCTACAGGTTCGAGCACGTCAAGGCCCACTAAACGATCTAGTTCCTTGCCAACTCGATCCTTCAACGCAAACGCGAGCGGCCTTGCTTTAAAGAAAACTGGTTTAGCATCCTTCTTAAGCTGAATTTTAACTTCGTACTTCTTAAACAGCCCTAACTTATCACAGAAAACTTCCGGATACAAAGCCTCTAATTTTCGCATAACAATGTCATTGTTCGAATCACAATAATTTATAGGGGACAACCCTAAGTTGAACTTTGACATAAAATTTCGGCCTAAAATAGGCGGACCACCCCCGCACACAACATAGACTTCCATGGAATGCGTACTACCTGCATAAGTCATTGGTAGTCGAATTACACCGAGGCACTTCATTAGCACTCCAGTATAAGACGACAGCTTTTTAGTAACTCGTGATAACGGCACGTCGCTAAAATATTTTCTATATGTGACATCAGAAATAGCCGTGATGCCTGCTCCGCAGTCAAACTCAAATTTTATTTTCTTACCGAGCACCGAAACCTCATCAGTCATAGGTTCGCCATGCTCAGAACGTATGTGAAAATAAAATAACTCACCATCGTCACCGTCGCCCTCGCTCACATTAGCCCCAGTTGTAACAAATTTAACCTTCTTGCACATTTTACGCAAATGGCCTTTCATGTTACATTTAGTGCACTTCAATTTGGAGAATCGACACTTGGACGTCACGTGATTGGTTCGGCCGCACGTCGCGCACGGCTCATGATCTGAATCCACACTCTCACCGGTCTGAGATGTCACTTTAAATAGCTGCTCCTGTAGTCGCGCCGAACTCGCTGAACAGACCGTCGTGGCAGCTCCCGCACGTGCACAGCGGATGCTTTCCGCCAAGTCAATTGCTTTCAAAAGAGTCAGCCCGCTGAGGTCTTGTGCAAACAATTTCTCCCGTTCGGGTCCCTGCAGCATACCCATCACAAACCGATCACGCAGTGCCTCCTCTAAGTTCGAAAAACTGCAATGAGCAGTCAAACCACGAAGACGAGCGGCCCATTGCGTAAAGGATTCCGATGACAATTGAGAAGCTGCATAGAATCTATAGCGCTCACTGAAACCGCAACGTTTTACGGTGAAATGACGATTCAACAATTCAATGATGTCCTCATACGGCACCTGCTGCAGGTCCTTAGGCTGCGCAAGGTCCACTGCCAGCTTGAAAGTTCCATCGCTGAGCGTGCTCAACAAGATCGCCCGTCGTTTGATGCCCGCTGCGTCCTTTGCATCGACAATGTCATTGGCAATAAACCATTGATTAATTTTACATCTAAATGTATCCCAATCTTGGGTTTGATGATCGAAAAAGGACAGAGTATACCCCACAGACATAATGAGAGGTAAAAATGGGTCTAATATCCCATCCTCGTCGCCACTATTATATATTTAGGTACAGCAGGGCTAGGCGAACATGTCTCACACAAACAGGCGTAAGCAGAGTGACATGTGTCACTCTATGGTCTTACACATTCGCACAACGTAGGTTGCATACCCAACAGTTATTATGTAACAAAATTAAATTTATTAAATGACCTGGTCAGTATAAATGTTAGTCCACCATTACGTATTACGTAAACAATTAATTGAAAACAATTGTTAGGTACAACTTCGCCCCGGATGTTTTCAAAGCGATCGTCTGCCAAAAGCAAACACTGAGTCGATTGTAGCTGCGTCGTTTACATATTGTTTACAGAAACACAAGCAAAAATGCGCCATATTCAATTTCAGAGCTCTATTCAGTGTATTGTGCCTTTATCCGGCTGTATCGGAACTTAATTTATTAATTGTTAAATACTTTCCATACGATATGTTTTTAATTTTCTAGGCATATAAATAAGGTGTAAAAAGATAATGTAAAATATTTTAAGAGGTTAACGAGTTTGTGATACCGATTACTTGTAATATTAAATAAATTAAAATTACGGATTTTAATAATAAAAATAGTAATAATATCGCTGCTCCACCACACTCCACCCTATTCCGCTCCACTCCATTCCACCCCACTCCACCCCACTTAGCTCGCTCCGCTCATCTCTGACCCGCTCCACCGCGCTTCGCTTCGCTCTGTTCCGCTCTGCACATTCCAATTCCCAACCAGCTATCAATTCCTTGAAAACGTGTTTAAACTATTTTAGAAACTTTTATCATGTCCAAAATAGGCACTGTTAAATAGAATCTATACATATAAATAAAATTGGAGTGTCTGTTTGTAATATTAAAATAACCGCTATTTACTAAATGCATTTGGATGTATACACGTTACCTATACCGAATCAACATTTTTTACAATTTTTGTCTGTCGGTCTGTCTGTCTGTCTGTCTGTCCGTCTGTCTGTCTGTCTGTCTGTCTGTCTGTCTGTTTGTTCCGGCTAATCTCTGAAATGGCTGGACCGATTTTGACGGGACTTTCACTGGCAGATAGCTGATGTTACAAGGAGTAACTTAGGCTACTTTTATTTTAGAAAAAAAACATAGGATCTGACGAAAAAAAAATTAAAACCAATGTTGCAGCGCAGCGCCTGATTAAATTTTGATAGCAACAACCTGCAATGCGTCCCGCGGGCTCAGAATGGGCGAGCAGGCTGTTGTCAACGGTTATCTTTGTTAAATACCGCGCGGACGAAGTCGCGGGCAACAGCTAGTAATGAATAAAATTACTTGATTAATACTTTTATTCAACCCGGCAAAACTTCGTATCTTATGGCGGCCCACCAACTGTCAGACGACTCTCACGTCATACTAGGGTTGCGCCGCTAGAGATGTCCCCCTCCACGGCGTATAGATGATCACCGGTAACAGTATCTACCTATTTACTTCTGAATCCAAACACGTACTTCATATTTACCATAAAACGATATCGTAGAAATCGCTGTTTTACATTGCTCTATTTTTTTTTAATCTAATAATAATGTCTGTGAATACATTCTCCATGTATTACACCACGTATTCAATCATCCGTCAAAAAACCGCTCAGTATAGTTGGCGGAAAACCATGGGGGAACATTGAACCGATTCTCTCTTGGTTATTACAGAATTATACGATAAAGCATATGAACCGAAGGGTTCTGTAGGCTTATTTATTTATAAGCTTTAGCATGATTCTTCTTTTTTAATATGAAATCATTTTATATTGATTTCTTATATTTACGCAAATACTACACATTGAAATAAAACTATTTTTTTAAGGATTTTGGGAACGTAAAAGCGAAAAATAAACGCGATAAAATCCTTCAAAAAATTGTTTTATTTCAAAGTCATTTTATATTTTTGTATGAGAACATTATCAGCAATTATATTCTGTTTACAAAGACACTGCAGAACATTCTCAAAGAAAAGTGATTTTAAACCCAAATGCAAAAAAAAACGAATTTAATATTTTTTTTAAATTGGGGATTTTTTATTGACTATTATTATTGTTCAAAATTAATTTAACCTACAACTACTGTAGAATAAGATTATTTTTATAAAATTCACTAATTACAAATAAATACACTAAAAAAATAACATTGTCAGATGGACGTACCAGCTTGTTTGGTCCCACACTAATCAATGCTTTATAAGTAGTATGTACAATGGCAGGCACAGACCGTGATTTAAATGCCTGTGACTAGCCCCGATCCCATTAAAACTCAGACTAGATCGTTTCATAAATTTCCCCAAAGACACACTCTCATAATATGTAACAAAATATTTGGTTTTTCTTAATTACTTACGGAACCCAAAAGCGCACCAGCGTCTAGAAAATGTTTTAAACATTAGCGTCGGGGTTATATCGGAAAACGTTTTATTTTGCTCACATGATAAATTGTTTGCAGGTTCGATTCCTCGCGGGTTCACACACCTTGGTGGATGCTACACCATACAATTAACTAAATTTATAACAAAATAGTAAAATATACATATTTAATCATATAATGATGACAAAAAGCAGTAATAGCCAAGGGAGTAGAACGCTCCCCTAAGAAACAAGGGTCACAGGTTCAAACCTAAGCTCACACCTCTTGGATTTCAAAATTATCACTTGCTAATCGATGTGGGAAAGCATCTGAGAGAACCCAAGTACTTTTATATCAATTTTGTAAGTACATTCACCACCAAAAGTTTTCATAAATAAAAATAATAAATCTATGTGAAAATATGTATACCACACAAAAGGTCACTAAGATAGTTTTATAAGTCCATCAGAACCCAAATAAGCGGCTTAAAGAAAACCTCTTTTCATAATACACCATACAAAAAGCGGCTACTTTCGATTTCATAACAAATCGTTTCAAATCCCATGATAATATAAAACCTTTGGATTAGCAACTGGAAACTTATTTCCAACTTTACTTTTTTATACATAGAGTTCGAGTTCGCGTGAATATTTCATTATTAAAATATTATTTCAGTGTCTTATTTGTCAACATGTCAAAATAGCCCTTTGATTTTGTGTCCCTTCGGTGTGTGATCCGAATAAGGGTAGGAATGTGAGTAAGGGCGATACGGAGCATCAATTTTGTTAAAACGATACCTCATACGCCGTGATTTGGTTGAATAAACGATAATATTAATAAAACCCATGAAATATTGAGCAGAGATAAGAAAATGTTATTTAAATGGAAACTGCATCTGCTTCCGAACGTTCCTCTTGCTTATATTTGTATCTATGACGGCTTTCAGTCTCTTCTGATAAGACCGGTTTCTGATATTTCACGGCGTGATTGTTATCTGTCCTTTTAGAGCCATTTATTGAAACTACCAGCAACCTAAAGGTCAATTATGCCTTAAAATTACCAGTCATTTAGACAATGGGTCAGTTTTTTTAGTCGCCGAAGTTATGACATTAGACACAACACACTGACAAATATAATTATTATTGGTAAGCATTCTATGCATGAGTGTACATTACAACACAAGCCAATCCGAAGGAAGACACCTTAGTACACTTGCACGTGTCGAGTTTCCGATTCACTTGTCTAACATTTAGTGTTGCCTCAAATGTGGAACTGACCTGAAAATCAGTCCAGTAAACTTTTAACATCCGTCTATTTTGTTCAAAGTAAATCCAAGTTTGTCTCATGTTAAATGCAACAGTTTCTTGACTCATTAACTTCAATATACATTTGTGTCACGTCAGAGAGCACGGCAAGATACGTAGTTTTTTTTTTCAAGAATCTTACAAAAGCGAACGTTTTGTTTCTGTTCATTACAAAGACTATTTTAAACATAATTAAATTAAATAAAGCATTTTAAGCCCTTGTTGGTCATAATTTCAGTGGAATCATTTTTTTAAACTGATAATTAATAAACAAAACCTTTTTATGCTTATCGGTCATAAAAGGATTTTTGAATAGCCATAGTTTGGAAAAAAAAAATATATTTCTCGTATCAGGAAGATGCTTATCAACTAACTGTATGCCGTTGGAATTCGGTTAATTTTATCGTTTTCAAGTCACTTGGTATTTTAATAAAAACAACAAGTATTTTCCTGCTGCGCAATACTAAATGGAACCTTTTAAATAAATTAACATCAATTATTCCGTGTGTACACTCGGGGACAAAATTAAAACTTCTCACGTGCGGAACCCGGATTCTATTTGAAAATAGAACGTACCTAGAACAAAGGAGTGTTTTCTGTCAACGGCATTTCCATTTGAAAATGGAATGCGGCCATTCGAGTCCGTGTCCAATGGCCGACCCGTCTGCGATGTAATGATTTGAAAATGTAAAAATGAATAAAATACAATACAGTTTTTGTTTTTTACGTGCATCTTCTTTTGCGAAGGATTCTCACGACATCAATTCATAACAGTACCTTATTTATACTTTAATTAAATATCCTTTTGGTGGTACTATTACATAACATTGATATTTTGTGTCAAATATAATATTGAAAATTATTTTTTACTAAAAAAAACTCATTGCAAAATGTTCATTTCACAAAATTAATGACAAATTCCAAAACCTTTTAATATCACTTCTCACCCATCAACGACATCAAAAAAAAATGAACCCGGCGCCTGGCAAACATCAAACGTAATAATTGCCAATATTTCAAAGTCCTTTTCTTAAAAAGAAACAATAACTTAAAAGAATTTTACGAGTGCATAAAAATGCCTGCGGGGTATTTTTGTCCCGGTGGCGGAGAAAGGGTTAAAGGCTTAGCCCCTTTGGCGTTGCTAGTAATTAATGGCAGATTTCACGGATATTTTTTTTCGTCTTTAGAAATATCACTTTCTTTGATGTGATTGTTTAAATTTTGCGATCAAATTCAATATTGGATTTTTCTTATTTGAACAACGATGTCTTAGCACATATTTTAGTAAATTTTCCCCTTTTTTG
This sequence comes from Pheosia tremula, assembly GCA_905333125.1. Classification (NCBI taxonomy): domain Eukaryota; kingdom Metazoa; phylum Arthropoda; class Insecta; order Lepidoptera; family Notodontidae; genus Pheosia; species Pheosia tremula. The sequence continues at coordinate 7,132,466 of HG995416.1, read as the reverse complement.
TAATGAAAGAGCCACAATCATTATACAAGATATCTCGGAATGCAAATAAAAAAAAAATAGTTGATTCGATATCCTCCCATTTTTAGGGTCAAAGGTCCAGGGCCCCAAGTCTGCTAACACAATCGAACGGCGAACGCATAGTAACTGTCACTTTGACAGATATCCCATACAATATCTGTCAAAAGTGACAGTTACTATGCGGTTGCTGTGCGATTATGAATCGATTGTGTTAGCAGTCTTGGGGCCCAGCGCGCGTACGACCGAGATAACGCGACCTCAAACATTTCCCGCTATTGCTTTACTAAGTTTAATAATATTGATTTCTTATATTTACGCGAATACTACACATTTAAATAAATCGAATTTTACGGATTCTATCGCGTTTATTATATTTTTTACGTTCTCGACGTTTCGGCTGCTTTACAGCAACCATGGTCACGGGAGGCACGTCGGGAACGTAAAACGTGGTCTTCGCTCAAATCACAATTAGTATATCAAAAAATCTCACGGATTAAAAAAATAATTAAGACAAGTTTACCTTTTCTATGGATAGTTATATATTTAGCACTAAGAGCAAGCACTAGCGGTTATATTTGTTGCCTAGACCCGGTCTAGCTGCAACGTATCGCCGTGATTAACGAGCTGCTGGCGATGACAGGCGGGCACGAGGTGAACCTATGCAACTGTATACAGAGTGGTGTAGACCTTGTAGCCCAGAATTTTATGTAATACATCCTTTTAGTGGCTTATTTTTGGCATTCCTGTAAATATCAAAGGGATAGACAGAGCTGCATTTTTGAACAGCCATATTTCACACGATATACTTGTAATAAGGTGCAAGCTTTTCTTATTAATCAGGCACATTTTAAGACTATATGCTTTCGCCAATAATCATAATAATATCAGCCCTTTTTAATGTCCCACTGCTGAGCACGGGCCTCCCCTCAATGCGAGGGAGATACTTAGAATTACTAGAATGATTTTAATTTTAAACACAACCTGTATGTCGTAGGTATATCTTAGATGAGTTGGCATGTCTCGGCGGTAGAGGTCGCCACTTGAACTGTCAATTAGATGATATTGAGAGCCGATGATTGAAGACCTCACTCAGCCAGATATGAGACTGCTGTGATTTGTATTAATCACTTGTAACTTGTATATCTATACCTACTATGTAAACACTCGTCGTATTCAGCCGACTCTAAAAATATATAGTCTACCGTATTTAGACATTTTGTATGGGGAATTGATAAGCGCCTCTAGCGGACGGTATTTAAAACATTCAATTCTCCATACAAAATGTCTAAATACGGTAGACTATAAACTACACGGTTAGCGCGCGACTAATCTCGCAAATGACGTGCTGCTCCAAATTTAAAAAAAAAACTTAGGTACTATGACATTTATTTAAACCTCAACGAACCGTCAATTATATCGCGATACTCACCGAATCGCCAAATCTGCGATGAGCAAATAAATAACAATTGCGTATTGATATATCACCGAGGCTGGTTGTAAAGCAAACCGATGATTAACAGATCGCCGGTTAATAGGACCGACAGGGCTGTGCTGAGAAAAAAATTGCGAACCGAAAATATATATTGATGACATTTACATTGGAAGTATCGCTTTTGAAATGATAAGCTTTTAGTAATCAGACAAGAAAAGTTTTCAATAATCTGTTGGCTTTTTGACCAAAATGATGACTGAAAATAATTGACTCTACAAACACACGACCCCTATTATGTTTAAAATTAAAAAAAAAATGGTTTAACGTTTCATAGGTCAAATGGAGGCTATTAAATCTTCCTATTATGTCTATGACATAGATCTAGGATCTAAGGTACCTATAGGAACTGATACGAGACCCATCATAAATTATTATCATAAACAGCAAAATCTAAATGACATTAATATATATCAGCGACGACCTACACCTATCATAGATATGTGATAATAAAAAAATCCTTACAGAAAAACTGAGCTGTTTAAGTCTAAGTTGATACTCTATCCTGAAGAATTAATAGATATTAAGAAATTCACCTAACTACGTAGAAATAATATGTGGTAAATAACATAAACAGAAGTTCCACTAAAGAGCGCAAAAATTTTTTTTTGGGCTCATTTTCTTGTTTGACAACCCTATTTGACAATGAAATAGCGTTGAGCACCGGCATCGCTTAACGGCCGTAAAGGCGTTTAATCATGCGACTGGCTATTGGTGCTGCAATGAAAAGTTCATTTGTATTCCTGTCGTAAATTTACCATAATCCATACATACATAATACTTCATTTTCATTGCCATGTATTGGTGTAACCACCTCTCTTATATCGCGTGAGCTTACAATACTTATAGGGTAACAGACCTAATTACTGTACCTATATTGATTTTTTTTATTTACGCGAATACTACTAAATACATTGAAATAAAACTAATTTAACGGATTTTATCGCGTACATTTTTATGTTTTTACGTTCCCGACGTTTCGGCTGAAAGCAACCAAAACGTCGCGAACGTAAAAACAGAAAATAAACGCGATAAAATCCGTAAAATATGTTTCTTTTCAAAACTACACATGTTTGTATGTTTTTATGTTTACAATTTCGTGATTTTTTATAGATTTTTTTAATAGCGATGAATGTTCTGTATAATAATTACTGTACTATAGGTACGAGTAATATAGTGTTGTATTCCCAGTCGCTTTTATCAGCTTTAAAAGTTTCTAGTCACGCATTATTCGCGTTCCATTACCCGTTCGGCCACACACAACACAGCAGGGACTAATATTGGGCCAGATCGTCTTGAATATGTAGCGGAATGGGGGTTTATTACTATTTACTGTTTTTGTTGTTAATATACTTGCTTAACTACGTGAGTATTTTGGTGTCTTGCTGTTTTTCTATTTTGTTCGTGTAATGGAACACGATAAAAGGGAAATGCGTTGTAAACAAGACACAAAATTCCATGCACATCACAAACAATCATGAGCTGATATTATTATATGATTATGATAAGTGTTCTCAAACTTGTTTTATGTGTGTAAATTTAGATATAAGTATATTTTGTTTTTAATTAACCTAAGTAATATGTGCGGTGATGAAGTATATATAAGGTGTAATAATAAAGGCGTAAAATATTTATTTTATTTTATGTTTAAGACTTTTTAATATTGGTGACTTTAATTTTTTAACCAACTTCAAAAAAAGTAAAATGTTCTCAATTCGATTGATATGTTATAATAGGGCAAACATCCATGGAAAATATCGATAGAAACTGATACATCAATTATTTAGTATTTTCTAATACCTAATAAGAAATAATAATATGAGTGAAGCACACTTGAACTCATGTTTTTTTTTTCAGCTTTAGTAAAATCTAATCAAAACAGAAAGTATTTTCCTAATGTTATTGTTCTCATGTCCTGTGAGGTGAGAGTGCCAGTTACACGCCATTTATCCTGCACGTCACTTGTTTCTGCGGGCCATTTGTCAAAAACTCGGATGTCACTACTCACACTGATTTATGAGCGAGACGAGGAATGCAATACTTGTAATGGATAAATATTGTACTATTTTTTGTTCAGACGGCGGTAGGGTGAGTATCATTTCCTACTTTTGTCTTGTAGGAGAATTAAATACCCTCGAGATACCCTACACGTGACCCTGGGTGGTGCCAACTAGGTGACAACTCTACTGGTGGTAGGCTTCGGCCGTGGTTAGTCACCACCCACTGAACAAAGCCATGTCGCCAAGCGGCCTAGCCGTGTTCCGGCATGATGTTCGGTGTTGCCATTCATGGATGGCGGGTCAGATCAGCTGCGCTGCGTGTGCCTAGTGAATGTAGCGTCTCAATCTACTGCCGCCTTCTTAGCTAGGCAAGTATGCTCCATCGTAGATCTCATCATCAATTACCATCAGGTGAGATAGATCAAATACTTGCCTATAATGTAATAAAAAAAAAAAGTGAGTTATTTTTTTTGTTCCCGCAGTGTAAGTTGGCATTAGACACAGCTAAGCGTTTACCAGTACGTAAAGTGCGAGATTACTCGAAGCTAACCTTATACTTTATAGTCTACCGTATTTAGACATTTTGTATGGAGAATTGAAAAGCGCCTCTTGCGGACGGTATTTAAAACTTTCAATTTTCCATTCAAAATGTCTATATACGGTAGACTATAAAGTATACAGTTCGCTTACATATAATCTCGCACTTAACGTCACATGGAGTATGTTAGGTTTTTTGTTCGCGCATTATAAGTTGGGATTTGACACAGAGCTAAGCGTTTACCAAAGCGTAAATATGTTATAGTTTCCTATTGTTTTCTCTCAGCAGCAAACACTAACCAGCAATAACAGATGAAGTGTCTAAATTATAGCCCAATTTATACGTTTCAATATTTTTTCTTCAGTAATTCCCGGTTTTATAATTACGCTTGTAAGGGGTTTTAAAAGCCGATAACAGAGAAGCATGACGGGTTATTGGGCAGACCTTTCCCCAGCAGTGGGTTGATAAAAATATACAAAAACGCGATACTACATGTGCTTTAAGTCGAGTCCCAAAATTAAGCATTATAGCTGTATAAAAATGGTCTGACGAGAAGGTCACCCTACTTACAATCGAAACTGTTCGCCAGCCGAGTTCGGTTTACACCAAATTGAACTGCCAGTGTGACGTCATTAATCATAATACGTAATGATGCGATGTAAATTTTGGCGAATATTAAACTTTTCCTCATCTCTTTCAGTGTATAGTATAGTTTGGTTTAGTGAACTGCTCTTATCATTTATATCTTTTGCTTGTCATGGCTTTTTAATTTAGAAGATTGTAATAGACTGCTCTGTTGTGTTACTAGATTGATTTGAACTTTAAATTAATCTCAGATTACTCTGTTTTATTTAAACAGCTCTAGCTCAGACTCAAATGTATGATAAAATTAATGATTTTTAGTTTTTCTATGTTTTAATTCAAAAAATCAAAGATCATAAAAATCGGCCCTCCGGTTCCGGAGTTATAAATTGCGTAGCTAACATGACTTTGTTGTATATAAATATATTATTATAGATACCAGAAAAGTCAAATCACAGCCATATAATGCGTTTTCTACATAAACAATTATTTTTCTCGCAATCGTTTCCCGATTTCTATTTTGTTAACGTGGCAGATTCAAAATATTAGCTAAGTAGTTTTTTTTTGTTCGACAGTAATAAATATGAAAATGCGCTTATTCTGTTAATATACACAATCCATACCTTATCAGTCAACAAGCTAATAGCTATGTTATTACAACAGGTAATACCCGTAAATTGTGTGGCAAGACACAATTGCCGAACGGAAATTATTTCCGGTCAGTAATTATGTTGCCGACATAACACGATTGGATTGCGATATATCGACGGATAGTTAATGGCATTGCTACCTTATTAATTAACAACACAGTTTCTCTCTCCAGTACATTACAATAGTATGTATGTAACCACAGATCACGAGAGATATGCCGTGCGGTTCAAAATGTATGGGAACTCGCTGCCTCCGCTTTGTTCCCCACCACTCTCTAAAACCAACCAATACGAAGTCTCTTCGGTGCGTGCTGCGTCGCCGCCGTATACAGCGGCCGTACCACGCGACGCACCAGTTTATTCAAAGTATCGTTAGACGATCTATACATTGCCTCGTACATTCACTCAGTAGCGAACATAGGTGGTACTTAAAGAGCCATGTATTTTGTACAAAAATAAAAAAGTCGTTGTGCTACATGAAAACTAAAATAACATAATAAAGGCATTAAATATTTTTTGATTTGTTGTTTTTAATGATTTTAAAGACGAATAAATAAAATACTTAATTCTGGCTGGTGAAACGAGATTCCATCTTTCGCGTAGTTCACTTTGCTGCTAGTATTTTTGCATACAAACACGGAACAACCCGGCATTTTGAAAAAAACTAGAGCAGCGGCACCGACGTGCAGTTGCAGTGGACTGACGGCGAAAATTGTAGGTTAGCCAAATGTACGCTAACTTTGTGCGCAAGCCCACCGCTTTCATAACATATCTCCTCTAATATATCTGTGTATGTAACCAACATGTACAGTCCCGAACTAAGCAACGCTAGTATTATGGGTACCGTAAAATTGACTAGTGGCTATCTCAATATGATTATCACACGTTTACAGCTACCTGATATGATATGTAATACACAAATCAAGCGTGACTTAAAACAGGCAAATGCATGGCAAAAGCTTGTTCAATTAAACCATTGTCCACTCTGATTTAATCCACGTAAGTTGCAAACTCATTTGAAAAGGCCATCCCATGGAAAACAAAATCCATTATCAGGTTTATTTAAACAATTGGATAACAGAAACTCAATCTGCATACTTAATGTTAAGTTAACTATGTTTTTGTTGCCAACAATAGGCCCTTTCACCCTACTGTCCAGTACTGGACGGAAGGGTGAGAGGGCCTGTCGACGGTCATCGTGCGAGTGGCAAATGGAATGAATAATTTAACAGGGTGCTGGTATTTAAGTTAATTGAACATTAGTGTTTATTAAGTTATTAAGTAGAGTGGTCAAGTTACTGTATAAAGTGAAGCACGATTTAAATATTGTAATTAAAGCAATTTATGAAGATCTCCGAGATCTGCGCGGCTTAAAGTCGCATAAAATATATTCCTTCTTATAGTTTGGGTTTAATTAAAACTTTATATTTTATGCACGTTCCTACTATACACAACTTTGAAAAATATTCATGAACACTGAATTGTGTTTACACAGAATAAGTAACCTAATTTAATAAAAAAAAAAACAAATAATACTTTGTCAAATGCCCCTAAAGAAAAGATTATAAATTACAAATAATTATGAACCAGGAACACGGCAAAAAGTCAGAAGACCAAATTAATTTCACATTTTTTCCACTTACCTAACCCTTCAAATGCGTGTCGGATTCAACAGAATTTTATTGCAAGGAAAACGGGTAAAAAATACCCACTCGGGCAAATCCTTGAACTGACAACGTTTGGTACAAGTCACGAACGAAAAGAAAGTTCGCGTATTATAATTAATTTTACTAACCGACTTCGAGTGCGAGATTACTCGAAGCTAACCGTATACTTCATAGTCTACCGTATTTAGACATTTTGTATGGAGAATTGAAAGTTTTAAATACCGTCCGCTAGAGGTGCTTTTCAATTCTCCATACAAAATGTCTAAATACGGTAGACTATAAAGTATACGGTTAGCTCGCACTTGACGTGCTGTAGGGTAAGCAGGAACTTCTAATGTAATCGTAACGTCATCGAGAAAACATACGGCTACTTTCACACTTAATTATGAAATCTGTGGTGTGTACCACCGTTTTGGTTACTTAACTTCCTCTACGTTACGTTACCGAAACGGTACGTAAAAAGGATTGTGTTTGAGGTACAGTTTCATAATTTAACATGGGTAATTTTAATGAAAGGCTGAAAGGGCAGCGTTTACCTAAAAAAAATGTAAGTAGTAACATACATTAAACATTAATCAAAATCTTATCGAGCAATTATATTTTATTAAATAGTATAACTATATATTTTCAGCCGACTTCAAAAAGAAAGTAGGAGTCTCAATTCGATTGTAATTTGTATCAATTCCCGCTTGATATTTTTATTTGCACCACACTACATCCCGCCCCGCTATTCGTAAGGAAATCAATGCAAAGGAAACACAAAGCGGCGAAATATCGCGATGTCCGCCACAGAGACCGGAATGGCCAGCTTCTGACGGTACATTTAACATTTTTACCCCAGCCGGGTGAGGGTTACCCTTTCCGTTTGTCCATTCAATATTCCTACTATTATGGTAAGTGTGAGGCCTTTTTGACCCCTTCGTTTTTTTATTATTTATTGTGTACAGATATCAATAAATTTGTTGTTTATGGTACATTAGCTTGTTTTTTTGGAAAAAAAATGTTATTTATAATATGTTACTTGCAGCTCTTCTGTTAGTTAGCTTACGAATAATTTCACACTTGACGTACTGATTAGCGCAGTTGGTATTGAGTGACCCTGCTTTCTGCACTGTGGGTCCCGGGTTTAATCCCCGGTAGGGACAATCTTTGTGTGATGAGCATGTATATTTGTACCCGAGTTATGGATGTTACATATCTATAGTATACTGGGTTCACCCCCAGTCCATTGTACGGCACCCATAATACAAGCGTCAGTTAGTGTGGTACCGTATAGTTGGTGTGTTCGTCTGGTGATATTATTATATAGCTATAGTAATCCTGTTGAAAAGAAAATCTATTTTCATCCCGAGACATCCTTCACAGTGCATTAATCATACCAGCACGACTTGCATTAAACCGACGGATAATTAATATGTTAGCGGCGGCGTCTCGCGGTTTTCACAACTTCACCGCTCATTAAGACGTCATTAGCCTGAAAACATGCCACGTCTGAAAACATAGCAGCGATCTCCTTTTGTGCTTTCTACAAGATGAAAAACATGTTACAATAAGATTTGTGTAACTATACGATGAATAGCATACCATAGCTCGCAGTACCGATGGCCGTTGGGGCAGAAAGGTTTTAGAATGGCGACCAAGAACCGGAAGACGTAGTGTAGGACGGCCCCCCACAAGGTGGACCGATGATATCACACGCGTAGCAGGAAGCCGGTGGATGCGAGTGGCGGAGGACTGGGATGTGTGGATCATTGGGGGAGGCCTTTGTTAAGCAGTGGACGTCTCTCGGCTGATAGAAAGATTAATAAACCTTCGCTAGTTTAGTTGTTGGAGCGATTGCTCTCGTTAGGTTTCAGGTTCGATCCCCGAAAACATATTGGCGTGAACCGAAATGAGCAGTTTTTTTTATGCACTAAAATGTTTTTAAGCTCGCTTAAGAACAATGGTCTGTCGGCGTCCACCAACAAGTCGCGGATTAGTCATTTAGGTCTCCATTTCAGTCATTGCTGATATAAGATTAATATAAGTGATAATCAACTGGACGAACTCCGAATAATTATTGAGTATTGTCATCTATTTACAATAGCATTAACATGCACTTTTCGTGTTTAAAATACTTTGCAATGTTATTTTATATTTTATTAGTTTACCTACATAAAACATGCCATATATGTATTCGCCAGTACACTCGAACAAAATTTACACAACAAAAGCTTATAAGCCCCGGACCGTTTCACACGCGGAATCCCTCCCGGTAATGAGACCGAACCTGCGCAAACCGGTCCCATTTGCAAATTCTCGTCAACCCTTAATCTGCCGCTTGCATTTTACGAGACCTAAAGCAATATCTGTCAATGTCCTTATCAATAAATTGTGAACGTTTAGAGAAAACGACGTCGTTTGACGGTTTGAGGCGGGCGGCCGTAATCCGCGGTCTATTGGACCCCATCTGCGTTGCAAGGGTTAAGTCGCGACAAATAGACCATTTGCAAATAATAAGACGCAGTGAAAGAATAAATTAAGGGCTCGGTGGGGCCGCGAGCGTGTTTAGGGTTGGATTGAAATCTGTGCGTGAATACCTTCTGTGTTTTAATACCTGTTCATTTTGGGGTGAGATAAATGAGGTGGCTCATTTAGTAGGAACCATCCAACTAAATTGTTAACATTGAAAATGTGTTTTATCTTTATTTTTTGACAACCCTATTTGTACAGTTGGTAGTGACCTAGTGAGAGAGACCTAGTGCTTTCTGTACCGTGGGTCCCGGGTTCGAATTCCGGTAGGATGGATACCCACATTACCCCAAGAAAGCAAGTTGGGGTAACATGACTTACGCTCCGGGCCCGCATGCTTTGCGTCCACGACTCCGACCTTAGTCATGTTTTACATGAGCATTACTGCCAGCTGAAATAGAATTTACAATAATCAGTAAGTACTTATAACAAAAAAAAAGCAGTGATAGCCAAGTTGGTAGAACGCTTGCCTCGGTAACGAGGATCGCAGGTTCAAACACCGGCTCGCACCTCTGGTGCCTCTCGCATTTCTGGATTTCATGTGCGAATCTCATTTTCAACCATGATTATCACTTGCTAAATGGTGAAGGAACACATCGCGAGGAATCCTGCATGTCTGAGAGAGCCCCTCGAAAGATGTGTCAAGTTCGCCAACCCGCACTGGGCCAGCGTGGAGGATTATGGCCTAATCCCCCTTGCATTGAGGGGAGGCCCATGCCCAACAGTGGGGCATTAAAGGGACTGGTAATATTATTTATAAATAATATATTAGAATCAAAAATGTCACACGTAAAACCAAGAAGGCATTGAAAAGGCAAAGATATTTTAAGACAAATATTTGCCTTATGAAAGAGCGTGCACAACTAGTAAATCAATTAGAGTCATGTACAACGGATCTCGAGTACAGTCAATCTGTATATGATATAGATACACAGCATCTACGGGATGAATTGATTCTGAGGGAAATAACTATGAAGGATATTTTTAATAAATATGAAGCTGCTCAAAGTCAACTAAGCGAGCACATGCAGCAGGCCGGGGAACTGATGGACTTGGTGCGGTACAATGCCGAGAGATACGAGTCGCTGACTAACAATCTCTCGTGCAACTGCGCCCCTTTGTCATCTCCTCAACCTCAGCATGATCTACCTTTGCTAGAGTCAACTCATCCGGTAGAAAGCTGTTCCAAACAAAAAAGTCAAAGCAAAACTTTGATATTTTCAGATAGTTTTGGTATAGGTTTCGGCTCACTATTATGTAATAAGCTTAGTCATAATGTAACTAATTTCTGCTATAATAACTTGCCTTTCGATTTATTAATAGACAAAATAGCTCAAGCAGAAATTGATAGCGAAACCACTGTAATTGTTTTATTAGGTAATAGTTTTGGAATTAGGAAAAGGGACATCGTGGTTGGTGTTGACGCCTTATTAAAACTAAATATAGGAAAACTCATGCTATGTGCCTTTCCTTACTCTGACTCTCTTTCAGAAGGGCATAATAAGTGCATTCAGTATATTAATAATTTAATGCACACGATATCATGTCATAATGACAATATTTTATTTTTTGACACTAACAAGTTTATTAGTGGATTTAAACTTACTCAGGAAGCAATGTTTCTTCCTAAAAAATCTAAAAACATGATTGCTACATTGTTAGCCTATAATATTAACTCTGTTATAAGTAATATAACAAAGCCTAGAATAAGAGACGAGTCAGTATTATCTAGTAATTCTAATAATGCTGTGATAGACTGTTTAAACTACCGAGACTGACAATAGAGATACGTCCTAGTACTCGTATCTCTGGCGTTTCACAAAAATGTACAGATTATAATTGTAATAAGAAGGAAGAGAGGCCTGGAACTTTAACATTATTTAATCAGAATATACAAGGATTTGCTTCCAAAACATTAGAAATTGAATTATTTTTAGAAAGAATGCGATATGATATTGTTTGTATTTGCGAACATTGGCTTAAAGAACATGAAATGTTAATAAACTATGAAAATTATTCGGTCGTAAGTTGTTATAGCCGCAAGTCCAGGCTTCATGGTGGTACACTAATATTAATTAGGAAAAATATTAAGTCAAGAGAACGAAAGGAAATAGTTGGGCTCTCGATTGAGCAAGTTATCGAGATTTCTTGTGTTGAGCTGGATAAGCACATCATACTGAGTGTTTACAGACCCCCACACATTCAGAATTTTAATACATTTGAAACTGTAATGGAAGATGTGTTGAAAAAAATCTTTGTTAGTAAGAAGTCGATTATAGTGTGTGGTGACTTTAACATTAATATTTTGGAACATACTTGTTATAGTGATAGACTGTTAGGCCTTTTTAAATCGTTTAATTTGAAAAATGTATTTTTTGAACCGACTAGAATAACTTCAACTTCCGCCACATGCATCGATAATATCTTTTGTAGTTGTAAATACTTAGATCAAGCGGTTGTTAATTATTTACCATCAGTACCTCAAGTGTGAGATTTTTCGTTAGCTAACTTTATAGTTTACAAACTACCGTATTTGGACATTTTGTATAGAGACTTAAAAAACGCCCCTAGCGGGCGATATCTAAAACATTTGTGCCGAGTGTGAGTTTTTTTCGTTACTATATGTAGTAAACATTCGATCGTTTGCTCACGGAAACTTTGAAAGTTAACGATTTTGTACGACATGCGCGAGTGTGAGTCACAAGTTTACTTAGGTATAATTTCGTACCATAGAGAAACCTAAACCTACTTTTACAGTACGCATAGACATTTTGGGAGATTTTTCATAAGTTAACCGAATACTTTTAGACGTACGAATTGCACGAGTGCGAGTCATAAATTTGAAAGATTTTACGATACGTATCGTACGGAAACGTTCACTTTTATAGTTCGCGTCGTCACTTATGATTTTGTTGGTGAAACCGTGAAACGACAAAAAGTTAACGAAAAAATGTATTAAGTTATTGATATATCATGTTTAATTAACACCTACGCAACACAGCCATTTCTCTGAATAGATTGTCGGATAAAATAGTTGGTTGTTACCTACTAATACACCATCACGCCTGCAATCTCCGAAGGGGTAGGCAGAGGTGCACTCCTGTACACCCACATTTCGCCAATGGTATTTGGTCCCAATGAAATAGGGGGCGAGCCTATTGTCATTATACCGGGCACATTCCTCAGGCTATAGTCCACCACGCTGACCCAGGGCCATTTGGTAAATTTCACATAAATTTTGAGGAACGTGCAAGTTTCCTTACGATGTTTGCTTTACCGTCGGTACAGCCAATGATTCATGATTGAAAACGTGATGCGCACGTAAAAATCTGAAAGTCCTAGCGGGAGCCGCGTTTGAATCTGCGCAACTTGTCTCCAAAGCGAGTATTCTACCAAGATGGCCATCACTACTATCGAATGTTCACACTATATCAAGGGTGGAGCTAGGGCATAACCTCGTTGGATGTCGCAGTGCATGCTAGTGCTATCCCACAGCGCCCCAACAAAGGTAGACGATGGTATACCGTGGGGTTTAAGTCGGTAGCAGTCCGACATAACCCGCTCGTCTCCCGCGGAGCTTGCGGGTATCCATAAGGATTTCTCTACGTCAAAAAACGGCATAACCTCATACTAAGGCTCTTGTTTGCAATTAAACTCAATCTAAATTAGGTAAATATATATTAGAAATCAGTAAAATCATCATCATCTGCCTCACCTTTTCCCATTATTTGGGATCGCCGCAGTATGTCTTCTTCATACATTAATCTCCTTCATATCACTTTTTATACAAACTTCTACCACTTCGTGGGTCTTCCTCTCACTCTATCTATGCATATTCATACTAATAGCCCTTTTAGGCGCTCAAAATGCTTCTCGTCTCCTTTGATAACGTGACCAAACTAGCCTCCTGCTTTTTACTTTCTCTGCTACAGGCGATACTTTTAAACTACCTTTTATATACACACACTCCACGTATCCATTATCACATTAGGTCAATGAAAATAAAACACAATGTGAAATGTTTAAGGCATCTTTATTTAGTGGTTTGAGCGCAGGCCGCTCAACTCATTGCACCGGGTGGCGGTGGGTTCGATTTCTATTCAGCCAACAATGAAAATTATAGTGGATTTTTGAATTGGAATGGTGGCAGGATTATTGTCCTGACAGTTTGAATCTACAGTTCTTCCATCCTCCTGAAAATACAATATTTGATTACTTAAGCTATTAGGTAAAGAGAGAAACACCATCACGCCTGGAATCTCCTAAGTAGTAGGCAGAGGTGCAGTTCATTGAAGTGCACCCAATTTTATCGATAGTACACTACACACACTTCTCGTTAATATGAGGTTAATTCAGCTTATATTCCACCACGCTGGCCCATGACATGCAGGTTTCCTCACATTTTTTTTTAGATTTCAGAATTGAGATTTACGCTTGAGTATTATTTACGTTAAAGAGAAATATGGGTACTACCTGTACATAAAATAAAGTATCTGGATAATCAACTGTCGCGGCCCGACTGGTGCCGATGGCCCCACTGACCGCCTGCAGATAGGCACCGGTGCAGTACCGGTATACCTAGAACTGGGACTTGACGAATGCAACCACGCATTTTACGGCTTTTAGCTTTTACTTACCGTAGTATACATTTTACCAAGAACTCAAATTGTGGGACATTTGATTTCATTTCAGAAATACTTAGGCTAGCAAATAATAAGTCCGCTTGTTAGTTCTTGCTCGTGTTCTTTACTTTCAAAACTGAATGGCTTCCATCAATTTATAAACAATGATGGCAAATTGAAATATGAATATTGTTTTAACCAGAATAAAAATTGTCAGTCATTTGACAACCGACTTGGCTTGATCTCTGTTACTCATATGGTTGAAAACGAAATAGCTATACAAGAAATATTATTCCTCTAGATTATGTGGTGGATTTATGGTTTTACAGAAAACGTAAAAGCCAACATAACGGCCATAACTTACGTTTCAGTCAATCGAGCATACTTTTGTATAGTATGGGAGCTTACACTCGCACGGTTTAGGTATACTAACAGTAAACTAACAGTTAAGACGTGTTCACTACAATCAATCTGTCAATGGAATTTTGAAGTAAACTGTGAAACGTGGAAAGTCATTGTGAAAACAATATTGATATTAAATCATGTTTAAATTACATAATAACGTACCCAATGCGTAATTTTCTTGGCTAGAGGATGCTGGCTAGTGCTCATAATCAAGATAAGCGAGACAAACACTTCTGTGCAGAGTTTTAATCCTTTACGGACCTCAGCGAAAAATAATTGTGGAACCGATTGGAAACAGCGAAAAAGAATAGAACCCAGAATTAGCTGGAAGAGGAAAAGTGGCTACCTGTAATACTGATTATTTCTTAGTTTGGTTTCTTGTTGGAACATTTAGTGATGTATTTTTATTTTCCAATACTTGTGTTTCTGTGAATTATCATGTGTAATGTTTAGAATATTTCAATTAAAGATTAAGGATTTATCCTTCTATATTAATTATAAGCATCACCATGGAGAGAAGATATCAAGAACATCCCTGGATAGTACCTAATAATATAGTTAGTAAACGTGGCATGCCTATTAAGTTTTGTCGTTTGAGAAAAGAATAAACAACTAGAACGTTATATACATTTTATTGTTTAAAAAGTATTCCCCACGGTATTTCATGCACTTTTCCATACGCTCAAACCAGTCGTTATAATATTTGTTCCACGCCGAAGTATGGTACTCCAAATTGCCGATAAAAAATATTCGACTGCTTCTTCACTATACACCGGAACCGTTGATGTACGGGCTTGCGTTGTCCTGGTGCAGGATGATGCACTTCTATGGGTTGGTTTTCCGAAACTCGATGATAGTTTGTGGTAAACAGACTGTGGTCTACCTACCGCTCTGCATTAATTGTCCTACGAACCCCTTGTTCAATCTTCACAATGGGACCTATTTTCGCTACGTACGTGGCTACCATTTTCTTTTAAGTGTTTTGTGAGCGAACAACTCTTGTCGGTTTTGGCTCATCCTGAATGTCCCAAACTATTTTCTATAAAATGATATTGTTCCTAGAAATACAATCTTGACATATTCAAGCCTTGACAGTTCTCTGTCTACGATTTTATGCGCTAGTGTGAGGTAGATCGAAGTAGGTAGCATATGCCACCTCCTCTGTCTAATCTGTTATTATGAGCTGCAAACCTTTTTAGCGTCCATCGTACTAATAAAGAAAATTTAAATATAGATAGGTACCTTATAACCATTAAATAAGCTCACACCAATATAAAAAATATCAACGAAAATAAAATTAAGTTATTCAACACTTTTAGCCTGGCTAACTCACCTTTCTCTGTGTTACTCATGTGGTTGAAAAGGAAATAATATCGGATGAGAATTCTTAGTCTTATCTAGACATGCATCGCGCGGATCGCGTGTGACCGATTTTTTGTTCGTCCTTTCAACTTGTATTGTTGGTCCGAAAAACCAGTCACAACGATAAGGACATAAAACAAAATATATGTATCTTGTCTCATTTAGTCGTATTGTGATACCCAAACGTAATCAGAAAACGTAAAAGCCAACATAACGGGCCTAATTGTGGTTTCACTCATCGAGCAAACTTTTTGTTTACCAATGGAATACGATTGGTATTTAGACGCGAACGTTTTGGGTATACTGTCAGTTCAGACGTATTCACGTCGGACTATATAGTTAACTACCGGAAAGTTAACTATGAATCTCGCACTTGAGGTACAGATCATAGTGGACAAACGATCGCCATCAATTCTACCTCCACTTTAAAAAATATAAAAATAAAAGGTAGGGTTGTAACAGCTGGGAACTTGCAAAAATATAATAACATTTTGAATAGTAAATTAGGTTCTCCCAGTTGTAACTTTGATCCTAATAGATTTTACTCAGATTTTTTTTCAATTGTACACACTGAGTTTGATAATATTTTCCCACTCAAAACTAAAATTATCAAACCTAAATTTACTTTTAGTGATTGGGCGTCACGAGGAATTCGTAAGAGTAGGGAAAAGTTATTTGAACTTTATGAACTAAAAGTCCAGACTAGTGTTCCAGCCTTCACTCAGTATGTTTCAAATTATTCGAAAATGTTTCGGAGAGTATGTCAGGCAGCTAAAGCCATATATATTAGTAAAATAATCAAATCTGCCGATGATAAAATAAAGGCCACCTGGAAAATAGTTAACAGTGAAACTGGGAAGACGAAACAGCGCAGTACAGATTATACCCTGGAGACTCCACGCGGTCTCATATGCTCAGATACCGAGGTAGCACGGGAGTTTGAAATGTTTTTTACTAACATCCCTGTAAAAACAACAGAATCTCTGAACTGCTCCCCCCGTCTCTCAATTTCACTTCTTAAAAAAAACATAGCTGATTGCCCTGTTAAATTCAAGTTTGACCATATTAGTGGCCGAACTATTGTTAAAGCTTTCAATGATTTAAAAATTAAACTAACAGAAGATCTATGGGGAATGTCTGTGAAAGCATGTAGAACTATTATTGATACTGTAGCCCCTTATTTAGCTTTAATTTTTAATGAATGTGTAGATCGGGGAGTCTTTCCGGATTTAATGAAGTACAGTAAAGTAATACCGCTTTTTAAGTCCGGTAATAGTAAAGATCCTAACAACTATAGGCCAGTTTCTATCTTGCCAGTTTTTAGTAAAGTGTTTGAAAAGATAATGCTTACAGAAATGTTACATCATTTTAACGCAAATAACATCCTGCACGATCAACAATATGGTTTCACCAAGGGACGTTGCACAACCGACGCCGGTGTAACCCTAATAAAGCATATCTATGATGCATGGGAGAACTCACAGGATGCTATTGGCGTCTTCTGTGATCTTTCAAAGGCATTTGACTGCGTCAATTATGAAGTCCTTTTACTTAAATTAGAGCACTACGGTGTTATAGATAATGCTCTTAATCTTGTAAAATCTTATTTAGGAGACAGACGGCAAAGTGTTCTTATAAATGGTACTAAATCGTTAGGCTCTGCAGTAAAAATGGGTGTTCCGCAAGGATCGATTTTAGGTCCTTTCCTGTTTTTAGTATATATAAATGACCTACCGCATATAATTCAAAATAAGATGAAGATAGTGTTATTTGCTGATGATACCTCCTTGATTTTTAAAGTGGGACGACATGTAAATAATTTTGACGACGTAAATGACACTATTCTTCAGGTACATAACTGGTTTACTATTAATAACTTAGCGTTAAATAGCAAGAAAACTAAATGTATAAGGTTTTCTTTACCAAATGTCAAAAGTAGTGATTGCGATGTAGTACTGAATAATGAGAAGCTTGAATTTGTTAACGACACGGTTTTCTTAGGGATAACGCTCGACTCTAAGTTACAGTGGGGTCCTCATATCAGAGTCTTAGTGGGACGACTTAGTTCCGCTGCCTACGCTGTTAGGAGAATTCGGCAACTAACCGATGTGAACACCGCAAGAATAGTTTATTTCAGCTACTTCCATAGTGTTATGTCCTATGGAATACTATTGTGGGGGAGAGCAGCTGACATAGAATCGGTTTTCATTTTACAAAAGCGGGCTATTAGGGCCATCTATAATTTGGGCAGTCGCGAATCCCTAAGAGAATTATTTAAGGAAACTAATATTTTGACAGTACCATGCCAATATATTTATGAAAACATTATGTATGTTAGGAAAAATTTATTTCTCTTTAAAAGGCTCGGTGATCAACATCGTTATAATACAAGAAATAGAAACAAATTAGATCAACCACACTTTCGACTAGCAAGGATTCACACATCTTTCATGGGGTATTGTGTTAAATTTTATAATAAAATACACTCTGACATTACCGAACTTAGTGAAAATAAATTCAAAGCGTGCATAAAACGTACGCTATGTAAGAAGGCATACTATACACTAGATGCTTATCTTAAGGATAAAAATGCTTGGTTGGATGCTGGTCCGGCTCCTCAGGAATATAAATGACCTTGTTTGAGCAGACTATTAAGATTTTGTATTTCTCTTCTTCCTTCTTATTTTCATTTACATAAGTAATTTGTAAATGTGGGAACCATGTAGCCATTAACTGTAATTTTATACTTAGTTAGTACTTTTTGTTTTTTTTGACCTGCTGCTAAAGTTTGATTAGCCGTTCCTACATTGTTCTCACATACCTATAACAATGTATTGCTCAAAAATGTAAAAGATCTATTTTAAAAAAAAGAGCAACCATGGAGTTTCTTGCCCGTTCTTCTCCATAGGAACGGCATTCCGAACGGGTGGTAAAGCAGTAGCATAATATTTTTGTAACTTGACGATTCATAAGTACTGTACAATAATGGTCTACGTGAATAAAAAATATTCTGATTCTGATTCTGATTCTATAACAAACTAGTTGCGCCCGCGGTGTTACCCATGATTAAAAACTTAAGTTTAAAAAAACACGGTCCCGTATGCTATCCCATAGTAACCGTGCATTTTTCCGGGATAAAATGTAGCCTATGTGCTATTTCAGACTATAATCTATATTTGTGCCAAAATTCATCCAGATCCGTTCAGCCGTTCTGGCGTGATTGAGTAACAAACATCTATCCATCCAGCCAAACTTTCACATTTATAATATTAGTTTAGATAAATACCAATGTATGATTTTTAAAGTAGAAGAATAAACAAACAAAGCAATTTAATCTAGACAATTAAATCCCAAATAAATTGATTACCATAACTTCGTGGACGTCCCATGGCGATGATATCTTAAGGCGCTATTTTCCGTCTTACGGAATGGCAATTAATAATTATTGCACCTAGTTCCGGCCGTTTCCGGTAGGGACAGCACTTCCGGTGCGTCGAGGGAGGGAGAGAAAGTTAGGTTAGGTTAATAAATATTGTTCACGGTTCAAGGCATTGATGTGTTGAGTTTGAGTGTTACAAATTATGACTTAGAACTTACTAAGATACTTGGAATCACTTTTTAAACTTCAATACGAGGGAACATTAGAAGTTGATATCTATATATATTAAAGAAAGTCGCGTTAGTTACACCATTTATAACTTAAGAACGGATGGGCCGATATTTATGATAAAAATATTAATTAAAATAATTTCGCGTTTATTTTATGTTTTTTTAAGTTCCCGAAGTTTCAGCTGCTTTATATGGTTGCTAACCATGGTCACGGGAGGTTGCTGTAAAGCAGCCGAAACGTCGGAAACGTTATAACATAAAATAAACGGGATACTATTCGTAAAATCAGTTCTATTTTATGTGTAGTAGCGCAAATATGATAAATCAAAATTAATATTAATAAATTTTCTTTACCTTTGATTCTGAGGCGGCACGAAGTTCGCTGAGACGGCTTGATTTTCATAAAACCAATACCATGCAGTGTCTGAAATACCTTAAAATATGAATCACCAACATAATAACTATACTAGTTTTAATTACCGAGATTGGCGGCTCTGAAGCGGGATTTATGGCGCCATAACTGTTGGTACGGTTTACAGCCTCACGTGCTGCCAGTTAATGTAATGCGGGATTTGATTACGACGCTGTCTGTACGTTTGGTTGAGGTATAATTATCTGTTTAATTAGTGGTACTCGAATAAACGTATAATAGGCAGTAAAGTAGGCTATATCAGGCCGGGGCAAGTGTAACCTAGAGCCTTGTTGTCGATTAATACCAAATTGAGATCTCTTAGAGAAATTACAAAAATTGTAGGGTGAAAATATTTATAACAAGTAACAGCACGTGTCAAAGACTTGTTTCCAAAATACCCGTTGTTGTAAATTTAAAATATTAAAAATGTTTTTCGAAACATTATAATAACTAAGAATGTATTACCCATGCAAAATAATATATAACGATGTCGATGAAAAACATCCGGTCAGACTGTTGCAACTTCCATAATTTAATTTTTGTTAGTAGCAACCCTTCCTGATGGTAGATTATGGTTTGTTTGTAACAACACTGTAATATTATATTTTTCTCATTGGTTCGTTCCGTAAAAAAAATAGTGCGCACCTGGAACTGAATGTCACGCCAACTCTATGTTAACAGAATTGAGTGCCCAATAAAGGACAGATGCAGGTATGACAGACACTTATTTCAATAATCCGGAAGAAATACAAGACTGCTTCTTAAATCAAACCATGCCTTTTTTTTCAATATCAGCAATACCATGGTACTGTTAACCTATCTTAAAACAGTTCATCTTAATCTCTCTCTCTGTTTCAACAACACCAAGAGACACCAAGAAACAATTGAAACATCCCCACACGTCGTAACACATCATTAATCTCTGATCTATGTGACATTTAATTACCTAAAACACCATATATTAGGCGTTCTTCCGTCCCTTGCCCTATGGGATACATCAATTCACTTACAACTTTATCCCAAACATCATTTACTTCAATAATGAATTTAATGTCTTCGGGATAAGGTTCTGGTGTGTGTATTAGATAACGTTGTGGTGTTTCTGTAATTAATATTGTCTTTCTTATTGCTTCACGCCTAAGATTTTATTGCTTGAGTATATTGTCGTGTTTTCCGATCATATTGCTATCTGTTTTACTCTTAGTTTGAAACTTATATGCAGGTAACTCTCCTATTACGTACGATTTACCAAATAGAACTCTATCTATTGGATGTCTATGGGATTTAGAACGGTTTTATATAAGTATCTTCTTTTTGTTTTGAAATTATGTCGAAACTAGAAGGTCGCTAGTTCACATATTGATTTCTTATTTTCACGCCAATTCTACACATTGATATTAAACTTATTTTACAGACGCACCATTGCAAGACCTCAAGACACTCTGAGCACTTTCTGCATAGATGGAACCGCAAGCAACAACTAAACATGAGGGTACCCCAGTTCAAACTATGACACTAGGACGTCAAACACCTCAGTCCTGTCGTGACCATGGTTGCTGTAATGCAGCCGAATCGTCGGGAACGGATAAAATAATAACGCGATAAAATCTGTAAAATAAGTTTTATTACAATTTCGAGGTCACTAATATTAACTCCATGAAAATGAAATCTAAAAGATAGTATAGCCTTGACTGAATTCTTGTTCAAAATATTTCTGATTAAAACCTATATATCTGTACACAACTTTTTCCTAGTATACGACTTTATCTAATGCATATTCTCATTGTTGTATTACGTGCTAACGTTTTCTGACAAATACGAGAACATTTCCCAGTCTGGCGACGCCCCGGATAAGAGCATACACAATGCTGTGGTATTAACTGAAACATGGAATGAATGTCCTCTTATTTATTTCAGGAAATATATGTGCGACTTTAACGCTGGGATTAAAAAAAATATTTTAGGCTAAATAACTAAATGTAGGTGTGACTGTTGCTATGATTATACAATATTGTTAAGATTATTTGAAATGGTTATTTTCTTAAATTAAACAGCATTACAAGAATAAAGAAAACATTTTTAGAGATTGAAATAACACGCACAAAAGTCAAATATACTGAAAATATTAATACAAAAGTAAGTCGAGGTTTCGTCTATAAATGACTATAGGTCTTGATGCACTTGTCACCTTTCGAAATCCTGAAAACTTGCGACCAACATAAACTTAAAGATTATGAAACATGCGATCAAATATCGTTGAATATTCCTCATTCACAAATCATAGCAGGATTTTGACAGCATCGGTATCTCGTTCAATGAAAAATTGTCTTCACATGCGACATTTATTTGATGTCTACCGACCGTGCTTGATAAATGTACTGCCGAGAACACCGTACTGCGAAGGTTAGACATTTTTGACACTTTGCAGCGATTTGCTGTTGATTTTAAATTTTGAGATGAACATTTTGGGGTCCGTAGGAGAATTAAGTACCCTCGAGATACCCTAAACGTGACCCTGGGTGGTGCCAACCAGGTGACAACACAAAACTCTACTGGTGGTAGGCTTCGGCCGTGGTTAGTCACCACCCACTGAACAAAGCCATTTTGCCAAGCGGCCTAGCCGTGTTCCGGCATGATGTTCGGTGTTACCATTCATGGATGGCGGGTCGGATCAGTTGCGCTGCATGTGCCTAGTGAATGTAGCGTCTCTATCTACTGCCGCCTTCCTACCTAGGCAAGTGTGCTTCATCGTAGATCTCATCGTCACTTACCATCAGTTGAGATCGAGATCAAATACTTGCCTATGATGTAATAAAAAAAAATAAAAAAAATGAATGACTATATTATATGGAGTTTTTGAAATCTGTATAATTATAACATGCACTAACTAACTATAGTACAGTCGTGCACTTTAGTTTTAAATTAAGACGTAAAAGTAAACTTTATATATTTTTCAGTGCTCATTTCGTAATTGGAATAAGTCGGTGAGGTAAGCAGATACCATTGCTAGTCATATCCAACAAAATACGTATCCCACAAAACATTTATAAAACGTAACCTACTTTATCAGCTCCCATCGAACGAGCTAAGTGCTTACACACAAGACATACCAACCCTTTTCACCGTACAATTCCGCTAGCAATCGTAAATTTATCTCGAGGGCTATTAGTTCGATAAAATTCAACTAAAACGATAAATAAAACCGACTTTGACGGATAGCCTGTATCCCTTGCAAAGAATACCGATGCCAACATAACTCTACCGCCCAAAAGCTAAACAATTTTTATGTTGAACCTTAGCGACCTAATAGTAAGGATGAAAGTTATAATACATTGTTTTGTTGAAGATAAAGTTATGCTGGTAATGTTTATGTATCAGTGTCACATGGGAATGTTTTGGTCCGAAACTTATTTACCGCCATAGACTGAATAAAACATTAGCAGAAGAAAGATGTACAAATCGAATTGGGACGGGATGATTCATTTTGTTTATCGTTAGAGTAATGAATGATTGTCTATATGTAGTACATTAAGTTAACGTGCTAGAAATAATAGATTTTACTTTTTTTGGAAATACGAGACAGTTTTAGTCAACGCCAACGTCAAAAAAAAAAATATTTGGTCCTAAAGTGTTTTACGTTATATACCATCCAGATTAACCGTTACCAAGACGCCATTTTCATATCATCATGTCACATTCATTATTTTATTTATAATGTGTATTTATTGAATGTGTTATTGCTATTAATTACTTGACATGGGCAAAATACCGGCAAGTTGTGGGTGAGGCCATATTCATATCCATTTTATTTCATCGTATCTCATTTCGCAAAGAAAGAAGAAGAAGAGAGAAGATCAACAGTACTACTGACTTAAATCACAGCATAGCACCTAGGGGCCCCACAGGAACCCGCGCCGAATTTCAAGTCCCTAGGTCTCATGATTTCGGAGATTTAGTGATAAGTGAGTGACTCAGTGGATTTCGCTTTTATACATATATATGGATTATGCTTGAACCTATGAATTCGCGTCCGCTGTATAAGTACCTAAGTACTAACTCAATACAAGCACTCTCTAATCATAGCTCAAAACAACCATAAAACCCTTTGACAAAATACTTTGTCCCGCCAGTCACCGATGCGTGGAATTGATCCAAAACAAATATTAGTCAATGTTGCCAAAGGCGCTTCGTAATTGCTTGTCTAACGATTTTTATTTGGAGTCCTCTGTCCAATATTTGGCCTAAAGCTATATTCTTTATGCCGTCACATACAATAAACCTATTAGTTTTTTTTTTGTTGTACTGCCCAGCCCAGTAGTACCCAGTCGAACAAAAACGATTGTAAAAAAATGGCGTGATTACTGACAAAAAGCCAACATCACGCGGTGTTCCCAGGCGGTCACCCATCCAAGTACTGACCGCGCCCGACGTTGCTTAACTTCGGTGATCGGACGAGAACCGGTGTATTCAACGTAGTATGGACGTTGGCGAAATGATAATGAATTAAGTTGATTAGATAAAGCTAAGTGCACAAGCGTTGAAATTTTCCATTTCTATTGCAGCGCTCCATCCAAGAAACGAATCAAATTAGGAGCCTCCAAGTTACTATGCCGGCCCTCAAACCACTTGGCCATTGTCGCCTCGTTATACCCAACAAACTGATGAATTGTATGGTCCTAAATTAAGCGACATTACATTGTAAAAATAACATACATATATCTAAAATTAGCGACTAAACCAAAAACTAAGTACTTATTCTATTTCGCCTAGTAAAATTATTTGTAATGTTGACGTTTAAACTTTTGGCTGGCTATAAGGATTTGTATTGTGATAGTGGATAGTTGCATAGAAAACAAGTCTCGAACAAAAAGCCAACATCACGCGGTGTTCCCAGGCGGTCACCCATCCAAGTACTGACCGCGCCCGACGCTGCTTAACTTCGGTGATCGGACGAGAACCGGTGTATTCAACGTAGTATGGACGTTGGCGATTATCAAAATAATGTATTTGAGTGGGAGCATTTTTTAAACGATCATTTCACTACTTCGCGATATAATAACCGAGAATCGAATCTGCTACAACTTTAATAACATAACATAACATTATAAACATGTTCACAGCATAATACCAAAGCCGTGATGAAAATCTAGAAATTTTAGAGTTACTGACTTTCTTGATGCCGAACTAATATTCCCAGTGCATTTGCATAGCGAAGATGCATAACTCATAAATCACACGTTTCGCATACACACGCTAGTCGCAGCTCATCGGAATGTACTCTTCGATTTTAGTGACATGTTTTAACTCTGCTCCGACGCAGAGGTCTGAATTGAATTTTGGATGTGGCATATCCTGTACTTAGTCTTTTAATAAGCAAGGCAGGTAGAAGTTTATCCCCATTACGAGGGTATGTGACTATTCAGGCCAAATTTTGTCCAGCTAGCAATTTTTCTTTAATGACGAATCATTTTTTATATTTTTACCAGCGATTGTAGGTCAAAAGCCATGTAACTTATGTTATTTTCTGGCTCCAGACAAAGGAGGAGGGAAAGGAAAGACATAAACAGTAGGGCTGACAGTGAGGCAACATACAAATGACAGGATTTGCTCAGCCACGCACGCACTGACTGAACTGCAGGCAGCACTGTTATACTCAATACACGGCTATTATAATATAACAATACGTCATTTCATCACTCCGTAAGAAAAATAAATTTCTCAGGAACTACTTTTCTTTGTTTTAATAAAAAAAATTGTAGGCATTTTCATATGATTACATCCAAAACCAAGCGCACCATTGCAAGACCTCAAGACACTGTGTGCACTTTCTGCCTAGATCAGACCCCAAGTAATAACTATATATGAGGGAGGAAAATAGGACGTTAACCACCCCAGTCCTCCCGTGACCATGGTTGCTGTAAAGCAGCCGAAACGTCGGGAACGTAAAAACATAAAATAAACGCGATAAAATCCTTAAAATTGGATTTATTTCAAGGCACTGCACTTTTTGACAGATTGTCTTTATTAAACGTAGCGTTTACCATACATGCATTCCGAGACCCCAACGAGTGGGAATATAGGTAACCGAAAGGTAGGACCATTCTCTGGGAGAAAGTGTTGCCCAAAGTCTTGGTCTCTAAAACTACAAGAGACTTAACTCATAGTCTTAGTTATATGAAAATGCAAGCCCAAGACACTCGCGAAAATATCGATAAGTATGATATTGCCTTCTCCAAAGCGTGCCACATCACCGTTACAAGGAAATGCAAAAGTCCAACTCCGTACGTCGTCTGAAAGTTACGCTAATACACCTAGTTCCTTACCGTGGAGCTTCCAGAACTTGTTGGATTTAATATATTTTACGACACGTTTGCTTTACGTCTGTGTTTATACGGAACTTCCATTATATGGTACTTCTTTGGAATTTCAATGCGTATTCGTTCGTATTCTATTTTTGAAGTGAGTTTTGACAGGTATTTTTTTATTGTTTTAATAAACGGCGTCACCGTCTTAGGTATTTTGCCAGTGTTATATTTTTTGATGGAAATATTATAGTCATTTTGTCGATAGTCTGCTGT
This sequence comes from Pheosia tremula, assembly GCA_905333125.1. Classification (NCBI taxonomy): domain Eukaryota; kingdom Metazoa; phylum Arthropoda; class Insecta; order Lepidoptera; family Notodontidae; genus Pheosia; species Pheosia tremula. The sequence goes on along the minus strand of HG995416.1, from coordinate 7,106,023 downwards.
AATGTTTTCAGCATAGACCGGTCGTCTTACAGCGACTAGTTGACAAGTATATTTTCTTTCAGCCAAGTGACAATAATGTTAGACAGTTGGTTAGTAAGTGGACCGGCTGTCGGTTCGATTCTCATGAGGGCTAATTTTAGCTATGATCTTTCTAAATGAAACGTTAAAGAAACGCACGAGTTTTTTGTACAATGTATTGACGCTTAATTTGGGAACTTACAATTATTGATCCGTTTGTTGGGTATAACGAGGCGACAATGGCCTTGTAATTTGAGGGCTCCCAATTTGATTCGATGGTTGAATAGAGTGCTGGAATAGAAATAGAAAATTTCAACGCTTGTGCACTTAGCTAATAGATAGCTTTATGTCATTAGCTAAATTTAAAGGTACTTCGCCAACGTCCATACTACGTTGAATACACCGGTTCTCGTCCGATCACCGAAGTTAAGCAGCGTCGGGCGCGGTCAGTACTTGGATGGGTGACCGCCTGGGAACACCGCGTGATGTTGGCTTTTTGTTAATCTTGTTTTTATGACACTATTCACTGTCCATACAAATCCATATAAACGGTCAAAAGTTTAAATCTCAACGTTACAAATAATTCTGCTAGGCAATATAGTATAATGGTACCTATTTACCCCACAGATCAACTAGGTACCAAAACGAACATAATATTTAAACGTCTCCCGCAAATGTGATCAATAAAAATCACGTGAAAATTTTTATATTTGATCTAAAACCGATTAAATGTATTCGCGTGTGTTCAAACTACATAATAAAAGCGAGCATGACGTTTAAACCGTTATTGCCCATAAAAGTATATCCTAACTGAACTATGTTATTGCTTTGAACGTTTAACTACATGTTTGAAACTTAAATTCTAATGTAAATCGACTGTAAAACGAATAAATACTTAACATATCTGTTAAGATATTGATGTCTTATATTAACGCGAATACTACACACTGAAATAAAACTTATTTTACAGATTTTGTCGTAAAATAAGTTTTACGTTTCGGCTTTTTTACAGCAGCCTTGGTCCTCTCGTGGGTTTTATTTCAATGCCTATTTAGCTTTAAGAGGTAAGCACAGGCTGTTATAAACTCAAATTTTGCGGACGTTATCAGATTTTTTTTAAATTCCTAAATATGATAACTTACCGTTTGTATTCGAAGTCAAATCATTTATTATGTTTAGGCCTACGGGGGCACTAGAAATTGTTTTTTTTTTCTTGACTGCAACTGGATCGGGACGCGATCTCAAATAAAAACATCTGGCAAAACAACCAGTGAAACTGGATTTTTTTTTAGAACTTTTCTAGCAATAACAAAACCATTGTGACCAGGCAGCACCCATAGACGAAGAAATAATATAGACAGTATCGCGAATAACATATTGAAGGAATAAAAACCAAGCCGATTCGTATGGTACGCGTATCGACAAACAATTATTTAGATGTGTGATGCTAGTACTAACAGTAGCTGGTAGTGTAAACGAGATAGCATGACAATTAGTAAGAGCGAAATCAAGACGGATATATGTTGTGCTGCGTCGTTTCGATGTAATGAGATGTGATCTAATGAGAGAGTATCAGGTGCGCTGCTCAGCCCATTTTTGTGGTGCCGTATTTCGATGAGTACGCGCGAATTCGCGTGTACTAAGTAGGTAAAAAAATCGAGTGTACCACACAAATTGGCTTGGTTTTTATGCTTCATTTTTTAAGTATATTGTTCGCGACACTCCATCTATATAATTTCTATGTCTACGACAGCACAATTATCACAGTACAAAATTATACTGAAGCTATTAAAAACATTAAATTAATACCCGCTTAGATTGAATTAAACTAGGAAGCCAATTCCCATTTACTGTGAAATATTATAAAATAATGTAGTAGATTTGGATACTAATTATTACGTCAATGGAAGAAGAAAATATCTCGATCACTACAAGTAAGTATGTACTTATTGATCATTTAATTCGGTGTTATAATCGCCAACGTCCATACTACGTTGAATACACCGGTTCTCGTCCGATCACCGAAGTTAAGCAGCGTCGGGCGCGGTCAGTACTTGGATGGGTGACCGCCTGGGAACACCGCGTGATGTTGGCTTTTTGTAAATACAAAAACACCGTCCAAGGCCATGTCATATTATATTTTGTTTCTGAACAACTATGCAATTTCTGAAAAAAAATGGGATTCGTAATGCCATTGCAAAAGGACGAACACCTTCTATAAATTTGAGGGCTAATATCGTTGGTACTCTTGCTCACTTCTACACTGGTCAAAAAATGTTAAGTCTAATTTCAAAGACCACCTTCTGACTCCATCATAAGACCGTCGCAATGTCTGACCAAAACGCTTGTCGAATGACCTAAAGAATCCAAACTCAATGAATTCCCTGACCCCATCGATTTCCAGCGATCACTTTGCACCCATCTTCAGACCCTGGCAACTTTTTATAAGCAGAGCACCCTTCAAGACGGATAAATCAAGTATGGTCAACTATTTAATATATTTTTTATGGAAGGTCATTGCTTTCTGCGATTAATTATAGTCCCATAAGCTATGTCTCGGAGGATAGCAGGCACTCATTCTTTGTAAATATTTATCACTTAAATTAAGTCAGGAAAATATACTAGACAAAAGAATAAGTAAACAAACAGCCAATGGAGTTTTTTTATTGCATATTAAATATATATATAAAACAAAGTAGTGTTAGTTACAACATTAAAAAAAATAAAAGGTGCGCTGATTTTTTATGATGCTTGATTTTTTTAATGTGTCACAGCCCCGAATAGCAGAATAACCAGCTCGAGGACAGCCTCGACCTATTTATGATAATAGCTGTCAAATAACAATAATACTAGCTATCCCGGCGCACTTCGATGGTACGAAGTTCCCCGAGACAGGTAATATTATTCTGTGTTACTGATGTAGTACACAATAAAAATGCGATATAGACTATACTTTCTACAGACATTTATCATAATTTAGTTTTGGCAGAGCTTTAGTATTGACAGGATAAACTTTATTTATTCTATGGCTTTCCAGTTGTCATAGCAGATTCAATAAGAATATCGACCTGATTTTGTTTCATTCTAAAGAATCCAGATTCCCCCCAATCTACGCCCCAACTGTTAGCCGCTAACCAATAATCAACGCCATTCTCAGTGCCATACCCGAGAATCCTAACACTATGGAGACCTAACATATCTCCATACTTGTGTTCATATATTCCACTGTGATAATCATGATGAAAATCATAATATACTGCCATTGTTGCTACTACAGGACCGTTTTGGGACAACTCAGCCTTTATAGTGTCGGCAACATTGGGAACCTGGTACACAACGCTGCCAAAATGCTTATCATTATTATAATTTATGCTGTCATTCACACATTTCTTTGTACAAGTTTTTTGATTCAATTTATCTATGTCATAAGGTTTACATGCCTGCGACACTAAGCCGATTTTTTTCCAGAAAATCATTGCGTCTAGGTTATAACCACCATTACAGACTTCAGATAAACATTCAAAGTCTTGTTCAGATAGATTCACGTGTACGTCTTTGTGTATGCATGTTCTGTCTGAAGCAGTCGTGGCGGAGCCGAAAGTCCAGCACGAACCACAATCACCTTGATCGTAAATTCGTTTTATACTCTCACATTGGGTCCATTGTGTTCTGGCGTCGAAATTCTTTGGAGCGTTTGTGATAGCTTCAAGGCTATGGCGAATAGTTGGCAGTGTTTTCCGTAGCACAGGATCAGGATTCAAACACCCAACAAAACTGTTATTGTAAGCTTCTTCAGCCATTTTCCACGTGTACTTCTGTTTATTGAAATAGATGACAAATTCGGCACGCGGCATCGTCAGGTACATTTCGTGTAACCTCTCGTCGAAAAGGCTTGATGCTGCTTTCATTATAGTTACCAATAATATCAATCGTAACATTATTGCTAGCTTATACTAAACTGATACAAAAGGCGGTATTATGGTCGGCTTATATATTGTTTGAAATATGACAGTAATTTCAGGTAGCTAAAATAGCTATGTTAAAAGAACGTTATTCGAAGGTTATAAATGTGCCTTGTATTTAAAGTATGGCGTTTAAATTTTATTATAGTGATTGAGCAACCCTAATTTAGGTTAGGAATTTTTAAAGTAGATATAGCTCGGATTACATGTTTAAAACCTCATAGTCAATCATAGATCCAAGTAAAGTCAATCAAATTTATTTGGATATTAATTATGCTATTTTAACTACAGTCCAATTGAATCCTTATATCACTTCCATAACTTGATTCTTCTTGTAACAAAGCAGAATTATGTATGATATATACTATTTATATATTAAGGCTAAATGTCAAAGACAGACTACATCTAGGTTTAGCCGGCTGTAAGTAGGTGCAGCTGGTTGCGTTTGGTTTAACTTAGGTCTATCCTATTTATTAACCTAATAGATAACCATTTACCAGCTAGCTGGACCCGTGCGTTATTTATTATTATGTTAGGTCGAGGATTGGGTACATCTAGTTGTAGCCTGTCGATGAAAGGTACACCAAGTTTTAGCTATTAATAAATAGGGTACACTTATGTTGAACCAACTAAAACTGGGTGCAACTAGTGTTAGCCTGCAAGCCTCGGTGTAACCGCACTTCGGCAATTAGGCGTAACATAATAATATACGCTATTTTATTGCTATATAACTTAAATAAGGGAAAATAATAAAACTGACTTGATAAATATGGTTTAATTGGAGTAGCTAATTACAATATTGGTAAATTTTGTTTAATTATACCTACAAAAAGTGATGTATTGAAAGTTATGTTAAACAATATTCGCAGAATAGTTTTCTACGACTTAAAATTCTGATTAAATGTGTCGATAAAATAATAGATACCAAAAAGGGCCCGATATAACATATTCATTTACAGGATGTATTATTTATGGCTTCCCTGTAACCAGATACTTTTCAATGCCAATGTCGCGTTGACCTTGTTGCATTTTAAATGATCCCGATTCTCCCCATCCAGTACCCCAACTGTTGATTCCTAACCAGTAACCAACACCATTCTCAACTCCATATCCTATAATCCTGACACTGTGGTATCCTCCGGCATCACCATACTTGTGTTGGTATATTCCACTACGATAATCGAAGAAGTCTGCAAATATGGCAATTGTTGCTACTACAGGTCCATTTAAAGACAATTCTGCTTTGATGTTTTCGATGTCACTGTCAACATTATACACTTGACTGCCGAAGTGTTTGTCACCTTTATAATTCATGCTGCTATCCACACATGCCCTTATACACGTGGTTTGGTTCAATTTGTATATGTCATAGGGTTTGCATGCCTGCGTCACTAAGCCGCTGTCTCTCCAGTAGTTCAAAGCATCCACGTTGGCACCACCCTCGCAGACGTTAGTTTTACAACAGTCAAAGTCTTGTTCAGATAGATTGACGTGTACGTCTTTGTGTATGCATGTTCTGTCTGAAGCAGTCGTTGCGGAGCCGAAAGTCCAGCACGAACCGCAATGGCCTTGATCATAAACTTGACTTATGCTCTCACATTGAGGCCATTGGGTTCTAGCGTCGAAACTTTCTGGAGCGTTTATGATAGCTTCAAGGCTGTGGCGAATAGTTGGCAGCATCTCGTGTAGTTCAGGTTTAGGTATCACGCAGCCAGTGATGCTAATATGATCAGCATCTTCAGCCATATTCCATGTGTAGTTCTGATTGTTAAAATGTTTGACGAATTCGGCACGCGGCATTGTCAGGTACATTTCGTGTAACGACTCATCGTAAAAGCTAAGTGCTGTGCCCATTAAAGTCGCTAATAATATCAATTGCAACATGATTGCTATTGAATAGTTCTAAGCTGATAAGTGAGGAGTTATTAGTGTCAGTTTATATATTGTTCTAGAATTGAAACTATGCGAATAATTTTAGGCAGTAAAAGGCATTTTCACATATTTGATTTTTATGGCAACTATTCGAGCAATCTTATAGATAACTTACTTTGATAACACCTTTTAAATATTTCAACCACGGAATGTAGATTAATATTATTATAGACAATAAAACATTAAGTTATACGCTATGTAAAACATTTTTTACGAAGGTTAACATTTTGTTAAAATTATTAAGATTTCTGTTACTTAAAAGTATTTTCCCTCATTTTGAATTTGTATTATTGTTAAAAAAATGGGGGAAGAGGAATCCACCACTGACCCTCGGCTTGTCAACTTTCCAATTAAAAACCAAACAAGTTAATCGATAATTAAAGAAGCCAGCAACACCGAACTAAAAGTCGAGTCAAAAAGAAAAAGTCGAGAGTGAACAGGTACCTTCTAGGCATGTATGCTCCATCGTAGATCTCATCATCACTTACCATCAGGTGAGATCGAGATCAAATAAGTACTTGCCTATAATGTAATAAAAAAAAACTCCTCTGAGATGTTAAGTGAGAAACTGGCTGTCACGATTGTCGGGACTCCAATTAATATGCAATTCTACGCGAAACGATGAGAATCTAAAAAAGTATTCGACACGTGTTTCGCCTCTAAACGCGGCATCGTTAGGACGGCTGGGCTACAAATGAGACTCATCCGTACCTCAAGTTGACAACTCATTGGTCAATGGTGGGTTCCTTTGCCTTTTTGTTTAACAATGGTTTTCCGCCAAGTATCGTCTAGTTCATTCAATTATATGAATATTATTGTATTGTTTTTTTTTTTAATTTTGTCAATCTTTGATCTGACTAAGCAATCTTCTTTAACCCAATCGTGATTACTCCTAAAGTTGTAATTACCACAACTTTATTGCCTTACTAATAAACCAATCTTATGATATTAATGTAATAATGTCTCATTTCTTGTTATATCTGTTATAATGAAGTTTACTATCGCTTTTATGACGAACCTTAATAGGAATTAGTTTGGCAACATTATTGCTAGGGATTAGAGAACAAATTACAAGCAGGTCTATTAACTACTTATTCCATTTTATTGTAGTTCCACCTATATAGAGATCATTCAGAACATTTATTAGTAGAGGAACTGCAAACCACTAATAGTTTTGATCAATTTTGCAGGTAAGAACGGATTTGTAATTTTTTTTTGATGTAAGGTTTTCAATCGCTTTTTTTGTATTATTACATTATAGTTAAGTATTTGATCTCGATCTTACCTGATGGTAAGTGACGATGAGATCTACGATGTACCATACTTGCCTAGAACGTACCGGTTCACTATCGACTTGAAAACACCCATTCACTCGTATTTAAAAAAATATTTGTTCCATAGTAATTGATGACAATATCGAGTATTACTCGTACTCAATATCAGTCGAGTGAGTTCTTTCAGCGTAACAAGCTCAAATTTTGCCAAAACCTAAAGTACATACATCAGCTGCAGTAGTTTTGTAAGCCACTTTGGTTCTCTCTACCAGATTGTTGCGGGTTATTACCCCATTCGGGAAAATTTTATCATAAATTGTTAGGAGAGTTTGTGGTAATATTGATCACAGTGACACCCAGATTTGTTACTGGGTTTACTTCCTGTCCGTGCAATCGTACCCATGATATAACCGTTCCGTTGTTTGGGACTATTCTTTGTTTTATGCGATGTGAGGCTTTAGCTATGTACCAGGAAAACTAAGGACTCTTTCCACCATTTTTACTTTGTAATAATAGCGAGTCACCACCTGCCAATAATAATTGGATAAAAGCTGATTATAGCAGGTGTCCGCTACACTTCCAATCGCCCTATATCATGTCCATCCACACCTGAATCCATAGTCCCAATTATCATTCCATATTCCTGCAATAGTTCCTCCGCCTGCGGAGGTCAGATCGCTGTTTATGCTATAATTTTCAGCAGTTGATCCCAGAAGGTGGCTAACATATTATTAAAATTCTCAAATAGGGCCTCTACGTGTTGAACCTATTTCTCCGCGCAAGCCTTCCATAGATTAGGGTATCGCACGTGTGGAGAGACACCCTAAAATGCCCTTAAAAACCGGTTGCGACAACAACGCCCCGAGGAGTGTAAATTTCTTTTAACCGCTCCACATTATTTGCAATGGCCGGAGCATTTCAACCCCTCAAAGCAGACGGGGGTTCGCGGTGACTGTTAAGAATTATATCCAGCCAAAAGTGATAATCAAGTAACAATTATGCTAGCAGTTGTTTATCCTAAAATATATAACTGATGACAGATGGAAAAATAATTATTGGTTTCAGTGTATTAAATGACGAAATGACAGACGGATATAGTTGCACACAAGGGTTACGTTTTTACCATATTTGGTACAAAACCCTAGTAGTAACAACAATAATCATGTCAAAGTCAAAGTCAAATCATTCATTTCGTATGGGCCTACGGGGGCACAAATTGTCATTAACATTTTTTTTTCTTAACTGTACAACCGGACCGGAACGCGACCTCAACTCAGAGGATCCGGCGAGGAACGCAGCGGGCTTTTTTTTCATAAATATAAATATAAGCTCCAGTGTGTTGCCATGCGAATACACAATAGGTATCCTCTGCCCAAATTTCTCTAAGGTTTTTCTGTCAGCATGTGTAATATCAGCCAGGTACTCTATGTACAAAATATTTATTTGAAATTCAACTTTAGTCGCTAACACAAACATGACGGGGTATTTTATTTACATTACATAAACATTACACACTCCATAACATAATATATTATTTACGAATTAACCCTACATCTCCAAACTTAATCATCTAGGTATATATATAATAAAAATGTAACTGATCGCTGTCTTTACGTGCAAGATATATGAGAAAAACAATTATTGGTGGTCTTTATCAACGCAATATAATCGAAAACAATGATTGTTTTTGTCTGTGCGTTTGTGCGTGCTAATCACTGAAACCGTTTAACTGATTTGGGTGCGATTTTAGCGTGTACAACAAGCTTCACTTTAGATTGAGTTTTTGTTTCATTTCAATCAGTTCGTAAATAAAAGTTATATCAATTTAAAGACTCGAACGAAGTCGCGGGCAACAGCCATCAAATGTAAATTCCATAGGTAGGATGTATGAATATATATTATGCTGAGTCAACAATACCGTCCCCCACTCGCCAAAATGCGATTCATTTCCGTAAAATAAACATGTGTATGTGAACACACAGAATTGCAAATCGACCTGTTAATCTAATAAGCGGAGCCGGGGCGTCGTCATGGTTCATTGGCGAAAAAAATGTCAAATTCTTTTTTTTTGTGTTCTATCGCTACGTGGGGACGTGACGTTGACAAATATAAAAGCATTTCCGGTTGGCATCGCGTATATTTCTTTTATATTTGTACAGATAATGTAGATTGGATGTTTTTGAAATATTCAAACGGCAAGTTGAGCGGTTGATGTTTTGGATGCGTGAAATTGTTTGTTTTATGTGCATAATTTGGGTTATGAATTGTTGAGTTTGGTCGTGTTGAACCGAAGACTTGAATAAATAAATACAACGTGTAAGTGACATGGCAAAGACAACTTTGGGGGAAATTTACACTAAATGCCTATACTAAATTGTAGAAATCATTTACGTTGAATGTGACGGGTACAAATAATTTTTGAGCGCGCAATGTATCGTACTCAACGCAACCACAACACAACGCTCCGTGCGAAACCCGATACGTGCGTGTGACGAGCGCGCCCAAGCGTAACCAATTTTAATTTACATTGCAGTTTTAGGATTAAATTAGTAATTATTTTTTTTATTTGAAATCACGTTGGAATAGATTACAATTATGATTTCATGCTAAAATCAATCTAAAAATACTGAAAAAAACATGTAATTTATGAGAAGATTGACGGAAAATTCCATTCCATTTCCATTCCATTTTGGGGTGACCAGAATCATTTGTTAAATCCATGGTATCATTTTTCGTTTTGGAAGTCACTTACATCCTGTATAGCCAGACTAATATACCAACTTTATGGTCCCACACTAAATAAACGCTGTTATTATAGGTACTAAACTGACCCGGGGCAATCTTAATAGGGCCCAGACCAGAATAAAGAACGGAAAAAACATTTCGGAAATTACAACAAGTCATAAAAAAACACCGAAAAAAAATGCAAATAATTAATTTAATAGGTAAGTTAACTTCATTGGTAAGTATTTTTTTTTCAAACATTAAAATAATAGAATTACGCAACAATTAAAACTCCCTTGTGCAATCAGAGCAACACTAAAAGGGTTAAATGACATGTCATTCAAATAAATTCCAACTATGGTACAAAATGCACCGGCGCAGTTAATCCAATTATATATAATTTGGTTACTCCTTAACCGGAGTCATTGACGGGTTTACCCTTTAACACAGATGGGACCCAGTCATTGTTATAATTAAATTTTCGGACAATTTAAGAGATCTGATAAAATAGGTACTACTATCCCTGAATATTTGGTAAATATTAATAGTGTTTTTTAGGTTATATTATTTTTTTTGGTATAAAATGTAGTTGTTTTTAGTTTATATTTTTTTTTGCGTATAAAATGGAAATACATCGGCAGCTATTCCCTCAACGACTACGTAATAATTAGTTTGTTAATCAGTATTAATTTATTTCTAAACAAACAAACCAAGTAGGTACCATTGTAAGTGCTTTTGACTATCTGATCGCCACCGTTGGCTAGGTTCACTACCACCTACTGTATCTCGGTACACTCCTCTCGGGTCCCTAGTTCGAGTCATGGATGTTTAATATCTATATAAGTATTGTAACGTAAACTAGGATCGCTCCCAATCGGTACCCGGTATAAATCAAGCGTTGATCAGTGTGGAACCGTACGGTTAGTGTATTCATAAAAAAATCGGTAAATTATAAAAATAATTTATCTTACACTCCACTAAGCCCCGTCTAAAGTCCCCGCGGTCCGACTCGAACAATTCCTGTGATCGCGCGTATACCACGGCATTGTCGCGTCTAATCCAACCGCACATTAAGGGTCCGTCTGTACGCGACAGGGCTCACAAGAAACATGTACGTTTAACGTTAGGCTGGTGACAAACTTGCGAACAAAAGTCGTGCAAGACTATTTAAGAACAAACGTTCAATTTGAAAAAAAAAACCTTGTCAAAGTTCTGTGTAATCTTGCGAACATTTATAAGATACTAGCTTTCTCCCGCGGCTCCACCCACGGTACCTCGATGGAACATAGCCTATAGCAATCAGCGATAATCTAGATTTCTATCAGTATATGAATTTTGATAATCGGCTCAGTAGATTCAGTGATTACCTGGATTTGAGATAACATAGAAATCTATGTGCAAACAAATGACTGAACGAATCTAAGAATTAACGATTCAATCTCTTAAAAATTCAAGAATTATAAAATAAAACTCATCGGGAAAAAAATGTTTTATTTAATGCTTAATTAGTTCACAATAAGCATGTTGAACCTACATATTAGTAACACAAATCTAACAACACAATGCAACTAACACGACGAAAATAACCTAACATTTTCATTTCGACAATCGCAAATCCATTTCAAGCTTAAGCGTATAAAGTTGCGTCTAAGACCAGCGTCTTGTTGCAACGGTTAATATTAAATTAAACTTAGACCGGAGTCATTAGGACCCATCGAATGCATTTGCCGGGTTAGAGCCGGCAATTTCGGATGTGGTCATTGTATGAAATGGTCCTCATTATAACTAAGGAAGCTGTGGATACAATTTCCTGTGCTAATTTTTAGCGAGATCGTTCAATATCAACCTACCAACAAAGATATGTAACTTATGTCTCAGTATAAATAGGTCTTGATAATAATAATAATATCGCCAGAAGAACACACCAACTATACGGTCCCACACTAACAACGCTTGTATTATGGGTACTGAGGGCGAACTAAGTATACGAGTATAATACTTATATACTTTACTGGTGGTAGGGTTCGGCCGTGGTTAGTAACCACCCACTGAACAAAGCCATGTCGCCAAGCGGCCTAGCCGTGTTCCGGCATGATGTTCGGTGTTGCCATTCATGGATGGCGGGTCAGATCAGTTGCGCTGCATGTGCCTAGTGAATGTAGCGTCTCGATCTACTGCCGCCTTCCTACTTAGGCAAGTATGCTCCATCGTAGATCTCATCGTCACTTACCATCAGGTGAGATCGAGATCAAATACGTGCCTATAATGTATAAATAAAATATATATATATATATATATATAGATATGAAACATCCATGAATCGGGTACAAACATTCGTGGTCATCACACAAAGTTTGCTACGGAGGATTCGAACCCGAGACTCTTCGTACAGATAGTATGGCCACTAACAACTGTGCTACTCAAGTAGTAAAAAGTATAAGTAGGTACTTAATCGAAAACATCACATCAGATCGATCCCCACAAAACGAACGTACTATTTGTAAGTAATATGATTTTAATTGGTGTTTCGAAGCATCTGCTGCGGCGCGGTGTGTAATTTGTGTACATTTTCATACATACATTACTGTTTGATGGCTTTATTACATTGATTATTTTGTATGTGTATTGGTAGCCAAGTTGGTAGAACGCTAGCTTTAGAATAGTGTTGCAACACACAGGTTCAAACCCCAGCTGCCATCGCATCGTAGAAATTTTTGAATTTCACGCGTCAATCTTTTCAAGAATTCCCAACATTTTCGTTGTTTTCGTCAGCAAATTGTTATACTGACTTCTCGAAATTGACATAGCCTCATTATAGATAGGCTAATGTATCGCAGGTTCAAATGTTAGTTTATCCATTCTGGAGCAGGCTGTATTATATATTGGAGAAGATCATTCCAAGTAACACCTAGACTAAAGTTTACTACGAAAAGGCGGTGTTTGATCATAACCATTAAGGAAATAAGAAGATCATATACGTGGTTCTTTATTCAAAAGCGTACAAATTAAAAAAATACCTTTTTATTCTTAATTATTCAAAACGGTTTACATAATCAACCAACCGGGGCATACTTTATGCAAAACACAGCCAAAATACAAACGAGAGACAATATTTATACCTCCCACGTGCCATTGAACACGAAAAAATGAGGCCTCAAAATGTATGCAAATTCTTTGCGTTTTGCGCGCAAAAGCGCAATTTGCATAAACGGTTAATATTAGATATTTCATACGCATATTAAAAACGATCAGCGGGGATGATGTTTTAAAATGTCAGGGCGAAAATGACCGGTCGTTATGTAGATGGTTAACGATTTTTCACGTCCTTATAACATGCCCTGCGGTGTTACCCGCGCAAAAAATCATGTCGATCCTTTGCGCTATCAAAAATGACAACAAATCTATCCCACGGGAACCATAAATTTTACCGGGATAAAAAGTAGCCTATGTGCTATTCTAGACTATACAATATAATACTATCTATCTCTGTGCCAAATTCATCCAGATCCGTTCAGCCGTTCTGGCGTGGTTGAGTAACACACATCCATCCATCGATACTTTCACATTTATAATATTAGTTTAGTATAGATACAGCATTCTTGCTACCTACCGTAAAAGACAATTGAATTGAATTTTATTTGACCAACCTCGTTAAATGAATCAGATTTAATAGCAATCAGGACTAAAACAGAATAAATCTTAGTCACTCTCTGTTATAATTGTAGCGACCTCTTTAACCTCACCACAAGGTAAACAGATGGCGCTGCAGACGACATTCAGAAACAAATAACGAGGCTCCATACAATCCTGATCAAAAAGCAGTGATAGCCAAGTTGGTAGAACGCTTGCCTCGATAACGAGGATTGCAGGTTCAAACCCCGGCTCGCACCTCTGGGATTTTTCAGTTGCGAATCTCATTTTCAACCAAGATTATCACTTGCTAAACGGTGAAGGAAAATATCGTGAGGAAACCTGCATGTCTGAGAGAACCCCTCGAAAGATGTGTGAAGTCTGCCAACCCGCACTGGGCCAGCGTGGTGGACTATGGCCTAATCCTCCCCCCTCGCATTGAGGGGAGGCCCGTGCCCAGCAGTGGGACATAAAAAAGGGCTGAAATTATTATTATTATTATCATACAATCCTGAAACGCGCTATGAGAGTTTTCGGAGCACGTAACATAATATATACAAGATCCCGACAATAACCGTCGGGGCGTAGCGGCCGCTCCGCCGGCATAACACCTGAATGTGAATGAATTATTTAGCACTAGCTTGAACCTTTGTCTATACCACCTTTATTTGAGCGACGGATAATTATGTATCACCGGTCCGATAAAGATTTGCGAGTATGAGATGCGGCTTATTGAGTATAGACTCTAGTATGCTGACATTAGATCGAGCCGAGTATTGAGGCTGTCCTGTTAGCATACTACAGTCTATAATGTAGTTCCGTACTATGAGTGCCTTGACACAAAATGGAAGTCGTGTTTCGCCAAGACATGAAATTTGAAACGATAGATACTGAAAGCATTAAAAAAGCTGATTATTTTAGGTTGATATGTACTGATACATATCTACCGTCATTTATGATTGATAACGAGAAGAGGAAAGATTTATTACACAAATCGATTCGTTTGTCACAAAAAATATAATCAAATGAGAGGAGCGTCTAATCTCTCTGTGTCAAAATACGGCAAACAATTAACCGGAGTGCAGCTAAAGGCATTATTGTTAAGCCTATTAGTGATACAGACATCTTTTGTCTTCTCCTAATTATGGTACAAGTTATAAGACAAAGAGAAATAATGACAGGTGGGAGAAAAGTCTTAAAATTACCATAAAAAACTTAAAATAGACTCGACGCAGCTTGCCATTCAGTTCTAAAACATTATTATTATGTAGATGTTTTATTTCAGTGGCATCTCAAGGTAAGATCTAGATTTTGATCTGCGTCAGGTATCTTTAGGATGTTTATTTGATTTACTATACAAACAAAATATATAATTTCTATAAAAACGGTGAAGGAAAACATCGCGAGGAAATCTGCATGTCTGACGGAACCCCTCGAAAGACGTGTGAAGTCCGCCAGCCCGCACTGGGCCAGCGTGGTGGACTATGGCCTCATCACCCTCACATTGAGGGCTCATGTCCAGCAGTGGGACATTAAAAGGGCTGGTATTATTATATAAAAATATGTGAAGGTGTTTATATAAGGGTATTGAAAATGACATTTGCATAAAATGCAGAAATCCCAAAGGTGCGAGCAGAGGTTTGAACATGCGATCCTTGTTACCGCGGCAAGCGTTCTACCAACCTTGTTATCAATGGGCTTACAAACATTAACAATATCGCTCTCACGTATGCCTTTGTCCACGCCCATCTCCGCAACATTGACGTCTATTTATCAACGTCTCGACTCGAACCGACGACCATCCGATTACATCGTGACATTCTCATTCCGTCCCCTATTTTCTTGTTAAGATTTACTTATAATTCGCCTTTTGATGCCCGCCCTTTGTTAATCTTGAACATCATTAATTAACATCAATTCACGTTATCCGGTAAGGCGTGCTGTTAAGACAATGGTTCTATTGTTTTTTTAATGTAATTTTTTTTTTATCATCTCTAGTAAGCTGGGATAGCCAAGCCCTTGAAAACCAGGATCGTGTCACACCTCTCGTATTTCCGAGTTTCATGTGCGATCGGTGATGAAAAATATTGTAGGATTGCATGTCTGAGTAAACTTGACCAGTTCTCAAAAGACGTGTGAAGTCCGCCAACCCGCACGGGACTGTGTGGCTTGAACCCGCCTCGGATTAAAGGGAGGCTCGAATTTTCCTGAACTATGAAAATTCGATAACTTTAACTTCTTCTTCTATTATTATTATTCTTCATAATTATTCTCCACCCTAAGTATTCACACAATAACCGTTTGCCTAACAAGGCGTTACATTTTTAACGCTCCCACCCACTCGGGACCCTTTCGCTACATAACCCTACCACTACTGACCTATAAAGGGCCCTGCTCTACCGACTCTAGAGTTCTTTCAATTATTCAAAGTACTCTCCCAGCGTGTCTTGGGGGGAAAGGTAGTGTGATCCAACAGAGTGCAGAGTATGCAATTTAGCGATTCGTGATATAAGTTATGCTGATAGATATATTTATTATAAAGTACTTTATCGGCGAAATTTTTTGTTTTGCCGTTTGTGATTGCACTGATTAAGTTTTTTTTTTTTCTTTATTGTTTGTTTTTTCTTCTTTAACGATTGATATTTGAAATAAAAGAGCGATCCATAGGTATTTCGACAGCCTGATAAGCGCAGTTGGGAGTGGCACTGCTTTCTGTACCGAAGGTCCCGGGTTCGAATACTGGTTGGGACCAAGTTTATATGTCAGTACGTATCTTTGTACCCGAGTCATGGATGTTTAACATCTTTATAAGTATTATATACTGAGTTCACCCTCAGTCTATTGTACGGTACCCATAATACGTGCTAATGTTACTCCTGTAAGCCAAGATCCATAGTGCTGCCCAATGAGGATGCCGAGATGTGACCCTCGATGAGCTCCGAAGGAAATAGGAAGAACGAAAAAGAAAATAAATGTTACTCAAGTCGAGCGTGAACAGGTACCTTCTAGGCAAGTATGCTCCATCGTAGATCTCATCGTCACTTACCATCAGGTGAGATCGCGATCAAATACTTGCCTATAATGTAATAAAAATAAAATAAAAAATCTAACTCATACCAAATAAAAAAATAGCTAATAATTAATTAAAGTATATTTCCACCTATGTTGAATTTTTAATCGAACATAAAAAATCTTATTCTAGAACTTTAGTGATAACCCTAGTTCCTACATTACAAAAGTTCAATTCTACATAAAACTAGATTGCATAGATCCTACACGTGGTCGCGTGGGCGTGCTTTGTTATCTGTGACCCTGAGCAAATGTCAAGGAGAAGATTCAGTTTGATCCCAATTCAACATTTTATCAATTCTTCTATTTGGAGTAAAACTAATCTTACGAATTTTATCGCGTTTATTTTACGATTTTACGTTCCTGACGTTTTGGCTGCTTTACAGCAACCATGGTAAAATATACACGATAAAATGAATAATATTAGTTTTACTTCAATGTATAATATTCTCTTAAATATAAGACATATTTTTTTCTATTGCTCGATAAGTGTATGGCTTTGTGCTATTGGTCTATTGATATGATTATCGAAATACTAGATAGTATAATATAACCACTCTTGAGGGTAATAAATAGATTTTAAGACAGTCTGTTCAAAAACTAATATTGTACTTATACTGTAAAATACATAAATCATTCCACAACCAACACTGTCAAAGTCACAGCAAAAGGTATAATTTAAAAGCGGTATCTTTCTCCGTACATAAGTATTTTTTCTTTGGTCATCACCCAATTATTTGCCCCTTATTTCAAATGCAAACTAAACAATTAAAAAAAAATTAAAACATTTTCAAAACTAATAAAAAAATATGTTATTAAATTGGTTAGAGCTTAAGTGTCGAATAGGGATCAACCCTTTCTTGCTCAATGTGAATGTCACGGCCAATGGCGTAAGATCCAGACTCATCCTGACGCTTCAAGGTCCATCTTTATAAATGCAGAGAATTTGAATTTAGCGCAAGCTGTAGCGAGATGAAATTAAATAATAATACGGTGAATATTATTTTGAACTAAAGGCGATGTTTGTTTATTAGTAGAATGCCATTAATTTGTACGAACATCCTCAGTGTTAATGAGTGCAGATAATTATACAGCGTAATTCAGAAAGGGTATGCTAACTGGGTTTCTTTATTGCATTTGTAATCATTACATGAATTAAGTTATTAAGAAAGTCATAAAAGAAAACTCACAAAACTCAATCGTCATTTCATTCGGAACATTTCAAGTCCACGTATATGAATATACCTAAATCTGAATGTGAAAAGCTCATCAGTATGTGCTTATACCACAGACAAAAACACAATCGAGCTATTAAAAAAACCCCGCTATTGTCTTTTGACACATTACGTCGCATTTTTTTTTGCCACGACCAGCCCGTTGCCGATTGTGACATAGAACCCTCGGACAAATGGATCTCGTCCGGGTGCGCAGACAGCCTAATGTCCTTCCATCAGCCCTTTAACGCACACGTCATTTACCAATTACAACCGTCAACACCTCCAAATTATCGCTTCATACATCATCCATTGACATTTTTGTTAGCACTCTTCCACCTGACGTCTAAATAAACCAGCGATATATACAACGCATAGCGATAGGGTTGAAATAGCTACCGTATCGTGGTGTGTAGGTTTGTGTCCAGAAATTATTGTCCGAATCCATCTCTGCGCCCAATGACGTCATTCTGCATCGCAATGACAGGGTGGAGAAAGGCACGCAATGGGCCCCGTCTATACATGCGGTGTTTTGATGAAATTGCACTGTGCTCTCACCCTAATGTTGAGTTATTTGACTATTGATTAGGTTTTGGTGGACATGCGTGCAATTGAAGTACGTACTGTCGTATGTGGGACTGTGCGGCTATGTTGTAGTCTGTGGAACTCAGATGATTGTATAATAAGCTATTTTACATGCTATGCTATTAAGGTATTCGGCAGAGAGCTTCTAGAATGGAGACTACGAGCTGAAAGACCTAGTATAGGACAGCCCACCACAAGGTGGACGCCTTTCGTTTTGTATATATAAGGTATAACAAAAATAGGGTAAAATATTTTAACCTATGAATTAGTAACTTATATGGATCCCGCTGATTTATAAAATATTTGTGTGTGTGTTTTTTAAACAATGCGACGATTAATAATTCATCTTGTTAATAAATTAGAAATTATATTCAAAAGTAGGCAAATAAAATAGTTTGTAAGAGTAATAAATGTCTAGAACCCGATGTCTGGAGAACTTAACTTGTTCACGAAAGACGTGTGAAGTCCACCAACTTGCACATAGTCAGCGTGATAGACTACAATCAGTATAGTCTTAATCTCCATTAAAGGGCTGATTATTAAATATTATTGAACTTAAACACCCGATTCCCTATGATTGTATACCTCCTTAAGCCGCATGCTTTACATACCCCCCCTCCCCCCTGTTTGTCATAGCACACATCCGCATTGACCCAGATATGCCCCCATTTTTCTGTAATTACTCACCGCTGCTTTGTCGACGTCCCCAGTTGGGGGGCGCCGGTGTTTGGCTGAACTACTGAAGCTGTGGTGTTAGGTATTTTTTTTTTAAATATTGTATATACACATTTCAGGGTAAGAAATAGTAAAAACAGACTAAGTGCCAACATAATATGGAAGCACAAAAAACTAAGCTAATTTATGTAGTCCAGCAGTCAGCAATGGAGAAAGCTACAGTTGTCGAAACAACATACTAAAGCTTGTATTTGTTCTTTCATTGAAGTGTTTCTGCAGTCCGGTTGCTGTATTAAAAAAATACAGTATTTTTTTTAATTTTAACACTATTTTTTTTAATTTAAACGTGCAACATGTGTTAGTACACATGTTGCACGTTTTGCATTTATAAGGCGGGCGTGCGGTCCTTCGTCGCTCATTCGTAGCCCAGCCGGGCTGAAGATGCCTCGTTTAGAGGCGAAACACGTGTCGAATACTTTTTTAGATTCGATTCCATTCGCGGAGAATTGCATTTTATTTGGAGTCCTCGTGATAGATAGTTTTTCGACTAACATCTTAGAGGAGTTCGGCATTGCTACTTTAATTATCGACCAACTTGTTTGGTTTATAATTGGAAAATTTGACAAGCCGAGGGTCAGTGGCCGGTTCCTCTTCCCCCATTTGTTTAACACGTGTTACTAAGGCCGATTCTTAAATCGAATTATTACTTATCCTAATTGTAGTGTTTCAAATGTAGGGCTAAAAAGGGGATAGAAGTAAAAAGAAGGTCAAGTTCATATCTTAAGTAACATCAATATACAAATAATACTTCAGGCTATGGATCATCATCCTCACCTTGATACATAACAGGGTATATAGCACCATGTACCTGGTACCCTACTCTTTGAAATTATAATAGCTAGGGGGAAACGGAAGGAGAGCACTAGGTATAAAAATCATCACGCCTTTATCATTTGGAGTGGAGCGGTATGTACCGTGATTTGCATTTCAGTTCAAGATGGAAGGGACCAAGTGCCTATATTTGTCAAGAATCATTCCTGTAAAAAAATAATTTACTATGTACATTCCTGAAACATGAATTCTTAATGATTTTCTTTGAATCCAGGGGCTGTGTAGGAGCTATTGTTAATATGTAAAATATATACACACATTTTGATAAAACTATTCAACAATAATTGACCATCTTTACAAATAGCATCCTAGTTTTTAAAATGCAGGAGTAGTAGATTCGATCTCTAACAGATGATCCGTTAGAGACTAAGTTCTATTTGTTAATCTTCTTTCTTTACGAAATGAGATGCATTGAAATAAAATGGATATGAATATGGCCTCATCCACAACTTAGCGGGTATTTTGCCAATGTCAAGTAATTAATAGCAATAACATGTCTAATAAATACACATTATAAATAAAATAATGGATGTGACATGATGATGTGAAAATGGAGTGTCCGTAGAATTTGTCCAACCTTACAATTAAAAGTAGACAAATAAAATACATTATTTCCTCATTGAAAAATATGTGAGGCTGTATACATTATATAACTTTACTGTCCCCTTTTTAAACAAAACCGACCGCTTTGTAAAAACTTTCCTTTTTGCCCTATTGAAATGACCGCGGTGCGGTTTCAAAAGGCCACATAAAGTGCCGGTTGAAACATAATAACGGGAAGCCTAACTCAATCAACACTCGATCATACGCTCGCGTGGAATTAACAAACCTGGAAATGATTCCCTAAACAACTTGATCAAAACATTTCAAACAGTTGAATATATAATAATAAATAATAATAATTCCAGCCCTTTTTTTAATGTCCCACTGCTAGGCACAGGCCTCCCCTCAATGCGAGGGGGATTAGGCCATAATCCACCACGCTGGCCCAGTGCGAATTGGCCAACTTCACACATCTTTCGAGGGGTTCTCTCAGACATGCAGGTTTTTCTCACGATGTTTTCCTTTAGCAAGTGATAATCATGGTTAAAAATGTGATTCGCACATGAAAAATCCCAGAGGTGCGAGCCGGGGTTTGAACCTGCAATCCTCGTTACCGAGACAAGCGTTTTACCAACTTGGCTATCACTGCTTTTACAATGCTTGAATAGGTAGCAATATCCATGTTTTGCCAAGATTATATGGGAACCTGACAACAGCTAGGTATAACCTTTTTAGCGTACGCTGCTTGGCTGAGTACGTAGAGCGGTTGCAGGTTCGATTCCCGTCTGACCAAATTTTGGAAAATATATTTTCGTAATCTCAACCTGGTCTGGGATGTTCTTAGATCGCACCCAATCCATTGTAAGGTATCAGTTATATAATATGGAAAAGCTGCTTATTTGAGACCATTAGTGTGTTCGTCTCGTGATATTTTTGTATTTTAATTGCATAACTAACGAACCATCTATCACGTATATGTATACGTTACGTGATGTATGTTAGACCATCGCACAGAGGGCCTTGAAAACTAATCCTCGACCAAGAACATCTTAAACAGCACAGAGCTACAGGTATGTGACGTCACTGGCATAAACCAAGGCTCCAAGTCTGCTAACACAATCATTTCATAATCGAACAGCAACGGCATAGTAACGGTCACTTTTCACATATATTGTATAGGATATCTGTCAAAAGTGACAGTTACTATGCCGGTACTGTTCGATTATGAATGGATTGTGTTATTCACGCAGACGTGGGGCCCAGCGCGCGTACGACCGAGATAACGCGACCTCAAACATTCCCCGCTATTGCTTTACTATAAGTTTGATAATATTGATTTCTTATATTTACGCGAATACTACACATTTGAATAAAACTAATTTTACGGATTCTACCGCGTTTATTATACTTGTTTACGTTCCCGACGTTTCGGCTGCTTTACAGCAACCATGGTCACGGGAGGACACGTCGGGAACGTAAAAAAGTGAACGCGATAAAATCCGTAAAATTATTCTTATTTTAATAAGTTTAATAAGTAAGCTAGTAATTTTTTTATTCATAAAAATAATTATCCCATCCAGTTTCAACTGTACCATGGTCACGTTACATTATCCATAGAAATGAATAAGCTACTACCCTTTGATCCCGCCATTTCGATTGAAAGGCCCGCCAGAGGGCCTCGATCGACCTGATAGCTGGCTAATTGAGCATATGCTAAAGAGAATATCAAATGCTTTGATATTAATGTGTCAATGAAGGCTTTTATATAACATGCGGACGGCATCATAGGTGATTATTATCACTTATAACCTCGCTTTATTACCCAAAGCAATTAAATCGAAATATTGCTATAATACCCAAAGGAAACAAATGAGCGCTCAAATATCAATATTTATAATGTTAAAGTGTAGCGTGTGTGCGCCTCGCATGGCAACACACTTGAGCTTACTTTTTATTTTATTTATGTAAAAATAATGGATAAAAGACCAAAAAAGACAAGCCCGCTCGCTGAGTTTCTTGCCGGATCTTCTCAGTTGAGGTCGCGTTCCGATCCGGTTGTAGAGTTAAGAAAAAAAAGTGTATTGACAATTTGTAAGTGCCCCCGTAGGCCTATACGAAATAAACGATTTGACTATATTTGACTAAGTATATCATTATACCTAGTCAAATATAGTCAAATTATTAATGCCGTACAACTCAAATTATACACTGGTAAAGCCTTATTTATTAAATGGGATAGGTAAGTCCTGATCAACAAATTGAGGTGATACTTCGTGAGCACACCCGTTTACCTTTGAAGGGCCGTGTGAAGTTCACCAACCTGCATTAAGACGTCGTGGTGGACTATGGCCCTAATCGCACGCTTTTAGGGGAAGTGTATCCAGTATAATAGCAATAAGCCATATTGGATTGTAAAATTAACCAATCACTTGTCTTAAAATAATTTGGAAATATTGCATGTTTAATATCGTAAGCCTTTATCACCTTCATTAGGCCTTATACGCGAATAAAACAATAAATATGTAAAGCACTCAAGTCAATCATCGTTATACCAAGAGCTAGCAGTGTTGTATAACAGTGTTGTATAACAATGTTGTATAACAATGTTGTATAACAGTGTTGTAAAAGGGTCCGTGGTGGCTGATGCTGTCGCCCGCGCGCCGCAATTTGCGTGTTTGATTGATGCACGTTTTGGTCGCCACGGGAATTGGACAGTGATGTAGAACCGCCTTTGAGGTAACACTCTATAAAATAGGTCTACTTACTAGCTTAGTTTCTTGTGTCAATATTGTATTGGGCTCGGCCTTCAGTTTATCGCATTTATTTTTTATTTTTACGTTCGCGACGTTTCGGCTGCTTTACAGCAACCATGGTCACGGGAGGACTGAGGTGTTTGACGTCCTAGTGCCAAAGTTTGTCGGGAACAAACAAACGTCGCCGGGATCGTAAAAAAGACATAAAATAAACACGATAAAAGCAGTAACATTACTTTCATTTCAATGTGTAGTATTCGCGTTGATATAAGTATTCGCGTTCATATAAATATTATAAACAATTTTTATTACAAGCAATGTATATCGAACACTATCAGAATTCCATTCTCCATTGCCTGTTAGATTGTACTACAGCTCTCCGGGAGAGCTATTATACAGCAACAACAAGTGTAACGCCATTTACACGACTCCTTTGTGATTTACGTGCATATTGCGGGTTTACAGTCCATTCCGATTTGTATGTTAAATGGTCACAGATTGCTTTCCAATTTTATTAACTTGCAATACGACTATGCGGTTGACATGAAAATGGTCAGAGTAATTGATAGCTTTCGTGACGTGCTATAGTACTCAGTACCTTTATTATTAGCTTAGTGGATGTGACCCTGACTTCTGCGTTAAGGGTCCCGGGTTCGAGTCCTGGTACATAATACAAGCGTTGCTTAGTTTGGGACTGTACAGTTAGTGGGTACGTCTGGTGGCATTTTTTTATAAGAACTAGTGATGGTGATGGAATGTTCTCCTTAGTAGATAAATATTTGTGGATTAGCTTGATTTTATTGTTCACTAGTGTGCACGCATACGTAGTTGTGTGTATCTCTTCGTCTCTTTCGTTGTCTGTATGTACATATTTACCCGGAGAACTCAATCAGAAATTCCCATATAAAGGAAGTCCTTAACACCAATTTTGCAGTCTCAACACAACAAATGTGTACAGAATTTAGGAAATACCTACCTTTCGAATTTGACTGTCAAAACCATAGCCGCGATAAAATCAGAAGCACTCAAAAACTATTCACGTATCACATTCAAAAATAAACCCTAAATCTCGTGCAAAAAAGTTAAATCTCATACACACGAATGACGGGTCTAGTCAGCTATTTTCGTAAGGATCTCTCCACACATTGAAAGGTTCGTGAAAAGGGTTCGATTCGAGATAATATTCATGTTTGCCTTTTGACATGTTCAGTTATTCATGGAATTTTGATGTTTCCACCGTTTTATCGTTATTTCCTTTTCAGTTATGATTTTTATGGCACCATATTGAAATATTTCTATACCTTCTAAATTGTGGGCACTTAAGCTCTGTCTGAGTCGATTTAAAAAAATAAATTTTGATATTGAGTTTAGAAGTGACGACCTGCTTAGCTCGGTGGATAGTGGCCCTGCCTGCTGCAAAAATTGTTTGTACCCTAATCGTGAATGTTTAATATCTATATAAGTATTAGGTATATACTGGGTTCGCCCCCAGTCCATTGTACGGTACCCATGATACAAGCATTGCATAGTGTGGTTTCGTATAGTTGGTATTTTCGGCGACATTTATTATTTATACTTATATACCCAAAGAAATAAATCAAATTATTTGACATTTTTTTTTTACCCTGTACTGAGCGCATGGCCAAACGCTATTATACTGGTTTGTCATGTTTAAAACAATTATTTTATACATCAACCTGATCCATATAACTTACCGATTCATCGGTTAAATTATTTTACACTATTTTTGTTATACCTTATATACTCCCCTTACAGTGCCGTGTCGCAAAATAACTTACAGTCATTTAAAAGATAGAGTCAGTCTTTAGAATACAGATTTTTCGCATAAAGACGGGATGTGCCCACGTTTTTCCGATAGCATCTTGAAGCCAATATGGGGTGAACTTATTGTAATTTTTTTCGGGTACTTAATGCGACTGGGATTAATGCGAGCTCACCACGTTAGCCCAGTTGGGTGAAATTCACACAGCCGTCAAGGGATATGGTTACCTCACGATGTCAGGAAGAATCATTATTAATATTGAAAATCGTCCGTAAATGCCGATAAGCTCAGAGGTGTGAGCATGCACACATTGTTTCCACATCGAGCGGTGACCCAACATCCCTCCAATTGATAGTCTGTAAATTCATTTTCAAAAATCCATTAAATCCAATAGGCATTGTGATACCGAACGCAAACAGGCCTTCGTCCATTTGTTTCGATGTATCCGAAAACAATGTAGTACTCGAAATCCATTAGCGGACCTCGGCCGCCGCCATTACTGCACGATGGCACGGCAAATATGCACATGAACTGCTGGAACAATGTCGAGGGTGGCACTAGCTTTAAACGCTGTTTTTTGCAGTTTATTAAGCACTAGCTGCGCCCCGCGGTGTTACCCGCAATTAAAAAGTGTACATTTTACCAGAATAAAAAGCCTATGTGCTATTCCAGACTATAATCTACCTCTGTGCTAAATTTCGTCCAGATCCGTCCAGCCGTTCTGGCGTGATTGAGTAACAAACATCCATCCATCCAAACTTTCACATCTAACATCTATACATATAAATAAAATTGGAGTGTCTGTTTGTAATATTAAAATAACCGCTTTTTACTAAGTGTATTTGGATGTATACACGTTACCTATACCGAAACAACATTTTTTAAAAATTTTGTCTGTCTGTCTGTCTGTCCGTCTGTCTGTCTGTCTGTCTGTCTGTCTGTCTGTCTGTCTGTCTGTTTGTTCCGGGTAATCTCTGAAATGGCTGGACCGATTTTGACAGGAATTTCACTGGCAGATAGCTGATGTAACAAGGAGTAACATAGGCTACTTTTATTTTAGAAAAAAAAATTTGAACACTCGAAAAAAAATTAAAACCAATGTTGCAGCGCTGCGCCTGATTAAAGTTTGATAGCAACAATCTGCAATGCGTCCCGCGGGATCAGAACGCGAGCAGGCTGTTGCCAACGGCTGAGTCTTTGTTAAATACCACGCGGACGAAGTCGCGGGCAACAGCTAGTTTATAATATTAGTGGGATTAGATATATATCCTTTATCATACCCCTCTCTTGAAATTCCATTTCACATCAGCAGCTTCTGAGATGGTTCCTTCACTGTATAAGCTGTCCGCCTATGGAACTCTTTACCGGTCTTAGTCAGACCCGCTCCCTCCTTGCAGTTTCAAAGTTGTTTCATCACACTTTATAAGTAAACTTTTTATTTTACCCAATCTAATTGGGCCACATAGGATATTTATATAAGTATGATAAAATAATCATAATAAATTAAAAATAAATTAGGTAATAAATTTGGAGCTCTCAAAACGTCTGGTGGAGACATCTGGTGACCAGAACGCTGGCACATATTATGGCCAACACATCAGCATTGCCATTCAACGTGGCAATGCTGCCAACGTTCGGGGCACCCTGCCGGCCGATGCTGGTTGGGATTGTTGAGTGCATTCTGAAATCAGCCTAATTTTAATTGTAATAACTAATTACATGATATATTAATAATATCGGCAGCCTTATTCGGCTACCTTATTCAATTTTATAGAATAAAATAAAGATGTACTATTTATTTCATAACAAAAGCTCTTTTAAAACAAAAGCACTAAAGAACATAAAACTAAAGAACATAAAACGTTTCGCATTAACTATTCAGTTAGCGTAAGAAGCGAGCATTTATCTGAACAATAGCTAAAAGCAAAAATGCGAGGCATCTCATAATACGATGCGATGGGAGATCAAGCGGGAACTTGAGAGAATAATTAGCCAGCTAGCTGGAAGCATGCACGGAATAAGAAAATTGCAAGGGAAATTATTAATCTTGTTTATAATATATTCAGAATAGTGACATTATGTTGTTGAGATAACAAAACGTCTTAACTTTGTTTATACCTATTTAGTTATATATTTTATTTGAGACCGTAACTGTTCAGGGAACGTAAAAAAAACTTTTTAACAAAAAAAAAACACCATCTTCAAAAACAAACTAAAATGCAAAAAATAATCTAATCTTGAAATCTACCTTGTCTAGCTAAATTAAATATTTAACGAATGTGAGTCGGACCAATCTGTAAGCATATCCTTTCAAAGAATTTTCCAAATCGGTTCATAAATGACGGAGATCTGAGGTAACAAACATAAAAAAAATACAACCGAATTGAGAACCTACTCCATTTTGAAGTCGGTTAACATATAGAAATCACATAACAACATTTTAATTAATACATAAAATGAAAATTATTTAATTTACTCCACACAGGCGCAACGCAGTAGCATAGGAAGAATGACAAACCTAATAGACTTAACATTTATAAAAAGAATATGGCGACCAGTAATTAAAAACAGACCAACATAACCTCCTTAAAAAAAATCCTAACCAAATAAAACAATGGCCAACGAAACGTAAAGCCTCCCATGTATACTTTTTTCCTTGAAACTGAATGCGCATAATTTTTCTGCCTCCAGGTTATTGCAGGTTCGGGTCCCGTTACATAGCCTGTACATTGTTTTGGCAAAGCAATGTAAGCTAAAAAAAACAAAAACATCGTCGGTTCGGTTTTGATACCTTTAGGGTATGGAGATACCTTCGTATTCAGTTATAAAAAATTGAATACGAAATCATTTGTCTATGTACCTTGATGGTTTAATGGTTACAAGTTTGGATTGTTGGTTGAAAGGTGCTTGCTTCGATTCCCGGGCTATAGAGTCAGCTTGGCCTGAAAATTGTAAATGTAAAAGAGCTATATAAGTCCTACGTGCCACATTTCCATTAGGTACTCAGTGCCAGATGAAAATCAGCGCTAAGCTTATCTGGCATAAGGTTAAAGAAATCGGGGAAGAGGGACCCACAACTGACCCTCGGCTTATCAACTTTTACAATTATAAACCAAAGTTGATTAACTACTTGTTTGGTTTATACTTGTTGATTTCTTATATTTATATTTACTACACATTGAAATAAAACGAGTTTCACGGAGTATCACGTTTATTTTTTATGTTTTTATGTTGTATGTTTCGCGGCAAATTACATATTAATTAGGGTCCCGACACTCATGACAGACAGTTTATCGACTGACATCTTAGAGGAGTTTGGTGTTGTTGGCTTCTTTAATTATCGATCAAGGTGACAAGCCGAAGGTCAGTGGTCCCGCTGAGAACCTATTTGGTTCAGGCGTAAGACACTTTCACCATTATTTTATCCTATTTTCTGTAAATTTATCGTAACCTATTTTAGTAGTCCTACCTATTTTTATATCTGCATTGTGTCTTATGGAGCTGTGTCATATAATGTTATTTTGTTCTTTAACGTCACATTTCTCCATGTTAAATATCTGATAAAGCACTTGTAAAGAACACCGAGATGTCGCTGACACACTGACATAGTACAGACCGTGCAGCCTGGTGCACCCTTGCACACCGAGGGTGCGGCTCAATGCTGCTGGTGCGTTGAACTGGGGAGGCGCCAATTATACATAGCCACGCTTTGAAGATCCCCTGAAACCACCCTTGAGGTGGATTTTTAAATAGTTAGGGGTGTTGCGACTACCTCTATAAGAGTTTATAAGTTACAAGTATACATACTGTGACAGTTTTATTCAGAAAAAAATGCCAAATTACTCGGAAACTTTAGATTTTTCGGATTTTTTTTCGCAGAATGGTAGTCCGCGTTTTCGAAGAATTTATAGTGTGATTCGGAATGGGTATACTAATCATTGAACCTATGCATTGGTAATCATTATGTGAAGTCAAAATTATGATATGTCGATTCCAAAAAAAAAATTTGTCCCAAGAAATCGGCAATTGTGATTTTCGTGAGCAAATTTTAAATAACCCCCGCTGATCTGTCATGATAAAAATTATAAATTCACACTAGAGACACACATAAAATTGTTAAAACAAACAGTACAAAATAATGTAGACAAAACGAAATGCAAATCAGCCGAACAGACAGACGGCCATCTCCAGCGGACGTGTGTTCATTACCGCGGACGCGGACGGATCCACGTACAAATGACGTCATTAGCGGGACAACCACCGCCAATTGGCGCGGTAACTTATGCATTCGGAAGATATGGTTTAATTTGTGTTGCCAACCCTACCGTTTTAAAAGTAGATTTACTGGTTTTTTTTTCAATAACATTTCTGTTTTCGGTTTTAACCCATATTTCTACTGCTTTTTTTAAATTTCGGCACAAATTGTTACACCGTGTGTACATACCCCATTTTCTTTAAAAAAAGGCGGTAATTTCGAAAAAGTAGGCAATGTGGTGGCTTATAAAAAAAATTCATGCAATTAACTATCAAGTAACATTTTACTTTCTTAAAATCTGTGGTGTGTTATTGGAAGTCTCACCTTCGTGTTTTTATTCTATTTGACATCGTCTTGCAAGACATAGCTCTCCATAATGGTGTGCATACACCATGGTTATTAACATACCATCGAGGCGTGTCAGATCAAATCATCAACAGATCTCCGATGTCAACAGATTAGCATACTGTGTGTTTCTATAAAACCCGATGGTACAATTCATGAACTTATCAATGATCATAGTTGAAAACTTAACTACCCAGTAGTAAAAACTCATTGAAATCCGTCTAGTAGTTTTGCATCTATCCTTGAACAGACACACGGCCACGATTTATTAAAAAAACTCTTGTTTTTAATTCAGAGACGTCTTATTAGCCTATGGCCCTATTTCTTATTTTAATATCTTCAATGTGCGGACATATCTGATTTACTATTTTATTATTATTTCTTTATTATTCCAGCCCTTTTTTATGTCCCACTGCTGGGCACGGGCCTCCCCTCAATGTGAGGGGGGGATTAGGCCATAGTTCTACTATTTTATAGTACTTATAAATAAGTGTAGCCATAAGGAAGATATAAGAATAGTACAACAGTGACAACAAAAAAAAACTGTGGTAAAATATTTATAATTTCATAGGTATTTGTTGTAAAACTTTTAATTCCGCTGTTTCTCATCGCTTGTGCCACACAATAGTAATAAGGGTTATTATGTAAATATATACACTAATCAATATGGTAGCTAATGAGGATCCAACTGATTAGTACCTAGATTTACAATACGATACATTAATAAGTAGAACTATGGCATTAATCCCTCAAATCTATAGAAAGATATAATGTCCAAAGCTGGCATTTTCGGATAGTTTTCCTGTCTGTTCACCTGTTGTAGTAAACAGCTGCATATATTTTGATGAAAATTGGCACGGTGGTAGCTTACATTAAGATAAACATCGAGAAAAAGTATATCAGAAAATATATTATAGGTTCTCTCGGTACAGCCAAATAACTAATCCCCAAAGAAGTGGTAAGCCCTGCTAGTTCTTAAATAACAATTGCAGCACTTAATTGCAATGATAGAAAATTAGAAAATGCGGTTTTCGGGGATAAACTATTTCGGTAGTAGGAACTTCAGTTTGCTAATGTTATCGCCCAAGTTGGCGCGACTCGGTTTAGCTCGATTCGGTAGCAATTTGCACAAATTGCACTGGGAAGGAGTTGTTACGCGTTATCGCGCGACTTGAGAACTACTGACGTTCTATGTAGTCCTGGTACTTTTGAGTGCTCGAATGGAATCGTCAAAGGAGTTAATCTATCTATAAATAAAGGTAATTGAGTGCTTTAAGTGAGTTTATGATTAGATTACAATACAGATAATAATAATACAATAATTACAGGTTTTTTTATTATTACTTTTATCATGTAACTTCCTTAACTTTAACCCCCAAATTTATAGACGTATAAGCACGACGCACAAGAGTTTTGCTTTGCGCAGTACTATATGACGTTTGATAAAGTTATAAAACGTCTTTATGTTCGGGGGAAAGTCTTCCTAAAATATAATAAATAAATATTATACATTGAAATTTCATATTACTTTAATAAATAAATATTATACATTGAAATTTCATATTACGAGGTAGTTGAATACAATACTAATTTAAATAAAACTATTTTTTTAAGGATTTTATCGCGTAAATTTTTGTTTTTACGTTCCCGACGTTTCGGCTGCTTTACAGCAACCATGGGAACCGGGAACGTAAAAACAAAAATAAACGCGATAAAATCCTTAAAAAAAATGTTTTATTTAAATGTGTAGTATTCGCGTAAATATAAGAAATCAATATACAATACTAATGTTGCTTAAGTAAAATCACAAAATTTCATGACTTAGATCTACCAAGCATATTGTTATTAAAAAAGTTTATTTAATAAATTTTCAACCTTATAAACTCTAATATAATTAAGATGTAGAGCAACTCCGCTATAGTTGCCTGCTGCACGTCGACCTTGCCCTTGGCGCTTCGTTTGTAGGTCAAAGGTAATGGAAAAGAGCTAACACGTGCCAGCTATTGCTTTACTATTATATAACCTTGTTATGTGAGCTGAACTTTCCTGTATACAAGGTGGAATAATGGCGGTCGGTGGAGGGAAAATAACGGTCAGATTGATGCAAACTTTACTCAAACTAAACATTCTTTTATATTTAAAAATAATTGTATAAATAAATAGATGATTATCGCCAGACGACCACATCAACTATATGGTCCCACACTAAGCATGGTTTTATGGCATGGTATTATGCGTACCGTACAATGGACTGGGGGCGAACCCAGCGGCAACGGCTCATCACGCAAAGTTTGTTCGTACCAGGATTCGAACCCGGGACCTCCAGCGCAGGAAGCAGGGTGAACCAACTGCACTAATCAGGTCATCTATTTAATTATATTCAAAGATTTTAGAAAACTTGCATTTTTGTAACCCTATGGCATCGATTGACATTGTCTATGGTCGGGACCAAATGCCTTTGTTAGGTGTGTACACCCTGAACGACCGACGACTGGAGATGATTCGGTGTGTACATTAAGAACATTATGACATACATTAAAGAAAAGATGAAGAGGCAATAATTGAATTGAATAAAGAAATCTAAAGATAAAAATAAAATATCCGTTTTATTTGCAACAGCCAAATCAAATTTTTCGAAGCCCCGGAGTGTTCATGAATAATGCCGGAGCGAGTGCATGAGTAGTGCTACATGATACACACGGCACAAAAAGGTGAACAACACAGGCGGGACGTTCAACTACTCGCACTAACAACAGTTCTGAATTATGGTCTAAATACGTTGAGAGGGAAAGATTACAGTAGCCCTATTAATCATTAATGATACAGTAAATTACAGCTTGCATTATAACTAACACGCACGTACTGATTGATTTGCACAAGCAAGAGTATCATGCAGAAAATAAAAATAAATTATTAGCATTGAAATATAACTAACTAGCTGCGCCCGGCGGTGTTACCCGCGATAAAAAGTATGAAAAATTAAAACATCTATCCCACGGGAACCATACATTTTACCGGGATAAAAAGTAGCCTATGTGTTATTCCAGACTATAATCTATCTCTGTGGCAAATTTCATCCAGATCCGTTCAGCCGTTCGGGCGTGAAAGAGTAACAAACATCCATCCATCCATCCATCCAAACTTTCACATTTATAATATTAGTATAGATTTAACGTATTTTATAACGTTTTTTTACGTTCCTGACGTTTCGGCTACTTTACAGTAACCATGGTCACGGGAAAGCTGAGGTGTTTGACGACCTAGTGTCATAGTTAAAACTAGGGTACTCTAATTAGTAGCATTAGGCCATTTGTTTTAATGTCGTATGTAAATAAATCTCTCACCATTCCAATGTTTCCCAAAATAGTAATAGGCAACCCTTGCAGTTCCATCAAGCGAGTAAAATTTAGTTCTGCAGAACACAGCTAATATATACTTACTTACTTCTGCTAGTATATTTCTTCTACCTTAACTAGACTTGCAATTCAACACTACTACATAACAGATAATCGGTAACATGTTACAAATTGTCAACTTGTCAGGTCAATCAGCAAGCTGTGCGTTTTGAAGGGCAATGTGTCAGAGTGTAAGCTAGCTTATTCTCTCCAACGTAGAGCGCCATTAAAACAAGCGGGATCAGTGGAATCTCAGCCATTGGCACGGATGGTTTTATAACCTGAATACATAATTTATTACTACAATCAGCATGAATATACGAAGACTAAGGGAGGTTTATAAATTGGTATTCTATGAAACTGATTTACTTTTGTTTTGATCCTAATAATATCACCAAACGAACACACCAACTATACGGTCCCACACTAAGCAACGCTTGTGTAATGGGTATTGTAAAGTGGACTGAGGACGAACTTAGTATATAAATATACTAATATAGATATTAAGCATCCATGACTCAGACACACATTAGTACCAGGATTGGAACCCGGGACCCTCGGTGTAGAAGGCAGGGACACTACCAACTGAGCTAATCAGGTGGTCATATGATTATGGACTTCCTCGGTTTTAGTTCCACTACGTAATGGGCTAGGTAGCAGATAATTAACTTTATTACTCTTATAATTATGACAACATCACAGAGTTTCCCTAAAGAGGTAGGCAGAGGTGCACCGGAGTTCACCTTAAGGGGGAAGCTCTTGCTCTTGCGCTTCCTATCACCAATCGAATTTGGACCCAATGTAATTAAAAATATCCACAGTAGTCTTATCATAAAGAAGAATAAGTAGCTACATTTTCAGATGCATTTCAGAAACTTCTAAATTTACTATACCGTAGCAGGTATGGTAGGATAAAGCAGTCGTAAAACTAGCTAGTATATACAGCATAGTTTTACGGTCCGTACTCGGACTGATTTGACTTGTTGATTTTGAACACAGTACCAACACTATTCAGATTATAAATTTAGTGATTTGATGTACCTATATATCTATTTTTGTGAAAAAAGTGTCCGCAAAATAGTTTTTTCTTCTAAATGTCACGATTCTTGGCTAGTAAATACTTTTGGTAAGATCACGTGTTACATCATTCTGTCAATCTCCTGCCAAAAAAACCGCCAAAATTACATACATAATAATGAAGTCGAATTAAGGTATCAAACGTAAATTGTGAATAATGTGACACATCATCAGATTGAGCTGAACACACGATATTATATGAATAATTCATGCACAACAAGCCACCAGTATCAATAGGCCTTTCACCCGAAAAAAAGCTCTTAAACCCAGGCTCAAATTAGATCGGTCGTTCGTGTATTATGTTGTGCTAAATACACCAGTTTCAAAAGATCCCTGCAACAGGACGAATGGGGAAGTAAAAAGGGTCAACATCAATGGGAGTGTAGATCTCATTGATGGTACACAATAGAACATCAATCATTGTAAGATTAGAATTCTGACGTCACATTACTGTGGAGGGGATATGTGTGGAAAAAATAAGGAGTTTTTTTTTAAATAAAATTACATCAATGTCATTTATGTGTGTGTGTAGATATATTTGTAGGAGCGAGTGAGGCCTCGAATTTGTATAGAACCACTTCATGTTTCGCGATCTTTTCTATTTTAAACAATTTGCAATCAAATCTTATAAGACACTTAAAAAAATTCAATAAGCCATAAAACATTTTGAACAATAATACGGATTACATAAACAAATAAAATTTGTTAAGGGCAGTTAAAATATTTTATCTGTTATGAATATAATCCTGTTTTTACGGCGATATTAAAATTGAACCTTTGAAGTAGGTAGGTAACCCTCCTAAACCGATGCTATAAAGACTATTAAATAATTTCATATAAAATCAACACACACACAACTGGCACAGGCTTAAATGCAACATAGACCTTAAGGTGATCTATGTAATCTTTGTACAAAGTGTACAAACCCACGTAAATCATTAGCTCATAAATAGCGGCATCTCTCTCTCTCTCCTCATCTCTAAGGTTTAACAGAATAGTGTAAAATATTTTAAGGGTCAACAAGTAGATGATAACACTCACGTTTATATATAATGTGTATACAGTGTTCGATTTAGTACGTAAGGTTGTTTTTTTAAATTTCAAAATATCCGATTTTTATCGAGAATGTAACCTTTATAGCCTACCGATGGACACTTCAAAATATTTTTCATTTTTTTTAAACAAAACTAAACAATCAAAAAACATAAGTCAATATATATGATCAAAATCTATATCTCATCGCTTATACTGTGTGGACCTCCTAAAATCTTCTTAAAGGCAACGATAAAAGGAGACATAAAACGTTAAGAAGTGTTTTTAAAGGATTATCTTTGCTTCCCCTTTGTTTTTTTATTATTTTAAGGGCTAATTGTAACCCTTCTGTTTGAATATCTTATCTTATTTCATCTGGTAAGTTTTACAAAGAATTTCGTACCTAGTAATAAACCTTAATCATACACATTTACATTTGGTTTTCTATTAAGACTAGACTAGGACTAGGTAGGACGCACATTTTCAGTGTTTTGAAATAAATACTTATATCTCGTTCGCGAAAGCTACATGCAAACTCCATTCACAAAAAAATCAAACCGAAATATGTGCAATCACCGCCAGCATAAGATAATAAAATAATAATAATACTAATAAAATTCATTTGTAATTTGTAAAATGAACTTATAAAAAGTTAGATAATAGACTTAATACCTATAAAATAATATGGTACTCAGCCATTTAGACACACATAATAACATTATTTTCTTTTTAAATAGAGCCAAAACTGATTTTGATAAAATACACCTTGGTACGAGATCCATATTTCCCTCACTGTTATTTTAATTAATTCGTAACCAAAATGAAGCTTATAATAAGTGACATAGGCTCTATTATAGCGATGTAGGTATGTTAATAAATGCACGCACGGGCTGTCAATACTCAGCGCAGTAATTTATAGCCTTAGTCATGATTTACGATCATCACTTCATTAGTCAAACCATATACTACCTATGTATAGTTATAGTAACTACATGACTAGTGTACCGCAATTATCTGAATGTATATACATTTAAGCAGAAGGTTGCATATTGAAATTGGGTGTAGGTAGGAGCTATTATTAAATGTAGTATTTTTGTTATATTGAATCTTAAATGAGTAAGTATATCTTCTTGTTTTTATATAAAAATAAATAAATTGAAATTATTTTAGGACACAATGTGAATGAATTTTCAAAATAAAAATGTAAGCTGAAAATTTTGGAACGGAACGCTGTACAATGTACAACTATAAAATTGTAGGGAGTGAAAGAGACAGATGGGTAGATGGTTAGATAAAAACAACGGAGGAAGTGGAAGAGAGGAGAAATCTCGCGCCCCCTGCGACTACCACCCGGAAAATGTCCACTTTGTTATACAATTATGATACTCTGAAATGTGTAAGTTGCATATAAATAATAGCATAACTTAAGCATATAGCAATAACGGATAGAGTAAAGCTTCCATTGAAGGGTATAGCTCGCAGTACGACGAAGCAAAATGGCCGCCATTTGACGCACTCCACGGCAGTTTCTAGCTCGAAACGAAGGGACTCATCTGAGAACAAAAGAATATAACTAAGCAGAAGTAAAGACTGATCGGAGTAATGCTACCATTTCGTTGCTCTTGGGATCCGTTGTATTTTTTTTTCCTCTGGAGATCAATTCCGTTGAGTGTTAGTTTTTGGTAACGTAACTCTTGGGATCCGTTGTGTTACCTTTTTATTATCCCTTGGGATCCGTTGAAACTTTTTATTTTATTTGGTTCCAGTTTGATTACCTTACATCTTCTCGGC
Organism: Pheosia tremula; assembly: GCA_905333125.1. Lineage (NCBI taxonomy): Eukaryota > Metazoa > Arthropoda > Insecta > Lepidoptera > Notodontidae > Pheosia > Pheosia tremula. The sequence continues at coordinate 7,069,075 of HG995416.1, read as the reverse complement.
CTTTCCGATTTTGAGTGCATACATTCAAAACATAGTATTTCTCACCTGAACATCTTAATAAGTGTTTATTGAGAGTCATTTTAATCCCATCTACTTCGTTGGCGATAATTTCCGCTATAATGGCAGGGGCTGTCACAAATTGAATAGTTTCTATCGTCTCCAAAAGAATGCCCACAATCGATGCATAGGAGTTCTGGAAACATAAAAAATAGTGAATTAATTAAGCCACTTAATGATAATTTTATTATTGCTATTCATAAGATACATAGGCCCGAACCATATGTAACAAAATTCCTATCACTATGCCAATTCGAGAAGGCAGTACACGGACGCTATTGAAAAGATTTTAATTAAACTTAGTATAAATATAGGGCAGAAAGGTTCTAGAATGGCGACCACGAATCGGAAGACGAAGTGTAGGACGGCCCCCCACAAGGTGGACTGATGACATCACACGCGTCGCAGGAAGACGGTGGATGCGAGTGGCGGAGGACCGTGATGTGTCGAAGTCTTTGGGGGAGGCCTAAGTCCAGCAGTGGACGTCTATCGGCTGATAGATAGATAGATAGTATAAATATAGCTTATACCCTGGTTCAAAATAAAGGACAATGGTAATCTAGAAAAATTGAAAGTCTTCTGTATATATATATATATAGTAGTCAAAAATCTATATAAACGATGTCGCAGGCAGAGCTGGTGTAAAGAAATAATATTAACTCACTCCATCCTTGAATCTTTTTACTGCTAAGTAAGTCCATGTTATCCATTTTGGTAAGCTGGCCACCAGCGCGATAAAGAGCTGAAACAGAGAACAATGGACTCATACTTGACTTGTACTTGTATCAAGATATAAGTATTTTATAAATTTTAAGATCTTTTAAGATCAAAATAATACAGAAAACCTGAACTCCGTGGGGGCCCTACGACCCCGTGCAGCGGACGCCGAGCCTGCACTGGGTAGAACCCCTACGAAGTTAGACCCTTTGTAATTAGATATAAGAAATGTATTTTTGACTAATAAACGCGACTGATCACGAGCGATTACGGTCATACTACGAAAACCACAATCTTTTACTACAGTCCATTTCGAACCTGAACACATAAGAGAACCTGAACACTAGAACTATCCAATACAATAATAAAGATAATTAATTCTTTACACATTTGATTCTGAGGCAGTTCGAAATTCGCCAAGACAACTAGTACCTATGGTATTAAATAACTTACCAAAAACTTTATCTGCTTATTCACATGACTCATCGAATCGAGCAAGTAATTATAACTATTCATACAACGTCTCACAACAATTATATTTCTCATGACTTCATTCCTACCGATCAAGTTTACAGAAACAAAATTATCCCGCAAAGATTCTTTAAGCAATCGCATGCGAACGCATAAACAAGAAAATACTATAATAATTACAATATAATTTAAATCCATGGAAAATAATATAAGATATGTGCTTATGTAGAGAACACCAAGCTGTCTTAGAACGGATATCGTAACCCTAGAAACGAAATACAACAATGTAATTATAAAAACTTTACTAGTTACGATCGGGATACTCTTGCTACCCATGATGGCATCAAATGTTTGCATGGCATAAAAATATTTGGACAAATATTGGCCGGACGTGATCAAACAAATAATGATGTTACTATGAAACTCGAATACTGTTAAATGCACCGTCTTAAAAGTATTATGGGTGTAGTAATGGTGAGCTGTCATAAGGAATGCGAAGCAGACGCAATATATCCTGAGAAAACAGGAGATGTATATATTTGAGGTGATATTATAGTAATTTCCAAGCAAGAGACGAATGACCATTATGATTTGGAAACGAGATATCTTTTTTAAATGTTTGAAGTATTTATTTTTGTTTAAACTCATAACAACTGCGCTGAAGGAACAACACACTACAAATGACAAGCAAATGCTGTGTAATTTAAATTTGAACACTTTATAAAACAAAAAAGAATAGATCGATGATATGAATTAATGTTAGCATCGCTATCAAGGGAAATCATATAATAATTAAATAGCCAATCGGCATATTGAATGGTATTTTACTGCGTAAATATGGGTCAATCAATCTTTTTAAGTATAAATGAATACCATACTTAGGTACAGATATTTTATTTTGACCTTGCAAGAGCTACTATGAAGGGAGTGTATGTAGTTTAAAATATTTTGATAAATCTAGAAACTTGAAATATTATGGCAGAAACTCTATGCAAAAAATATAACTTTTTCTTCAATGGTCCGATTTTGGTGACTCTTTTTTTTAAATAAAAGGGTATAACTCAAATATACCCTATTCCAGATTGCTTTAGTAGCCTTCGTGGTATATTGACTAATTAAAAAAAAAACATTATCTCGATGACTTTATTATCGATTCCATACAGTATGTTCTAAATATCAATTTGTTATAACGATGACAAATTATTTAATGACATCGTTTCTTAATAACCTTTAATGATTCATCCGAAATCACAGGTTCGTTATCGTAGCCTGTGCACCTGTGTAGTACGTCAGTATATGTACAATAATCGTGTTGTTATCTTCGTTGAGTGTTGGAACATCAAATTCTATACCTTATACTCCCTAAAAGTTTGGTGTCGTTCAAACGCAATGATTTTCTACCGCCTCGGATTACAAAACTAAGTTGTATTGATTTTGTACTAGGCATATAATTTTGGAAAAAGCAGTAATAGCCAAGTAGGTAGAACGCTTGCCTCTGGGATTTCTCATTTTCAACCATGATTATCACTTGTTTAACGGTGAAGGCAAACATCGTGAGGAACCGGAATGTCTGAGAGAGCCCCTCGAAAGACGTGTGAAGCCCGCGAACCCGCACCGAGCTAGCGTGGTGGACTATTCATGTTAAGTCTTACATTTTTTTTTATTCTTTGATGATAATTTTCAAGACCTTAATCCGTCTTTGATTATCAGCTGACAAAATACCATGCTAAATTGATCAGCGCCAATCTATTTCTTTATGCTTGTAATATTTGGGATTATTCCCTTGCCAATTCATGTACACTGTAACCCAGTAAGGGTTAACTACCCTTTGAATTGCAATGCGCTGAAGATGCGCAGGTTCAAATGGTGATGGTATGGCTCTGTGTCATGCTGTATAACGTTTGATGTTCGGTGGCCTGATTAGCGCAGTTAGTAGTGACCTTGCTTTCTGTGCTAAGAGTCCCGGTTTTCGAATCCTGGTAGGATCAAACAATGTCTGTTGAGCACGAATGTTTGCAGCCGAGTCCATTGCATAGTACCCTTAAAAGCGTTGCTTAGTGTGGTATCGGTTAGTTGAGGTGTATAAAATGGCTTCATACCTAATTACACCAACCATAAGATACTAATCTTTATTTCTTTTTACAGAATAATTGAATACTTCAAACTCTATCGCAAAAATAAAGATGAGGATCAAAGGCAGATTCTACTCCACAAGAAACCGAAAGAGATCTACCGAACTAAACTCCAAGCAGACCGTACTATGGACCTATGCGTATCGACTCTACTATCAATAATAAGCGCATTAGTATGCATATCAATACCTTACGCAGCCCTGGAGTCCCCTTGCGAGGAGCTGAAGAAGCATGGCCTAACAACGGCCTATAGCATAGCAAAATATCTCGAGACATACGTGACATTGATAGACAGACTGATAATAGCGTTATCGATTATACTAGTGTATATATCTGTTACAACGGTAGTCGATGCGATACGTAATACGAATATTAGTATGAGTCCGTGGCTGGAGAGGGGAAAGTATGTGTTGCCAAACCAAAATAAGAGCAAGGTGAAACGGAGAACTAGAGGCTCATTATTTATATATTAAATCGGCAATACTTGATGGCGTTGTCAAATTTAAGCATTTGAAGGGATTTTTGGCGGCAATTTGAGCAGTGAAGTTGAGTATTTTGTTGTTTCTTTCCCAATAAAAATATACCCATTACGTGTTCATAAATGCGCACGTGGGAAGTAATTTAAAATCAGTTTTACGAGAAAATTATAATTTTAGTGATTCTTTCCACGTTTTAATAGATATTATATCTATTTGGGGCAAAATAAATTCAAGAAATCAAAGATCACTTTGTTTTATATATATAGAATTGTATCGTTATCTAGTGCCTAAGATAGGACTTCTAGGGATCTAGATAAATATGCTTGCTAGTGTTTATTAAAATAATAAATCTTGCTTTTCACTTCGCGTTCGGTTAAAGCTTCACACAACCAAACAATAAGCAAATAAGTGTATAGTACCTCGAGCAAGTACAAAACTACGACAACAAATACAACATTTCCATTACAAAAATGCCATCTCTACAGCGATACCCTTTCAAATATTCCTTTGAAAGATTATTTCAGTATAGAAAGCAAATAAGGTACCTTATCTAAATATTTGTCGTTTGAATGGGAGCCCGCGTACGGCACACAATTGAACGGTACCGCTTTCCCCAAATTGGATAGATGTTTTTTATGTATCACGGTAATATCTACAAATATTTTATGCAAATAAATGGTTTGAAGTTTTCCAGTTACCTAATTGGTTTGGTTTTGTATATTTTATGATTTGTGTGGTTATATTATAGGTATATAAAGGAATCCTGTTTCTGAACTGACTAAAACTATCAGAAAACACAAATGTTGGTAACAACTAACCAGGCTCCCAAGTCTGCTAACACAATCGAACAGCAACCGCATAGTAACTGTCAGTTTTGACAGATGTCCCATACAATATCTGTCACCCCTGAGAAAAACAAGTCGACAATACCAATACATAAAAAAAAATAAAAAAACAATGTTCTCCAATTCATTACTTCTCGACATCGTTTCAATTACACGAACCAAACTCTACATTTCCACGACTCTACGCACTAACTTCACATGACGTGCCTCTGTGGTCCAATTGTTACTATCGCGCACACGGCTCTCCACTTGTGGTTTATTCGCACGGACTCTAGGGGTTATTTAAGAGTCGGACTGCCTCGTGGCTCTACACAGTTGATAGTGTATAGGCATTTGAATTTAACTGTACGGACGCCAACGATGCTTGGTTAATTGAAATTGCTTGAGGATGTAAATAAGGATGGAAATGGGTAAATAGGATACCTCGCTCTCGCCTAGAACCAACTTTAGAGACCTATTCATCTACGCCACAAGCTACACAGATGGCGCTGCTGACGACATTCAGAACAATATATTGAAATAAAACTAATTGAATGGATTTTATCGCTTTAATTTTATGTTTTTTCTACTGGTGGTAGGCTTCGGCCGTGGCACCACCCACTGAACAAAGCCATGTCGCAACGCGGACTAGCCGTGTTCCGGCATGTTGTTCGGTGTTGCCATTCATGGATGGCGGGTCAGATCAGCTGCGCTGCATGAGCCTAGTGAATGTAGTGTATCCATCTACTGCCGCCTTCCTACCTAGGCAAGTATGCTCCATCGTGGATCTCATCATCACTTACCATCAAGTGAGATCGAGATCAAATACATGCCTATAATGTAATTAAAAAAATAAAAATTTTACGTTCCCGACGTTTCGGCTGCTTTACAGGAATCATGGTCACGGGAAGGTCCTAGTGTCATAGTTTGAGCTGGGTTACACTCATATTTCGTTTTTGTTTGCGGTCCGATCTACGCAGAAAGTGGTCACAGTGTCTTAACACACACATTAATTATCTACACCACAGATAATATTTATTGAAATGAAGCTGCCTCCAAAATTTGCTTACCTACCTACCTACCAACCATCCAACATACACACGTCAAAATTAATCATGCCATGAACACAACCCGTCACGTACCGATACATAACTGTTCCAATCAACAGAGTGGTCGTACAGACCCGCGCGTGCACCGGCGACAGCTGCGGCGCTGACGGGTTAATTTCGAATGCTAATGTAGGTACAGCCGAATTAAAACATGGAATTTTACTACTAGCAACACACTGGCTACTGCACCTTATAGCGCCTGCTTGCGCTGGACTATTTAGAAGTTTGCCCGTGGTCAAAATTCATGAGTTCGATTGTTTAGAGCAGGGATTCCCAAACAATTTTTGGCCAAGACACCCCTTTTCCAAAATGAACTGATACCTCAGACCCCCATAGCCAAATTACTTTAAAAGCCTATCTCTAGTTTTGTTCCTATTGATACGAATTAATAATTTCATTTTGTACGAACTTGTGCACGCTTTTCGACTTGTTGAGTTTTGTAAAAGTACAACCTTTCGGAACTCACACTATAATACCGCGATCGAAAATTTACGGACAGTATAACTGACCGTTATTGAATATAGCCTTTTGACAGCTCGTTGGGAGCGACATCAACATTGGAATCTTTTCGATTTTCTGATAATTGACCACTAAGAGATGACCTCCCCTGAATGCAAGAGGGAGCAGACTATGTCCTTCAGGAAGGTCCAATGGGATAGCAGACTTAACACAGCTATTGAAGACTAATTAGACAAATTTACTTAGACTCACTCGGACTACTCTTTCTTTCTTTACCGTAAACCATAATGACCAAGAAGTAAGCGTCACGTCATCAATAAAGCATGCTATCACTGTCATACATATTTATGAAATCTGTGGTGTGAACGAAATGGAAGATGCTTACATTAGCTTGATGAACGGTACGTAGAAATATTAAGCCACAGAGTTGTGTTATAAATAAACTTATAGAACTACATTGACCGTCTACTAAACGATGGCCGTAAATCAACCATTTAGCAAATTATACAGATGAAAATTAACCGCGTTTTCGGTTTTGGCGGATAGTCGACGCGACCGGTAATTCGGGGGACTGTTCGTAAGTATGATTAATGTGTTGCCAGAATAATTATAGCAAGAACCGATATAGGAGGATGTGTTGCCATTTCCAATAGTATTAAATAATATTTTTTTAACAACTATTTTAATTTCACATTTATAATATAATGGTTACTTTTACTTATATTAGATTATAAATCTATTGTAGCTGCAAAAGGATGTAGATTGCAGTTTTCAATTTCAAATTTCCTTATAAAACCTATCTCTAATACTCATTCTACTTAACTTAATTCGACTATTTATTTTAAAGGAATATAATCTATTAGAGCAAAAACCCACTCAATTAAATATTACCTCAGTATTTCTCGGTGGATTTTTGTATTTATTTCCCGCTGCGCTAGACTGGCGCGCGATGTACGTTAGCCCTATATAAATCATCTCAAATGACAGTTGAACCACACCTCCGCATTACTGATACACTCGGTGGCGCTAGCAGTAAATAAAAACAAAACCTTTTTCTTTTTTATGTTGGCAATCGACTACATAATAGTACCATTATTGCCAGCGTCAAGTAAACTGTTTCTTTGCTATTTTATGTTGTTATTTTCTCCAACTTGCTTATGGAAATAAAAAAAATAATTTGAAAATTTTTTGAACTAAAGCCAACTCAGTAAAGCCGAATAAACTTAATTAATTTACCACTCACCATTGTTTCGTCAACAATGACTAAAGTTCGGGTTCATTAATTTAAAATCTTAGCAACAATACGAGCCCGCTGAAAGGGTTCCATACTAGAGATCCTTAGTGCAGATAGAGTTGGGGCATTAATCATTCACTCAGACTAAAATAGATAAAACGCTTGAAGAAAGTTTGGTATAATGATGGATGGTGATTTGTATTGTATTTAGGTAATGTTTTGAAACATTTAGGTAATACAATATCGCAAAATAAGTTTGTGTAAAAAAAAATCTTATGGTAATTTTTATTCTTTTATTTCGATGGCAATCGGCTACAAAATAGAGCTACTTATGCCAGTGTCAAGTAAGTTTTCTTCAGCCGTGTGGCATTTTGACTGAAAAATACTGAGCTAGACAAAAAAAACTCAATTAATCCCACTGAATCTACCGCCAATGCATGAATCTTGCCTTCATAGCTGTCATAAACGATTTATCTTTTCGTGTACAGATAAAACAATCTTTGTCTATGATTTAACCATAATAAATACTACGTTGTCCATGGATTTAACTTAACTACATATATCACGGTCCACGTGTGCACAGTATCATAAAAGCGAATGATAAACTGAGTTCAGTTTAACTGGCCAGGTTTAACTGTCCGCTTATCACACGTCGGCAGACGGTTGTGTCATAAATTATATATTCATAGCTAGCTGCGGTATCTAGTCTAGTAACTTGATTTTGTGTTGCCACAATGCCGTAGTATTCTGAAAATAAACTTGCTCTGATAAGCCTCTCCTAACCCTATCAGTTAGGTTGAGGATACTTTACTGACAAATTACCCAACTTCTTAGGAGAACTGGAAAAGTCATGTTTTACTATTTAGTTTTATTTTCCTATACTCACGCAGGTGTATGAACACATAATGGTTAATATTCCACCAAAATTACACAATCTATTTTATAGAAACACACTTTTCACAAAATAAAACAAAATGCCATAACCTTTCTCCTCGACTACCCGCAAAAATTCCGAATGTGTTATTGCTATTAATTATTTGACATTGACAAAATACCCGCTAAATTGTGGGTGAGGCCATATTCATATTAATGTTATTTCATCGCGTTTCGTTTCGTAAAAAAACGAAAAATAAGGGTATTTCTGATTTCATGATGTGAGACTGAATCTGCCTTGACTTGTACACGTAATAGTTCTTTTTTATTATTATTACATTATAGGCAAGTATTTGATCTCGATCTCACCTGATGGTAAGTGATGATGAGATCTACGATGGATCATACTTGCCTAGGTAGGAAGGCGGCAGTAGATCGAGACGCTACATCAACTTGGCACATGCAGCGCAGCTGATCTGACCCGCCATCCATGAATGGCAACACCGAACATCATGCCGGAACACGGCTAGGCCGCTTGGCGACATGGCTTTGTTCAGTGGGTGGTGACTAGCCACGGCCGAAGCCTACCACCAGTAGAGTTGTCACCTGGTTGGCACCACCCAGGGTCACGTGTAGGGTATCTTGAGGGTATTTAATTCTCCTACGGACGAAGGTGACTCGACCCCAATAGTAACATCTAACAGAGACTAAATCCTCGTCGTTACATAATGAGATGAATACGAACCATATAGAGTACTGAATAGTGGCTATTAAGTTACTACGCTAACGTATTGTATAAGTAATTGCCCATTAACTAAACTAAACCGAGTAATCCACCCGCATCACTAAAGATTATTAACCCTTAGGTTGCTTTATTACCTGCGCACTGTCTCCTCAATACTGGGCAACCCGGTACTGTAGAGACTCACTTTATTTCGGTCCATTCGACCCTTCAAATCCCTGTTTAATGACCAGCTTGGGTAACATTCGTGGTAATGTTGACGCATTCGATACAAATTGGCTTTCGCAAAAATGTATTATAGTTTGAAGATACCTACTTTTAGTTACATATTTTTTTCTGTGACTGTTTTAAATAATAAATGGTATTATCTGCTTCTTATTTTTTTATGTCTATTCACGTAAACTGTTTGGATATTAGAATTGCTTAGAAGTTAAAGTGACAAAATGTAAGTTAAAATAAAATATTTATCAATAAGAGTTAATATTATTTTTAATTTTATTATTAACCAAATCTTATTGGGTGATAGGCTTCCCTTTAAAACTCGAATGGTTCCTGTTTTAAGCTTATTGCAGTCACATTTTACCAGCAAAGTTGGCTACATAAGTATTTATTACTTTTTTAATACCCTGAAAATGGCCCAAGCTGTGGATTTCACACAAAACTAAATCTAAGAATTGTTGTTCAGTTTCGCTCTCAGCGTTGAGATTCATTTATCGCAGGCACTAGCACCGATATTTGATATTTTAATACAGCTCAAGTGCTATTAATAAATATAATTAAACCCATAACACAGGTTGAACGCTCCAACCGCACCGAGAGTACCCCGCCCACACTACAGTATAATTTTCACATACGTCTGTCCGTCCGCACAATATCACTATATTTACACGGGCCCCTTTGTTTGACGCGTAATTACTGTGTTCCGGAACATCCGGACGATCCGGACCGGTTGATGTATTGCGCCGGATTTGTCAACGCCATCTAGTTACTTTGTAAAGCGATATATAATTGCGATTTAGGTGAAATAAAACGATTTATGGCCTAAAATCGTCGGCTAATTAAAATCATATGCCTATAAATATTGGGTATACATTACACAGTTTGCGGGCGAAAATTCAATATTCTTAAGATATTATTTGACGACCTGATTAGCGCAGTTGGTAGTGACTCTGCTTTCTATGCCGAGGGTCCTGGGGTCGAATCCTGATTGTGAACAATTTTTGTGTGATGAGCACGAATGTTTGTACCCGAGTCATGGATGTTTAAGATCTATTTAAACATTATATACTGAGTTCGCTCTCAGTCCATTGTACGGAACCCATAGCACAAGCGTTGCTTAGTGTGGGACCGTATAGTTGGTGTGTTCGCCTGGCGATATTTATTATTTATTTATATAATAACCACAAATTATGAGCTGCACTTACCAATCAGCCATATCCCACATTCTACACAATATATGTTCACAATATGTTCATCAGACATCTAATTAGTCGCATGATCAAGTCGTCCTCACAGTTAATTGCCGAACCCACCAGCTAATGGAAAAAATCGAAGCGATCCTTTGAGCTCGGTCAGCTGCGTGGAAAATTGTCATGTCGCTCGAGGGCGGTGTTTGTTTAGAAGAATGTGGGAGTTGATTGTTATACATTACGCCGCAGTATACAGGGTGTTTCAGAAAGGGTATACTAAGCCTGGAACCTGGGCTTCTTCAGCGCATTTATAAACACTATTTGAAGTTAGAATGTGGAGAATGTCCATTTAAAAAAAAACTATTGTTCTTAATAAATCAGAATTATTATTTTGTTGGGTACAAAACTATTTATTAAAATAAACATATTACGATTCTGACTGCATAAAGTGTTTACAAATGCACTAAAGAAGCTGAGGTCCAAGGCTTAGTATACCCTTTCTGTAACACCCTGTATAATATAATTATATCCCTAGTGATAATCATATACCGTGAGATATTTGTTGTTATCTCACGATCTATCTATACCTCTAAATTAATCTAGCGAAATGACTAGGTCGGCTGAACGCGTGGCTCCTATTTCTAGGTTATCCGGAACAGAATTATCTCACTAAATTAATTTTGCAAATTAGTTATATAACTAGACTCAGTACGCCAAGTGCGAGATTATTCGTAAGCTAACCGTATACTTTATAGTCTACCGTATTTAGACATTTGTGTAGAGAATTTGAAAGTTTTAAATACCGTCCGCTAGAGGCGCTGTTGATTTCTGCACAGAAAATTTCTAAATACGTTAGACTATAAACCATGCAAGGTAGACATAGGCAGAATCGTATTGGGCCTAGCCTCAATAGAATAAGGCAAAAAAAAAAAGTTTGCTTACGAATAATCTCGCACAGGACGTGCGGTTCGTTAAATTGGGTACTATACATATATCCCTAATGAGATACCTACTTATAAGACGCTTTCGTACATCTATTATCGGGCATATGATTACATAACTAGGGTTATAAGGATATTACTTTTTTTACTATATACTGCGATTTCTTATATTTACGCTAATGCTACACATTAAAATAAAAGCCCCGACGTTTTGGCTGCTTTACAGCAACGGTCACGGCCAGACTGACACGGGAAGTTCTCCCGTGACCACGGTGGCTGTAGAGAGCGAAAACGTCGTGAACGTAAAAACATAAAATAAACGCTATAAACTCAGAAAAAATGTTTTATTTGAATATATACTGCGATTTTTTTTCTATGATATTATATTTAAGCTTTCTTAAACTCATTGCAGGAAGTCGGTGACAATGAACCTGGTGTCCGGTGAGAATGATAGGAAGATGCTGGAAGCGGTCGTCTCTGTCTAACCCATTGAAGATAACAGTCGTCATGCTATGAAGGTATATAAAACCCCTTTCCACCATAGTTCTAGGTACATAAACCTCCGAATTATAATATATTATTTTCTGTCATAAAAATCCGTGAATGTATCATATTTTATGGGTTTATAAACTAGCAGGTAGTATCCATTGTGTATCGAAGGGTTGTTATGATGTATGGCGCCATAAAGGTATGTGTTGGGGTCCTTTTTGCTGAACTCACTGATTTTATTTTTATTTAAGAATACATAAAAAGTAAACCTAATACGTATTTTTAGCTTATAGCTTGTTATCTTCTATATTTGTATGCCAACTTGCAAAACGTAGAGTACTACTGTTATAGAAAAACTAAGTATATAATAAATAAATAAATATTATAATTATATAATATTATAATATACGAACACACCAACTATACGGTCCCACTTTAAGCAACGCTTGTGTTATGGTTACCGTACAATGGACTGAGGGCGAACTCAGTATGTAATACTTATATACATATTAAAAATCCATGACTCGGGTGCAAACAATCGTGCTCATCACACAAAGCTTGTGTCCCTACCAGTATTCGAACCCGGGACCCTCGGCGCAGAAAGCAGAGTCACTACCACTGGGCTAATCAGGCCGTCGGCTAATAATAAAATTGTGATTTTAGTGATTTTAACTCAAATATTATGAGCTTAGTATTGCCATGCGAAAATGACTTTTAGGTGTCCAGGTAATAGTGTCTACAATGTATACGTTAACGCGATATTAAGTTCATTAGCGCCAGCCTGCTTTAAACATGTGTCTACCTACACATAGTCCAACTAACCGACTACTGAGTTACACTAATTAAGCGACAAACTATACAGTGGTCATTCCACTATGACCCGGAGGCATCATTACAGTGCCGACCGCTTTGTATGTTAGTATTGCTGTACATAGCCACGGAACTTGTATAGATGTGAGATGAAATCTGTATGTGCCTTTGACTATACGGCCTTTGTGTATCACCATGCCTAGATTTAATGACTTGACGATAGTAAAGTTATTTAAAATCGTTGGAACTATATAGCCATTAACTTTTAATTATATGCATAGAGTTCATAGAAATAAAACTAATTTAACGGATTTTATCGCGTTTATTTTGTCTTTCTAAGTTTCCGACGTTTGGCTGGTTTACAGCAACCATGGTCACGGGAGAACTGATATGTTTGACGTCCTAGTGTCATAGTTTGAACTGGGTTACCCTCATATTTAGTTGTTGTTTGCGGTCCAATCTATGCAGAAAGTGCTCACTTTTCACTCAATGAAAATATCCTTTCACGCAAATCATTAAATATTAAAATAGGAGCGGTGACCTAAACAAATAATTAACTTGAAATACTCACATGAATTTACATGTTTGAGGTATGGAATTAACGCAACGCAAATATTTCGTGTGTCGTGTTTGAGAAGACCACACATCATGTTATTAATCATCGTAGAGTCGTTACTTACAAACGCGAGTTTCATATTGGACGAACGGCGTTGAATTATAAAACGTTTTTATGAATAGAGAGTTGGTAGAGCAATATTTTAATACATTTAAATGATAGAGGTACGTAATGAGCGCCAGATATTTTGTCTGGACGTCTTTGAGAAGACCACATATTATGTTGTTAATCATCGTAGAGCTTTGATATGAAATGAATTATGAAACGTTTTTTAAAAAAGAGAGTAGCTAGAGCAATATTTTAATAACTTGATGCAATGTTCATATAGAATTTTTAACTTTACGATCTTAAATTGATACTAGTTCAGTATGACAAAGCGCATTCAACAGTGGCACAGTTGGCAGTAACTCTGCTGTCTGTACTAGAGTCCTGAGTTTGAATCTCGTTAGGTGCAAACTTTGTGTGATAACCATGAATATTTTGTATCTGAGTCATGGATGTATAATGACTATGCAAGTAATTATGCACTGGGATTTATGTACTGTACCTACTTAGTCCATTGTACGCTACCCATTATGAAAGCGTTGCTTAGTTTGGGACCGTACAGCAGTTGTGTTCATCTGGCGATATTATTAATGTATAAGTATATGATACGTATAATGTAGCGTCATATCTCTCAAAATGAATCCTACTTCTCGAGATAATAAGAAGATCAAGCGGGACCTCGAGGCGATGCTGTGAAATCGAGAAACACTACAGTCCGATAAGTCGACTGCATTTCAGTTTCAGTCGGAGTGCGCTATCTTTGTTTTATGCCGACGGTACTAAGGGCATTTGATTTATACTCGATTTCATTTGGATAACTTTATATATTTTTAGATTGTATATATTTAAATTATGTGTAGTGTGTATATTTAGATTGTATATACTTAAATGTAGACAAAAAAATATCTAAAAACCATGACGAATGGAACAGTAAAGATGAGGGCGAACTAGATAGAAGTAGAATGAACTTACTATAGAATTTAATTATAAAATATTTCAGCTTCTGAACTTTCGACCGATTGTCACACAACATAGATGAAAGCTGATTTTAGTTAGAAGATTATAAAAACAAAGTGTAACAAAAATAATATGTAAAATATTTTTAAAAGCAAGCCAAATCACTTGACCTTGCACAATAGGTACCTTACTATCTTTTAGTTTTAAAATTCTAGTTGGTAATTTGATTTATTTCTCTGAAAATGTTAAATTGTATAATTCACACTCTCATTACTAAATCTTAAGTATATATAATAATCTATTGACCATTAAAATTATATTTATTTCAAAACTCTTCTACAAGTTTCAACTCCAAATATCCTGAAAATCATAGTAGTGGCCGACCGTCTAAAGCCAGCTGCAGGCGAAGCATGCATTATGTATAAGTTTTTTATATAAGGCGCGTCAGAAAATGCAATTTGAAACAAAGTATCAAGTTTAATGCGATCGTCAGATTAAAAATGGCGAGAAAACACTGCCAGGGCACTGTATAAACATGATCTTGATGAATCTATTCGCTGTGGAATAATATGGTAGTTGTATTTTTAGTTGCGTTCATGTTGTTACCTACATTCTACAAAAACTAACAAAGATGTTATGAATTACAAAGTTTGTTATAGAGGAATAATACATAAAGGCACGGTAAAGATATAGCTCATATTTGCATGCATGTCTTGTTGAGAACTTAGCTTTTGCCTGCGGCTTCACCCGCGCGACCATTGCGATTATTCCGGTGCTTGACTCCCAATGTCGTAACGTAATGATAACACGCTATTCTATATATTGAACCATAAACTATGAAATCTTAAAAACCCTGTTGCAATCGGTCCAGTAGTTTTTCACTAATATACTTTAAATAAACGCACAGACAAACAACGATGAATTCTATAACGCCGACATTACCCAAGGCTCAATTTTTACCTGACTAAGGCATAGCCTAAAGGAAGAGTTATGATTTTAGCAGTCTATGTTCTTTTTTTTTATATCACAGCCATGTAACAGTGTTATAATTGGATAGTTAAGTAAAAAAAAATAACTTAAGTAAAAAAGTTGAGATGGTAGTTAAGTAACAAAAATAACTTTCAAAATTGGTTTCTTAGTTAGCTGCAATTAACATCACAATAAATAAGATAGACGACAGTAGGTACAGTGCAAACAGCTCTGAAATTAAAAACAAGCCCAAAAAATTTTATAAAGATATTTACAAAGAAAAATAAAACCTCACTAATTAGAACTTAATCCTAACATTCTAATTGCCTCCATCAGATAATAACTGTAATAAAATAATTACAAAGCCGGAGGAAAAGAATGCTTTATTGCTTGGAATTAATACGCCCGGTGTAATCCGTCAGACAAAATGGCGGAATGAAATTCAAGATGGCGGACGCAGGTGCAGCGGTTTACGCGGGATTTTGCTTTGTTTTCTGTTATTTTTTAACGTTAGCTTGCGTTAAAAGAATGGATGTCTGTTGTAATTTTTTTTTTGGTAATGTTTTATGCGTGTATGTTAATTACGTACACGCAGACAATGGTTTAAGCACAAATATTAACGTAGAATTGCGTTAAAGTAAGTGATTTCCTTACAGTAGTGTGTCCAGTAGTCATGTAATCGTAACGTCGCCGAGAAAGCATGCTGTCACTTTCATTCTTGTTTATAAAACATGCGGTGTGAGCGAGACAGATGGCACTTACCGTTCCCCAAAAGCTATGTACAAAAATTATGATTTTATATTGTATAAGCTACATAATTATCACTCTTTCGATTATGTATCGACTAAAGTTACGTAAATAGAGTGCATTTGTTCAAAAAAATTCAAGCTCATACAGTATCGTAGTAAAAAGGGCAGATCAACATAGATAATCCATAGTTTACAAAACCATAAACACTTAGAGACGGGGTTAACGAGTGGAACCCATAAACCGATCGGGCGCAATCGTAAAATGAGAATTTTCAGCGTCAGTGCACTCCGTGCGATCTATTCATTGCGTTTTATAGCACTCCCGTAGGTCCTAGGTACGTTTGGAGAGTTAGTAATAGTTCCATCAATCTTTTCGTTCACTCCTTCTCTTCGTTCTCTGGTGTCAGAGTTTTTGAGCCACCCTAAGGCCTCCGCCACGGCTTAGCGGCTTTAATAGCCGGTACCGGACCAGAGTTGGTGCATGAGTAGCGTGAGAGCCGAGTTGTAAATGCCACTAGCGATCACCCATCCAGGTGTTTGCCGCGACGAGCGCTTCACTTTTGAGTTAGTGTAAAATTTATTGGTGCACGTCGCTGCAATGTGAACCAACAACCTAATTAATAAGATCTCTATCAGTAATAATAATAATAAACATTCCAAAGGCTAAGTTATATTGGAGACGGTATCTTTGTGAAGAGGTTTCCTTATCTAGAGTCGGGAACTGTTTATTATATTTATAATTAATTTTGTTATAATTTTATATGAAATTTAAAATTAACTTGATAATTAAAATAATAAACTCTTTATTGACATAATGTTTTGTATATAGCTTAGTATGAATGCTCTGACTCTTACGCTTGTATAAACTCCACTATAGGAACCAGTTTCATCCTCTTCTTATAGTTACAAATACGATGTTAAAAGTTAATTGAAAAACGAAGTACAGCAAAATAAAAATAAAAGGGAAATATAAAAAAAATATTGAGGAGTGCAGATACGAGTTGTCAAAACGCCAACCCGTAACATAACTTGACGTAACTATACTACATTAGTAATATAGCTATGGTTTCAAGTAAACACCAAACGCTATTAATTCGAGAACACTATTCCACACAACCTCAGTGTTTAAACTCCACGGTCGATTAATTAAAACATCTTTACTGTACCGACGCCGACGGCGGGATCCTAACGAGATGCTATCAAATTACCAAATGGATGGAGTGAATTTAATTATTTACAGGTTAATCTGAGGTTAGGTTAAAAGGCAGTGTATGTTAGTTTTGATATGCTACAATCCTGTTTACATTAAGACGGTATATATAATCCGCGGTAGTACTTAACTTGTCCCATTTCTAATACTTAACATAGATACAAAAGGTTTTAAGAATTTTGAGAATTTTTTATTATATGGCAGCCATCCAAAATAAAACAGTCGAAGTACCGGATTATTTTATGTAGTGACTAGAATTTGACTACGCTGACGCTACGAGGGACTACAATAAAGCGTAGTCATAGGACTACGCTTTTTCGTAGTCTGTTGACTACGCTTAGTGGTTTTTTGAATAATACACGAAGCAAGTAAACCACTACTTGCGTCAAACTTGCGTCAAACTACTTGCGTCGCGTATTTTTCATAAAATTTATATTTTTATAAGATTAAAATAAAATAACGCCAAATATGGATCTATACATAGGTCATGATACCGACAAAGCAAGACTTATAACACAATAAATGTTGATTTAGGCTACATATCAGTAGTTAAATTAATAGATATTCCATGAATGTTCTTTGATCGAGTATTCTCTATATATACCTGCACCCCGCTTCAAAGTGTACCAATTGGTGCGTCAAACAGCCGGGGGCAACAATTTGTCTAATGCGGAACTGTGTTCTGTTTACATAACCTGCCGTGTCTTGGATACAGTTTCAACGGTAAGCTTATTATGATGTACATACATTACTATTGTTTGATTGGAGTTCTATTTAATATAACACATTTTAATATTAGTTATGATTATCAGTTGCTTAGCGGTGAACATCGAAGAATGCTGCACGTCTGAGAAAACCCCTCGAAAGATGTGCGAAGTCCGCCAACCCTCACTGCACCACGCTTGTGGACTACGGCCTTACCCCACTCGCATTAAAAGGAGGTTTGTTTCCGACATTAAAAGCGCTAATCTTATTTTTATATATGAAAAATGTATTTCATGGCTACGTTTACACCGCGACACTTGACACTAGACATGGAACGAGTGTCGAAGTGTGAATACTGCCGTGTTTTCCATCAGTCTTAGATCTTGTTTCTGTGTCGCTTAATGTCTGCTGGGGTGCTCCTAGGAAATAAAATACACGCACAACATTCCCATTCATGCACGAGAATCGAAAAGAATAGGAACCGAACCCAAGACATTATCGGACAGTCAACGGGACGGTAATAGTTTACATAGTTGTTGTTTTTAAAAGCAGTGATAGCTAAGTGGGTAGAACGCTCGCCTTCCAAACAAGGCGTGCAGGTTCACACTCCGTCTCGCCCCTGTGTGTTTTTTATTTAAGGAATCTCATTTTAATCATGAGATTTGCACATAAAAATCCAGCTCTTGCTGCACGGCAAAGGCAATAGGAATCGTGAGTAATACTAATAAACCTTGTTCACCTTGTTGTATACTGTTTAGTTAGTGTAATTGGCCTATGACCGTTGTAATTAAATAAACGTCAACGTCTGTCTGACAAAACTCGCAAGTCAGTCAAAATTCGCGTGAAGTTCTATCTGCACTAGGCCAGGGTAGCTAGTAGCAGGACTACGGTCTAAATCCTCGTTCAGGAGGAACATGCCCGGTATAATGGGAATAGGCTCGGCCCCTATTACATTGGGACCATTACCAACAGTGAATTGTTGGTGCACCGCAAAGCACCCCTTCCTACCTTTGAAAAATATCTCTAGATGCCAAGAAAGAAGTCTGTATCTCGTTTATTATCTCTCTTTCAATATTTGTTTACAAATAACTCAATTTCGTTCAAAAGAGATGATACGAAGCCATTCGGATGGTCCCGGCGTTATTACATTATTTGGTAGACAAAGCGAGTAGACAAATGGCAGCGATCACTCCCCGCGCAGTTGCAAAATGAAAGCCTAATGTGTATCATCACATTTGCACACTCCGCTCAATTCCATCATCGGCGCAGGAGGTGTGAAGAAGATTGGACAACGAACGCGTAGCTGAGTGTATAATAACTAATAATAATAAATATCGCTAGATGAACACGCCAACTATACGGTCCCATACTAAGCAACGCTTGTGTTATGGATACCGCACAATTGACTGGGGGCGAACCCAGTATATATTACTTACTAGCTGTCCCGGCGAACTTCGTACCGCCTCAGAATGAAATGTATGACAAAATGAATTTATTGGTACTCTATGAAAAATTAGAAAAAATCAATCCAACGGCAACCATACATTTTACCGGGATAAAAAGTAGCCTATGTGCTATTCCAGACTATAATCTATCTCTGTGCCAAATTTAATCTCGATTCCTTCAGCCGTTCTGGCGTGATTGTGTAACAAACACTTTCACATTTATAATATTAGTATTACTTATATAAATACTAGCGGCAGTGTTACCCGCGATAAAAGTATGAAAAATTAAAACATCTATCCCACGGGAACCATACATTTTACCGGGATACAAAGTAGCCTATGTGCTATTCTAGATTATAATCTATGTGCCAAATTTCATCCAGATCGCTTCAGCCGTTCTGGCGTGATTGAGTAACAAACATCCATCCATCCATCTATCCATCCATCCAAACTTTCACATTTATAATATTAGTATAGATTAAACATCCATGACTCGGGTACAAACATTCGTGCTCATCACACAAAGTTTGTCTCAACCAGGATTCGGACCCGGAACCCTCGGCTCAGATAGTCGTCACTACCTTTAATCTACAATTAGGTCCTGTAACTAAAGTTACCAAGATAGAGCGAATTGTTTGTTCGATCGTTTGCATTAATATATATTTTTTTTATGCTGTAAATAATTAAAACGCTATCGGTGAACTACTATTCCGTTCCCCGCGTCTTCGTGCATGCCGCATCCATCGTCTCCTTCTTGTACATATTCATGCCAAACAAATAACAGTTCATATTTCATACGTGTATCTCGCCAAATTATGTACCTTTATCGGATATACATCGTAGTTCTTATTTATAATATTTCGTATAATGTTAGCATAGATTATTCGAAATATAATTTTATTAAACCTAAACAATTTAACTACGTAAAAAAAAATCATTTTTGAAAAGTACTTATATAAAAGCAGTCAATAGCATAAATTATAAAAAAAATCTTTCAGGAAGATTGGTCGACGCAACCGGCGACCCAAGAGCTGGGCATTTCCTCGCTCAGCGAGTAGCTTTGGCTATTCAGTGAGGAAATGCGGCCAGCATCTTGGGCACGCTTCCGCATGAACCAAATTTTTTACACTTTTTGTAAATAACAAATAGCTATTTAAACTCTTTTTAATTTATAACAGTTTTTTATAATAATGAAATTTTCTCTATATCTTTATTAGTTATAGTTATTTTCTTTGTAATTATTGTATATAATAAATATGTACCTATAATAAAAGCAGTTAATCTCCAAAACCGCCAAAAAACAAACGACATAGGTCTCGGCCCCTCCGTCGTAGGTAATTCAATAAGTCAATATAATGTGTGTTTTACTGCCGACCCCGCTAATAATAGCGGTATAATACATGTATAGACTGCGGTGGCCTATTGAATGGCGTAACATTATTTAAGATGTTGATAAACCTTTGAATAGTATATTTTTTTAGACCTAATAAAAATTAACTTGTATACCTATGTACCAAAGTATAAAACTAATTAATTAATAAATGTCATTATACTTTATTTTCTTATTTATTTATTTAATTTGTAAGTAAATAAGTATTCCTTGTGTAATATACTTAGTTAGACAAAAGGTTTAAACTATACTGGTTGAATCCGAAAGGGGTAAGCCTTCAATCCTTTTTTTAGAGCTTATTATTATTAATTATTTTAGTCCCATGAGACGGCAATCGGACACGACCGAAGAGAGAGCAGGCGCAGGATCGACGGCTTTACGTGCTCTCTGAGGTACGAGCAAGTAATAATCATGGTTGAAAATGAGATTCGCACATGAAATCCAGAAATGCCCGAGGTGGTATTAGGACCTGCGACCCTCGTTACTGAGGCGAGCGTTCTACCAACTTGACTATCACATATTGATTTCTTATATTTACGCGAATACTACACATTGAAATACAACTAATTTTACGGATTTTATCGCGTTTATATTATGTTTTTTACGTTCCCGACGTTTCGGCTGCTTTAATGCAACCATGGTCACGGGAGGACTAAAGTGGTTGATCTCCTAGTGTCATAGTTCGAAACTATGACACTAGGACGTCAGTGGTACCCTCATATTTAGTTGTTACTTGCGGTCCAATCTACGAAGAAGGTTCGTAAAATTAATTTTATTTCAATTGACTATCACAGCTTAGATACTACACTACAGGTGAGTAACAATAACTCTCGTATTCGAAATATGTAAAAATTGTAATAAATAATTTATTGCGACTGATGACATCGCGAAATGATATATTTTCAGTCCGCTTTGTGCCTCTCACTACCCATGGAACCTTTCATACGTGAAAAAATATACACAGGATGCTCTATAATATGCTCAGGACCTACTTTTAACATCCCAAATTGAAGACACTTTGCTACGACGTAGGCGTTCGTCGTAGCCGCGTAGGTTATTCGTAGCATCATACCTGGATTGACAAAGACTATGCAGACTTCTGTTTTGTTTGTTTTATAAATATCGCCAAACGAACTAACCAACTATGTGGTCCCACATTAAGCAATGCTTGTATTATGGGTTACGTAGAATGGACTGGGGGCGAACCCAGATTATTACTTATATAGATATTAAACATCCATGACTCGGGTACAAATATTCGTGGTCATCACGCCACGTTTGTCCATACCCGGGACCCTCAGTGCAAAAGGCAGGTCATTACCCACTGAGCTTATCATCTCGACGTTTTTATCCAACTGGCTATAATATATTTGGAACAAATAATTATTTACCCTTCCCTCGTATTGCTATGACTAAAATGTTATGCTCAAACTAAAGATATTACTCGAATATTCTCTACAATTTATACCTCACACTGTATAGAAACGGTGAGTAACGATATTGCTGACAAAAGCCGCTGGTATGAGCGGGACCTGTCGCCTTGGGCGCCGCCTAATATGCTAATAACGAATAACAGACAACGATAGAACGTAACGACGCACGTTTCAAGAAATCTAATCAGTAAGCTAAGTCGAAACTCCTTACGTAATCCTATCACAAGCACAAGAAAGCATGCTGCCACTGTCACTCATATTTAAAAAACTGACTTGAGCGGGACGAAAGACGCTTAGTTTACTGTAATGCTACATAAAAAAGTGCTGCCTGAACCACAGATATAAAAAGTGTCCGAAACGTAACACGTTACGCCCTATATCTTCTATTCCGCCCTCGGAAATCCGAATAACAATGCTCCCGTACATTATGCGACGGCAAATAAAAAATAATCCGCCCGACGCAACCCACCTTAGCCCCAAGCAAAGAACCCGATTTACTTCGTAGCTTTGTGTTATACACATTGCTGTTATACACGCTTTGTGCTACATATTATTACAAATCAAATCCATTCTTTAAAGTTGGCTCAACCGCCCAACACAGATAGCCGGCAATAAGAAATCAAACGTACGGACACTGTATCTGTTTTTCTTATAGTTTTGTCTCTTTCTGTTGTTATAACCTGCGGCTGATGGTCGATCTTTAATAGTCAAAAAAGCTTTGTGACATCTTGTCAATGCCTATGTTCTCTCAAGACACTCACTTAACTCACTCAACTTAACTGAAATTTAAAGAATTTAACACATTTTTACTTAAAAGACCGGTCACTTTTGAAAAGAATAACATTTTAATTTTCGAACGTTCACAGACTATTAAGTAATTATCATATTATTCAATATTTAAATACCTAAATATAAAAGGTTTAAAGACTAAAAACAAACATAAAACAGTATTGAAGTATTGGAGGTCGTAAAATTGAAAAATTCCCGAACGGCACGGATGAATGGCTTTCTATTCTATTTGAGTTTATGGGCCCCCAGTGTGGGGTGTAAAGGATAGATCCTCTTGTTTATTTTTATGGTATCAGCTATATTTATAGTTTGGTACGGTGACGTAAGTGGAAATGTGAAATAAACTCTATGATAATAATAATTTTAGGGCGCCAGCGAGACACTCCTTGCCAATGGTAATTAGATAGACGCTGATTTTAGCATGTGTCCGCCACCCTTCCAATATATTCCTATCCCATGGCCATCCAAACTTCAATCCATAGTACCGATATCCTTCCATAACCTGCAAGAGTTCCTCCGCTTGCTGAGCTATCATAGCTGCTATCATTTGCAGCAGTTGACCTCGGCAGATGACTAACGTTTCAAATTCTCAAAAATGGCCACTAAGTGTTGGATTAATGTCACCGCGTAAGCCTTCCAAAGATCTGGGTATAATCCGTGTGGAGAGAAATATAATAATAATAATCTACCTGACCGAATTTCGGCCGCTTATCTCAACAAAGACTAGCCAACTATACGCAGAATATATTATAGTGCGCATGTGTGTGCTCAAGCTCATGTGTACTCTCTTTCTCCTCACTCTCATCATCATGCGTGAGATCATGCGCAGGACCGACGGCTTGACGGGCATGTGATTTGAAAACTATCGCAAAAAATAAGCAATTCCAAGTTGCATGCCAGGGTTTGAACCTGCTATGCTCGTTTCCAAATCGAGCGCTTTACCAACATAGCTGTCTTGATAACTATCCGAAAAAATCCGGTGGATTTAGTTGTAGTGGTGGGTGTAACCACAGTAATTTGGGGAGGCCCACTATCTCCTCAGTAGACGTCATGCCCAATAATACTATCTAGCATAAACTAAATTGAATGGTGTTCACCAGTGCACCCCGGCCAACCCTTCAGAGAATACAAAGATACTGTGCCCCAAGTCTGCTAACACAATTAATTTATAATCTTCTTCTTCTTTTTTACGAAATGAGATGCGATGAAATAAAATGGATATGAATATGGCCTCACCCGCAACTTAGCGGGTATTTTGCACAATGTCTAGTAATTAATAGCAATTAAACTTTCAATAAATACACATTATAAATAAAATAAGAACAGCAACCGCATAGTAACTGTCACTTTTGACAGATATCTCATACAATATCTGTCAAAAGTGACGGTTACTATGCGGTTGCTGTTCGATTGTGAATCCATTGTGTTAGCAGACTTGGGGCCCTGGTATGCATTATATTAAATAAAATGACGTCACGAATACAGATTATAAGCCAACAAAACTGTTCATAAGTAATATAGCCTGAAAACAGTCACGGTGAGCGAGCGTGGCTGTAGGTAATATTTCAGTGTCCGAACCCAGCCTTCAGTTCAGCCCGCGTTTAAATGAAAACTAATTTTAATATTAATGCCTGCGCTTTCGCGAGCAACGTTCATTGTGAATGATAGGTCGCGTCTGGGTGAATTTTTAAAAGACTTTGCGCTTAATAATTTTATATTATTTTCATAACCTGGTTAAGTGCGAGTCAGAGTCTTGCATTGAGGGTTCCGAACATATAGGCTTAATATGAAACACACGCATTTCAGTACTAAAATATATCATTCACAAATTATTATATTATCAAATGTATGTTTCTTTATTTATGAATTATGTACATCCTGAGAAAAATGCTTGTGGTGACTGGTGGTCTATTTAATATATATATATATATATATATATATATATATATATATATATATATATATATTATGTTGTCACATTACAAAATATAGTGTGTATTTACAGAATTACCCCCAAAATTATAAATGTTCCATAATTTTATCAAACGTCAAATTTGCGCCAATAAAAAATATTGTGCGCAGTACTATATGACGTTTGATGTAGTTATCGAACGTCAATAAATACGGTGGTATTTTTTATGTTGAAATTTCCTTAGTATGAAAATGCATAAATTATAGTTACACTAGCTGCGCACGGCGGTGTTACCCGCGATAAAAGTATGAAAAATTAAAACATCTATCCCACGGGAACCATACATTTTACCGGGATAAAAAGTAGCCTATGTGCAATTCCAGACTATAATCTATCTCTGTGCCAAATTTCATCCAGATCCGTCCAGCCGTTCGGGCGTGAAAGAGTAACAAACATCCATCCATCTATCCATCCATCCATCCATCCATCCAAACTTTCACATTTATAATATTAGTATAGATACATGTTAATTTTTGTGATAAACACAGGTAGAAAACAATAGGTGCTCAGTTTCGACCCGTGAGTACGGAACCCTAAAATATTTCTTCATGGATATATGAATAAAAAGACGGAATGTTTAAAATAACTTTATTAGCTTACATACCGCACAGCATGCATCTAACAAATAACAAAATTGTTCTACTTATAATACCTTTGATTCGTACCAATTCATTGTTTTACATTGCTACAAATAAATCTACGCAAAAATAAATTGAAAATATAAAATCACCTGTACACTAGCGCCATATATTATCAAAACTATAGACATCGTTTACAAATAGCACTCGACAGATGGCGTTATTTAAATTTATAGAAATCCTACATCACGGTTACGGATTATAAATAACTTTTACACCAACTGTATAGAACTTTCGAATGGTATTACGAAGTACTTTGCAGACAAAAAGTCCTTTGTAATATCAATATGTTTTTGTTTTTTTTTTTTTAATTTGGGTGTTTATATAAAAATTATCAAGCTCAACCTTTTTTAAATCAATTGATGCTGATTAGTACTCAAATAGCGTTTTAAAACTTTTGTGTAGTTCTATATTTGTCTATATTCTGCCTTCCTTGCGGTCATGAAAAAGTTGGGGAGTAAACACTAAACCTAGTTTAGTTTAAACCGAGTTTAGTAAGCACCTAAACCTATAAATTGGCACCATAATCACATATTTTACATAATATAACCAATTTTACACAACAATCACATAACTATTACATGAACTATAAACATTTACCACAATTGTAAGATACCCGAGTAGAGCTCGCTCCATTGCGCGTTGAGCGACCTTGAATTTCCTTATGAGGCCCATTGCAAATGGCCACGTCTCAGAGCCCGAATTAATTCCCCCATCTCCATTCTATCGTCGGTCGACAAGACGCACGGACAATTGTCATCCGTACACTGTGGACATTCCTTCGGTTCGTACTAAGCGTTTTGCTTCTACTTTCATCGTGCGAACTGCCAAGGAATGGAACACAATAATGGAATATTACCAATAATGGTAATACCAAACTACCATTGTGTATCAAGATCCTACCAAGAAGATACAACATAAGAATAAATGTCTACTTAAAAAATAAATAAGTCGAAGACCCGAACACAAATATTACATTAAGTAACAATTATGATTTTACATATCGGACTTAAGATTATAACGAAACACGAATAACTACGTCATAATTCTATAGTAAAGGTTGGGTCAGACCAGCCTTTCCCAAAGTGGGTGATAATGCCCCCTTGTGGGCGCTGCAGGCCTAAGAGGGGCGGTAAGAGACCCAGACAAAAATGGTGTAGAGGCTTACTATAATTAATTTAAATTGATGCTATAGTGGTTTTTAAGTAGGTGAAAAAATGGGGACGCTAAAAAATAATTAATTCTCAAAGTGGGCACTAGACAAAATAAGTTTGGAAACCCCTGGGTCAGACGAACACACTAACTATACAGTCCCACACTAAGCAACGCTTGTATTAGGGGTGCCGTACAATGGACTGAGAGCGAACCCAGTATAAATTACTTATATATTTATTAAACATGCATGACTTGGGTACAAACATTCGTGCTCATCGCGCAAAGTTTTTTCCCTACCAGGATTCGAACCCGGGACCCTCGGCACAGAAAGCAGGGTCACTACCAACTGCGCTAAACAAGCCGTCAATTCACAATGAATGACTTTACAGATTTTTTTATGTCATTGTAAATAGTCGAAAACATTATATAAATTTAGTTACTTACAATAAGTTAAGTTACTATTTAAAACCCAGACTTAGAATTCTGATTATAAAAATTGTTAGAACTAGGCGATACTTGGCGGAAATCCATTGTTAAACAAATGGGGGAATGGGGGGACCCACCACTGACCCTCTGCTTGTCAACTTTTCCAATTAGAAACCAAGCAAGTTAATCGATAGTTAAAGAAGCCGAAAAACCCATATTCCTCTAAGACAGCCTTTCCCAAAGCGGGCGATAACGCCCCCTTGTGGGCGCTGCAGGCCTAAAGGGGGGCGGTAAGAGACTCAGAAAGAAAATGGTGGCGTTGTGTAGAGGCTTACAATAATTGATTTAATTTGAAGTTATAGTGGTTTTTAAGTAGGTGAAAATGTGGGGGCGCTAACAAATCATTCATTCTCAAAGTGGGCAGTAGACAAAATAAGTTTGGGAACCCCTGCTCTAAGATGTCAGTCGAGAAACCGTCTGTCACGAGTGTCAGGTTAATTAATATGCAACTATCCGCGAAACGAAGCGAATCTAAAAAAATATTCGCGACGAGTTTCGCGTCTAAACGAGACATCCTCAGAACGGCTGTGCTATGAATGAGCGAATGAGGGTCTAATTATAATCCAAATCAGAATCAACGTGCGGCCTAGGGTTGTTCACCACAGCTTCAATATTAACGGATTGCGCGGGCGCAGGATTCACTATCCTATTTCCATTCATCCTAGAAAGATCTAGAACAGGCAACCTTAGTACATAGTCGTTATCCCACGACCTATTTCTCGCGTCCGACCATTGGAGAACTCGAAAATCAGAATTATGACTTGACGTCGTCGCAATAGGGTTCAATCTCGGAATTCTCTGCGCCAACGTCCTTAGTCTAGAATTCTCTGGCCTATCTCTCGTTTCAGGTACGAGGTTGGGTGCGTCTGGCCGTCTGACCGCTTCGGGTCTCTGGGTCTGACCAGACGCGAACATATGTTGGTACCTGGCGATCTCACATTGCATTAGCGGTCTCGCATCTCTTCCTATTCTTTGAACGGTGATCTGCCGTTGGTTCTGCTGGTTCGGTGATGTGATCGATGATGAGTCGACAGCCGTGTGGGTGGGGTGAATGATGATGCTGTTGTTTTGTACACGGGTCGGTGATGGGAAGTTGAGAGCGAGGAAGTCTGGGAGTGGAACACAGAATACTCCAAGTTCCTCCTGAAATAAAGAGAAGAACGTTGGACCTTAGCTTTTATATACTATAGATAATTTATAGAACGCAGAGGTTGAGTTTTATTTAACTTGGTCCGGAGTACATAGTTTTTGTGGGTATTATCCCATATACAAAACAAGTGATAGCCAAGTTGGTAGAACGCTTGCCTCGGTAACGCGGATCGCAGGTTCAAAACCCGGCTCACACCTCTGGGATTTCTGGATTTCATGTGCGAATCTCATTTTCAACCACAATTATAACTTGCTAAATAAACAGTGAACGAAAACATGGTGAGGAAACCTGTATGTCTGAGAGAACCCCTCGAAAGATATGATATGATAGATGTGAAGTCCACCAACCCGCATTGGGCTAGTGTGGTAGACGCCTAATCCCCCTCGCATCGAGGGGAGGCCCGTGCCCAGCAGTGGGACATGAAAAAGGGCTGGTATTATTATTATGTCTCTCTCCACACGGGCTATACCCGGATTTTGGAAGTCTTGCGCGGGAACATAGGTCCGACATGTAGAGGCCCTTTTTGAGAATTTTAATGTTATGTTAGCCACCTGCTGGGGTCAACTGCTGAAAATTATAGCATAAACAGCGAATTGACCTCAGCAGGCGGAGGAACTATTGCAGGAATATGGAAAGATAATTATTAATATTATTATATACTTATATGTTTTTACAAGTAAACTTACATTAGCATTGGGTGTCCTCTCGCCATTATTCTCAGGAATAGCCATAAATGGTTTCCTATCAATCTCAGTCGACGATTGATTGTTGTTCAGCGATTTCTCTTTACTCTCCTCGTCCAGGGGCACATCGGGTACTACTTGCAAGTCTTCAGGTGGGTTCGGGATGGTAATATAGCTCGCTATTATACTTGAAAGCTGATCTAGTACCTGTGAAACGAAATTTTGGATAGTGACATCTGTTGGTCGGTTTGTAAAGCTTGTGTTCTGGGCCCCAAGTCTGCTAACACAATCGAGTCATAATAGAACAGCAACTATGTGAAATGTGTGTAAAAGTGACAGTTAATATGTGGTATAGTAACTGTCACTTTTGACAGATATTGTATGGGATATCTGTCAAAAGTGACAGTTACTATGCGGTTGCTGTACGATCATGAATCGATTGTGTTAGCAGACTTGGAGCCCTGAATCGCGGTAGTGAAGTTTTCATGAAAAGTTACTTTTAACCAAATTTTTTAATCCATAGCTACGAGGGAGTTTAGATGTGGACAATTGAACGTATTGCGGAGTCTATACTTTTTTAATACTGTGTTTTAATACGAAACATATATAAGATTATTTAAAAAAAAAAAACTTCTTACCTCATCTGCAACTAGTCTATGTTTGGGATCTTTAACTAACAGCCTTTGTATTAGAAACACAGTGCTATCCGATACTTGGACCGAGTTGCCGTCACTGAAAAAATATTAAAATAGATAAATAACTCTGAAATTTAATTAATTAATTAATTGAAATAAAACTAATTTTAAGAATTTTATCGCGGTTTATTTTTGATTTTACGTTCCCGACGTTTCGGCTGCTTTACAGCAACCATGGTCACGGGAGGACTGAGGTGGTTGACGTCCTAGTGTCATAGTTTGACGTTAAAATTAGTTTTAGTTCAATGTGTAGTATTCGCGTAAATATAAGTAATTAATTAATTTTGGTCGACCTGACCAATATCACTTGACAGAGCCTAAAGCCCTGAATCCTCGTATTATCCCGACTTAAATTTGCTGAAAACATTCAGATGTGGACTATTTTTGAATTTGTATACTTGTTTGTTATATTTCAATGAAAATTACTGAATTTTAAAGATATTCACAATCAAAGTGTAATTAAAAGAGAGTGTGATCATGCTTTTTCTCTGTCCCACTCACGCCGACTTATATCGATGACGTCACAACTTTGCAAAGTTGTATTATTTTAGTTTTTATCACATCGCAACCTTTTAATCTATACTAATATTATAAATGTGAAAGTTTGGATGGATGGATGGATGTTTGTTACTCAATCACGCCAGAGCGGCTGAACGGATCTTGATGACATTTGGCACAGAGATAGATTATAGTTTGGAATAGCACATAGGCTACTTTTTATCCCGGTAAAATGTATGGTTCCCGTGGGATAGATTTGTTTGAATTTTTCATAGCGCAAGGGATCGACATGATCTTTTGCGCGGGTAACACCGCAGGGCGTAGCTAGTACCTTTATATATGTACTTTTAAGAGATAACTACACCAATAATGATTGTAAAACATGTAATTTTAAATCACTCACGGTGGTATATTATAGTTAGCCGCTTGTATTCTGCTGAACAACTGGGCCAGACTTGTATCGCAGAAGGGGAATTGTCCGTAGAGCATGGTGTATAGCACTACTCCCAATGCCCACATGTCTGATGGCTTCCCGAGGTAGGGCTTACACAAGAGCACATCAGGGGAGATGTAGGCTGGTGAACCTGGAATTAATATAATTATTTATCCAGTTTGGAAAACATGTATAATTCCAACATTAAGATTTATTAAGGGAGCGTTCAAGTATTACGTAACGAATTTGGGGGGGGGGGGTCTTCTGAAACGTTACGATGCGTTACAGGGGCGGGAGGGGGGGGTTTGAACTACGCGTTACGTAACATTGATTTAACCCTTCAGAACGGTCGCGAAGAGATTTTCGGTTTTTTAATAGGGGCGAGGGGGGGGGGGGGGTAAAGAAGAAACGTTGCGGCGCGTTACATGGGGGGAGGGGGGGTCAAACTTCTCCAAAATTGCGTTGCTTGAGCGCTTCCTAATGATCTAGTAGGCTCGATTGGTAGTGAGTGACCCTGCTTTGTATACTGAGGGGTCTGGCTTGGAATCCCATTAGGAACACACTTATTATGCTGACCATAAATATTTGTACCTCTTAGATTCTTTGCAGGTAGTCACAGAGAAAGGTTATACATATTCGTTTGTTTTTGTGTAAAATGTGTTTTTTTTTCAATAATCATAATGTCTAATTTTGGTGGAATTGTGTTCATAGACATGACCCAATGTAGGAAAATAAAACCAAATGGTGAAACAAGACTTCTCAAGGACTCCGGTAATTTGTCAGTTTCCTGATAGGGTTATGGGACTTTATTAGGCATAGCATAGACTCTCCCAATTTGTATTGTTATAAATTATTTATTACTTGGCAAAATACTTACCGTCGGGTGGGTGAAGCCATTTAAAAAGTATGGATGATAACATCATTTATTTCTTTGATAAAAAAGTACCTCTTTGGTCCTTCAATAGATCTCTATCGCTGCCCAGATGGGTTCCAAGACAGAAGTTGGTGATGACAACCCGGCCGGTCCTCTGGTTCAACACTATGTTGCCTAGCTTCAAATCTCGATGCACAATGTTCCTCTGGAATGTTAGAAATACCTGTTTAGAGACATAATAAACAAAATCTAGACTTTTTGGTGAGAAGTTGAACCATGAAGTTGTCAAAAAATGTATTTATTTTATAAATAATTTGTAATATTAGTGGTACATATATCAATTATCAGTGTATTTAAAAACATGTACAAGTGATGAAAATAATGTAACTTGTCAAGTTCTCCCAATATACCCATTATATTTACTAAAGTATCCACAGCTTTACTGATTGGGGTAGGGAATCTATTTCATCATCATTATTGTCATCGAAAATATCATTATCATATAGGAAATACTCGACACTGGCAAAAATTTCACTATTTTGTAGCCGATTGCCAACTTAAAAAAAAAGAAGAAGAAATTAAATCTATAAATTATATTTTTGAGTATTAATTATATATTGGCACTATAAGTTTTAGACATCAGTATTTTTTTTTAATGACTGGCAATATAATATATTGCCAGTGCCAGTTTAAATGACTGGCAATATAATATATTGCCAGTCATTTAAAAAATATACTAAGCTATACATATTATGTATAGCTATACAGAATGATACTGGGTTAGAAACAGCACTTGAAATATTGTACCTACCTATGTAATATATACGTTTTACACAATATAGATAGATAAATATATTATTTGACAATAAATTCCAGTCTATGACTCACCTTATGTAAATTCGCGACCACTCTAACGATATCGTAAAATATAAGTATCGCCTCTTTCTCCGGAACCTTTTTCACCTTCGTGACGTACTGCTGAAGGTTCACCAGCTCGGATCCTTTCTCGCTGAACTGATGAGAGGCGACGCAGTCAAGAACCAGGAACAGTCGCTGGCGAACGCGCCCCGTGTATATGAAACCATTCCCGTTAGGGTTTGGTATTTCCTCCAGTGCATGATCCTGTAATGGAGTGTATATTTTTGGTTTTATTGTTGTTATTTTATACCAGCTGTCCCGGCGCTCTTCGCACCGCCTCAGAATCAAATATATGACAAAATGAATTATCTTTATTTTACCAGGATAAAACATAGCCTATGTGCTATTCCAGACTATAATCTATCTTAGTGCCAACTTTTATCCAGATCCATTCAGCCGTTCTGGGGTGATTGAGTAACAAACATCCATCCAAACTTTCACATTCATAATATTAGTGGAATTTCGGTTTTTTTGTTGTTTTTAATTCAGTCACTGGAACCACAGATTAGACTATATGTTTTTTATCGGAAATAAATGATGAAGTACCCAAGGGAAACTAAAGAGTTACTATTTTTAATTTTAACCAAATCAATTGCACAATAAAAACCTTAAACAGCCCATGGTGGTGTATAACACCCTCCTGGTCTTTCAACAGCGACAGCAATGAGTACTCTGTGTGTAGCAGCATCTTGCCCTGTCTGTCATCCTGTGTCTCCAGCTGACCGTCAGTCCTTAACGTCAGGATTTTAACCTGCCAAAATATGTTATTAAGTATCAATAAATAATGGTAGATGTGTTGACAAAGAACATGTTGTAGCTAGCTTTAATGATAGTAATAATATAGCTATATGACTGGACCAACGGTTCAAAACTAAGCTAAGCCTGTATTAAGGGTACTATATAATAGACTGGAGGCAAACCCAGTATATAATAATTATACAGATACATTTGTGTGCATCACATAATATTTGTCTGTGGAAGATTTGAACCCGGACCCTGAGCACAGAATACACTGTCACCACTGAGTTTATACGGTTCTCTGTGAGTAATAAATCAGGATGGACCGATTAATAATAAAAATAAATAGAAAGAACACTGCATTTATTTTTTACGTCAATTTGTTGAAGCTCCACAGTATATACATCGGACAAGTTATAAAATAAGAAAATTAATCATTTTAATGTTGCATCATGATTTAACATGAGCATGTTTATTTATATAATAATATGCAATGACAATAATATTGTTCAAACTGAACCATTTAATATAATAACTGTGTAATGTTGTATAATTCTCATTATGTATTTTTTGTGAAAATTTAATAAGGTTATACTGATCATAAAGACTGAAATACACCTGCCAGTGAAAAGTAGGTTGCATGCTGTTACCTGGCATTTCATGTTTATACAAGACACATACCAGCTGAACAAAGATATGATTTCCTCATCTAGATACTAGTAATTTGTGCAGGAGAAAACATATGCATCTATCACACAGGGGCTTGCATGTTTAAACTTACTTCCCAATGTCTAATTACAAGTAGGTATTTCATCTTTTCGTTCGTGTGTATTGCGGCTTAAAATAAAAAATAAAAAATTGTACCTGGTAGAATTCATCAGTCTGTTCCTTCCTTGCTAAACATTGTACTATACTTTTCACAGGACTGGGCCCCAGTTTAGGGCCCAGAAGATACGGACCAGCTTTCCTAACGAGCTTTTCAGGCACTGGACTCCCAGGGTCAGGCACATCACTTCTATTGTACGTAATACGAGTTCTTTTAGAAGGACTGGGCCCAAACTTTCTAGAATTCTTCAGTACACTACTAGAGCTCGTGCTTGCGTAAACTGACATCCTACCGATCTTCGGACTTGGCTGAAGTAGCAAAGGTCGTGTCCTTTTTCCATGATTTGTACTGGTTTCTGGTCTGTCTTGGTCCATAACGATGATAGTTTAAACTTTCAACTATTTATCAATTATTAAGGTATTTTGTAGTATTATCAATTTAAATTTGTTTAACGTTTTACAAAACCTTTTGCAATGTACTGACTGATAAACGTGATAAATAGAGATTCGTAGATCTCTTTATTTACCTATTTGAAGTATTTGATCGAAATGGAAATTGGAAATGCCTGATATTTCGTTCGTAAACAAAAAAAAACTTTCAATCAGTTGCAGTACATAACAAAATGTACACAAAATAAATAAAACCTTTGATGAACCTTTGTGTCCTTGAGAAAATAATTTGTATAATTATGAATACGGAATACGATTGATCATATATGTTATTTGATATTGGTTTTCGGTTTTTTGATGTAAGAAATGGTTTGACTGTCTTTCCGAAAGTGTAGTTATCTTGTTGGGGTCTTGGCATATTGATTTTTTCTGAACGAATAGAATTCAGACCATTAGACAAAGGAACAATGGAGATCTTGATGCTTGATTGCGCGTTCAAATAGGTCATAAATCTCATCTTGTTATAGTTTATTTAATTAAATTCAGTAATTTTACGTTTAATTTTCTAAAGATTTTCATTTCATAAAGAAAAAGTAAGATTTCGCTGCTTAGACAGAAAAAGAAGAACCATTGTCTATTCTCAATCTACGATCTCCCTCGGTTTACGACGCTCTCCCTCCCTCCCGTGATTTTCATTTTGACACTTGACATTTTTGAAATTGACAGATTTTATAACCATGTTTGTCACGATAATTTCTCGATAGTATTCTATGCGTTCATTTCCGATTTAATTGTGCAATATTATTATCTGAAACAAATAATTACTGTATATAAATAACAATCACGTCAGCATGTGGAAGGGTCTAAGATTGACACATTCACAATTATCGAAACTACATTTCAATGGCCACAAACTGCAGCCCGTCGGGGTTCCAGCCTTAGATTCTGTGTTGAAGCAATGGTTCGAGTTCTGCAAGAAACCCCCGAAGGGCTTCGAGAAGTATTTCCAGCCGAGCACTAGCCAGAAACAGGCAAAAAATCCGGAAAAAGATGATTCCCCTGCACCATCTAAAACTTCGCCGTCGCCGTCTAAACCCAGCTCATCGCAGGATAAATGGAACATGAACATGTTCTCCGGACCTCCTTCGAGCGGCAGTGGAGGTGGCCGCGGTGGCTACGAAGGCCAGGATAGAGAAAAATGGATGATGTTCGGTGCAATGGGTGTCGTAACATTACTAGCGTCTATCGCGTATTTTGAGCTTCGATACAGAGAAATTAGCTGGCGAGACTTCGTCAATCTATACTTGAGTAAGGGCGTCGTCGAAAAGTTGGAAGTCATCAATAAAAAGTGGGTTAGAGTGAGGTTGCAACCAGGCTCAGCTCTAGAAGGCAAAGTCATCTGGTTTGCTATCGGAAGTGTTGACTCCTTCGAAAGGAACTTAGAAAATGCGCAATTAGAAATGAGTATTGATCCACCACATTTCCTGCCAGTTATTTATAAAACAGAGGTTGAAGCATCTAGTTTGACTGGCATGCTGCCTACACTACTAATAATAGGATTTTTAATTTACATGATGCGGAGATCTGCAGACATGATGGGCCGAGGAGGCCGAAGGGGAGGTGGCCTGTTTGGTGGTGTTATGGAATCAACGGCCAAACTCATAAATCCCACTGACATTGGGGTGAAATTTCAAGACGTAGCTGGCTGTGAAGAGGCTAAAATTGAGATTATGGAGTTTGTTAACTTCTTGAAGAACCCTCAACAGTATATTGATTTAGGAGCGAAAATCCCTAAAGGAGCCCTTCTCACCGGCCCTCCTGGTACTGGCAAGACATTACTGGCAAAAGCAACTGCTGGTGAAGCCAATGTACCATTCATTACTGTCTCAGGTTCTGAGTTCTTGGAGATGTTTGTTGGTGTTGGCCCTTCTAGAGTCCGTGATATGTTCTCAATGGCACGTAAACATGCCCCATGTATTCTTTTTATTGATGAAATTGATGCAGTTGGTAGGAAGCGAGGTGGACGCAGCTTTGGAGGACATTCAGAACAGGAAAACACATTGAATCAGCTCCTAGTAGAAATGGATGGTTTTAACACAACAACAAATGTTGTTGTTTTAGCTGCAACTAACCGAGTTGATATCCTGGATAAAGCACTGCTCAGACCTGGTAGATTCGACAGGCAGATATTTGTGCCTGCACCTGATATTAAGGGGAGAGCATCCATATTCAAGGTCCACTTGGCAGCGCTGAAGACAACACTGAATAAAGAGAATTTGGCGCGCAAGATGGCTGCACTTACACCAGGTATTATTTTAATTCATTTTATTTTTGACTACTGCAAAATCAATTTTTAAAATGAACATAATATGATTGGCTACTTTTGACCTAATTGCACCAGTTTCAATTAGTCAATTTTAAGCTTCTTCAAATCATGTAAGCTTTAAAATTATGCTTCTTTATGAGATTCAGATTATCTTAAAAACTTAATTTGGGAACTGTTTCTTGATTTTCTGATAAACCCTTTTAATATTTGGCATATATTTGACCATTACAAATACTGTCAAATAAAAAATACCCTAAATCAAACGAAAACGTAAATAAAAAAAAATAAAAAAATCATATAATTGTTCCTAGATAGCCAATACTTTCAAACTAGACATTTATGCTCTTAGTACTTAGTTAATTCGTAAAATAACAGATGGCGCATTTAGCTACTATCATACATAACAATTACGACCGGAATTCTCAGAGGTAGGCAGAGACACACCAAACAGTTTGGCACCACAGTCCTCTCCTACACAATCAGAAATATCGGAAAACTCGTAACTAAGCTGACCCTGACGACGTAAGAAACAAATCCAAGTATAACGTAAAATGGATTTGAGCGTAAAAATTATGACCCATAATCACACATTGGAGCAAACAAAGTAAAATCTTTTCTTCGACCTTGTAAGCATAATACCTACCTAGAATATGGTTTAAGATAACACCAGCCGTTGCAACGGTTACAGCTCATGTTACAGATTGCTATTCAGCAAATTCCTTAGCCATACAAGTGTTCCTGAGACAATGTTCGGTCTATACATTTGTGGTACTTACCAAATAAAACGGTGCAATAAGCTATGTAGACCTTTGAATCTATACTCATCCCACTAATATTATAAATGTGAAAGTTTGGATGGATGGATGGATGTTAGTTACTCAATCACGCCAGAACGGCTCAACGGATCTGGATGAAATTTGGCAAAGAGATAGAGTATAGTCTGGAATAGCACATAGGCTACTTTTTATCCCGGTAAAATGTATGGTTCCCGTGGAACACCGCCGGGCGCAGCTAGTTATTAATATTTTAGAATTAGTGTATGTGCGCTTGTTTGTTTGAGTATCACGAGAAAACTACTGGACTGAATTCAACAGATGTTTTTTTTACTATTGGATTTACTAGTCGGGCTTAAAAGATGGAGTACTTATCGTCGAACGGAGAGTCAATGGATGCGCGGATAAGTATTCTAATAATATAACTGTAAATTAATCATAAATGCAGGCCTCATGTATCAACCCATATTGAGCAATATCGTCTTTAAGTAGTCACAATCCAAACCGTGTTTTAGTCATAACTTTATTTACATGTGTAATATCTTGTAATTCAAGGTTGAGTGTAACACGACTAACAGACGCACTTAACATCACGCCCAACCATATAATGTCTGAGGAGTTGTTCAGGGATAATTCGAAAGTGATGGACAGACTTGGAACCTCTGGTACCTTTTACCGAAGATTTAATAATATTTAACACACCACTCGGCCATCCATTACCATTAATCCATCAACCGAAAGACACGAGAAGCATGAAGGTCCTTGATGTGTTGAGGTCATTGGGAAAGGAGGCCTCCCCTAATAATTTCCGCACATCACGGTCCTCCGCCACTCGCAGCCATCGGCTGTGACGCGTAAGATATCAACGGTCCACCTTGTGAGGAGGGCGACTATACACTACTGATATTCGCCGTTTGAAGGGACTAATAAATTTGTATATGCCTAAATTACATACAGCAACAGAATCTTATAAGTGATTGATGTTAAGCCCATTCTAGCAAACATGCTGTTCTTATTAGGTGACGCTACATCCACTTGTAGACTGGAATATTCTTGGTTACCTACCTGCTCAAATAAATATTTTCAAATTTCAGGATTCACCGGCGCAGACATCGCTAACGTGTGCAACGAAGCCGCTCTTATTGCCGCTCGAGAACTAGCCACGGGCATCAGCATGAAGAACTTCGAGCAGGCCATCGAGCGAGTGGTCGCCGGCATGGAGAAGAAATCCAACGTCCTCCAACCAGATGAAAGGAAGATCGTCGCTTACCACGAAGCTGGTCACGCTGTCGCGGGATGGTTCCTACAACACGCCGACCCGCTCCTCAAAGTGTCCATCATCCCCAGGGGAAAGGGTCTCGGTTATGCCCAGTATTTGCCTAAAGAACAATACTTGTACAGCAAAGAACAACTGTTTGACAGAATGTGCATGACTTTGGGTGGCAGAGTTAGTGAGGAAATATTCTTCGGCAGAATCACCACCGGGGCACAGGACGACTTGAAGAAGATCACGCAGAGCGCATACGCCCAAATAGTCCATTACGGTATGAATGCCAAAGTCGGCAATGTGTCTTTCGAAATGCCACAGCCAGGCGAAATGGTGATAGACAAACCGTACTCCGAGAAAACTGCCGAGCTAATCGATTCCGAAGTCAGATTTCTGATCAACACCGCGCATCAGAGCACAACTGAGCTGTTAACAAAACATAAGGAGAACATCGAGAAAGTGGCTGAGAGGCTGTTGAAACAAGAGATTCTAAGTAGGGACGATATGATTGAGCTGTTAGGTGCTCGGCCGTTCCCAGAAAAGAGTACTTACGAGCAATTTGTTGAAGGTACAGGTTCTTTGGACGAGGACACCTCATTGCCAGAGGGGCTCAAAGATTGGAACAAAGAGAAACAGCCCGCAGTACCGCCGCCAGAAAGTTTACCAAAAGATTCAACCGCCACTAAAAATTAAGCCTTTATCGTGTAGATTGAGTTTATAAGTCATTTAACGTGGAATATTTGAATTATGTACCTTTAAGATAAAAGGGTTTTTTTGTTAACATGTTGTTTATGTTTGTAACATGACTTAGATTTGTTTGTAGTCGGAGAGTCAATTGAATAACTGGAATGGGTTTTCAGCATTTAACAGTGCAGTTAATAGGCGTGCGAACAAGACGTTAGTCGCTTCCATCATCAGTTAGTGCCATGATGAAAATCAATACGCCGTTAGCATTTATGTGTATAGCTGCTTCACAATCGCTTGTTTTGTAAAATAAACAAATTCTAGTATTCAATGCATCTTTTTATTTCATAAAAATTTGTTCTGAAAAATCTGCACCACGGCCGACTAGTCTGGTTGGTGTTTTTCCAATCCATTACAAGTTTTACTTAGTTCGAGTATTTTATGGAAACAAGGTAATATTGGTGGATTTAGGATTTAAATAACGTACCACATTTCAAGTACCAATATATTTAATTGGCCACTGGCTGAAATTAAAAAATTACATTGCCTCCCCTCCAAGTAAGTCAAATGCAGTAAGGCAAGTACTATCGCGCGATTTGATCACACTATCCTTGTCTGTATGGAATAAATACAGTACGTGAAAAAGCTCGCGCGCTAGTGCTAGCCTTGTACATAAATTGAAGGAACAACTTCAACAAAAAAAAAACAGGGTTATATTAAAATTATAATATGAAAATATTCAAATATGAGCTGAAAATACATCCAGCCTTATTTCTGTTTATTTAAATATTCACTACATTTACTTTATACATCACCAATTTCTTAAGTAAATTCAGTTTTTGTACAATATAAAAAGAATCTTATAATATTATCATCTATGTTTACACGCGAGTAGTGTATAACACGCCAACGCATCTTGATCTAACCGAGCGAACGAGAAAATAAGAGAAATCGTAACAAAACTTTTAAAATTATGGTAATTATTACAAGTAACTACACTATATTTATGTTCAACATTTTATGTCAATATTCATTATTATCTATACTTAATTGAAGCCTATGATATAACATTATAAATGATGAAAACATTATTTTTTCTTCATGATATCATTCAACAATTAATCCATTAACAACTTGCATCCATTTACTCGTATCTATCGAACGGAAAATTATCACTAATCTCTGTAACAACGAAAGGTCCAATCAATGACAGTCTCTGATTTTTTCCCCTTTAGGTTTTCGCCCCCTTTTTTTGCCGGACGTGACGCCCGCGAGCGCCATCGCGGCTCTTTTCGCGAGACACGACTTGCAGAACCAGTCCTCGGTGGCGCCGGGTTCTTCGGTGATGCCGACGCATATCCAGTGGTACCAGCCATCGCAGCCGTCACAACCGATCATGGGCGACCCGTTGTCCGGCTGGCCGCAAGCCGGACAAACCCAAATCTTATTCCCGTGTTCGTCCACGTAATAAGGCGTGGGAAGAGGTCCCGTCGGCTTCTCGACGGGCGCGGAAGGCGGCGGCGGCGCTGGAGCCTGAGCCGGCTCTTCCGAGATCGACGCGACGTCGTCGTCGAAATGTTCGACATGCCCCTTCTTGGACACCGGTTTGAACATTATCCTTTTATATTTTGAACTTGACGAGGGCGTGTTCTTGCGAGGCGGCGAGCTGCCGGACGGCGGCGGCGACGACTGTCCCTCGCCGTCGGCGATGTGATTCTGTCTCGAATGCTTCGCCTGTTTCGGCGGTCTCGTCACCAGCGCTGATATTTGAGCTAGCTCCGGAGACCGGCTGTGTTCTCTGGAAACCGGCTCGTCTTTCATCGGCGAGCCTTCGTCCTCCTCCTTCTTGATTACAGGTTTAATATTCAACTTAAATATGTCTGGCGAGCTCGGCGGCATCGGCGAATTCGAGTTGGACGAGCCCAATTTCAACGTGAGCTTCGGCACTAATCCATCTACCGATTTCTCTTTCTTTTTGTCCTTCTTCTCTTTCTTTATCTTGTCCTTCAACTCCTGCTTCTCCTCTTTGTCTCGTTTTTTATCGGACTTGTCTTTATTTTTGTCCTTTTTATCTTTTTTCTTCTTTATTTTAATTCCGTCCTTATCTTTCTCCTTCTTTTCTTTTTTGTGTGATTTGTCCTTTTTCTTTTCCGCGTTTTCTACATCTTTTTCTGGAGAAATTTCGGGTGTTGGTGGTTTAATAGGTTTCAGTTCGGGTTCAGGCTCCGACGGGGCAACCGGTTCCGGTTCTGGAGTCGGTACACGAGGAATCACCGCCGGCTGTCTGGGCGGCGGCTCCTGTCTCACTGGCTCCGCTTTAGGAGGATTCAATTCAATAGTTATATCTGGCGTCACAGGCGGCATTTTGAATATACTGGATTTATGATCTTTATGCGACTTGGACTTATGCTTCTGCAAAATATTTGGAATGGTCTGAGATTTGTGCTTATCATGCCTATCCTTATCGCGGCCCGTTATTGGCGACTTGTGCATGCCTCTATCGTCGTCGTTGTCGACTGGTATCACTTCTAAACTAGGACGACGAAGCATGGGGTGTATTTTCATTGATGACGATCTAGATGTGTTAGGGAAAGCACCCATGGGCATGAGAGGATTATTACGTAGGGCGTTCATGCCACCGGGCAAGAAACTAGTGCCTGGTATCAGACCCGGGCCGCCACCTAGTGCGAATGGATTCGTGAGTAAATTAGAAGCCGGCAATCCTCTTAACGCAGGATTATTAGCCAAGCCAGCCAAGAAATCACTACTGGGTATCAAGCCCGGAGTAGGTATCAGACCAGGGCCAGGCATGAGGCCTCTCCCAGATGTCATAGGGGGGAAGAACGGGAAACCAGGTGGCATTTGTGGCAATTTCGATTCGTTCTTCGCCCTACTTGATTTCGATTGTTTAACACCACTCATTTTCATACTTTGTTTTTCTGCTTGGGCTATTTCGAATGCTATCTGCTGTTGCTTCTTCAATAATTTTGCCTCCATTTTAGCGGCTTTATCTTTCTTGTCCTTATGTTTCTTTTCTTTTTTAATTTTTGGACTGACACTAGCTACATCTTTGGGATAGGGTACTTGCAAGGATTTGTTAATTGATATACTTGGACGATGTTCCGTTTGCGGGGGCTTGGAGACCACCGGACTAATGTCTACTTCATCATCAATGTTTATCACTTCATCAGTCCTCAGGTCCATCACTTTGGACAAATCTACAGCACTATCATCATTATTGTTCACAACTGGTTCCTCAACTTTTACTCTAACATTATCATGGGATCTACTTTCATTTGCATTATTATGTGCAGAATTTTGTAACCTTGAGATCAATGAATCAGACTGTAATTTTTCATGGACAACCTCTGGAGTGTTTCTATCTTCTTTAGATTTGTTCGATATTCTTTTAAATATATTAACTTTTGATCTATCTGGTTGAGAAGCCAATTTCTCCTCCTCATCAATAACCTCCTTCTTTATTTCCACATCTGCGAGAAAAGAATTTGTAGAAGACTGTGCTTTATTTACAGTCATAGAATTAGGAATAAGTGGAGATTTAGAAATAGGTATTCTTCTTGGTACAGGAAGTGCATCCTCTTTAAAAAGTGGTTTGGAGATAGGTGTCGGAGGATCTATGGGTTCCTGTTTGATGAGTGGGATTGGTCTCATTGGTTCTAATACCGGAGTTGGTGGTGGCATTACAGACCTTGAAGGTGGCGGCGTCGCTTTTGGCGCCGGCATCGTGACATGATTATGATGAGTAGGATGAACATCTTTGCTTTTCATTGGATGACCTGGTGGATACTTATTCAATTTACTACTATCCTTAGATTTACTACTCTCACCCTTATGACTCTTATCTTTCCTTTTACTTTTCATTACTTTACCATTCAATAATTTATTCTTCTTAGATTTCTTATCACTTTTCTCTAATATTGGTGCTTTTATCACATTAGAATGATGTGAATTTGCTTTATGCTTGTCATAGTGTTTATCTAACATGGTGGCAGGTGCCCGAGCCTCAGGCAGTTTCCCTTCACGTGCCGGTGACAGGAAACCTGACATAGTCATCATGACACTGCTAATTTCTCTAGTCCTCTCCTCCTCATCCAAGCGTAACCTTGGTCTCTTGCTGTTTGGTAATGATACTGGATCAATGGGTCTCTTGAATATGTCTTTTGTTTTGTCCGGACTGTCTGTGACTGAAATTTCTGGACTCGTACATGATGTATGACTATTGTCAATATTATCAATACCATTCTGACGGATCTCAACTGTTCCAGCCACAGCTGGAGTATCTCTTTCTTTTTCAGGATACATTGGGGGCAAGTGCTCATGCACATGCATGGGCCTTGTGACAACCTCATGACTGCCAGGCTTAAGGAAATTCAAATTAGATTCTTTAGGTTTGGGGAACTTTTCAACACTGACCGGCGCTGGCACAGGTGGAACACACCTTGTATAATCAGTCAACTCAGGTAAATTAATGTGTAGGTCACGAAATACTAATCCTAAGTCATGTAGATTTGGTTCAGTCCTGTTGAATTGTTCGGCGTATCGGTTTGCTTGCGTGCCCAGCGACCGTATGTACTTCTCCAGTACATGCACCAAAATGTCAAGTGGCGTTGAGTTTATACCGTTCCATCCTATAGTTTGGCATATTTGCGCAACATTCCTTCGCAGTATCTCGCGGGCGTACGCCTCTGACATTATGACACCAACAAAGTTATCTGGAACAAACGAATATATCGCATTCAATACGACAATTCAGCGTTAATTGAATAACAAACACACTATTTGACGTATTCATCATGTTTATAATTGTGTAGAATCACGTTACAAACGTAAGGACTCCTAAAACAGCGAATCTCATGATTTTTATACCTGCAAGTGTCTAGTAGTACAGAGTCGTGATTCCGAATGGGTGAAAATTTCAAGTTTGGATCACACATGTATGCTTCACTGTAATATTAAAGACTCAAGGGTAATTTATAAAAACACATAAATCGTTTACAATGCAAAATAACGAAGTGTTTACGTAAAAACTTCTCAGCATTCTAAAAACACAGTGCCCCGTGCGCCATGATTGCATTTTGGGTTGTCAATGTTGAGTGTTGCCGCATTCAAATAAATAAAAGGCGGCCTCGTAAAAATGCGTTCATGATAATTAAAAAACAACAAAAAATATAAACAAATAAATTAAATTTTAGATTTAC
This sequence comes from Pheosia tremula, assembly GCA_905333125.1. Lineage (NCBI taxonomy): Eukaryota > Metazoa > Arthropoda > Insecta > Lepidoptera > Notodontidae > Pheosia > Pheosia tremula. The sequence goes on along the minus strand of HG995416.1, from coordinate 7,024,297 downwards.
TCAAAACATAAGATTATGAAAGGACTTCTTGGCGGTAAATTCAAATAAAATAGTTTAATTTAATATTTCGCATTCTCCCAAGATGTCCGATTAATTTTCACAGCTTCTTTTAACAGCTTCCACTATTAATAGGGGTGGGGGATTTTTGTCGTCATCGGCATTAACATTAACATAAGGGATACTTATAATTTTATTACAATTATGAAAAAATACTCGACACTGGCAAAAAAATGAACTTTTTAGTGGTCGATTGTCAACATAAAATATGAAAGGAAGTTTATGAAAAGACAAATCTAAACTGCACTTACTTTAAAATTTCTTGGTTAAAAATTCTTACTGTAAGGCTATGGCTGACTATTTATTTTGGAACAATTTATCTATTTCAAAAATGGGAATGGAGGGAGCCAGTCCTTGTAGACCTTCTTCTTTCTCTCCTACGAATCGAGATGCGATGAAATAAAATGGATATGAATATGGCCTCACCCACAACTTGGCGGGTATTTTGCCAATTTCAAGTAATTAATAGTAACAACACCATAAATAAATACACATTCTAAATAAAATAATGGATGTGACATGATGATATGAAAATGGCCTGTCTCAATATCCTAGACCTAGTAGAACCGTATAAGCTGTATGGTTCATCTGTTGTATAAGTTGTGGATAGGGATAGGATAGAGTTTACCCATACCAATTTTTACGATTAGTAGGATAAGTATGAACTTCTAATGTAATCGTCATCGAGAAAACATGCTATCAATGTCATACTTATTTATGAAATATGGTCTGAAGGAAAATTATTATGCTTGATGTACTGTATTTCCGTAGACAGAATACTCTGTTACCTAGTCATAGTGGCATATGGCATCGTGGGCAATGAGTGTGTGGACTCTTTGGCTAAGGATGCGTTCAGTCTGGCTCTCTTGATCACCATAGACTCCCATGTTATTGACCTCCTCCCTTGTGCTAGAGTTGATTTGTATGAATCTTGGAGTGCGGAATGGGATTCGTCAAGCAGAAGTTGTAGTCGCTTCTATGCAGCTTTCAACCAAATGTCCGATGTAAGCCATGGTTCCAAAAATATCGCCACGGTAGCAAGTTCACTACATCTACTATCTGTCGTTTACGACTAGGTAATTCCTGCACTCCTCTGTTTTTAAACAAGATTAGAGTGAGAGATCATTCTCTCTGCGAGTGTGGCTATGACGAAGGTTCAACCGACCACATTTTTTTTTCTGCCCCAAATTTCCTGTCTCTCTTTATGATATCCTTCCTCCTGAAATTCCCCGTCCTACTAACTTCCAATCTCTCCTCAGGCTTGTTGATTCTCCCTTTATTAACCTTTTAATGAAATATATAACTACAAATAATATTAGATTATAACATTTTACTGTCATTAACTGTGTATTGTTTCGTATTTGCTTGTGTCGTCTATCCCTTGTGTATGTTTTATCATGTGTTGTTTTAGATAATTTCCACTCCGCTAACCGGCCAATCTCAACAAGAACTATTAAGCAAAAGTAAAACCGATCAAGCAATCTCCATCGTGTCTTCGCCACTACGTCGACATTGGCAGAATCGCGTTGAGCCTGACTCAATGGAAAAAGGCCATTAGGGAAAAAAAAAAAGAATACTCTTGTGAAATTATCCACAGACCAATAAGAGATCCAATTAAATTAACAGTCATTAGCGAAGATAGTACAGGATACGCCATTTTCATATTTTCATGTCACATCCACTATTTTATTTATAATGATTTATTGCTATTAGTTATTGACATTGGCAAAATACCCACTAAGTTGTGGGTCAAGCCATATTCATATTTATTTTATTTCATCACATTTCACTTCATAAGAAGTAGAAGAAGATAGTACATCAATGTTAACAGTCAATAGCGTGATCGGATATGTAATACAAAAATAAAATGTAATAAAGAGAATAAAAACTAGAATGAAATGATTCCACAGACGATTGTATTTTAGAAAGGTTACTTATAAAATTAAATTGATAATCACATCATTGATTAATACTTGCAAGGTGCTTTACAGTTTAGTCGATTTAGTTTAATTCTTTTGACTATGCGTACTTAGTGTGGGCACCTCTAAAGTAATAAAGAAATGAATGACAGTTAGTTTGTCAAATCTACTAATGGTCGACGGACTGTGATGCACATTTTGTAGATAGAATTTCACGATTCTACGTTTTTATACTCAAATAAAGCGTTAATATTATTTTCAATACAATAATCTCACTATTCCACACGTAGAAACACTGTAAAATAGCACGTGGAAGTGAATATAACGTGTGAGGATTTTTGTCTCGGACAGGAAGAGTTTAGGTACCAGGGTTTGAACATTTTATATCTCTTTCATGAGTAGTAACAACAACTAGTTGGTTGTTGGTGATTTGGGGCGGAGTTTGAAGATGACTACGTCCTCTGAGGATGTTTTGCTCAGTGTGAGCTATGTGAGGTACAAGAAAGGTGATGGAACCCTGTATGTTATGAACCAAAGGCTGGCATGGATGCTGGAGCACAGAGACACCGTAGCAGTCTCACATAAATATGCTGACGTTAAAAGTGAGTGGCAAACTTTGATCTTTTCATCCTAACTTAGACCACACTTGCAGGTTTTCTTAAAACTATTTGAATTTTACCCAGGCTGTGTGTTCGCAGTCTTCACTTACATATGACATAGTACAAGGTGCTTAGTACGAGTTTTGACAGCATTGAAATACTGATAGTGACAATTTTTTCCTACTTTACACATTACATTAGCATCCCTATTGGATTTTGACAAGCATGGTATGCTTGGACTTTAGTTTTTTTGCTATATCCCAGGGGGTCCTTACATTTACTAAGATAAAGTTATACTAGTTGTAAGCCAAGTGGCATTAAAATTTTCTACAATCAATGCTCAAATAGATAAATATAAAAAAAAACAAATTTTGCGTCTCCGTCAAAATGAATGTCCCTTACAATTATTTAACTTTAAAGAAACACTCAAATGTACAGACAACCAAGATAATTCTAATAATATTCATACATTAAGTAAGTTGTTGTGTCAGTTGTGCAATCAATAGGAGCACACACAGATGTTACCTACATTGTCATATACTTAGGGTTAGTACTCTTTTAACCAGCTACTATAGCTTTTCTAGCAGCTCTCACATACCCATAACAATGTACTACACCAAGATACATAAGATCATTATAAAAAAAAGCCTTGCTGGTTCTTCTCAATACGAACAACATTCCGAATGGGTGGTACAGCTGTAGCGTCAAAGCACTGTATACTTGAATAAGAAATATACTGATTCACCCTGTGAATGTGTCTTTGTTATAGCACAAAAAATATCCCCAGCGGGTAAACCTAAAGTTCAACTGCAGGTGGTATTACACGATGGCACATGTTCAACGTTCCACTTTGTTAACCCAGCGGGTGCGGACGCACAAGCTAAAGACAGGGATCAAGTTAAAATGCTCCTGCAAGACTTACTGCCAAAGTTTAAGAGACAGATTGATGGAGAGTTGGAGATGAAATCTAGGTAAGCCATTAAAAAAGAAACTTCCGAGTTTCAGGTTGATAGCATTAGTAGTTCCTGAGATTTTCAAGTGCTACATACAAACATACAGACGGACATACTCGCTCCATAAGGGTGCCGTTTTTACCATTCTGTACCCTAATAATGATGACCTAAATGAATGGGTCAAAAGTAAACAAGATTTTGTCAATACAACCAACAATACACACTATATCACTGGCTGTCCAATAGGCCAAATCCTGTTTAATTCATTGCAGTATTTCCGGAATGCTCACACAAATAAAGATAAAAAGATATTTAAAACTCAGAAATATCCGAATACTGTATTGCACAGACCATGACAAGTTGCAGTAGTAATAATAGTATAGATATATGTATGTATATTGGTTTCTATTTTTAAACAGAACACAATTCACCTTCGTTGTTATAAACATACACACATTTTATACATAGACACTGTCAATATATTTGTCCTTCAATTCTCCCCAGGTTATTATCCCTGCATCCCACACTGAAGCATTTATACGAAGATCTAGTGATTTCAAAGGTTATAAACAGTGAGGAATATTGGAACACACCTACATTGAAACATTATACAGAATCTAATAATATAAAACAGGAAGCTGGTGAGTGTGTAACTAAGCTACTACTAATCTCAATGTGGAAACCATGTAGCCATTGAATAGTAATTATTAATATACTGTTACGGCTAAGACGGAGGAATATAATATAAACAGTGTCACAAATTGCCTTCTTATGTACTCGTGTGTACTACACAAATGGGCTTGGTTATTTGTGCTTATATATGTGTTGCTTGCAAACTGTCCGTATTATTTCTTCGATCAAGACATTGGGATGCCATTACTCGAAACCACCTAGGCTTCATGGTTTCCAGTTCTCGTATACCCATACAATGGAGTACACATAAATGTATAGCATCCTTACATAAACTTTGTAGTTTTATCCCTCTACTCCAAGAAAGGTATGCGGCATTCAGAGCGATAAATTCTTGGCATAACATTTTGTAATATTTTTGACGAGTCACAATCACAAGTACTGTAAAGCTTTACTTGAATGATAATTTTAAGTCTGAACAGAACTTCTGATTCTATGTGCTCTGTGAGATATTGCTGGATCGCTCTGTCCATAAACGATAGGTAGTCACGTGACATGTGATGGTCCAATCGCGCACCTTGAAATGGCACACTGCCAAATAGGGTTGCAAAGTTATGTAATTTTACCTACAGCGCTTTTAAAATACCGGTATTTAACGGTCATTTACAAAAGTTACAATAACATTGCCGGTTTTTTTGTGCGTTTTTTTTATATGTTTGCCAACGAATATCACCAAAGCCCGTAAATATAAAACTTTTGTGTCTACTTGCTAATATTGTCAGCACATAGGTATTGGCAGTAGTTATTGATGGTAATTAACTATCTGATGTGTTGACAAACTGATTGGCGTTGGCGACAACCTAGTTGGTGTGTTGGTCTGGCGGTATTATTATTATATTATACCCAAATTAGTCATATCCGAGCCATGTAGCTACCCATATGACGTCTACGAAATTGCTTAAGGTGATGATGATTAAAATGATTGTCTACAAAGTACCATGCGTGATGATGGTGTTATATGCTCATGCTGATAGTGTCAATCGTTAAAGAAGTTAATTAGTTAACTTATTACTGGCTTTTCAACAGAACCTATGCTCCGTACCGGTACACAATTCTGACTATTCGTCTATTCATAAGTGTTTGAATTGCTCTAAAAACCAGCGTTGAGGCATTCCTCGGATGCCCCAACTTAGTGCTGAGAGCAGACCTTGTTGGTTGCAGCTACGTACGGCGGGAAACGAACATTTTATTTAATTTTATTAGTTAATTTCTACTTTAATATCTACATTAAGTACTCAAATGTATATTTTTAATTATGTTGGCTGCGTAGCTGATTTACCAATAAACCAATTTTTATTTTTTTTAATTGTTTATATTCGCTCTCTTCCTTTAGGTGTGTCTGGTGCGTTTCTCGCCGACATCCAACCCCAGACGGACGGTTGCAATGGGCTCAAGTACAATCTAACACAGGACATAATAGACGCCATATTCAAAACATACCCGGCCGTCCGAAAGAAACACAGCGACTACGTGCCGAATAAAATGACCGAAGCTGAATTCTGGACCAAATTTTTTCAGTCGCATTACTTTCATAGGTATGAATCAATAGTAATTATAAAATATTTTGTTGTATATGCTAAATATTTAAATGAATATTTTGCAAATGTGGTGTTATTATAAAAACATTTTTGATACCTAAATATAAAAGAGGGCATCGAGTGAAACCTTGCGGTACTCCTTAGCAATAGTTGTTCACGTTTATTTGTGTGTTGATTTAGAATTGTTAAATATATATTGTTATTGTGTAGAGACCGCATAGCCTCATCATCTAGCAAGGATTTATTCGGAGAATGTGCCAAAATGGATGACCATGCCATCGCCTCAGCAATGAAGCATACTACTTTAGATCTCACGGTATGAACCAATCAAATATATTTGAATGTAAAATATATACTTCTTACACGATATAGGATCTTCCTGCAACTTAAATATATTATTATTATGCGAAATGAGAATTTCAATATGTCGATAAAAAAAAACCCGACAAAGTGATATTTTTGTATTTTTTTTTAATTGAGGGCTTTCCAGGCTTAGCTTACCCTTTAGATCTTCAAAGCTTAGTATACCATTTCTGAATCATCCTGTATGAATAGTGAACCTCCCGTGTATTCATTTGTACACGGTCATATACCAGGTGGACCTGCCAAAGTTTACGGAATCTGTGCCGCTTCTACCGAACGACGACGACGCGCCGCCGGTGAAGGACAGCCGCGACAGTACGTCCATACACAGGAACATGATTAAGCGCTTCAACCAACACTCCATAATGGTGAGTTGGAGATAAGCCAACTAAATTAGGGAGCGTTGAAGTATTACGTAACGAGTTTGGGGGGGGGGGGGGTCTTTTGAAACATTTGAAATTGTTTTAACCCTTCAGAACGGTCGCGTAAAGATTTTAGGTTTAACTAGGGGGGGGGGGGGAAGTTACGGCGCGTTGCCAAGGAGGGAGGGGGAGTCAAAAATCTCCAAAAATTGCGTTACGTAATACTTGAACGCTCCCATAGCCGTTCCTAAATGTTTCACATACCTATAACAATGTATTGCTCAAAAATGTAAAAGATTAAAAAAAAAGAGCAACCATGGAGTTTCTTGCCCGTTCTTCTCCATATGAACGGCATTCCGAACGGGTGGTAAAGTAGTAGCATAGTATTTTGTAACTTTTGACGATTCATAAGTACTGCACTTAATGGTCTAAGTGAATAGAAAATATTCTGATTATGAAAACTAAATTCAAATCCCTAAAAGAGTCTCAAAGATACCAATCAAATCCATCCTCGTTCCAGGTGCTCAAAGCTAGTCATAAAACAAATTCTAGTAATAATAATAGCAGTAACACTAGTAGTAAAACGACAAACAACAACAAAGTTGTTGAGAACGGCGTTAAAGATACAAACGGTACCGCGGAGAAGCGGCCGGCAGAACAGAGTACGGAAGCGCCGGATACTAAGAAGAGGATATTAGAGAAGATACATTACGAAGATCTAGAGGATACGATTGGGAATGATGACGCGCAGGAATTGAAGTTATCTAAGGTAATATGCAAAAATTACAAGCGTTTTTACATGAAAATATACGCATATATGTATCTTATAATGTAAAGCTGAAGCTCACTCTCACTTTTTATAACACGGGGAAATGCGTTACGTATCCCCGTGCCTCGGGAGGACGACGGGTATGTGGGAAGCTCATTCTCACCTGTCTCAACCTAGGGTAGCCCTTTTTACCTGCTATAACATGGCTCCGGTCTTTTTTGATCTGGCTCATCGTATCCTCGGTCTTCCTCTTCCACATTAATTCCTACATCTCTATTATGTTCTTTATGAATATGTGTAATGAGGCTTATCTTCTTCCCGCTTCTTATGCATATTGTTTTCAACTATCTTCGGAATCTCTTCATAACCATATGTGTCCAATCTATCAATAGTTTTTCTTTTCCACCTTGAAGTATACGAGTTGTGGTTGTTAGGTATGTGATCAAGGCTATGGCTGAAAACCAGCGCTGATGTTATCTATCCATCCCTAGTTCATGCTGAGCGATACGCCTTTTCCTCACAGACCTAATATAGCCTACCTATTTAGGGTTCCGTACCAAAATGGTAAAAACGGAACCCTTATAATAAGACTGTGTCCGTTTGTTACACCTGATAATTGTCATTTATAGAACTTCTTTGGCTTCGTCAATTATCGATCACCTTGTTTAGTTTTATAATTAGGAGCGCTGACAAGCCGAGGGTCAGAGGTGGGACCTTTCCCGCCATTTGTCTCCCTTTTAATGTTTAATTATTTCCATATTATTGTATCTGTAATGTTTTTCCTTCTTTTTATATTAAATTGTGGAAGTGACTAAACGAAACGTTTATATTGTTTACAGATAGAACGATATTTATTGGGACCGTCGTCTCAGACTAGCCAAACGAACACAGTTACTAATAATCCACCGCCGTTGTCGGCGCTGGCGTCGATATGTCAAGTGAGTAGTGTACCTAATAAGAAAATTGAGAGGTGTCAAGGGACACCCACCTGGATGGAACGAAGTTCCTTTATTATTTTTTAGTATTTATTATGTACAAAAAACCCGTATACACTCAACAATTAATTAGTGAAGGAACTGTAATAAAATTTGATTTTTAAATTAGACGCAGAAAAAGTTGGGTCAAAAAATATTTATTGCCGAGCTGATATCTTTGTTTTTATAATCCTTATGTTTTGTATCCCAAAGAAATGGCATGCCTTTGTATAATTCTATTATATTTAAGAGAATTTCCCTTTCCTTAGTCGATGGTTGCGTCATTTTGATTTAAATCCAAAAATACGTCCTCCTGTTCGAACGCACGCTGACTGACTGACCGAGCCCAGCTAGCTACACTGTTCAATGCGAAATAGATAGACGAAACGAAAATATCTGGCTTGCTTTCTATAAGAGAGAGAGAGACAGACAGAGAAACATGCGCACGCCGCACGGCTTACAAAGTGTCGTTACAACTTTTCGTCTTAATTTTTTCTGTCTAGCCCCTTTCGCAACGCGCGATAAGGAACTTCGTTTTTTTTTTTTATTACATTATAGGTAAGTATTTGATCTCGATCTCACCTGATGGTAAGTGACGATGAGATCTACGATGGAGCATACTTGCCTAGGTAGGAAGGCGGCAGTAGATAAGGGACGCTACATTCACTAGGCACATGCAGCGCAGCTGATCTGACCCGCCATCCATGAATGGCAACACCGAACATCATGCCGGAACACGGCTAGGCCGCTTGGCGACATGGCTTTGTTCAGTGGTGACTAGCCACGGCCGGAGCCTACCGCCAGTAGAGTTGTCACCTGGTTGGCACCACCCAGGGTCACGTGTAGGGTATCTCGAGGGTACTTAATTCTCCTACGGACGAAGGTGACTCGACCCCAAAATATCGTTCCAATTAAAAATATATATATATATATATTATATATCTATCAAAATATATATATTTTTGCGTCCTTATTTGTGTGTGTGTGGTTGTGCGCAGGCGTGGTCGAGCGGGCAGCAGTGCGCGCGGCCGGTGCGCGTGGGCGCGGGCGCCGCCGTGGGCGCGCTGGGCGAGCTCAGCCCGGGCGGCGCGCTCATGCGTCACCACCACGCCGCCTCCATGGCGCGTGAGTACCACACTCTGTTACTAACCGGGCAGCAGGGCGCGTTATTTGTGAAACATGGCCACCGAACAAAAATGGCGCCCGGTTTTTTTTCGCGCTGCGGTTGAAAAATAACCACAGTTAACAATTATCATAAAACAGTCTAATACTAATTGAATATTTTTGTGTAATCACATATTTTAACTAACACTATTTGTTTTTTCACAAAATAAATGTATTTTTTTTTAATATTGAACCTCTCTGCCGAACATTAAGAAATAAATTTCACCCCTATAGGTTTTATAAAATAAAAACCACCCGAGTATAATAAGCTGCATTATGAACCTAAACTCGGCGCCATAACAGCCCCTCAGCGACCCGGCGTGTCGAAAACAAAACATTACAGTTCCCAACAAGACGACCATTTTAATTCATCGCCTAGGATTAAAATGTCGTCATTTGCCGTGGCAGAGTTGATCCCGCCGGACGTGAAGTCGGAGCTGCAGCGCATGTACCTGTCGGGCGGGGAGCTGCTGCGCGAGCTGTGGCGCTGCTTCCCGCAGCCCGGCGCCGGGGCCGGCGCGCCCGACGCGGAGGACAACGCCGCGCGCGCAGACAACTTCTACGAGGCGCTGCTCAGATTTAGGAACGTTAAATTGAGGCCTTTTGAGGTATGTACCTTATATTAAAGTCAATTTAAAACTTTGGATGTTTGACAATAATTCAATTTTGTAAGTCAACCTTTTGAGTCAAGAGTCAAAAATTACAAATTACAAAATTTCAAAGTTTTTAATGAGCCACTTTTTTTTTCTTGCGAAGAATAAATAGTACTTGCATAAATAAAATTATTTGATAAAAAAACGAATCTATTTATTCATGTATAAGTAGTGTTTTTTCACAACAAACTAGATAATTACAGGGTGTCCAAAAAGTGGCCTAACCTAATCCTCATTAATCGATTCAGAACGATTTTTCAATGTTCTTTTAATAAATATTATTTGCGTATGGAACTAAAGAGCCGCAGCTTCACATCCAAAGAGCATATGGCTCGCGAGCCGCAGGTTGCCGACCCCTGGTTTAGAACGTTAAAACGATGTCCATTGGATTGGAATTTAATTGTGTCGTCCACAGGAGAAAATGCTGCGGGATCTAACGCCGCTCGCGACCACTCTCACGAGACACATGAACCAGATGATCGACTGCGCGTGCGCCAAGTACGCGATGTGGCAACAGAGACAAGCCAAACTGCGGTAGTAGTGAGTCCATCCATAGACAGGAATCAGTTATCTAATAAGCCTTCTCTCTGTTCTAATACAAATAAATAAATATCGGCAGACGAACACACCAACTATACAGGCCCACACTAAACATTATGGGTACCGTACAATGGACTGCGGGCGAACACAGTATATAATACTTATATCGACATTAAACATATGAAAACATTGGTGGTCGTGTTTAAAACTAAGCTTTGTATACAGAACTGGCTGGTGCCCGCGATTTCGTCGGCGTCTTTACATGGATATAACTTTTTTATTTATAAACTGATTGAAATAAAACAAACACTAAATTGTAAGTGAAGATTGCCCGAATACGTTAGTGATGACCGCACCCAAATCGGTTAAGCAGTTTTTGAGTTTAGCTCGCACAAACGCACAGATAAAATGATAAAATTATGTCCGCTTTTGCGACCTCACTTATTTTTTCTGATAGTAATATTGTCTGAGGAAAAGAAGAAACAAAATAACATTTATGTATTCCAGCGAATACCAAAATAATTCTCAAATAGTTTTAAAAACATACATCACATTATAATTAATCAATAAATAGCTATGTATAATGTGTTAGTAGCTGTTTCTTATTAGGTGCCCTATTTTTAGACATCCAATCTAAGGGTAGATTCTAAAGATCACATTCCCAAAAATATGAATCGACTTTTTGGAAGTTGTCATTTTGTTTTCCAAAAAATATGTTTCTCTGATTAATAATATGTAATATTACCATTGTGTGTTCATAAACGTGCATGAGTGAAGAAAATTGTAATGAAAAAGTTTAACTTGACCACGAAATAGTGGGTATTATGCCAGTGTCAAGAATTTAATAGCGATAGCAAATTCAAAAAATACATATTATAAATAAAAACAAATTAAGACATGAAAGTATGTTTAATAGAAGAGAATTAACCCTATGACAGTCTATTCTTGTCTACGATTAGGTGGTATCGGTGTTGCCATGACTGTGGGAAACAATATTGTTCTTCTGATTGGTTCAAATTAGACTTTGTGTCACGTCACACATCGAAACAAACAAAATAATTTGCTACACCAATGTCTCAATTTTATTATACAATAATCTGTTAATACTGAATATAATTTTGTATTGTAGATTTTTACCGTTCATGGATAAATAAATCGACTTTGTTCCTCGCTCGCACAGCTGAAATGTGCAAATCTTCCTTTGCATGAGTGTATACTTGGTAATAGGGATGCGCCGAATATTCGGAATATTCAATTGTTCGGCATAATGTTATATCTTCGATATTCGGCCGGAAAATTCTGTTAGGGTGCCGAATATTAACTGATCTTTTGTCCTAGAAGTCACTCAGCATTCAAGTTGGCAAATAGACAAGTAACCGAACATATTTTTTTGTGTTTTTTTTATATACTTTACACTTTTCGTTGGCAGAATCGTCGATAAAGTCGATAAGAGTCATAATTGTTAATTGAAATTGGGAGTAAAAAGTCAATTTGATTGATCTTGTGTTAATAACTTAAGAACGAATTAGTTTTTGGAGATAATCTTTTCTTAATTTGTCTCTGGCCGGGGTGTTTCTAGGATCGCCTCTAGTCCATCGTATAGTTCTCATAAAACTACTTAAAAACATAAAACGATTGTCGCTTAGTTTGTTACCGTGAAGTTGATTTGTCCGGCGATATTTATTACAAAGGCAAGTTGCCTCAGTACTTCCCAAATTAATTTCTAAAACGTTTTACTTGTCTACTGGTCAACTTGAATTTTATCCATGAACGGTAGCTATTATATTGTATCTACAAGAAGTTTCAGAATCGGTATACTAGGCTCTTAAACATTTTGCTGGGAAAAAACATTCAACAAAATCATAATTGTAATTTTGTTGAAAAAAATTGTTTTCAACGTAATTCTGTTTTCACATAATGATCACAACGGCGCTAAAAGCGCAGGTTCGAGGCTCAGTATACCATTTCTGAATCACCCGGTATAATTTAAACAATGAAAAATAAATGAATTTCGACAAACCAAATCTAACTGAAGAGATAGTAATAATTTAATATATTTTAACTGCAAATCAGCTTGGTACGATGATTCTAATGTATCCAACGATTCTATGTATAGCAATAAAACTGCATCAAAACTGATCATTTTGTATTTTATTTTCGCCATTCTGTGTTAAAACGATGCAGCACGTAATATTAACGAGTTCTCTTGATTACTCTGAACGTAGAAACGAACTTCCCAAATGTATCTTCCATTCAGCTATCGATCTTATTGACAACTACAGGATTTATCGATACCTACACATCCCTATTTTAACTAAATTTGATGCAGTTTTACTAATTCCATTGCGGGCGAATTTTGTTTGTAACTTGCTGCAATAAATATACGGTGTAACGTTTGTAGTGTAAAATATATTAAAAGATGATATTTCAAAATAAAAATCTCCATTGACTTACTTATTAAATACATATCAGCGTTATGACGTTATTTATAACTGAAAAACGGGCCGATTTTTTGACCTTTGATTAAAACATGTTTGAAAATCACTAAAAATAATAAAACTAATTCATTTTCTCATATATATAATTCTGTGGCGCTACGACGTTCGCCGGGACAGCTAGTTTAAAATATTTTACACCTTTCTTGTTACACCACATGTAAGCAAATTTGAACTGTAACATGTAAATAATTATAATATGAAATCGATTACATCAGATAGCTGCCTCGTTCTAATGTAAATTCATTTCCTTACCTTCTCTGTTAGTATTTCTAACAGTAATACAATGACGATTCGCAATCAAAAAATGGCGACAATAAAATCGCATTAGCTTAAGGTTTAGTCCAAATTCTCACGTTACCATAGATGGTTGGTTTAGGTATTTTTTTTGTATTTCGAGATTTTTGATATGTACCTAGCAGTAAGTATAAGAACTGAAAATTCACCTTCCTTAGTCCTACTTAGGCACAGTGGCGCCACTGCGTCTTGCAATAGAATATGCCATACCAAAATGTAGTTTCGAAAAAATCCGCAACATGGCGGACAGCCGTAAAAATGTTTTACATTTTAGTTTTTATACTACAGAATAGGTGTTCATGATTATAATAAGAATGTATATTAAAATAAACAGGTAATGTTTTCTACTCTTAATTTGTTGTATAATAAATATTTGATGTACAGTTCGTTTACAATATTACGCTCAAATTCATAGAAAGTCTTGATTCCTTTACAGTGGCATTAGCATAGCAGTTTTATTCATAAAAATGTGTATTTATTATGAATTTGAGGGTAATATGATATGGACAAGGGTAAAAAATGTTCCTCACATACTCTTAAATCTGAATAATTTTAGTTTATATTAATTTAGTAATGCGTATGGAAATGTTTTGAGTTTAACAATACAAATTAAAAGCATTAACATAATGCTCTGTTACGTAAAAAAATCCTATGTTCGTCAGTTTTGATTTAAAATACAAAATCACAATGTGATACGACTACTTTTATTTTTAATGTCAAAATCATAAAACTGGCAACGAGTAAAAAAAAAACATAACAATAAACATTAAAACATGAACATGATTTCTTACATTTATTTATTATTATTCAACTTTACAAAATTCAACTAAATATAACCATTGCTGTTATCAGTCGCTATGAGTAACGATTAATTGTATTCTCTTGTACCACGCGAGTCCGATTTAAAAAAGCCCAAAAGGAGCTTCGGCAAAATTCGGATATCCGAGGACACCCGAACGGCTACTCGTCTAACATACTTATTGCTATCTTTTCCCGAAAAATAACAAATAGCAATCGCCAATTATGCAAACAATCAGCAATTGAGTCCAGACTTTGGGGCAAGTTGAATGGCGAAGTTGTTAATTTAGTTTCATTGATAGAACTAGGCGATACTTGGCGGCAATCCATTGTTAAACAAATGGGGGAAGAGGATCCCATTCTGCTGTTGGCTTCTTTAATTATCGATCAAACTTGTTTGGTATATAATTGGAAAAGTTGACAAGCCGAGGGTCAGTGATGGGTTCCTCTTCCCCCATTTGTTTAATATAGTTTAAATAATGTGTTTCTTGGATATATAATGTGTTATATTAACCATTACTGGGACATTCATGATTGCGTGTTCATAAACGTGTACGAATGAACAAAACTAAAATAAAATGGTATAACTCGACTTTTCAAGTTATCTCAAGATGTTAGGTAAAACAGTAGTGTCCACAGCTTTACTGATATATTCCATTCATCATCACCGTCGTCACCGACATCATCATTTTCATCAGGATATCTACCACAATTAATAACAATCGAGAAAATTAACAACTCTGGCAAAAGTGGCTCTATGCAGTAACCTTTGCCAAGAAAAAAAAAGTATTTGTATAAGAATCGTACAAACAATATAATATATTGTTGTTCGATTCTTCAAATTCTAAGAAATAAATGACAATCGATAGTTATGCGAGTAACTCCACGACTATGAACTAAAGCGATTATTTCATTACTCTTAGCGATTGATAGAAAAAAAACAACAACAGGCATTATGTATATACATACTGATCGTTATTCTCATTAATAAACATACTTTTCTAGTACGATACTAAGTGTTTCGGGTTAGAGTAATAAAGTTTAAATTTGATAAATTAATTGGGAATTTAAGGCAATATTGGGACCCTTTTATCAAAGGCTAGAACTACGCTGGACTCACGTACGCCGATCACGGTGCATATTGAACCTTGTTGCTTAGAACATGAGAGCTATAATGAATTCACTACACGTGAAGATACTTTGGTTAAAGCAAAATGGACTTTATGACTCCAGTAATTGTATCGAAAGTTTTTATACGTCCAAAATAGTCCAATTTAGTTCTCACTTTCTTGATGGACAGTCAGATGAACTCTCTTTGGAATGTTTTTCACGATGTTAATGAGATTTAATGGTGGTTAATTAGTTGAAATTATTATTTATATATTCCTAACTACGATTATTACATAAATAACATAATTATAATTCTCTACATAAGGCCTTATACACAGGGAATATATAATGCGTATTTCGAGTTTGTTAGCATTTTTATGACAAACTTTTTTTTTACAACGCGCCATATAAAAGGCTCCGTTCACACTGTCAATCTGGTGGACGGTACTGGCATCATGATCCAATGGTTGTGAGTGACTCGGGATTCCTGCAATACCGTTAATACAGCCATAACACGGATATTTATTCGCGTAAAATTGTAGTAATACTGACAGTGTTAATGGAGCCATTCCTATCGAACATTACATTCAAATCAACGTCTTCCATCAAAAGATGAAAATCCATCGTGAAAATACACGCTGGCGTCGCGATAAAAGCTATTTATTCGAGTAAAAAAAATCATGAGAGTACTCAAAGATACAATATATCGTGTTAAAAATATTAACGAACTCGTGTACTGCGGGCATAATGAAACGTATAAAATAATACTTCGTGTTAATAAAAAGATAACCGTTACATTAACTAGTCATTATATAAAAAAACAAACCATAATATATAGATTCTTTCACATAAATAAATATCTCCAGACGAACACACCAAATGTACGGTACCAAATTAAGCAACGCTTGTATTATCGGTACCGTACAATGACAAACATACAGCCATGCAAACATTGGTGCTTATCACACAATGTTAGCCCCTACCGAGATTCGAACCCAGAACCCTCGGTACAGAAAGGAGGGTCACTACCAACTGTGCCATTCGGGTCGTCAGTTTAATAACTATTGGCCAGGGTGAGCATGGAATCTAGAACCTTACGGTTCCGAGCTGCCCCTCGAACCACTACGTCTTTGATGCTTAGACTTTTTGACTATCAATTTATGTGAAGGACCCCATCAAATTTAAACGAAAAACATAAAATCGTTACAGATAAATCACAGATCGGTACTAACTCAGTGCTCATTAAAAACAAAAATTAACATAAATAATTAATCATTAATCGATAAAAATGTTGAAAACAATAGTTGTTATTTTGGATTGCAAATAATCCTTAAGGGTAGGGTGCGTTCATTGTCAATGATACCCTTCACCTAAGAGCAAGAAAGGGAGCGTTCAAGTATTACGTAACGACTTTGGGGGGAGGGGGGGGGGGTCTTCTGAAACGTTACGATGCGTTACAGGGGCGGGAGGGGGGTTTGAACTACGCGTTACGTAACATTGTTTTAAGCCTTCAGAACGGTCGCGTAGAGATTTTACGTTTTACTAGGGGGGGGGGGGGGGGGGGGGATAAAGAAAAACGTTACGGCGCGGTACATGGGGGAGAGGGGGGTCAAAAATCTCCAAATATGAGTTAGCGGGAGCGTAAAAAATTAAATAACGCAGCAGATTGCATCCCTTTTCAACACATTACCAAAATGATGAGATAAAAGAAACAACTGACATGTCGCCACTTTGTCTATGCTTATTTTATCTTTATAGAGTGTTTTAGTGTTGTCCTTATCTTTACTATAAGTGTCGACATTCCTGTAGGTACTTAACCATTTGGTAGCACCCGGCCGCCTAGCCGGCCGCGGTGGTTCTTGACATGAGCGAGCAGCTATTTCTGTCCCTTTTTATCACATGAAACATGACGTTAACGAGCTGTAGTATAGACAATTTGGTACAACTTTTTAGTTGGACTATATATACCCTTAACAAATCATCAATTAATCCATTAACAGTGTCTTTGATAATTAACGGTATGGTAAATAACAAAGGACCATCATTAATTAAATAATTGAAATTTAGTTTATTTTAACAGTGTTAAGTACCAGTGGCGTATGTTGAATATGCGCACAAGGGAGGACGAAAAAAACCTCGCCTATAAATATATAGTGCACAAAAAACTTAAACCCCACATAAGTGACGGGCCCAGACACAACACTCTATAATAAAAGTGACTTTACCACATTTCACAGCAAAAAAACAATTAGTTGTCAAGCAAGCAGGTATCCAAATATTAATTTCGAAAGGGAAGCCGACACGAATCGTGTTATATGGATCCTACGCCACTGTTAGGTACTAATTATAAAATAATCTATATATATATACAAAACTAAAAACATGTTGTCTATTAACATATGCCACAGTATGTAATCACATTATATACATGTAAAAGACAATAACTTAAGGTCATGGTTCTTTTTTATGCCGAATAACAATTTAGCTGTGGCAACACTTGTATATAAAGTTGCCATAAAATAAACGAATATACGATGAATAAACGTCGTACGATAATAATTATATATTTCTTACATCACTTGAATTGCTATTTCGTAAGTAATTTTCAACCATGATTATCACTTGCTAATCAGTGAAGGAATTGAATGTCTATGAGAACTTGATGAGTACTGAAAAGACGTGTGTAGTCTGCCAACATGAACTTGGCCTATATCCCTTCTCATCAAAGGGGAGGCTCTTGTCCAGTAGGGAGACATAAAAGGCATCATAGTGTTATACTATTGTTAAATGTAGTATACTGTTGAAAAATAAAACTAAAACAGCACATCGTTGCGGGGCTGTGACATCACCGCCATCGATCAGCGTAAGTGCGACAGAGAAAGAGGACGAGCTAACTCTCTTCCAATTTATCGCTTTTACCATACCCATAAGTATTGTTTCAAACATAGGTAATGTTTGACTGCGAATATGAAATATAGCTAGTTAGAAAGAGAGGATCGGTCAAAGTATGAGTGACAGAGACGGTGTAATATTCTCGGTCGTGTACTGTTCTATGGATGTTCTATGGATAGTATAAACAATATACTAAACTCAATAATAGTATACTACCCAAGTGACGAAGAAAGAGAAAGAACATGGCTATGTTTTTATCTACTAACGACGTCTGCACAACGCCTTTACAAATCAATCAGTTACATATAGAACGCATCAAATAAAATGAGCAAAGATGGCGGCTCTGCGCTACTTTTAGTGTATGAATTCCGCACTTTTGCTCATTTTATTTGATCCAACCTATACTCACTATATTAAATTCGCTGGGGCAATACATTATGTAATTCCTTGCACATTAGCTTTTAAACGCTTTGACTATCCATACTATGATTATAATGGCGAGTATGATACCAATCAGTATGAGTATGAACATTTTCTTGCGATACCTTCGTTGATACTCGGCCGCTTTCGCCAGTTCGTCGACGCCCAGTTCAACATTAGCTCCAGCCGCTTCAATGTGACTTTCAACTGTATCTGTTGGTAGATACGGTTTGGTATTCAATAAAACGGCACAATACTGCACAAGTATTCTTACTTGTGCAGTATTGTGCCGTTTTATTGAGTTACATGAAGTATTCTTGGTTATATAGTTATTCTTGGTTTTAAAATTAAAAAAGAATCGAATTGATTCAGACTGACAGTTGACAGTTTGAAATATTATCAAAGTACCTTTTAGAGAAAATATAGTCAAAACTAAACAGGTTTGATTGATTTCAATGTATTTTGAAAAAAATATTCATTTTATCAAACCCCGAAACTAATTCAGCGGTGAGTTCAATATTGAATACACGGGGGATGAATCAGAAAAGATAAACTAACCTAAAAGAATCCGCTTTTTGAGCGTATTTTCGTAATCATTGTATGAAGTCAGAATTTGAACATAATATTTTTTAATATGCTCACAAAAAAAAACATTTGCGCGCTGGAACGTTTCAGAAGACCCCCCTCTCCCCCAAAGTCGTTACGTAATACTTGAACGCTCCCTTAGAGGAAATTACCCCTTTTTAAAGGTCATTTAGGACCTAAATATCTTCGGCGAAGGAGGGTGCAGTACTTACCAACAGTTTGTCCTTGCTGGTTCACCATCTCAGCCAGCTCTTGTATGATTTGATTGACGTCTAAAACGTCCGCCTCTATCTTATTGATATAAGCTTCCTTCTCAAGCAGCATGCTCGTCTCGAATTGTACCAGACGCGCCTGGAATACAATATGAATCAGAATATTTTTTATTCTCGTAGACCATTAAGTACAGTACTTATGAACCGTCAAAAGTTACAATATACTATGCTACAACTTTACCACCCGTTCGGAATGCCGTTCCTATAGAGAAGAACGGGCAAGAAACTCCATGGTTGCTGTTTGTTTAAAAAGGACTTTTACATTTTTGAGTTAGTGTCACTTTTGAGAGATATCCCATACAATATCTTTCACAAGTTACAGGTACTATGCAGTTGCTGTTCGATTATGAATCGATTGTTTTAGCAGACTTGGGGCCCAGGAATGTCTTATTACCTTTTTTCTTAGTAAAAGCTTCATGATCACTAGCAATTGTGCTTATGAGGTATTTGGCTAAGTATACCTGCGCCTGTTGGTTCGCTATGAGCGTGGCCTCTTCATCATCAGCGATGGCCTGCTGCTCCAGCAGCTGCGGGTCGTTGCGCACGCGCGGCGCCCGCGGCATGTGCGCCGCCATCTTCTCCGACACTTGCTACACGTAACAAGATTAGAATATAATTTATAAATAAAATAAAATAAATAAATATCGCCATACGAACACACCAACTATACGGTCCCACTGTAAGCTTAACGCTTGCGTTATGGGTACCGTACAATGGACTCACGGCGAACTCAGTATATAATACTTATATACATCTATCTAAACGTCTATCTATACTAAATATAACTGTTTTGCATTAAGACAAAACAGGTATTATATGTTGGAGAAAACGCACAGCATAGCATTGAAGAAGCAGTCTTATATTTCTTCCGGATTATTGAAATAAGTGGGTATCATACCTTTATATGTCCATCATAAGTCTCACAATTCTGTTACCATAGAGTGGCGTGACGTCCAGTTCCCGCCATCTTAGCTGTCAAGTGTCATAGTCTTCATCATCAGCAAGCTCCTTGAAACTATGCTGTGCGTTTTCTCCAACATATAATACCTGTTTTGTCTTAATGCAAAACAGTTATATTATATGTCTTCGAAAACGCACAGCATAGCATTGAAGACCTGTTTGATCTCTGCTGGTGAACAGAATTAACACAAGAAAGCTATGTGAATGTACTTAATATGGTTCATAAAATATCACAACTCCTATTAAGTACCTGTAAACACATTGTAATAAGAAAGTATATCTTGGTTATTTTAATTGGATAACAAATAAACCGAATATGAACTTCTAAAGAATCCATGAATTTAATAATAAAAGCTTCCGAGTTTTAAACAACTCTTATCACCAATTAATTAACTCATTCATAAAAGAAATAATTTGCTAAACTATAATCTAACAGTAAAGTCACAACCTCAATGTGAAGAATAAACAATCTTAAAGCTGCCATATTACAACCAGTACAATAACTATTAAACCTCTGTAATATTTTGAAAAAATAAATACTACAAGTTTCTCTCTGTCCAGGACATTTCAGAGTATTTAGCTATCTGCGAGATGGTAAAGCTGGTCCAGTCAGCTACTCGGGAGAGGTTCTAACATAAGCTTGTTGAGAACTGATGGCATAAATCAGTGATCACAAATCTCAAACCTGGTTTAACAACTCCTGCACTAGAAATCTGATAATCTTTCCCTGTTGCATTTTACTTCCTATGTTTTAATAAACTCCCTTATGCATGAGTCACTAGACAAATTTCGATCCTAATGCTGTGAATAGCCAGTTTGATTGTCTCTGGGTACAATCATAAAACTATTCTAACCCAATCACAAATGCTTCTCTGTACATGTGTTCAAAGTAACAAATGGGCAAGTCTATGTAATCTACAGCCATTAGCTAGCAACAGAATTTGAAGGCTGTGCTTCTACTTTTATCAATTAAATAATCTGTTAAGCTGCCCATGGTATTACACGGTTTTGATATAAAAGAATTATTTAACAATATTGTACTGAATATACGGATTTTTTATTTTTTATTGTATTATTTATAATTTTAACTTGTTAACTCTAAGTTACTGAACCCATTATTTTAAAGTGGCACTACTGTTGTTTAGAGTGGAAGGGTGCCATCAGGGTATTAGAATCCTTTAGTATCCAATTCTCCTCCCCCTAACTTTCAAAATCTAAAGTGACAATCTTTCTACCTGTGGTGGGTTTTATCTTATTGTTCAGTCCAGCTTAACCCTCTACAAGTTTTACATGTACTGTTAAGGGGTTGGTTGGCACTCTTACCTGGGGGTCTGAATACCAAAAACTTTGTGTTCATTAGTACCATTACTGTATTGTGGTGACACTCACACTATTTGATAATTTAATCTGTGGCTAAAGGCATTATCAAGCAGCAGTCCCATTTCTTTGTTGGCAACCCAACAATACTATTTTTTAATTATTATAAAAAATATATATGGCAACATATATGTAAATGGATGTGATCCAAACTGTGTGTTTAAGTTCTTATAATTAATAATTATTGTTATATAATAATAATAATATCGCCACACGAACACACCAAATATACGGTCCCACATTAGGCAACGCCTGTGTTATGGGTACCGTACAGTGGACTGAGGGCGAACTCAGTAGGTATATAATACTTATATACATATTAAACATCCATGACTCGGGTACAAACATTCGTGCTCATCACACAAAGCTTGTCCGTACCAGGATTCGAACCCGGGGCCCTCGGCGCAGAAAGCAGAGTCACTACCACTGCGCTAATCAGGCCGTCAATGATGTATGTATATATATATATATATATATATATATTCTCAAAGTGATTCATTTATCTGATATTAAAATCTTCACCACAAAAAACCAGCTTCTCAGTCAACTACTATAGCCTTGAATAACAGACACATTTCAACATCTGAAGTCTAGTTTACATAGGCTAGAACAGCAGCCTCTTATATTGCAAATAAGGAAACTTCTAGATTTCATATTACTATGATGATTAGTATAGAAAGTAGTACATAATTCTCTCACTGGATTAGAATGATTATGAATAACATTATGGCACATACTTAGAATATGTGAACATGGTTGACTTACAAGCTCAGATATTTACTTAATAAATGACCCCAACTTTAAATTATTATCTCAGTGGTTCTATGTAGCATAAAGCTGTTCTAGTATACATCTTCCTCATGAAGACCAACTGGAATTCAATTTAGATCTCTCAGTAAATAGGATGCTCATTGTTATATTGAGCATATGTCAAAGCCAGCCACCTGGTTGGGTTAACTTGGAGCCTCTGTTAGTCAGAGCAACCTTATTGACCAAACCCTGTCTCGATCCCGAGTCTGCTTGCCAGGGTCAAATTGACAGTATAAACATTCTCTGGGCACTCTACAACCGAAATTCCGTACAACTTGCGACCTGATGAGATCAGAGAGAATAAACATCACCCTACTATGAAATGCTTAAGCACTTAAAGTTGTTCACCATCTT
The DNA here is from genome assembly GCA_905333125.1 of Pheosia tremula. Lineage (NCBI taxonomy): Eukaryota > Metazoa > Arthropoda > Insecta > Lepidoptera > Notodontidae > Pheosia > Pheosia tremula. The sequence continues at coordinate 7,001,346 of HG995416.1, read as the reverse complement.
CGTGATGGCTACTGATATAGACATGCTTACCAGCTCGCATCCGCTGCGTCTGTTTTTACTTGTCATCAGAATATCTCTCTTACTCTCATTTATTTTGTATAGGTCTCCCGGGTCACTTAATATTGTGGAGTAGGATAGCAATCTACTACCTCCAATCACCACCGCAACGCTTGTTGCACGATGGGGCACAGTTCTCTTCTCTGGCCTCTCTAGGTCAACTTTCCAGAAAGAGTTGTGCTTTACGACATTAGCCTGGCTCGAGTGACTGCATGTTTGTTCAAATACAACACCCTTAAAACCCTTTTAAACACATCCAGTGGGGGACTTTATAGGCAAGGCTAACATCTGGCTCCGGACGGCCCTCGACAGGCCCAGGTATTCTAAATCGTGAGGAACCTTGGTTACCACCCTTGGTTACATGCACTAACTCTGGGCCTCCAAGCGGGCAAGCGTTTCCGCAACCTCACCACATGCTTGGGGGGCTAGGCCACGGGGTACCAAGTACACCACCAGACCATATACGACAGTTTCAAATCGTCTCCGCAACGCAAATGAAAACACTGTCAACCGGGTGCCAAAAAAGACTCAATGATTGGACTGTCAAACCCAAATTAGAATATTTTGTATTCAATATTAACACCACTATATAACTTTTGATCATCAGAGCTGCCACAAAACAATATGAGTTAAATTACATCAGCCATTCAGAATGCTGTTAATTAAAGGGTCCTCTGATTATAAATGATTTATATCAAGCATAACTCAGTGATACTCTAATAAAATGCACGGAATTTCTCTTTTGATAAGATAATCCTTGGGCTCACCCAAAGTAGGTACTACATGTACCTGGGATATACAATACAAATGTAACTTCTATATGTAGGTATATAATCCTTGAGATCAGGAATTGGTCACAACACATCTCTTAAAAACAATGTTCCAAAGAATACTAGGTCCATGAGACGGGCATGGCCTCTTGTAGGTTTAAGAGAATACCACACAACAGGTGCTTTATTGAAATTATATTCTCATTATTGTTATTAAGATTGATAACCACTATGTAAAGAATATGTGCAATTTCCTTATGATTTTTATTATTATTATTTATTTTTGTTAATTATTATTATTATTTTTTATATATATAATAAATAAATAATGTCAGAAGATTTCTCTTGAAAAGTAATTAAGTGACTAAAGTATAATCTAATTTGACCAACTTGATCATGAACAATCATATTATGTACCATTCAACTATACATCTTATTATAATGGTCATCATCAAAATGTGGACACACTACAGGTTTGCCCCCCCCCCCCCCCCTTTCGGAGATTGAAGGGGTGATGGTGTATATCTTATTATTATATTATTCAACTTCATCCACATTTCAATTAGAATAGGTACTGGGTGGCTGTACATTTGTCTCAATGATAAACTAAAACAGCGGACTGTCTTGTATGATATGACTATCTTGTATGTGTTGTGTATCACGGATACCAAAGGTACGAAAATGTAAGTAATGTGCAAGCCCATACACAACTATGTAATCATATCAGCTGCTCAAATGCAACTGGAGGTGCCGGGGTAGTTAGACCCGCACAGCTCTCCGGTCTAGTATGTCGAATGACATACTCAAGAGGTACATACTTTACAATATTTGTCTCCTGTGTAACTTACACTCCTGTAAAAATTTGTCATGTCTAATAATATACCACTAGAATAGAAAATCCTGCTCTGATTCACTGCTACAATTACCTGTGTAATGTATTTAAGCTGTATTGGTATGAAATAATATTTTACATTCAACCACACATTTGGATTTATTTCCATGTTTATTAGGGTTCCGCACCCAAACACTGAAAACAGTGCTTCATCATGTTGCCTGTGTATTAAGGGATTCACACCCAAACACTATAAATGGGGCTTTATCATGGTGCCTATGATTTTAAGGGTTCCGCACCCATACACACCAAACAGAGCTCTATCTAGGTACATATTAACTTACAGGGCTCTACTTCTTTATGACTGAACTCGAACATTAAGTCAGACCTGAGGCCCTCAGAGGGAACATAGGCCAAAGATTAATTGCATACCAAATGGTTTTATAAGTCTTATATCTTGGTGAGCCAAGCTCACATATTTGTAAGATCTCAGTAACAGTCATATGAACCTTACTCTTATACCGAGATACATCATTTAATATTCATCTCAGCGTACAAAAACCCTAGACGCTAAGCAGACCTGTAAGGTACTTCTATACATTGAAAGAAACTTACTCTTCGAGCCGAGGTACGCTAACGCAGGGCAGGGGTGGTGCAGGCCTTCCTCACACCTCCGAGGTTGAGGTTTAGCATCCTGAAAGATACCCCTGACCTCGAAAACGACATTATTTTCCATTCCGAGCAACATCTCGCCCGGCTTACTCAGCGTCGTTACCTGCAGGCTCCACTTTTTACGACGAAAACAATGCTGTGCTTATAAAAAACTCCACTAACACTCACACGAAACATTTAAACTATTTATAACATGGTTTAAAATGATAAAACAAAACTTTTCTGCAATTTAAAAGATGAAAGAAAAGTTTTCGTGGTATTCAAACGAAATACAAGAAAGCTATGACACTTGACAGCTAAGATGGCGGGAACTGGACGTCACGCCACTCTATGGTAACAGAATTGTGAGACTTATGATGGACATATAAAGGTATGATACCCACTTATTTCAATAATCCGGAAGAAATATAAGACTGCTTCTTCAATGCTATGCTGTGCGTTTTCGAAGACATATAATATATATTTTTAAGTGTGTTGCCTGCGTAGCTGATTTACCAATAAACCAATTTTTATTTATTTATTTTATTACATTCCGGGGTACAAACATTCGTGTTCATCACACAAATCTTGTGTCCCTACCAGGATTCGAACCCGGGACCCTCGGCGCATAAAGCAGAGTCACTATCACTGCGCTAATCAGGCCGAAAAACATACCGAAAATTATTGCCATGCTTGTCATGGTCTTAATGTGTAATCAAGACAGCCAGAACGATTTTAGTTCCAAATTCAGTCAAATTGAGTAGGTAGTCGTATTTGTAGAGCAGTAATAGTGACGATGACATTACACGATGTCCAACTTAAATTAAAAAAACAATCGAAATACGCATCGACTTGATAACCTCCGTTTTTTCGTCGGTTATATATAAAACTCGGGATACGTACGGTGCTAGAAAATTATACAAAATGACTAAGAAACCGGAGACATTTTTTTTTATTTGATAGTATAATATTACTGGGAGACTTAATTTAAGTTAAGATGAGAGATCGTGATTATTTTATTTAATTATTTTTCGGACGACATAATAGATATGTCTTTCGAATTTCGAAAATTTCATAGTTCTCCCCCAAAAAACATTCATAAACATAATGCCAAAATATGTTTTATATATATAGAACAAATTAAATCGCCGTTTTAGTATTACTTATTGACATTGCCTTAAACATTTACTTGAGCCAGATGCAGAATATAATTTGGCCTATTTATTGGAAGTACATACCTTTTGCACAGAAGAATATCTAGCTAACGCATCTTTGAAGACCTGGGTGAGTCGTTCCACCTGCAACTTCTGTGGTTTGTCACCGCGCCGGACGACAACACCCAGCCGTTGGATGTCGCGAGCCGTGGCCGACACCGAGCCGTTCACAGTTTGTTGAGTGTCATGACTGAAAATAAAGATGGCGATAAACTAATGCACATTATGGCAGACAGGCAAAGCAGTGATAGCCGAGTTGGTAGAACGCTTGCCTCGGTAACGAAGATTGCAGGTTCAAACCCCGGCTCGCACCTCTGGGTTTCATGTGCGAATTTCATTTTCAACCATCATTATACTAATTACTATGTTGGATAACATAACTTGCTAAATGGTGGAGGAAAACATCGTGAGGAAACCTACATGTCTGAGAGAACCCCTCGAAAGATGTGTGAAGTCCGCCAACCCGCATTGGGCCAGCGTGGTGGACTATGGCCTAATCCCCCTCGCATTGAGGGGAGGCCCGTGCCCAGCAGTGGGACATTAAAAAAGGGCTGGAATTATTATTTATTATTATATAAATTTACGCGAATACTACACATTGAAATAAAACTAATCTTACGGATTTTATCGCGTTTATTATACTATTAGCGATGTGGCAACACTGTTTGACAGTTCGGGCCTTCGCGCCTATATAAGGCGCGCGAGCCCCGACGTCACCCTCATTTTGCTCTCCGAATTTTGTAGCGATAAGACGTGTTATAGCTCGTTGGAATTGTTAAATTTGAGTTATTTATGTTGGATTCAAATATTGAAGAATTGAGTTTGTTCGTTGTGTAATTACATGTTTTCATGAGATTTTAGTCTTATTAATTAATTAAATCTACCCTCGGTTCCTCGTGCATATATTTTTTTAATACAATTCGATAGGAACCGCTAACATCAGAAGTGGGATAGGCTCCTGTAGCCTACATCTGCTCTGGTCGCAAGCGAAAAATAATCATTAGTTGATTAGATAGCTTGGGTTGAGTTTTAAGTGAAACTTTAAATGTTTGATCATGGCTGATCGACCCTTCACTCGAACTAGTACTAGGAATAGGCGTGGTCAAAACAGTGTTGCAGGAGATCTTCAAGACCAGCTCAGCATAATTCTAGCACACATTGACGCGCTAGAAAATAGCAGTCTACCCGCAACAAGCAACGAGTCGGCGGAGGTATCGTCGGCAGAACGTATTATCGTGGCGCCAGTTGATGCCATCGTGTCTGTACCTCGACCGCCCGCGCCACTACCAGTTACTGCCAGATCGAATGACGGCACCATCGGTGAATCGCACGCAAGTACTTCGACTTCGTTGGATGTCACCGACCGCCTCATTGGCGCACTGAGCGCGTTGACTAAGGTCAGATCAACCCATTATTATATTTCTAATTTTGATCAGAGTGTCGCTAATTTCAAAATCTGTACTTAAATATTTTGAATGTACACAACTACCCACATATCAAGTTATAAGTGGTATGGGTGATCAAAATATTGAGGGTACTAGTTGTGTTACTCATAAATGTATGAATGTACCTGTACTTGTTGGGACCGATGTCTTAAACAGTGACGATGTGCAATACATTCGTGCAAACAATGAACAACGAATTACTCGAATTCCTAGTTCGACATTAAATAGTGACCGCAGTGTGTTCCTCATTAACTTAGATGATCAATCACGAATTAATACACCTCTCGAGGGTAATGATCGCGAAAGATTATTGGGTGTCATTAATGAATTTGAGGAGTTTCTAATCGTTGGCACTGCGTGGACAGCGGTAACGACTGGTCATATGCATTTTGAGTTAATGAGTGGAACACGTATTTGTTATGGACCTTACAGACTTTAATCTCTCTCGGGGAATCTCCCTATGCCAGCTCAATTATTCTTGTAAAGAAAAAGGACGATAAGGATCATATGTGTGTCGACTACCGTGCACTACATGCGATCACTGTTAGGGATCGCTATCCATTACCGCTGATGGAAGACCATATTGATCGCCTTGTACTTTTGTAGCCACGGAAGTGGAATATTTAGGTTGTACGATTTCAATGGGTCAGGTTAGACCGAGCAAGTGTAAAATCAAAACCCTAGTAGATTCACCAGTCACCCACTAACGTATGGGAGGTCAGACAGTTTCTTGGTTTGGTAGGATACTTCCGTAGATACATATCCGCTTATGCATCTATAACCGTACCCATAGCTAGGTTATTGCGAAGTAACGTTAAATTCGAATGGAGAGACGAATAGGAAAATTCTAGGAGGTATATAATTGAACGCCTTACAACTGAACCTATACTTGCTGTTTTCGATCGACTATTGCCAACGGAGCTGCACACGGACGCAGGCTCAGTCGGATGTGGTGCAGTTCTCAACCAGGTGCATGAGGATAGTAAAATACGGGTTGTGGCATATTTCAACTTTAAGACAGAATATTGTAAGGGCGTAATGATGCAACACGCGGGTTGTCTGGGTCGGAATCCTGTAGATGTTTACCAAATTGATATACCACGAAATTGGGCGCAGATAGCTCAGTCAGCGGACGAAGAGACTCGTACGCTGATTGACAAAGTCCTAAATAATTAGTTAGACTTGTCCTGATATTTTGTTCGTAATGAATTGCCTTATTACAAATACATTACTGCTGGGAGTGAACCCAGATTTCTATGCTTCATACCAAGAGGTGATAGGTTGTGTTTGATAAGGATTTTTCATGGCCAACATGAGCATATAAACTTAAACAGGTAGTTTCAAATGCTATATCACTATTTGGTACTCCTAAACTTATGGTGTACGATGGAGGGCGAATGTTTGAAAGTTTGAGCTTTCAATGATAGGCCTCTGATATGGGGTGTCAAATTAATTTTATTACTCCAGAAATGCATAGTGAAAATGGTCAGGTAGAACGCTACTGCCGCATGTTACTTAATATGTTGCGCATCGAGACTACCAATCGTAACAATCGATGGTCAGCGTGTTTTATGGAAGGTGCAGCTCATTATTAACAGTACTAAGCATAAAACCACACAAATATCACAATCACAATTAATAATTGGGGTAGAAGCAGTTATGCAATAATGTCACCTATCCTTGACGTTGCCTTGGACAATACACGACCGAATCGTGAGGGCTTAAGGGAGCTATAGAGGCAGCGCGCTAGTGAACTACTTGTTGAAAATAGACGTAAACATTAGTAAAATCGGAATGTTGTGCGAAGTTTTCCGCTAATGATAATGTTTTTGTAACTAAACCTTCTCAAGTTACAGGCAAGCTGGACTCTGGGATGCGAGGGCCTTACCAGGTCATTAAAGTATTACCCCATGGCCGGTATGAACTACAACTACTGAGTGGTTCGTATGGCAAAATCACTCAGGCGGCCGCCGAGCATATGGTGGCCTGGCGAGGAGAGTGGACCCCCGAGGCTTGTGCCGTAATTTTGGACATTAAGCTAAGTGTGCTTTCAATATTATAAGCCGTGTAGCAGACATGTTAACTGGGCCATGTCTGTTACGTTGTGTCCATTTGTGTAGACATGATAACAGGGCCATGTCTGTGGTGTCGAGTTTAGTCTCCGCCAGTGTAGACATGATAACTGGGCCATGTCTGTGGTGTCGAGTTTAGTCTCCGCCAGTGTAGACATGATAACTGGGCCATGTCTGTGGGGTCGGAGTTTGGTCTCCGCCAGTGTAGACATGATAACTAGGCCATGTCTGTGGTGTCGAGTTTATTCTCCGCCAGTGTAGACATGATAACAGGGCCATGTCTGTGGTGTCGAGTTTAGTCTCCGCCAGTGTAGACATGATAACAGGGCCATGTCTGTGGTATCGAGTTTATTCTCCGCCAGTTTAGACATGATCCTCAATGGATCCTCAAGACAGGTCCTCAATGGATAGGCTAAGGAGAATATGGAAAAACAGGAGCATCACCAAAGCCACTAAAATTCGGCTAGTGCGCATGTTGGTCTTTAGAAGTTTTTCGAGAAAATCACTTCATAGAGCGGTTGGTTCTACAAGGCAGAGTGGAAGGCACCAGACCACGTGGAAGGTCGCCCATGCGATGGACCGACCAGATTAAGACTGCCATTGGCGGCCCCTTGCATGAGTACACCAGGATGGCATCCAATGGGGAGAGATGGCGAGACAACGTGAGGCGAGCAACATCAATCCCAGAACCAATGCATGACGACCACGACCGCTCTGACCGGAGCATCACGACTTAGAAGAAGAGGAGAGACATGATAACTGGGCCATGTCTGTGGTGTCGAGTTTATTCTCCGCCGGTGTAGGCATGTTAACTGAGCCATGCCTGTGGTTTCGAGACATGTTAACTAGGTCATGTCTGATGCGTCGAGACATGTTAACTGGGTCATGTCTGATGCGTCGAGACATGTTAACTGGGTCATGTCTTCGAGATGATTCTCGCCTCGGGATATACGAATTTTCAGCGTATATCCTGAAGTAAGTTATAGGGAAGATATTGATATTCCTTATTTTCTACTTTCAGCTGAAGGTGACTCCCTTGCGGCTGATCCATCTACCAGTTTCTCTAGCTGCGAGAGCCATTTACTCTCGAGCACTCACACTGGAGATAGACAACGGGGTTCAACAAACGTCGCATCCGGCCGGCATTGAAGACTGCATTCTCCCGCCAGCTTCCCGAGCCCACTAGCCGAGCAATGGGGACTGCCAGGCGATGAAGACATGTTCGAGGACGACCATTTGTCAGGAGAGGCCGTATTAGCGATGTGGCAACACTGTTTGACAGTTCGGGCCTTCGCGCCTATATAAGGCGCGCGAGCCCCGACGTCACCCTCATTTTGCTCTCCGAATTTTGTAGCGATAAGACGTGTTATAGCTCGTTGGAATTGTTAAATTTGAGTTATTTATGTTGGATTCAAATATTGAAGAATTGAGTTTGTTCGTTGTGTAATTACATGTTTTCATGAGATTTTAGTCTTATTAATTAATTAAATCTACCCTCGGTTCCTCGTGCATATATTTTTTTAATACAATTCGATAGGAACCGCTAACAATACGTTAAACAAGCAAAAACTAAATATGAGGGTACTCCGTTTCAAACTATGACACTAGGACGTCAACCACCTCAGTCCTCCCGTGACCATGGTTGCTGTAAAGCAGCCGAAACGTGGAGAACGTAAAAAACGTATAATAAACGCGATAAATCCGTAAGATTAGTTTTATTTCAATACTACATATTATTTGTGGCAAGCATAATAATATAACACTATTGTCAGTGGCGTAGCATAGGTCATTAGCACCCGGTGCGGATTCCAAATTTCCTCTTATTTTTGCTATACATTATAAAAAAATCGGGGCATGGTAACGACAAAAAATTACGAAAAAATCCACGAGTTTTTTTTTCTCTAAATGCCACCTGTGAAATGGCTCCCCCGGCAAAGTGCCGCCCGGTGCGGACCGCACCCTCCGCCCCCCTCATGCTACGCCACTGACTTTTGTTTATTGGCTGTAGCGCTATTCGTTCACCTTTCTGCTACAATTACAGCTTCACTCAAAATATATTTACAACTCACATGTTATCCCTCAACTGCACACTATCGTTGGGGCCCCCAATTAGTTTCATCATCTTTTCCAATGACTTCAAGCCGCTGTTAATAGAGTTAACATTCTCAGCGATGCCTTCGCTAAGGTTGTAAAGCTCAGTGGGACTGAAGTCTGCAAAGCCGACGTTGGGCACAGCTGTGGTGGCACCGTAGTCACGGCTCGAGCCACTGATCGGTTCTCGTTCGGTCATGGTGATTGCTGCAGAAGAGTAAAGGAATTAAAAATAATACATAACTTAATGACAACAGTCTAATATTGATTGATGGTTTAATCTTGGATAGTGGACCCTTGAGGTTAATTTTGCATAAGGAAACATGGTTCTAGTGTCACAACTTTAAAAAGGTCGCGTTCCGATCCGGTTGTAGAGTTAAGGAAAAAATGTAATGACAATTTGTAAGTGCCCCCGTAGGCCTATACGAAATAAATGATTTGACTTTGACTTTGAAAAGGGCATATTGAATTATTATTTATCTATGTCATAGATATAAGACAACCTATTTATATGTTAATGGAATTTATACATATAATTCGATCTAGGATCATAATATATAGGATCCTAGAGGCAGTTGCAAATAGAAAGTCCCACAGATCCTTAGTTGCGCAAACAAATATAATTTACATGTATACAAGTACAATTGTGATTAATTTCTGCCTGACTTTTCCTGTACGAATGCATCAGGGAAATAGTGAATAAACTTGATTTAATTATATAGGTATAATGCCATATTTCTCATGTTCATAATGTATATGCAAGGAACGTAAATATACAGCACCACTACTGGGACAAAATGAGTAATGGATGGGGATAAATACCTGTTTGATATTGGTTAGTGTTTATGTATAAAAAACTTGTAACAGTTTCATATTGAGCCATTTCCTGGATTTTTATCAGACAGTGACGAGACAAATGGGTTCTTTGGATCGTATAAATGAATATAATACTTATGATGTTGTTATGAATATAAGTACCTATTCACAGACCTTTGATTTTAGGTCTGTAATTTCAAACTAATATAAATAATCTATACTAATATTATAAATGTGAAAGTTTGGATGGATGGATGGATGTTTGTTACTCAATCACGCCAGAACGGCTGAACGGATCTGGATGAAATTTGGCACAGAGATAGATTATAGTCTGGAATAGCACATAGGCTACTTTTTATCCCGGTAAAATGTATGGTTCCCGTAGGATAGATTTGTTTTAATTTTTCATAGCGCAAAGGATCAACATGATTTTTTGTGCGAGTAACACCGCAGGGCGCAGCTAGTAGTTTATATATTATATCATTTAAGATAATTTATTGATTATGTCTCAAGTCAGAATTTAATAATGCCGGTCAACACCACTAAATATGGATACATTTTTGCATATTTCTACTATGGAAATTAATATATTTGGAATGTTCAATATCCTTTCAAGTTCACAATGGACAATTATAAATTCAAATGCCCCTTAAAAATTTCATGTTTAAACACATGCCGCCTATTGCTAAACAAGACTAGACTGTAGTCTACCATTATTGTCCAGTGAATGCCCTTTTCCATGTCATTCCAGTGCATGCTTTCACTTGCTTGCTTGCTTGCTTGCATTGTATGACATTTTAAATGGTGACTAATAATGATTATTGAAAATGTGAGTGTACATACAATAATTAATATAATCAATTTTTATCAACATGTTATTTAAATTCAATTAATAATGGTAGGTTTTATCCAGCATAATAAGTGATAACCAAGTTGGTAGAATGCTTGCCTCGGTAACGAGGATTGCAGGTTCAAACCCGGCTTGAACCTATGGGATTTCTGGATTTTCAACCACGATAATCACTTGCTAAACGGTGAAGGAAAACATTGTGAGAAATACTGCATGTCTGAGAGAACCTCCCCAAAGATGTGTGAAGTCCCGCACTGGGCCAGCATGGTGGACTATGGCCTAATCACCTTCGCATTGAGGGGAGGCCCGTTCCCAGCAGTGGGACATTAAAAAGGGCTGGTATTATTATTATCCATCATAACAATAGATATATGTTACCTTACTAACTATGAGTAAGCTAATACTTATAAACTCAAATTGAGTGTACCAAGTAGTTTGATATTGACTCAAAAAGTATCATGTTATGAATAAATTATGATCATCTTTTTCAAGTGACATGTTTCAAACGAGTTTCTATAAAACAGAATCCTTATAAGACAATTAACACGATATTATTTATCAATATGCGTATTATCATACGACTTTCGGGGAGTCTATATTTACCCTTTGTTATGATGCAGTAAAGATACAAATAGATCTATTTATGATGAATCACCCAGATTTTTATGAAAAATAATATCTAACGATTCACACACGATATAAAATTACTACGCGACTAAATGACACTTCGTTGCGCAAGACACACAGAAAAACCGGTATAGTAAATAGTTATACCTTAAAAATGTAGAGTAGGCTAATTAATTTCAGGGTTTCCACAATAAATTCTTTTGTTCATCAATCCTATCCACGAATATTCACGATATTGACATCGACCGTCGATGAATTGTCAATGTCAGAATCTGGCGAGCTGTCAAACAGTGTGACCATATTTAAATTACAGATCTATAAATCCTGTCCTCCTATAAATCCTGTCTCCCTAAAATCTGTAATGTTACATTTGTTTTACTAATAAAGTCAATTTTCAACTATATTATTGCAATTAACATCATATTGTTCTTCACTTTCTGTATTCTATACATGCATTATTGATATGATTTATCTTTTTTTTTAATGCAGCGAGATCACTATGCTCACACAGTAAATTTTATTCATTCGAAGCCATAAAATGGCCATAGAGCTTTAAAATGTGAAGTAAGTACCAAAGTATGGTATTGCATACCATATATGAATATAATAACATTATTTTAGTAAAATATAACTATTATAATGAGAAAAAAAAATGTTTGTGTGTAGCCAATTTTTGTTCATAATGTTTGACAATAGATGGCCATAGTAGTATAAGTGGATATCTAATAATATAAAAATAATTTAGTAGAGTACGGAACTAGGCAAGATTAATCCAAATCACTTACTATGTATATTATGGTGACCTTAAGTCACCACAGGACACAGGAATGACGAATAGTTTTCATAGTTCAATGAGGCAGGGCGGTGCCCCTGATGCTCCTATCTACCTCATCAAACTTTGAATAAAAATACTAAATGTAGTTAGGAATCAAAATTTTGAACCAAAGGTGATGTAATATTTGTTATCATCATTTGCGTGGAGTCGACAATAATTACAGCACGGTTGCACTTATACCAAAAAGGATTTCTTTTTGCAGTTCTTGCTTATGAAAAGAATACAGCATAAAATAACATTTTTACATGCACGTCTGCCCATAGGTACGAAACCCGCGAAATTTAAATACAATTTACTCGTAGGACGTGCATACATCACCTAGAATTTTTCTCACAGGAGCGTGCTAGGATCAGGATGCATAAACCACTCGACACCTGTGCCTTATGTGCGGCGATTGAAAAAAAATGAGCTACGGGGAAAAATAGAATAATGGCCGGGATAAACTAATGTGATTTGAATTTGGAATGAATTTGAAATGAACGCTCTATGTTTTTTTTTGTCAGATTTGGATAAATAACTATATTGCGCATCTATGTACTTTAGCCTTTTTCTACATATAAGTAGGTACCGAAGAATCTTTACTTGTAAGTAGGTACATTGATATAAATAGAAAATAAGTGGTCTTGTATACCTCCTGTAAACGATTGTGCAGGTAGATAATAGTATTATTCCAAATTTATAGACGTTTTATAACTTAATCAAACGTCATATAGTACTGTGCACAAGAGTTTTGCTTTGCGCAGTAAGTACTATATGACGTTTTATAAAGTTATAATAAAACGTTTATAAATTAGGCAGGTTAGACTAGATAGCAGGTAGGTACAGTAGGAAAATAACGATTGGGCGTAATTACCTACCATCCGATTAATCTTTTTAAATCCGAGGTAGTGACTAACGCTTTAATTAGCTACCTACTTATGTCCATTAAAATTATAATATCAGACATGTATATTTATGACTTGGTCTTGCAAGAATCTGATGTGTGGACAGCTATAAAATATTCCTCTTATTTATGGCGGAGTAGATGAGTATAATGAGCCCAAGTTGTTGTTTTACAAAATGAAAATACGCATGAAAACTGGCTTGACTTGACTGCTGATGTTTATTTTGAATACCTATATTCAACATTTATAATATTATATCTAAGATTTATTTCTTTAGTTTATGATAACGCTTACTTTATGGTTCGATAAGTGCCTACCTATAACATACTTAGTGGGCTTCAATACTTAAATACACTATAAATAGGTAATCAAACCCAACACAAATTTATGGCTCTTACACAGTTAAATATTTATGTAGCGTTTTCAGTACCTATTCAACTATCTAATTTACCGGTATTCCTTATTACCTATTTGTATAAAAAAATCAGGCGCTCCGCGTACCTACCTTAGTATCCACAAACTATCTAGACGAGGGCAGTCTAAGCTAACATTAATAAAAAAAAATGCCAGAGAGCGTACAACACGTCAAATGCAAGTTAACTGTATACTTTATAGTCTACCGTATTTAGACATTTTGTATGGAGAATTGAAGAGCGCCACTAGCGGACGGTATTGAAAACATTCAATTGTATGTTTGTATCCTAGTCATGGATGTTTCATATCTATACATATAAATAAAATTGGAGTGTCTGTTTGTAATATTAAAATAACCGCTTTTTACTAAGTGCATTTGGATGTATACACGTTACCTATACCGAAACAAAATTTTTTACAATTTTTGTCTGTCTGTATGTCTGTCTGTCTGTTTGTTCCGGCTAATCTCTGAAATGGCTGGACCGATTTTGACGGGACTTTCACTGGTAGATAGCTGATGTAACAAGAGTAACTTAGGCTACTTTTATTTTAGAAAAAAAAATAGGATCCCACGAAAAAAAATTAAAACCAATGTTGCAGCGCAGCGCCTGATTAAGTTTGATAGCAACAACCTGCAATGCGTCCCGCGGGCTCAGAATGGGCGAGCAGGCTGTTGTCAACGGTTGTCTTTGTTAAATACCACGCGGACGAAGTCGCGGGCAACAGCTAGTGTATAATAAGTATTTTATACTGAGTTGGCCCTAAGCCCATTGTACGGTACCCATAACACAAGCGTTGCTTAATGTGGGACCGTATAGTTGGTGTGTTCGTATGGCGAAAAAAAAAAAAAAAGAAATTCTCCATACAAAATTTCTAAATAGGTAGGTATACGGTTAGCTCACGAATAATCTCGCACGTTATGTACAGTGTGCAACTGGCCTTACTACGCGAATGTTGTGAAACGTTGACAGCATCTTTTTTAAAGTGTTCCTTTTTTATTTTTAAACTCGTTATCGTTGCGGATTGCAACATCTTGGAATCTGTCATCTTTGCGTCTAGCTAGGCGCGCGGGAATCTCAGAAATTGTTACAAGTGGCCAGTTCCTGTTGGAGATTGCGCTGCAATTTATGTGACTGTTTCTTTTCTTTTAATAATAACCTACTATACTTAAACGAATTGTTCAGTAATTGCATCGCAGTAGAGAAAAGTTTATGTTTTTTATCTCTTTGTATATTCTTACTGCAGCGTTTAAATCAGGGGCTCCCAAACTTATTTTGTCTACTGCCCACTTTGAGAATGAATATTTTTTTAGAGCCCCAATTTGTTCACCTACTTAAAAACCACTATAACTTCAAATTAAATTAATTATTGTGACCCTCTACACAACGCCCCCATTTTTTCTGGGTCACTTACCCTTTAGGCCTGCAGCGCCCACAAGGGGGTGTTATCGTCCACTTTGAGAAAGGCTGGTTTAAGTGAACAGTTTCTAAGTGAACTGGGGGCAATTCATCCGATAGTACAAAGTACGGAAACCGTCGGATTCTATTCATACCACAGCAATTAAAAAGCGTAATACATTACTACATAGTGGAAAAGCAAATAAAGATTTAGTACTGAATACAGAAGCTTTTGAACCACACCACTCGTTAAGGGCCACTTAGATATACAATGTTTGTCTTACATATCGGTTGCTTTAGAATTATGTTTGTTTATCCCGGGAGTCGAATCTACTCCCGCGTTCGATGCTACTTGATGTGTTCGGAAAATATACTACGCAGTACCTCGAGCACATCCGTTTTATGTACCGTTTCGGCAGTGTAACGTCTTCCATCCCTCTCACGCCACTTATTTTTTAAATAAGTATGACTGACAGCATTCTTTCTCGATGACGTTACGATTGCATTAGAAGTTCCTGCTTACCCTACAGTACAGTTGGGTATAAAATCAAATAAGTGCGAAAGATAATTCATAAAATAAATACATATTATCCTCGTACCGAATAGTTGCACAGAAAGTAGTCTAAATCCTACCACGACTCACTAGGGGGGAGTTAAAATGTTGCCAAAAAATATGACGTAATTAATGGACGACCCCAAAGTAGCGCTTCAAAATACCTATAGCACTGACTAATTGACTAGTTGTAAGTCTATTTAAAGTCGCCATGTATGTAGGGTAAGGTAGAGGCGTGGCGTAGCATAGGTCATAAGCACCCAGTGCGGATTTCAAATTTGCTGCCCTCTTATTTTTGCTATTCATTATAAAAAAATTGGGGCATGGTAACGACAAAAAAAATGACGAAAAAAACACTGAAAGATTATTATTTTTTTACAGATTTTTTTTCATATCTATTTTTTTTTCTCTCTAACCGCCACCTGTGAAATGCAGCCCCCGGTAAAGTGCCGCCCGGTGCGGACCGCATCCACCGCCCCCCCCATGCTACGCCACTGGGTATAGGTACCTAGGTACCATTTAAGTTGGGAATTACAGAATACAATATTTACCGCCTATCACAAGCAGGAAAGCCCGTAACGGGAGTGAACGTGACAGTTGCATTGGTTATAATTTCATTGCAATTATTTAGCAAAGACTTTGATACATGCATGAAGGAGAAATTTATGAGCACACTATTTAGTATGGAGTGTTATAGGGTCAATACGTAGAAATCTGCAAAATTGAGTTTCAGTTGAATAGATTTAGAACACCTAACAATTGATCAAAGAATAGAAATGTATTATTAGAACTGAACAATGTACTGGGGGCGAACTTAGTATATACCTACCTCGGCAGGTGCAAACATCTGTGTTCATCACCCAAAGTTTGTCCCTACCAGGTTTCGAACTCGGGACCGTCCGCACAGAAAGCAGGGTCACCATTAATTGCGCTAGTCAGGTCGTCAAATACAATAAAAAGTAAAAACTGCCTCATCCATTTCACACAGAAATCACCCCAGCCTTCTCACGTGCGGCTCACGTCGGCAGGAAGTTTACGCAGCGCACGCGCACTGTTTCCTCGTTCGCAGGATGTTTTGCGACTCCGCGATGCGCAAACGCAGCCCAACAGTTTTGAATTCGGAACGCGAACGTTCGGATATCGGCTCGCTATTTCTGTTTGCGGATTATGTAAGCTGTTATGTTGGTAGGTAGGTATTCGTGGTGAGTTTAATTGCAGTGTTCCGGGAATTTTAAGTAGATTCGGTGGGTCTATGTATATATAGATGTATCTGACATTTCCTGCGTATGGGCAACTTGATTGAATGTTGCCCCAAAAGTACTTAAGTGCACTTCGACTCAGATAGTAACCTCTTAATTTTATAGACAGTTACAATGGATTATAATGGCGTTATAACGAACTTTTCAGAGGAAAAGGGCGTTATTATGGCTTTATAGTGAATTATAAACTTTCTATAAATTTGAGGGTAAAGGTTTAAATAATGTGCTTTGGCTTTTAAATAATAGTAATAAAATAATTCCAGCCCTTTTTTTAATGTCCATCTGTTGGGCACGGGCCTCCTATCAATGCGAGGGGGATTAGGCCATAGTCCACCACGCTGGCCCAGTGCGGTTTGGCGGACTTCACACGTATTAGGAGGGGTTCACTCAGACTTGCGGGTTTCCTCACGATGTTTTCCTTCACCGTTGAGCAAGTGATAGTGATGGTGGTTGAAATTAAGATTCGCACATGGAATCCAGAAATCTCAGAGGTTCGAGCCGAGGTTAGAACTTGCGATTCTCATTATCGGGGCAAGCGTTGTATTAACTTGGCTATCACTGCTTTGGGATTTACAGTCTTAAGATTATACAAGGTGTTAGGAGTATGGTAACGAAAACTTTGGGTAAAGTAGTTGAGATTGACTTCTATTATGATTTTATAGTAAAATCAATTTAAAAAATACTGAAATAAAAAAGCGTATAATGAATGAAGAATTCAACTGAAAATTCTAACATTGGCGACCCAGAATTGAGTCCATAGTATCAGTTTTCCTTACGAAGCCACTTACACTTTACTCTGTATAGTGTCATAATAGTGTAAAATACTTTAAGGTCCAACGGTAGGTCATTGAGATCGCATTTCGTAAACTATACTCACTTGATCAAGGTGTTATGTATCCACGCGCCCTGAAATTGCTCTAAATTCGTGGTCCTATGCAAGTAAGCACATTTTACATATCTTTCTACTGAACATCTTTGCATCAGAACTCTAGGAACCGCTTTTGAATTACTAAGCGCTATTTAAACGTTTCTATTTAAGAGAGCCAGGTGCTAAGCTTTACCGTCGGTATGCGGCTTGCGAAGGTTAAGTCGGTCAATGCAGCTCTACGGCAGGCGGCTTGCAGTTTTAAAAATATTACGATAAGTAGAGATACTTACTACAGTCGATGTCAATGTCTAATTGTCCGACACTTTTTGTGGTCTGTGTATAATAATTCCAGCCCTTTTTTTAATGCCCCTACTGGGCACGGGCCTCCCCTAAATGCGAAGGGGATTAGGCCATATTCCACCACGCTGGCCCAGTACGGGTTGGCGGACTTCACACATCTTTTGAGGGGTTCTTTCAGACATGCAGGTTTCCTCGCGATGTTTTCCTTGACCGTTTAGCAAGTGATAATCATGGTTGAAAATGAGATTGGCATATGAAATCCCAGAGGTGAGAGCCGCAAGCGTTCAACCAACTTGGCTATCACTGCTTTGGTCTGTGGTCTGTGTATAGACGTCAAAAAGAAAGGCCGATTGTTCTTCACTTGCGAAACCCATACCGATGAGGTAGAAAGTCGGTACATTTCGTCAAATAATGTGTGGACATTCTTTTATTCACAATTTTGTGCGCGCGGGACGCTGGGTCTTACATCGATATTCTTTTGTTTTATATCACTCACTTATTTATTTTTACGATAATAAATTCGAGAATAATTGTGTCGCGAGGAGATAAAAGCTTTAAGGGGGAAGCGCAAGGTCAGGGCGCGAAATTCAAAAAGTCAATGGTTTTTTTTTTTACTTTAAAGATGTCCAAATTTTTCGTAAAAAAAAACCGTTGACATTTTGAATTTCGCGTACTGACCTTGCACTTCAACCTTAATAAAAACAAACTTAGGTCAAAGGTTTCTCGACACATCGACAATAGAGAGCCGACACTTTTCTTAACAGATTAGTCGGCTAGTCGGAAAAAGCTATTGTTGGTCCATCTCTAATTAGACATTTGTCTGAGTTGTTTCCTACTTAATTCGGTGCTAGTTTGTGAATAGCTCTGGCTAAACTATTAAACCAGATTCTTATGAAATTTTGCAATGCGATACCTATCTTATAATCTTAGCTAAATTTAAGATGTTGTTATAAAGATCTTACCAAAAGCTTAAGTAGTAAGAAGTACATTTTTGTTTAAATAATTAACTAAACTTGTTTGACGGGGTCATTACCTTTACAAAGGGATGTAATATTTATACAATAATAAGAACAAGAGGCATCTGGTAGCTTTGTTCTAAACTTTTAATATATATATTACAACAATAAGTGTAATGTTTATTCCTTTTGTAAGTCTGCGAGCATTATAGTAATCTTAAAGTAGATATTAAAAACTCGTAATAACTTTTGTTTTAGATGTCCTGGAAAACATACTTTACTCATAATAGTATTTGAAAGACGTAGTGAAATTCACTTTCGTCATTCGACATGATTTTGTATGGTAACAGTCAGACTCAGAAGCAACCATTCTCGCTCATTACACAAAGTTTGCCCCTATCAGGATAAGAATAAGGAAGGTCCCTTGCGGCCCAGCCAAATGAACCGGGCAATCGGGTCATTCCTTGATCTTTTAGAGAAAAAGGAAAATCTTCGCTATGCCCCGACGGTTATTATCGGGATCTTGTATATATCTTACGTGCTCAGAAAACTCTCATAGCGCGTTTCAGGGTTTTAATGAGAGTTGTTCTGAATGCGTCTGCAGCGCCATATGTATGGCAGCAGCTTGTGGTTCAGTTAAAGAGATCGCTACAGTCTTATATAAAGCAGATCGGGCTATGTTCAAACATAAAAGAATAAATTAGAACCCAATGACCGCAGCACCGGACAGACAGTTTGATTTTGACTTATTACATCGATTAAACAAATGAACAACCCCATGGTCGGTAATGGGGCAATTGTCCGACATCCGTTGCGCTAATCATTGACCAATGAAAATGACAGTTAGCTTTCACTGATGGACGAGCTTACGATTGAATGCGCACGAGTGTCTCGGTGCGCGCACTGGATGACGATGGTGAATATTGAGACGTCACAAAACAGAAATGTGCATTTTGGATATGGCGTGAAAATAGGTAGGTTTTATTACCCGACTATGTCAGAAGGAGGATAATGTTTTTCGAGTGTATTTTATTAGTTAACTATTGATAACATCGAAATTGGTTTGGTTAATTATCAATATTCAATTGTAACCCTTTTTTATTACAACCTCATTGGGAATTTATTAGCGAGTGATTTTAACCATCATATTTTAATAAATTCGAAACAAAAAAAAAAGATCTCCAAACGAGCAAACCAACTATACGGTTCCACACTAAGCTACGCTTGTATTATGAGTACCATACAAGGGACTGGGGGCGAACGTCATATAACATATTATGTATACAGATATTAAATATCCATGACTTCGATAAAAACATGCATGCTCATCACACAAAGCTACGACCGACTTGGGATCTAGCTTAATTAATATAATTAACCAAAACCAGGCGTACCAATGCAAGCACTTTCTGCGTATATCATAACGCAAACAACAACTACATATGACCTTACCCCAGTTCAAACTATGACACTAGGGCGTCAAACACCTCAGTCCTCTCGTGATCATGGTTGCTGTAAAGCAGCCGAAACGTCGGGAACGTAAAAAACAAATAATCCGTAAAATTCGTTATATTTCTATATGACTGTATGTGCAAGATTTTCTCAAAAACTACCAAAACCAAAAGCCGTGAAGATAAACAACACACAATAGGGCCAAAGTTCGGAAGTGCTTAAATAATTCATACTCTCTCATTGTTTTCTAATTCCAACATGGTAGTAACGTGAACAGGAAATGGTAAGTAATTTTAATTTTAATTTAAAGTTATTTTTGTAAAGTTAGATTTTTTAATTAGTTTTATTCTAAGTTGTATGGGAGATCCATATGCTACTTCGATACAAGCTAGAGGTATTATTCTATTATATTTTTTTTATTATAAAAAATGTTAATACCTACAGTATGTTTTTTTTTTTTTTTTGTTACATTATAGGCAAGTATTTGATCTCGGTCTCACCTGATGGTAAGTGACGATGAGATCTACGATGGAGCACACTTGCCTAGGTAGGAAGGCGGCAGTAGATCGAGACGCTACATTCACTAGGCACATGCAGCGCAGCTGATCTGACCCGCCATCCATGAATGACAACACCGAACATCATGCCGGAACACGGCTAGGCCGCTTGGCGACATGGCTTTGTTCAGTGGGTGGTGACTAACCACGGCCGAAGCCTACCACCAGTAAATGTATATTTAAAACCTAACTTTGGCCACGTTAAAATATTTTACACTATTATTGTAACACCTTATATATTACACCTTACACCTTATTCCTATATAGGAAGTCCCGCAAACATGGCTCTAAGGTTTTGCGACGTTTTACTTTGTTTACAATTTAGTTCCGATATTTATAGTGGACATCTAGAGTAGGTATATAAAACGGATGGCTACAAGGACATGGCGAAGCTTCATGGTTTGGTTACTAATTTGACTACGGAACCCTAAAATGTACCAAACTAAAGGAACATGAGAAAAAGTAACATATCAGGTGAAAGAAATCGCAACAAAATATGTTCAATATTATTATTGCTGAGATTATAATGTACGCGATAGTACCTAATTTAATTCAGCGCACGGTTATCCGTTAATTGCTAGTAATGTCAATTAAACAGTCATAAACAAACACATACAAAGCAATGAAACAATCCCGAGCATGTAAAGTTAATTGATACGATATAGCGCCGCACATTAACATAATTTATTCACAATAAATCCCTTGGGCCGAATCGCGTATGGCAATTAAAACGATCCTTTTATCTTAAGTCAAGTGCACTCCGCTTTGCACTAGTTATTATCTAAATTGAAATAAGGTGCAAGCAACAGTTGTTAGTGCATACAAACCTATATGTACAGGATTCTCTCCATGGTCGGTCCCTCATTTTTTTTATTTTTTTTTATTACGTTATAGGCAAGTATTTGATCTCGGTCTCACCCACAGATATATGAGAGGAGATATGTTATGAAAGCGGTGGGCTTGCGCTCACATTTAGCCAAAATTACGCTAACATAAAGTTTTCGCCGTCAGTCGACTGCAACTGCACGTCGGTATCGGAGCTCTAACTTTTTTTTAAATGCCGTGTTATTCCGTGGTTGTGTGCAAAAATGCTAGCAGCAAAGTGAACTACGCGAAAGATGGAATCTCATTTCACCAGCCAGTATGAAGTATTTTATTTATTCGTCTTTAAAATCATTAAAAACAAAAAAAAACAAAAAATATTTAATGCCTTTATTATGTTATTTTAGGTTTCATGTAGCACAACGACTTTTTTATTTTTGTACAAAATACATGGCTCTTTAAGTACCACCTATGTTCGCTACTGAGTGAATGTACGAGGCAATGTATAGATCGTCTAACGATACTTTGAATAAACTGGTGCGTCGCGTGGTACGGCCGCTGTATACGGCGACGACGCAGCACGCACCGAGGAGACTTCGTATCGGTTGGTTTTAGCGAGTGGTTGGGAACAAAACGGAGACAGCGAGTTCCCATACATTTTGAACCGCACGGCATATCTCTCGTGATCTGTGGTCTCACCTGATGGTAAGTGACGATGAGATCTACGATGGAGCATACTTGCCTAGGTAGGAAGGCGGCAGTAGATCGAGACGCTACATTCACTAGGCACATGCAGCGCAACTGATCTGACCCGCCATCCATGAATGGCAACACCGAACATCATGCCGGAACACGGCTAGGCCGCTTGGCGACATGGCTTTGTTCAGTGGGTGGTGACTAGCCACGGCCGAAGCCTACCACCAGTAAAAACCTCATGTCTGAGGATCGCGATCATCGTTGGATAGTCCACACTTGGATCGAACGATTCGCCTCCATCGGTCTCTGTTCATGGCACTTCTGACCACCGAGCTGAATTTGGTGGAAGATGAGTCCTTTACTTGATCGATGCATCTGGTTGGGGACCGTCCTCAAGCTCTCTTGCCCTCGGTGTTCCCAACTACTATCAGCTTTTCGAGGTTCTCATCTCCTTTTCTTATGTACATATATACTTGTGTAAATACATGGGACATATGATACGTTATTTCGTCAGTTGCATTGACTTTATTAATGCTGACCCGACAGACGTTGTCCTGTGCAAAATACCCATAGACAAAAAATCTCTTTCAACTTCCCAAATTTTCCGGATTACTTGTTAAGTTTTTGTTTCCTTGAAAAACCTTTTCAGACTATAACGAAAACAGTAGCCCAATCAGTCCAGTCGTTCTCAAGTAATGCGCGTACCAACCCAATGTTTTAAATATTATCATAGATTAAATTCGCTTTTTAAACTACTTTTTAACGAAACAAAGATTTTGTGTTTATGATAACGTTTAGAAACTACTTTTCTTATGATTTAAAACAATGGTATTTGGCTCTCTGATTCCCTTTGTTAGGTTAATAAACACTTTCTGGCGTCAAGAGATAATATCGTGGCTGTCGTTGTGTCCACAGCTCCGGCGATGCAACAACTAATTGGACACGAACAACGTGCTGAGATTGTCATGGTTATAAAGCTAACGAGTTACGAATCTCATAGAATCTTGTTAAATATTTATGTAAGTTCATACCCACAGTACCGGATTATCCATAAAGACAATGTCGGCAAGTTCTTATGCGGCCGGCGTTGCACGCTCAACCTAGGGGCCCCGCGGCCGCGGCCCGCGAGAAAACTTTGTCTAGGCGGTTTTAAAATGACGCTTTCATATCATCCGACTTTAAAAAAATAAAAAGTTTCTTAATTCCGTTGTTTTTTTTTTAATGATTAAACTACCTTATAAAGTATGTATTTTTTTTAAATGGACCATTTTTTTTTCACAAAAATTGAAATAAGAAGACACTTAAGTTTGAGGATATTTTATTTATTTATCATTCAGATTCCAGTTGGAATGATGAAAATCCAGTACGAATCTGCTTGTCATGATTGATTCTGATGACACCTACCTATATTAATAAATGAAACTACCTAAGGTCTGAGGGGCCCCCTTGCATTGCCTGGGGGCCACTACATGGCGTCATCGGGCCCTGCGTGCTTACATAACAGGCAAACTTGTGTGATTTTCGCAAAGTAAGTGGTCCACAGGGAATTAGAGAGGTGACAATACAAATGTAATCTAGGTATTGATATGATAGTGTGTATAGATTATAAGTACAGATATGTTGTGATATTTCAAGCAGGTTTATATGTAAAGTATAACGTCGCTTTAGATCATATCTGTAGGGATTTTATAGCGTTAAATAAATAAATAAAATTGTGGAAAGTTTACCATTTAAGTGATAGTTATGAATGAAGCCGAAAATAATTTGTGAACCGAGTATTTCTGTTTACAAAACGAGCGCTCGTTCGCTGTGACTTTCACAAAATTTTTGTTCGAAGTAATTGACCAGTTTTTTCCCTAATGGCATTTTTCCATTGAGTCACAATATTATTTTCGTTTCATTCCAGTGCATGGTGTCAACGGTCGTCTTTTTTCCTGCCATGCTTGCCGCAGCGCCGGCTAATTGGCGACGAAGAACGTGCCGAGAGATGCACGAGTTCGTGCCTAGTTTGAAAAATAATTAGATGCCCGCTAATTAGAGGAAAGAATTGTGATTTGGGCTATGTTAAGCGGGCGCCTGTGCCAGTGATGGTTATCGATCAGAACTCGTTATTTATGCGAGCTAAAATTTTCAATCGATATTTCATCGAATCAATCGATATTTCATTTTATCTTTTATAAAAAAAAAACTATTATTTGCTTCGGGAATCTCTCTGTCGCTGTACAAGATATTCAAAAATAAAGTAAATAAATAATAAATCACGGTATTATTTTCGTGCTACGTAACACGGGTAGCCTCTTATGGACTTGGCAACTTTGCTGAGATGTTGATTTGTTTTTATTCGAGATTCTTATTTTGTTTATTCTGTAGGTTCATTGTTGAAGGCCCTAATGGGAGTATACCGAATTTCTGAGTGCGATACATAGCAATTAAGACAGCACTCCAATACGCGGCGAATAAATTCCAGATAGATAAAATATTTAGCAACAAATTTCTCGTTCTGTTAGTTCGTTCGGCGTAAGTGCAAAATAGTGATGTGAATCGTTTTGGGATTATTTAAAAGATTTCTGGAACGCTGCGCTGTTTTAGTTCTTATATATCAAACAAGTTCCCGCAAAGACAAGTGGCTTCTTTGACTGGGGACACTAATAATTATTATACTTTAATATGAACTCAGCACCACGACTCAGCAACCCGAGTACTCCCGTGACAATGGTTGCTGTAAAGCAGCCGAAACGTCGCGCGTCGGGAACGTAAATTCATAACATAAACGCGATAAAATCCGTAAGATTAGTTTAATTTCAATGTGCACCTTATATTATTTGTATTTTTTTTTATTAATAACTTTTTTGTTCTTATCCCGGGATTGGCAGTCCCTCTTACCACCCACACTTATTAGAATAACGATGTCCTTGATTGCGCGTCGCATGTAGGTCGGTACTAATTGGATATAGTGGCTGGGTATTTATTATTTTATGTTATCTGCATTTTCCGCTGACAGACATGATGGAGGTTGATATTACTGTATTAATAGTTGTTAATTGGTTGGATAGCTTTATCATACAATAATATACTACGCCAGATATTATCCCCCGACAATAGCCCAAGGTTACGTCACGATCGAAGTAGTCTATACATCTATACAATACATACTACATACTACAAATAAATACTACAAATAAATGTAATATTAGAATATCCGCTTTTTACTAAGTGCATTTGGATGTTTACACGGTACCTTTTTTCCCAAAACAACATTTTTTAAAAATTTGGCTGTCTGTCTGTCTGTCTGTTTGTTCCGGCTAATCTCTGAAATGGTTGGACCGATTTTGACGGGGCTTTCACTGGCAGATCGCTGATGTAACAAGGAGTAACATAGGCTACTTTTATTTTAGAAAAAAACAGGATCTCACGAAAAAAAATAAAACCAACGTTGCAGCGCTGCGCCTGATTAAGTTTGATAGCAACAACCTGCAATGCGTCCTGCGGGCTCAGAACGCGCGAGCAGGCTGTTGCCAACGGTTGTGTCTTTGTTAAATACCACGCCCTCGAAGTCACGGGTAACAGCTAGTCTTTAATAGAATAAGCACCGCCTGTTACGGGCCTCAGGTATTTATGGAATAAAATTCTTGTAATTTTTATACACACGTTTTACAATTTAAAAAAAGTTTTTTATTTGATTAGTCATATTTATGTATTCACAGTGCACATGAATATTGACGAAGCCACATATATACCTGCCAAAGTTAAAAGTTATATACAAAAATTATATTGATAGGCATGCCTTGAGATATAAATTCGCTGTTGGAAATCGTCATATTATGAAATCTCCACGCGTTTAACGTTACACGGGATAACTTGCCATATTCATCCTATTACGTGTATCAGTCATTTATCATTCAATAAATTATCTATACAAAAGAGAAGCCGAAAGGAACGTACAGTTGTTTAAATACAACAACATAAGTCAAATCAAAGTCTGTCGGTCCCACGCAAACCGAATCAAAGAACAAAAGGATTATAAAACGGCACTTAACTACATCTACTACATATTTTCTTTGCAGACAGGTTTCACCGTTAAACATATGTGTATAAAGGTGGTAATCGTTTGGGATTCTGGTAAGGGAATGTCAAAGTTGAAAAGATGTGTGTACCATCAATCGGTAGCCCAATGCAGTTAAAAAAGTTAAAACGTTCGTTTTTTTCTCTCTTTTACAAAGCGGAGTCGGATATGTACTTGCTTTTAGTAGTATGTACCTGCTACGGGATAAGTTTCAGTGATAAAAGGTAGTTATTATCTAATTTCGTACCTATTTATATATTCCATGGGTTAAGTTCACGATGTCACTGACACATGCAGATGGGTGTATGTTTGTCAACTCTATATTTTAATTTTTTCTTTGGTTAGTGGGAAAGACCTAGGAGATGTTTTTTTAATCCGATAAAGGAATAAGTAGGTACCTACTTTAAATATCTGTCGTTGTTGAGGGAAGGCAGCAGGGAAAAGAGATGATTGGACTAAAAATACCCACAAAAAGACAGGCGAGAAAAAATATTTGAAAAATCATCCATGAACACTTTGTTTGCTTGGCAAAGGGTCGTTCTCAGCGCAGAGTTAAGCCAGTGTGGGGTTTGTAGCACATACGCGGGGCCTGTAGCAAATACAGGGGGCCTGTAGCAAATACGCGGGGCCTGTAGCAAATACGCGGGGCCTGTAGCAAATACGCGGGGCCTGTAGCAAATACGCGGGGCTTGTAGCAAATACGCGGGGCCTGTAGCAGATACGCAGGGTCTGTATAACCATACCAATGTTATAGTAGTTAGATGTTTTTGCGTACGGGAGCGAGGCTCGCGCACGCTATAGTGCCCGTAGCTTTTGCTAAGTCTGGAAGCCTGGCAGTTTGATTGGAAGGAAGTTTTCTAACCGTGCCAACGACATTTTTTATTTGCAATGTGTTTTTATTGAATTCATAACATTACTCACCAGTCCATAGTTGTTATTGGCAAAATACACACTAATTTGTGGGTGAGGCCATATTCATATCAATTCAATTTTATTTCATTGCATGACATTTCTTCTTTCTTCTTCTTTCTTTACGAAATGCCCGCTAAATTCGAGGCTGAGGCCTAATAGTCGTCGTCGCACTCATAGTTTATTGCCAACACGACAGATGGCGCCACTGAAGTTTACAAGCTTTACACACGATTGGAATACTATTAGCGCGACGTGCAGTTAAATCACGATGCTTTGTTTTTAATGTGGCATTTCTACAATAGAGTTATTTAAATTGATATAGCCAGTTCCCTGAAAAGGGGAAGTAGCGGTGCACATTATGCTGTTGGTGTTTGGTCCGTTGGGGGGAGGGGGGTGCATTTTTGTCTGATCTAACTTATCTTTCAGAAAAAAAATATGAAATTCGACAAGATAAAGTACTTCAGTCGTGAGTCAGTCGGGGGTAGGGGTAGGGGAGTGACAATAGCACCCATTGGCCTTCTTTCGTTATATCCACCACTGCCTTTTGTGCTCAAACTAGAGCAGAACAATGATAAAGGTTAAAAAAATTAACACATTCTCAAATTGTAATAAAACTTTTTTTACAGATTTTATCGCGTTTATTTTATGTTTTTACGTTCCCGACATTTCGGCTGCTTTACAGCAACCACGGTCGCGAGGACTGTGGTATTTGACGTCCTAGTGTCATAGTTTGAACTGGGGTACCCTCGTACCAATGTGTAGTATTCGCGTAAATATAAGAAATCAATACATTCTCAAATTGTACGTGTCTTTGAAATTTCATAACGAAAAATTAATTTACGTATTCTCACCTCCAACTGTATGGTCAGCCAATAAAACAATACTAATTTCGTTACGGGTACAGTCGGCTGAAAAAACAATAGTAATTTTGTTTATACGCTAATTGATGGTAAATGTGGGAACAATGTCGGCTCTTATTATTTAGTAGTACAGTTTTAATGAGGTGTTTACATTTGTTTGTTTTATGATTGAAGTTTATGCTTCCAATATAGCGGTGCGCATATTAGCAGCAGGTACACTTGAGTACAGTGTAGTTTTAGAGGAGAGAGAAAGTAATAACTACTAATCTAACTCTACTAAGTTTAAGTTTTGTGCAAGGTCAGATAAAGAGCACTTAAAAAAATTATGTAAACCGGGTATTCCACATGATAGAGTATGTTTCAAGTATGGACTCTACATTCGTCTATCACTTCCCCTAAACAAAAAACGTCAATTCAACTTTGCAAATATGTATGACCTACCATTGATCATAGAGCAACAAATCACCCAAATTGTCATTGTAACTAGCCAAATGAAATAGATAGAGTGCCGTCATTGCTCTACAATACGAGACGCTCAATTGAATAAAGATTGTAATGCGCACACGACGGACAAGGGTCCGAAAAATAGAGACATAGATACCGTTTATCGATACATTTGAAAATAGTGAAACAAAATAACATGATTTTTGTAAGCATATTTTTTATTGAAGAACTATCGACCTTGTGCCAATGTCAACTTGTGCCAAATCAACATATACATCATATTCAGGCAACACGTCGACTTAGACGACTGTTCATATATTAATAGACAATGTTGCTCAGCAAACGTTCCGCGACGTAACACGCCGAGCAACATGTTGCCGGCGTCAATTGTTTCACTTACATAAACTATCGATACAACACTAGCGCATCACTGGCCACTTACCCGAGACACAAATAACGCATAATGGAGCGGGTCGAGTGGATACGGGACCCTGGTTTGTGCGTCAACAACAACCTTGTCAACAAAACAATACCTATTGCCTTGTAATAACACCGCTTATCCCAAGCCTCGTCTCCTTCTAACTTGTAATGATATACCTAGTTCTTTTTTTAACCAGCTTCTAAAGTCTGCCTAGCCGTTCCTATACAGTTCTCACATACCTATAACAATGTACTGCTCAAAAATGTAACGGATCTTTTTAAAAAGAGCAACCGTGGAGTTTCTTGCCCGTTCTTCTCCATTGGCACGGCATTCCGAACGGTTGGTAAAGTTGTAGCTTAGCGTTCTGTAACTATTTAGACGATTCATAAGTAATGTACTCAATGGTTTACGTGGATAATAAAAAATATTCTAATTCTGATTCGGAAAGTTTTTCAACAAATGAGACATTTTTCCCTGCGCGGGTACAGGTACGGACAGGGTACAAAATAAAACAGTTTTGTGTACCTGTTTGTGTTGGATGAATCTGAACTTTTAGCAGGAAATGCATATTTTACACTTTATCTATATTTGCCGAGTGTAGCGAGCAAAGATAAAGTGAGAGAACGATGCGACGCATTTGTTTTGGATCGCCTTCTTGCCCTGAGCTTAGTGCCTTCATCATTATGAGGCCAGTTTATGTTTATCATTCAGAAGACTGCGTACTGCCCGCATCAATGCGCAAAACGCTTGAGCTACATAGGCACGTATTGATTTCTTATATTTACGCGAATACTACACATTGAAATAAACTTATTTTAGAAATTTTATCGCGTTTGTTTTTTGTTTTTTCGTTCCCGACATTTCAGCTGCTTTACAGCAACCATGGACACGGGAGGACGAAGGTGTTTGACGTCTTAGTGACATAGTTTGTACTGTCTTTCTTTACAACCGGCCTTATAATGTAATTAACTAAGCTTGTAGCTGTAGCTAACAAGCTCAGAAATAATATTTAGCTAATGTTATTCAGATATAAACATTCGTAAATTGGAGCGCATTAACATTAAGATGCTATATACTATTTTTGTTAAAAATGTGAGTTTTAAAATTTGATTTAGAAGGGAAACACTAAAATCCTTTACGTCAAAAAGAGTTTGGAAATAAAAAAATGCAGAGTAATAAACTGGGATCCAGTTTAGTTTCATAGTAGTTCTGCTAGTGATGTGAAATATTTCGGGATTGGGAAGATTAGAAATAGCACAAAATCTCACCAAATTCACAGAAATTAACAATGCTTAGGATTTTTTTAAGAAAAATGATTTGCGATGGCGTTATGAATACATAGGTCAAAGTTTTTATGAATTTGGGGGTACAAGCTTTTCATCGTATTGAAGTAGGTACCTATCTACCTAGTCAGTTGACTAGGTAGATAGGTATATAGTATACTAGCTGACCCGGCCACGCGTTGCTGTGGCTAACACCAAAAATTTAAAAAGTGGAAATAATTGAATTATACGGTATTTCGTTCACTACAAAATAAATTTAATTAATTTTATAGCGTCAACAACACGTGGTAATTATGCTGTTAAAATGTAGCTTATATGACACGTTCGTAGATTTACCATAGCAGCGCCATCTATTGATTACTTACTCAACCCAGTCGAAAGGTATCGACATCTGTTAGAATCATTTGGAGTTAACAGATAATTGTGACTGTCAAATAATAACAGACAAATAATTAGCAATAAATTAAAATTGCGACTATAATTTGAGATTTAAACTATCCTATCTCTCAAGTTGGATCGAACTGCACATGGTGTGCGAATTTTATTATAATCGGTTAAGTGGTTTAGGAGTCCATTGAGGACAAACATTGTGACACGAGATTTATATATATATAGATATAGTACATATAGTTATATGTAGCCATTTTATGTTAGATCTAGGTATGTTCAGCATAGGAATTGTTTGTAGCAATACCCGAAGCCTAGTATTTTAATATTGAAATGAATGTGATGACTATGGTCATGCTATCTCGTTTACCCTGCCATTGCTACGTACAACGAGTTCATACTAGCATCACATATCTACGTAATTGTTCATCAATGCCTATCTGTGACAATTTAGTTTCCCGCCAAAAGTTCACCATTCGTGGCTACTCCTGGGAAAAAGGGCTACTCCCGGGAAAACTCGAGGAATAGACATCACTAGCAACTTTTATGCGTCGATTGTGGTCGCATTCGGATATAGCGCCCCATTAGTTTTTATGCCCAGTGTTGCAAGTTGACAAATAATATATTTCCACAAAGTCGTTAGCGTCAATCCTACAGTTTTATACGCAGTTTCTATTTAGAATAAAACGTGGAAATATCGCTTGTAAACGAGTGTTGCTATATTATTATTTATTTGTGGTGTTGTATTTTTTAAAATTTATTATCGGCCTGAATGCCTGCATGCCCTTTTGAGCCTTACAGTTGATTTTTTTCATTTACATAAATATCCCAATATAACGATTGATGACGGTGATGATGATTAAATAAAATTCCCTGATTTGTGTATAATTTTGGTAATGAGATACAAATTTTCATAGAAAAGGGTACCTATGGAATAAAAACTTATGGAAAGACTCGAGCAATATAAGTACCGAGGCGGCATGAAATTCGTTTATCAGTTTTGACAAGAACTCCTAGTTAATAAAAATTCCACTAAGTTTCATATTTGATACGTTCTAAGTTCAAATAAAAAACAAATGACAGAAATAGGCCCTGCGATTCTACGATGTGCAAATAATATTCAACCTTAAGTTGATAAAGGAGATTCTTGGTCGACTTTACCTATTAAAATTCATTGATGCCAAAAATGTCAGGATACAGAAAAAAAGAGGGGAATTCAAGAAATAAAATTGACGCACTTCATTCAAATAATTCCACTGGATACGTTATAAATCTGCATATCCGCCCAAAACTTCGCAAAAAAACATTTCTCATCATTTTTCTTTCATTTATTCAGGGAACGACACTACGACGTTATCTAGATGCACATCTGCATACGTGAGAATCGATTGAAATATCGATGTATCGACTGAATACTAAAATCGATAACAATAGCGAGCGGCATTTAATATTTTTTGACAGCAACGCAACGATTTTACAACCGGAACTTTAATAAAATCGCATTTATAGTGTATTGTGTGATTTTAATGTAACTTTGTACTCGACTTGCTGACGGAAGCTTGATGGATAGCCTCGGAGGTGTCAGTGTAGAGCCTCGTCGTTTTCAGCGCATGTTCAAAAGCATTTAAACATTTGCCCCGCGCGGGTGAAGAGGGGCAGGGTACGATCTTTATTTGTATCGAAATAATCTTTTTTGCGTATGTGTTTAATGTTTCGAAAAACTATTCGTAATGACATTGGAACCAACGGAGTTCGTATTATAGAGCTTTATTAATAGTATCCATTGCTGTTCGATCATAAAGGACATTCTCTCTAGCCCTTTAGAGTGTGAAACGACAATGGATGTAACGGTAAGCGACCGAAGCTCAATAAGGTGATTTTTCAGAGATGGTAAATTTTAGCGCTATTTATTCATGACGCAATGAGTCCAATGGTAAAAAGAGCATAAGTAACAAAAAGTAATTTAGTTTGAACCGTCATTGGACAATAACATTCCCTCACCATTTCATGCTTGGCCAGAAGCCTGGGGATATTATTATACCCCAAACATTCGGGAAATTGATATGTTAAACATAAATGTTAATAAACAACCATAAGTATGACCACCTGGGGTTGTAAGCGCATACTCCGGGCACGAGCACCTTTGTCAGGTAGTGTGTAGGCGCATGTACTGCTAGAGCAATGATAACAAATTATCTCTTATAGTATTATTTATAACACAGTGCAAAGAGAAGTCCTTTTATTTTATAAGGACGACATAAAAAAAAATAAAGGTTGTGGGTAGCAAGTTTATGTTCATAATGAAAGAACGCTTTTGTAGGAATCAAATTTATTTTCTCTATGGTAAGAATCTGGCTGTGGTGTGTTGGAGTTTTCAAATTTAGAATTCGTTTTTTTTAAGTAATTCAAATGTAAGGTAGACGAGCCAATTGATCAACAGATGTGAATAAAACATTAAGTAATGTGTAATATGATATCTATCCGAACAGTTTTTTTAAGCTTAAAGATAAAAATACACATCCCAAAGATTTTATTAAAAATTTTGTGGCTTAGATATTTTATCACACAGAATTATCTGTTCCGTAAACAAACACCAATATCTCCGATGGTTGGCCAAATAATAGATAGCTATGCGTGACCATTTAATAAAAAAAATGTTGAAACAGGAACTGTTTCGTAGATCCAAGCTATTGTTTATCTATTGTGTTTCGAAAGCAATAAATCAAGTGGTTGTGATTTTTTTCATAATAAAGACCACTCATAAGGTTTAAGTTAATTGAATATAAATTGAAATGCACGATTTAGGACGACAATAACTGAATTTCTAGCGGTTTTGTCTATTGAAATCCAGTGATATTTTTTTTCTATATTTTTTTTTTCACTGCTGTGGACTACTGTGCACTACCCTATTGAATTTACAAGATGTCTAGATGCTATGCAGTGTATGTGAGAATGAAACGCTTCAGCTCGCATTATCATTGAGCTTTATCAATCAATTGGTTTCTAATCAACTAAATAGAATGCAATTGTCTTGACCTTGCTTCCAAGAAACGGTTGCGCAGACGCACATTATAGTCAGGATGTTTAGTTTTATGCAAATTTTAATCAGTATTGAAGAATGTATACAACCCATAAAATTGATAGGCTTATTTTATATTAAAATAGAAAACAGTAATTATTATAAATGTATGTGAGTGTAAAAGAGAATCAGCCTAAGTGAGAATGGATTGAAGACTAGAAATATTTTCTATGATGATGGCGACTTAGAAAGGTCATCGTATTGATTGAGTAAAATATCCAATACTTGGCAAACAGAAGATTTTATAGTACCTTTATTTTGTTTTTTATGTCGACAAATTTAATTGGGACATTATTAATATATTTTTCTTTACCATCAATTTATATTGTAAGTAATTGCTACTCTCAAAAGAATTAATTATGGCATAAAAAACAATAATTACAAGTTGGTTTCAGTTTAATTAAATACCGTTCCAACAAGTTTAAAGAATTAAAAAGAAAATGTAAAGGAAGACACGTTGATGAATTGGAAGATGCGTTGATAAATTGCACTGACCTAAATCATTAACCAGTTGGTAGCAGTTGTTGGGTAACCATAGACAGTTACGTCTTGTGATTTTTTCCCAGACTTTGTTGAATTATTCAGTAGGCTACCACACAAATGAAAAACAAAAGAGTACAATGAGAAATATTTATGGTTATATTTACAAATATAAATTACTTCTTTCTACATGTATTATTCGCCGCAATTTTATTTTTGGTGCAGCTGCAGCATATTATTAAAAAAAAAACATATTAATAATGTATCATAGAACTAATTTGTAGTGTACACTAAAACGTCATCAAAGAGTGACAACTGACAAGAAAACAAACATAAATATCCGAAATCCAAAGTTTAAAACCAAGATAAAACCACGTAATAATTATCACCGCTTGCTTTAGTTGCACAATGCGTAATAAAACATGAAAGCTCTTTAAAAACATTGTCATCGAGGATTTTCACGCGTTACTCTCTTGACCCGAATCCACGTCCGCGGTCCGTTCCTCCTTCCTCATAGTCCAACAGAAATAAATGTCGGAGCGGACGCTATTTGGTGCTTTTACCCCAACGATGACGTTTTTATGCGATCGCCGACAATGACATTACATAGCTATTGACAGTTATTGGTGGCGTTTGTTTATTCGGAATTTAAATTTTTCTGGAGCGAAAGTGTTAGAATTCATTTTTTTTTTAAACTTTCCAGTTTGAATTTGTGTACGATTTTCTTTGATATTGTTAGATAGTAAACTCCTCTGTGTACAGAAAAGCAAAGCTGTCACTTGCTTGTCAGTTTCTCTACGACATGTCCGTGTGTATTCTTACTTATTAAATCCATTTCTATCTTTTCTACATCGTTTACTTTGCTGCCCATAACCCATCAGGTTATGGGCCCAGGGCGTAGTTCCCTGTAGTTATGTAAATATATTTCCAAACCATTTTCGTGAAATTAAATAATTAAATTTTTCGATCGGGTGATTTTTGGAAAAGATGGCAGCAAACACATTGATTCAATGTAACGACAAATTACGAGGTATCGACAATTATTCAACATGGAAGTTCATGATGAAAATGATATTAATACACGATGACCTCTGGGATTGCATTGAAGGTGATAGCAAAGAAGAAAAAGTCTGTCCGAAAAAGTCTCAGAAGGCTTTAGCGAAAATCTCTCTGTCTGTGCAACCAGGTGCATTTCCATACATTAGAAATGCGAAGGACGCGCAAGAAGCGTGGGCGAATTTAAGTAGAGCCTATGAAGACAGAGGACTGTGTCGCAGACTAGGATTGTTAAGATTACTATTCAGTACGAAACTGAATGAGCATAGCAGCATGGAAAGTTATCTCACCAAATTGTCAGATTTGTCACAACAATTGCAGGACATTGGCTCACCCCTGGAAGACGATTTCTTAGCGGTTGTTATGTTGAGCGGATTGCAACCCGACTATGATCCTCTCGTGATGGCCCTCGAGAATGCGAACGTCAAGCTGTCCAGCGATCTTGTAAAAAGTAAATTATTGCAAGAGTACGAACGTCGTGACAAGAAGACTGACGATACAATGGCTTTGTCAACCACTACGAAACCATTAAGATGTTTTCGATGTAAGAAAACTGGACATTTTATGAAGGATTGCCCGAAAGGAAACAAGAAGGTGACTAAAGACAAGGTACACCATCAGGCTACCTTGACAGCACTAACGGCGAATATCCAGCATGACATGTGGTATGTGGACAGTGGAGCGACGAGTCATATGTGCAACAACAGAGACTTATTGCACGATTTTGTGTGTGAGAAGCCGTTTGTAGTGAACGTAGCAAATGGTGAGAAGCTGTTGACAGCGGGTCGAGGACAGGTTACCGTAAACCTTAAAGACTGTGTAAGGACAATAACAGATGTTTATTATGTACCTAATATTTCAGCAAATTTACTATCTGTGAGTGTTTTAGTAAAGAAAGGTTATAGAATAGTTTTTGATAAACATATGTGTTGTATATCCGATGTTAAGGGAGTTCTAGCTACTGCGACATTAAGGGATGGTATTTATAAACTCGATATCATCGGTAAACCTTATGTAGGGAGCATCAATAAATCTGTTTCTTTCAGTGCATTGACAGATGGTAAGGAACTTCAATCGGATCGCAAGACGGTCTTGCGAGCTTCATCAAGTTCGGAAGGTAAAGTAGCAGAGGAGTCTCAGGAGACGTGGCATCGTCGTTTAGGCCACTTGAACTCCAGGAGCATGACGCTTTTGAAACGAGGTATGGTGACAGGAGTGAACTATAATACAAATATTTTTCATCCGTGTACTGCGTGTATTGAGGGCAAGCAGACTAGACTGCCTTTCCCTAAGAAGTCATACACCAGAGCTACTGTAGTGTTAGGGTTGATTCACACAGACTTGTGTGGCCCTATGCCATGTGTTTCTTTTAGCGGTAAAAAGTATTTTCTGACGTTCATCGACGACTACACTAGAAAAACTTATGTGTATTTTTTGAGGACGAAGGATGAAGTATTTGAGCATTTCAAGAATTTTAAAGCGGTGGTAGAAAATGAAACTAATCACAAAATAAAAATTCTTCGTAGTGATAACGGTGGTGAATTTGTAAATTCCAAATTACAGGATTTTTCTAAAGAAAAGTGGAATCAAGCATCAGACAACAGTCCCGTATTCCCCACAACAGAACGGCGTGGCGGAAAGGGCGAACAGGACTATTGTGGAGAAAACAAGGTGTTTGTTACGAGATGCAGGATTGGAGAACAAATTCTGGGCGGAAGCTGTGAATACTGCCGTTTACTTGAAAAACAGGACACCAACTAAGGCTGTAGTTGGAAAAGTTCCTGAGGAGAAGTGGACCAATCAAAAGGTGAACGTAAACCATTTACGTATTTTTGGTTGTTTAGCTTATGCAGTTGTTTTAAAGAATCGAAACAAACTAGATTCAAAATCAAAACAGTATATATTCGTTGGATATTGTGACGATACGAAAGGCTACAGGCTATTAGATCCTAATGATTCGTATAAATGTGTCAGTGCTCGTGATGTGGTTTTCTTGGAAAAGAATTTCTATAAGAATAGGTCACATGATGATAATCAGGACTTGGTATTTATACAGTCTGATGGACTGTCTGAGCTATCTACTGTAAATCCAGAGTTGTCTGATGACCGAGGGCAAAGGACGAGTACAAATACAGTACATGACTCAGATAGTGACGACACTTTTGAATCAAATAGCTGTGCGGATCCAACATATATTCCAGGTGATACGAGCTTGGACGATACATCATACATGTCAGACTGTGAAGATCCAGAGATGGATGCGCAGTCTGTGTTGCTGGTGAAGAAATTATGCAGCGATGGTGATGAGCCAGAAAGCGTACAGGAAGCCATGGATTGTTCAGAAGCAGTTGAGTGGAGAAAAGCTATGTCAGATGAGTACAAATCTTTCATTGATAATAAATGTTGGACACTTACTGAGAGACCAAAAGACCAAAAACCTATAAAGTGCAGATGGGTATTCAAAAAGAAAAGAGGTCTGGACGGTGAACTCTTGAGGTATAAAGCTCGCCTCGTGGCAAAGGGTTATACTCAGAAGTATGGTGTAGATTACGAAGAAACATTTTCCCCAGTGGTAAGATACTCTACTATTAGAATGTTACTGGCTATAGCTGCGGAGTACGATATGGATATCGATCAACTCGATGTGAAAACTGCGTTCTTGAATGGCGATCTAAAAGAAAAGGTCTATATGGAGCAGCCTGATGGTTACAAAATGAAAGGTAAAGAACAAATGGTTTATAAATTAAATAAAGCCATTTATGGCCTGAAACAAGCATCCAAGATGTGGTATGATAAATTAAATGAAGTTTTGTTGAAGAAAATGAATTTTAGAAAAACTTCGTCAGAACCCTGCGTGTATTTTAAAAGAATGCTAGGTGAATTGTTGATCATTGCCTTGTACGAGGATGATATTCTATTGTTTTCAAGTACTAATTCGGTCTTAAAGAAGAAAATAAAGAGCGATTTGATGAAGGAATTTGAAATGAGAGACTTGGGTCCTGTTAACCACATTTTAGGTATGAGAGTTAAGAAGAGTGATAATAAAATAATTCTTGATCAATCTGGTTATATAATGAAAGTGCTAGAGAAATTTCAGATGACAGATTGTAAGTCCGCCAAGACACCAATGGAAAAGGGGCTAAAACTTTCGCATGAAAAAGGAAAGGAAGAGAAGTATAGTTATAGAAATTTGATTGGATGTCTAATGTATATTGCAGTATGCAGTAGACCGGATATTGCTCACGCAGTGAGTGTGCTAAGCCAATTTAACGAAACTTACTCAGAAGTTCATTGGAAAGCGGCAAAACGGATACTAAGGTATTTAAAAGGAACGTCCAATTTTTCATTGACATTTGAAAAAGGAGGACTGGACAGTGTCACCGCCTACGTTGACGCTGACTGGGCTAACGACGATATTGACCGGAAGTCATACACAGGTTTTATTTTTAAACTTGGAAAGTCTTTAGTAGCCTGGGAGAGTAGAAAACAAAAGACAGTTGCTCTTTCAAGCACAGAGGCGGAGTATATGTCGATGTCAGATGCTTGCAAGGAAGCTTATTTTGTTCGCAACTTTCTGTATGAATTGTTAGAGAAAGATTGTAAAGTTTTAATGTACAACGATAACCAATCTGCTCAGAAGTTAACTATCAATTCAATGTTCCACAGCAGAACTAAGCACATTGATGTGAGGCATCATTTCATTAGAGAGGCAATAAAGCGAAATGTTATTGATGTCAAGTATTTGTCAACAGATTTGATGATAGCAGATATTTTGACTAAACCTCTGACAAAAGAAAAACATGAACAGTTTGTTAAAGGTTTATGTTTGTCTAATTTATAATAAGGTTATTAGACATAGGTAGTTAGAGTTGTCATATGCTATGACGGTTTAGTTATGTTTGTTTTTAAGAATGTTGATATGTTGTTGTTTTTTAGTTTGCTGTGAGTATAAGTTGTATGTCTTATGTTTTGAACTATGTCGGAGTAGTTTAAGGGGGAGTGTTAGATAGTAAACTCCTCTGTGTACAGAAAAGCAAAGCTGTCACTTGCTTGTCAGTTTCTCTACGACATGTCCGTGTGTATTCTTACTTATTAAATCCATTTCTATCTTTTCTACATCGTTTACTTTGCTGCCCATAACCCATCAGATATCTTTTTTAATTACCTTAGCCCGGCTAAGGGCCTGTTATTGTTCATAACATTTTGGTGAAAATTAAATAACAATGCTTGGGACTTTGGACCTTTGTAATAAGTTGTATCAAAATCAATTATGAGTATACCACTCCTATTAACTACCGGACGTAATTTTTTTTAATAAAACCCCTCTTGCGAAGTTATCTAAAAAAATCTTTTCCAGAATACTGCCTGAGCTAAGAGTTCCACTTTCGCAACGAACGACCGTTATTAACATGAAAGAAAATTTAAATCAACTTTAATGCATTAGAAATACGACTTCAAACGTAACAAAGGAGCGGGGCTAATTGATTTAGTTTTATTGCTTAAATATAATTCCCTATTCGAAACCCACATTCCTTTTACGAATTGATATAAAAAAATAGCAAAAATAGCTTAACTATTTTGATTAAAAGTAAAAATGGCACTATTTTGTAGCTGATTGCCAACCTAAAAAAGAAGAAGAATCTGAAAGCCACTTGTTTATGATCCGAGTTATATGAGTCCATTTCTCAGGTGTCGGACCCGGTGGTGGGTAGGTCATTTTGACCTACAGATGATATACCCGTGCAAAGCCGGAGTACACCGCTAGTTTATACTATTTATAAAAGTAAACACATTTAATATTATGTTTTGCAATTGTTGTTCAAACAATGCGGCGACCGCGGCCTGTGATCAAGGTCACGCCATATACTGATAGTGATGGATTGCAAGCAACGCCGGTTGCATGCTGAGTAATCAGTGGAGGCTAGGGGTTATGCAATTATTATCCTCTATTGAAATAAAACTAATCGTACGGATATTATCGCGTTTATAGTTCGAAACTATGACACTAGGACGTCAACCACCTCAGTCCTCTGGTGACCATGGTTGCTATAAGCAGCCGAAACGTCGGGAGCGTAAAAAACGTATAACAACCCGATAAAATCCGTAAGATAAGTATTATTTTAATGTGTAGTATTCGCGTAAATATAAGACATCAATATGATCCTCTATGCTAAGATTTTTTTTTAAGGGCCTCACCTGCCCGTGTGTAAGGGCCGTTGTTCGTACATGAAAAAACATTTAATTCACACAGACACAACACAAAAAAGTAGTCAGGAGTTAAGTAGGCACAGGAGACGTGGTATAGTGATTTTGACTTCAATATGACTTCTGCCGAAAGGCATTTGGCTCAGCGTGGGCTGATGGAAAAGAAGTCTCCTACGGCGCTGATTTTCAGCTAAACCCTGGCAAACCAAATGTAGAAGCAATAGGAACAACAGATAAGTGAGGATAGAACATGCAGGGAACATAAAATATATAATAAAGCAGAAAATAAAAGTGATCAAAATCTGTTTTGTACAGTAGCCGAATGAATATAATCGTCAGTTTTCAAATTCCTTCGTTTTTATAAGTTAAAAAATGCGCTCGCCTAGTTCCTTCAATATTTATTTATTTAGTATTTACCTACCTTACAGCTTATATTTGTTACTTGATGTAGACCATTTATAACATCAATATAAGCTTCGTGGTTCGTGCATGTTTAAATAAAAAATAAATTTAAGAAAAGATGTTGTACGTTAAGTAGGAAACGATAAACTTTATATAAAATTTTGGAGATTCCCCCCTAACTCTATCAGTAAACTGAATGGGACTTCATGGGAGAACTGGAAAAGTCGAGTTATTTAGTATACATAAATCTACACATTTATGTACCCGACGAATAATTTTTCATGTACGTCTGTCTTTTTATCTGGGACGCGGCGTTTTTATTCTGAGATTATTAGGCATTCAATTTGGCATGCGTTCATAGATTAATCCTGCGGTCGCCTCTTAAGACTAAAGGCGCCCACAGAA
Source organism: Pheosia tremula (assembly GCA_905333125.1). NCBI lineage: Eukaryota > Metazoa > Arthropoda > Insecta > Lepidoptera > Notodontidae > Pheosia > Pheosia tremula. The sequence goes on along the minus strand of HG995416.1, from coordinate 6,959,931 downwards.
GGTAGCCATGCTATTTAACTAGCTTCTTAAAAAAAACAAATCTCTCAAATATACGAATGAACTTCGAAATAAATATAAAATGTAACGTGTGGACATTTATATATATCCCCAAAACGATATCAGACATTTCCTTTTCACATTCTGATCTATATTTATCTTATTTTTTTTATAAGTAGGTATATAAACGACACTTTGTACGGAAGTCTAGGGGCGGAGGAAGCGATTAATTGTTAAAAAGCGATGCTCTAACTGCGAGCGGCGCGTGCGCATCCTTCCATTGGCGCGTACAGCGTGGCGTTTTTTCAAAAGTTCAAATTTAGAATTTGTCGTTCTCTTTCTTTTATTTGTCTATTCTCTTTACGTTGGTATCCGTTAAGTCCGATGCTTAATGATGTCCTGCTTCGGTTTTATAGTGTGGAGATGGATTTTATCGGTACAGTTTAATGTAGCCACAGTGACGTTTAATAAAACTATTATCAATTTTGTAAGCTTTTTGTCTACGGCGCTCGGTGCACGCACCGGTCAGTTGCAAGTTCGGTGTTCGTTGGAGAAAAAACAGAAATTGTATTTTTGTATTTTAGCCTGAATCCATTTTACGTTATCCACATATATCAATACAAGCGTTACAGTAAAGCTGGTGCACTTGCAATTGTAAAATTGTGGTCGCTGGCGATATTTTTTATTATTAAGTAACTCAAAATGTTCCCTGGGATTTAAATTATTCTTCATATTGATCCTGTTATAAGCTTTCGCCGAGTACCGTTTAATACAAATCCGCCAAGTGAATTTTGAGATACAGCTTATAACTATAGATGTATCTCAAAATTCACTGTTCACATATTCACACCGGATCAATTTTCCATTATCCAAAATCCAAAATCTTGGATATAAGCTATCATCATACCAAAATGCAATAAAATCCGTTTACGAATTGGTGGTGTGCGGACGGACATCAATACAAAGAAATAATGATACGGGTTCAGTATACCCAAAACAATTTCCCCTACAATTAGACGGCTCCGTTACAGTTTTGTCATAACCAAAACTATTTTATTTTATGTAATAACCGAATTACTTAAAAATTATTGAGAAGCTTTAGTATAATAAGCTCACTCCACTCTTGCATCTTTACCTCACCATAGAGTCGATACGTGTGTGACAGACAGACAGGCGCGCTTATAGGAAGTCATTAGTGACGCGCAGCGGTCGCCGGGCGCTTGCGCTTGCGCACCTAGCACATTGCCTTTGACAGCCGATTGTGTAGATTCTTACAAATGAGGTATTATCACAGTGGATGTGCACTTGAAATCCTGGGCAACTAAATTAAATAATTAATACTAACAGACCAATAAATTAAATGCATGGTCCCAAACTAAGTACCGTAGAATGGACTAAAGGTGACCGACATTTGCTCGAACGGAAAACACAGCCCGGAAAAAGAACTCCTTACTTTTTTTCTTGGTCATGTCAATCATGCCTGGTGATCGTAGTTGGATACACTATTTGACTGTATGAGAAATTAGCTTTAAATTGTAGCCATCCTAAAATATTATAGCTTTTTATTAGCTGCAAAAATATGGATTATTTTCTTTAAAATCATAAAATAAAATAATGTTTTTTATTTTGGTTTTGTCACGTGATCAAAAACGCTCTGGATTGTTGGACGATGCGTTGTGACGTCACACCGTCGTAATCAGTGTCAGGTTGTCAATATGATTTTGGTAATATTTGGGATTTTAATGTGTTAGCCATTTTTTTTCACACGCGTCACGTGACTCGGAGGCTGCGTTTTGGCGGTATTTGTATTTATTAAAACTTGATCATTGTATTTTATGGAAAATACTGGAATTTGATTGAAATACTTATTTTTGAGACAATTTTAGATAGTTTTCAAACACAGCCACACAGCCTTTTGTCGCATAATGAAATAGAAATGGTGCCTATTGACAGTTGTGTTCTTCTTCTTTTTTTATAATGCCAATTGGCTACGAAATAGAGCGACTTCAGCCAGTGTCAAGTAAACAATATTAACCTACCAAACAATATTATTACTTACATTATTTATTTACTTATAGCAAGAAAAAAATATAATATTTGGCAATTTTTATCTTCTACTTTCCGCTAAAAAGTCCGAGGTTTAACGTTTTTAGTGATTACTTTCTTAACTGCCTACACATTAAATTTAGGGCAAGGCGAAGGGATAAGTATATGAACTTACTTTTTTTTCGATACAATACAATGCATGTCATTTATATTACTCCGTTATTCCATTATTCATCATTGGACACAATATTGTTAATTACAGTTCGGTCTGGTGAAAGGTAGTTAGGTATTCAATCATATTGAATGATTTTCAGAATCCATACACCGTTGTCATGGCGTGGGCTCGACCTGACAGATTAATGGCCCTTTGATAAGTGCTTTGTAAACGTATGTTATTGAATTAATCACTTATTTATTTGGGACGGTAGGACACAACTTGGATGGTAAGATTGACGACCTGATTAGCTTAGTGCGTAGTGCTAGTGACACTGTCTTCTGCGCTGAGGGTCCCGGGTTCAGATCCTGGAAGGGACAAGCTGTGTGTGATGTTCACAAATGTTTATACCCGAGTCATGGATGTTTGATATCTAATTGGATTTCCAAAAAATATGTAGAGACGGAATTCTTTCATTAATAATAGTCCTATCTCTCTTATATCTGGGGCTGGTGGGGCTGCTTTCTCCGCAGAATGCCACAAATGCCGCAAATATGGTTCCTCGGTGCAGGGTACATAATTAAATCGTTCGGGGTAGAGATATTGGGTCCTTGGGGACCGGGTGTCCATCGGATTTACAAGGAGCTTTCAAAACGTCTGGTGGAGATATCTGGTGACCAGAACGCTGGCACATATTTTGGCCAACACATCAGCGTTGCCATTCAACGTGGCAATGCTGCCAGCGTTAAGGGCACCCTGTCGGCCGATGGTGGTGAGATTTGCTGAGTGCTTTCTCATTCCAGTTTAAAATTAATTTATTATATACCTATCTAATTGACGGGTTATATTTTTCTTTCTATGTATAATTCAATCAATGCTTCTTACAACAACTATAGCCAATATATTTATCGGAAGTGTTAATGTAAATCGATTAAAAACGGAACACTTAATCGATTGGATGGATACCGGTCTATTTTAAGCGTTCTTTACTAGGCGAATGAATGAAAGGAGTGAACGGGGGAGTGAATGAACGCTTTTGTGAAACGTAATCATAGGTCTAGTCGGCAAGAAACTTCCGCGTGTTCCAGTTTTGTAATAGGGTGAAAATTGTCTATGCGAGCACTTTTAATGAGTCCCGTTGTTACATTCGTATGGAGATGATGAAAGAAAACTGGAAGACCGCACTCAGTTTATTAGCCCCAGAGATTAGTCGGAACAAACAGACAGACAGGCGAAAATTGTAATAAATGTGGTTTTGGTATATGTACCGTGTATACATCCAAATGCACTTAGTAAAAAGCGATTATTTTAATATTACAAACCGACACTCCAATTTTATTTATTTGTATAGATGTATAGATTAAGCCCCCCGTTTGTGTCGGGAGTAAGTATACTGCTAGTTGATCTGTAAGTATACTGTATGTATACTGTAAGTATACTGCTAGTTGATCGTATCAACGCCCACTGTTGCTTTATGTAGGTACAAATGTTTCATCCAAAGTACACGACTCATCTTGTGTAGTATAATAAGACAGTGTCGGTATGAGATGAAACCATGTATTGAACTCTGTCGTAATGTTACTCACGATAAAAGGTGGGTCTTTTATTTAGCTGTATTAATAATTTAATCGCTGTTAAAGAAAACGACGCAGTTAAGACAAAAATGCGAGTACTTAGGAAGCTTGGGGTCGAGTCACCTTCGTCCGTAGGAGAATTAAGTACCCTCGAGATACCCTACACGTGACCCTGGGTGGTGCCAACCAGGTGACAACTCTACTGGTGGTAGGCTTCGGCCGTGGTTAGTCACCACCGACTGAACAAAGCCATGTCGCCAAGCGGCCTAGCCGTGTTCCGGCATGATGTTCGGTGTTGCCATTCATGGATGGCGGGTCAGATCAGTTGTGCTGCATGTGCCTAGTGAATGTAGCGTCTCGATCTACTGCCGCCTTCCTACCTAGGCAAGTGTGCTCCATCGTGGATCTCATCGTCACTTGCCATCGGGTGGGATCGAGATCAAATGCTTGCCTATAAGATATAAAAAAAAAAAAAAAAAGCTGGCACAAGTAACAGGTTTTTTTTTATTCGGTTTACGGCCCTGGGTGCTAGCTCTTTGGAACCTGTCAGTAGTTTAACAATTCCATGTTTATAATTGTCCCACTGTACTCGAAACATCACTGATATAATAGTTTGTAAAATTGGGCTTTGAGCAAAATATTAACTAAACATTTTGGCACCTCTTCGGATTTATTGCAAGAAGCATCCAACTAAGCCCCTAAAACCAGTCTCTGCATGTTATAACTTGGGCATTTAAACACTATCCCCCGAATTTATAGACGTTTAGACGTTTTATAACCTTACCAAACGTCATACAGTACTGCGCAAAGCAAAACTCTTGTGCGCAGTACTATATGACGTTAAATAAAGTTATAAACGACTATAAATTTGGGGGTATGTGTTACAAGTCCGCCATTTCCTTATTACACTGTACACAAACTGAGCTTTCCAGAATCTTGAGTCTGTGTAAATGGACCGGGACAGTTAACAGGGGCCAAATGATTTTGCCTCCGCATACAATATGATTTATTCTAGACCTATAAAAGGATAGGTACATATACAGTAGCGAATTTTCTCATATTTTTCGTCGGTTAAAAAAGGATTTTTTTTTAAATTGTAATTATTTACGACATTCCCGCTTCCTTCCTTTCCGATTCTAACATAAATTGTCAAACTAATTCCGTCTGTTAATCTATCAATCGTTAGTATCAATCGGCGACAGGAGAGGGCGCCACGAATTTGTTCTTAAATCTCGTAGTGCGCGTGCGCATCCGTTTCCGGTTCGAGAGTGGCGGCGCGTGCCGCGAATGTGGGTTCGTCTGTTTCCATGTTTTTAGGTGTTATTTGTATTTCGATGTCAGCTTTAAAGAATTTTTTTTGTGAATATCATGCGATGTACTTTATTGTCTGCCATCATTTTTGATTTCACACCTTTTTTTTTACTTTGAATATAATAAAGTAGTCCTGTTCAAGTTTTATAATAGTACTAGTCATGTGGCCAATCGTGACAAAAATTTTTCTTTATACATACTTCGACCCTAATTTGATGTCCTCTTGAAGTAAAAATATTTTTTCGGATTTCATCGCGTATATTTTATGTTTTTACGTTTACGACGTTTCGGCTGCGTTACAGCAACCGCGGTCACGGGAGGACTGAGGTGGTTGATGACCTAGTGTCAGAGTTTGAACTGGGGTACCCTCATATTTTGTTGTTGCTTGATCTCCTCTCCTTCTCTTCGGTGTCGAATTCGTAAAAAACCCTCCTTAGTGCACCTCTAGGGTACTCAATCCTTCAAATCTCTAGGTTCATTGGTTTAGGCTGTGCTTAGTTTACCAGTCAATAATGTTTTTTTTTTTAATATCTTTAAATACAACACCAAGCGCACCATTGCAAGACTTCAAGAAACTGAGCACTTTCTGCGTAGATAGGACCGCAAGCAACAACTAAATATGAGGGTACCCCAGTTCAAACTATGACACTAGGACGACAACCACCTCAGTCCTCCCGTGACCATAGTTGCTGTAAAGCAGCCGAAAAGTCGGAAAACATTAGTTTTATTTCACTATCAGTCAATGTTAAGAAATTTTATGAAATACATGATATTTTTTTTTTATTGTAGTATAGGCAAGTATTTGAGTATTTGATTTGATCTCGATCTCAATGATGGTAAGTGACGATGAGATCTACGATGTAGCATACTTGCCTAGAAGGTACCTGTTCACTCTCGACTTGAAAACATCCAGATTGTAGTCAAGCGTTATCGAGTAGAGCAGGACCTCCCCGACGATATTCGCTTCGTATAAAATGAGTAATTACAGCGTATTCCATGCTAATATACGAGTGCTGTACACGGAAACCGGAACCATAGACACAGACAGTTACGAAGAAGTAACATAATGTTGATATGTTCTTAGAAATATGAATAGAGGAAATTCGTTTCCTCGTGAAATTGTCTGATTCTATTTTTGCATAACTATACTAATCTATATATAAGGTGTAACAAAAATAGTGTAAAATATTTTAACAGGTGAATCAGTAAGTTATATGGAATATGTTGATGTATAAAATAATTGTAATTTTTTTTTAGAAGGCGACCAGCAGTAGTCATGGATAATGTATCCCTGAGTGCTGCAGGCTATGTTTTATCCATCTGAGAGCAGGAATTAGTGGTTATTATGGATTTTGTTACGAGAATTTGGGAACCTGAAAACAACCTAACCAGTGAGTTAGGTTGTTTTGTGGGGTCGATTGTTCAGACGATGTTGGTCGGTTGATTTTTTTTAAGGTCAATTAGTAAATCGTGAATTAAACCTGAACATTGTGTGTTGTTGTATCGTAACGTATATAACGATATAACATTATATTAACTTTTAGAAAAGCCAGAAAAACAAACTCACTCATACTAACTTAAACAAGTGGGGAAAGAGGTCCCACCACTGACCCTCAGCTTGTCAACTTTTCCAATTATAGGCCAAATAAGTTGATACATAATTAAAGAAGCCAGCAACACCGAACTCTTTTAGGATGTCAATCGAAAATCTGCCTATCAAGAGCGTTGAGACTCTAATTAATATGCAATCCTCCGCGAAACAAAGTGAATCTAAAAAGTATTCGACACGTGTTTCGCCTCTAAACGAGGCATCCTCACGACGGTTGAGCTACGAGGGAGCGACGAACTAACTTATGTAAATACCTATCTATCTAGTGTACCCATTAAATACTAGCAAAGCTAACTTAAGTTAAGTACTCGCTTACATAGGTGCTAAGTAATTACTATGTAAGAGGTAAATATTACACTAAATACTTATTTAACGTTTCTTGTTTTAATGTTCTGTGTTCCATCACAAGTAGCAAATATAAATACACTTTAAGTGTTGTAAATTCTGTGCAAACACTGATTTACAATTATTATCGTTTACCTTCTTATTAAAGAGATTTTATACCTTTTTTGTCTCGTTCATACAATGTAGATAATGTGTATTGCCATCGTTTATTTTTAAAGGTTGTTATATTTTAGCGACCTATTTTGTAATGTCTTTTCAAATTCCGTTGTTGGCGGAATCATCGACTAAACATGATGCAAGCGAAAATGTTTAAAAAAGTGAAGTGAACAAACCAATTCAACTAACAAAATGCGTTCAACATACATCAAGAAGTCGTCGTCTATCATTGAACACACGCCAACATTAACAAATCATGAGGAAAACGGTGAAAATACATAAATAACGCGACAGAATATAATGATATATGCACCCCGTATTACATAACGACATTCAACACAATGTGTACACGCATTTTTCACGATTTTCACGCGCAAGCATTGGGAGTGACAAAGACAGCGGTAACACAAACCCTTCCGTACGATATAGAGAAGACAGAGACAAGCATATTCGCGCGCTTTCCATGCGTCGTTTCATTTACGACGCTCACGCATCGCTGAAAGCTCTTCCTTCAGTCAGTCTTGATGCAAAGCTCGAAGCGTTCAGTCGTCTCGTGGTAGCGCGTTCGCTATTCGAATTTTCACGTTGCGGCACTGAAGTTTCAGTTGTGACTTGTGTACGAGTGAGTGATAACTTTTATTGTGACCTTTTGTGTTTGAACCGAACATATTATTGGTAGCTGCAGTGAATAGTTGCGGATTTCCCGTCCCGGGATTGTGTTTATTCCAAGAACCTGGTAAGCTGATTTGTGTTATTTTAAGATATAATTAAATATAGACTGGCGGCATTTATATGAAAACATAATTAGTTTCATACGGTAGTGAGTCAGTGTTCTTGGTATTGTTTTGGAGGTGATTAGATAAAAGGTTCGCTCATTAATTTCCAGGAATTTAGATTGGCTATTAATTATAATAAAAAGTTAATTTATTATAAGTAATAAGCAGGCAATAATTTAATATAATAATTAGCTAGTAAATATTAAAATGTCCAAGTTCCTTGAATGCCCGGAAACCAGAAACAACGCTCATAAACAATTATTACTATAATATGTTACAAAATTTGTTGTCAGCAACTTTAATACTACATGTTTCCTTGAATATTTCTAGATTAAGTAATGCTTTACTTTTATAATATAAAATATGTGTGAGGACTTCGTATATTAACGTGAATACTACACATTTAAATAAAACTAATCTATAACTAACTAATCCAAAACGTTGTGAACGTAAATACATCAAATAAACGCAAATAAATCAGTAAAATTTGTTTTATTTTATAAAAAAAAAATATTTAAAAATATTATCACGCATATATTCGCCCAAGGCGTAGGCAGATATACACAATTTTTCACCCGCATTTCACCAACAGTATAATGTCTCCAAGTAATAGGTAGCAAGTCTATTGTCATTGACCGTGCACACTCTTCTCAGTGCGTGGAGGACTCTTATTTATTTATTTATTTATTACATTCTAGGCAAGTATTTGATCTCGATCTCACCTGATGGTAAGTGACGATGAGATCTACGATGGAGCGTACTTGCCTAGAAGGTGCCTGTTCACTCTCGAATTGACATATTGTGTAGATTGATTGATTGATTGATTGATTGATGAGTAGATCGAGTCGCTACTGATCTGCTGAATGATGCAGCGCAACTGATCTGACCCGCCATCCATGAATGGCAACACCGAACATCATCACTCTAGGTATAGTTCATAATTCTTGCCCAATGTGGGTTGGCGGATAGTTAAAACCCTAGATAACCACCGTAGCTACTACACTTATATAAATTTATCTAATCATCTATTAAAAAAACTCAACAAAAAGCTAGTTGAATAATAGATTGGTCTTTACAATACCACCGAGGCCCGCAATAGTTGATCTTCAAAGCAGGAATCGAACCCGGGTCCCTTTTAGCATTCACCCATCGTCGTAACGCGCAACACGTGGCGAACAATGTGTTTTTGTTGCTCATTGAACAGAGATGGGTGTGGAGACTTCATTGTTGCTGTTGATTTTATAAATTACATATTGTATAATTAGTGGTTTAAATTATTCGGTATTGTTATTTGTGTATGTTATCGTATTGGAATAGCAAGTCATTAAAATTGAATGTCATACGTTAGATTGCTATTTAAACTGTATGTCAAGTGCAAGATTATTCGTGACCTAACTGGTATGTTGTAGCCAAGTTGGTAGAACGCTTGCCTCGGTAACGGGGATCGCAGGTTCAACACCCCGGCTCACACCTCTGGGATTTCTGGATTTCATGTGCGAATCTCATTTTCAACCACGATTATTACTTGCTAAATGGTGAAGGAAAACATCGTAAGGAAACATGCATGTCTGAGAGAACCCCTCGAAAGATGTGTGAAGTCCGCCAACCCGCACTGGGCCAGCGTGGTGGACTACGGCCTAATTCCCCTTGCATTGGGAGGCCCGTGCCCAATAGTGGGACATTAAAAATAAATAAATAAAATTAAATTCAACAGCGCCTCTAGCGGACAGTATTTAAAACTTTAAATTCTCCAAACAATGTGTCTCAATACGTAGACTATGAAGTACACGGTTAGCTTACGTATACTCTATCACTTGGTATCATGTGTTTAGTAGTCAGCTATAACATATACACATTTTAACATTTACATACATTTATCGGGAAAACAAGTTGGTATTGGTACATCCCATTATTTTTTTCATGAGCCTTAGCCTGCTACACTATTTTACCACTGTTACTCCTGTAGGCTAAGATCTATTTGCCCTAACTATTATAAACTCTACATAACTATTTAACTATTAACCTAGCGGCCGAATATTTAAACTCTACTTAAATACATAAGGGCTGTTTGAGATGTAATTAGTTATCTTATGGTGCGTATTAAAGCTCATTATCATTAATTGAAGAAGTGATAGCCAAGTTGGTAGTACGCTTGCTTCGGTAACGAGGATTGCAGGTTCAAACCCCGGCTTGCACCTCTGGGATTTTTCATGTGCGAATCTCATTTTCAACCATGATTATAACTTGTTAAACGGTGAAGGAAAACATCGTGAGGAAACCTGCATGTCTGAGAGAACTCCTCGATAGATGTGTGCAGTCCGCCAACACGCACTGGGCCAGCGTGGTGGACCATGGCCTATTCCCCCCTCGAATTGAGGGGACGCTCGTGCCCAGCAGTGGGATATTATATAAATGAATATCATTTGAATATATATCGGTAAGTGTGTCTATTAGACAAACAACCGAAAAATTGGACATAAGATGTTTGTGTGAATAGTATTTTTCACAAACAACAGCGTCTCCATTGTTCTCAAAAGTCCCTGTTCTTCCCGGCTACGCGTAACGTGTGCCCAACACGTGGTTCCGTAGGTGTAGCAAAAAAAACGGACTTACAATGAAGATGTTCCCTAAATCTGCAGTCCGGACCGACAGATGCCTTCATTAAAAATTCTGTTAATTTTTTTTGTACATTCATCTTTTTTTTTAATTCGTGTACGACCTTATGGTTTTAATGTACATGCAAGTTTAGCAAAGGACTTTTTGGCGGGAAACTGAAAAGTCATGGCGTCAGTTATGATTTAATTTCTAAAACTAGTGTTCCTGCGAGTTATAGTGAGTGATATAAGTGGAATATTAACAATTATAGGTTCGGTGAAGTGCACGAGTGTAGGTAATTGAAACAGAGTGACGAAACTTGCCTTTAAGTTGGTGATGCCAAATTAATAGAAAAAAGTATATAAGTTTAGCAAATTACAATAATATAGCCTTTATTGACTGCAAATACATTAATAATGTTACTACATTTTGCTTGATTATTAAATGTGCCTACATCAGCTTGTTTTTGTTACAGTCATCTATCCGTTTCTACATTGCTAGCCAGTAATTCACTTTTTTATTCATTTTGGCCCTTAATGGCTATTCTCCTAGATAATGTAATTAGTAGTAGTGCAAAAATATATTGATATACCTATACTTAGGTTCGATAAACAAATATGTTTTTTTTTAGTAAAGATGATCAAAATACAAAAAAATTCGTGCAGAAAATGAAAAAAACAATATATATAACAATAACAACGCCGCAATGTTGGAGGTATTAAATTAAAATAAAAATAAACATTTGTCTGTTGCTAAAGAAATGTGAAGGAACTGAACGATCCTTTTAAGAGGTCAAGTGCATTATAATTTACATGTCCTGATGTAAGTCAGACGCAAGTCAAAGAGGATATAGTTAGATAAATAATAGGGATTAGGCACGGTATCCATCTCGCTAGAAGTGTGACAAAAGAGCAGTCTCGACGACATTTTTTTTTCCTTTTTTTAACGTCACTGGATATAATGCCCGGTTTACACAGTTTAAGTCAGTAAGTAGACAAGCAGCTTGAAATCAATTTGTGAAGTTTTGCGGAAAATTACCTACCTACTTTTCAACTTCTGACTCAATGTCAAATCTAAATGTATTTACTTTAAGTAAACGTACTTTTAAGGAATGGATTAAAGAAAAAAATCAGCAAGGTAATTCGACGACGACGTTTAGTTTGTAAATATTTATAATCCAGTTGCACTGACATTGGGGTGACCACTTGTCAAAATGGTATTGACACGTCGAGAAGAATATTTAATTGTTTGTTTTAAAGTTGTACAATTCATGGATGGCGGGTCAGATCAGCTGCGCTGCATGTGCCTAGTGAATGTAGCGTCTCGATCTACTGCCGCCTTCCTACCTAGGCAAGTATGCTCCATCGTAGATCTCATCGTCACTTACCATCAGGTGAGATCGAGATCAAATACTTGCCTATAATGTAATAAAAAAAAAGAACAATACAGGTAATTATATTAAGATAAGTACATAGTACTCTAGCTACAAACATAATAAATGATGTGTATATTATTAATATGTTACTAGTATAAATACATTTTTGACCTTGTAAATGACTTTTCCTTACATCTGCATTATTATTAGTAAACATAATCATGTACTTAATTATGGTTTAAATAATGTATGCTGTTATTGACTTATTATCATTATTTTATACGTAAATATTAACTACTTAATAATACCGGTAAACCACGTGAAAAATGTACTTCAAGTATACTTTATAGTCAACGTATTTCGGCCTTTATTTATGGAGATGTTCAGGCGCCTCTAGCGGAAAGTATATTAAACTTTCGACTCTCAATACTGAATGTCTAAAGACGTCGACTATAAAGTATACGATTAGCTTACGAATAATCACACACTTTATGTACGAAACAATTAATACGGTAGAAAATACTAATATAAATTTAGAGAATCTTTTTTTTTAGGTTTTGCCAAATAATTTTTATTTACTCAGGGGCCCAGAGACAAATATTTCACCCGCTATAACACTATAAAACCGAAATAAGGCCATAGTGTACCGTAGATTTTTTTAAGTGCAAATGGTGACTATTCTACACCCACAGACGGTATAACGATTAGACATAAAATTTATATTGAAAGACTCTATTCCAGTACGCGTGACTCAAGTAACGGAACATTTTTATTGTTGTACATTTTTTTAAATTATTCTGATTATCTGTGGGTGTACTTTTAATGCTGGTTACACACTGGGCATAATTACTTATAATGTATCAGCTTGGAGCATTACTTCGAGACGAGTATTACAGTGTGCAACGATTGTAGCTCGTTGCAAAGTAACATAGACTGAATAGAGTGCCTAAGTTGACTGACTAAAAAAGTAAATGCTCTATGGTCAGTCTGTTTAGAGTAACTCATCGTTGTAATGTAATGATGGGCATCGAATTCTCGATTGTTACATTATTTTTTATTTAACAACTAGCTGTTGCCCGCGACTTCGTCCGCGTGGTATTTAACAAAGACAACCGTTGACAACAGCCTGCTCGCCCATTCTGAGCCCGCGGGACGCATTGAAGGGTTTTGCTATCAAACTTAATCAGGCGCTGCGCTGCAACATTGGTTTTCATTTATTTTCGTGAGATCCTATTTTTTTTTTCTAAAATAAAAGTAGCCTAAGTTACTCCTTGTTACATCAACTATCTGCCAGTGAAAGTCCCGTTAAAATCGGTCCAGCCATTTCAGAGATTAGCCGGAACAAACAGACAGACAGACAGACAGACGGACAGACAGACGGACAGACAGACGGACAGACAGACAGACAGACAGACAGACAAAAATTGTAAAAAATTTTGTTTCGGTATAGGTAACGTGTATACATCCAAATGCACTTAGTAAAAAGCAGTTATTTTAATATTACAAACAGACACTCCAATTTTATTTATATGTATAGATGTATAATGGTTAATATTCTACCAACATTAGACATTATAATTCAAAGAAACACATTTTTCATAAAATACAACAAAATTGATAATCTTTTTTTCCGACTACACTCAAAATGTCTGGGATTTTATATTACACGCGAATGTTCCCGGTGAGTACCCACCTTAATAGATATTTTATGATAGATTTTACATAATATTTAAGTTAAGTATATGGACTAATTTGACTTAATGTTAGTTACAACCTACATTTTGTTGGAAGCATTTAATGAATGCAAATAAAATCATTCTACTTGGAAATCAAACCGAGTACTAAGTACTTATATATTTGATGATGATGAAACCAACGTCGAAATTTTAGTTTTTTTTATCCACTTTATTACTGAAATCATAAGCACACTATTAAAAATTTTTTTTATATATTTCACGGAAAGCGCTAGTAAAAGATGGTTGCCAAGCCGCGAAACGATTCCTTTGCGAATTGCTTCTTAGTAACACAACAATAAAGTTAGTTACTATATTTTTGTACGTTGCGGTTAGAATAAACTAGTTCAATAATATGCTTATGCTTTCTTTGATATTAAAATTTAAGAGCAATAGTAATAAAGTTCAATTTGCGTTAACATTTAGTATGGGGTTAAAATATTCATGCCACAGTTTGTGAGTAATCCAGTCTATGATTTTAAAATACTGAACATAAAGTTATGTATTTTCTTTTCTTTTCCGAGATGTTTTTACGATTTTATGTTCGTGGATTCGAGAATAGTTTTTGCGATCACTTTATAGTTTTTATTTTGAATTGATCAATAGTAAATAATAAAGTGCTTTATTTCAATTACGTAATCTTGTTAACCAAGTAGGTACCTTTTTTAATACACTGTGGTCCTATAAAAAATATCAGACAGAAAAGTTAAGAAAATAAAAAAAAACATCAGACGGGCGCGTGGAATTCCAAATTCAATTTTTTATGTAGTTCTTTTCATTGTCACAGGCGTTCTATTTTTGAATCAGTAGGTATATTCTAAACAGCCAGTGTTCCGAATTCGTCGCCAACCAACCTATTTCTAGTACTTTTGATAATGCATAATTGAAATACAACCGAATTGAGAACTTCCTCCTTGTTGAAGTCGGTTAGTAAATAAACCTTATTCTATATTTCGAAGGATCATTTATTCAGTGCGAAACTATGTTTTTTTTTTTAATTAACTTCTTTAAAGCGCTTTAAATCAATACAACTTTAAAATAGGAATGTAGATTTGTATTTACCGTTACGCAAAAAATCGTTTTAATTAAGTATCTAAGTATATGATTATTTTAGAATTATATTATGCATAGATTGTAGGTAAGATTTCCTATTCCTACATCCTAAACAATCCATGTCTAGACGAGACGATAATAAATTCGCAGATCATAGAGTTCAGCACCCCATAACACACGGTCTGCATAGTATTTCAAATCATATACTTCGAGGCTTCCATCAACTCCTATAATGTCAGCCATTGGTGGTCGAATCCTCATAAGTTTACAATAACATATCAACCATTGAGGGAAAATTTCTGTTAACTCGTCTGTATTGTTATATACTTAAAGTTGAAATTCAATTATTAAATTCAATGTGGATAGCATTTATCGTATAATTATTTATATGATGACTGGGCCCCATAAGGAAGCCCGCCATATCAAAATGTGTATTCAAAATGACCATAGTTTGTTATGCAACACATGTTCGATGGCCTATTGACGGAATAAAAACTAATATGAGATGCTTTAGAACATACAAATTAGAGAAATTGTCATTGTGTTGAGTTAAAATTCAAGGAAATTCGTTGAACTTGCGACGCTACTTATTGGGACTTTATTACCGAATTAATATGTGTCTAATATTGTAAAGATAGATATATGTACTTACAAGTATGTTTACCTACTGCATTTAGCTTTGCAAGCGACGAAGGCTTGCTTTCTAGTCTTCAAGAATAGAGTTATAAATGTATTTCGTTCATTAACAAGACTTAGTAATGTCATTTTAAGACTAGCAGCATACAAAAAAAGCATCAAAAAAAAAATTGTTTGACGTCTAGAAGTGTAGAATAGCTCTGCTAGACACTATCTCCAATACTGTTCTCCAATACTCCAATACTGTCCATGTTTTTCTGAGGTATGCGACTTAAAAATGAAATAAAACACGTAAAAATAATGTGTTAGCTTTATTTAAAATATAATTCTATGTCAAGATTAAGGGTTTCTCATATAAACAACACACGTTACATCTATCATAGGTACTTAAGTATTATTCAAGATATCTATGAGGTCAAACGCCAGTGCGTAGTATCGCAATATCCGCTAATATATCATCGTTTCCGCGTCGATACGATGTGCGAATGATATAACACGACGTGTCTACTACGTGTTACGATATGAGGCTACGGTCGCAGTGGAGCGATAGCGGTGCAACATCCCTTCAATTATTACAGTTAGTACTTTTTAACTAGCTACGCGAGCCTGCCCAGCCGTTCCTACATTTTCACAAACTGCAAAATGTATAAGACCTTTTAAAAACAACGACCATGGAGTTTCTTGTGCATTCTTCACGATAAGGACGGCATTCCGAACGGGTGGTGAACTCGTAGCTTAGCATTTTGTGTATTTTTTTACTCATTTGTACTTTACTCAATGGTTTACTTACATGATTAAAAAATATTCTGATCTTTCAAATCATAGAAATAATAAGACCAAAAAAAAATGTTTTGTTTTTTAATCTGTCCGTCTATCTGTTCGCACGTCACGGGCAAAATTAATGGACGTATCTTGATACGTCTCATAGCTTCTTGTCAGTTAATGTTATATATGATATTTTTAACAACTCTCTTCACCTACATACATTTTATTTTTTTTATATTAATTTCCATTAGATCGCTCCGCTTATCATCATGTCGCGGCCTAACAAGGGCCAGTGATTGACATATCAACTAAGATATGAATAATTGAATTACACCGCCTCGCGCAAGTAGATGTGATTCATTCTAAAGACATAAATACTTGCTGTTTTTTTTTGGATCCAGAAAGAGGGTCGTGGACACAAGACACATTAGTCGTAAATAATTTTAATGTACAGCTACGAATGTCAAATTACCTTAAAGAAGAATTTGTTAAAATGTCATGTGTATTATTCTTTCTTGTAATTTGGCATCACCATAGGTATTTTGCCAGTGTCATGTAATATATTTATTTTCAGTTTTCGAGCATATTTACAGGCCTAAAGGCTCGGCCCAAGTAAAATACCCCCCCAACCCTCAATCAGTAAAGTGATGGATACTTTACTGAAATATTTTTTCTTGGCATCTCACCTTTGTGTATATTGCCAGTGTCATGTATAAAGTATTATTCTTCAAAAGCTTTCACAAATAAATTATGGTATCAAGGAAGTACCTAAGTATAAGGACTGTCCGCTAGCCAAATCAGGAAAATAAGGGCGTCCCTACGAATGTAGGGTGACCACACACATAACGGCGATCACAAGCAGTAATGTGGCCTCGCGTGACGACGTCGTTAACGGGACATTAATGTCCTGAAACACTGTTTTGTATTTTGTACTTTTTATAGCATTTTGAATTATTGTCGTTTGATAGTTCAGCTATACATTCTCAGATGTTTTTTTTTCTCTCTTAAATTGGCTCGTATTTATAACAATATAAGGTCGTACTTCATTAATAAAATCTTTTTAAAGATTGGACGTGGCCATAAAACGTAACAAATAAATTGCCAGCATTATTTAAATCATAAGTACAATTCTTTAGCCTTTGAAGATGAAGCAATGAAAATTCCATTTCTTCATTCTTTATTTGAAAAATAAAAAAAAGTTAATAGTCGCTCACATAAATAAAATGATACGGATATTTTTTTTTAAATAGTGCTGTTCATATAAAATTTTGTCGTATCTGTATGATTGAATACAGCTCAGTCATGAATGTCAATCAGATGATGCATGATGCATTTATCCAAATACAATCCTTCACATCGGTCGATAATACTAATGATCTAATGATATTTTGTCAATCGTGTGTGAAATAAATTTAAATTTTAATATTAGAATTGCATAATCGAGGAACCAATGCACTGTAACATACACGAAGTCAATATCAACACGTATTGTTTTTTTGGTTTATTATCTGTTAAGTCTTTTTGTCTATGGGATGATTGCCTAAAATAGTAGACCAGGAACTCGTAATGTCGTAAGTTCTTTTGTTGGTATTTATTGAATGTGTTATTGCTATTAATTACTTGACATTGGCAAAATACCCGCTAAGTTGTGGGTGAAGCCATATTCATAAAAAAATATTTCATCGCATTTCATTTCGTAAAGAAATAAAGAAGAAGTTCTTTTGAGTTGTATCATAGATATTTTTTTTTATAGTTGGTTAGCAGAATTTTATTAAAATTTTTAGGACACAAAGCTTATTTAAATATACGGTGTGCGATCAGTTGGCTACTAAAATTTTCTGTTATCTAACGTTTTTCACAAGATGATTATAATGATTACAATCGTCGGTCTAGAATGTTATTTAAATGGTAGACCAGAGTTTTTTTAGGCTTCACTTTTAACATACGTCTTGTGCTATCTGGTTATTCTAACAAGTCTGTGTCTTACCATTATTTAGGTCGTCATTACCGTGTTCACATTCCGAGTGGGAAGCATTCATCATTATAATACACTAATATCCTGTAATTCAATCAACACGCTATGATTCAGTGCTTTCGACTTCACAATGAAAATATTATTATGACCTGAATTTTACGTGCAAAAAGATGGTTCACCCCGCAAGTAATGAGAGGATGTGGTGTTCGTATTTTATTTTAAATTTAGAATAGCATGTAGTTGAGTTCGTTTTTCAAATTTCGAATCTTTTTTTTTTGTATAGTTTGTCAGTGTTGTACTTATGTATAATAAATACTCTTTGGACTTTTTGCCGGGAAGTTGTACAGTCAAGTTGTCAATAATGTTTTATTTTCCAAAAAAATATGGTTCTTTCATTCATAATGTGTTATATTGGTGGGATATTAACCATTGTGTGTTCATAAACGTGCATGAGTGAAGGATATTGAAATAAAATTGCATAACTTGACTTTTCAAGATGTCCGGTCAATTTTCAGTAAAGTGTGCATAGATAGCTATGAACACTTTACACGATACTGATAGGGGATTTATTTTATCACCATCATCGCAATTGACATCATTATTATCATACTTATACTTTTATAACAGTTATCAAAAATACTCGACACTGGCAAAAAATGCACTATTTTGTAGCCAACCGAAAAAGAAGAAATACTCTTTGGTAGTCTAATTAAAAGTGGTATAAAAAAAAAACAAAGAATACTAGTGTCTTATTACTTTATTGATCCGTTGTTTTTTGATTGTATGTGGGTAGATAAAGATGGATGAAGATGAATTAAACCAAGTGTACACATAATTTAATAAAACAAAAACGGTCAGCCATTGTTTCAAATCACATGAGTGCACGCATTATCTTCGATTGAACGACAATAAAATATTGAGACTCGTAGGCCTGAGTCTGAACAGTTTCGATACATAAACATAGGCTTAATTGAACTTTACGACATGTGAACTAAAGTTGAAATTTAAACGGACAGTCGTGACCACTTAGTGTCATTTTACGTTCCGAATCGCGGCTGAGATGTAATAAATTTCAATTAATGTTGTCGACAACATATATGACAGACAATGTCTTGGTGTTGAGATTTGGCTAGACTGTACTTTTGTTTCGGTGACGGTTAGTTTAAATCAGCCAAGAAACATTATCCTAGAATCTATAATTACATAAGAAGTACAGAAGTGGGAAGCTGAATACAGTAAAAAACTGCAGGGCCGTGACGTCATTGCCAAAAATCAACGCGTGTGCGACAAAGAAGGAATTCGAGCGCACTCTTTCCCCATTACTTGCTTTTTCCGAGTTCGAATTCTGGTACGGACAAACTTTGTGTGATGAGCACGAATGTTTGTACCTGAGTCGTGGATGTTTAGTATCTAAATTAGTATTATATACTGAGTTAGGCCTCACTCCGTCCTCCTCCGTCCTCACTCCGTCGTTGGTATATCATAAAAGAGAAAGTACCTACTTATGACTAAGGGCCTGTTTCACTAGTTATACGCCGATAACCCATCTACAACTTATCTATACATATAAATAAAATTGGAGTGTCTGTTTGTAATATTAAAATAACCGGTTTTTACTAAGTGCATTTGGATGTATACACGTTACCTATACCGAAACAACATTTTTTACAATTTTTGTCTGTCTGTCTGTCTGTCTGTCTGTCCGTCTGTCTGTCTGTCTGTCTGTCTGTCTGTCTGTTTGTTCCGGGTAATCTCTGGAATGGCTGGACCGATTTTGACGGGAATTTCACTGGCAGATAGCTGATGTTACAAGGAGTAACTTAGGCTACTTTTATTTTAGAAAAAAACATAGGATCTCACGAAAAAAAAATTAAAACCAATGTTGCAGCGCAGCGCCTGATTAAGTTTGATAGCAACCTGCAATGCGTCCCGCGGGCTCAGAATGGGCGAGCAGGCTGTTGTCAACGGTTGTCTTTGTTAAATACCACGCGGACGAAGTCGCGGGCAACAGCTAGTTTAATATATAACCCAAGTCAAAATAACAAATAATTTATGGATACGTTTTTTCGGCCCATTCATAAAACAAATATATTTAATTTACAATACCAATCCACCACCCTATTTTATGTAATACATAAAGTCATGTTAAAACATATTGTATGGAATTATTCAACCATAAACCCTTAACTGGTGTTAAATGACGGACGAAGGCCATTTTTAACCGATTTAAATGTTAATACAATTGAACCGATCGAATGCGCTCAGTTATTTATTGTTATGCGCGTGCGCAACGCTTTTGCATACCCTTTATACTTATGTACTATTGTTTGTCCGGAGCTAATTTATTAGCCACGATACAGGGTGCGAAATTACTTTTATACAGCCAATTTCTTTGGAAGGAAGAGCGTTATGTTCTAAGGAGCCAATAAAAAAAAGAATTGCTTTTTAAATGTGCCTTTGTTTGTCTATGAATGGTTGTCTATTATAACTTCTATAAATACATAAAGATCTATGATCGATCAGAAACTACTCACTACGGTCTTATGCTATTTACTTAGGTATCTGAGACTGGGCCGTGTGTTTATTAACACAAATTAAAAGTAGCTTATTTAGGGATCGCAAAAAACATAAAATAAACGCGATAATAATCCGCAAATGTAGTTTTATTTCAATGTGTATAGTATTCGCGTAAATATAAGAAATCAATTCATTTAAGTTTTAAAAGCATTTGTTTTCACAATGTTCACCGTTGTCATCCAGTGGGCCCATTGAGGAGCCCGCGCGCCGCCTACCGCAGAACACACCCCACCATATACGAGGGTGACACTGAAAGTATTTAGAACTGGCCATGTGTAAACGATAAAAAAAATAAGTTCAAATTTTGAAAATGGAACTCTCTGCCAATATTATTGTGTATGTATTTTATTCGTTTGTCATTTGTTTACGATTTGGCGGCAATTTGAAAATTATTGTCTGTGTCATGTCGAAATGAATTTAACGCGAGAAAATTTTCGTAGAATGTTTTCTTTTATTTATGTATTATGTGACGCCTTTATATCATAGATTGAAAGGAGTACAGAACCGCGACTTTAAAACAATAATCTCGCGGCCCTATTCGTTCGGGCACATACACTACAACTTCATACGGGATTGCTTTTGTTGTACAATGTTCAAACAGCCTGTATTTTATTTTGAATGCTCCATTACTTGCTTTTTATTTGCGCGTTGGCGTAAACGGTGTCCATGACCTCACAGCCGTAGTTTTTTTTAATATCTTCCAAATAATTTGTTTAACTTATGCATTTATATCTAATTAGTTTTTGCCCGCGGCGCCGCCCGTGATACCTTGATCAAATTTAGCCTGTAGCACTTAGAAATGATATAACTTTCTATTGGTGAACGCATTTTCAGATTCGGATCAGTACTATCCACCTGCATGTCTGAGAGAACACCTCGAAAGATGTTTGAAGTCCAGCGTAGTGGACTGTGTCCAAATCCCCCTCGCATTGAGGGGAGGCCCGTGCCCAGCAGTGGGACATTAAGGGCTGGTATTATTTATATTATTATTAAGACCGAAAGCCAATTCTAATACATGATAGAATTAGAAAAATGGTTCCAAGTTCATTAAGTTATATCAATTGGAAGCAACATTACATAATTCAAAAAACATAGTTCACATCCAAAGCACACTCCATTAATATTTCTATGGCATCGAGGATCGTTCCCGCTTCCTTGTACGTGAAGTGCATTTATTGGAATATCCATCGTCTCTTTCTCACTTGCCACAACATTACATAAGAGTGAGGAGGATGTGTGATACGCGAAGCAACGTCTTATTGCAGTCAATCATCTATATTCGTAGTGGCTAGTCGAATATTATCGTCACTTCCGGTTGGTTTAAGTCGTTGACTCGATGAAAGGCGCGAGGTTTTGACTGTCAGTTTTATTGATGGACTGACGGTAGCTTGACGGAAGAGCTACATCATGATCAATCTTCATCAGAAATTTTGAGGTATAGGATTCTTACGATCTTTAAAATTATCTAGAAAATGTTGATATTGGATAATTTTGTATACAAATTCTAGCAGTTCCCGGTTGAAGCTCAAGCTTTTAACGTAGCGTTTCGTGAACGTAAGCACTCCATCTCGCTCACACTACAGATTTCAAAAATAAGAATGACTGTGACCTCATGCTTTCTTGGTGACGTAATGATTAAAATTAGGTACATTAAGAGCTAGAGCATCTCTACAGTGGAGATGTATGGTTTTATTTAATCAAATTACAATAGCATTACAAAGCATTTTACAGAATAAATAATATGTATATATATATCGCCAGACGAACATACCAACTATACGGTCCCACACTAAGCAACGCTGGTATTATGGGTACCGTACAATGGACTCGGGGCGAACCCAGTATATAATACTTATTTAAATACTAAACATCCATGACTTGGGTACAAAAAATCGTGCTCATCACACAAAGTTTGATCCTACCAGGATTCGAACCCGAGACCCTCAGCACAGAAAGCAGAGTCACTACCAACTGCGCCAATCAGGCCGTCCGTGGACGGAAACGAATGTACGAAAACTGTCTATAAATTTGAGGAACGTACTTAGCTCAGTGTTGAGACCTAATTTGAACATATATTTCAATTCAAATTGAAATTGTTAGGTTACATATAAATTTTAATAAAACGTTAAAGTATGGGAGTGAAAATAAACTAAAACCTCGCCACTTACACACGAGTGTCGGTCAAGTGCGCGCCGGGACAATGGGACCGCTTTATAGCTTGTATCTTAACGTTTTGATGGACTGGCTACTTATTTGTACAAGAACATAGTGATGCATGGAGTGGGTAATGAATTTTCAATATTTTAAAAAAAAAGTGTAGCCGAATCATTTGAAATCAAATCATTTATTATCGTCCGTAAAGCATAGTAGGCACATTGAGATGTTAAATTATAAAAAATATGTGCGCTATTATTTGCCAAAGGTTTTTATAAATTGATTTTTTTTTAATGTTTTTTTCTGTAATTATATCCTAACCGTATAATAATATGCGAATATGTCTAGTATTCCTTAATTCTTCATACTCACAAGCGCCACACATCACTAAACTACGTGAACTTAATGTTGAACGGCGTTGATTTCACGCTGCACTTAACAAGTTATTAAAAAAAAAAAACTAAGCGTATCACAATTAAGCTGTTTGCTGAAATAGTAGACGCTCGGATATTCAAACACAAAAAATAAATTACGCCGACGACTCCATTCGTTTCCTTAGTAATTACAAGGCAGCCTGTAGTCTCCCCCCTAATCTAAAATCCCAGACGGCTGTCCTGCGATCCCGTGCCATGTTAAATTAAGTAAGTACCTACATACATAACTTAAACAAAAGAGGCCATAAATAAATCGCTTCAAAAGTAGAGTCCATTTAAAAGAGATCTACGAACTTCATAAACTACACAGGATTCCATTTGCAATGCGTAGTGATTCTTTGAATTAGTGCACATGCTGGAAATTCCATAAATTCCCGTGGGAACATAATAATAATACAAATTTTCTAACGTACATAATTAGAGGTTTCAGAATCAAACATCTCACAAATTATTATTAAAAGCGTATTGAATGAATCAACCCACCAACCAGTGCCCCAAGTCTGCTAACACAATCCATTCATAATCGAACAGCAACCGCATAGTAACTGTCACTTTTGACAGATATCCCATACAATATCTGTCAAAAGTGACAGTTACTATGCAGACTTGGGGCCCAGAACTGGGTCAGCGTTGTGGACAATATGGCCTGAATTCCCCTCGTATTGTGGGGAGTCATTAACATGACTAATTACTATTTATATTGCATGACAAAGGTCCGAACGAATGATCGATACCAACCATTAATGATATATTATTTCCACGCTGATTCTAACGGGAGAGCATTATGCAAACAAAACCACTCAATGAATGCACTATAATAATCAATAATGAATTTGATAACACAATCCCGCTAACAGTTTGTATTTAAATATCAATTTATTTACAACCGTATTAAAAGGAGGACATTATTCACGCCTTACAAAGGATAAGATGACAGGTTATATGAATGCAGATGAAATATGTATGTTTGTGAGGTCGCTGTGGTATACACCTATAGTCCTATAGGCTCTTAAGTCCATGGCGTAATGGCACTAATGCTATACTACGTGCTAGTATTATTAATCCTGGCTACCGCATACCACATAACACGCCGTTAGAATACCGTTCTTTCTGAATTGATTATATATAAATTTAATTACTGACTCATCTTTGCATCAAGCGGTCCTTGGTCACTAAACAGCGAGAGAGAGAGAGAGCGATCTATTTAGATTTGTTTTTACAAAACTTTTATTAAAATTATTATCTGCCTTGAGACAACGTTGAAAATAAAACTTTTGTAACAGTCTTTGAAGTGTTCGAAAAATTCGATTAGATAGTAAATAGTGTTCATTCCATTAAGCACCTTTTACGAGATTCATAGAACTAAAGGTGCTGTGATTGGAATAATTATCTCTTATTCAGACAAAGCCAATTCATGCAAGTAGTAAGAAAATAATTTCTTTCTTTCATTTTGAATGTATAATATACCGAGCAAACAATAAAATAGGCGTATTCTGTAAATCACGATGTTTACAAGGAACCGATGCTGTCGGCAGTCGACTACGGGAATTCTTACTTCGCGCCGGGAATTCTAATGTAAGTAGAGAAATGTTGTGGCAATTAGGGCTGAACGTAGTACTTTGATCATAGTTTTATCTTTTAGTAGTAACTGGCGGCGCCCTGCGGTGTTACCCGCGATTAAAAAGTATGTCCTGTAGCCTATGTGTTATTCCAGACTATAATCTGTCTGTGCCATATTTCATCCAGATCCGTTCAGCCCCTCTGGCTTGATTGAGTAACAAACATCCATCCATCCATCCAAACTTTCACATTTATAATATTAGTGTGTTATTCGTCTATAATATAGTATTCATCATTAAAAACATAATTCGAGTTGATAAAATATAAATATTTTTTTTTTATAAAAAAAAACTATTGGCCTGATGCATATGGGAATATGTTATTGCTTCGATAGAAACAATACCGTCGCTAGGATTCGGAACTACGACCAAGTAATTGACTGCGCCGTGGCTGCTTCTATTTTACAAATGCCGCCGGGGCAGCCCTATTCCGAATACACGTTATTTGTAATCGACTGACGGCTCACGTTACAGTTGTAGGAATTACGTTACATCTGCATTAAGATCGAGATTGACTCGTGATCGTACTTTTGTGTTTGTTATAGTTCGTGCCGATTAGAAATGACGGTAATACGAATTTTATGGTTTACCCATTCAATAAAATTCTAAAAATTATTGATATTTATCAGGCGCGTAAAAGTCTTATTGTGCAATGCAATTGTTATGATGGTTGTAAAATACACATATAAGACTCTAATATTTATTTATTTATCTAATCAAGATAGTTTACTAATTAAAGTCACAATAACAACAGTCAGAATTTCACGCTTTACATGTACCTAGAATCTAGAATGTACGCAACAAAATAGTTCAGTAAAACAATCCAATCAATATCTTCATCACATTCAGGTGTTAACTACTAATACGCCACCTATTGTGTTCGAGATTCGAATCTCGAACTTGTCATTCACTACAAACGCTCGTCGACAGCTGTGATCGGAATCCAGAATAAGGATGCGTTCTCGGAACTTATTTTTTTTGTTAAAAAATGTGTCGAAGCCCGTAAAGTGTTCTGTAGTTTGTCGGACGACATGAGAATGAGTGATGTACGTTTTGTTTTGTTTCCTAAAATGTGGCAATGCCATTGTTGCGTTATGGCAATGTGCTTAGAATTGATTTGAAATGTCAATGGAGTTAAGTGAGACATCCTGATTACACGTTATGATTTGATGATGTCTACTGAACGTGACTCCTGGTTTGCAATGATGAATGACCCATCTATACTAAAATCATCAAGAGGTAAAGTTTGTTAGTTTGTGAGTTTGGATGTAGGGGGTAATCTCCAGATCTACTGATCCGAATTCGAAAATTCTTTCAGTTATGCTATAGCTCCATTATCCCTGCTATAGGTTATATTTCCTCTAGCTACCGCAGGTGGAGACGCGGACAGAAGTTAGTGTTAGAAGACTATATTTTTTCATCCTACGTCCATTTAAATGCAATTATAATACGTACTACATTTCATATATAGTTCAAAACGGTTCATCCACCGAATAATACTCGTAAAAATAGGTAAATCTATTTTAAACAACGTGAAAGAGTGACACAAATCTTTCAATCGTCTCGAACAAAACCCAATATCCGTCAAACCTTCCGTCTCCCTCATTCCCGCTAAACAAATGAAAGCTTCAGAAATTGAAAGTATTCCCGTCTCGTTCGTGCAGTCCATCGAGGTTCGTTATTCAATCCAGCTCATTGAGTAGCCCACAATGCATGTATTGTTTAGAGCGATTAGTTTCAGATACGACCTACATACGGGCCAAAGACGTCCGGAGATCTGGTATTAGTTAAAAAACATGTTCCAAAATTAAAAAATGTTTGTTAAATCTCGGATTTCAGGAATCATAGCGATTGAGGTCATTGCATAATTGCAAAGGCGTTGTGACTGTTCATGGTAAAATTAATAAGATTGTATAGTTATTAAAAAGCAGTGATAGCATAGCTGGTAGAACACTGACTCCGGTAGCGAGAGTTGCAGATTCAGACCCTGGCTCGCACCTTTGGGATTTATGGACTTCATGTGGGGTCAAGGATAACATCGCGAGGAAACCTATACGTCTTAGAGAACCCCAAAAAGAGTCCGCTTAGCCCTGGCTGGTGGACAATGGCCTAATGCCCCTCACATTGATGGGAATCTCGTGCCCAACAGTGGGACATAGAAAAGGTTTTTTTCTATAGTAGTTATTAGATTCCTGTAATTATTTAGTTACAGGTTATTCCTGTAATTAATTATTTATTTTTTTCGGATTGTTCTTGATGTTGTTTATTGTCTCTGACCAGAGCTCGACCTCCCCCTCCCCCGAAGTGGCCCCACTTATGGCTGCCATCAAATAAAGGGGATGTTAGTAAGAATCGGGCTATATGGAGTCTTTGCCACCGCTAAGTACCACAGATTAGAATGAGTCCGGAATCAGCAAATCAAAATAGCTGTTATAATTAAAACTATAATTTGATACAAGAAACTCCAAAATAGTTGGATATTTAACTGTCAGTTACACGACCCCTGTGGTCACATGAAATATTTCAGCGCCTCTGAAGTCCGACCGCGGTGCTGCGGCGATTTCAGACGTTCTTGTGATGTTATTTTCGGTGAAATCTATGGCGCTTTTCAGTCATGTTTGTATCATATTAATAGGTAGCTCTATATTGGTTGCGTGATATATAAATGTGTTTATTCAACTTGGGCTATAGATTCAACTCGGTAAATTGGACATAATATCGCTTCGGGAACGTGTCTCGGAACGCATCTCAGTGAGAATTCAATCTTAACTTTGACGGCCTAATTAGCGCAGTTGGTAGTGCCTCTGCTTTCTGAGGGTCCCGGGTTCGAATCCTGGTAGGGAAAAGATTTGTGTGATGAGCACGAATGTTTGTACCCTAGTCATGGATGTTTAATAAGTATATATACTGAGTTCGCCCTCAGTCCTTTGTACGGTACCCATAACACAAGCGTTGCTTAGTGTGGGACCGTATAGTTCTTCTCTCTTCGTATCTTCGTATACCGCCTCAGAAGTGCAATTTGAAGTTGAAACTCGGAACACCTAGTTTATTATTAACTCACAGACAAAGCCAAGGTTACTCGAATAATCCCCATTACTTTATTCCATTTCTCCAAATCGTATATAACCAAAAATAAACCAATTTACATTAGTCACTGATTATACAGTCTGGGAGCAGAATCTCAAAACATTACAACGTGTGCGTATGCGCAGATTTCTCCCAACTTCTATATATAAAAGCTTACGTTATGACTTTCAGTTAAACAGTTGCTTACTAACCGTTCATTATGGAAATTATTTATTGCACGGATGCCCGAATTATCGCCATTTAATTGGATAAAAATGGCTCTTTTCAAGTTTGGTTTAAACGTACGTAAAAATAGGTCTTTAATGTTCAAAGGGCTTTTTAGAAACCTTTCTATTACTAGTATTACATTACTAGTATATTTTTGTTAGTGCCTTCAACTACTTAAGATATATCCTGCGCTAGGAGTGAGCGTACTTCAATAATTTCGAAACGGCATCACTTATTTCTAAGGCAAACTTTCTACCCGGTTGGCTATCATTGATTTTGGCGTAATTCCTTTAGCCGCCGTTTACGATAACCTAATATTTTATGCCGGCACCGCACTTAAGAATATTTGCGTGGTTAAAAAGATTTCATTGTTGATATATAGATCTCGTCAATCAACTCAGTGTTTTAGCATTCAATGTAAACATCATTTAAAAATGACGAAACATTGGATTCTGAGAATCTCATCCAGTTTTAGCTGATATCATGAGCGTATTATTTGAAGAAAGCAAAGCAGAAGTCATGCAGACTCTAGATAGGAATCTAAGTGGACAACTCTATCATACTACTTATATTCAGTGCCGGCCTCAGGCAAGGTTTAGGTTGGAGCGAGATCCAATGAGGGGGGCGCCCCATTGCTTGCCTCTAATATACAAAGTGTAACAATAATATTGTAACATATTTTAACTGAGCTAACAGTAGGTTATAAAGATAACATTCAAAGAATTTAATCAAATCTGTTGACAATTAATAAAATGACACAAAAAATTACCACTGAGCGTATGGCCAAAAGCTACTGGTTCGTATTGTTTAAAAAATCAAATATAATTATTAACACAATTATTTTATGCATCGACGCAATCCTTATAACGGACTGATTCATCGCTTAAACTTTTTTACACTATTTTTGTTATACCTTATATACCAGGTGTGCGTGTTAAATTATATTAGGACTTCAATTATAGTTTAATGTTTATGAGATTGACATTTTTTCCAGGCGAATTCATAAATTTTACAAGTGATGGGTCGATTATATACCACTGACATAAGGCTTATTTGCTTCATACAAAATTATTGATGTACTCCACTGAATACAATGTTACTGAATCGTGAAGCGAAGCTCTTCAGATCAAGGATAGAAGTATTTATTTTATCATTCATATGGTTTTGACCTGAATACTTGAAACTTCAGCGTCATACTAATAAATATAATTTATCTAAAATGCGCATGGGATACATTTGTGTAAAAAATATTATATATGAATCGTAAATTTGTTTAAATTTAGGTAGCCTGAGTACCTAAGAATTTTATTATTGTTTATTAGGGTTTGCTTTACTCCAGTTCATATTTTTCACCGACTTCAAAAAGGAGGAGGTTCTCAATTCGGTTGTATTTTTTTTTCTTACTTCAACTTTAACACTTCATACGATACTTACATATAAAACGAGTGACTTTATCTCTAATAATCACTTTAAAGATTAAGCCTTAGAGCTAGTAGGTATCCAAAATCCCTATTTCAAGCTTTTTCATTTCACTATTAACTCTAAAATTGTTACAGAAAGATCCATTATCGTACGATTTTCATCTAACTTACTATATCTATATATTGATAAAATACTACCCTAAGATTAATAGATAAAATAGTAACATACTGAGTACTCGGCATAAATCATTGGATAAATTCATAGAATACTTTGAAAATTCAATGCGCCGAACATAAATAACGAGTTGTCGGCAAATGCGAACTAAACGTAGAATATATTTGCATTAACCGTATGTTACAAAATGAACTTTGAATATGAATTAGAAATTGTTAGATTCAATGTAACTGATAATCTGTGAAGATGTATGGCTTGCAATCGTGTGTGAGTGATTTAATGGAATCTATGTTCTGTTTTTTTATAGTTAGGATACAAAATGTTCTTTAACGACTTGGTTAGCTCAGTTAGTATTATGCCAACCACCACGCGAGCCCCACTGGGGGTCGAGTCACCTTCGTCCATAGGAGAATTAAATACCCTCGAGATACCCTACACGTGACCCTGGGTGGTGCCAACTAGGTGACAACTCTACTGGTGGTAAGCTTCGGCCGTGGTTAGTCACCACCCACTGAACAATGCCATGTCGCCAAGCGGCCTAGCCGTGTTCCGGCATGATGTTCGGTGTTGCCATTCATGGATGGCGGGTCAGATCAGCTGCGCTGCATGTGCCTAGTGAATGTAGCGTCTCGATCTACTGCCGCCTTCCTACCTAGGCAAGTATGCTCCATCGTAGATCTCATCATCACTTACCATCAGGTGAGATCGAGATGAAAGACTTGCCTATAATGTAATAAAAAAAAAACGGTCCCTTATTCGAATGCTGGTACAGACAAATTAAGAGTAATGAGTGCGAATGTTTGTACCCGAGTCATGGATGTCGTATTACACAAGGAGTAACAATGATAGTGTGAAATATTTAAACAGGGACAGCAGTAGGTTATAAAGATAACATTGACAAAGAAATAAATCAAATTATGAGACATTCAAAAATGATTCCCTAACTGGGCGTCCGGCCAAACGATATTGGTTCGCCTTGTTTAAAAAGAATCCAACATTGTTTACACATTGAAATATATTTATGAACTAGCTGTTGCCCGCGACTTTGTCCGCGTGGTATTTAACAAAGACTCAGCCGTTGGCAACAGCCTGCTCGCGTTCTGATCCCGCGGGACGCATTGCAGATTGTTGCTATCAAACTTTAATCAGGCGCAGCGCTGCAACATTGGTTTTAATTTTTTTTCGAGAGATCCATTTTTTTTTCTAAAATAAAAGTAGCCTATGTTACTCCTTGTTACATCAGCTATCTGCCAGTGAAACTCCCGTCAAAATCGGTCCAGCCATTTCAGAGATTACCCGGAACAAACAGACAGACAGACAGACAGACAAACAGACAGACAGACAGACAGACGGACAGACAGACAGACAGACAAAAATTGTAAAAAATGTTGTTTCGGTATAGGTAACGTGTATACATCCAAATGCACTTAGTAAAAAGCGGTTATTTTAATATTACAAACAGACACTCCAATTTTATTTATATGTATAGATAAATAAAAATAATATAAGCGTACATATAAGAAATCTATTTATCATTTACACAATTATTTTATACACCAACGTGATCCATATAACTTAATAATTCATCTGTTAAAATATTTTACACTATTTTTGTTACACCTTATATAATACTAGCTGCGCCCCACGGTGTTACCCGCGATTAAAAAGTTAAGTTTGACAGAACACGGTTCCTGTATGCTATACCATAGGAACCGTGCATTTTTTCGGGATTAAAATTAGCCTATGTCATTTTCTGACCCCTAAACTTCCACTATCTATGCAAAATATCATGTCGATCCTTTGCTCTATGAAAAATTAAAACAAATATATCCCACGGGAACCATATATTTAACTGGGTTAAAAAGTAGCCTATGTGCTATTCCAGACTATAATCTATGTCTGTGCTAAATTTCATCCAGATCCGTTCAGCCGTTCTGGCGTGATTGAGTTACAAACATCCATCCATCCAAACTTTCACATTTATAATATTAGTGGGATTAGTGGGATGGTAAAATGTCAACTCCAATATGAGCGACCATAAACAACACAGTTATATTTTATTTTTTTAAATATAACTATGATGCCACCGAATTATTATTCATAGTGCATTAGTGAAATGCCAAAACGGTCAATAGTATAGGTGTCCAGATTATGCACGTAATTCCATTCACGTTTTTATAATCGTAAAGCTACATGTCCACCATAGATGTGTGTCAGCGCAACAGACGTATCATTTTTAATCACTAAGTTACATTGTGAATTTGTTCCTTCGAACAAATGACACTAATTTATCGTTTCAATGTTCGTGAACTACTCCGCTTAAGTGGACACCTAGTTTTATCGCGTGTAGTAGGCGCGCGCGCAATTGAATATCGATTTTCTGCGTGCGCGCTGGCCAGTGTAGTGATGTGCCGTTAGTGTGTCGATCGTTATCGATAGTCGGATTATCTATTTGGTAACTGTATTGTTACGTCGTTGTATTATTAATAAGTTGTGATTGCGGCCAAACAAATTTATTTTAACGTATTATTTATGGAATGGTATGTCAAAATAAAAATATATCATTGTTGCGATATTTTGGCATTTATTTATATACCGCTACCGTAATGCAAATATGCATATATTTTAGTAGGTATAGGTACACAAATAAAAATGTATTTCGAAATATTTATTAACAGAATAACGTTGGCGGAGCTTATGCCTACACCGCACGCTTAGGGCTTTGAGTAAAAATACAAAAAACATAACTGGCCGTGTAGGTAATGCATCATTTAAATCTAAATTATATCGATAGCTCGCCATCCCTATGAAATCTACGCCTCCTTAACCGTGATTTACAAATCGTTTCGGACAATAGGCGTATCTCTATCATATGAAAGAACCAAGGACGGTTGTGGTCTAATAGCCAATGTACTACCTACTATGATGGTCCCCCAAATTGTTATAGGCATGTCCAGACCTGAGCGGAATACCTTAACGTTATCCGATTTGTGTAAAGGTATGTTAGCATGAAAATAATCTCCTTCCTTTAGAAGCTACTAAGTATATCTCGTATTCTCACTCTCTCACTCGGTCTAGTATTCTAGACAGAGCTTCAAGTATGAGCTTTTTGTAAGTGAAACGTATACCACATAGTTTGCGTATTTGACAATTGGTATGGCAAGAAACGCCTTTAGCGAATGATATCTATAAAATTAAATTCAAAGTGGACAAATTTATAGACTAAAAAAAAAAGTTGGTACGTTTAAGTTACGAATTACCTCGGACTTGACCCACAATTCTGAGATATTTATCGGGCGTATAATGGGGTGTACTAAATGAGCATATACTTAGTACCACCGAGAGTAGTCGAGCCAGTACCAGAGGAATCAATTATACTCGAAAATAAAAATCTACTTGTTTTTCTTATGCTGCTACGTAGCGTGTAGCTTGGTTGGATCCTGCATATGTCTAAACAGAGCTGGAGTACCATCTCCCCTCAGTACAATACGGAAGTATTTCTTGATTTATTCAATGGTTTGTTAATTTATTTTTGAATTGCGGTTTGTGTAATGTGGGAATCTCTTATGGGGGTCAATTTTATTGTACTATTATGGGGGACTTTCTTTTTTAAGTTGCTATTTTAGTGAAATTGCCAATTGATGGAGATGATGAGATTAAGTTTTGAATTATTAATGTGAATTACCAGACTGTTATTGTAAGACCATTTGTTTTTCTTCTTCCCACTCTACTACTGTTTCACGATTTTCCATCAAAAATATCTTGATACAATCATTCGAAGAGTATAATGGAGTCATTATGTAATTTTTATTGTCCATTAAATCTGATATATCTACCTAATACACATTTGTTTTTCGTATGAATCTCAGTAGCACTGACAATGAAACACTTATTTTAGAATCTGATTCACGAGAAAGGCGTAGGAATGCGCGTTTTAATTCGCATTTAATTTGTTCAGTTTTGTTGTAATGTAATTAAGAAAATATTGTATAATTATGCACACCAATTAACATAGGTGATAGTGACCCTGCTTTCTATGCCGAGGGTCCCTGTTTCGATTAGCATAATACAAAATAATTATAAATAATGAAATCAAATTATTTTTTAAGGATTTTATCGCATTTCTTTTTTGTTTTACGTTCCCGACGTTTCCTCCTTAAAATAGTTTTATTTAAATTTGCAGTATTCGCATAAATATAACAAATCAATATATAAAATAATGCAGTAAGAAGATTACATAGATTGTATAGTTCAGTTTTTATGTACAGGCAATAATTTACAGATATCTATGTTTTAACTGTAAAAACTCTACTCTTATTTTTCATATAATGTTACAAATAATATACCGCTCGATTTGGTTTTAATTATTGAGAATGGATCGGCCACCAATGCAAGGCGATTTAGAAGAAAATTTATTATTAAAAAAATATTACCTACAAATGGTAAACTTATTTCATTCTCCTAAAATTTTCGGCAATCTTTTTCTCCTTGCTTACACAGTACACGTAGGCCCTTAAAACATTACAAAGTGTACTGATTTCTTCAGCTCATAACTCTTATTAACACCTCAAAGTTTCGCAGAGCGCACAGACAGACAGAAAACAGCCCCCACAATCCCCGTGACCTGTTTAGATCACCGGCTGAGTAACGGCCGAGTAGCTTTTGTGTACGCGATGAAAGTAAAATTATAATATTTGTTTGATTTATAGCGAAATGCGTAGAAAGTGGGTCGGGAGACGATGAACTTTTGATGTGGTCTATATTTGTGTAGCGCTTTTTTTAATATTAAGTGCCCGGTTTAGTCAAGTATCTGTAGAATACTTTTATAAATTAACCTAATTTCGTTCATTGAAAGGGTGATTTTACTAGTAAACATCTGTCTATATAACATAAGTCAGTTTATTGTGTATATACCAAAAAAACATAATTTGATCAGTTTTTACTATATATTTTTATGTATTGATTTCTTATATTTACGCGAATACTACACATTAACATAAAACTATTTTTTCGGATTTTAAAACGGAACTTAAAAACATAAACTAGATACAATCCGAAAAAATTGTTTTATTGCGTATTTTTTTTTTCAGCTTTTTTATATATATCTCGGGATTAACAGAAAAATGTATTTACTAGATAAATCACCCATTTTAGTTACCTGAAGTATTAAATCGACGAAAATTAAATGTGTATTTAATACACTCGCAAACTCAGTTACTCTACTCGCCTTTCTGTTCCCCGGCGTTCAAACGCAGCATAAGGTATACAATTGCCAAAAATAGAATTGATCGTACAAGATTCGACCTACAGTGTGAACGCACCGGTCGATTACGGAGTCGCGGCTCTGTTTTTATATTGAAGTATATTAGAGAGTCATGGCTTAATTTAGTAGATATTGCGAGACAATTCTATTATTTTGTTGGTAGTGTTCTTTAGGAACAGTTTACTTGGCGGTGAGTGTTTTACTTTGTATTTTATTACTGCTAGCACAAGCTTTAGTTTCGTTGGAGGGCTTAACGAGGCCTAAAATGTTGTAGAACACGCGCATGCTTGTAAGGTGTTCTACACAAATCGGCTTGGTTTTTGTGCCTCTATATCTTGTTCCCGATGCTCTTTCTGTATTATTTCTTCTTCCGTGTGTCATAAACACATTACCGGTAGGTAATTTTTTTTTTAGAATCAACATTAAACAATAATATAATTATAAGTTGAAATAAAACTAATTTTACGGGTGCGATCCTGTACATGTTCACACATTGCAGACTTCGTGGAACGCCGGCGTAAAAACATAAAATAAGCGCGATAAAATGTAAGAAAATATAAGAAATCAATAATTATAAGTTTTAAGATATATATAGGTGATATTATAAGGTACAGTATCTCCACAATGATTGTGACAAGAATCCAAAATCATCAAAATATAGAGAACATAAAATAAAAGAATCATTGGAACTCTCTCGGCGCACTATGAAAGCTTATACCCGATGCACTCGTCAGCCTCCGATTTAAAATATATCGCAATATGCTATTCAAAAAGTAGTAGCCGAGAGAATTATGAGTGGCACTTCGAGTTCAAGTGCAACCCTTTTAAAGATATTTATAAAACTATTTCAAGGTAGAAGGTTGGGCTCTGAAAATAACGTCCAGACGATGTTTCCATCATTGTTTCTAGAACTGTTAATTATTATCCAACAATTTGTGACTATCTTGTCGTATTCACCATTCAATAATAATATCGCCAGATGAATACACCAACTATACGGTGTTTCCACACTAAGCAACGCTTGTATTATGGGTACCGTACAATGGACTGAGGGTGAATTCAGTATATACGATTTATATACTCGTAGATACTAAATATCCATGACTCGGGTACAAACATTCGCGCTCATCACACAAAGTTTGTCCGCACCAGGATTCGAGCCAATCGATTAGAGCTCCGAAAACTTTCATAGCGCGTTTCAGGATTGCAGGATTGTCTATTGTTCTGAATGCGTCTGCAGCACTATCAGTGTAGCTTGTGGCGAGGTTAAAGAGGTCGCTACAATAATAATAAAGTTCGTTTCACAACAGAGGTTTTAATATATTTGAAATTTCGTATCAAATCTTCTAATTCTCGCAACAGCCGAATGCTTCAACTAAGTAAAACTTTGTTCCCCTTGCATGGGGCGGGTTACCTGGTACAAGCCGATCCTAAAAATAGACGTTCTCTAGAGTGCCAGTCCCGCAGTGGTATCACGTTTAATGTACCGGTGAATATTAACTGAACGACCACCGTGCTTTATGGCTTTCTTGAGCTTGAGTGTTTGATTTGGGGTTGGATTTATCTGCGGAGGTTCTGTTGAGGGGAAGAGATATCGTTAAGAACAGGGATTTTATAAAGTGCTTGGGAGCTGCCCATTTGTGTGATGACCTGATTAGCTCAGTAGGTCCTGCTTTCTGTGCTGAGGGTCCCGGGTTCGAATCCTGGCTGAGACCAACTTTTTGTAATGAGCACGAATGTTTGTTTGTACCCAAGTTAGGCATGTTTAATATCTATATAAGTATTATAGACTGGGATCGCCCCCAGTCGTTTGTACGGCACCCGTAATACAAGCGTTGCTTAGTTTGAAACCGAGTATTTGGGGTGTTCGTCTGGTGATAGTATAGATATTATTTAATTTAGATGATTGAGTGCTTAGGATTGCGCTCAGGTTGTTATTTATTTATAAGGCTGCAGTCCGGCCCGTGGACTGGCCACATCGAGTTTGACAGCTGTCAAAAACAATTCAGTCGCACATGAACATGAATAAAAAATACAACCGAAACTCTATGATAAAGTTCAGGGAACGCAAGCTGTTAATGTGATTCTAGTACTAGCTGACCCGGCAGACAAACAGTTCCAATTTTTCGGTCAACTTTTTAAATTTTTCTTTGTCAAGAAACCTTTATTCGAACTACTTTTAAGAATATATCCAAATCGATCCAGCCGTTTTCAACTGATGCGCTAACTAACTAATTAATTTTCAGTACTACAATATTATCCAAACTGTATTGACCAAAACCTCTTCACAAACATTTAAATTTACTGAAAACAATTGAAATAACGAATGGATTATTAGGTTCCGATGTGGCCCGGCCGCCATGTTGACTCTGCTAGCAACAAGGTGCGCTTGCGCAGGAAGTTTACCAAGCACGTGCGCGCGCATTTCCTTACACAGGATGTTTTAAAACCAGCGCATAGGAATTAACAATTATATATCGGCGCTGTTTGATGTGATTGCGGATTAAATTTAGAATTTGCGAATGTAGTGGTGTTTGGTTGGATGTATGTAATGAAAGATGGGGTACCTCACACACATAGACAGTCATTCTCGTTATGTGTGTATACACGTGGTGTCTGATGTTATTGGTGTCGTTAAACTGAACGCAATTGGCAAGGTTTAGATGTGGACGGGCGCGTAATGTGAGTATACTTCGCAAATTGGCATAGTTATTTTGGCTCCAAAAGTTTTGCTAGCGATGATTTGACCTAAACTTCTAATATTTTGGAGCCAGATATATATTTTTCTTGGTCCAAGTTTGACGCACTAAATATGTACTTACGTAATGAATTGTTGCACAAACGAATGCTTTTACGAAGGAAATAATGCGCAAATGCAATTAACAATGTTTATGTTATTTACTGGTGTTTACAAGTTCAGTAGCAGTAGTTTAACGACTTTTCAATAAATGCAGTGGGAATCTCACCTTAAGGTTGGAAATTAATTTAAACTTGCTTTATTTTATAATGAAATTTAATGTTAGTAAGTGAATTTTATAAATGTCGAAAAATTTAGACCATTTAAGCAGCAACTTTTTTGGATATTGTACATGCTTACTTTATCTTCTTTTAGAATATGAAAAATTGGTGCCGTAAATAGCAAAAACAGTATATTCATACCCTCTCAAAATCGTAGCAAGTTATCGTCCATTTACATTGGTAGTACAAATAATTTTTCTTTCGAAAAAGCTTCGCGATGCAATTGTGAGTAGAATAACTTCTATAAATTTTAGTATAAGAGTGTTCTGAATTTACCACACTTTTTGACCACACCCTATACATACGGTCGTCATAAACTATGTTTACAAACAGTAATAACTAAAAAACGCCGCACGCGACATCTGGCGTGGACCCGCCGTTATATAATTATTTGTTTTAAACAAACATGGCGCCGTTGTTTAGTTTTTTTTTGTTAAAAAAAGTTGATAAACAATTTTATGAGAAACTGTTTGAGTGGCGAATTGTTTTAATTAAATAACCACGTAGTACAAAGGAAAGTGTCCCCGGCTGCGCGGGCGCAGCGCCATCGGATAAAACTGTGAAATTCGGTCCATATTTTGTATGTTCCATGTCTCAAACAAGAGTGTTTTTAAAACCTAATTTTAAGCTTACATTCTATAAAACTGCTTTCCCTAGCCGGAATTAATAAAACAATATAATTATAAATAACCAAAGCTATAAATAGTATATTACTTTCTCATATAGCTATGATTTAGGTTATCATATTAAAATGATAGTGTAATTTGTATGTGCATGTGTAAATCTAACTACGATCATAATTTCCGTCATTTTCATACATTTTATCAAGTATAATTAAATATAATCCTAGGCCTATATCATAGATCTATAATCCAATATCCCATAGCAATTCCAATCAAAGAGAATGAATAGGGATGGTATTTAAAAATAGAACGAACAATTTTCGGCTATCTCCACGCCCGCCCCTAGAAATAAATCATTCATGAACGGATTGTTGAAAAGTCAATTTTAGAACCAAGGGTTGGTTGTTACAATGAGAAAAAAAAGAAACTGATCTAACCCTAAAACGCTTGATGTCTCCTATTTTAAAACCACAGGTCAACCCTTCAACGCTATGATATATGGGGCCCCGGCACGTGTTATACGGCGCAATGAAAACTGAACATTGAACAGAACTTTAATAAGTAGTTAAAAATGTTAGCTGTTGGCGGCTTTATGTTAAACATTAATTTAAAAAAAAACCTGGTGCGAGTGCTGTCGTATAATATGTATATGTATATGTCGTATAGTATATGTTTTTAAATTTTGGTCAATTATAAACTTGTTTTTTAAATTAGGGGTTAATAATGCCACTGGCAGCTTTATATGAAACGTTAATACTTAAAAAAACCTTGCGTACTTTTTTTTTAAATGTTTAATCAATTATTCATTTTTTTTAAATTAAAGTAGGTACGATAAATATGGCTTTTTCGACAAATTAGCAGAGTTTTTTTTATCTTGTATCATTTAAGGCATTTAAGTATCTTATTCGCTCGTATAGTCAATTATATTACATTTGTAACACAACACTTCCGAGTTGTAACTCAATGGTTTATTTATAACATGAAAAACAATATATAAATATAAAAAAACAACATTTAACCCTTTCATTAATCGTTCCAACACCGCGTATCAAACCTGAGTTATTTTATATGCTTGTTTATTTTACTGTTTAATTTTATACGGTGCCAACGACCCGTACAACGTGGTACTGTACATACTTTTAAAAGTGTACCAATCAGTTGGTTGTACTATGTCTTGTGAGTGACTGGGTTCCGTATTTAGAGAGAGACAGATGTAATTTTCACAGTAGTTCACTAAGTCTTAAACCTGCGCATTTGTATCCATTATGTGTTGTTAGAATTTCGATATGAAACCTTTGAAAAAAATAATTGGTCCTAATTTTTTTTTAAATTGCCGTATCGATATTCTGTTTTCACATAATGATTATAAATGCACTAAAGATGCGCAGATTCAAGACTAAGTACAGCCTTTCTGAATCGCAGTATATTTTTGGCGAAACTAGCTGTCTATTTAGAATGTATCTGATCATTAGTTGCTTGCGACTTCGTCCGCGTGGAAAAGGCATTATAATTTTTCACAGAATATATTTTTTCATACAAATTTGTACTTCCACTTATAGTCCATTAGGGGTCGAAATTCTTAGCGAGCACCTAGGGGCCCACAGGAACCCGCGTGCCAAATTTCAAGTCCCTAGGTCAGATAGTTGCAGAGATTGCGTGATGAGTGAGTGAGTCATTCAGTCAGTCATTTCACATACATATATATAGATTTAATTCCTTTGTTACAGAGACTAATGGATCCCAATAAGGGAAATCATTAGCCGGTGTAACATGAGGACCGCCATTGCGTTTTGGCGCGAAATGCCGTTCGCCATCGCATCGTTGCTGTTGGCAATGGCGTGCATGGTTTCAGCCAGGGACATCGTGTTAGGTAAGTTAATATAATTAATTTATTCATTAATAATTATTGCGACTTTATTCTAAATTTAAATTATCCAGCCAGGATTTTCGATATGATATTTTTTTTATATAATTTGGACTTTAGATTGGTGGTTTGGATTTTGGCTAGCAAAAATCATGTCAAATACGAAACGTGTACTTAAACTTAATTTAATAAAGAAGGTAACAAGCAATCTAATCTCAAAAAATATCTGTAGAAATAGCTCACATTATGTCAGTCGTTTAATTGTAAAAGTATATGAAAAATTGGTGACACAAATGACTATTTAATACAGGAATATAATTATTTATATTTCCGTCGTTGCTATTGTTCATTCATACCTACAGTAAACTACACCTACGTACGTAATAGGTAGGCAAGTAATATCCTTTTCCTTTCTAGATCCTATTATTTAGCCCTAAGCCAAGACTTTTGGAAAGGAAGCAACAAAAACTATAAGATATCAACGAAATCAAAATTTTAACAATAGGC
Organism: Pheosia tremula; assembly: GCA_905333125.1. Taxonomy (NCBI): domain Eukaryota; kingdom Metazoa; phylum Arthropoda; class Insecta; order Lepidoptera; family Notodontidae; genus Pheosia; species Pheosia tremula. The sequence goes on along the minus strand of HG995416.1, from coordinate 6,918,882 downwards.
CGCATGGACATGCGTAGAATACATACTACCAACTTAAAAGAATAACGAATTCCGTATTCAAATATCATTCGTATTAACAAAAATCTGGGATGCGATACTCGGAATTTAAAATTGTAATTGATTCTACGTACCGAATATAAATTGTTCTGACGACATCGTTTGTAGGGCCTATAGTATTATTTTTGGCGATCGGAAATGATTTCTTTCGGCTGTTTATTATTCATTGCGGAGTTTTGGCGCCACGGCCAGAATTATTTTGTGGTGCTCATGCGCAAGGGCCTGCTCATAATCGACTGACAATTGATAGTGTTTCGCCAAATCGATTTATACATGGTGTTGTAATATTTGGCAGAGTAGGGTAACTGTATATTGTGGTACTGTTTTGGGTGGTCCTATATTTGTTTCGGGATCGAAACAAATTATAACTTTTGGCCCTCTTAAAGATGAGTAACAAGCGGGACGTTTTTTGTTATAAGTACTTTCTTACAAAATAATTTTAGTTAACTTCATATTACTAATACCTAATGGATTAAATATCAGTTTTTAATAATATTATACAGGCAAGGGTTCCAATGTCGTACGCAATGTTGACGTCATCCTTCAAATTGGCTCTGACACAAGAACCATCAAGAAATCAGTCTCGGAGCTAACTAATTTATTTAACAGACTGACGTAGTCATGAGTAAATGTCAATCAAAATTTGTGTGTCCTAAGTCAAAAATTTTGTAGATTTACATATATTTAAGTGTATATTTTTGTGTCATATGTTATTTTCCATTGCCGCATCTATTTCGTATACAATAAAATATACACAAGCGGAAAACATAATTACTTCACGGGTACAAATCGATTGTTCCTCCCCAACCCCTTTCATTTGGTTCTCATTAGAACACCGGATGCCTAATTGCAGTGATAACCAGGTCATCTTGAGCCCATGCTTTCATTTCAATTAAGCAATTTTAGTTTAACTGTTCACATAGGGAGATCAAGTTACATTGGTCGTTATGTCCAATTTAATGTAACGTCCTGACGTTTATATTGCCCTGGTACATCGATTTGATTCAGGGATGATAATTTCATTAATTTGTCGTAAATTCAGGGGTTGAAAGGATGTGATGGATTAATTTTATTATTCTTGATGACAGATTGAATATTTATGTAATTTTATTTTTATACTATATCTAATAATATACAGGTTGTGCTTTATAGGACATTTTTAATTATTATGTAAAGTATTTCTTCCCAAGAAAATGTCAACTGGGATCTTTTGAAATAACTTTTTTTTAAATTGACGAACGGTAGGTTGAAAGTATAGTATACCCTTTTTAAATCTTTCAGAGTACCGGTTTAATTGAAAAACACTTACAACCTCATTGTACATAAAAATAAACATAATATTGTATGTTATGGCAACCTTTTTTAATCTGTATTTTTCTACTAAAATGTCAATTCTATCAATGCGCGTCTCTCGGAATAAAATATTTATGGTTTTCTATCCGACATAATAGCAAGTACACATTCATAGGACTAAATAACGAATATCATATTCATTCATTTTAACAAAATTCTCAAATGCGGCGTCTGCGCACCATTTAGCAAATTCTTTATCTTCCCCAAAGGTTACCAAAAAAATATTACAAGACATATGATTTCACCTCAGCTATCTAAACACAAATAACTGTTGTTTACTAAGATGATATTCTGCGAATATTTTTTTAAGTTTGTGCCTAAACAAACATGCTGATCCAATACACTTTCGATAAGGGCTTCCCTAACTATCTGTTCATATAAAACAAGCCGTGGTTTCTACATAATATTCACCCATAGTAAAGTTTGAATGTAAACGATATGTAGGTACATACTTATTGAAAAGTTTTGATATTCTAGAAAACCGATTAATCATCGAATCTGACTGCATTCGTTTCAAAAATAGAATCAATAATACGCTTAAATGCTAGATCTCAACAAAAGACTCCGATAAGTAGTAGTAAGATACACAAATACAGAAAAAAACGCTCATCCCACGTAAAGATATCCATCGCGAATCAATATGATTCCGCGTTGAATACAAATGCGCGCGCGCACTGACGGATGTCGGCGCCTTTACGACGACGGTGCTGCCAACACGACGGACGCGGCCGCTGCGCCAGCGCATCCGATGGATATTGTAGGGTTTTCAAAATATATATAAACGTTTCCTTAATATAATAATACCAGCCATTTTAATGTACCACTGTTGGGCACGGGCCTCCCCTCAATTCCAGGGGGGGTTTAGGCCATAGTCCACCACGCTGGCCCAGTGCGGATTGACGGACTTTACACGTCTTTCGAGGGGTACTCTCAGACATGCAGGTTTCCTGGCGATGTTTTCCTTCACCGTTTAGCAAGTTATAATTGTGGTTGAAAATGAGATTCCGATGAAATATTTCGAAAATGAAAATATTGTACGGACAATACTGAGATCACATCACGATACATAGATAGATAGTAAGTAAAAACGGTCATATTGTCCATGGTCCCATGGTCCGAAGTGTCATCTTTAGTCACCAATGTAAAAAAAAATACGACTACACTATGAGTGTGAGAAACTGAAAAAAATAACGCAACTGCAAACTAAAGTCATATTTAAAACATGTTTACTGCATACGATAAATAAAAAACGTGACCTCTGGTTACGTTAACATACGAGCGAGCTACGAGATTGCTATCTTATTTTGAAAAGAAAAAAATGAAGTTATGGCCAGTATTTGTTTTAAAAAACCTTTTTCCATTTCACTTTTAAATGTTTAAGGCATTCAGTAAAGAAAAAATAAAGTTGTCCAGTGTTTAAAAAAAGAACACTATTTACATTTTGCTTTTAAAAGTTTAAAGCGATTCCCTTCGAGTAGATTGTATCAGGTAAGGCTGGTATTCCACAGCCCTACGCGTTCAGTTGCACGCCCATTGCATTTCTATTGCGTCGGGAAACTCGTGATCTCTCGCCAGCAACCGTGACGTCCTTACACAACCTTGGTACAATCTTGATACGACTATTAGTATGCTACTAATGTTATGACGACGAAAGTGTTAAAACAACGTGTGTCTAGTGTTGATAGAGGTAATTTTTAAAAGTGTTGTTTTATTGCTCAGATTTAAAAACAAAATGCATCGTGTGCGTTTGACTGGGTGTATTTAAAAGAAAACAACAATTACTGCACAATACTTGCAATTTTGTGAGAAAAGAACTTTGGTTGAGAGCGATAGGTATACTGATGAATAACCAACCTTCATTCCATAAAATAAGTTTCTATCTATTGAAATAAAACAATTTTTTAGGCTTTTATCGCGCTTATATTTTGATTTTACGTTCCCGACGCACGTTTCGGCTGCTTTACAGCAACTATGGTCACGAGAGGACAAAATATAAACGCGATAAAAACCTAAAAAAATGTTTTATTTCAATGTGTAGTATTCGCGTAAATATAAGAAATCAATAAGTTTCTATCTATCTATCTATCAGCCGAAAGGCGTCCACTGCTGGCCATAGTCCTCCCCCAATGATTTCCACACATTAAGGGCCCCGCCCCACTCGCATCGACCGGCTTCATGCGACATATGATATAGATGAAAAAATTAGTTTAGATAATTATAAAAAAAAACTGTTTGCGACGACTGATTATCACCGATCATTCTAATGTACTAAGGTTTTAAAGTTTTATCGTCTTAAAATGCATCGCTTCGATCACAAATTATTCCCTTAAAGCTGTACTTAATGGAATTTAATCCACTAGCCAATAAACAGGTACTAACCATTAAAGTCATTTTTTATAGCGTAACCCTCTCTCAGCCAATTTCTCTACCGCGGTTCATCGTTTCAAAGAAATAGAAAGCAATTAAGTGAGTCGTAATACCATTTGACATATACTAAAATCTTTCTAAACTAACTGGCGGATAAACTAACTGGAACAGGGGCGGTTAAGCAGACCTTTATATCGTGACAGTTCGAGGTAATGTCAGTATTGTAGAATGATTAAAAAAAAAATTTAAAAAAATAATGAATTTGGCTGTCAAATGAGAACTATAATATTTTTGTGCAAAAAAATAAAATTTTTGTCGCAACACGTTATACAACACGTTTGGTCAATGATTTTATCGCAATTATAATACTTAATAATAAATAAAATAAAGTATGTATTATTCATATACATATTATGTATATACAAAAATTCGTGCGCATCACACAAAGTTTGTCGCTACCTGGATTCGAACTCGGGACTCTGAGCACAGAGAGCAGAGGCAATACCAACTGCGCCAATCATGTTATCAATGTTAGATATAATATCTTCATCTTCTAGATAATAGACAATTTTCAAAAACCGCTTTGATTTTTATGAAGTATCTTAGAATAATCGTGTCCGAAAAGCATATAACGCAAATGCAATCGCGATTAAGTTACAAAATGAACCAATGTTTTATGCAAAAAAATACCCTCTTTCTTATTATAAGTCTGTGAAAACCCTGAACTGCACAAACGAAATATATAGTCGAAGTGGTGTCGATGCTTAAAATGTCGTAAAAAGAACCATAGTCGAAAAAGAAAATAAATAGTTATACCCGTGTTCCATTTAGGTGGCGCACTATAAAACTTTTACAGCTGTAGGAAAATAGACTACTGGATGTTCTGAAACAGGGATGCGCTAGTAACATATCGATATCGGTAACCGATCAACAATAATCGAGGCTGCACGATATGAAACATTCAATCACAATTATATTATTGCACTGAACGACGAACGCGGTCTTAAAATTCGACGGGTTGAGTTAATTCAATGATTCTATCGATACACCGATGTTCGCTTGTCGACATTGATGCTCGACAAACACCATCCTTATCTATACATATAAATAAAATTGGAGTGTCTGTTTGTAATATTAAAATAACCGCTTTTTACTAAGTGCATTTGGATGTATACACGTTACCTATACCGAAACAACATTTTTTACAATTTTTGTCTGTCTGTCTGTCTGTCTGTCTATCCGTCTGTCTGTCTGTCTGTCTGTCTGTCTGTTTGTTCCGGGTAATCTCTGAAATGGCTGGACCGATTTTGACGGAACTTTCACTGACAGATAGCTGATGTAACAAGGAGTAACTTAGGCTACTTTTATTTTAGAAAAAAAATAGGATCTCAAGAAAAAAAATTAAAACCAATGTTGCAGCGCAGCGCCTGATTAAGTTTGATAGCAAAAACCCGCAATGCGTCCCGCGGGCTCAGAATGGGCGAGCAGGCTATTGTCAACGGTTGTATTTGTTAAATACCACGCGGACGAAGTCGCGGGCAACAGCTAGTTTTGTAATAAATAGTCCATTTGATATGCACGCAAAAAATATTTTTTCTCGGAACCATATTTATTTATGTACGGCACAGTCTGAGTCAATCTCAGTTTTGCAATCTGCTTGAGTTGAGCTTGATTATTTCAACCTTGCTACTTGTTTAGCTAAGTATTATGTTCCTAGTTCTTCAATAAGAACGTAACATTTGTATTTTTGGCGTTGCGTCAATATTTTTGGCATGATTTGCACTTGAATTGCCAGTCAAAGCAGAGTTTAAAGAAGATTGTAAGTCTCTTGTTAATAAATTCGTTACTGTTTTATACATGGATATCCATCATGAACCTTAAAGATTCTCATTTTGAGACAAAAACTTTGCCTGCCAGTATTTATACGTTTTTATAAACAGTTATTGAATAAGTTAGAAGGAGAATATATAATAAGAAGTGAGAATAAGTTATATTAATATACAATGAACTAAGGGCTATCCCAGTAACGCTCAGACCAAGGAAAATTACGAAAATATTGTTTGCAAAATTTACCCAGGCGGGAATCAAACCCGCAACTACCTGGTGCAGTTACCCGACCAGCCTACGCTCAAACTACTAAACTAAGCTGTCGTTTATTAACAGAAATAAGAGCTAAAATGGGTGTAAAATATAAGTAAATAATTTTATTTGCTACTTACATCAGTTAGTAATCTTGTGTTTTCACTAGAGAAACAAGCTGACTAGTTTGTAGTGACCTCTTCACCTCCGAAAATTCTCATAGCGCGTTTCAGGATTGTGTGAAGCCTCGTCATTTGTTCTGAATGTCGTCTACAGCGCCATTTGTATAGCTTGTGGCGAGGTTGTAGAGGTCGCTACAAGTTATGTTGTGACATTAGTTGCAGTTACTAAATAATTCCGAGCTAATTATTCACTTTGATATATTCACGTTGAATAAGTGAAGTGTTTGCGCACTTTGCCTCCCAGATATTTGTCACTCCCTTCCGTAATCTTGAACGTAACTCTAAACTCATAAATAACAGTTATTTATAAACGAGATAAAATTAATTAATTAACATTTCGCGGGATTCTGTTCTTTTTGACGTCACGCGTAAAGGCGATAATCCAATAGCGGTTGATATAAATAATTGAAGTAAAGTTACGTCAATTTGAATGTTGTGTGAATTTATTATGCCATTTGTCAATTGTCCGATTGCATGTTTAAATATTTTTTCATGTTTTGCATGAAAACATTAATAATAATCTCATTACGTATTTGTATTTAGGAGCATATACAAACTCATATTGCCAAAACTATGAATGCCTACATACAAATCTATCAGCCAAACTTCCTCTCACTAGCTAGGTATGTAGTTAAAATAATGATTTTTTCTTCTCCTAGCTTTAACTACTGAATAAAAGCAAAGAAATATTTTTTAAAGTAGCCCTGTCAGTAAGTTATATTAACTACAGATATCATCTTAAACCAAAAGTAGCAATATCCTTTTTTTTATTGTAAACAAGATTAGCCAAAAAAGCATTGGTCAATCAAATCTTTTAAAATTGAGATATTACATAGTCGACCTGATTAGCTCAGATTGTGTTGACCCTGCCTTCTACGCTTAGAGTCCCGGTTTCGGATCCTGGTACGAACAAACTTTGTCTGATGGGCACGAATCTTTGTACCCAAGTCATGGATGTTAAATATCTGTATAAGTGATATATGCTGGGTTCGCCCTCAGTCAATTGTACGGTACTCATAACACAAGCGTTGCTTAGTGTGGGACCGTATAGTTGGTGTGTTCGTCTGGCATTATTATATTATTATTAAGCATAATAATCCCGGGAAAATCATCGCCATGCGTACAGTCATCACCATTGTTACAACACTAAATAAATAATTGGTAATACTTAACCTGTAATGCTCTAATTATACAACTAGTCTTGTCAAAACAAAAGCCTATCTTCATTATTCAACTTTGGTAATATAACCTTTATAATCATCCTACTAATACCACGATATTATGGCTTAAAAGGCGTTTTACTAATATCTATACATATAATAAAAATGTACCTAATAGCTGTCTGTACACGGAAGATATATGAGAAATATTGTTATTGGGGGCCTTTATCAACGCAGTACAACCCGAAACAATGATTGGTAGAATTTTTGACTGTTTGAGCATTTGTGCGCGCTAATCTCTGAAACGGCTTAACTGATTTGGGTGCGGTTTTCTGTAATGTATTGTGGTAAGCTTCGCTTAAAGTTTTGTGTTTATTTAATTCAAGCAGTTCATGAATAAAAAAGGTATATCAATTTAAAAAATCGGTCGAAGCTTGGACAACAGCCAGCTTTTAATAAATTTCAAAGGTTATCAATGCACCTGCTCATTTCAATTTTCAGCTGTCGATAGAGTCCTGTTGCACTTCATAAATGCCACATAACTTTATTCGTCCCGACGAGCGAGCCATAATTTAAACCGTGTACTAAGTCAAAAATAACTTACTATGGTCTCGTTACTCGCGGCAGTACTGTACTGGTGATAATTTTATGTACATATTTAAGTCTTCCTCATGTTTTAGTTATTTTATATTATATATTGCTGGAGAAATGAGTTTTATTTATGGGGTTTTTTTTTTAATATTGCCAGACGAACACGCCAACTACACGGTGTCACACTAAGCAACGCTTGTATTGAGGGTACCGTACAATGGACTGATATACTTCAGGAGAAAAACTATTTACAAGCTTTTGACTATTACTATTTACTTTTGACCGTGGTAGCAAAACCCATCGATAGCACCATATACACTGCTCGCTACCTTTCGTATACACATATCCCCACTTTAGTAGATACCAGACCCACGAATTATATTAGCTCACAATGTTTCATGCTTTCGAACGTTATAATTGGCCAGATCCATTGCATTTATGCCAAGAATTGTCAGCAAGAATTATTGACTATATCAATCAATCAGCCGATAGACGTCCACTGCTGGGCATAGGCCTCCCCCAGCGACTTCCACACATCACGGTCCTCCGCCACTCGCATCCACCATTGACTATATCAGTACTATATATCTCTTAAAACGTCTGGTTAGTTCTCTACAATTCTTATAGGTTGAAAGCGATAGGTTAATATCAATATCACAATAACAGCAGACATAATAAGAATGGTAAGACCCTAAAGCAAAAAGTACTCTCTGTGACATACATATTAAATTGGCAATTAAACATTGCTATAAAGGTAAGCCCGTTGTGTTTCTAGTCCGAACTTTCCAGTTGATGTTGTGTTCATACCGATTCAGTTGTAGAGTTAAGAAAAAAAACTTATGTCAAAGTTTGCCAAAAAGCTCCGTCTACGAATGGATTTCTATTTCTCCCATCTCAATCAGTTTTCTATCTATCTATCTATCTATCTCGCAGCCGATAGACGTCCACTGCTGGACATAGGTCTCCCCCAACGACTTCCACACATCACGGTCCTCCGCCACTCGCATCCACCGGCTTCCTGCGACGCGTGTGATGTCATCAGTCCACCTTGTGGGGGCCGTACTACACTTCGTCTTCCGATTCGTGGTCGCCACTCGAGAACCTTCAGTTTTATTTCACCGCAATCGTGTCTCGTTTTGGCGTGTCAGCAGCTGATAAATTTGATGTTTCTTCATTAAACACTGTACCGAACGTGGCACATAATAAATCTCGTGTATTTGACGTTGCCTGCGACGCGATCCGTATCGCGGTTTCTATTTGCGTTGCGAACTGCTCCTCTCATAAGATTAGCAATATTATTTGTGGCATATTTACGTGGTGCACACGTAGTATTGCATGATGAAGGTTTCCAATTAATTAATCGATGATGAATACACACGCGACGGTATTTATTAATTTTATATTAAGTTCAAAAGCAGCAAATAGCTTGAGAATGCCTAGATATAGATAAGAGATTTGAATCTTTGTGTACTTAATAATAATTATGAACTTTTCGTAAACACTTTGAAGTTTCAAATCTAGGTGACGTAAGGAGATTAAAGAAGATGTCAGAGCACAGCGTATAGCTTGAAGATCCTCAAGTCAAAGATAAATCAACGGATATTCTAACTTAATTGCAGGCACATAGCAAGAACTTAGTGAGTTTCCCTCTAATTTGGTCACCCACGTCCATGCTTACTGTTTGTCATTGATGTATTCGCGCGGGCTGCGCGCGCGCACGCGGCCCTCTGTAAATATTTGCTATGCCATGCCGTGATTATAGGCACCGGTTCATTGAGCTTGCAGATCTATTTGTGATCGCAGAGGGAAATAGCAACGTTTGACTTTATTTGGTCATTCAATGAACTATGATCGCTTTGCAACCATTTTGTTTTAATAATAAATATTTTTTATATGAAAGAATGAATTGTTATAGCACTCAATTCTAGTCTATATCCAAGCGTTATTCTATGACAGATCAATGATAAAAGATTATAGGCATTTTTTGTTGTATATTTATCTGCTAGCTAGTTAAATTTATCTGGCCATTGAAAGAAATCATATTTGCAATTTATGGTATAATGCGATCAGAAAAAAGAAGTTAAACATAAGATGAAATATTACCGGAAACGATAACCCACAAAAATGACACCAGCTTTTAAAAAACGTAAGAGAAAAAAAAGCGAAAATCGTATAAGTCTTATTTTGGAACTTCAAAGAGCCAAAACATGATCAGAAGACTTTTTCCACTTAAAGATCTGCAAACCAGCCCCACCTTCCGAAATGAGAGCATTAGCAAAAGAGCGAAACGCAATGTCAACGCTGTCCCTATGGAATGACAAATTATTTCATTCCAAATAATTTGCATTTGGCAAACTCCAGATTCCATTCCAAAACTCCTTATTCCTGAAGTCCTGAGTTGCAAATTGTGTCAGCAGACACTTCTGCGACCGCATTATAAGTTTGCAGCACCAAGATTTCGTGATGCACATGGTGTCCCCATATTCATTTTACAGTCTGCTGCTATTCTAGGAATAATATTCATCCGTATCGTCGCGTATTTCAGTACAGGTGCCCAGATGTTGTGGTTATGATCTTCCTTTTGCTACAGTTTCGGGAGGGATGCGTGTCTCAGCCAATTTATCTTCTTATTCTTACCCATCTGTCTGGATTTATTAGTTCTCATCTTTTTTAACTTCTTTTGGTACAAGTTGGTGAACTTGATACCAATTACAGTGCGCTGACTAATTGCTGATTAATTCTGTTTTGATTCTTTGTGTCAGTGTGTTAGTGACACATTCATAACTGTATGAGTTCTATCTTTGGATAACTGAGCTGTGTTGTGAAGGGCTTGTGGCATTATAACGGTCCAAATGTTGGTAGAACGCTTGCCTCGGTAACGAGGATCGCGGTGCAAACGCCGGCTCGCACCTCTGGGATTTATGGATTTCATGTGCTAATCTAATTTTCAACCACGATGATCACTTGCTAAACGGTGAAGGAAAACATCGTGACAAGATAAAGACAAACAAGATGTGTGAAGTTCACCAACCCGCACTGGGCCAGCGTGGTGGGCTATGGCCTAACCCCCCTCGCATTGAGGTGACGCCGTTGCCCAGTAGTGGGAGATTAACAAGAGCTGGTATTATTATTATTATTTTGTATCTTCTTTATCTTTAATATTTTCAATGGCGGTCACTCTATTTGTTAAGCATTCCCTAGTAAGAACCAGTTTCATACACTCATCTTTGAGAATATTAAAATAATGCACGGTTTAATGTACGAAATTTCCATATTACTCCTATGATTGGTACATTTCGATTTATAAAACAATTAAATGCAACCCTGTATCAACATTTGCGATGAATAATGACTAATGTCGTTGTTATCTAGAAAGTCAGGTTGTCTCAATGCATTTAAGCTGTGAGATAAGGAAATTAATAGTTTCACCTATGCTAGACTATAAATCAGATAAGAAATGTAGGCCCACTGATTCAGCCTGACTGCTTGAGGGCTTATCGTACGAAGCATAATATCCAAAGGTTGCCATTTCGATAATTTCGAATCGTTATACTATCGGAGATAAGTAATTGTGTGTCGTAAAGATATGTATGAAATCTACCAGTAGTCTGTTTACATGAGAAAATAAATGCAGTCGGCTATTTGATGTAAGTAAGTTCTTGTTATAAATGTTACATTTCTAATAAAACTTCTGCGCATATTTCCACATATTCAAAACTAGTATTGCCCGCGACTTCGTATGCATGAGATTTAGGGTTTGAACTATGCAATGGGAAAATTTAATGAATCGATATTTATTTAATATAGAAATATTGTAGTAGTACATACAAGTTCATAATAAATAATGAGTGCCACTTATTTCTTCAAGTACTTTGAAATGTATAAAAATTTATAATTGCTCTTAACTTAGTGCTTAACCTAAAAAAGTCATAATTAATTATATTTTACTAGCTGCGCCCGGCGGTGTTACCCGCGATAAAAAGAATGAAAAATTAAAACATCTATCCCACGGGAACCATACATTTTACCGGGATAAAAAGTAGCCTATGTAATATTCCAGACTATAATCTATCTCTGTGCCAAATTTCATCCAGATCCGTTCAGCCATTCGGGCGTGAAAGAGTAACAAACATCCATCCATCCATCCATCCAAACTTTCACATTTACAATATTAAGTACTAGCTGCGCCCGGCGGTGTTACCCGCGATAAAAAGTATGAAAAATTAAAACATCTATCCCACGGGAACCATACATTTTACCGGGATAAAAAGTAGCCTATGTGCTATTCCAGACTATAATCTATCTCTGTGCCAAATTTCATCCAGATCCGTTCAGCCGTTCGAGCGTGAAAGAGGAACAAACATCCATCCATCTATCCATCCATCCATCCATCCATCCAAACTTTCACACTTATAATATTAGTATAGATGAATGTGAAATTATTTAAATATTAACACTGTTTTAACCTTTTTAACCCCTGTTAGGTAGAGTTTACTTAATGCGCGAGTATTTCGCCTCTGTATCCAAAAATGCCCCTTTATTTTTTTTCTTTTCATTAATATTAAATGAATAGACTCGACCAAATTTACAGTCTTATTATACGTATACATATAATTTTAATTAAAACGTACATAATGCAAGTGGAAACTTACTGAGACTCAGGGAAAAGCGCTTTTATTACTTTTCGATTTGCAAACAACAATGAACCTTATGACCTTACACATTCGAACCCCACTGAGCTAGTGATAGTGATAGTGTAAATATGAAACATTTTTGCATGAAACCTAGCGCAGCGGGGCTTCAAAGATGCATCGTTGTGTACATTATTAAAATTTTTCTCACGAACGCACATGGTGATGTCAGAGGTGGCGTAGAGAGGCTGTTGCATTTATTTATTTTGCGACCGTATCGCAGTTTAATAAATCGCGAAACGTAAATTATACTAATGACACCTTCCTTTCTTTGTAGGTTCCATCGGCGTATACGTCATTGGTAGATACAATTAAGAGTCTTATTTTCTTGATATTAGTAGTTCTATAGTTACTTATTAATATTATAAATGTGAGAGTTTGTATGGATGGATAGATGGATGGATGTTTGTTACTCAATCACGCCAGAACGGCTGAACGGATCTGGATGAAATCTGGCACAGATTATAGTCTGGAATAGCACATAGGCTACTTTTTATCTCGGTAAAATGTATGGTTTCTGTCCCCTTAATATAATGTTCGTTTCGCGGAGAATTGCATTTTATTTGAGGTCCCGTCACTCGTGATAAATAGTTTCTCGACTAACACCTTAGAGGAGTTCGGTGTTGCTGGCTTCTTCAATTTATCTATCAAACTTGTTTGGTTTGTAATTGGAAAAGTTGACAAGCTGAGGGTCGGTAGTGGGTTCCTCTTCCCCCATTTGTTCTTCAAATATAAATTAGAAAACTATTCGATGTATCAAGGTTTTTAATTATACCTTTTTATGTACATAGCAACTTATTTACAGATAATGATTGTCTATATAAATTGGTGTTGGAAATATTAATATAATAATGCAGCGGTAAGCTTACCTATTATTCAATATATAAGAGACATTTCGAAATATCTTTTCCTTATAGCACAGAATAACAAGATACATTCATACGTTAAGGTATTAACATCGGGTTGGGTTAAATGCAGATTATCTTAATATATATTCCAAGCTCAGTATAAATGGACGATATAACTTACGATTAACGATGTTACTTACGTGTAGCGACCTCTTCAACTGCGCCACAAACTACACAGATGGCGCTGCAGACGCATTCAGAACAATTGACAATTCTCAATACAATCCTGAAACGCGCTATGAAAGTTTTCGGAGCACGTAACATATATACAAGATCTCGACAATAACCGTTGGGGCATACCACCCGCCTGGCTGGAAGATCTTCCCTTTTCCGCCAAATACTATACTATAATACCAGCTCTTTTTAATGTCCCATTGCTGGACACGCCCCCCCCCCCCTAAATGCGAGGGGGTATGGCCATAGTCAACCACGTTGACCCAGTGCGGGATGGCGGACTTCACACATCTTTCGAGGGGTTCTCTCAGAAATGCAGATTTCCTCGCGATGTTTTCCTTCACCGTTTAGCAAGTGATAATCATGGTTGCAAATGAGATTCGCACATGAAATCCTGAAATCCCAGAGGTGCGAGAGCCGGGGTTTGAACCTGCGATCCTCGTTACCGAGGTAAGCGTTCTACCATCGTGGCTACCACTGCTTATATAAATACTATACTATCTAATGAAACTATTTTAGTAATATTTATTTCATAATGCAAACTAAATTGTGACGATTCATGGCAAGGAAAAGCTAAGGTTAGATTTAATTATGATTAAGTATTTACAAACGACAAATTTGTTGTTGTACAGGTTGGATTAATGTTGGTTCAGGCGTCGTAGATAGCTATAAGCATACCAATAATTATTTTCTTGAGGTCGCAGTTCAAAATGTCAGGCCACGTTTAGAGATTTCTAGATTTCATTTGACGTATTGGAAAAGTAAACGGCCTTAATGTTCCCGGGTAAACATATTCATTTCAATATTCATATATTCGTTTTAATCAGTCTAGCAATTTAAATTATACAGGCTGATTCAGAAAGTGTATACTAAGCCTGGAATCTGGGCTTCTTTAGCATAGTTTAAACACTATGTGAAGTCCGAATTTGGATGTAAGTAATAAAATAAAAAAACTAAATTTCATTTTATTAAGTTTTTTTTATAATCAACCAGACCGCTTGGTTATACCCTTTCTGAATCACGCTGTTAAGCATTTGTCTGCATAAAAGTGCTTTTTATTGTAATTGTAAATTGATTAACTTTTTCTATAAATTTAGGGTATAAATAAATCTATCCAGCCGCTAGATTATTAGTGATTTTAATCCGCTTTGACTGTGCTGTAACATAACTCGGTAATATTTACGTTTTCCTTGCTTTCACTGAAGATTGAAATAAAAAACGAAAAGAGTAGGTATTATGACATGTATTAATAAATACTTACAATAGACTGGCTCAAGTTTGATTTAGCTTGAAAAATAATTAATTTTATTTATTTATTTAAAATACGTATGTTCGTTTCTACGGTTTTCGTTGTTCCCTTTTGCGACCTGCAGATTTATTGCCGTGCCTTTTTTTGTCCATTTGTTTGTTTTAAAAAAGTTATCGTGTCAAGTTGCGCAAAAAACGCCCCGACGGGTCTAACCATTAAAATCCCATACCCCAAAAATAAGTATTACTAATACTTGTTCTTGGGAGTGGACTTGCAAAAAGTTATTTGTGTAGGCTTCTTACTTGATTTAGATCTACACCATAAAGATCCAATAAGTAGATTACCCAGCAGGGTAGACGATGTCCGAATATTTCATTTTTTATTTTTGACCTTTTTCTATTGAGACTAGGTCCTATACGATTCTGTCATAAGGCTATTGACTGCCCGACTGTCAGATGATAGAATGACAAAGGTTACCAATAACAACGATCACTCTCATAAAATCAACATTTATTTTTTAATTATCTATGCCAAAACAGCATGTATGTATAGTCAGAAGTTAACAGCGGTTCAGAATGTTGGTTCCTCTGAGAAGAGGCGATAGGAAACTCAGAAGCTACTCTGTTAAGACGAGCTAGTTATAGGTGCGTTCTCGGGAACATCAACACCATGTGAGCATACAGCACCATAATCATATTAAACCTTATTAACCGACATAAAAAAAGGAGAAGGTACTCAATTCAGTTGTATTTTGAAGTAATTTTACGACAATAAGAAATATGACGTCACTTCATTGTAAAAGCTCAACAAATCCCTTAACAGAGCCATAACTTAAACATTTTGTTCTGTTTCCATTTTACTAGGAATATCTACCTACTGCTGTTTTCCTAATAAACATGCGCGCGTGCAGTATCGCGTTGCGCCGGCTCACTTTACAACAACAATAATGGAACTGTTACAGTTCCCGAGGGATTTGAACTAGCGGTAGGCAGCTAACGGTAGCCGAGGATAAACTGATTTTGTTAAATAGCTGTTTGAATGTGTGGTATATCGCTTTTAGTACGTACTTGCTGTTACCCGCGACTTCGTCCGCGTGGTATTTAACAAAAAGCGGACGAAGTCGCGGGTAACAGCAAGTCTAAAATAAAAGTAGCTTAAGTTACTTCTTATTACATCGGCTATCTGCAAGTGAAAGTCCCGTCAAAATCGGTCCAGCCATTTCAGAGATTAGCTGGAACAAACAGACAGACAGACAGACAAAAATTTAAAAAAATGTTGTTTTGGTATGTACATCTGTTTAAATTATATACATCCAAATGCACTTAGTAAAAAGCGGTTATTTTAATATTACAAACAGACACTCCGTAAGCCGCCTGCGCATATAGAGTCATAGTATAGTGAATTGTACCCTACTTTTGATACAAATTTCATCAGATCACAGCCCATACATTTTCGCCCTCACCATCCCACTAATATTATAAATGTGAAAGTTTGGATGGATGGATGTTTGTTACTCAATCACGCCAGAACGGCTGACAGGATCAGGATGAAATTTGGCACCGAGATTGATTATAGTCTGGGATAGCACATAGGCTACTTTTATCCTGGCAAAATGTATGGTTCCCGTGGGATACATTTGTTTCAATTTTTGATAGAGTTTGGATCGACATGATTTTTGTAGAGGTAGTGGTAGTAGACATAAAATGACATAGGCTAATTTTTATCCCGGAAAAATTCACGGTTCCTATGGGATAGCATACAGGAACTGTGCATAGAGGAAAAGGATATACTTTTTAATCGCGGGTAACACTGTGGGGCGCAGCTAGTGGTACTATAAAGCGCGACTTTGCGGACAATTTGCAACTTTGCAATACTTCCATTGCGACATTAACGCAAACTTCAATCTTTGTCAAGTATAAGTTTACTTGCGACCAGCTATTTGTAGCATTCCTGCCCACCCCATCGGGTTCAAGGACGAGGCTGGTGCGATTCTGTACAAATATTTACTTAGTGGCGAGCTCATGGCGGGCTATATTTAAACTGGAATCGATTCTTGAAGGAAATGTGAAATAAAGGTACCTACCTATAATTGGTAGAGTCTGCTTAAAAGTACTAGCGACTTCGGTATTTATGGACGAAGACAAAAAAGGTAGAGCAGAGTTATGCAGAAAAACAAGCAGCTGATAGCGCATTTTTTTATATGCTTGTCCTTCTACTGGGGCAATGTATACGCTTCTATAATAAACATCCCAAAGGAATTTCAAATTTGCCCATCAGTAAGTTCAAAACAACCGTGAAAACTAATCTATGTCGTAAGGGTTATTACAGAATCTTGGATTATTTGGATGATAAAGCAGCCGCTGAGACTGATCGCTCAAATATCAAGATTTATGATGTCATGTGTGGGGGGCCACACACAGGAGCTTATTATTTTTATTTTTGCAAAAAACATGGCAGTTAGAAAAAAGACAAAAGGCCGCTGAGTTTTTCGCCGGATCTTCTCAGTTGAGGTCGCGTTCCGATCCGGTTGTAGAGTTATGAAAAAAAAACGTAAATGACAATTTGTAAGTGCTCCCCCGCCCCCCCCCCCAACTCCGTATGCCTATAAGAAAAAAATATTTGACTTTGACTACGATCAGTTTCGTTCAGAAACATCAAGTTTATAAACTTTTTGAGGGACTATACAGCATAAAGATTTATTAATTACAAGAAGTTTGTTATTTAATATTGTGTGAACTGGTTACGTAATTAATTAATTCAATGTAACCTACCTACTTTACGAACGTTATCGGTAAAGCAGAACGCTTGCATATTTAAACAATTATGAGTATAATGTAAATGTAACCCAAAAAAAAAACATTCGGAACGATCTTTAAAAAAGGATCGTAAAAATAAACGACTACTACGTTTTTTGGCAAAAACATCAAACGAATGCCAAAATGAATAATTACTGACGCCATTTTTTGTTTATGTATACCTACTTATTAACTACGGGGATTACTTAAACGTATATTAAGTAGCTATTATGTAATTACTTATGTACGTATACTTATATAATGTAACAATAATAGTGTAACAAATGTTAACACGGCAAACAGTAGGCCATAAAGATAACAATCCTACAGAAATAAATCAAATTTTTAGACATTTGAATTTACAGCCGTTACTGAGCTACTGGATGGCCTTGTTTAAAAAAAATCAAACATCTTTTACACAATTATTTTATACATTAACGTGTTCTATATAACTTACTAATTCATCTGATACAATATTTTACACTATTTTTTGTTACACTTTGTATATGTCATCAAATACCTTAGTCCTCCCGTGACCATGGTTGTTGTAAAGCAGCCGAAACGTCGCATACGTAAAAACATAAAATAAACGTGATATAATCTGTAAAAAAAAAATCTATGTGCAGAATATTTGGTTTAAATAAGAGGTAGATATAAGAAGCATATTTTTTTAATACCTAAGTAGTCAATCATTTGCATATGAATCTCAGATTTATTAAGTTCCTCGCGATTCACACAATCGCGCGGGATTAATGTTTTATTTTCCTCAACGTATCATCAATTCTAGTCGATTATTTCTCACCTCGACAAATTGTCTTATTCTCGATGCGCAGACGCAGCGTAGCGTGTCTGCGCGGATTAATGTTGAATAATGACACCGAGTCTGTTCGTAGCTGCATTAAAAATGCGTTAGATTCACCTAACGGGTGCTTAATTTTTAACTCATTTCCTGTAGTTGTGCTGATAATAATGTTTGTCAAAATATATGATTTCGTAGCCCAGCGGTCCTGAGGATGCCTCGTTTAGAGGCGAAACACGTGTCGAATACTTTTATAGATTCGCTTAGTGTCGCGGAGAATTGCATTTTATTTGAGGTCCCGTCACTCGTGATAGATAGTTTCTCGATTAACATCTTAGAGGAGTTCGGGTGTTGTTGGCTTCTTTTATTATCGATCAAACTTGTTTGGTTTATAATCGAAGAAGTTGACAAGCCGAGGGTCAGTGGTGGGTCCTCTTTCCCCATAGGTTAACAATGGATTTCCGCCAAGTATCGCCTAGTTCTATCAATTATATGATATATAAGGTGAAACAATAATAGCGTAAAATATTTTAAACGTTGAATCAGTATGTTATATGGTCACGTGTTATTAAGGGGGAAGCTCAGGGTCAGGGCGCGAAATTCAAAATGTCAATGGTTTTTATTTTTTACGAAAAATTTGGACATCTTTACGATGTAATTTAGTGTTTTGCGATATTAGCATTCTGCATTGGTCATTTCAAGTCTCGATGTATTAAGTTTGCTTTAAAAAATACCTAATCCGATACAATACCATAAGGTTTGTAAAAACCGCTACTTTTACTAACTCTACTACTTTTACTAACAAATTGTTCGTAAAAATTAAAAACCATTGACATTTTGAATTTCGCGCCCTGGCCCTGAGCTTCCACCTTAATCAAATAAACTTACCACCCAAACCCCTGAAAGTTCAAAAGTTTTCCACGAGATTGGGTAAGCTTTAGAAGAGATAATATTTTAGATTTTGATTACAGCATTAGAAAAATATACACATTGACATACATAAAAGACGGGCCTCCCCTCAATGCTAGGGGTATTAGGCCATAGTCCACCACACTGGCCCAGTGCTGTTTGGCGGACTTCACACATCTTTCGAGGGGTTCTCTCAGACATTCAGATTTCCTTCGATGTTTTCCTTCACCGTTTAGCTTGTGATAACCATGGTTTAATTCGCACATGAAATCTCAGAGTTGCGAGCTAGGTTTTGAACCTGCGACCCTCGTTACCGAGGCAAGCGTTCTACCAACTTGGCTATTACACAGACATAGTCGCACCATAATGGTTACGTTTTTACAATATTCGCGCGGAAACTTAAAAAATACCATTAATATAATACCAACTAACACATAAAACAATCTCTTATCTCGACCCATCTTACAGCTACTTACTTGTAAAACAAAACCTCGTTAAAATAACTCGGTCGCAGTGATTTTGTTGCAAAAAAATCCTAAGTGCAGTCCAAATTATACAAGACATAACTATTTCTTTTTAACCGTCTGGGTTTTTTGTGTGTCTGCACCTAGAAGGTCATTGAGCATCTGCCGAGTGTCTAGGTTTGTGGGTTTTTATTTTTATGGGTGGTGTTACTATCCATGGTTTGATTCCTGAAAAATCCTGAAAGACCTGAGTAAAGTGTGGATCATAGATAAAAATCAGGCTCATTTCTCCCTTGGGACCACTTATTTTAACCATAGAATCACTTTATTTTTACCATTAATTATCCTAATAATAATATAACGAAAGGTATCCGGCTGTACGGTCCATATGGTACCTGCTGGGTTCAACTGCTGAAAATTATTGCATAAACAGTAAACTGACCTCAGCAGGCGGAGGAACTATTGCAGGAATATGAAAAGATAATTGGTACTATAATATATTATACGAGTATATTTATTATGTACTAGCTGCGCCCCGCAGTGTTACCTGCGATTAAATGTATGTCTATCCCACGGGAACCATACATTTTACCGGGATAAAAAGTAGCCTATGTGCTATTCCAGACTATAATCTACGTCTGTGTCAAATTTTATCCAGATCCGTTAGGCCGTTCTGGCGTGATTGAGTAACAAACAAACATCCATCCATCTATCCATCCATCCAAACTTTCACATTTATAATATTAGTGGGATATACAAACCTTCGTACTCTTCACACAATGTTTGCCCCTACTGAGATTCGAACTCGGGGCCCTCGGTATAGACAGCAAGGCCACTTTTTTTTTTTTTGTTGACGGGGGGGAAATCTTCGATAGATACCCGGCCTCTGTGTGGGAGAGGGCCGGGTTATGTGGGATTCTTACCTACTAAAACCCCCCCGGTGGCCGCCTTCGACACATATTGGAGGGGCTCCGGGATCTCCAAACGGAACGCACCGGTGCCCCTCTTGTGCCTCGCCCCCTTATGGGGGCCCGTCTCGGGGGAGCAGATGTTTGCTCCCCCTGCGCCCTCGCTGCGCACGGCGGCGGGGAGCCACGCCCGCCGCCGTCCTCCTCAGGAGTCGTCATCGTCAACGGACGTCCGGGGCCCACACCTCAGTCGTTCTCGACCCCGAGGGTAGCCCGTTATTTAAGGCCCTGGGCATCAGGGCCGGAGACAGCAAGGCCACTGTGCCAACCGGATCGTCAAATTAAATTATATTGGCATATTAAGATAAATCTTACTTTCTAATGCTCATCCATTAATATATATTAGCTTAGTACAGGAGTATAAACATGGTTTTAATAGTTATTATTTAAACTTCGACTTGCTCGTTAAATTTATTGTAATTTTATGCAGTAGAGTTGCCACGATGCAGTTTGTTTAAAGAAGGTAAATTATACATTTATACAAATGTTACTGAGCCATCATCATTAAATTATACGCACCAATTTGCACAGCTGAATTAATGTGAAAGTGTGTTCATTTGTAAGTTTAACACGGCATCACCCAAAAACGAATGAACAGATTTGGATGAATTTTGATACTGAAAGGATTGCACTATCGATGAGCATAATACATCTTGTAAATTATTTTAAAGCGTTCAGTCAGCTATCCCTTGCGTAACCTCTACGTTTTCCCAGGTCATACAGATTGTTCGAATCATCTTTTTTATCTGGAACAACGAAAAAAAAATCTCGTTTGGTAGATCACTCGTGTGGAGCCGCGGGTAAAGCTAAAGCATTGATATAAAGTTTACACCAATAAAAAAAAATAACAAACCATTACTTAACAAAGATAAAAATCAAAATTTTACGAATTATATTTGTTTACATTTGTTGATCAAACAGCTTTTTACATTTAAGGCATAAAAAGGCATATTCCTTTTTAATACAACCTCTAATATCTCCAGAACTCTAAAACTTTTGAACGCGAATATTTGGCGCTCTTTTAACATATTGCTCGTGCCAGCTAGGTGCAAGTTTGTACTAAAACAAAACTTGACCTACTGATTTTCCTTTATAGTGTAGTGAGAGATCTTCATGTAATGTGACACCGTCTGCTCACCATAGTCTTGTCATGTTTGCCCAACACTTAACATGGACAATAGTTTTACTGCATGTTTACTCGGACCCGGCGCTAAAGGAAACGAATAGTCGAGTCAATAGTCATGGGTGTACTTATAAACGTATAAAACAAATTTATAAGTGCATTGGTATTGGTATAGCTTCGGTACTGGTATAGCTTTCTTGTGCCAAGTTTTTTTTTTCGTTTTAAAATTTGTTCCAAATTTAAATCCAATAAAAAATTGGTCAACTCTATTTTGACCATGAACCAAGGGGTAACCACGAAGCTTAGCCCTTTAAAAAGTTATTTGGAAGGTCGTAGCTACGGTTACCCTCTATATTATTAAGCTCTTAATTATTTTGTTGTGTAAAAAGAGTTCCAAATTTAATTTTTTGAAATCAAGACCAGGAGTATTCTGACATTGATAATATGCGTTTTTTTGCCTTATCTCCTTGACACTGGCAAAATCACCAAAGATCAGTGGAGCTATGTAAACTAAAAATTTCATTCTTACATTGTATTTTTTTTTGTCTGGCAGAATTTATTGGACTTTACCATTAACAAATTGTTATTATTCTTATCCACTTACCCCCCCCCCCCCCCCCCCCCCCCGCTAGCCACCTTCAACACATGTTGGAGGGTTCCGGGATCTCCAAACGGAACGCACCGGTGCCCCTCGCCGAGCCGAATAGGGTTGCCTATTCGGACAATCAACCCTCTCCCGCTGATAAATGACTAACAGAACGTTTCATTGTACGGTACGATATACCAGGCGGCGTCTGGTCGTCGTCTCTCGCGTCGTCTCCAACAAGGTCAAGTGATTCACTACAAATCGTTTTGAGAATATCGGTCGAGTAGATCACTTTCTTGCGATTTGTCGTATGGTGGGTATCAGCCCTAGACATTTGATTAGCTACGTTTAAGGTACAAAAAAAAAACATTTTGACGATGTCCCCGGTCCACCGTAGGGAGATTCACGCCCGGTCCATGGTTGCTGTAAAGCAGCCGAAACGTCGGCAACGTAAAAACATAAAATAAACGCGATAAAATCCAAAAAAATAGTTTTTATTTCAATTTATTAAACGTCATATAGTACTGCGCAAATCAAAACTCTTGTTCGCGGTACTGTATAACTTCTGCGCAATACTATATGACGTTTGATTAAGTTATACTCGTAGTACCTCCATAAATTCGGGGACAAAAGTTTATGAACATTGTCAGCAAGTAATCTTTTGCGTATTAAGTCGCATCGAATAAGTCGTTCGTGTGCTTTAACCCTTAACATGTCAAGTGGACAAAGAAATGACAGTGTGTCGCGGATGACAAAGCGTTTTGTGAATGCGTTTTTGTTTGTGTAAGGCGCATTTAAGTTTAGCTTGTCACTTGCGAGTGCTTACTTTGGTTACAGTTAAAATGATCTGTTATATGCTTGAACTTAACGGACATGTTTATTATTCGCACATGGTACTGTCGCATTATTTGTAATGACGATGCTGCCTAAAATTAACTGCCGTTTTGTGTTCTGTTTGTATAATATGTATCATGTTTTATGATTACCTGATGTCTGATCCTTGTCGCTTAGATGGTCTAGCGATCGAGACTCTATATTGAAAAGAATATAGAACTAGTTTTGAATCTCGTCCGAATTGCATAAAGTTTGGTTTTATATAAGCACTAGGTACCAGACGCTTCCTTTAATTAGAAGTCTCTCATAGTCTAGAAGATTACGTATTGATTTCTTATATTTACGCAAATACTACACATTGAAATAATACTTATTTTAAGGATTTTATCGCGTTTATTTTCTGTTTTTATTTCAATGGTGGTAATCAATGAATAACCTATCTAATTGATTTGTCATTCTTCTTCTTCTTTCTTTACGAAATTAAATGAAATAAAATGGATATGCAAATGGCCTCACCCACAACTTAGCGGGTATTTTGCCAATAGCAATAAAACATTCAGTAAATACACATTATAAATAAAATAATGGATATGACATCATGATATGAAAATGGCGTGTCAAGGAAAAGTCATTCTTCTTAAGTATTTGGACTGATACATTACAGAACTGATTATTTTATGTGCTAAGTATTGTTGCAAATCTGAGTGAACATTCATAGACTAAAGACATGTAACAAATGAGTCACAGATTAAGCATCCCAGATGCGCGGGAGTGCGAACAAACGGAAATACCTAATCTTTGCATTAGTCTATCGCGGGCGAGCGCTCAACACGTGTGGGATACCAATATTGGTTGGAATGTTTTTTGAAAATAATCATGTTCCGGCCCTCAATGCGAATTGAGATATAATGGACTGAAGAATTCAAAGCCGTGAAGTGGCAAATTTTATCACATAATAAAGGCCCGCGCTCACTACGAGGCACGTCGCGACATGGCACGGCGAAGGATTTTGAATCATATTTTAGTATACTTAGGACTCACATGTCGTTGATATCGATACTTCAGTGTATCGCAGGACGCTTCGGGTTGCTGTGCCAGGATTCGGCATCCTGGAGTATCCTTGATTGTCCTTTAGCTATGTACCATCCCGGGCCGTGCTTCGTAGTGAGCGTGGACTGTTAACTTAGTTAACAAGTCAGTCCCAGCTATTATTAGTCCTATGCACTGTTAGATTTTTTAACTGTACACATAAAAAAAAATAACTGGTCCAACAATATGGTGGGTCGATTTTTATGATAATTAATTTCTATAGTTTTATCACAAATAGACACAATGAAATAAAACTAATTTTAAGGATTTTATCGCGTTTATTTTATGTTTAAAAAAAAACAATATAAACGCGATAAAATCATTAAAATTATTTTTATTTCAATGTGTAGTATTCGCGTAAATATAAGAAATCAATAAATAGACACAGTCCAAGTAACGAGTTAATAATACTTAACACACAATGACTTATATCTATTTACTATTCAAGCAAGTACTTCAAACATGCATAGCGCATGCAATGTTATATTAAATTTGTACTGCTATTCGCATTTTGGCTTATCTGTAAAGTTTTTTGACAATCTCGGCGGACAAATTTAGAATATTGAATGCGTCATTAGCATACTGTAGGGTATTTATAATTAGGACGAACTGCGATGCTAGTCTGGCGTCTGTCTAGCGGTCTGTAGCGCGTAATAAATGCGGTCTATAGTTGATTGAATGTGTTCAATTTTAGGAAATCATCCCAAATTATTTTGGGCAAGAGACCCCACATCCAAAATGAAGTGATACCTCAGACCCCATAGCCAAATTACTTTAAAAATCATATGTCTAGTTTTTTTTCCTATTGATACAAAATAATAATTTCATCTTGTACGAACTTGTGCACGCTTATCGACTTGAGTTTTTATAAGTACAACAATGATACTTCCTACTAAAATATTAGTCATTTGTAAAACACAACTTATACAGTATCTTGAAAGTTTCAAATAAGTGCTTGTGTTAATTAATAGGGGTCGATTTTAGACCTCGTCGACCTTCGAAATCAGTTTTCGTTTATTTTACATTGGGAAACCCTGCTGTAAAACAACTCGGGGGGGGGGGGGGGGGGTTAATATTTGAGTTAGTTTTAACGTTATTTGAGAGAATTAATCGCGTTCACTATTGTTAAAGCCTACATATTGTTATGTGACTTTCGACACATAACAACTCAATAGTGTGTACTCTAAATAAAAATAAGATCCACATTTAGTTTGGTTTTACGTTTTGATTTTTTATGATTACAAATTTTATTGTTCCGAAATTTGATAGTCTACAAACAAATACACTTCATCGATCAAAGTCCGATTTAAAATTATTTATAAATCCAATGTAACTCATGCGCTTGGCCAGGTACTTGCGTTTGAGGCCGCCCCATATACAACGTGCCGCGACACTTGAATACAAATCGCGTCGATATATCGTACCAGTTACAGTTATAACGTAACTATTATTGTCATGTATTGTGTGTGCACCTTAACGCTTCAAATATCAATGCAGTGCTCATAAAAGTATTGCTATCTCGGTCTTATATACAAGATTCCAGTCATAAATGTAAAAGCGATCGTAAACGGGCTAGTTTGTAGCAATTTTCAGCTGAAATTGTAGAGCCGTCGAGTTGCCGTAGGTACAGCACTTTCCGCGATCAACGCTAAAATTTTGGCGCTATACATTGCAGTGAGAGTATCGCTGGCAATGTTGCTAGATTGCCGGCAAGATGTAATATTTAAAAATGTACATTGAAAAATATATACCGTTGGTTCGAAACTTTAATTTACTATGCCATGGAATAAGTTAGCTCTATGATAGAGCTAACTCTATCATAGAGCCAACTCTATCATAGAGCCGACTCTATCATAGAGCCAACTCTATCATGGAGCCAACTCTATCATAGAACTAACTCTATCATAGAGTCTTGGAATAAGTTAGCTTTATGATAGAGATAACTTTATCATAGAGCCAACTTATACCTTATACATGGACTCTACAGCCACAAGTAAATACCTATTCTCGCTACGTGTGTGACAGTACACATCTAAATTAACTTCATGAAGTGTTAATGACGTGTAGAGACGCACTATGTGACTAACATGTCTATTCTAGATTCTAGGTCATAAACCTTTCGCCTAGTTTAAAAGCTTCCTAGTACTATATAGATTAAACTGCTTTAAACGGGATTTACTCTGTCCGTTTTCATCAAATCGTTCGTACGAATATTTCAGAGTATATTTACAGCTTTTTCAGCGGTTCGTTAAAGGTCACTGACACATTTAGAGTTTCGTGAAAATTGTAGGTACGTCACACAGGAAATTATTATTATGAATAATAATATGTTTTTTACTTTGGAGTACTTTGCCAAACTAATCAACGCTTGTATTATGGATCCCATACAATGGACTGGGGTCGATCCCAGTATATTTCACGTCCACCACTCGGGTACAAACATTCGTGCTCATCACGCATTTTTGCCAGCTTAAAATTGAACCCGGGTCCATCGGTACAGAGAGAAGGGTTACTACCGACTGTGCCATTCAGCTCGTTAATTTTGTATCTTTATTTAGGTATAATATGCGCTCTGATTATTATTTCCTAAACGGTGAAGGATAACATCATAACGAAACCTGCATGTCTGAGAAAATCTCTCATAAGACGTGTAAAGTCCGCCAACCCGCACTGGACCAGCGTGGTGGACTATGGCCTAAGCCCCCTCGCATTGATGGGCCCGTGCCCAACAGTGGGATATTAAAAGGAAAGCTCTGAAGCCCAGCGGTTGGCCTTCAGATGATAAGGATGATGCAGCCCCGGGTGCTATAATCACAAGAGCAGGAAAATTGCTACGTATAAAGATTATAGCAAACGGTAGGTGCACGATCAGTCATCGTTAGCGGGAAGCCTGCGCGTGCGCACCCTGCATGGATAGCCAACGTCAATGTGATTAAACAAATAAGGACTTGATCGGAATATAATAATGTAATTGCTTTACAATTATATTAATTTATTAATAGTTTATATTACGCAGTTATTATAGCCAAGTTGGTAAAACGCTTGCCTCGGAACGAGGATCCCAGGTTCAAACCCCGGCTCGCACCTCTGGGATTTCTGAATTTCTTGTGCGAATCTCATTTTCAACCACGATCACCACTTGCTAAACAGTGAAGGAAAACATCGTGAGAAAACCTGCATGTCTGAGAGAACCCCTCGAAAGATGTGTGAAGTCCGCAAACCCGTAATAGGCTAGCATGGTGGACTATTGCCTAATCCCCGTCGCATTGAGGGGAGGCCCTTGTCCAACAGTGGGACATTAAAAAGGGCTGGTATTATTATATTATTATTGATTTAAAGGGTTCCCTCGGGATATAATGAAAAAATCTATATTTGCCGACCTGATTAGTGCAATTGGTAGTGATCCTGCTTTCTGTGCCGCGGGTCCCGGGTTCAAATATTGTAGGGACAAACTTAGTGTAATGAGCACGAATGTTTGTATCCAAGTCATGGATGTTTAGTATCTATATAATTAATATATACTGGGTTCGCCCTCAGTCCGTTGCACGGTACCCATAATACAAGCGTTGCTTAGTGTGGGACCTTAAAATTGGTGTGTTCGTCTGGCGATATTTATAATTATTATTTATTTATATGTACATTGCTCCGAATTTAGAGAAATAGATGTTTACAATAGCAATACGAACTATTGCTATAGTGAGTACAATTTCCTGGTTTAGTTTAAGATCAGTTACAACAATATTGTCCTCTAGGTATATCGTAGGTTACCCCACAGACCATTGATTTAGTACCAGTACCGAATTTATCGATCTGTTCAAGTGAATTATGACATGGTGCTGGTTTATTGAATACTAGCATTGCTGGCGACTTCGTACGGGTGGATTGCTGTTTTATATACATGTCCCAGGGTAACTGTCAATTTTAGCATGAAAATTATATCGTATTGGTCCGGTCTGTAAGTTATTATTACGCTAATTTATATGTCTGTGGTTTTTAAGAGGTAAGGTTTGTGGGTTATCTCACGGGAACTCAATCATTTATCGGGATTAAAATTATCCTATATGTCGCTACGGGTTGGAAGCTAGCACTAGGGTATGCTACATAAAAACCCGAATAGTAGATTTCTCGTATTGCAGGTAAAGACATCTTCAATGTCGAAAATAATGTTGCCTACATTTTTTTCATTTTTTGTCTACAAACATTAACCAATAGCGCAATTAAAAAAAATATCTAAAGGCCATAACGAGAAAGTTTTTTAAATTAAATCGACCGAAATCACAGGCTTAAGCTAGTCCCAAACATTACAAGTCAAACAACAAATGTTTCTAGAAAACAGACTTTACATATTCATTTGTAAACACGTCTTTTGTGGTAAATATTGATTTTGATCACGTCAATATTTGAATAGTGAAACGGTTAGAATATTCGCCATTTTGTGGTGCCTGGAGTCGTATCTGATCGGAACGGTGAAATTTATTGAATATGCATTGTAAATGTTTTTTGATCTATATATATTAGGTATGTATTATTATGGATTTATACCGTAAAGGTTTCACAGGTTAATATCCTACACCTTTTTGAGATAGAAAATCTTATAAAATGAAATGGCGAATGTCTTATGACGTTTATTGACTAACTACTCGGCCTTGCGAGCCTGATCGATTCCAGATCGTGCAGTTTTCTTTCAATATACTATTTAGAAGCTTAATATAGTTCCGAAGTTGCCTATCAGTGAATGCAATCTAAAGGATGAGAGATTTCGTAGCATTGTCCGAAACTAAAACAACATAATATTATCGAATCCCGGGCTTGGTGTTCCTATATCCCGGGCCAAATTGTCCCTAACTAATTGCTTCCCGTTGCTTATTCGGCAAGCCGACGACAGCCGAAACGACCGCTCCGGAAGCAATAGAGCAACAACCACCAACGTGACAACGAATTTCCGTGAGTTATATAAATATTTTGCGAAGTACAAGGTGCACCCAAAATATTGCCTTGATCACTCCACCCGTGGGAATATGCGAACCCGATATTATTTATTGATTTCTTATATTTACGCGAATACTACACAATGAAATAAAACTAATCTTAATATTACCACTAAAATCAAGGGAGAATCTGTTTTGTCAGAATTACCCATTATTGAAATCTATGGTGTGAATGGCACCTTTTTCACTTTATAAAAAAAATATGATGGCCAACAAGCCCTTTTACGTTAATTTTTACAAGATACCTCCAAACTCTACTGAATAGAATCATTTTCATTTATATGCTCTACATCGACCTATTTATTAGTTACCCAAACATTACTACCGGAGAAATCACCTTCAACACAAACAAACACTAAACATATCAGACATTGGCACAGAACCTATCTTGTATCTTCTTATAAACTAATAAAGATCATTAGCGTACATCCAATTCGCGGTCGTCGCGTGAGATCAACTCCTGCGCAACGTCGCCGCGTTTCCTGAGCGCGCGTGTAGGCGGCGTTAATAAAGCTTTCTTGATTATCAACAACAAGACGTAAACAGTCTTGTTAACGATTTTATTCAGTGGTAATTAACATGTTCAAGGTTGGTAGAGTCATGGCGGCCCGATTAGCACAGTCACCTTGCTCTCTATGCCATGGGTCCTAGGTTGGAATTCCGTTAAAGGTAAACTTCGATGATCACTAGCTTCACCTCGCGATGCAACGTTGCCTCAAACAGTCTGGACGCTCGTCCGAGGCAATGGCTGTTATTTCTTATTTGCCTTGAACGTGTAAATTTAGCGTGAACTAATTGCCAAATTAGTGGAAAGGTTGCCTTTGAAACAAAGGCTGCAGCTACGATATTTCTGCATTACATGTGCGAATCATATTTTCAACAACGATTATCAATTGCTAAACGATGTAGTAAAACATCACGAGGAACCCTGCATGTCTATGAGAAGATTAATGTTTGTCTAACTAATGTGCGCAGTCCGCCAACTCGCATTGGGCGAGCGTGGTGAACAATGGCCTACATTCCCCTATCATTTAGGAGAGGCCTGTCTCCAGCAGTGGAACATTAAAGAGACCTGATAATCCTAGCCTGTTGCTTTATAATTGAACGCCAACTTTCAATTAACCTAGACTGTTATGCGAAAGAAAATTATCTTTTATCTATTTAATTACTAAGATATCAATGTTAACAAATTGGATTACCAATTAGTCTGGCTTCCGTTGGCGTTAGATATATTATTTCGAAGCAACCCACGCTGGGAACCCGTAGTAAATTACTGTGGAAATTTAAATATAAGGCACGCTATAAACTTCAGCGAAATTAAAAAAAAAGCGACTGGTTTTTTTTTTAAATAAATTCATCATTATGTTTATAGTCTTTTAATGCGTAGGCAAAGGTGCACTAGTAGTGCACCCACATTTGGCCAATGGTTGTTCCCAATAAAATATGGGGCAAGCAGCCTATTTTAATTATACCCGGCACATTCCATCTCAATATGAGGAGGATTTAGGCAATAGTCCACCAAGATGGCCCAGTATTTTTTTATATCAATATGTTTGATTTGAAGAATTTATTGATTTCGATTTCAAACTCTTATGTTTTTGGTCGGCTTTTACTAACTTTACTAAAGACTTAAACTTTTTCAACATTGACAATAGTTATTAATGATAGACCTAATTTACTGCACTTTAGAGCAGTTGTTTAGTTATTGTAAATCGTGAACCAAATTAATTTATTCTATGTTGCAAATTCAAAAGTTACAGCTAAGCTCCATTCACGAATCAAACTCTATACGAATTTATAGACGTTCTATAAATTTATCCAACGTCATATAGTAGTACTGCGCAAAGCAACTCTTGTGCGCATCACTATATGCCATTTAATAAAGTTATACAACATCTATAAATTATATAGGGTCATCTATTTAAATCTATTTAAATATCGACTCATTTGTTTACTCTATATAAACGAGCAGTGTAAATGATAAACTTCATTCCACCCGGTGACTAGTTCCATGAAATTGATTTCTCACAAATCATACTAATTGAATGAAACCAAAAGAAACGTGTGCACGTGCTTCTCTATAAATAAATTCAAGATGGCGGCCGACCCTCCGTACCTACGAGGTGAATGTATGAAGAAAAAAAAGTTCCACGGTAGCAAAAAGGTTTTTGTTTCAGTAACTATTAGCAGAAATTTGGATGAATTATGATCCTTGTTAGAGAACTGTTTTTGTACGGCATATGTATGGAATATGTATGGCATTTGTATGGAACTATGTCTGTCGGAGAATTTAAAACATCACTAAATAATAATCACCTCCGTATATTTCTGTAGTATGGAAGTTGGTAATGACATAGTCATAGCAATTATTTATAGGTTATACTGATAATCCAGTTCCAAAGAAACACCAATATATCAATCATAAGGCTCGGCTACCGATCGAGACCAGTGTGTCTATTATGTAACTCTGTTTCAATCATTTCGTATATTTCTATCAACGAATTAGTCGATAGGATACAATAAATTATTCAAATAGATTTGTATCAGTATTGAAATTTGTTTGCAAAATCTGTTCGCAAACCTGTTTCAATCATCTCGCGTATTTCTATCGACTAATTAGTGGACAGAAATGATTAAAACAAAAGTTACATAATAGGCCCGCAGGATATATACAGGTTAAATTTTAAACTCAGAATAGATTCGAAATTCGAACCAGCCAATAAATACTTGGCATTCCAAAACAAACTTCAAATCACTGTCAAATTACGTCACTGCACCGCCTTGAATTTAAATTTTGCAACTGTCATATTCGTAACGGAAACAGTATATCGCGTTACTATTTGAAACCAACGACATTCTTCTTCCGCCTTCTAGCCGCCATCTTAATTGGGAAAAAGCGCTGCGCGTGCGCATAGCCACAAAATCCGAAGAGGAAACGGATGTAGCGGTGTGTCTTTTTAATAATTCTTATTTTATATTCCCGTCGCGACAAGTCGTTGCGATTAAAAATAAAAATCTTTTCATCTTTTCGGCCGCCTTGACAAAGTTACTAGTAATAGTTTCCTATATTTCGGATTATACTTTGATGTCGGTATGTAATAAACAATATGATAAGTGGAGGAACCATTGGATTTGAGAGAGAGAGCGACCATCGGATTGGAAATTAAGTGATAAGTATATTATTTTAATTAACTTTATTGAATGTCTAAAAACAGCAAATGAACGCTATTCCAGCGTTTAATATGGATGAAAATTGTTGAGATGAAAAAAAAAATTTCTTTTTAAATGTAGAGTTAATTTTATTCAAGGCTCAGCCATCATTTCTACTTGGACATCATTATAAGAAATATTATTTATATATATTCGTTTTCTCTTCTTCGCTCGAAAATCTCGCAGTGGACAATTCCCCGTATTATGTGCCTGAATCCCACAATCCCAGCTAGTGTTGCATGAGGTATATAGAGGTATGCAGATACAGTAGCAGAATGATAAGCGGTGCTATCAAATAAGTTATATAAGCATATCACAGATTATGGAATCCTTTTCTTCAAACGTCAATTCATATTTAAATTCCCAAAGTAATTTACCGTCATAATATTTTGAACAAAGCATAAAATCACAGGAAACCGCTCTCTGAAGCCGTCACAATCCCAAACTCGATATGACGTTTGTCATGCGATATTTCACGAAACATATCAACCAAACACCCATCTATTTCCAGCTCGCACTTATCAACATAACTATAAGGTGGGGAATTGATTGACAATTACTTCGACGAGGGATATACAGGGTGGGTACTATGTGGTATCGTGTTTTGGCCTGACATTGATACTTGACGCCTTATTTCACGTGCGGTTTTATTTTTAGGGATTTTTTAAATCTGTTATTTGATGTTTTAATGAGTTTTAGCGGCTGTTTTGTATGGAAAGAGACATTTAGATGTTCCAATACATTTATTACGGGGTGTGTAATTAAGTATATCGTAATATTTAGTGTTGCTGTGTGGCGTCCGGCTTTAGAATACTACTAACCCTAGAATAGGGGTGTCGTAGGAGGCGACTTAATTCCACTAGGGAGATGGGGCTTAAGGAATTAGTCCGCAACTCATCTAGGAGATGGAAACTCTGAAATCAAACCTAGAACGGGATTTCAAGTAGGTAGTCGCGAGTAGGGTTCACCTTGAAACTTGCGGTAGATTCCTGCAGTCGACCTGGGTTCAGAAGTATTTGCCCGTGGTTCCAGTGGGAACAGCTAGCAAGACCGAGAGGGTAATGCAGGTCCTAGACAACAACATGGAAAGTGGGAGTTAACAGTGGGACTTGATCGGACTGATGCGTGGATCAGTAGTCCAGAACTGACCAGTTTAACCAAAACCTCGTAGTCTTCTATGGTGTAAATAGCAATTGTATGAACCCTGGTAGTCTTGTGCCTAAGGACCCTGCGGCCTCAGCCATCCAGCCCCAGGAGCCGGTCTTCTCCACGTGCCGGAATGTACCGCGCATGACCGACTTTGTCCCTTTCATTTTGGCCTCCAACCTTGCCCACATTTAATAAGCCCAGAACACGTCCATGCGTTAGGCCTCAGCCTGGAAATTAGCGGGAGCGGGGCGGCGGCGGCGGCGGCGCGGGAGCGGCAGGATCTTATGCGTAAAATCTAAATGGACCAGTTCTCGAAAACAGCGGCGTGGCAGCGGCGCGGGGCGGCCAACGAGCTCCGCTCCCGCACCGCCACCGCCGCCGCCCCGCTGCCCGCTAAATTCGAGGCTGAGGCCTTAGGTATTTACTATAATGCAGCACCTATTTCATTATTTAAATCCAATACTAATTTAATACTGATACCTCGAATTAAGCTCTCAAGACAATCGGATGGTATATACGTGTACACAGCTCTCCTTGTGAGCATTTATAATGTATCATGTGCCAATCCTCGGATCATAACAAAGACGTATATGGACCGAGGTACTTAGATATGATGAATGGAATCTTTGTTTGGATGTAATTTGACGAGGGGCAGGGGTGAAGGGGCTATAATCTGTCCTTCAATGATAAGAAACTAATTTTGAACAGCTTTTCATGTATGTATGGCATTTATGTATATAACATATGTATAAAGACGACATTTTGGCGGCCTGTACGGTAAGCAAGAACTGCTAATGTAATCGTAACGTCATCGAGAAAACAATCTATCACTGCCATACTTCCTCTTCTTTTTATGACATGAAATGCGATGAAATAAAATGGATATGCAAATGGCCTCACCCACAACTTAGCGGGTATTTTGCCAATGTCAAGTAATTAATAGCAATAAAACATTCAATAAATACACATTATAAATAAAATAATGGATGTGACATGATGATATGAGAATGGCGTACTTATTTATGACATCTGTGATGTGAGAGGAATGGAAGACGTCACGAAATGTAGTTTTTTTTAATTTGCGCACAAATTATCAGAATTATTATTTTGTGGTGAATTAACATTTATTTTTCAATCAATGTACTTATATCGAAATACTGATTTCACATAATGACTAAAGAAGCGCAAGTTCAAGGGTTCCCCTTACCCTTACCCTTTCTGAATCTTCCTGTATATCCACCATATTTCAAATCTCTAGCTAGGTCGGCGGTTTAGGTTGTGTGTTGTCACCTTGTCTGTCAGTCAGTGTCAAGAAATGTTCTTAAACAAACATAATAGTATACCCAGATAGATTATCAGTTAACAAAAGTAATGAACTCTATACAAGTCAAAAGACTTTCATCCATCACCCACATCGGGCATTAGATCAGCCTGCGCCCGCGCACAAGAACCTGGCAGCGTTCCAGGCAATCAAAATCCCATACACAATGCTTCTACAAAAGATTTGCGTTACATTCATAATGTAATGGGTTTTTAGATAGTTTATTAGTGTTTTTATTTGGCGATGTGTATCACGCCAGATGCCTAATGGGTGTAGGCACAGTGCAGCGTGGGTAGGGAGACCTGTGAAATCTACGTTTATTTATACAGTATGATACAGAAAGGTAATTCTGGGCCTTAAACCTGCGTTTTTTAACGCATTTAATCATTATGTTGAGTCAGAAATTCGATATGTTGATTTTGAAACAGAATGAAAACTGTGATATTTGTGATAATTTTTGTTATAACTTGACTTTGTGACTTGACATAATCATTAAATATGCACTTAAGAAGCGAAGGTTCAAATCTTACCCTTTCTGGGTCACGTTTAATAAGGAGAAATTATGTTTCATTACTGATTTAAAAAACTGTCCTATATGCACCATTTTGGTAGTCCAACATTATCCCTCGTAACAATGGTGTCGAAATTACGGATAATTGCTAAGACCTCTCCAATCCCGCGCAATTACGTCACACAAAAACAATGGGGGCCCGACTAATCTGTCACACTGGTGGTCCAAAGCTTATAGTCAATTGTATAGTTTTTATTTGCTTTGTATAAGTAAAATAAAAAACGTGCTGGTAGTATTGAAAAAAATAATAGGCCTAATTAAATTCCACTTTCAAACTAATTTGGCCGTTAGGAATTTAAAAATCGAACGACCATTCGCGTTTCGATTCTCACGGATAATTTGCAACTCGTGTATTGTTTTTGAAAACATCGTCAACTTTTATGGCTGTGTCTTGACTTTCGGATACTTTTTGTTGACCCAAGGGTGCGGTGCCGGCATCTGTTGAACATATGCAACCACTAAATCGATATTTAAGGAGTTCGCAAAAAGATTAGTGATGGGAAATTGACGATATAAGTATAATTATATTTAGTCCTGCAAATGCAATATTTTAACCATTAATCATTCTCTTTTCAATTGACGACCAATTACGAATGACAGTTTGTCTTGAAATAAAGCCTCAGAAAACAGGTATCAATTACTTTTATGACAGGACAAAAAAAAAACTTGTCATTTTATAAGTACTAAGCTCGGGGTTGTCAAAATAGATCATCACGTAAATATACCAACAACAGATAATTTATTAGATTTGGATACTGTTACAAATAAATACACAATAAACAATATCAAACAAGACGACAGCACCTCAAAATCCGCACTTCAAAGATTCGAGTACAACTCATAAAACAGTCCATATCGACAACGCCAGCCCATCACTATCAAAGGCCATAACTCACGGGCCACAAATCTCAATGGCTGTTAAAACCTCACCGGGCCGTCTTGCGAAACAAAGAGTGTAACTTTGTAGGAACACAGCGAGCACATTGGTCATTCTTGGTTATGGCCATCAGTTATTTTTAAGTTACGACGACTTTTATTTTTGGCATACTTTGGTAAGAAAAAATATGAATGTGCTTTAGTCATAATTCCCCTTAATTTTACTTGCTACTTATTCGCTAAGGGCGCTACAAATAGTAGTAGTAATATTAGGTAAGGTACCTAACTTACGCGAGATCTCTCGATTTCTATACAAATAGTCCACGTGGCTACCAAAGTACAGTACACAACGAATTTGGCCGCAATTAAAGATTTAAAATAAGAAAACTTAACTCGTCAATGCCCATTAAAATCACGTTTGCATCCAAAAATAGTGGCCGACCGCGACTGTACACCTGAGTACTATAAATCTACTTGTAAGTATATTATTTTAACACGCTCCCCCGGCGATCGCAAATGCATTTTTACGTTTTGCATTACGTCATTGAGTTTTGATTATGAGTGTACTTTTATTTTGGGGGTAATACTGTTGAATTTTAATTTCGTATCCATTGAATGCCTACAAACATTCGAGACGTTTGAGACATAATCAGAGTAACAATAATATGTACAATAATAATCAGAATAATTATAGTGTCACAAAATGTAGCAAAAGTATGGTCATTCAAAAGTTATTTGCCATGAAAAAATAAATACCTCCTAAATATCCAAACATTCAAACTTTACAACTTATTTTTTTATAATATAGTGTAGGATAGAGATATCTGCGTCACTAAATTTATAGACGTTCTATAACTTCATAAAATGTCATATAGTACTGCGCCAAGCAAAAGTTTTGTGTGCATTACTATATGACGTTTGATAAAGTTGTAGAACGTCTATAAATTCGGGGGATAGATTATGAAACATATTTTTACAATCATCTATAAAACAATGTGTTTGTGTTTCAGTAAAACTATGCTATAACTTTTGGATTAACAATATTTAAACAACAGATCCACAGTGCAGTAAATTAGGTTCATCATTAAGGATGAGATTTTATATCTACTATAGTATAGTTAATAAATTGACTGTTGCATCAAGCTTCAGAGCGAATCAAGAAATTTCGTCCCATGTGTTTTGATTGGTACCAACATAACCTTTAGCTGTTATGTTCTAAATATAAAAAAAACACGCCAGCTAAATCGCCGTTTGACATAAATTCAGAGGTACCAACACAAAGTCTTACGCGGCAACATGAATAAAATAATACATTCGTCCGCCATCGCGAATGATGTACACTTAATCGATATATAACGACTCGTAAACATTATTAATCCACGATTGAAAACATGACTCGATTCTTAAAAAAGAGTACAAGGCTCGTTGACATTCACTGCGACTGTCGTGGGGTTACTTTAATAGCTGAGAATGTAACACTGAACTGACATCTTTATTCTCTGAATTGTTTAGTTACCTACTTTTAGTAGATTTTTTTTTAAATTAAGGGCCGCTTGCACAACCATGTTAAATACGTTTAAATTTATTTAATCCAATATTAATATAAAACATTTTGTTTAAATAAATCTTCGATTTAAATTGGTTGTGCAAGCGGCACTAAGTATATTTACCAACTGTTTTTTTTTACAATATATCACATAAGTGATTCCAGTAGGTCATTTATCTGTTTGTTAGTAGTAAATATATTAACCGTGTGACAGTTATTATCGTACGTATCGTCGGTATAATATAAAATTGGTCAATTACTGAGATGTTTGTCTTGTTTATGAGTCAAAGCGATTTCATTGACCTGGAAATGAAAATTTACTCAGGACTTTTCCACATGTAAGATAGGTACCGCCTACAATACGCCCGCAATACGGTCGTACTAATATTGATAGTAACTTCTTTAAATATTTTCACGCAAGACACTCTAGCCCTAGCAACTAACCCCCAAATTTATAGACGTCTTATATTTTTTTCAAACGCAATGCGTTAGTACTGCGCGTAAGAGATTTGCTTTGCGCAGTGCTTTATGACATTTGATAAAGTTATAAAACACGTTGTAATTCTTTATGACATACGCCAAAAGACTGGCAGAAATTCGAAATTTCTACTTACAAGGTTTTTATAACAATCACGTTATAATAGACCGATGCTTAAACATGACAATAATTTAACATAATCTTAATTTTCACCTCTAATTGTTGCAGATAAAGACTACACCCATTTTGAAGCGTCGATAAACGAGAGGCTGCGGCTGATATGCGGATCGAAGCCGGCCGGCGACCGGCACTTCGTGGTGTGGTACAAAGATGGGGAGGTCGTCGAAGGGTCGTCCAAGAGCCGGATGGGCCAGCAGAGGCAATGGTACGTACGACACATTTAAAAGATAACAAAAGGGTGTGAATAATAATAAATAAGTAAATATCGCCAGACGAACACACCAAGTGAATGGTCTCAGAATCAGTTTTTATTTATTAACCTTTATAAAATAATTAAAAATCTCTCAAAATGATTTGCTATGAATCTAAGTGGTACATTCTTAACCTACGTCTAATACTCACAGCAAACAAATAGTCAAATATATAATTATTTTGTATCCAATAAAAATAGAGTCGTTATAACTAGAAAACAAAGAACACATATACTCAAGAGGCCTGGAAACGCTATTCGCAGCAATATTTACACAACCCCGCACAGAAGCTGGAAACACAAGCAATAATTCACATGCATTGAATCGAATAGTTCGTGATCCTAATCGAAACATCTCAAAACACGATCAAAATAAACTTTGCCAGTAAATCATCAATATAGACGAAAGGATTTTGGATGAAAACATTGGAGGTTAAAGGGTGATGATAATGTTTTGGAAAACTACAACAACACAAATTAACAATACTTACATGGTAGAAGAAAAAGGTTGTAGATCACTACAGCAGAATGATCTATTAGTAATGATCATACACCTTACTAATGTATAGTTCAAGCTCAATAGCTCAGACGACAAAGGACTACGTATGCGAACTGATATCGACTATAATGAGGATATGATCTAATAATACGTCATCATACTTACAATCACACTATCACACTAATATTATAAATGTGAATGTTTTGATCGATGGATAGATGGATGGCTGGATGTTTGTTTCTCATTCACGCCAAAACGGCGGAACGGATCTGGATGAAATTTGGCACAGAGATAGATTATAGTCTGGAATAGCACATAGGCCACTTTTTATCCCGGTAAAAAGGAGGTTCTTAATCGCGGGTAACACCGCGGGGCGCAGCCAGTGTTGTATATTTTTATACAAATGCAATACTTACAAAATGTTATAAGCGAAACGTAATAGATATTCGGAGAATATCTTCAAACATTACAAATGTTCGCGAAAAAATCACAAAAACAATGCAAATGTAAACTTTCAACTGAGGAAAAACGTTATTAAAACATGTCTACATGCTTTTATGAGCTGTTTCATGGAAAAAATCTATTTTTTATGAAAATAGATGCTTACAAATAGAAACAATACGATACAGCCGAAAAAAAATCTTAAGAGTTATGATATTAATGCTTTAAATCATCCTTATTATAAATATAATTATTTATTCAATTTAATTACAATTCTTTTAATCGTGCTTCTACTAATACACATCGAGATTACTAAATACAAGCTAGTTTTGTTTTCACTTGCTTAAAATTATCACCCAAGTCCATAGATCCAATCCAATCCAATTGTTCCAATTGTTGAATACCTAACCTAACATTCATATATTGAATTTTCCTGTAAATGCACCCATTGCGTAAATGGAAGCCGCGCCAACAGGCGAATTATCATAAAACTTTGTTGTGCGTAGGAAATCGCCACTGAATCCCGGATAACTTTCCGCTTTCAGTGCATAACAATTTAATGTGTGAATACAGTATCTGCCCACGGGTTGGATTGAAGCCATTGAAATTCTCATGTACTTGTGCATCTGAAGGTGAAAAAGGCTGGGAAGACGAAGTCAAATGAGTGTATAAAACAAAAGAAAAATAATATAATAATAATACCAGCCCTTTTTTAATGTCCCACTGTTGGGCACGGGCCTCCCCTCAATGCGAAGGCCATAGTCCACCACGCTGGCCCAGTGCGGGTTGGCGGACTTCACACGTTTTTCGAGGGGTTCTCTCAGACATGCAGGTTTCCTTGCGATGTTTTCCTTCACCGTTTAGCAAGTGATAATCATGTTTGAAAATGAGATTCGCACATGAAATCCAGAAATCCCAGAGGTGCGAGCCGGGGCTTGACCCTGCAATCCTCGTTATCGAGGCAAGCGTTCTACTAAGTTGGCTATCACTGCTATTAAAGAAAATAAAATCTTATTCCAGGTTGAGGATAAAGGGGTTTAGAGCGAAGGATTCCGGATTATACTCGTGTAAGATGGACAGCTATGACTCCAGGGAGATGACCGCCAGAATCAGTTTCAAGCACGATGGAGCCCAAGATATTGAAGGTACCTTTAACATTCATAACACAGTAGTAGAACTTCATAACGCGCTACTCGGTACAAACCAATGTACAACTCGTAGGTAGAAAATCGTTCTCTATCTACGGTACAACTCGATACTTATGGTCCAAAGATAGTAAACAGTTTGACAGTAGATTAGAGTAGTAGATTAGAGACAGTAGATCAGTAGATGTTCTTATCGTCATTTGGGTAATTACAGTGGTAGCGATGACGCAGCAATGATCTTGGCAAAAAACTTGGTTGCTATGTTTGAGTGCGCTCGCGTCTTTATAAAGATTATTATGTATAAAGCTCGTTTCAACATTGAGATCTCTGTCCTCTGCATCGTTAACATTTTCATCGTTCCTCGTGTCTTTGGCCTGACGGTTATTTTCATATTATATTTTATTGGTCATCCAGATGTGTAAACACAGCCGCAGTGCACCGGATTCCGGGGTTGCAGTATTGCACTCACGAACAAAATTGTTCGTATCATGTTCGGATTTAAATTTTGCCCGTGCCACGTCGCCACGGGATGCACTTAAATTTCGTGAAATTTAATAATAAGCGATTTCCGTTGTACAGTTTTTTCTTTGATGAGATTTTTATGTAAGGCACTTAATAATTATGGCTACTGAAATATTGGTATTTCAGAATAAGTGACACGAAATAATTAGGTTCTTTACTTTTACACGTCTTGTGATATTAATAAAAAGGCAATTTTAACACTCGGGGGTGAATAAACTAACTCCAGATTTACCATGTCTATAAAAGTTAAATACTGTTCCAGGTTACCAATCGGATATGGAAGACATACCACTACCAGAAACACTATCACAAATCAAGAGCGCGCCGCTAATAGCAAACAACGGTATTGAAGAAAACACAACTGATGTCAAACGACGATTTCCCAAAAATATAAAATTCAAAGAATTCGATGCCAAAGATGAGGATCCTGATGAAAAGGCGGAGAAGGATCACCCGAATTACGGCCACGTCGACGCTACGCAGAACAAATTTCCACCGAAGTTCAAACACCCCTCTAAAATGTTCAAGATGGACATGAAACCCGCGGGGAACTCCATAAGACTTCGCTGCGCGGCTGAAGGTAATAAATATTTTTATTAGTAGGTAGATTATTTTCGGAGACTATCAAGAATTACGTCCGTCAAAATAAATTTTATATTTTTGTTAGTGCTTGATGATTTATTTTAAGTTGAACCCGCAAATAAATTTTAAAACTACAAAGTCATTTTACAAGAACATCTCTTTACATTATGGTACCATGAACATGAATTGCTATTTTCTAGATTAAAGGAACAAACCATGACAACTAATCTTAACATTCTCAGGGAACCCAACGCCGAACATTACCTGGTACAAAAACAAGAGTACGCCAATCACGAGATCCTACTTCCAGCCGTCCTATGGGAAATGGTCGCTACAGTTAGAGGAGCTGACGAAGGCTGATAACGGAAACTACACTTGCGTGGTCTGCAATGAGCTCGGCTGCATAAACCATACTGTTGTATTACATATCCAAGGTAACTTTTAATTTTATAACAATTATCACTTCTACTATAATTTTGTTAATTCACAGATGACTATGAAGATTTTATGAAACGTTAAGGGCAATTATTGATAATAAATTGAGTGAGTGTAAAATGTGAATGAATTTCGGTTCAGTAGGTTGATTCTGTGAAACAACATCTGACCAGCCAAGTTTTATCACCTAAGTGATAGTGGAGCCAATTAATGTGACGACATTATTGTAGTCAGCGGTGCTGGTAGAAGTGATTTCGCTTGCAGAATCGACATACATATTACTAATTATCTCACGATAATTCCATTAAAGTAAGTGCTTCAAGAAGCACTTGCACCATCTCCAACAGACACTTTAAATTATAGAGCGCTACCCATCGAAGCCGTACATAAAGGAAGCGCATCCTGGCAACAAAACTGTCATTGTCAACGATACTGTCACTCTCTCCTGCCCTCCTGTCTCCGACCTCGAACCGTATCTCTACTGGATCAGGCCAATCAACTTTACCCTGAACGATGCCGAAGTCGGACCCAGTGATATGCCAATACCATATGGAGATGTTATTGAGGTCTCAGATTTTTCAAACGTCGTTGTATCTAATCTTTGTGTTGGGGGAGGTATATTTGTAAGAGGTGATAGGTGAATTATATCAACAGGTGTTGTATATGCAGACGATGTGTTGGTTATATGGTCACACAATTTTGGATCTAATGTCTATTCTATCTTAGGACTTTAATGATAGTTTTATTATTATTGTTTCTAATCATGTGTACGGATATTATATGTTTATAGTAGGTATTGTTAATAACTGGTAAAGGTTTATGTTGGTGATGGTTTAATTATTTAACCTTATTACTTAGACACACAAATTTAGTTAAAAAGTTAAAACGTTTGTATTCTGACTTCATTCACTCTTTTTAACTATTGTTAAGAATGGTTCCATACCGCTAATCGCTTTTATCAATTTAGTTATTATAGTTATTGAGAGATTAGAAGAAGATATTCAATCGAATATCTTTAATTACATTACCAAGTCTTGGAACAAATGACTGTCATTCCAAGCTATTAAAAGCCATAGAACAAAACAATGATGTAGGAGCATGTAGTTTATGTTCGCGCAATAGATATTTCAAATACGCCAACAGCCCCATTCAAAACTAAAATAGATTGCAACACAAAATACAAAGAAAATTGCATACCATTTGTAGGTTCATTGAGAGCGAACCCTTATATTTAGAATATTTATCCGTGAATATGTTCCAGCTACTTTCGAACAAAAACCTAGTTATAAATACCAGCCTACCGGCTCCAAACTACCCCTTAGCCAGAAGAATTAGTAACCCCACCTAATCATCCAAAACATTTCTTTATAGAGCGTCTATACGCAAAACCAATCCTGACCCGTGGTGCTGAAAATCAAACGGTGTTGGTTGGTGAAACGGCCCGTTTCAGCTGCGAATTCCTCACGGACATGCATCCATCGTTATTCTGGATGTATTTTTCGAGGGAAGAGTACATATCAAACGACACCGTTGACCCTAATGATGCTAGTGTTAAGGAAACGATAGTTTACGAGGACATCAGCAAAAATATGGTGGTGAGGGAGCCGTGACTAACGCATGGTGTGCGCTGCATGGTGTTGCTTTGC
The DNA here is from genome assembly GCA_905333125.1 of Pheosia tremula. Taxonomy (NCBI): domain Eukaryota; kingdom Metazoa; phylum Arthropoda; class Insecta; order Lepidoptera; family Notodontidae; genus Pheosia; species Pheosia tremula. The sequence continues at coordinate 6,874,665 of HG995416.1, read as the reverse complement.
TTTCATGTTCTTAGCCTTATCCCAATTTCTTTTGGGATCAAATGCCAGTCTATCCTGCGGTACCTAAGAAAATTGCCGTGGATACGATTTGTTCTCGATCGTTGTTCGTAGGTGCGATTTGACTTTTAATTCTGGTGATAATGGTAAGACTTTTATTATTATCATCAGAATAAAAAATTGAGATAAGTACGAATATCGACAAGCAGAATGTGTTGAGCTCGACAGATATTCAGTATGTGTGACATTTAAATTCTTCTCAGTAATCAAAATACACGTAATATTTTCTGTTTTTTCTCACTCTTGATCTTCAATGTTTCAATAACTTTATCCTTTCTATTCACTATCATGAAATTAATCAAGTAAAATGTCAGTTCGCTTTGTTTGATATCCTTGAATTTTAACATCGTTCCGTAAAGTGTTATCTGGTTGTGTGCATGATTTTCTTTTACTTGTTTAAATTTAGCGCAAAGCACAAACCGTCTTATAAAATGCATGGGGAGTTTTATTATTGAAAAGGAGACTTGATATTGTGATACGAGTTTAATTTGTTGTTCACCAAGACAACCGATCTCAAGTCCTACAAAATTCTTCATGTACCTATTAACTTATTAATTTTGTTATTGCAGAGTGAGAATCCAGATGACAAAGCCGAACAGTTGACCATATACAACGTTACAAAGGAAGACGAAGGCTGGTACGTTTGTGTGGCCCTCAACAGTTTGGGTAACACCACTGCTAAAGGCTACCTGACCGTTTTAGAATGTAAGTACCATATAATATTAAAATAGTAATTTTCCTTATTTCGTGACAACTACAGGAAGACTGGGAATAACACTGTCACCGAGGCAGTCCTGTGGTTGTCCTGGATAGTGTTTATAACAAATTAACAACATCTGTTTTATTTTAACATTACCCATCTACAAGAAACTGCATGCGGTGATTAGCTCTGCACCTGTAACATATCCAGTTAATGTAATCATAACTTCATCGACAAAACATGCTGTCACTATCATATTAATTTATAATATCTGCGGTATGAGAGAGACTTTTAGGTACCGAAACCATACGTAAAAGGGTACAGTAAGGGTACAGTTTAAGTACAGTTCCTTTATCATCTTGGTAAAAAGGAGTTTTAAACCTCTTTGGCTTATCTATCTAACTCTGCTGGGACTTCGGTTATGATACTTTACAGAGTACAGGCTTAAACAGTGCAGGTATATTTCCCTTCCAAAACGATCAATATCAGGCGCGCGTCATCGTAGTTTTATAAAAACATTTTTTGAGTGCATAATCATCGGCCTACGAGTGTTAACAGTCGTAAATTAGGCATCAAGAAAAAGGAGCCGCCAAACTTAATTTGTAATTTTTACTTTTTTTATAAGTTACTCAACTTTTGGGCCCATTTCTCTTCTCACTACACCCAATAATAGCAACACTTCTGAAAGTGTACATTGTATATGTTTATAATGTAGATATCATTATTATATAGCCATATTTTGTACTTCGACATACTTCTCTATTAGAGTGGCAGAAGCCTTTACCTATTCTGTAATGTTATGCTCTCGTAAAGATGTCATTTTCGCCACATTAAATTTCTCTAGGCCTGTCATGTCTCTATCATGCAGCAGATATAGCCATAGCAGTTTTATTTAAGCTTGGTGGTTTTAAATGCAATATTTTTTTCCTTTTTATTCCAGCTCAACCAATCCTAGAGGCTCCTGACCACGGCAAACACGCGCTGCTAATAAATATTCTCATCGTATTCTTGGGAGCCATGTTCTTCGTGGCAGCGATAATAGTTGTAATGATCTGTAAGAAGCTGAAAAGAGAGAAGGAACAAAAGCGACTGGCTATAGAGACCGCTAGAGCAGTGATAGTGACCCATTGGACGAAGAAGGTGACGGTAGAGAAGCCACAAATGACCGGATCGCCTAACGCTACTGGTGAAGCTTTGGTGAGTTAACTGAATTTAAATGTTGTTTATGAAGGAGTGGAGTTTAATTTACATAATGATGATGACGATGATGACTCATATTAGTTTTATATACTAATGTTACTAAATTGGCTGCATTTAATATCTAGCAGATTCAGCTTTCTTAGCGGTTTCATTCTAAATGTATTGTTGAGAGTTAATAATTGCAGTATAGTTCATTTAAACCATTGATTGTCTTCTAGAAACAGATACTTTTTACTGTAGATCATGCAATAAAATACATAGAAATTTCTATGGTTATCCTTGTGTTCCAGCTAATGCCAGTTGTCAAGATAGAAAAGCAAAAGCTATCCCAAGTACACAGCAACACCAGCGATTCTATGCTGATGTCCGAATATGAGTTACCCATGGACATAGATTGGGAAGTGGCAAGGGAATCGCTGTGCATAGGCAAGGTGCTGGGCGAAGGGGAATTCGGGAAGGTGGTGAAAGCTGAGTGTGTTGGAATTCTGAAGCCTGGCATGCAGTCTGTGGTCGCTGTTAAGATGTTGAAAGGTAACTTGCACACATAATTTAATTATTGACCAGTTTGAATGTTTGTTAGGTATACAAATTATGATGTCACTGCTTTTTCTTTTAACAAACAGTTCGCGATGATCGCGTGATTATGCAATATTGAGCTTAAATTGACCCATAAAAAACAAAGCTTTGCCGTATAACCTAGCATTTTGATTTTTGTCACCAGAGGGCCACACAGACGCGGAGATGATGGCTCTAGTATCAGAGATGGAGATGATGAAGATGATTGGGAAGCACGTGAACATCATCAACCTGCTTGGATGCTGTACGCAGGATGGACCGCTCTACGTCATCGTGGAATACGCCCCTAATGGGAACTTGAGGGAGTTCCTGAGGAACCATAGGCCTGGGAATAGGTAAGAAAACATAATTGTGCCGTAGAGTTATTACCCTTGAAGGGACAGCTAGTTCCTATGATACGTATCATCTGATACAGAAGATTAAAGAACAGTTGATTCCTTTTCAGATATGAATCACCTATAGAAGATTTGAAGGAGAAGAAAACACTAACTCAAAAGGATTTGGTTTCGTTTTCATATCAAATCGCGAGGGGAATGGAATATTTAGCATCGAGACGGGTAAGTTATACATATTATATGTCTTTCAACGACGAGAAATTTAACACAAATAACGCCATGTTGCTAAAAATAATTGAAATTTTCACGTGACCTTCTTGCTTGGTAGAGCTACCCGTTTATATAATTTAGACAAAATGTTTATGTTTGGAACGTCTTTAACTTCTGTGACAGTGTTCATTGCTGTTTTGTGATTTCTTTTTGGAACGAAGTTCCTTATTATTGCTAATCTCTTCCAGTGCATCCACCGCGACTTAGCAGCCCGCAACGTGCTCGTCACCGACGATTGTATCCTCAAGATCGCAGATTTCGGCCTCGCTAAAGACGTGCACAGTAACGACTACTACAGGAAGAAGACAGAAGGCAGGCTGCCGGTGCGGTGGATGGCCCCAGAGTCACTCTACCATAAAGTGTTTACCACGCAGACTGATGTGTGAGTAAATTAATGTTTTGTTATCTTAAACCTTTTACTACTAAAAAATGGAGTTACTATTTTAGGTATTTTGCCAGTAGCTGGTAGGACATATCAGCAGGAAATCGGTGAAAGATGTTGTCTTTTTGTTTTATTCAAGTACCATAAATCATATTTCTTGAATTAAAATGTCTGATGTTGGTACATTATGTATTCAACAATATGTAGGCCCGATTGTCCCTTGCATTGAGGGGTAGTATACTCGGTATAAAGGCATCAGGAACGTCTCATAATTCATTGGAAACTAAATCCCTTTGGCCCAATTTGAGATTACAGGCGTGATTGTGTAACTTATATTATTTTCAGGTGGTCATTCGGCGTGCTTCTATGGGAGATAATGACTCTGGGCGGGACGCCGTACCCGACAGTCCCGGGCCAATATATGTACCAGCATCTTAGTGCTGGACACCGCATGGAGAAGCCACCTTGCTGTAGCCTTGAGATGTAACTACCTTTGGATTATTACTTGCAACTGAAACCTCTTGCCAATCGTAAAAGCCGAACCTAAAACTAATACAGAACGTTTAGATATTTTTTTAGTAGGTAGCATCACAAATAATTTCATCTAGAAATGTGAATGGATTCAATCGTTTTTAAATTGGCGATAAGAGTGGGAGTCTTGTACAAAACCCGTACTCATAGTGCTGGATTCTGCTTGGTTAGAGAGCAACAAAAAAAGTGGTCAAAAGGTGATGAATTAAATTAAAACCAACTAGATCAACTGAAAAGTAGATTTTCTCATTATTTCTTAACCGTGTAGGAATTGCATGATTTGCGATTATAACGGGGATACCGGTTCTTTTGAATCTTAATCAACCATTTTATTACTGAAGCTCATGTTCGGAATAATATTCCCCTATAGGTATAATTTTTTATTAGTGTTATTGTGGTATTTCTGATTTAGGTCTGTCTCAGTATTGACGTCATGATTGGTCGTCTAATGATAACCCTTTTTTCAGTTACATGCTAATGCGCGAATGCTGGTCTTTCTCGCCCGGCGACCGGCCTTCCTTCACCGAACTAGTTGAGGACTTGGACAAGATTCTGACTGTGACTGCCAACCAGGAGTACTTGGACCTCGGTCTGCCTCAACTAGACACGCCACCTTCGAGCTACGACGGCTCAGGAGATGAAAGCGAAAGCGAATTCCCGTTTATTAAGTAAACTGGTTTAAATGATCCTGGATTTAGGGATTTGCGCCAGGAACTGACTGAAGGTCTGATGATAGGAGAGGAGATTAGTCAAGTCGATTATATAGCCCGGTTCGTGTATACTAGGTACAAGTAGTATGACATACTTTTCAGTACCAGTAACAAAGATGCGTGTAAATATTCGTATAAATGTGTAAGCGATGAGGCGAGGGGTGTTACCAAATATATTGCAAATGGTTTTGCTGACGCATAGTAAATATAGGGTCCGAGCGTAGAGTTACGAATATTGAGTAGAGTACAGACAGACTTATATACAGACTTATATTTAATTGATAGAACTAGGCGATACATGGCTGAAATCTATTGTTAAACAAATGGGGGAAGAGGACCACCACTGACCCTCGGCTTGTCAACTTATCCAATTATAAACCACACAAGTTTGATCGATAATTAAAGAAGCCAGCAACACCGAACTCCTCTAAGATGTTAGTCGAGAAACTATCTATCACGAGTGACTTATATTTAGTTTGTATACTGGCTAAGGGACTCAACCCGAAGTATTATTTTGACACTGACACTCACTTTTGAACGTAATCGAGTGATGGATTCGTCACGTTTTGGACGCGTTATTCCATTGTTAATAGGAAGTGAAAGATAATGTATAATCCCACCTACAAACTGTCTGTGTTGTTTATCATGACAAAATTATTACATGTACAGTGAGGAACAAAAGTATGTAATGAAAACTATCTAGAACGTTGCTTTCTTTTTGTTGCTGACTGTATACACGGCACGTATTGCAAGTGTGTGTGTGAATGGAAATTGGTCTTATTGAAGTCTGAATTTCTAGATTATTAAGTGACTATGTCTACTTGGATATATTTGTGTTTATCATTTTAATATTATTATTTTAGTCTAAAATATTTATTCTTAGTGTTTATATACGAAACAAAGTATTGCATAATATCCAGTGTAAATAAAATTAGGGACGACATTATTCCGATTCGGAATAAAATGTAAATAATAATACTCTAGTACCAAAGTTTATGTGCGTTTTTTATGTTATATATTTTTGCGTTTTAGAGCATTCGTTTATTAAATAATTATACTAAAGAGATGTCAGAATGACGATTGGAATTAGAAAAATAAATAAAGCGTCTAGTCTATTATGGCGGAAGAAGCAACAACATAAATGGAATGTGTGGAATTTTGAATGTTTCAGGGCATTTTTTCCATTTGCATGGTCAATGGGAAATTTCCGATCTTTGATATAGAGTAGGTAATAATGCATTTTACCACCAAATATATTTCTCGTACTTAATTACCTTATCGTAAATATATTAGATACCTAGCGGTAAGCAACGGAAATTTCTGAGATTATTTTGTATATAGAGTAGGCAAATAGGATTTTTTTACTCATTATTTAGCTTCTCTTGAAATATTTATTCCTGAGTAAGATATTTTTTTAATAAGCATTTATGTGGTCAGCGAAGTTTATGTTAGGAGTGAAAAAAAACGACATTGGTCACAAATTTAAAAAAAAAAACCTATATTTTTATTCCGCTGTAATTTGTTCAGTATGAGTAGGTTGAATGTCAAAATTAAATGTTCTTGTGCAAAAAAGGTGTATTGGAATGTCTTGTAATGTATATTTGATAAATGGATTATACACAACATTGTGGAAAATTAAATATTGTAAGTAATAATACTGTAATAAAGATTTTTAGAGCGAATTTATTTTATAATTGCTATTTTTATTATAATCCTTGATATTATTATAAAACCTCCTTAAAATATACTGCAATGGGGACTGATATATATATATATATATATATAATCAGGATAATTGAATTTTATGAGCTAATAAACCGTTTTATATATTAGACGATAGATGGCGTGTAACATATTTTTTCAGCGACTAACCTCAAATGCAAAAGAATACCATAGATTTATGTAGTGGCTACTCTGTTACCTACATAATGTTCAGCTATCACACGATAGATGGCACTAAGTATAGATTTTTCTACCTTAATTGCAAAGCCTATCCCTCTTTAACTCTTTCTGTGATAATATCACAGATTATGTACTTCTGGATTTTGATCTATTGTCAAAAATAGTCAGCCTGGATACAAAAAGGAGCATCATGTACAAGTAATGCCATCTATTGGAATAAAATTAAACTTTTATAAACACTACGTGACTAATAGTGCCATCTATATTCTACAGTTCAATGTCACTTTAATTCTAAATCAATAGATGTCGCTCTATGATACACCTTATTGGTTGCTGAACACCTTTTAATTTAACCTCCAGTTTTACAGTTTAGTAAACCCTATTCACAACATATTTGACAGAATTTGTATGGGCCATCTATAATAATAATAATAATATTTATTTCTATAAGCATAGTAACAAAGTATTTGTGTTGCGGTCCCAAACTAAGCGTAAGCTTGTATCTACATTACATTTATTATCGAAGTCTTAAACGTATATGTAATATTTTCTTTACGTTTCAGGTGTGTACAATTTACTACTGATAGAAGGTTACTATTATTCAAAAAAAAAGACACTTCAATATTTTTAATGTTTATTTTAGTCGATTTAATAATAATGGCGTCGTCTCATAATATATATAAATGTTCGTAGAAAAATTATGCTAGTTGAACATTAACAATAGGTAGGTACATTTTTATTAAACACATTACATTGTCACGTTGTCATACAAATTAACTTTATATATCTATCACATTATATTTTACAAATCTAGCGTAAATTAGATTTTTTAAGAAAACAAATATAGTTACTTAGTTACAATCATTTTCAACAAAACAAAAATAACATAAAACATATTTAATTACATACAATAATTTAAAAATAAAAAACACGTTTCGTTTAAAATTAATCACAAATTATAATAAACTTAGTTGAACCTAGATTCGTACGATAATACTATAATTTTCATCATGGTTATTTGGTATTATAAAAATAAAGTAAAACAAATATTTGTAACCAATATCATTAATAATTATAAAACAATGCGGGGCACAGATTTGTTTTAAAACAACCAAAAAGTTTTTTGTTGCAATTTTAATTAAATTCAGTCCATTCTGTAATGTAGTCATCATTAAAAGACTCACAAAAAGATCTGATGATCATCACCACTGTATTGAACGCCCCATAACAAATTATCGTCGACTTAGAATAAATTGTGGATGCAACATTACAATAAATAAACGTCATTAAAATACCGAATGAAAACTGCAGCGAGGATTGAGCATTCATATTCGGCCTTTGGTGTTCTTTGAAACATATATTTGCTGACAACTTATACAGGTTGCAGGCCCATGCATCGCAAAGAACGCGACGCGCAGAACGTGAAACTCTTTCCTGTGTTTTTGGGCTCTTATTTCAAACAAGCGACGTTTTACAATTTGTAGGTATGTACATCCGCTTGTTTTGACACAGCACATAATTTGTAATCATAACATCGTCACGCATCCCAAGCGTACTATTGAAGTGGAACAATAGAACTGAGGCTATCAAAACTATAACGTCAACTTTGTCATTCATTATGGCATAACCCAATGAACCGTCTATACCTATCACGACGCTTGATATTATTGGTTTTATTTCCTGAACTAGTCAAATACAAGAACATTTCTGTCTCGTTTCAATCAGACGTTTTGTTGGGAAATGAAAATTGTTTCTTGATTTTCATGGACTCACGTATTAAGTTAAAACTCAATGTTTAGGTGATCATAAAGGGAGAAAGGCCAGCCAGTCTCCCAAGTTCTATTAGAGCATCATATTGACTACTTATTTCGCGCTCCATTTTGGTTAATATAATTTAACTAAGCGTTACAAGAACAGTATTTTCGTTTAAATTATCACAATAAATCTTAACCTACTAATCACCCTGTTATAAGGGACTGCTGTTGACAGCAACAAGGACACTATTTTATCTATTAAGCGAGTCATAGAAAAGCAATCTCTTGTCATTTTAATTGATGCTTGGCACCAAAGCAATATAACCTATCTAAATTTTCATTCAAGAGTTTCTTGTATCGTTACTTACTCATGGACTCTGATGTCTATTGGACATTATTAAAGCCGTGGCTTCTAAACATAATACCTGTCCATGACATGCAATTAAAGATTTAAAGAAAGAAACCACACGTAAATTTTGTTGGGCAAGATACTTACCTCTTTATTTTCAAGGAAGACTAAGCTGCCCCTATTTTTTAAATCTCAAAATGTATTAATAATCTATGCAAAGCAGTCATTTTGAACTTAAACAATACTTTCATGTCAACTGCAGCAGAATGCAAGCATGCTAGAAGTCCATAGAGTTCTATCCAGTTCAAATCACATATTGACACAGCGCAATTTCTTTTCTGGAACCCTGGACGCATATTGGAAACTAGGCACAGCTGCTTTAACCTCAACCCTTTCATCGCGACTCCCCTCACCCATCAGACTTCTTAAGCATATCCTCATATCTGCTGCGAATTTCTTAACTAATCTTTCTAGTGAAAACAGATGCTCGTCTAACGCCTCAGGAATTTCTTCTCTCATGAAATCTGCTAATTTAAGAAGATATTCCGCATTCGATCCAGACGATCCTTTGCATTCTAGTATCTGTTTAGCTATATCAGGCAATGGTGCTGATCCTAACCAGTGCTGGTTTTCTGGGACGGCAATGTATAGCAAGGCGTCTTTGTTGTCGATTACTAAGCTGCTACTAGGAATACTAGAAGAACTACTAGGTAGGAATATAGAAGATCGTGGGTGGAAATTTACTGTGCAGGTTCTGTAGCCTCCTAATTGGCACTCCCGATTGGTAAGGTAAGGTAGAGCTGCGTTGTTCTCGGCCGACACCAGAAATGCTTTGCCCCATGTAACACCCTGGAACAAAGAAAAAGGTATTTTACAGTTATTTATATTAATAGGTCAATGGCTTATTCATTAGAACAGTGGCTTGATTATGACATCGCCACATTTGCGATTAGAATAACTAGAATCATGTAGCAACTACAATAATACGATAAATTGCTTTTGTTCGCTACCGTTGGAAGATTATTATTATCAAGCCCTGTGACAGATTACAAGGGTTCAAACAATGAGAAATATACTTAGCTCATCTTGCAATTCTATATTTTACAATACAAATAATTCTTTTCAGATTCAATGCATACTCAAGTGATCTTGAGACATACTTAAAATAAGATTATGCTTGTTGTTAGGAAGCTGTTATCTCCTAGTAGGGGCTATTTGGTAACCGGTGTCCCCAGGGACACTGCAGCTACTTGTGCTAAGTTTGATAGAGGTGATATAAGAAGAAAAATTCTGAGCAAAAGAATATTATTTATAAATATTTGTCTAGACAGTATTGATAAATAAAACAGTAATCCGCAAAGAGTTAGTGATAAATTTATCAGCAGCACTCGTGACACGACGGACAAGATCAGAAAGGTCTGACGCTGATAAAAGCATTGCACATGCCACTTTCCGTGGTACGCTATCATATACTGTGTTATTCTATATTTGATCTAGTCTCTATGGACATGATTGCGCTATTAGAGATGTCAATATTGACTTAATCGGAGCAACAATCTGTTGACGTTATCTGGTATGCCTGATTTAGGGCAAGTATTTGAATAGAATTATAATATTCGGCGTAGTTCAACATAGATTACTTGTAAACGAAATGTAGCATAAAATTTGAACAATGGTTTACATAAAATAGATATAGGTAATACATAATAAAATAGTGATACACTATTAATGTCGTTGTCTAGTGCCTAAGATACATTGAAGTCTAGAAAGGTCAATGAACATACGTGTGTAGAAATAAAATAAAGACGCAATGCTACTAATGAATAACAAATGATAAATAATGAATCCAATTAATACTCGACTTAAGCGAATGGCGTTTTATAGGACACAAATCTGGGTAGATATTGGGTTATAATTATGGTACCCAAATGAGAGCCTTGTTAAGCGTTGTATGATAATCAATGGATGAGAGTCATGTATCATTGCTTATCTTAAGTATGTACGTTTCCTTTCTAATATTTTACTCTAATGTGATCGTCTGTAAAGTCACGTGACATGCCGTGATTAGCTCAGTGGGTAGTGACCGTGCTTTCTGTGATGCGGGTCCCAGGTTTGAATCCTGGTAAGGACGGCTTTATATGATTAGCACGAATATTTGTACCAGAGTCATGGATGTTTGATGATTTATTATAAACTGAGATCGCCCTCAGTTCATTGTACGTCGCTCATAATATAAGCATTGCTTAGTGTGGGACTGTATAGTTGGTGGGTAATATTATAGGATGATTCAGAAAGGGTATACTAAGTCTCGAACCTGAGTTTCTTTACCCTTCTTCTGAATCGCCCCTTAGATGTACTCAATAACATGTACATCAACGAGCAAAAATCTAATGTTTTTATCAATTTCGCGATACAGTTCATCAAAAGCGCCATCTATTGACACACTCACTAAAGCAAATTACGATTGGGAATTCTCAAAGAAAACAATGGGCATTCTCACCCAAATGCGGTTTCCTTATAATTTTGAGCTATTGCCAAAACAAATTTTATTTTAAGTGCCAAATTTTTTATAGTCGCTAATGGAATGTACAGTTTGTTGTGAGCCAGTTTGAACTGGTCATTCTGTTGATGTTCGTGAAATAGTTCAAGGTAACAGATATATTCAAACATGTGAATTTGCGTACATTAAATATTCACACTGTCTGGTATTTATGTTAAATATTAGGCTAATAAATGTTTTAGACGTATTTACATGTGACATTCTTTGTATTCACTCAAATAAAAGCAATGAAATAAATGGTTATATTCAAAATATTAAGCTAGATTGTGTTAAGATTCCAATGTTTTTCTAAGTAGTTTCATTACAAGAAGTCGTCTCTAAAACATTTTTTAACATATATCATCCCAGTGCGCGGCAAAGGTCTTCCCCAGATCCTAGAAACCTCGATGCTTCCTTGTCATCGGCTATGTCAGGCCAATTATTTTCGAAAATATCTTGGTCTTCTCGCTACTAGGCCTGCCTCCGCTTAAACATGATCCTTTCTAACGGAAGTCTCATTTAATTATTACTAGCTGTTGCCCGCGACTACGTCTGCGTGGTATTTAACAAAGACAATCGTTGACAATAGCGTGCTCGCCCATTCTGAGCCCGCGGGACGCATTGCAGGTTGTTGCTATCAAACTTAATCAGGCGCTGCGCTGCAACATTGGTTTTAATTTTTTTTCGTGAGATCCTATTTTTTGTTCTAAAATAAAAGTAGCCTAAGTTACTCCTTGTTACATCAGCTATCTGCCAGTGAAAGTCCCGTCAAAATCGGTCCAGCCATTTCAGAGATTAGCCGGAACAAACAGACAGACAGACAGACAGACGGACAGACAGACGGACAGACAGACAGACAGACATACAAAAATTGTAAAAAATGATGTTTCGGTATAGGTAACGTGTATACATCCAAATGCACTTAGTAAAAAGCGGTTATTTTAATATTACAAACAGACACTCCAATTTTATTTATATGTATAGATAATTGTAGTCCTGTGTAGTAAACTGGTGAAAGGATAGGGTAAACCAGAACTAAGTTAGTTTACTTTAAATTTAATATAGTCTATTAGTAATGGGACGGAAAATAATAACCCCCTGAATTTACAGACGTTTTACAACTTTATAAAACGTTATATAGTACTGCGTAAAGGAAAACTCTTGTGCGCAGTACTATATGACGTCTGATAGAGTTATAAAATGTCTATAAATTCGGTGATTAGTATTTTGCTCAACCAATTCCGTTCTTAAAGTATCGCTAAGCTAATAGATGCGGAGCTTATCTTGTTGTCCTACAAGTATGCTTGTTGAAGAGTGGCTATATTGTCCAGTTGCTTTTCAAAAAATACATAAAATGATACTTCTCTTTCTAACCAGCGGTAAGCAGACGTAGTGTGAAAAGGAATAATACTTTGTAAATTGTTATTGACATTTAACATATTACATAAAAATAAACAAGATTTTCACGAACGGTTATCAATATTTTTATTAAATAATTAACCAGTGGATGTTGCCGCGATAAACAAAATGACGACGAGACATTACCGGCTTTGCGAAGGTTAACTTCGGCCGTCAAATATTTACATTAAATTTTATCTGAACAACGCTTAATACACATATTTCGCGAATAGCTGATAAAGCGACGTGTTTTAATAAAGCACTATATGTACTATGAAAGCAATTTGATAGTGCTTATCTCTATGGATTATAGGCAGATTTTGATGATAAAATCTAATTTTGAATAATCTTTGTAATGGAAGAGGCTATATTTTTTTTTTTTTTTTTTTTTTTTTATTACATTATAGGCAAGTATTTGATCTCGATCTCACCTGATGGTAAGTGACGATGAGATCTACGATGGAGCATACTTGCCTAGATAGGAAGGCGGCAGTAGATCGAGACGCTACATTCACTAGGCACATGCAGCGCAGCTGATCTGACCCGCCATCCATGAATGGCAACACCGAACATCATGCCGGAACACGGCTAGGCCGCTTGGCGACATGGCTTTGTTCAGTGGGTGGTGACTAGCCACGGCCGAAGCCTACCACCAGTGGAGTTGTCACCTGGTTGGCACCACCCAGGGTCACGTGTAGGGTATCTCGAGGGTATTTAATTCTCCTACGGACGAAGGTGACTCGACCCAAATATTTAAAATAAATGCGCATAAGGTTAATCAAATATTGATATCTTATATTTACGCAAATACTACACATTGAAGTAAAACGAATTTTAAGGATTTCATCCGGTATTTTTTTTTATGTTCTTTACGTTTCGGCTGCTTTACAGCAACCATGGTCACGGGAGGACTGAGGTGGATTACTTTCTAGTGCCATAGTTCGAACTAGGGTACCCTCATATTCAGTTGATGCTTGAGGTTTGATCTACAAAGGAAGTGCTCACAGTGTCTTGAGATCTTGGAATGGTGCGCTTGCTTCTCGATTTAATTATAAAAAAAAACATAATATAAACGCGATAAAATTTGTTTTATTTCAAGGTTTATCAAATTAAAGCTGTTCTTTCTCGGAGTAAATTATCCTTAATAACTTCCCAACAATAAGTAATATAATTAAAGATAACACTTATATAAGCTCAAACAAACCTATTGTTTGAACAGTAGGAAATGAACTGTGAACCGCGAAAACAATAATTGATGTGTTATAAATGTGATAATGAGTTGATAATACAATGAACCTGATCTAGGCAAGCAATTAATCATGTTTTAATGACATCATATAGAGTTTAATGATGTTACAGAATCCAGAGAAGGAATAATGGGGAATAACATAATATTGTAGGTATATTAAAACGTCAGTAATTGTTAGTACTTACTAAAGGAGTAGCACTGAAGTGTGGGCATTATAAAAGACATTTGGTTTCAAACAGAAATAAAGTAACTCCCTGAAAAAAAATGTCAAGAACAAAGTAAAATATCAAAGCAACATATCAAAATGCTACCGTAGATAAAATAATTAATAACAGACTACCTAACCGTTGCTAATGTAAGAAATCGTATTGTAATGAAATATTTTCTGGTATTTTGAAACCTAAGCCAACTAACCTTGGCTTTAATATTAGTCGCACTTAAGACCGATTTCATTGTGGACTTCAACTCATTGGAAGAGAACTCCAGGACGACGAGTCACCACACAATGTGTCCGATCTGTACGATCGGACAAAGCGATGCCAATTTGTAAATCGGCGGATGCAATTTCGCGGAGATGGGGACTTTATCTTCACTTGACCGTACTATGTTTAGAATCTGTATCAATAGAAATGAAATGCTGCTCGTCGATAAGGTTCTGAAGCGATGCAAGAACAACTGGAGCAATTGGGATTTTGTTTAAATGTTTGAATGAAAAATTCAAATGCCATCCAGAAATTAAGAAAGTCGAGATAAACTGAAAGTGCCTTTTTCTATGCGATTTGGATCAACATTAGTTGTCAAGACAACTAGTAAATAGTAAGATACAATCGCCAGACGAACGACGAGAGTTCCTTACAATTGTCTGTGGGATTAGAGACGATCTTAGTAAAGCCGACGCGAAGCAAATTATGAAAAGTACGTTCCAAAATTTATCCTGTTCAGAATCACACTTGCCACTGCCAGTTACAATGAGCCGAGCTGTTGACGTTTTAAACACCAGTCTTTGACCTTATGTTTACTTAAAAAAACACCTATTGCATGTTATGTTGATGTAATACTGGCTTGTTTCCAAACAATCATTTGTTTTTGAAGCATTAATAGGGATTAAACTGTGACAACGATGTGCCAAGGAGAATAACAAACTGTGTCATTGACTTGAATGCAATTTTTGGATGCTTTACACGAATAGTCGACTTTTGGGATGAGTACCTATACTTAACGTAGCTGTATTATATACTCATTCATCTTCTTTGAACACTTTTTTCAAATTTCTTTCTTTTCTCTCTCTCTCTCTCTCTCTTGTATCACAGCAGTTACGTAAATTTTCCTTTTAAACGCACTGGCAACCATATTTACACTAAACATAAGGTCCAATTTCCACTCCTTCCATACTTAAAATATGTACACAATGACACCTAACTATTGTTCGTGAATCTAATAATGGTTATAGGCAACACGTGTATAGAAGTATGTGCCGATAAAATATGTATAATACGACACATATGCGCAGTTACACTCAAATACATAGCCGATAGAAGTTGACCCGTCACAATTATGTGCTCTACAAACAATGGCACAGAGAACCAGAGGTCAATGTATAGCGGTTGGAAATGCAGAATTGATTTCCGCGAAATAGGAAGTTATTCTAATTATTTACCTCATGGACTGCAAGGGTGTCATCTAAATAGAACAAGAAACATAATCATCATTTGCAATAAACATTGGTGAAATAACTCCTTATCGAAATGTGCCCACAATTAAAAGATTAAACCTATTTTTACATCTGCAAAGGCCATTTTATTCGCCAATGTCCACTCATAAAAAAAGTTAAAGGTACAGCGAATACTGTTAAAAGAATCTAACTCAAGGATTCGCCGTAGACAGGAGTCAGGAAATACAGTAGACGAGCAGTCAGGCGCCAAGTCTTCCCAATATTGTTTTTATGGCAGAGCTGAATTGTCTAGACTTTAATTAGAGGCCAATCATGAGGAAGTTTCAGAGGTAGTAGTGCGTAAATCCACTGTTTTTACCTTAGAATTTATACCTTATAATTTAGCCGTTTCTGAACAGAGACACGAGATAAAGACGTTTTTACAAAAGCAATGCTCAAGAAAACTCCTGGGATCTGCTGAAACCCGAATATTTTTTTGTAATGAGTAAGATATTCAACAGAAATAGTTAATAAAATTTGACAGCCGACTAGAAACATTGTAGATAATATTGCATTTATAAATCTAACCCCCAACTATACCAACATCGTACGTGCGTAACGTAGATATTATGAACAATAGGTACTGCACCAACGCGAGATATCACTATCAGTGTATCGAGCATTGTGCATGGTACCCATGTTATTGTATAATAAGTCTATTCTCCCATAACACACACCTTAACAAAACAATTATGATAAAGATGTCATAGTGTTTAGAGCGATCAACATGTATTTATAAAGGGCTTGAGAGAGTGAAATTAAACACCAAGAACTTCCAACAAATATGAAATGCAACTTGATGGAAATAGTCAAAATCTTGGATTGATGGAAAATTGCAGAAAATCATATGAAGACCAGAATATCCCAGGCAAATCATTTATTGGCGGTGATCTGTTGTCTTGTCAGTTCTGTATGGTAGTAGGTTTAATTTTATGTCGCCTTACAAAAAAAAAATCAAGGCACTTAACGATGTCTGAAACTGTGAAGGAAGTGGAAATTAAATATTTGAGTAGCGTTTGAGTATCCAGCGGTATATCTTTGGCAAATGGCAATAATAAATACCACTGTTCCACAATTCCATTGTACAACCGAACGTGGTAAATGTTGCTTATTTTTCTGAACGAACAGCTTATGAAACAATTCCATGACACAATTTTCCTATAAACAGGGATTTTTACACTCAAGGAAATAGATACGTCAATAAAGGTGTGATGAACATGAGTAAGCAACACGATGTGAAATCCCACGTACGTTGATCATTGGCCAACTTACGTCTTGAAGCACTGGTTTTGATATTATAGGAAAGGAACCTTTGAGTATTTAACGAATGAGAGCCGCCTACAGCCAATATACTATTTTCTGCCAATTACTTAGGGATGGGGGGAGTAAAAATGCAAAGCAAAAATGACAACGACCGAGAATGCACTAGTTTTATATGTAGAACATAAGGTGTTATGGTTAATGTTTTTGGCAGAGGGGTTACGTACGCCTCTCGATGCCATGTCCAGACTATTTGGTCTGAGGAAGAAACATTGCATGGGATTTAGATTTCCATACAATGAATGATGTATGGAGTAGATAGAGATAACCAAATGTCGCCATTTACATTAAGGCGACAGTGAGAGATGATTGGTGACGAATTGACTACCATGACCGCTATTTCAAGAGTGTAATGACTGAGAACAAGAAGAGAGAAAAAATACAGTCTGCTATGTCTACGGTTACCGTCTTCGTCTGCTGCCTCTTACGTACAATAAGTACGTACTCTCATATAATTATTGTAGATATAGGTATAGGTAGTGTTATAGCTCGCAGAACCGATGGCCATTGGGGCAGAATGGTTCTAGAATGGCGACCACGAACCGGTGGACGTAGTGTAAGACGGCCCCCGACAAGGTGGACCGATGATATCACACGCGTAGCAGGAAGCCGGTGGATGCGAGTGGCGTAGGACCGTGATGTGGGGAAATCATTGGGAGTGGAGGCCTATGTCCAGCAGTGGACGTCTTTCGGCTGTTAGATGGATAGATATATAGGTCGACGTGTCAATAATCAGGATAGAATTTCAATGCAAGTTATACTCGTATTCAACCTAGTTATGCATTATCAAACAGTCGTCGACCAACTTTAACAAAGACAATAAATAATAAGCAAGCCATGACTGTATAAAGCAACCGCTAGTTGACCGTAATCAATCAATCAGTCGACTAAAACACAGTTAATTGGGGTCTTGAGATGAAAGGAAGCCGTAAAAACAGTTGCGAAATCCCTGATCAGAGATAATCCAATTATCCATTAGTGATGTGGTAATTGCCAATAATTGGAACTGTGATATTTCATTACCGCAGTAACTGGATCAATTTAGATGTGCGTGTTTCTGAATAAGCAAATAATTTAAAACAAACTTTGCCTTCTTTCCTATACCTTATCCCTTCTACTTCATTACTACTTTCTTCTACTGATGCTATTGTTATGTTTTTGTCTAAGTAACGTACTAACAGTGTGCCGTGCTATATGGTATCTTGTCTTTGATTTAGATATCGGCCAATACGGGCAAAGGATCGTCTTTCACTCCACCGGCCATATATCTTCCTCAAAGTCATCTACATCCAAGTTTATGACACTAGCATCACGGACACTGACAGAATTGTGGCAATTAGCTGCAAACACCACGAAAAAAGAAGAAGAAGATCTTTGTCTTATATCGGACTAGCTGTTACCCGCGACTCTGTTCGCGTGGTATTTAACAAAGACACAACCGTTGGCAACAGCCTGCTCTAGCTTTCTAAGCCCGCGGAACACATTTCAGGTTGTTGCTATCAAACTTAATCAGGCGCAACGCTGCAACATTGGTTTTAATTTTTTTTCGTGAGATCCTATGTTTTTTTCTAAGATAAAAGTAGCCTAAGTTACTCCTTGTTACATCAGCTATCTGCCAGTGAAAGTCCCGTCAAAATCGGTCCAGCCATTTCAGAGATTACCCGGAACAAACAGACAGACAGACAGACAGACGAACAGACAGACAGACAAACATTTAAAAAAAAATTGTTTTGGTATAGGTACCGTGTATACATCCAAATGCACTTAGTAAAAAGCGGTTATTTTATTATTACAAACAGACACTCCAATTTTATTTATATGTATGTATAGATTATCTACTTCTATAAAATATTATTAAGACGTAAAGATTGCTAGTTTATGAGTTTGGATGTAGCGGGTAATCTATGCAACCACTAATCTAATTCTAAAAATTCTAGCAGCAATAGGAAGATACATTATCGTTGAGTGCTAGCCTATGTTTCATGGAGATACCGCGGGTAGAAGCTAGTAATTAAATAAGTCCCAACACTTAAGTCTGGTTGAGCACAATTCGTCTAAGAAACGCCTTTAATTTAACCATACGAGTATTACATCAGATTTAAAACTGCAAATAAGTTCACAAAAAATATTTCAAGACATCACGTCACGTGAAACAAAATTAGAACTAGGTGTAAGTGGGTAGATAAATCATTCAATTGATCAAAATTATGGAAAATTACAAAATTACCGATAAATTGGCAATGCGACATTATAACTTGATTGAATTGCTATGGTCAATTTCACCATTCAATTGGTTCGGGTTGACAAATACATTGATTTAAATGCTATTGCTATTCTACTCAGTTATTGTGTAAATGTATCAATATGGTATTATGATTAAGTATGTTTTAAGTCTGGAATCATATTGCAATACGGACTCAACGTATATCTATACATCTATACATATAAATAAAATTGAAGTGTCTGTTTGTAATATTAAAATAACCGCTGTCTGTCTGTCTGTCTGTCCGTCCATCCGTCCGTCCGTTCGTCCGTCCGTCCGTCCATCTGTCTGTCTGTCTGTCTGTCTGTTCCGGGTAATCTCTGAAATGGCTGGACCGATTTTGACGGGACTTTCACTGGCAGATAGCTGATGTAACAAGGAGTAACTTAGGCTACTTTTATTTTAGAAAAAAAAAATAGGATCTCACGAAAAAAAATTAAAGCCAATGTTGCAGCGCAGCGCCTGATTAAGTTTGATAGCAACAACCTGCAATGCGTCCCGCGGGCTCAGAATGGGCGAGCAGGCTGTTGCCAACGGTTGAGTCTTTGTTAAATACCACGCGGACGAAGTCGCGGGTAACTGCTAGTTATAACATAATCTGACAGCTTGATTAGCCTGCGCCGAGGGTCTTGGGTTCGAATCCTGCTAGGGTGCCAACTTTGTGTTGAGCCCGAATGTGTGTACCAAGTCATCGATGATTAATATCTATACAAGTAATATACACTGGGTTCGCGCCCAGTCCATTGTACGGTACCCATAATACAAGCGTTGCTTAGTGTGGGACCGTATAGTAGGTGTTTGTCTGGCGCTATTTGTTTTATAATTCTCTATGGTAGACGGTCATGTCCTGGACCCAATTCACAAGGAAGTAAGATAACTATACAAAAATAAACGTATGTTTTACAAATCGACGCTTGCCACGAAAATGTAGAGCACGACGTTGAATAGATACGCCAAAATAGATTTCGTGCAATAAAAAAAAACGTAAATACACTATACTTACTTCCGTATCTTCTATGAGAGTCGCGACTCGTCCGGGCTGTAACGTAATAGAAAAAAAAACTGTTAAAATTATTAAGTGCCACATTTTGACGAATTAATTAGCGCAGTTAGTTGGTAGTGACCCTGCTCTCTGCGCCAAGGGTCCCGAGTTCAAATCCTGGTAGGGACAAGCTTTGTGTGACCAGCATGAATGTTTGTACCCGAGTCATGGATGTTTAATATATATATAAGCATTATATACTGAGTTCGCCCTCAGTCCATTGTACGGTACCCGTAATACAAGCGCTGCTTAGTGTGGGTCCGTATAGTTGGTGTGTTCGTCTGGCGATAGATGGTTTATGGTGTTCCTAACTATTTCTTATGAAAAAGTATTAACGTAACCCGACTATGACTTGTATAAATTTGGGGATATATATTCAAGTACTTTTACGTAAACAAATATTGTAGGCAATCAACATGTTTAACCTATTAATGTTATCACAAACATATTGGCGTGTGCAAAATAAATTAATACAACGTTTTTAATAATAATAAAATAAAACACAATTATCTGTTTGTTTTTATTCCTAGGTGAGGAAGGGAAAGGTTATCGTTCGGAGAAATAAATACATATTTGGTTCGGTTCTAGTTTTTTTTTACCATCAATAGTCGTGGGATCATATTACGTTTTGTAGTAATTATTGCGTGTTAATTAAACTTCAAATCTTAGGTATGATAACAACCTGACGTAACATCCACGTTATCGTTTGTCACAATTATTGTTTTTTTTTTAAATAGGATCATCTATTAATGGCAATAATAGATAATTGTATCAGTTGTCTATGATAAGATAAAAATTTGCGAATGTCTTCCGCGTTAGATGATTAGCATCTATCCCGACTTCCGCCATTATTCTTATTATTAGAGAGGATTACTGTAGCATAGATTATGAAGAATATATTGGTATAACATGTATATACCTATTAATATCTGATGACCCGTTATGGATACAATTAACTATTATGGTTGAAAATAGCATAAGTATTTAATTAATTTAGTAATTACTAGCTGTCCCGGCGAGCTTGTACCGCCTCAGAATGAAATGTATGTTAGTGTATTTTCCCATGTTATTCTGTTATTCGGTGCGGAGACAAATTCAAAAAATCAACGATCATAAAAATCGGCCCAACCGTTCCTGAGTTATAAATGGTGTAACTAACACGACTTTGTTTATATACAAAAATATATTAAACTTAATTTCCTAACCGATACCTTAACTAATCTAATAAATGTATTAAATGAAATTTATTAAAAAGAAAATAACTGAAATATTTACAAACTAATATAACTTAAAAAGAGTATAGAAAAGAAATGAAAAATGAAATTATGTTTGAATGAAGCATATTCTATTAGTTTTTTTTTTAATTTAAAATTAACTGTCAAATTCTGGTAGAATATCTCGAAAACTACGGAAGTCTGCTAATAAACGTTGCCGGATAAACGTTGAATTACTAGTCATTCTGTGTATATAGATTACATACAAATTTGATATTGAATTTGTTTATTTTTTATTCAATTTATTTTGCCACAAACAGTCCATATCTACCAACAGAACTTTGGACTAATAATTGCTAGTGATAATAGACAACGATTGCCGAAATTAGGTAGATATACATTTTTTTTTAAGACAATCTATATGTGTAATTTTCTGTGACAAACTAAAGTCTAGTCTATACATATAAATAAAATTGGAGTGTCTTTTTGTAATATTAAAATAACCGCTTTTTACTAAGTGCATTTGGATGTATACACGTTACCTATACTGAAACAACATTTTTTTCCATTTTTGTCTGTCTGTCTGTCTGTCCGTCTGTCTGTCTGTCTGTCTGTCTGTCTGTCTTGTTGTTCCGGCTAATCTCTGTAATGGCTGGACCGATTTTGACGGGACTTTCACTGGCAGATAGCTGATGTAACAAGGAGTAACTTAGGCTACTTTTATTTTAGAAAAAAAAAATAGGATCTCACGAAAAAAAATGAAAACCAATGTTGCAGCGCAGCGCCTGATTAAGTTTGATAGCAACACCTGCAATGCTTCCCGCGGGCTCAGAATGGTCGAGCAGGCTGTTGTCAACGGTTGTCTTTGTTAAATACCAAGCGGACGAAGTCGCGGGCAACAGCTAGTGTGATATATATCAAATGGAATAGATTAAAGGATTAATCATTTCTAGATAAGCCCATAGTAGATTTTGCAACTTCTCAGTTACTTTACTTTAAAAAATGGAGTTTTTTTTACGAAAGCACCTTGAAAATACAATATATTTTCAGCAATAATGCAGAATCACTCTCTGATAAAGATATCTGTGGGATGGCCTCATTTAAAATAAATGTGTGGTGGCAATCTTTTTAATCTAATATTTTTTTAGATAACCATTTACGCCAAGGCATTTTTACTCGACTGCCCCAGAAGGAGGGTTAATGTTTTTAAAACGTGATTATGTATTGAGTTTTTTTTGCGTGCGACTTTAATTCGAAACGTGAACTTTACTAACCCGAGGAACACGTCTATATCTGGGTCAATTGTTCAGTTCAAAATCCGTCCAATAGTTTTCACGTGATGCGCAAACAGATTGATTAAATCATATTGTTATTTTTATATAAAAAAGAACCTTTGATTTATTTCAACCATTAATCACTCTGACATGTTTAATGATAAAATTGTCATTCTACCGCGAACATTAAAACTACAAATGGAATAAAGAACTAAGAAATCAATATTTGCACCAGTTGCAAAAAACCTTGCTTTTTTAATCATAAACATCTGTCAGAATTTAAATAAAACATGATAAATATTAAAACCATATATGGCCAAATTGATGAAATTTAAAAACTTCTCTATACATAAAGAAAGTGCTCATATATATATCAAATTTTCAAACTCGGTTGTTTTATGCTTTTAATGTTATTTTGAGACCTATATTTTCGGGAATTATAACTGAGATATCGTGTGATTCTAGAATAGGCACCCAGGAGCCGGAAGGCGTAGTGTAGGACGACCCCCCAGTAGGTGGAACCATGATATCACACGCATACTAGGAAGCCGGTGAATGCGAGTGGCGGAGGACCGTGATGTGTGGAGGTCATTGGGGAGGCCTATGCCCAGCAGTGGACGTCTATTGGCTGGTGGATGAAAGGCGTGATGGTTTCATTGAAACAATGAAGCTTTGTAACCTCCTTATTCCGAACCCAAAATATTTTATGACGTCAATTCCATTTTTAGAACTAACGTACAACCGCGCTGCGCATACGCATCTCGAGTGAAAGTGCAAGCGCCTTGAAACGCGGCCAATGTTTGTGATTATTCAAAGTCAGTGTGTCAATAACACGAGCAGTTCACGAGTGATGATGACGTCATGAAGGAATGTGATGACTGCGAGCACTTGTCACGTAAAACTCGTGTATTATCAAGGTCATTGTCCATGCACCGGCGCGAAGGCCGAGCGCACTAGACGTGAGGGCGACATTAAAACAGCTGATAATGATTATCATTTCGACGGTCATATGTTGTATAATTCTGCATCTACAAGGTGGCGCATGAGTAATCACCTGATTTTTACAGGCTACAAGGTTTTCATAATAAAAAAAAATCGTATCGGGAATGTAAAAACAAAAAATAAACGCGATAAAATCCTTAAAAAAAAGTTTAATTTCAATGTGTAGTATTCGCGTAAATATAAGAAAACAATATTAAAAAAAATCGTTCAGTTCCGGGGCGATGCAAAGTTTTTGATCTTTTATTTTTTTCTATAAATTAATAACAAACAAGTGACATTTGGTCGCCTTCAAGAGCCATTATGCATCACTATTTTACCCGACTGCGCGACGCAAGGAGGGTAATGTGTTTATCAGCCTATATTTGTTCCGTTTTCAATACTTAGCGATAGATTCGTCGCTTTTTCAATGTTCACTCGTAAGACCATTAAGGCTTGATGACATAGACATGTGACATCATAAAGTCTACGGCATGCGGTCAAATTTGGCGATATTGAAAGCCACTGCAAAATCACCTAATTGGAAGATACTGCAGTATAGACTATAGTATGCGGAGAGCACATTCACTTGAGTATCAAGTCTGTACCGTCCACAGACTAAAGTAAATACTGTAGTATGCTGACAGCGCAAGCATGTAAAGCTTCTACCTAAAATCTCATTCTTTATCCAGACACATAGTACATAGTACGTATAAGGCAAGTGCCTTATAGTAATTATTTAGACAAGTATGGAGTATTTTACTTCATTATTACAATTTATGAATTGGATGAGTAGGTCATGAGACTAATATACTTAATGAATAATATCATTAGTTCAGTCTTGCTTTGTGAATAGATGGTTAACTAGATATTTAGGTTATCTTACACATACCCTTTAACTGTATATAGAGGACGATCTGAGTAGCTCAGTTGGTAGTGCCCCTGCTTTCTGTGCCGAGGGTATAGGGTTTGAATCCTAGGAGGTATAAACTTTTTGTGATAAGCACAAATTATTGTACAGGAGTCATGGTGATTAATATTGATAAGTATTATATACCGGGTTTGCCCCAAGTCCATTGTATACAAAGCATAACACAGTTGATTTGTGCATCTGACAATATTATTATAATATGTAAAAAAATACATAAGTTGATACTCGGGAATATAAAAAGAATAATATATATTTTTTAATTTTATTTCGAATAGAATTTGAGTTAACAAAAAATAAAATATGGCTTCCAATGTGTTTAATCCATAACAGAGATTAAAAAGACGTTTGATGTGTAATATTAAAAAAACACACAAATACAAGAGAAATGAAAAAATATAGTGTATGTTTGAATAAACAGGTTAATAATCAAGACATGAAGATGTAAAAATAATATTAAGCATACACAGACAATTTAGTAATTCAGAGCACGAACACATTTTTAAGTGTAATAATCACAATTAATTATGTCATTAAACAAACTACATCATTAAGCAAGCCTAAAAATAATATGGCTGGCATTTACAAGATATTCTGTACCTATCCATTTTGAATAATAAGTAATTGAATTTGAGTAACAGAACAGACATAGAAAGCAGGTGATGATCTATTGTTTGTCTGTTTAATGAAAGGTTCAGGCAAGTTCAATAATATAGTTCCAAAACACTTGTACGGTAAGTAAACAGAATTGGAAAATGCAGCACACTGATTCATGGATTTATAATAATATTGCCACATGAACACACCAACGGTCCCACACTAAGCAACATTTGTTTTATGGATACCATTGTACTGCAGGCAAACTCAGTATATAATACTTATATAGACATTAAACAACCATTATTCGGGTACAAATATTTGTGATCATCACACAAAGCTGGACACTACCAGGATTCAAAACTAGGGCCCTCAGCACAGTAAGCCGGGTCACTACCAACTGCACAAGTGAATATATTTCATCATCTCATTTTGCAATTTTATTTGAACAAAAGTAAAGACAATATTTAAGGCCTGTCTTATGTTCTGATGAATCCCCTTTACAATTTATTTGACAGATTGCCTAAATAAAATTCAGTCTCAGCTGCTAGTAAAGTATATTTTTTTAACTTAAGTGTAACCATTCGCCTTTTAAAATGCATTTTTCATAATGATATTAAAATGACGCAATTCTTCGTGATTTGAGGTCAGTAGGTGGGTTTTTAGGGGGCAACATACCTTCGAATCAGTCCCGCGGTGTGTCGTGTTGCCCTGCCAAAATCTTCTTGAGAATCCTTTCACGAAGCCTGTCACCGACTGCTGGTACTCGAACCCTGGATTCCAGCACAACGATCCGTAACCGAACACCCAGAACGCTTCCCTCTTTGCTTCTGTAACTTTCCTCGCGTTTTCTGCCATTTCCATAATACAATAGGTTTTTTTAAAAGGGAATTTGTGAGTGAAAATTTCTCGTTTAAATTCGTCGCGTTCGCTAATCCGTATATTTTAGAAAATGTAGAAAGCGAAGAGTAGAGTCGCGTTCTTCCACAGAGGTTAATACATTTTTTTCATTTTACAATCGTGTCATTGTTAAAAGACGCGCATATAATATAAAACTAGCACTACAAATGAAATAATCTACGTTATAAACTCTCCATTGCACTGTTCAACCGCGGACTGATTTTTTTTTCAATTGACAATTGACATTTTCTGCGAAAATAAAATAGCTGGGTTCGGTGCGTTCCGTTATACTGACAAACCAAGACGAACGCTCTGTGCGGTTATGTCAATGTGAATTAGAATAATATATTTCAGTTACAATAATTCTCAAGAGATTGCTTTTTTTTAACATAAGTAATGAAAATATAATTAGGACCCCGGTGAGTCTATATGTGTATTTTCTAAGAACTTAAATTCTGCGTGAAATAGAACGTTTCTCCATTGCTTTATTTTAGTGTGGTAACTGTAAAATTAATTAGCCAATCGCAAGATATCGATAGGTGTCTTATTGCCGTTGAGCGATTGGTCAATGATTGCCTGATGCAATATTCAAATTTCTTACAAGATGAACATTAGGATTATTCATTTTTCAATTATACATTCTAAACTGCAATGTCTGTCTTTATGCATGGCGAAATATTACGCAGCTACTAATTGCGCTAGTCAGGCCGTCATACCGTAGTACCTTCGCACTTTAACAAACAACGGAACCTAGAGTACCTACCATATTGTTTTTTAATTATTTTTTTTCAAAATACAGACTTGATTGCTGGTCAAAATATTATTAAATTAGTGTTTTCTCTCACATGTTGTGTGTGTCTAAGTTGGGGTGAGCAAGCATGTGTGTCACGTTGAGGTGGGGTTGTTTTCGGGGTTTTAAATAATAAAACTTTCAAAGTAATTCAATATAATGGTCCATATATTTTCATAAAGAATAAAATCACAATGCATTAGTTTAATATTTTACACGACATAACAGACACGGAGTATTAACGGTGAAATTGTTACACAAAGTAACACAGACATTTATATACCTACCTAAGTTGAACAGCACTGGTCAGCGTACTTAGTCGCCTAAACACTCAAACACAAATTCGAGGGCAGCTTAATATCAAAGACACATACAATAAATGCAAGACAATGACGTTTTAAAAAGTTATGTAAAACCATAGAAGTACGCACGAAAAGCAGTTCCAACAATAGAGCAGTAATAAAGCAAGTAAATTACTTACTAAGGTATTTTTCGGGAATGTTAGAGTAGGTCATACTGATTAACGATTACATTTAAATAAATGTGTGAAATTGTGTTTGATATTTTTTTTACATGATCCGGTACCTATCTATATACCGTGTTTTTACTATTGTATTAAAAAAAATGGTAGTTACCTACTTATTTTATTTGCTTTTTATGGAAAGGAGACATAGCCGGACCACTTCTTAAAATATTTCACACTATTATTCGTACGCCTTATAATATAATAAGTGTTCGCACGTTAATGTTTAACTTATAAACGGTTTTTAAACGGAGCGCAACGACACAATTTTCAGTCCAGTTCAACCCAAGTATACTTTTACAATAATTATTAATAAGTAGGTACTTACTTAAATACTATTGCGGAGTGTGCTATAGAACCATAAATTCACAATACTGTGCTGATTATCATAGACTAAAACTTTACTGTTTTAAAATGGCTGAAAAATTAATTTATTTTCAAATATTTGGCTTCCGTTTGTAACATTCGAATAACTGATGACGAATCAGAAATCCGTTCCGTATATTATTTACTACGTAATAATATTTTACTTATTCTATGCAAGGGAATTCCACAATAAAAAAACATGGATTGTGCTTTTTAAATTTAGAATGGAATGAGTAAGGCATTGTAACTTTTTTTTCGGAAACGATTATATTATTTAAACTGGCCATTATTTACAGATAACAATGTGATGCTTAAAAATTGTATTAATCTATGCACAACGAGTAAAATTTATAAGTATTGCCGACATTAATTCACAGACATTTAATTCGCTTATAGATATATAATGAAACAGAGAAAAGTAAGTAGATAGTTAAGTATATTTATTAGAATTTCACTAAATGTGAAATTACAATTTGATTACTGATTAGAGTACTACTACGTCACTACAAACTGCGCTAATCGGGGCGGCATGTGTATACTTATGTGTTGTTTTTATTTTTTCTGGGAATAAATTCCTAGGTTACCTACATACTTAAGACATGATTTCTCTGTTTCATTGCGCTCATCTTTACAAAAATATTGCCACCAACAACTGCACCCGCCAACAATTTGCGATATAATAGGTAACTAACAACATTATAATATTGAGATTACAGTATATATTTATTACAGAATATATTTAACTTTTTTTTTCTATTTACAATCGATATATAATAATATCTTCAATTTGCGATATTTGGCATCAAATTGTATAATTACTTATGTGTGTTTTGTTTCATGATCGTCTTTATTCTTTCTGATTCATTTACAAGACATAGGTAGCTTCCTACTTAATACCCAATATACAGGCTGATTTAAAAAGGGTATACTAAGCGTGTTTTAAGTGGATTTGTAATTATTACGTGAAGTCAAAATTATTATAAGCAAATAAAAAAAAACATTTTTTTTTAATTCTTACTTGACATAATGACTATAAATTCTAGGTTCAAGACTTAGTATGCCCTTTCTCAGCCATCTTGTATTATTATAAGTTGTACAAAAAAGAAGGCTGAATTTTTTACAAATATTTATAATCTTCCATTATGGCTCTTAATGGAAGATTATTCAAATGGAACCAGTGTACCTACGATAACATGAAACACTTCACACAGCAGATAAATAAACTAAGTACCTACTTAAGTACTTAGAGTTCAAATTGTGATGGTCATTTACAACCAAAGCTTAGCTGACCAACTATTTACAATCAGACTTTATACAACATACATAACAATTTATTAAGTAATTCCATTCTGATTATCAATTATAACACAATAATTATAATTATTTTAATGAATATTTATTGTTATCTAAATTTAATTTAATACTATTTCCTGAACACAGGACAGGTACGGTTATAATAATTGTGTATTATAATTATTATTGATTATTTGTTTTTTTTTTATAAAATATGACTAGTGATATGTGACGATAACATTACATAGGGTAAGTATGGTAAATCGGAATATTTTTTTATTAAATTTTCAAATATTATTCAATAAGATTTCTTGATTAAGTATATTATTATTATTTATTCATGTAAATTTATTATGATTTATAAATGTTTTATACCAATATAATATATTTTACTATACAATACACTGCTATATATTATTCAAGAAATCTAAAGATACTTTCAAATAATCAGGCTTTTTATTGGTGATCCCACTTTGGGGATGAGAGTACAATATCTTGTGTTTCGGAGGTAGGTAGAGAGTATTTAAACCTACTTAAGTATACTTAAGCATTGATTGATTATGCAATCGTCAAACTGTTTTTTTGTCAAACACGGCAACGATGCACGATTATTTTTTATTAATTATTGCAACACACTATTTTAATTTCTTAATTCTACGCAGATAATATCAGATCAATTATTTCATAGGTTTACAATTTGGTCATATATTCATTCATACTTACTCAGTTATATACGAATAATTTAATTAAGTATAATTATTATGAAAACCATATTATGGTTGTAGGTAGGTAGTTACTTATTTAAATATATTTACTTATTAATATTTTAGCACGAATATTATACTTACTTAAATATCAGCAACAATAATATCAATGTTTTATGTAGGTAAGTATGTGCTTACATGGTTACTTATAAAATTTGAATTTGGCATAATTTAACAACGATTAGGTAGCGTAGTATGTACTAAACAACACATTTTGAGTAGAGTACCTAGTCAAAATAAAATGACTTTCAATGTATTGTACCTTCCTCTCTAACTCTTCAAAGATGTTGAGCAACAAGTTGCACTTCATTTTGCTACCTAATAAATACAGGGCTGACAACATTGCTTTAATAATAATAATATCGCCAGACGACCACACCAACTATACGGTCCCACACTAACCAACGCTTGTATTATGGGTACCGTACAATGGACTGAGGGCGAACTCAGTATATAATACTTTACTAGATATTAAACATCCATGACTCGGGTACAAACATTGGCACACATCACACAAATTTTGTCCCTACCAGGATTCGAACCTGGGACCCACAGCGCAGAAGCCAGGGTCACAACAGCTAATCGGGTCGTCTGTATGTAACGTAATGTATTTTAAGATCCCATTTAAGTCGGTGACCATGACCCACTTAATATAAAAACTGCCTCTTATAAGTGGCATTTTGACTTATTGTGAATATTTACACTGTTAGACTTAAGTCGAATCCAATATGGCGTCGACTTAAGTGGAATGCTTGGATCATACATTCGACTCGGGCCCTTCGGTGTTATGCTTGAATGAGGCTCGAATCCTGGCCAGATATAAAGCACAAATGTGTCCATAGCATTTGTTGTACCATTCTGGTGTCCTGCCCCTGAAAAAAATAAATAAAAAAATAAGTACCTAGTAAAGAGAGTACTAGTGAAATGTTGCTAAAGAAACATATTTTGAGTAATTTAAATTAATTTATTTTTGTTCATTGATTGTGTTTTTGAAATTGTTATTAAACCTAACACTATCCCAAAGATCGTGAATGGACGAAACATTTCTATGATTGTTTTTTTTTAATTCCAGAATAACATAAAATGCTTTATGATGCCATAGTATTTTTTAAACTACTATAAATTTGGGAGTTAATATATTAAAGCGTCTAAAATAAAGTAAAAAAAATGCGCGAGCCATGACCTTGGGATCTGTATTGCCACCACAAAACAAACGAATAATGGTTATGAAGAAAGTTATGGTATACTTACATAGTATCAACCCTAGCTAAGTGTACCAGTCGACTGCGGCCTTTCCCGGCGGGTTGTGCCAAGTACCGCGAGGCGAGCACCACGCCGCGCGAACCCTCCGCGGGCGCGGCGGGCGCGCCGAGCGCCACCGACGTCTCCGCCACCGCGCACCAGCCTCCACCCCCGCCGCCACCACCGCCGCCGCCCTGCTGCCATGACCTGTGGTATTGGATATTTATTCATGATTAAGAATAAGTCCAACCCATGGCGCTTGTAAATGGTCCAGTTTTATTGTGACTATGGCCGTTAAGTTGCCGTCTATATGGCCTGGCAATATTGCACTTATAATTTAATGGGTCTCGTAAACTGGCTACTTTTGAAGAAATTATCTTCAATAAGCAATTAGCTGCAATTGTATAGCCGTCAAGTTATATTGTGCAACACTTGCCACGATCTTATGATATGACCTGGCAATATTGCACTTATAGGTTAATGGGACTCCTAAACCGGCTACTTTTCATACAATTTCTATCTGCAATTGTAAAACCGTCACGTTGCCGTCTATATCGCTTGACACTTGCCACAATCTCATAGTATGGCCCGGCAATATTGCACTTATAGTCAGCTGAATCCACACCACGTTCGATGTATAGCGGGCGCATGTAGCAACTATTGCGCACTGAACTAAGTATAACATTGCAGCAACAAAGTACTTATAGCTGGCAAGCTGCTAAGCTAGAACAGTACTCAGCGAGATACAATTTTTATAGCCTGATTACGGCGCACTTAAGAGTTGTCACAACTTTCAATGTATAATGCCATAGAATTATGCAATTATGAATTACCCAAAGTTGGTCATTTCGTCACTCAGCGAGAAGCGTAGGCTATTCACCTAGGAAGTGCGGCCAGCATCTTGGGCACGCTACCGCATGGGCCAATTTTTTTTATACTTTTTGTATATATATTTGTTTTGTATAATAATGTAATTTACTTTATATCTTAGCTTAAATATATGAAACTGTATACATTGTGGATTATGAAGTGAAATAATGTACATACCGTAATATGGAATAGTCCCGCGGCGGCAGATTTATGCTCGAAGCGGTGATGTATTGGAACACCTCAGCGTTCGGACCCAACTTCTCAGCGACCCGCCATTTCACCAGCGAGTCGTCCCATATGTGCCGTTCACGGAGTATCCTAGGAAGGCAGACGATTAATGCTTAATTTTCGACTCCCTTTTAAAAGTGATTCCTAGGTAATAAAATGATAAAATATCATGGTAAACAACGGTCAAGGAATAAAATACACCCTGTTAATTAGCAAAGTATAAAATGCACGAATAAAATTCAATGGAATATGGAGTTTTTTACGTTTTATTTGCTTCTCTTTATATAATGATTCCATTAAAAAAACTGTTCTATGTTTAAGAATCCAAGGGCTCGCTTTATTCTTTTCGCTATTCTTATTTCAAAATTTTCATGTTGAGTTTCCATTCTGAAATTGGAATGTCATAGTTACCTTTGCATAACCTCCTGAGGCGGGGCCTCAACATCTGTCGTCGCTCTCCAGAGCCTCAGAGGGTGTCCATCGCCGACCTTCTTACAGCATAGTTCCACGTGAGGTGCTGCCCCAGACACTGACATCCACCCACGGCTTCTGGAATTTTAGAATGGAATTTAGATCCCATTTCATTTATTTCTAGAATTTGAAGATTGACTCCATATTATTAATTTGCATGCGACTCTAAATATTGCGACGGATAGATGCCGCTGTTATTATTATCACTCCTTGAAATGTTGCAAGAACACGTTGATATTAAGTTAATTTTAATTTTAGTTGTTATGAAACCTTAGGCGCAACTCATTCATGTGAGATGACAAATGACTCACATTCCATAATAAATCACGTAAGTAATCAACAATAAACAAAGCAAATATTATTGTTCATTCATGTCATAGACAAGTAGTGTTTTAGTTAAGTTCTCTTAGAAAAAAAACATCGCTGGAAAACGCCATACAGATACCTACAATAAGCAACATTGAATCAGAGCAAATGACAAAACACTTAGTGGCCATGATAGGACTACTGTACGTCAAGTACTAATTAATAATAATTTAATGTGTTGACAACCACCCGCTAGAGGCGCTGTTCAATTCTCCATACAAAATGACTAAATACGTAAACTATAAAGTATACGGTTAGCTTACGAATAATCTCGCACTTGACGTACTGATGAGAATGAAGTGATGCATTAATGGTTTCAGATGCAATATTTGAGCGTATCTGTTCTTTGCTGAGGATAGCGCAAATAAGGTTTAATATCGCGTGATTTAAATATTTTAGAGGCTACAGCGCGGTGTGTACCCTACTTAATAACTAGTCCATGAGGACCACTGATCTAATAAAACATATAAGGGCACCATTTCAAACTACGTGTGAAGAGGTAGCATTGCTATTGCATATTGATCTGAATGCCGTCGTAATTTCCCAATGGCAAACATTTGTGCAATTTATATATGCATCACAAACAACTTCTTTTAAAATAACATCACAATGATTCATCACGTCGATAATTGCTTTGAATTCCACATTATCACTAGCAATGCCGCTAAATAAACATTCCTCAACACTTATATCATCACAATTATCATTATCATCAGCGAAGAACAGAATGATTATCGATATCGATGATTGGTCAGTGATCAACGCTCTAACACCGATGTCTCACCTCTTTCCTGATCGGCCACAGACTCTAAAAAGCATGAAAAAAGTTAAGTTCTATAAGAAACAATAAATAGTTATATACATGAGAGGTATCCAGAAAAATATAACGGCGACAAGGGATACAGGGATTCGGAGGGAGATGCTGGGAGAGATGAGATTAGAGAATGCTTACTTTTCTTTTGCTTCTTTTAGCAAGGCCTTTATGCAGGCCTGCTGGAATCCCTTCCAGTCTTGGTTGAAGTCTGCGCCCAATTCTTCCAATGCCACCTGCAATATTACATACGCTTTACTTTTATAATATAAGAATATAATAATGTGGTTAATTATAAAGCAAACTAATCAGGTTTCCAAGATACTGCACGTCAAGTGCGAGATTATTCGTAAGCTAACCGTATACTTTATAGTCTACCGTATTTAGACATTTTGTATGGAGAAATGAGAGTTTTAAATACCGTTCGCTAGAGGCGCTTTTCAATTCTCCATACAAAATGTCTAAATACGGTAGACTATAAACGATACAGTTAGCATACAAACAATCTTGCACTTGTCGTTCCTTCCGCCTAGTTTGGAACCGCTACTTAACCTACCATGTCAAATGTCTAAGCTGAAATAAAAAATTTTCCACAGCAACAAAAAAAGTTTCTATATATCATTCTCAGGTACATTTTAAGGTTTTTTTTATTTTTTTTAAACATTGTCATATTCTTACCGGCACACTCTCCTCGAAGTAGTTGAACTTGCACCTCGCCAGCATGTCGGCCGGTGCCAGGAACAGTGTCTGGTGCTTCTGTATCAGCAGCAAGAGGCACGCATGCGCCGCTCGACTCTCGCTAATCTGTCTCTGGTCTGCTACACTCTCTATCACCATTCTGGTATTGGGATAATAGTAATATTTAAATTTGGAATCATTACTACTGCTACTATCAGCCGAAAGACGTCCACTGCTGGACATAGGCCTCTCCCAATGATTTCCATACATCACGGTCTTGCGCCATTCGCATACACCGGCTCCCTGCTACGCGTGTGATATCATCGGTCCACCTTATGGGAGACCGTCCTACACTAAATTCAAATCATCATTCAAGGAATCATTATTTTTTTCAAGATTCTTCATTTTAAAATCTCGGTTATTGATTTGTTTAAAAAAAAATCCTTGGTCGATAGAACCGGTGACCCAAGAGCCGGGCATTTCCTCGCTCAGCGAGTGGCTTTGGCTATCCAGCGAGAAAATGCGGCTAGTATCTTGGATACGCTATTGCGTGGGCCAATTTTTGTAAACTTTTTATGTAAGTTGAAAGTTTTCTATTTTCAGTTACAAGTCTTACAAAGTCTATATTTTTTATTTACTTACATAATTAATTAACCAAATAACCTGCCTGTTAGAGTTTCCTTCTTTGGTACTGCCAGTCTGGGGCGGTGCATGATGCAGCCTCAGTAGCGTAGGGGCTAAGCAGACTGCAAGGTTTGAAGCAGTCATTTGATTCACAGCCGAATGTTCTGCTACCTACATACAATACAGGAATGATAAGAACAGCATTATACTAAAAAGCCTAAATTTCTAAAACAATCATCCATCATATCAAATAATCCAACCCATCCTGCCACCTGCTCATATCTCTGGGATTTTTTATTTTCATGTGCAAATCTAATTTTCAGACATGGTCACTTTTTAAACGATGAAGGAAAACATCGCAAGGAAATATGCACGACTGAGAAAAGCTCTCCAAACACGAGAGAAGTCGGCAACCCATAGTAGTCCAGTGATAGAAATTATGGCCAAATCCTATTCACGTTAAGGTGCTTAACGATGGATCACTAAAATGGAAAAAATATATTATTAATAGCCCCTTACATTAACGAAAATGATTGATCTTGGGCAACTAGAATATTGTCACTTACGTCAGCAAGAAATATGAGTAGAGAGTGCAATGCTTCCAAGTGTTCTTCTGGAAGCAGCAGCAACGCACATTGCACTGCATCAGGCCTGAGCGGTTCCGGAACATCTGTAACATCAAACGATTGGTTCAGGACTTCAATAGACACTTCAAGGAGGTTGCGTGCCATTGATAGATATGTTACTCTAATTAGAATGGACGAATTGACACAACAACACAGTACAGGGGAAATGTAGAGATTGGTGCTTTCTGTTTCGAAATTCTATAGTGAACAAGACCCTCATCAAGGTATTGTAATGGATGATTGATTTATTTATTCCAGGGCTATTATAAAGAACTTAAAATGTACTTACGTTGAAATATCGCAATGAATGTCTCACTAAGCTTATTCGTTAACAACGCGTCGGGTAGTTCCCTGAAGTACTGTTTCACCATATCAGCGACGTCGTGCGCCTGCGCACCGTCGAAGTTCAAACTGGACAGATTCGGGTCCATGGTGTTCAAGTTTTCGATGGCAAAGGGAGCATTGGCTGCGCCGGCGGCTTCCACTATCGCTCGGAGTTTTGCTATTCGAGATTTCACACCGGCTTTTCTGAAGATACCCATCTATGGATGTTAAAATAATTTGAATTAAACGCATATATCCAGACATTTTCATTAAAGACTGTCGAGAGAGAGAGAGGAAAGATTCAGAGAAAAAGAAATACCTTAAATAAATAAAGACATAGCTAATTTCAGGAGCACATACTTGAAGCATACAAATCCACCACTTTAGATAAGATGCTAATTAAAAAAAACCTATTAAAAGAAAAACAAAGCAAAATACTTTGTTTTTCTCGAAGAACCTCAGGCAAGAGGATGCAGAAAATTATGAAAGATCTTTTCTTAGCTTTAAGGTGCAATTGAGGCAAGCAGAAAACAAATCAAGAGATTAAAGCATTAAATAGTCAAGAATCAGATAATAATACAACTGTACATGATGCATGTTGTAACATACCTGATCTAAAGCGTTGTTCTTCAACCAATTGAGAGCTCGCTGTATTGGTTTTGGAAGAGCGTGTCCCGTTCTTTGCAAAGACACTGTTAGTGGTACGCCAAACACAGTCTTATCTGTAAGCAATAAGGGCGCAGTTATAATTGTTTTATTACACTCAATATTTTTGCTGAGTTAGTTAGTCCTTGAGGACTTAATCCTTCACCAAATATTTATCGATCGGGTCGATGTAATAGCGTTTCCATAAAAAGACATCGAGCATGACCCTCAAATTTATAGAATGTTATAATGGATAATAAAGCAATTATAACGCACTTTGCCTTCTGAAAGGTCGTTGCAATGCCATTGTAATCTATTATAACTGTTTATAAATTTGGGAGTAAGACTATAGTGTTCAGCTTTCAATAAGTTTTACCTTTATAATCTGGAGTCTTGATTTTCCTGATCAATTTAGGCAACTCCCAATTCCAGCCAGACTTGTGCGAAGGACAGTATCGTTCCATGCACGCTGTCAACCTCAGGAGTGCAAGTTTCCTTAAGATATGGAGCTGCCCGCATGAGAGAGACGACATTGGCCGGGATACTGGAGAAAATGAAATGTAAAGATTGACAATTTATGCGTTCTCTATTTAAATGTCAACTTTTATGAAGATGTAATGGATCAATGAAAATTTGTAAGTCATGAAAGTACCTATTTGTATGCTGTATTAAATATACTGCCTCTGTTTGGTCCAAATTATTTCAATCGTCTTATTAAGAAAATCTTTTATTTTAATCAACCACCCTATTTTATGTTGCGGACTTTAACATAATTGTTTTCAAGACCCCCAATCTTTGACACATTGTTAGGCGCCCATTTCTAAAAGTTATCACCCAATACAGAGCGTATTGTTTCAAAATGAAGAGCAAACAAATAATTTGTTTAACACTTACGGTAGGAATCCGGATCCTTCTGGTTAAGCGCGGGCTGCAAAGTGTTGTTCGCTTTGGGACCACCATTTAGCGTGCTTGTTCTAAACGAATACCATCTTTGTATGCTGTTCCTGAAAAATGTATATATTTTTTTAATTTGAAAAATAAAACTCGATTGTTATGGTCCAGGTTCTTTTTTTTATCCTCTTCAACGTCCAACAGCAGTTTGAATAAGATTTTATGGGATAAGCCATCTCTGAGTCGCGTTCTTTATCCCATCCTATGCACATCTTACGCAATTCTATTTTGAGATTCTCTTATCATTGGTCCATCAAGCGGCCTACTCTTTCTCCACTGCGTTGGACGCACATAACATGTCGTATTTCGTTTGGAATACTATTTTCTACTATATCTCGTTAGGGCTGACACTTAAGGGAATAGAGTGATTTTGTCCTCTCCGGAACATCGGAGTAATCTAAAAAAATATTGTAAATATTAGAGAGCTCACTTTTTAGTCTTCATGTCAAGGCTATCGTCATCGTCGTCCTGATCTCCATCGTGTGACCTCGAGCCGGCT
The DNA here is from genome assembly GCA_905333125.1 of Pheosia tremula. NCBI lineage: Eukaryota > Metazoa > Arthropoda > Insecta > Lepidoptera > Notodontidae > Pheosia > Pheosia tremula. The sequence goes on along the minus strand of HG995416.1, from coordinate 6,836,415 downwards.
GAATTGGGGCTGCTGTCCAGCTCAGAGCTCCGCGATGCTGATTTATCCCTCTTGAGACTTCTATCACGAAACCTTGTGAAGACGACCGCAAAATATTTATTATTTACAAGAATGCTTCTGAGATTTTGTTTGATAGCTCTTCCTATGCCTCATTTAATGTTATCAGCTATTCGCACCCGGAAAATCACAATTCTATTTAATCTAATACATAAGAGTTCTCTTGATGAGGAAGTGAAACGGACTATCATTTTAATTTATAAACAACTAACTATAATTCTGTAGAATACGGAAACAATCATAGCCTTTAAGGCTCGACTCTGCCTAAAGTCGGAACCTTCCTGACATGTAACGCCAGAGAAGCGGATATCAATCAAGAAACTTTATTTGTGCCCTATTTTTGAGACATTTAGATACTTACTGAGTTATTTTTAGTTTAATTGAGTAGATGTAAGCAATCAGAAACATATACAAGAAATTACTATTGAAATCATAAAGTTGAGCAGTAAGCTTAGAGTACGATTAGCTTTCAATTCATCTATACAGCAAGATCAGTCACAATTTCCACAAAATAATTTATCCAACATTTTCAAAAATATCTTAACACTTCACTCACGCGCTATTGATCGTATTCTCAGAAATAACTTTGCAAGAACATCGAGAAACACCTTCACAGTAAGAGAGTAACTAACAAATGTATATTGATACGCCAATAACATATTTGCCGGCCATTCGTGGCCATTATTAACGCGGTGCTCATTTAGAACTAATGACGAGCAGTCAGTGTGGTAATTAGTTTTAACGTTAATGAGTTTACTTTCAAGAATGGTGGATCTGATTGCTACATGTTTGGACGCATGCTTTTACGAGGTGTTTTGGGTTCGATCGCGATTACCCGAGTGACCCTACGAATGTACATTAACTGATACTGATGATGGAAAACTGGATGTATGGAAAAAAATGGTCGGTAATAGAAGGAATTGACCGTTTCTAATGAGGCGTAAGTACTCGTACATTGGTTTGGTATTTCGATTTCTAACATTGATATCTTACAATATTATTACTGTTGGCTTTGTTTACTACATTGACGATGTAATTATTATATTTACACGTGATTAGTTGATGACAAAATATAACTTCTGCTACGTATGAATTGAATGGCATGTAATGTTTTTTTTTTGATAAGCTAGTAATGCATTCATTCATTATTGCTATGATCAGTAGGTGACCAACAAATAATTGGGTTCGCTCACATTGTTCAAATGGAAATTCTTCGATCTCGGCACGAAATCTACGCATATAATGAAGCAATAATTTTATAGAAGGAATCAGATTGTTAAAGATTCTATAGACAATATGAAACCAGTCTTCTATAAAGTATATAAATAGGTCAAGTCATTAATTGCAATAGGTACTTACTTTTGCCCTTCTTTTCCTAAGTTGAGGGAACTGGTACGGATCGCTTGCCGTCTGTGAGGCGTGTGACCGGGAGACTTCTGGACCTCCCGGAGAACCTCAGGGTCTGGTTTCAATTCCAATGCCGACGGTAGTTCTACGAACACCTGGAAATATTGTTACAGCCATTTCAATATTTGAGGTTGCAAAAGAAGTGGCTAAGTAATTGGATTGGCTAACCATTGGAGACGTCAAAGATATAACTATAGTCCCCTAATTAAGGTAGTAAACCGGACACTGAAACCAGTAAACCGGGGCTAAAAATTGCTGAAAAGCATGATCAGTTTAGAAGTACAATACCAGTAAGTGGAGATAACACATTAAATTTATTGTATATCTTTAAAATTTTAATTTAAGTAGGTCTATATGATAATATAATATAATATCTCCAAACGAAAACACCAACTATACGGTCCAACACTAAGTAACGCTTGTATTATGGGTACCGTACAATGGACTAAGGGCGAACTCAATATATAATACTCATATAGATATTAAACTTCCATGACTCGGATACAAATATTCGTGCTCATCACACAAAGATTGTCTCTACCAGGATTCGAGCCCAGGACCCGCGGCACAGAAATCAGGGTTAATACCAACAGCGATAATCAGGTCGTCTGTATATAGAAAGGCCTTAACTAAGTGAGAAAAGATAAATGATACCAACATAATAATATTCCAACAGAATAAACTCTGAATAGGATTTCGAGGCTAATGCCTCAGACACAAGTAAAGTTAAGCTTTATATAGTTAAAGCTACACTATCAAATACTTCACATGCTTCGGGGACAAACTCTCAAAATAGTTTCCAAGTCCAAGCAATGTTAGTTTCACTAACTTATCTATCAACCATCAATAATAAGATCACAACAACTATCCAGCCATTAATAATTACTTACCTCAGAGTTTTGATGAATATTATGATCCTTATAGTAATTATGTCTCCAGCTTGCCGGTTGGCATTCAGAATCGCTTAAAGCGCTCGAATCATCATTCTTGATTCCTCTATGGAAGATCTTCTTTGCTCTCCCCAATCTAGATTTTGAGCTTTTATTGCTTGAACCCATACTTCCATCTGACGCGTAACTGGAACTGTCATCTCCAAAGGGTTGGTTTATGACGAAGGATTGTTCTAAAGGACCTATAGGGGACGGCGGCATCATTGTCATTGGAGATGGTGGTTGGGTTCTTATAGCAGGAGCGTGAATAGGTGAGCTATGGAAGTCTGGAAACGGGAACGCTGTAGGCGTAGTCGGTGTCATGTCTATGTAATTCAATTCTGGATATCTATCTGATTGCACATCCAAGAAGTGAGGTGATGATACAATCACTTCTGCTCTGTTTTGGCGTTTTCTTCTCCTAGTTTTAAGGGATTCGACCCTTCGGAGTAAGGCTTTGGCACCGTCTCGCAGTCTTTCGGAGCCCGTTCTTCGAAAGCGTGTGCTCGTTTCTTCTTCATCTTCTTTGTCGCTTGGAAACTGTATCATTGTTTGACCCGGTACCGTTAATCTGGAACAAAAGAATTGATTTACATAGTCTGGTATAGTTTATAATTTTTCTTTAAAAATAGAGGCTTCAGATAATTTTGTGTCCCCTGTATGCTAGCTCATATAGGCTATTCTATTCATGAATCCATATTTTTTTATGTACCAATTTCTTTAAAAACATCTATGCAAACAATTTCCCTTCTGAAACCTGAATAATATAAAGAGAAATGTTCGTATTTTCATTCCTAAGAGCAAAACATACATTTACGCTATAGCGAAACTTTGTACCTGTAAGTATAAGTAATTACATCCTAAATGTACGTTTAATCATCTCCATAAACTCTGGGGACCGCTATTATGGTGCCAAATTTACGGCCAACTCCAATTCTGTAAGCTTTCAAAGTGCCAAGTTTTGCTGAAACTCGTCAAATTAATAAACAACAATTTATTTCCATTATCATGCAGCGAACAACTTGGGCTCCTATTTATTAAGTTCCCTAGGTGGTTTCACAATTACGTAATCAAAGTTTGTCAAAAGGTCGTTATGTCAAGTTAGATTTGTGTGGAAATTTCCATCAGGTTTAGCTTGAAATTCCACAATCTGGGCGGTTATTATTATTATATTTCTTGGTACATAATATGCAAATGTGTTATTCTGTTTATGAATGATAATAAGAAAATATTTTCCGCTTTATTGTTTAGCGCGAAAGTCGTGTGAAGTTCACCAAACCGCACTGGGTGGACCCTTAACGTTGAGGAGAAATGTGCCCTGAATAATGGCAATAGGTTCACCCTCTATAACATTGGGACCGGAATACTATCGATGAAATGTGGTGTAGTGGTGTGAAGAGCACCTCTACCTACCTCTTCGGGATTACTACTAAAGATTAACTCATATGGCACGTAATTTTAAATTCTCGCAAATGGCCTAAGGGTGTTGCTCTACCCAAGCTTATGAAAGAAATAATTTTGTGCGCAAAAAGTACTCATACATTATTGATACGAACTAAGAGTATTATTTTTAGATAATTCAAGATTTGCTCGAACAAATACATATTTTATTACCGCGTGTAAGAGGCGGGTTACACGTGCATGAGATTTACCCGACATTAGGCCAGCGTCATTATTTTCCCGTGAAGAGAATCCTTGAATAGATAATAACTGGAGATACAAGAAAAGCCCACACAACATTAATATAATAAGTTAATTTAATAAATTTGGAGGATGAATATATATATCAGAAGACGTATTATTATAAGTGTATATACGTATAAACCCTTTTCTACCACTATAGTTTTTTTTTTTTTTTTTTATTACATTATAGGCAAGTATTTGATCTCGATCTCACCTGATGGTAAGTGACGATGAGATCTACGATGGAGCATACTTGCCGAGATAGGAAGGCGGCAGTAGATAGCGACGCTACATTCACTAGGCACATGCAGCGCAACTGATCTGACCCGCCATCCATGAATGGCAACACCGAACATCATGCCGGAGCACGGCTAGGCCGCTTGGCGACATGGCTTTGTTCAGTGGGTGGTGACTAGCCACGGCCGAAGCCTACCACCAGTAAAAGTACAATGAATGATACAAATCTTGTAATACGTACCTACTTAAGTAAATCAGAATACCTATAAATAATACAATTTTCATAATAATAAGCAATAATAAAGTGTATTATCGTCTTATATGGCGGCCTATTTAGGGGGCCACCTAAAAAGCGGCGAGTCGCCACCTGCCAACAGTCATCAGAGAAAAGCTGATTATGGAGGTGTCCGCAACCCTTCCAATAGTCCCTTCCCATATCCAAGCAAACCTAAATCCATAGTCCCAATTATCTTTCCATATGCCTGCAATAGTTCCTCCGCCTGCTGAGGTCAATTCGCTGTTTATGCTATCATTTCCAGCAGGTGGCTAACATAACATTCAGATTATCAAAAAGGGCCTCTACGTGTTGGACTCATGTCCCCCGCGCAAGCCTTTTAAAGATCCGGGTATAGCCCGTGTGGGAAGAGAAGCAAAAACGACATAATTTTAAAAATCTTATTTTTAAGTAATTTTACTAAAAATAAACAGATGCCGCCAATCCATATCTTTTTTCTGCTCACCCATTTGCTTCAGCAGATTACTTTAGTATTGTATGGTGTGTTTATACACCCACAATTCGTACCACTTGGCTGTGATGCGTACCGAGTTCAAAGTTTTAATTATAAAGTTCCCATTTTGCGAGTTGCAATTCTAATTCTGCGAACGGGATTTAGTTATCTAACTTTTAACGAGTGAAGCCGTCATAGCCTGTGCTCACAAACTTTAGCTAAATTGTTTAGACACGAATATCAACATTTTGTTCTTATTTGTTCGTATGAATTGTTGAAGGTTAAATATGTTGCTTGAATGGTTAAGTTTAACTCACCTACGCTCGAATATATAGAATATTTGATTATAAAGCCATTATAACGCCCTTTTTCCTTCGAAAAGTCCCTTATAATGCCATTAGAAGTGTCTATAAACTTGGGGGCTAATCTATACTAGTGTTATAAAGATGTAGAGTTTTTTAGGTTGGATGCAGGGACAATTCATGTTCGGATCAACTGCTCTACTTACGTTTTTTTTCCCTAATAAGAAGCTATAATATCGTTAAGTTATATAGGCTATATTTCATCGAGCACCGCGGGCGGAGCCACGGGCATAACCTAGTATTTTTTTTTTAAATTTAGGTAGATTATGTATATATATTTTAGGTATTACAAGTAGCAAATACATTACGTAATAGCACTTAACTGGTTTTCGATACTCATTTATACATAACAGAGATATCAATTAAACCAGTTGACAGCTAAACTTAAGCCTATTGTAAATATCAAGGGCCAACTATATATATAAGAATTCTATAAACTACTGTTACAGTATGGCCATGAAAGTTACTGTAGCGAAAAGTAGCGATTAAAAATATACAAGTAAATCTTGAATTAAAATACTTGCAGGTGGATATAATGAAAATGGTCTACTTTATTACATTACCTATTTAAAATTGTTTTGTTCATTGAAAAAGTTTAAAAACCTTTGAGAGACGTGTGTGTGACTCCTCGACGGACGGAGGCCCGTGGGCAATCGTAGGATATTATAAAACGCCAGTGTTATTTATTTAAATACTTCAATGCGTAATGAATCAGCTGTATATCTGTCACATTAAAGCTATATAAGGCAGATTATCTATCAGCCGATAGACGTCCACTGCTGGACATAGGCCTCCCCCAACGACCTCCACAAATCACGGTCCTCCGCCACTCGCATCCAAACACCAATCCAAGGCAGATTAAATACACCAGTATTTCCTTATAATTTTTTTATATACATGCTTCTTATCTTCGCACCGCCATCTATAGGGAAAACTTGCTACGTCATAACCGCTGTTTTAAAAGCCCCACCACCCTCATTAGCAGTCCGATGGCAATGATTACAGACATTGTGTAGCGAGCTTATTAATTTCATTGTCGAACGTTTGATTGATTGGTATTTTAAGTGGATTGATTTTATTTGACGCGATGGATATATATTAACGGTGTAGGATCGGTAGCCATTGTGTTCGGTGTTGATGACCTGTGGATCATCTTTTGTGATCATCACACGCTGTGGGCGGATTTTTAATTTGTTACAAAAATGATTTGACTGACATCCTTCTGGTTTTTTTTTCTAGTGTTCAGACCTAATTGTAGATCAGTTGGATTGTATCATAAAAACATGGTGCCTATTCTGCTTGTTTTGAGCCTAACTTTTTTTTAGTAAATCTAGGAACTTTAAAAGTACTTAGAAATCAGCATTTTTTTGATTTCACTTGAAAGCATTAAATTGGGTGTACCTATTCTAAAAACAACAAATCCTTCTACAATGTCCGTCTTAGCTCACACCTCTCTGCGTTCAATCCATTCATTTCTCACTGCTTCATTCTTCCATTCATTGCTCACTCCTTCATTCCTCCATTCATTCCTCGATCCTATCTGCCAGTTGACTATCTCACGCCATCAATGTAATGCTGTAACCTTTACGCTACAACCAACTTACTCGGTCCTCTATATCATCTCACATTATACACATAACAAAATACTCCTGATCTTAATGAATATTTGCCATAATTATATTCCTAGTTCGATGCTGACAGCACAAAGACTAATCTATCAAGCCAATTAACACCATTCACTCACAGGCCCTCGACACAATTGAGACCCTTGTCTGCTTAAGCGTCATAAGTCCTGGACCCCAGTCCCCTTTGTTAGGGCCCATCAAATGGCTCAAAGCCCTCAAAAGGTTGGTATAATTAAGTCCACGGGCCATTTGTTCCGCTTACTATTCGTGTACTTTATCCCTTCACCTATCACGTTTCTATATTGGATTGCCAAACCGTAGTAATGATAGACTGGTGATGGCGGTTTGGTCGCAGTGACAGCGTAAAACGATGTTGTACGAGTATAAGCGGATTGCCATCTAAACTTTTAAATGAAAGTGTGGTTGCTTGTGCGTTTAGCGGAGTTTTTTTTTTTATTGCAGTATAGGCAAGTATTTGATCAAGAGGCATGTATAGTATCATGCCAAAATCGCAGAACGAATTTAGATGAAATAATAATGCTTGGGGACTACGGATTATTATAGAAAGTGGCATTAAATCGATATTTCTGTTAAAACCTACGAATTCTACGAATACTACGAATTTGTTACGAATTGTAAAAAAATCACTTTTGCAAAAGCTACCATTTCGTGACGACTGCAGTTATTGAAGTATATACAACTTAATCTATAATACATAGATGTAACCGTGGGTTTAACTAGTTTTTTTTTAAATATAAGGACCTGGTAGTCCTGAACTGTGTTCAATTAAATAATTACCTATCTAACTGTTAATTTTATCTATACATATAAATAAAATTGGAGTGTCTGTTTGTAATATTAAAATAACCGCTTTTTACTAAGTGCATTTGGATGTATACACGTTACCTATACCGAAACAACATTTTTTAAAATTTTTGTCTGTCTGTCGGTCTGTCTGTCTGTTTGTCTGTCTGTCTGTCTGTTTGTCTGTCTGTTTGTTCCGGCTAATCTCTGAAATGGCTGGACCGATTTTGACGGGACTTTCACTGGCAGATAGCTGATGTAACAAGGAGTAACTTAGGCTACTTTTATTTTAGAAAAAAAATAGGATCTCACGAAAAAAAAAAACCAATGTTGAAGCGCAGCGCCTGATTAAGTTTGATAGCAACAACCTGCAATGCGTCCCGTGGGCTCAGAATGGGCGAGCAGGCTGTTGTCAAAGGTTGTCTTTGTTAAATACCACGCGGACGAAGTCGCGGGCAACAGCTAGTATTATTATATTAACACTATAGACCCTCTAAGTAACAAGGTGGTAGAATGCGTTGGGACGAGCCTACAAAATAATTACATAAGCATGCAACGAAATAGTGGTGAAGTTTAATAGATATTGTATCCCCCGAATTTATAGACGTTTTATAACTTTATCAAACGTCATATAGTACGGCACAAAGCAAAACTGTCGTGCGCAGTACTATATAACGTTTGATAAAGTTATAGAACGTCTATAAATTCGGGGGTTATAATACAAACGCTGTCACTGGCGCCACAACTTTACCCACACGTATTGCGTCGGCCCCAATAACACACATGATGAGCGTTAGAATTTTGGAGCGGAAAGTTCTTTATGCAACGTTAAATTGTGATCGTGTGAATATGAAGAGTTAATTGACTACATAGGTCAAGAGTGAACGGTACACTTCTGTTGAGAGATTCCGTCGAAATCACAATAAATTCTCATTATTTGTACAAGTTAGTATTGTGTGCTTAATGGTACTTATATTTATATTGTTTAAAGGTTGGGAACAGTGAGTATTTTTAGGCTTAGCTATTTTAGAGGTAACAATTCGATAAAAGTTTAACACTGGCGAGGAGAGGCTAGAAATAAAAAAAAATATGGCAAAATTTCAATTCTCTCCTAACGCATCTTTGATTCAAAATGGTTTAAATATTAAATTGGTTTGGACTAAAGCTATGTATCCAAGAAACATCCAAAGGAACTCGTTTTAAACGGAATTATAATAGTAAACAAGGATACCTACATAGTTGAATCAGTAGGTAATACGTTACTCAGAAAGTCATTATAATTTAATCAATGATTTCAATGGGTACTCAACCGAAATCTTACGGAACGCCAAAATTGTAAGCGAAGTCGTAAAATAAAAAGCTCTTGATTCAAATTAACAGAGGCGATAAGATTTTTTAAACATTAAACTTTCTAACATTGTGGTATGGAAAGAACTTGAACAATATTGTATGTATTCAAATTGGCAGAACAATGCCTAATTAGATATTCTAGGACGAGCCAATTATCTCGTTATCTTGGCTAAATTACATAAAAAAAAACAAAAGAATTCATACTACAAATTACTAAAGTTATAAATGGCCTATTTATTGCTTAGTTTGGTTTTGTTTTTAAATAAGAATACGAGAAGCAATTGCCTTCTTTCACAGAAAAGGAATTGTATCGTCTGTTTTACGACTCCACTAAGTTTAACTCCGATTCCCACACTAAGATAAAAACAAGAGGATTTGTTTTCTAAATTACTACTTGGACGAATTCCGCGGTATTATCTGAGAAACAATATCGTTTTGTTAACGCAAATACCACGATCTGAAAGCGTTTATATAATTTATAAAAAAATTGATACATAGTTTGTTATCATACATTTTTTTTTATTATATTCTTATTTAGTTTAACTTTAATTGTACATTTTAATAATTAAACTTTTTAGAAGATTGATCGACGCAACCGGCGACCCAAGGGCTGGGTATTTCCTCGCTCAGCGAGTAGCTTTGGCTATTCAGCGAGGAAATGCGGCCAGCATCTTGGGCACGCTACCGCATGGGCCAAATTTTTTACACATTTTGTAGCTTTTCTATACTCTTTTCAAGTTATATTAGTTTGTAAATATTTCAGTTATTTTCTTTCTAATTGTTATCTAAATAAATTCTTATTGCTTTTAACAATCACCTAATAAAGAATAGAATCTAACGTTGGTTTAAAAAAAATATATATTACTTTACATAAAAAAAATGTAGGTAATAAGAGATCATTACAATTCACAAAAGCGTTTGTTATCTACATATTGTTTTATCTAGGAAGCGAAACGATATAAGTGATGTTAAGTACCTACAGATTAACATCTTCCTACCGTGCCCTCTATACTTAACTACCTATCAAAGCTCACGCAAAGTGGAACGTCTTACGCAATCGTCGAGAAGGTCTCGAAAACCTTTTTACTTTTTTAAAAAGGTTTCCGAGACCTTCGGTAAAGTTTCTCACAGTAACAGCCGGTGTGGCGATAAGATTTAGAACTTATATAACAAGTCGTAACACTATTATAGAACTGGCGTGTTCATGTTCAGTGTATTGAAGACATTTATTATTTTACTAGCTGCCCCCCGCGGTGTTAGCTGCGATAAAAAAGTATGTCCTTTTCCAAGGTTTCTAAAAACTGCTACTTTTACTAACTTTGTAGTGTTGTATCGCTTAGCAAACTTATTACATCGAGACATCCAATGCAGAATGTCAATATCGCGAAAAACTAAATTACATCGTAAAGATGTCCAAATTTTTCGTTAAAAAAATAAAAGCCATTGAATTACGCGCCCTGACCTAGCGCTTCCACCTTAAGTTTAAGTACTTATGTACCCTTAAGTGATGACCACGACCACTATACCAAGTGTGTAATAATGAGTCCTTTACTATATCTAATAATTACCTACTTCATTTACACTAGCGGTACCGTACATAGAAGCTAATAAAACAAAAGTACTAGGCGAACAGAATAGTGGAAGACGCTTGAACAAATTGGTATAACAAAGACATAGAACAATGAGATGCGAAGATGGTGCTCTAGTAAAGAGCCTCTACAGCCTCGCCCTTTTCATGTCACAAGTGCATGTTGCTCTGTTTAAAATTATATAGTTCCCTTTGAAAAAATTGATAGTTTAAAAAACTGTGCAAATTGCCAAACAGTTCTAGTTCCGTATGGAATATAATAAGAGATCAATCTCATTTAATTGCTAATCTTTGATAGGTAGCATAATATGTTTGATATTAAAAAAAAATAGTTTAAACTCCACAAACTCAGTTTTATAATTATAACACGCTACGAATTACACACACAGACAGTTAAGTAGCGCGGTAGGTAAAATAAAATAATATCCGTGGATGATCACACCAATTGTATGGTCCCACACTAGGTAACGCTTGTATTATAGGTACAGTCCCATGGATTGAGAGCGAACTCAGTATATAATTACTTACTAAGATAATAAACGCCCATGACTCGGGTACAAACATTCATGCTCATCACACAAAGTTTGCCAATACCGGGATTCCAATCCAAGACCCTTGGTACAGAACAGGGTTGCTACCACCTGTGCCCGTCGCGTATTCAAATCCAACGCTAAGCTTAATAATGCAGGTACTTACAGATCAGGTTCAACATCAGTATAATGTCCATCAGCATCCACCAGCCCCACCCTGATTGTGGGAAGGGTCTCGTCTTCATCATCTTCCACTTCCCCCCTCGCTTCCCGGGCCTCCCTCTCTGCTAGAGCCCTCGCTGCTATCACCTGAGATAAAGTATCATCTTTAGAAAACATTCAGTAGGTACACAACTGGCAGTCCTAATTTGAAGATATAAAGTCGGTAGTCTATGATGGACTTACTTGTAGCCGCCGCTGCGCCTGCGGCGTGATCTCGACGACCCTCGACCATCTTCTAGATTTCCGCTCGTACTGCCATTTGTCGCTCAGTGCGCACTGCTCATCGTCTGAGTCGTTCTGTCAACAATGCATTTTAATTTAACTACAAATGATCTAATAGAAAAAAAAGAAAAAAATATAAACTTATCGATGGAATAAATTGTCTTTGTGTCAAAGACACTCAGTGAAGTCTTGGCAACACCATTATTTTTAATACTAGATTTTTTTTTGTTCATGGATTGCTTTATGAAATTCTATTACTATAAATTCTTTAGTTCGAATAATTCATTCCGAGCATATGTTTTCCAAAGATAAGAAATTGTAGAGTTGTCTATGAGGACAACTATATCATTTCTTGTCATTTCCAAGTTCGTTTGGTAATTCTGAGTGCTAAGTACTTAGCACCTGGCATTAACTTGATATTTTTTATGACCTACAACTACGCGTAGTCTTTCCATATTATTTTCATAGTAAGCATCAGTCGTAAACAAACATTAATTATCTATAATTAATTTATACTTGTGGTAGGCTTCGGCCGTGGTTAGTCACCACCCACTGAACAATGCCATGTCGCCAAGCGGCCTAGCCGTGTTCCGGCATGATGTTCGGTGTTGCCATTCATGGATGGCGGGTCAGATCAGCTGCGCTGCATGTGCCTAGTGAATGTAGCGTCTCGATCTACTGCCGCCTTCCTACCTAGGCAAGTAAGCTCCATCGTAGATCTCATCGTCACTTACCATCAGGTGAGATCGAGATCAAATACTTGTCTATAATGTAATAAAAAAAATAAAATAACGACAAATAGACGTTGCATTTTAAATAATACTCTCAAAAAGTTAAAAATGGATCTTTGTAACGATTTTAATCCAATCACGATACACAAGAAAATAATTGGAATAATCCCGATTATTCCACGCGGCCGCGCTGAACTGAATCAATTTAATTGAATCCAGCCATTTTCACAATGTGATTCAATTAAATTGAATTAAGTCGTTTTCCCCGCGTCTTCTAAAGAGCGTTAATTGGTTTTCAATTAAATTGCCGTTTCAATAAGAATCGATTTTGTTTAAATGTCAAATAACAATGTCAAATAGAACATCAGTGAGTTTTATCGGTGAAAATATGGCTTAGTAAAAACCCCTTACGGATAGAACAGTGTATTTAAGTGCTTACCCTTTAGAGATATATACTATATGCCTACCCTACGAGCATGTTATAAACCAAACTTACACAAAATTGAAACAAATTAGGTTCAATTTTGTACCTGTAAAATTCCAGTTTTATATTATGTCAGCTTTCGTTTAGTTGTTCGTTGGATTATTCCAGGCAATATTCTCTCTGCAGAAGGAAATTAATTAAGGTTGCCTGGATCTGGGTTCCGCTCAATATTTAAATCCGTACATTGGGGAAATCAATGTGGATGGAATGACATTAGCGATGAGACTGTATTCCTCTATGTCTAATAATATTTGCAAATAGAACAGGATATCTAACCAGAGTTTATGTAAGCAGTCTAGCCCGTAGGTTGCATTCTTTGTACACCAATTTGAATCGCACCGACGACAATTTAACAGCTCAACAAAAGTCGACCCCCAAAATTATAGATGTTATATAACTTTATCAAACGTCATTTAGTACCGCGCAAAGCAAAACTCTTGTGCGCAGTACTATATGACGTGTGATAAATCTATATAACGTCTATAACTTTGGGACTACCCTTTTTTTTCTTTCCCTAAAAACCAAACCATACGAAATCAGTGCAGCCGTTCTCAAGTGGTACGTTTAGCAATGCACAGCTTTTTTTTTTAATATAACTATAACTATTTATCTTCGGTAATTACGTCTGTATAATGAATCTACTATGTCAAAGCGTATACTCGTATAAGTGTCAATACGTTGTTTTTTTTTTTATATAACTTAAGCACCTACTCTATTAGTTCAGTAACCCGAAGTAAATCACCATGTCTTTATCAGACACTCACAGTTGAATTCTACACCCAAAGCTTAATCTATACATCTATACATATAAATAAAATTGGAGTGTGTTTGTAATATTAAAACAACCTTTTTTAAAAATTTTGTCTGTATGTCTGTCTGTCTGTTTGTTACGGGTAATCTCTGAAATGGCTGGACCGATTTTGACGGGAATTTCACTGACAGATAGCTGATGTAACAAGGAGTAACTTAGGCTACTTTTATTTTAGAAAAAAAAAAGTAGGATCTCTCGAAAAAAAAAAAAAATCAATGTTGCAGCGCTGCGCCTGATTAAGTTTGATAGCAACAATCTGCAATGCGTCCCGCGGGATCAGAACGTGCGAGCAGCCTGTTGCCAACGGTTGAGTCTTTGTTAAATTCCACGCGGACGAAGTCGCGGGCAACAGCTAGTGTATAATAATTGGTATAGATTTTTTTTCAAAGGATCTCACAATTATATTTATCATCTATTTAAATTTAATTAAATTCATTTCGAACGTCCGCCGTTTGAATTATCATTACACATTCAATTAAGTGCTGTCATGGAAGCGTTAACAAGCCGATTCGTTTGGATACAGACGGACTGACGGACAGTTTTATTTTTTAACATTAGTAGGGTTCAGTTTAGTAGCGAAACAGTATGTATTATTAGTATAAGGTTCTTTACATTATGTTTTTATGTTTTACGGTTCATTTTTAACATTTAATAATTTAGAATCAATTTCTTTTGTATTTTTCGGTGGCTGATAATTATGAAAAATTTCTTAACTATGACAGTACTTATTATATATGTACTTAGTACGTCTTTTATCGCCAGACGAACACACCAACTATATAGTTCTAATACGACGCTTGTATTATGGGTAACGTACAATGGACTGAGGCGAACACAGTATATAATACGTATTTAGATATTAAACATCCATGATTCGGTTTCAATCATTCGGACTCTTCACACAAAGTTTGTCCCTACCAGGATTCAAGCCCGGGACCAGCACAGAAAGCAGGGCCACTACCCACTGAACTAATCAGGTAGTTAAATGATCAAATCATAATGATTTTCTTCGTCTTCGTCGCCATACTAAGTACCTATATGGATATAAAGACAATAAAATTCAAACAATACTCACGAGAAATAAATTAAAATATTTAATACCAGAATTAAAATCAAGCTAAGAAAACATCTGAAAAAAAATACACACCTATAAATCTCTAATCCAATAAAAACTATAACTCGCATCAAATTTTTACCTGTCATCGCCTTGCTAACAAGCCAGGCTTGAACATTGATTGACAGGCAGCCAAACTAGCCGTATAATAGTCATATAACAGCGATTCCAGTGCTCTAATCCAATTTCATAGCATGATACGAAGAATTTTGATAACTCTTACATTATTATTAAATAATAAAAATTGAATGCTTCGTTTGTTTGATGATAGCAAACTCAACCAGCCAATGATGAGGTCCTGGATTTGAATGGGTCATACAGTGTCATTTGGATTTTTTTTCAATAAATTACTAGACTCGTTAAATATAAATGTTGCGGCTACCATCATGCACACAATAGATCCACACGCTTTTAATCATATACAGGTGCGTTAAGATATATTTAAAGACTTATATGACCGTTGTATTACTGTTTTTAGCAAAAGCAATTTTGTGTCCGATTGTACAAAACAAATGACTCGACAGATTCTCAAAATAATTTGCAGACTGCGCGTGCTATCGCAAAATTAGTAATTTACGTTTTTTGTTACGGTAAGGTCAACGACTATTGATCTTTGCAGCAATACTGTGATGAAATAATGCGATTGATATCTCTTTAATAAAAGTGAGGAATCTTTTTGACCAATCGGAGGTCACGAAAAACGTCACGACTTGCGTCAAGCGTCAAAATAATTAAAATTTATGACACAACTTTATAGCTGTACTTAGATGGTTGTTTATTACTTAAATACGTGGTCGCGGTCACAATGATAATGCTTAGAGGTGCTGTCACTGTAAAAGGTGTTTGAGGAGATGTTTAAGCAGCCTAAGGTCAGACAAGGTTCGAAAAAAAAATGGTTATAAATAAATAAATAGAAAATCTGCGTGTAAAGCAGTGAACTTTGATATTCTACCAAACGATCGCATTGGATACAAAGGGTCGCAGGTTCCATTCAATGTCTACTACTTGTGGTTTGCATCGTTAGTTAGTAATACGTTGTATAAAACTAGAATATCTTCAGCTAGATATTCGCAATCTAAGACACAAGTTAGCATAAAAATATACAGGTAGATAAAGTATCAAGATAGAAATAGGTAGTCCTTAACTACTAACTAGCACACAAGGACGGCACCTAATAATGTTCTAATTGCTCTATCATAATCAAAGGTAAAGTGTTGTTAGATCGCTCTACCGTGGGATCTGTGTACACTCTAGGTGGGTTTAAACTATGGATGGACTATAGATTGAAGTTTGGTTGGACATGCGGGATAGGACTATTGGAAGGGTTAATTATTTTCTTTTTTTTTTAATTTTACTGGTGGTAGGCTTCGGCCGTGGTTAGTCACCACCCACCGATCAAAGCCATGTCGCCAAGCGGCCTAGCCGTGTTCCGGCATGATGTTCGGTGTTGCCATTCATGGATGGCGGGTCAGATCAG
The DNA here is from genome assembly GCA_905333125.1 of Pheosia tremula. NCBI lineage: Eukaryota > Metazoa > Arthropoda > Insecta > Lepidoptera > Notodontidae > Pheosia > Pheosia tremula. The sequence goes on along the minus strand of HG995416.1, from coordinate 6,820,054 downwards.
CTGCGCTGCATGTGCCTAGTGAATGTAGCGTCTCTTATCTACTGCCGCCTTCCTACCTAGGCAAGTATGCTCCATCGTAGATCTCATCGTCATTTACCATCAGGTGAGATCGAGATCAAATACTTGCCTATAAAGTAATAAAAAAAAAAAAAAAAAATTTTTACTTTGTTTACTGGATTTTGTGACAATGGGTTCTTCTATCACGTAGGCTGATCATCATGTACAGTTAGATAAAAATGAATCTACTTCTAATTCGCTCCAATTATATGATTGTCAACACTTTGCGTTGAATCGTTTGTGTGTAAAGATCACTGAACCTTATTTCAATTATATCTAAAGAGGTGAAGTAATAAAATGTACGCATTTAACGCGACTTAATCAGTATAAACGGCGCCCAGGTCCAGGAATGATGGATGTACTGTGGCTGCGTACGATATGATCTCGGAAAGGTTAAAACAATTATGACCGCGACAGTACCAGCGCTACCTACACAGTTGTGTTGTGTTCTGTACGTATAAGATATTTTTTTATTAAATAACACATTCTATTTCAAAGAAAAAAAAGAAGAAACCACTAAATAAATCAATAAACTTGTTTAAGGCTATCTACCAAATAAGTTGTTGATACGGTTTATATTAGCACGTCGTGAAATAGGTACATAGGGCATTAACCGTTCTGTCTTTGACGTTCCCCACAAACGACAATGACCCTAATAGAAGTACCTATTAGGGTCATTGTATTGCGTTCGGCCATCAAAGTTCATTTGTCGAACCCTCACAAAATGCCTTTACATACGATCAGTGAGTAGATTACTCAACTTATAACAGCAAATAAACATTTCAGTGGCATCGCGATTAATCGTGTCATTGTAATCAGTCAAATGTTCACTGACCCGTTCAGACTTACTCGAGATACAATCTTATAGGCGGCAAAGGAAACTCGGTGGTATGCAAGTGGCGATGAAAAAATTTTTTCTGAAAAAACTCAAGCCCGCTGAGTATTATGCCGGATCTTCTCAGCGTAGTTCGCATTTCTATGAGGTTGTAGAGTTAAGGAAAAAAAGAAATAAAATAGCTACTTGTAGATCACGTAGACCTATGCGAAATAAATAATTTCATCTTGACTCTGCAATGTTGTCGATTAAACAATTTTCTCTACCTAGATTTGATTAGAAAGCTCCGCCCAAATCTGAACAGAACAATTAAAACATGTATCATTTAAACGCCGTTTGTGACCACATGCATGCAGCCTGATTCTTAATATTTAGTATTCGTGGTTATAATAATAATATAGTATTTTGCCAGTATCAATGTAATAATTGACGCATTATACATAAAACAAATAAATAAATTTGCTTTCGCAAAATTCAAATTGTCGTTTGCACAAGAAATTCGCACGTCTCTTTGATCCGAAAGCAAGCGTTTGACCAACTCAGCCTAAAACATGAATGAATATTTTGCTTTTTTTTCTTATGATTAAACTTCGTTCTTTCTAAAATGTGACAACCTTTGTAAGGAATTTTATCAAAGAAATAAGGGCACATGTTTGTGATACTTCGTGTTTCTTGGCAAAGGGACAAAAATATACCTCTAAGGTTTAACAAAAATTGTGAAAATATTTTAACACAGGAATCGGTAAGTTATATGGATCACTTTGATGTACAAAATAATTATGTTTAAAAATAAAACTATGTACTAAGTGTGCTGTGAAACTGGACTGACTACCTTTCTCATTGAAAAATCAAATACACACATATATGTTATACATAAAAGTGATCGTTATCACCTACTTGTAACCCCTGAAAATATTTTACACTATTTTTTGTTAAACCTTATATATACGGTATTTGTGTTTGCGCAAGCATAGGTGAACTCTCTCTTCCCTCATTCTCATAGTCCGACAATTCGATACGACCAGAGAGAGATCAGTCGCCGGCTTTATGTGCTCTCCCAGACACGAGCAACTGATAATCATGAAATCCAGAACTCTCAGAATTGCTAGCCGGGGTTTGTAACCGCGACAGTCCTTTCCTAGGCGATCGTTCTACCAACTTGGATATATTTTTTGGGCCTATTATTCTTTTGTTTATGTTGTTCGTAGTCCCGAGTTCGTAGTCATATTTTTTTGCCCCATTATTCTTTTGTTTATGTATGTAATAGGCAAATTTATAAGCACGCAACTAGGCGTAAGAACGCTGAAAGCGATTGATTATTCGTCAATGAAACTCGGTCAACCTTGAAATTGGCTGGTTATTGTGTGAAATATTGGATCTCATTCACAGCCGCTGGTGTTTACCGATAAAGTGGCAAACATTAATAAGTTATGGTTACATTGGTATGCTATGGCCACATCTGGCTTAAAGTTAGTGTTAATGCCCATATACGCTTTAATTAAGGCATTGTAAATTACCGCGTTAAACGCTTGGATAAAATTAAAAAAACGCAGACAATCAACATAGTAAAAGATATATAATATTAGCTGAGTTGGTTGTGCCCCTGCTTTCAGTGCCGATGGTCCCGGGTTCGAATCCTGGTAGGGACAATCTTTGTATGATGCGCACGAATGTTTGAACCCGAATCATGCATGTTTAACATTTATTTAAATATTATATACTGGGTTCGCCCCCAGTCCATTATATGGTATGCTTGTATTGAGCCTTAGTTAGTTTTGGACCGTACCGTTGATGTATTCATCTGGTGATATTATTATATACAAATTGTGTCTCTTAAGCAATTTAATAAAATCTCGATAATGACGTCAGACGATACGAAAATTTATTTCAAGGAGATGCTACATTATGCATTATTAAATTTCTTGCTAACCAGATATTATTAAATGTTCAACTGTAATCGTTTTATGTGCGATAAAGATTGCATTACTTGTATATTATAATAGTTATCACGTCAGTTAGTTCATTAACTCAAATGCGCTTCCCCATTGGATAATACATATTATAATCTTCAATAACTCGGGATTTAACTATAATGATAAGCTACAAATATGTACCGATTTATAATCAGACACGTTATCAAATGCACTCTTAATGCGTTTAATAATCGTAAAACAAGTTGTTCGACGCTGCTTTCCAAGACAGTGGCTGTCAACATTACAACTTGGGCTTTGGGGGCGACTAAAGACTAGCCCACATATGGCCAGGTCGCATTTCATTTCGTTTTTGTAATTTAATCAGTTGAAATGATACATAAACTTTGTAGAAATTGTCAACGTGGCACTTTCTAAATGCAATAAGATAGTTTAAGTTTAATATTGAGTAATAACAATACTGGTATAACATATTCTAAAAGAAAAGTTCTATTGGTAGGCAATAAAGATCATTTTCTCAAAATAAAAAAAAATTAATTAAAAAAAAAACACCATGTTATTAGTGTACTTTGTAGGTAAAATGTTGACATTCTATTGGGAAAAAAAACCACAATGTACATGTTTGTTTTATACATACAAGTAATTGATATGACTAAGGTACCTATAAACTTTAAATATTTTAAACTACTATTTTTAAATAGAGAATGAAGACGGCAAAATGTATACTATGCTATCCTTAATGGTGCAGTCACCTTCAAACGAGAGTGTTATACAAGATTATGATGTAATATAACATCTATTTTATATTCTATCGTGTCATTATATTCTCTTCTTAATTAGGACCATACACAGTAATATTCAATCTGAAAATTTATATTCTTTTGTTGCAACTTTACGATTTAACTATTGAATACATATACTTAGTTAATTGTGATGAACTCAATCCTTGAACTGTGTTAGCCAGAAATATTCTAAATAATTTACATGAGCCAAAATAAAGACGATGACAAACGTTTTGATAACCTTCAGGGTAAATCTTATTATTTCCTATTTTTACCTTATATCTAGAACATGTGCCAATAGAATTTGAGCACACTTTGAAAATGCTACAAGTTACATCGTAATATTAAGAGGGGATAAATAAAGTTTCAGAACCACTGTATTTAACTACTAGATTTTATGGCCTAGGAAATAGAATTTAAAGTAAACGCAATGAAAATAGTGGCTTTAATGTTACATAATATACAATATTATTATTATGCGTTTGCGTAATTTCGTTACGTAGTTGGGTAATCTACTATTCTTATATTAAATTATTTTACGGTATCTATCACGTACCTACACCAATGTTAAGGTGCAGAAGTACACAATTATTTAATTATTTTAAAATAAATTGCAAGAAGTCATTGTTTTAAACTGATCCATCATCAACATTTATCATCTTTTTTGGTGGCTTTTTCCCATATTTTAACAGTTATTCTGCTATTCGGTGCGGAGACAGATTCAACAATTCTAATAACATAAAAATCAGCCCTCCCGTTCTTGAGTTATAAATGGTGTAACCAACACAACTTTATTATATATATATAAATAACTTAACTATGTAGACTCTCAATAGAAACAGCGTGTATACAAAGTGACTGTAAATTATTAATTCAATTTGTTGGGTCCATTAAAATTATACACATTAATCCATCACGTATTATATATACTAGAACATTAAATTAGGTGTTAGATTGAATCATAAATATTCATAATTCCGTTATAATTATTATAATCCACGGAAAAATATTATTCCAAAGCAATTATCGTTATTATGGTTATACAAAACGGATGGTTTGATTAAGTTTTATTACTGTTTTAGGGTTCCGTACGGTTATTTTATTTTATTTCAAAAGCTTATCAGTAAACGATACCTCTGTTATCTATACATATAAATAAAATTGGAGTGTCTGTTTGTAATATTAAAATAACCGCTTTTTACTAAGTGCATTTGGATGTATACACGCTACCTATACCAAAACAACATTTTTTACAATTTTTGTCTGTCTGTCTGTCTGTCCGTCTGTCTGTCTGTCTGTCTGTCTGTCTGTTTGTCTGTCTGTCTGTCTGTCTGTCTGTTTGTTCCGGCTAATCTCTGAAATGGCTGGACCGATTTTGACGGGACTTTCACTGGCAGATAGCTGATGTAACAAGGAGTAACTTAAGCTACTTTTATTTTAGAAAAAAAAATAGGATCTCACGAAAAAAAATTAAAACCAATGTTGCAGCACAGCGCCTGATTAAGTTTGATAGCAACAACCTGCAATGCGTCCCGCGGGCTCAGAATGGGCGAGCAGGCTGTTGTCAACGGTTGTCTTCGTTAAATACCACGCGGACGAAGTCGCGGGCAACAGCTAGTTCTAATTAAAAAAAGAGTCGGTGCTTAAGTAATAAAGTTGTTAGAGCTATACTGTTGATACGTGCTATTTTATTGACAAAACATATCTCTGTCCTGTGACACACTTCACAATTGAAAAAGCTTTAAGATGTTAAAAATAAACTAGCTCTTGAATTTTATTTTTATTTGTAACATTTTAAATAATATGTACATACCGAACCCTGTGTCTGTAAAATAAAAGCGCTTAACGGATCCCCAGCTTTCACAGTTATTAGACGGCCGAAACTCTGTTATAATACTGATGTACCCAATTTTCTTAATTAAATTTTGAACTTATTAGCAAATTCCTTAATGAAAGTTGGTTTATTTTAGGATCCCAAATTGTGGTTTTATGTTGCTGTTACTAGTTATTATCGGAACCAACTAAAGTACTGGTAAATTGGTAAAAGTTAATTATTTCATATATACAACATCTCGTTTTTAACCCCGAAGAGGTAGGCAGAGGTGTTTGGTTAATGATAAAAATAGTATTACCGTACAATTTCATACATATATAGCAATCAATACATTAATAGTAATTATTCCAAGATAATTATTCGAAGTTTAAAACAGACATAATTTGGCCGACTACGTGGTGTGGTGTTGAGCCAGCCTTCTGGTGTCGAACTCAAGAGCAAAAGCTAGAAGTAATTAAGTATAGAATACCGTAAACAGTTAGTCAATTTCTTTACCGAACTTTTTTAATCAGAAACCCTTGTTCATTTACCGTAACTTTTCGGCCACTTTTTTTTAATAAATACTTCTTCGTTCGTTCGCGAAAATGAAGAGAAAAATCGGTTATTCAGTTTTTTATTCCCAAACAAACAAATTCCAAATTCGCCAATAACACAAACTTGCTCAAGTTTAAACTATTGATTTTTAACAAAATGTTTTTATAGAAAATAGTACCCGAATTTATAGACGTTTTATAACTTTATCAAAAGGTCATAATATATAGTACTGTGCACAAGAGTTTTGCTTTGTCTATAAATTCCAGGGTAGTAATTTGATTGTTTATTTATTTGAAAATCCTATCTAAAATAGAACTCCGTACCTACTGTATTGTTTACAGATTACTCTCTAGACAAACTGATTAGATACGGAGCGAACCAAGTGGACAATAATATATGAAAATTTCTCTATACATAATGTTCTCTATGGCTTTTTCTCTCTTCTCTATGGCGTCAACTCGACATTGTTTGTTTTGAAAAGTGTTCTGAGTATTAAATTAAATTATCCTTCTATGCTACTAATATTATAAATGTGAAAGTTGAGATGGATGGATGGATGTTTGTTACTCAATCAGGACAGCACGGCTGTACGGATCTGGATGAAATTTGGCACAGAGATAGATTATAGTCTGGAATAGCACATAGGCTACTTTTTATCCCGCTAAAATGTAAACGCGGGTAACACCGCGGGGCGCAGCTAGTAATTATATAAATCTCAAAAAGTCTATAATTTCCAACCCAGTGCCCTTGGAATATTTACCACCAAGTTTTGTAGTCTACTTAAAGAAACTCTATCTATTAATCTATCAGCCGATAAATGTCCACTGCTGGACATAGGCCTCCCCCAACGACTTCCACACATCACGGTCCTCCGCCACTCGCATCCACCGGCTTCCTGCGACGCGTGTGATGTCATCAGTCCACCTTGTGGGGGGCCGTCCTACACTTTATCTTCCGATTCGTGGTCGCCATTCTAGAACCTTTAGAAGACTTAACCTTTAGAAGAAACTCACCGATCTCTTCTGATGATGATGATGCTCCAGCTTCATGTTGGCACATCTGTTTAATGCCGTCAACCGTCGGAACAGAGACTGGAGCGAGTCCGCGTCCAGGAAGGGATGATCGTTCTGTACCCCGGACACGTCTATTGGGAACTGGAGATCTGTAACAAGGTATTGACAGATAAGAATCTCAAGTCATGGAGCTATTATTCATAATCGTATTTATATTGTTAATGTCAACTATATAATAATAATATCGCCAGACAAACACACCAACGACATAGCCTATTCTAAGCAAACACTTGTATTATGGGTACTGTATAATGGACTGGGGACGAACCCAGTATACAATACTTTTATAGATACTAAACATCCATGACTTATGCTGTCATAGCGCTAAAGACCTATAGGGTAAGCAGGAACATCTAATATAATCGTAACGTCTTCGAGAAGACATGCTGTGGTATTTTTAAAACATAATTTGTTTTCATACTTATTGTTTTGTTTTCATAATCACATATATAATATAGTTAGTAATTATAGTTGAATTTGTACGCAAAACCTACTCGCCCTCTCTCACTATGCGATTTACGCTTCAATTTAGATTGTGTATCATTATTTGGACAGTTATTATCTGTACAAAACCATCTTCATTCATTTCGTATTCTACTTACACTATTCAAACACGTACAATGCACATACTACTGTGTCCCAAAAGTACCCGGAAATTGTAAATAAAACAAAAGGGGTAATTTTAATCATCCAAATTTATTTTGTCCCCTTCAAAGTAACTTCTATTAGAGGCAATACACTTACGCCAGCGCTTAAACCAGTCCTCGAAACACTTTTCATACGCTGAAATCGGGATGGCTTCCAGCGCCTTCGTCGTATTTTCTTTGACCGCCTCTATGGTCTCGAAACGCTTTCCGCGAAGCGGCAATTTAAGTTTAGGAAAGATAAAATAGTCACATGGTGCCATAACTGGTGAGTAGGGTGCCTGCGGAGCGATGTTCGTTGAATGTTTGGCCAAAAACCTAGGAATAATCATGGCTGTGTGTGCTGGCGCGTTATCGTGGTGCAAAATCCATGTGTTCCCCACCCACAAATGTGGCCGTTTGCGACGAATAGCATCGCGCAAACGCCTCAAGACCTCGAGATAATACTCCTTGTTGACTGTCATACCCGGTGGAAGGAATTCATAATGAACCACACCCCGATAATCAAAGAAAAAAGTCAAAAGTGCCTTGATTTTGACTTGGTTTGACGCTGTCTTTTTCGTTTCGGCTCACCTGAAACGACCCATTCGGTTGCTTGTTCCTCTGCTTTCATGTCGTACTCGGAGACCCATGTCTCATCACCAGTTATGATGAGTTTCATAAACGTGGAATCGTTTCGTGCTTCAGAAAGCATTCATACAAAATCGTTGTTCAATAAAATCGGCCATAGTAAAAAACGACGCGACCACAAAAGTTGTTTTTCACAACTGTTAATAACTCACAAAATACTCGATAGAGGTTAGGCTATTTTTTTACCGCCAATCAATGACAGTTGTACCAACCTAACGCAAAAATAATTTTTGAAATATCTCTATCAGGGGATTTTGAAATGAGAATTTCCGGGTACTTTTGGGACTGAATGTATATTTGAGAGAGGATACGTCACTCATGACGTCACTGTATCTCCAAAGTTCTGACAACCAGAGACGTTACCCGACATTGTTTGTGACAATGTTGATGTGTTGATAGAAGGTTTAGTACAATATGTATTGTCATAGACATCATGTTATAAGTTTTTTTTTATTACATTATAGGCAAGTATTTGATCTCGATCTCACCTGATGGTAAGTGACGATGAGATCTACGATGGAGCATACTTGCCTAGGTAGGAAGGCGGCAGTAGATCGAAACGCTACATTCACTAGGCACACGCAGCGCAGCTGATCTGACCCGCCATCCATGCATGGCAACACCGAACATCATGCCGGAACACGGCTAGGCCGCTTGGCGACATGGTTTTGTTCAGTGGGTGGTGACTAACCACGGCCGAAGCCTACCACCTGTAGAGTTGTCACCTAGTTGGCACCACCCAGGGTCACGTGTAGGGTATCTCGAGGGTATTTAATTCTCCTACGGACGAAGGTGACTCGACCCCAAACTACCCCCCCTCACCCCAAAACCCCACTCCCCCAATCCACCCCAAAACTTATACAGTATAATTACACAGTACTTAGACAGTACAAAATTATAAGTAGTTTTGTGCCGATTATAATTAGACTTGCTGGTCTCACACTGTTTTCCTTCACCGTTTAGCAAGTGATAATCATCATGAAATTCGCACATGAATTCCAGAAATATCAAAGATGTGAGTCGGGATTTGAATCTGCGATACTCAAGATAAACGTTACACCTAATATAGATTTAATTTTGTACTAGCTCACTGTAATTATATTACAGTTAAAGTAAAATCAAGCAGTTTTAGCAACGCCATCCATTACTAGCTACGAGTATATCAAAGCTATATACCAAATAAATGTGTCTAATAATGCCCTCTCTAGTGTTTGCTTGTTGCCTGTCGCAGCCAGAAACTAGATTACTCCAGCTTTGTAGTTGTATCTCACTCAAACTCCTATGTGTAACGTTAGGAGCACGAATTAAAGCGCTAAAATTTGTAACAGTCATATTAGAATCTTTTAGGGGCTTTGGTTTCTGAATGTAATTTAAATCTTTAATATTTATTTAGAAAAAAGCTTTAAACTACACGCCTTGTTCTAGTTTCTATAAATTTCCTATAAGATTAATTTGCTTGTAGTCACATGCCGAAAACAGTATTTCTATATTTGAAAAAGTTAATAACACAATTCAGTTGCAAAAATAACCTTATAAAAAATGAAATAAAGCCTAGTACAAGTTAACGTCGACATAAAACTAGAGCGGCTGTCACAAAGTGTTCTGTATCGCACTATGACGGCGACATCCGGTCGGAAAGGTGGGGGGACGGTAGTGGTGGGGGAAGTTGTGCAGTCGAGCACTAGCTGTCGAGCATGTAGGTCGCGTTGGACGGTAATTACGGAGTTCGAGCGAGAAAATATTTGTAGTTAGTATGCTATTTTATTGCGTATTTTTTTTCAGAGAAATGTTTCGTTGACGTCTACTATAAAATCATTGGTTAATTTGGCACATACATTTCCACTTAGCAATTCCAAATGTTTTCATTTCTCTCAAATTGAAGAGTACATAAATACCAATTAATTTCCGTGGTAGATATTTCTAACCCCCTTGCATTTAGACCTAACTTAATTTTTGAAAACGCTTAGCTAATTAAGGGGTCCCTTCGTAACCGAGACGTTTCGAGTTCGATCCCTACTCTGGCCTTTAATCTATTGCCGTGATCCCACTTTTAACACAAGACGCTAACGGTACTTATTACAAAAACTACGCTATAGCTTCTGCCCGCGGCTCCACGTGCGATAACTTGACGAAATATAGACTTTAGTACGCAGATATAAAGTAGCTTTATACTAGAGATAGAATTTTCAGAATCGGATCAGTGGCTCTGAACATTACACCCCTATATTCAAACTCACAATTGTTACCTTAAATAAAGATATAGAAAACGAAAATAAAAATAAGTAAATTGATCAATATTATCAGCGAGTCAATAGTTACGATATCGTAAATAACGTACCCACTCGTAAATTCCACGTAAAACTCAATAAAAAAGACCTTGACCGTAATAGAGATGGTTTTGACTGTTCGAACAGTAAATAATGAGGTCACTCGAGTAGTTACAGTATAAAGTAGTTACATTTTATCGTAAGGTAATATTATCAGGTCAATGTAAATAGATGATACTCTTATTCTTGAGTTATCCATACATCTATACTACAAATAAATAAAATTGGATTGTCTGTTTGTAATATTAAAATAACCGCTTTTTACTAAGTGCATTTGGATGTATTATGTATACCAAAACAACATTTTTTACAATTTTTGTCTGTCTGTCTGTTTGTCTATTTGTTCCGGCTAATCTTTGAAATAGCTGGACCGATTTTGACGGGGCTTTCTTTGCCAGTTAGCTGATGTAAGAAAATAAAAATAATCACGGACACGCCATTTTCATATCATCATGTCACATCCATAAATTTATTTATAATGTGTATTTATTGAATGAGTTATTGCTATTAATTACTTGACATTGGCATAATACCCGCTAGGTTGTGGGTGAGGCCATATTCATATCCATTTTATTTCATCGCATCTCATTTCGTAAAGAATGAAGAAGACGGCGGGTTTTATACGTCGCGTGCGGTTCGGTTTCCGTACGCGAAAGAGCTGCATTTGAGTGGTCTATTTCTTATATGGATATGTGTCATTACACAATGGCAGCTGATCCTTCTTCTTCTTTATTAACACATTCAATAAATACACATTTTAAATAAATTTATGGATGTGACATGATGATATGACAATGGCGAAACCCAGCAGATCCTGGACAAGTCTGAACACACCTGTGAACTGACACTTGTACACGTCATGTCAGTCAGCACCCTCGTCAGGACGCTTCTGACACATCCGTGCTGGCTGGCAATAAAGGAAACGTGATAAAGGAAACTACACACGTGATATTGTTTTGTTCTTGATAGATGTCGACGTATCTTTGTTCCGAACGTATTTTACGTTCGGGTTTACGTATTTTACGTAAAGCTACTGTATAAGTACAATGCGTTTTTTTAGATATTTATTTAATTTATTATCCTGGCAACTTATTTCAGATGGAATAAAGAAAAAAAGTCATCATTAAAAGAAAAAAACATGTGTGACAGTTTGTCAAAAGTACTGCAAAGTTAAATAGTTTCAAAGACCTAGAGGTTTCTCGGCACCCAATGTTTTCAAAACTAAGATTATCTACATCTTGGGTACTCTACGATGAACTAGACAACGGTTATAATACTTAAACAATCTTAGCTCATGATTTCGTTGCATAAATTGTAATAGTGACTGAATCTATAAAAATAAATATTGTTTTAATTCTTGATTTTGCATTCTGAATTACAAATGGTAATAATTTGTCATACACACTGTAACAACAGAATTATACCATGTAATGTAACCATATTTCTTAAAATTCAATAAATAATTACTATAATAACATAATATAACTTTAACTCATTATAACAAACCTTCACTAAAATAATGTAAGTAATTAACTTTTAAAACTACATAACTATTATCCAAAGAGCTAGTTTCCCAAGAACTCGCGACTTCTTACAGTTAGATAATTAACTCGTCAGTCGAACCGCAAAGGGTTTTCGAGACCTCTCACCGCCCCTCTTACGGCAGAGCAACTGATATTGAAGCAATTTTCTACATGACTACCCCCTTCTTTTTATTGTTGGAAACGGTATATTTTCTTTTCAAACTACTTATGGTCAAAATAAATAAATTAATAGCGCTAGACAAACATCAAAACCCATCTATCAAGCGTAAGACGTCCACTGCCACCCTCGTCCACCGGCTTCCTGCGACGCGTGTGTTATCATCGGTCCACCTTGTGGGGGACCGTCCCACGCTACGTCTTCTGGCTCGTGGTCGCCATTCTAGAACTTTTGTGCCCCATCAGCTGTCGGTTCTTAGCCAAACGTGACAATTAGCTGGCCGTTCCATTTGATTGTGCAAGAAAGACGTGTGCAAGGTTGTGGTACGCGGTATGTAACATTGGAATGGAAGATCGGAATAGCCGTGTGCAAGGTTGCGGAACGCAGTATAGAAGATCGGAATGGAAGATCGGAATGGATAGACTGTTACTAAACAAGTACATTCATGAACGAACAACAAAAGTGAATGAACCGTTAACCTTTGATAACCTATTCTAATGATCATAAGATATTATGAATCAAACAGCAGACAGCAGACACCCAAAATAGGGTATCATTAAATCTACCATTTTAGGAGAACGGTTTCAGATATTACCAGGCCTTTGGAAAATTTAAATTTATTTACCCCGTTCTTCGTTAAAACGGATGAATTAGCATAATTTACAAAGCCGACCTTCCACCATTTAAGCCAAATATTATTTTGAAGATTGTAAGGAAATTCTTTGCCATCGTCTGTTAACACAAAGTCACCCCCTTTCTGCTGAGGTGTCGGCTGAATTGGAATAGTAGCACATTCATCTCACTGTGAGTGTAGTTTAATCAAAAACTAAAGGTATTTTCACCATGGACCTTAAACTTATGATGTTCCCATAAAAACTAATTTTTATAAAACGGCATATTGCAAGTTTATTTTAACAACAACTAGCTGTTACCCGCGACTTTGTCCGCGTAGTATTTAAATAAAGATTTTCTAAAATAAAAGTAGCCTATATTAGCCTCTTTGTTACATCAGCTATCTGGCAGTCAAAATCGGTCCAGCCATTTCAGAGATTAGCCGAAACAAACAGACACACAAAATTTTAAAAAAATGTTGTTTTGATATATGTACCGTGTAGACATCCAAATGCACTTAGTAAAAAGCGGTTATTTTAATATTACAAACAGACACTACAATTTTATTTATTTGTATAGATGTATACGAGTATATTGTTCCACTATTGTTTGTTCCACCCCATTATATAGTTTACAGTGCGCGCCACTGTGCTCGACCCACTGAGGGATCGCGTTTAAAATTAGCGCGCGGTCGGCGGGCTGTGAACTGTACGCCCGAATGCTCCCCGCCTTTTATCCCAAATCAGTGGAGGCGACCTGCATAGGTAGGCTTTCATGTATGTTTGTATTTACCTATTGAGAGATTCTTGTATCGTATATTATTTTAGATGAAAAAGTATGTTCATAATGCGGCTGAAATTTAACAGGGCCGCGGGAATGTTAACAGTTGTGTAAATCCCACTAATCCCACTAATATTATAAATATGAAAGTTTGGATGGATGGATGTTGGTTACTCAATCGCGCCAGAACGGCTGAACGGATCTGGATGAAATTCGACACAGAGATAGATTATAATCTGGAATGGCACATAGGCTAACAGTTCTCATTTGCAAAAGGACATAGAGGAAAGCGACATACTTTTTAATCGCGGGTAACACCGTGGGGCGCAGCTAGTATTATAATAAGTGTGTAATAAATTCATTAAGATCAATATAATTATAATAAAACAAGTAAAAAAAAGTGGAAAATATAGATATCTCATACATTATAAGCCTCTAGTCCCTTATAAGGTACAAAAAATACCCATAGGTGCTGTGAATATAATGCAAACGTACTAGGAATGGACAGATGGCATTTCAGGCAGCCATATTTTATTCTGAGACGATATGTATTATGAATTTGTGGACTTATCATTATAGTGGACCGTTTTTGCACAATGTTTTGTAATAACCAATGAATATTGAAATGAAATTACATTTTAAGGATTTTATCGCGATTTTATTTCTATTTTACCATTGCAAGACCTCAAGACACTGTGAGCACTTTCTGCATAGATCGGACTACAAGTAACAATCAAATATGAGGGTACCCCGTCTCAAACTATGACACCAGGACGTCAACCACCTCAGTCCTCCCGTGACCATGGTTGCTGTAAAGCAGCCAAAACGTCGGGAACGTAAAATAGAAATAAAATCGCGATAAAATCCTTAAAATTTAGTTTCATTCCAATGTGTAATATTCGTAAATATAAGAAATCAATATGTGAACCAATCAATATGTTACTCTTTGTTATATTTATTTCAAGTAACTTAAAGAATGCGTACTCTAACTAAAAGGCTCTATCATACGGCTCACATGAAAACCATCCAACCCAAAAATAGGTACCTAATAAGCTGTGTTATTACTTATATATTTGTATACATAAATAACTAACTTATAGCATTGTTAAATCTAATAATAAATAACTTATGTCTTTAATGGTGTGCAAAATAACCCAATTTCATAACATAATATTACCAAACATAACCATCCCATCCCAAAAGTTTATAACTAAAATGATTTCCCCTCCACGGTTTATTAAATATTTTCCCTCGGTACTGGTCTTTAAGAATTTCGAGTTAAAGAAGTTTTGGACTGAAGGAGATCCCTTTTTTAATGTTTATTTTGATGGTTTTTAATTAAAATAAGTGGGTCACCTCGTTTGTCCGACAGTGTTCGAGTGAGTAATTATTTTATAAGTATTTCCAACATTTTTTTGCTGATTATTTTGTGTAAAGCTAGCTGGAAAGGATTCCTGTGCGCAAAAGTGGAACCTTCCGTATAATAACAGAGCTTATTATCACAGTAGTAAGCAGTGATAGCCAAGTTGGTTCAACGCTTGCCTCGGTCACGAGGATCGCAGATTCAAACCCCGGCTCACACCTCTGAGATTTCTGGATTGCATGTGCGAATCTCATTTGCAACCATGATTATCATTCGCTAAACGGTGAAGGAAAACATCGCGATGAAACGCATTTTAAGAGAACCCCTCAAAAGATGTGTGAAGTTCACTAACGCGCACATTGCCAGCGTGGTGGGCTATGGCCTAATCCCTCTCGATTGAGGGGAGGCTCATGCCCAACAGTGGGACATTAAAAACGGGCAGGTAATATTATTATAAGCAGATATAACATAACCACCAAATACTTTCGTCGAAATGGGAGTGCCATTCAATAAAATATATCTGCCAACCCCTTAGGGCGTTTCGGGCACGATTGTGTAAGCATAACACTATCTAGAGTGTATTACTCCAAATCCAATTAACTAACTCGGTCACCGCAACAGGGAACGCCGTCTCTATATGTAGAGATGAGATGGGAAACCTAAGGTTATCTACACAACGCTAAAGTGGTATTAGTTTAACGCGTTTGTTTGTGTATAGCATCGTAGCACCAGAACGGATGAACTTAATGCGTCAACGAGTGGCTATTGACCGGATTAATAACTGGTACCAAATTGGTCTGGTTTTTGCGAAAATGCAACCACAATTCACTGGTGGTAGGCTTCGGCCGTGGCTAGTCACCACCCACTGAACAAAGCCATGTCGCCAAGCGGCCTAGCCGTGTTCCGGCATGATGTTCGGTGTTGCCATTCATGGATGGCGGGTCAGATCAGCTGCGCTGCATGTGCCTAGTGAATGTAGCGTCTCGATCTACTGCCGCCTTCCTACCTAGGCAAGTATGCCCCATCGTAGATCTCATCATCACTTACCATCAGGTGAGATCGAGATCAAATACTTGCCTATAATGTAATAAAAAAAAAACTTTGGGTAAAACTATTCGGAGGTTTATACATTCTGTTATTCAGAGGTATTGGTAAAACATGAAATAATATATTACGTTGTCATTTTATGTAAAAAATAAACAAAACACATTTTGTATAATACTATCACTTTCGCTATTTGTTAAGCATACAATGTGTACAGTCGCAATAAAAATGGTCACGTGGTGGTACTATACAGGGTTATTTAGAAAGGATATACGAACCTTTGAACCTGTGCTTGTTAAGCGCATTTATAATCATTGTATGAAGTCACAATATCGATAAGTCGATAAAAAAATATAGTTCACTAAAATTTTAATAAAACTTAAAACGGTCACGGATGACTATGCCCATGGTTGCTGTAAAGCAACCGAAACGTCGGGAACGTAAAAAAACATAATATAAACGAAATAAAATCCTTAAAATTAATTTTATTTCAATGTGTAGTATACTTAGGTAATGATTTAAAAAGCTAAAGAAGCGCATGTTAAGTATACCCTGTATATTCTCGAACTCTGTAATCTAAAAAAAAAAAAAAACATTTTATATTTCGAACGCTTGTGCACCCCACGGTACAGTTGCGTTCACAAATAGGCCTGCAGTCCGTCGCAAATTAAAAGCCCGCGGACAAAGGCCCTGGCCACTCGGCCGTGTATTCGATTAACTGCCATAAATGGACTCCATCCAATGAATGCCTATATCGTGCACTATTTTTGTACACAACTGTACATCCATTGAAGGGACGATGATTGTCAGGTATTTTTTTTAAAAAGCAGCGAAAGTGTGCGGAGAATCAAATTTAAAAATATATATTATTTGTATGTCTCGGCAAATTTCGTAGTTTATCGCCTCGGAATCTGATGTATGAGAAAATAAATTATCTATTTATATTTTTTTTTTAAATCTCCCATGTTTTAAAAAGTTATGCTGCTATTCGAGGCAGAGACAAATTAAAAAAAAAAAAATCAGCTCGCCCGTACCGGAGTTATAATTGGTGTAACTAACATCACTTTGTTTTATATACAAGGTGTAAAAAAATAGTGTAAATTATTTTAACAGGTTTACAAGTAGGTCATAGCGATCACGTTTATGTATAAAATGCATGTGTAAACATTGTTTGATATTTCTCCGAGAAAGCGGGCCGGTACCGTTTCACCGCGCACTCAGTACGTATTTATTTTTTAAATAGAAAATAATTGGAATGATGAGTAATGATGTAATGATGGCTAGTCTCCGTTGAGATTAGTCGCCGTGACCAAAATTCGGTCAAGAGGACTATTATTATCTTAGTCCAGTGGTGTCAGTTCGAAAAATGCTCTTCTCTTCTTTTATATGTTGTAGAGGTACAGACCTCTACAACATATAAATAAAACAGCCTCAAGTCGCAAAATGGAATATTCCTATACTCTTTTCTTTCTGAATCGTTACTTAACATCAATACTCAGTTTAACGACACAGTAAAAGCGAATTATTCTAAAATTTTATAGACAGCAACCTTGCATTATCATTATTTTAGTTATCTCAAGAGTTATAAATGAAATAACGATGTCGTATAGAAACGATAAAACGGTGCTGTAAGCTTGCAAAACTGCTTGTACTATTATTGTACGAACAATAAAAATATGTAATTTGAAACCGATTTTTATTATATTCAGTAGTAAAGCAGTTAAAGTATTGTGGCATTATAGTTGTCATGTGCTTGCAAACATTATTATTCTCTGATGAACATTTTTGATTGTTATTCGTGGAATCCGTTGAGTTGGAATCCCGTTTTTCATTCCATTTTTAAAACGTTTGCCGTTGATACGTGGAGAAATGTTTGATATTACGTATCATTGGATCTATAATATAAAAATAATATCGCCAGACGAACACACGAAATAACGCTTGTATTATGGGTACCGTACAATTGACTAGGGACGAACCCAGTATATAATACTTACATTGATATTAAATATCGATGACTCGGGTATGAACATTCGTGTTTGTCGTCGTTTATGCGGTCATTTGTGCACAAAGTTTGTCCCTACCAGAATTCGAACAAAAAAACTCGTTTTTTATAATGTATCCGTGTAAATTCATTAATTACAATTATTGTAATACTAATAAGCTAACTACATAGAAACACATATCAAGAAAACAAAACAAAAGTCTATGAAATGACAATCGCATTTCTCAAGGCATGCTATCAGGCAGGGCTTAACCGAAATAGATAAGACCCATTGTCTGGGCCAGTAGTCGCTATGTGAAACAAGTAGAAATAAACTTTAATAATGTAGTACTTTAGATAACACTAGCGGCGCTCTTATTTTCCGTAGATAGGATATTTTTTTAATGAATTACCTCAAGTGTGACTGGAAAGTGTTGTGCAATGCAAGTTCAGTTTCTAGATTAATTTTGGGATGATTTTCATTAAGGCAAATTTCAGAATTGATCTTTTTGTATATTGATTTCTTATATTTACACGAATACTACACTTTGAACACTTTCTACTACACGTACACTACTACGCTTTTTTTACGTTCCTGACGTTTCGGGAACGTAAAATCTATACAAATAAATAAAATTGGAGTGTCTGTTTGTAATATTAAAATAACCGCTTTTTACTAAGTGCATTTAGAAGTATACACGGTACCTATACCAAAACAACATTTTTTGCAATTTTTGTCTGTCTGTCTGTCTGTCTGTCCGTCTGTCTGTCTGTCTGTCTGTTTGTTCCGGCTAATCTCTGAAATGGCTGGACCGATTTTGACGGGACTTTCACTGGCAAATAGCTGATGACTTAGGCTACTTTTATTTTAGAAAAAAAAAATGGATCTCAAGAAAAAAAAATAAAACCAATGTTGCAGCGCTGCGCCTGATTAACTTTGATAGCAACAACGTGCAATGCGCCCGCGGGCTCAGAAAGCGCGGGCAGGCTGTTGCCAACGGTTGTCTTTGTTAAATACCATGAGGACGAAGTCGCGGGTAGCAGCTAGTACATACTATAAATGCGATAGAATCCTTAACAATAGTTTTATTGCGATCTTTTTGTAATAATCTCATGTCAAGGTGTTAAACTGCGGACTCGCACCAGCCCGCTGTGCAGTACCCAGACAAAACGTTTCTTAATTTGGCATCTCTTTTTTTCTTTTGAGGTTCTATGCAATCTTGTCGTTCCAATACACCCGAATGCCCCCAGACAATACGGTGCATAACAGATTGGTTGCATCTGCTCTGGGCCACACGCCAATTCCACAATTCAATTGGGCCCAGATGGCAAGGTTGTAAGGTCAGCGCATGTAATGTGTAGTACAAAACATATTGCAGATGTTGGGGCAAGGCAGGAGAATGCAGCGGATTGGATTTATAATAATAATATAACCAGATGAACACACCAACTATACGGCCTTATACTAAGCAACGCTTGTATTATGGGTACCGTACAATGGACTGGGAGCGAAACAAGTATTATAATACTTATATAGATATTAAACATCCATGACTCAGGTACAAACATTCGAGCATATCACACAAAATTTATCCTTACTAAGACTCGAACACGGGACCTTAGCGCTGACGGAAAGGTCACTATCAAACTATATTAAAAAAAAGAACATATAACATCTTAAACTGTGATAGAATGGGGCTCTATGAAACTATAAGAAAAAGAAATATGTCCTATGGAACGATTTTAGAGATCAGAAAACTGTTTGCTATGATGTAGTTTTGGAGATCCCCATACAGACCCATCTCCATGTTACATCCTGTATATCATTTATTATTAGGCCAGCCAATCACGTGGTGTAGCTGTCTAGGACCTTTTTATGTATTTAAAAAAAGTTGCATTCCCTTGAAGTTTGAGTCTTATCCCACACAGCACACGGTTTTCAAGCGAAACACCCAAGGTTAATCCACACATGCGGTGCAGACTATACAAATACACTATAAAAGCGTTGATTGATAGCCACTCCACTGAAATACGGAGCGAAATGCGTAAATAGGTAAATATAGCTGTATATTATACAGGATGTAAGTGGATTCGTAATGAAAACTTATACCATGGAATAGGTCTTGATTCTGGACCCCCCAGAGTTGGAATTTTTCGTCAATGTTTTCATGAATATACGCATTTTTGTTCTGTATTTCAAAATCGATCTTCTCCTAAGAAGTCCACCACAACTTGATTTTAAATAAATAAAATGATCATTACTAATTAAGACCTAATATTGCAAATTAAATTAAAAACCCGATACGCTTGAGCGCGCTCCTCATACGCATGACTCGTATCGCGCGGTGCGTTGTGTTGTGTTTGCGTGGTTTACGATACATTGCGCGCTCAAATATTACCTCATTTGTAACCCATGATATTCGACATAAATTATTTCTATAATTCGATTGTAGGCGTTAAGTGTAACCTTTACCCAAAGTTTTCATTACGATGTCCACTACATCCTATATAGCCATAGTGACAATATCATATATGTTTCAATATCATAACATTTTGATAGAGAAAAATAATGAAGATTCTTTTGTTTTATTTTTCATCTTCGACTGGAATTGCTTATAGGGTATTTTTTATTTTGCTGATCGTAATTATTCCACCAGTTTAACTCTCGGTGATGAATAACGTAGCCTGAATACGAAAACACTTATAGAAAACCGCTAGTATTTTCATCTAAATCTCCGTTGATTTTTTAAAAACCTACTGTTGTTGTCAGTTAATAATTTCCAAAGTATATAGCTAACATTTTTCAATCAGGGACTCTTTCGTCACTCCACTGGGTACGCGGGAAACGGATCGCAGATGAAAGAAACTCATTAGCCGACACCGGAAGGGGTAGGAGAGGGATGAAATGACAATCCTTGGTACAATTTTGATTTAATTATTTTACACCCGTTATAACACGGAGAGTTCACTTCATTAATCAAATTTTGTTTTGTTACTTGCGGTCCGATCTACGCAGTGAGCTCTTTCTGCGTAGATCGGACCGCAAGTAACAACTAAATATGAGGGTACCCCCGTCAAACTATGACACTAGGACGTCAACCACCTCAGTCCTCCCGTGAAACGTCGGGAACGTTAAATTAAAAAATAAACCGCGATAATATCCTTAAGATTAGTTTTATTTCAAGAGGATGTATTAATTAATTTTGCGAAACCATTGCAAAATAGACACGGTGAGGAGGCTTTTAAAATAAGTAACATCTATACATCTATACATATAAATAAAATTGGAGTGTCTGTTTGTAATATTAAAATAACCGCTTTTTACTAAGTGCATTTGGATGTATACACGTTACCTATACCGAAACAACATTTTTTACAATTTTTGTCTGTCTGTCTGTCTGTCTGTCCGTCTGTCTGTCTGTCTGTCTGTCTTTCTGTCTGTCTGTCTGTCTGTCTGTTTGTTCCGGGTAATCTCTGAAATGGCTGGACCGATTTTGACGGGAATTTCACTGGCAGATAGCTGATGTAACAAGGAGTAACATAGGCTACTTTTATTTTAGAAAAAGAAAATGGATCTCTCGAAAAAAAATTAAAACCAATGTTGCAGCGCTGCGCCTGATTAAAGTTTGATAGCTACAATCTGCAATGCGTCCCGCGGGATCAGAACGCGAGCAGGCTGTTGCCAACGGCTGAGTCTTTGTTAAATACCACGCGGACGAAGTCGCGGGCAACAGCTAGTAAGAAATATAATTCATAACAACCAACCATTACGCAAACAAACAAAAATGATGAACTATTACGAAATAAAATATTATTACACCGAATTCATAGAAAACGTTAAAAGTAAATGCATGTTGAGAATGTGTGCCACATTTCGGTTTCATTCATAAAGTGTCAGATGACGTAATAACTCCTTGTAAGTTTAAAACTATAACTAATAGCATTACCATAGAGTCAAGACACACGAACATAGACAATGATATTGGCTGCCTACGTGAAACTTGTCACGCCCGCTGCTGCAAAGCTTTGCACAGACTATAGACAGAAGAAAAAAATATCTCGAAGAAGAGAAGAAAAAAAAAATATCTCGTGTATTTAGTTTAGTTCAAGGACTATTTGGTAGATACCTATACTCACCAAGGGATGAGTTAGGAATCTATACATATAAATAAAATTGGAGTGTCTGTTTGTAATATTAAAATAACCGCTTTTTACTAAGTGCATTTGGATGTATACACGTTACCTATACCGGAACTACATTTTTTACAATTTTTGTCTGTCTGTCTGTCTGTCTGTCCGTCTGTCTGTCTGTCCGTCTGTCTGTCTGTCTGTCTGTCTGTCTGTTTGTTCCGGGTAATCTCTGAAATGGCTGGACCGATTTTGACGGGAATTTCACTGGCAGATAGCTGATGTAACAAGGAGTAACTTAGGCTACTTTTATTTTAGAAAAAAAAATTGGATCTCTCGAAAAAAAATTAAAACCAATGTTGCAGCGCTGCGCCTGCTTAAAGTTTGATAGCAACAATCTGCAATGCGTCCCGCGGGATCAGAACGCGAGCAGGCTGTTGCCAACGGTTGAGACGTTGTTAAATACCACGCGGACGAAGTCGCGGGCAACAGCTAGTATAAAATAAAATCAAATAATTGCTGTCAGTTGAGAAAATAATTAAAAAAAAATTGAATTAAGAAGAAAATAACGATAGAATAAGACGTCATAGGATGAAAACGAATCAACTCAATGATTTAAATAGACGGATGCATGAATAATAATTGAATCAAAAGAAAAAAAAACTACATATATACCAAAAAAAAAGTGGTGTAAAAAAGATGATCTCATATTGACATAAAGGCGGAATTGTTTCGAAATAAAAGCTTTATTTTTGTCTATAGTGTGTGCGAGGTCTAAGTCAACGTTTACTATTCGCAAAAAATATTCAGTAATCATTAAATTTAAGTCTGTAATAAATAACCGTTAATGGAGACTTGTCAACGTTTGCGAAATAACGTAATTTTTGCATTATAAAACTCATAATGTTACGTAATAAAAAAAAAACAATTTGACTGACTAACGTAAACATTTTAGTAGGTATATCGATGAAAATATTCAAGTTTATATTTATAACTTTGCTGTGATATTTGTAAAGTAATTTGTTTTAACCAAGGTCCGTTTCCCTCTCCCCCCCTGCATTGAGAGGGGTATGCCCGATATAATGGAGATAGATTAGCCCCATATTATATTGGAATTTAACATCCACGAAATATGTCTAGCCCTTCGGGTATCATAAATATGTTGGTATCGACGATGAAAGCAAACATCGTGAGGAACTGCACGTCGGTCGAAAGTCATGTGTAGGTAACTAACCTGCACTGGGCCAGCGTGGTGGACTAAATGACCTAAATCATTCTCATATTGAGGAGTGTGCCAGGTATAACGCCAATAGGCTCGACCCCTATCATATTAGGCCTTCATACAATGGCGAATTGTGGTTGCACTGGAGTGTCACTCTGCTTATCACATAAAAAAAACAAGCAAAAAAGTTCTTTTCTTTCTTGTTTTTTTAAAATTGAATTTATAAATCTTAGCGGAATCCAATAAAATGTTTATAACTTGTATAATGACTAAACCCTTAATTTAAAGACCTTTTATAGTTTTATCAAACGTAATATAGTACTGCGCAAAGCAAAACTCTTGTGCGCAATGCTATATGACGTTTGATACAGTTATAAAATATCTATAAATTCGGGGGTAAGAATCCAATGCAAATATTGGTTTCTTATCAAATAAATAAAAACCACACAAAGGCACTACTCACCAAAATGTATGCACTGCTAAACACACTGGTCAAAAATCATAAAAGATTGGCCAAAACGAATTAACATTTTCGACATTCGTCAAATTCCACTAATCAAGAAACCACGAAACATAGATCTGTCCGATGCAACACTCAAACGCCCACTGGGCCGAGGTACCTGAACTAATCGGACAAAAAAAACTTTGACGTTTGCTCTGTCAAAGATACCGACCCCCTACTGTTAGACCCTTGTTATCGCACAACATTATTTCGGCTCTCCTAAAAACATTACAAAAGATCTTATTTCAGAAGACCACGGCATATTTTCGAATAACAATGTTGTAGAATGAGTGCATAATTATTTTTGCTGCCGGGTAGCCTGTATTAAAAAAGTGTCAAATATAGAAATTCTTATTATGATCAGTGATAAAGTTCAATTTTGATGCATCGTCATTCTGGAATTCAGTTATTTTTACCTGTTGCCGCGATAACAGTAATCGGTTATGCTTTGTTTGACTTTAGTGTGACTTAAGACCATTTATTGTTACCATACTAATAGCTATGAAATGGGTGGGCGGACACTTTCACTAGAAAAAACTTTACAGAACAATAAAAAAATGAAATAAAAAAAACTTTATGGTCTAACATGATTTTAGCAAAAAGCTCTAGATTATGTCGTTCGAGCATTCCACGGTTCACTTTGTTTATTGTTATATGTTTTTGTTGGTCATTGTAATTCGTTTTCGAAGTAGTTTGTGGGAACCAAAACAAGTGAATTATGAGAGTTTGGATATTTTATTGGGAAGATAATATAAATATATTGTTTGTAGCTGAATAGCGCCGGCAAAGCAAATTTGTTTATTTAAATATCGATCATATTTGTAACATTCTTATATCTTGTTTTTAATGTTCTTAATAAATAAGTGATGTAGTCAGTGGGAAATAATAATTATGACATAACTGGCCTAATAATTTGTTTCTTTTCTTATTAATAGACATCAAAGGAGGATTTGTTGGCGCGAAGTTGAACCGTGAAATTGACAATTTTGTTTATTTTCCAAAAGATATGTTACTTTGATAAATAATGTGTAATATTTGTGGGATATTAACCATTGTGTGTTCATGAACATGCACGAGTGAAGGAAATTGAAATAAAATAGTACATTTTGACTTTTAAAGTCTCCCAAGATGTCCGGTATTTTTTCAGTAAAGTATTCACAGCTTTACTGATGGAGTAGGGGATTCATTTCAATATCATCATCGTCACCAACATCATATTTATCATCAGAGGTATCAATAATTTTATAAAAATTATCAGGAAATACCTGTCACTGGGAAAAAAATTGGCAACTGAAAAAATTAAGAAGAAACATCAAAGTAAGAACCGATTTTATATAAATGATGATGAACCATTACATTTTGTGGAATTCATAGCATAGGATACATAATTCTGTTGCCCAGTGGTCGTTGCCAAGTGATAATTATGTCAGAACCAAAACAATCTTGAAAACTGGGTTTGTACATAATAAAAAAATAAGAACCTCCTCCTTTTTGAAGTCGAGTAAAAAGTGAGAAGATTTATTCAAGTAACCGTTATATTGATTGTATAACAATTAACTGTTCTCAGAATAAAACAATTAACGTCAAGTAATTAAAAAACACATTTTTTATTTTATTATAAAGTAAATGTCTTGTGGGTTGTTACAATTTATAACACGCGTAATAAAATGGTGTACATAAATTATTTAAAAACTAGCTGTTACTTGCGACTTCGTTCGCGTGGTATTTTACAAAGACACAACCTTTGGCAATAGCCTGCTCGCGCGTTCTGAGCCCGCGGGACGCATTTCAGGTTGTTGCTATCAAACTTAATTAGGCGCAACGCTGCAACATTGGTTTTAATTTTTTTTCGTGAGATCCTATGTTTGTTTCTAAAATAAAAGTAGCCTAAGTTACTCCTTGTTACATCAGCTATCTGTCAGTAAAAGTCCCGTTGAAATCGGTCCAGCCATTTTAGAGATTACCCGGAACAAACAGACAGACAGACAGACAGACAAAAGTTGTAAAAACTGTTGTTTTGGTATAGGTACCGTGTATACATCCGAATGCACTAAGTAAAAAGCGGTTATTTTAATATTACAAACAGACACTCCAATTTTATTTGTATGTATAGATATAGATAATACACTGCGGTTAACATTTAATTCTTTAGTGTCAATAAATTATGTTTAATAGTTTTTTTTGTAAATGATGAAACTCCAACGGTGGATTATTCAGGTGATAATAAGTGTATTGACTTTTTAAATAATAAAAACACCAGGAAACGAAATATTATAAAGACAGAAATAAACGTCATACTTCAATAATTTGTAATGTTTATTTCTATTTAATTTCTCGATTTGTCTTTACATACTAACATATGATTTTTTTAAACTTTTTTTTTAAAATTTGAATGATCGATCTCTGGCAGATAATCAAGCAAAGGTAATAAATGTACGTTGCTACGATCTTCATATTTTGCATCGCCAAAAACTATAGGATTCCCACAGGAAAATCATACATATTCAAGCGAAATTGCGATAACACGAGCTAAATTTCCTGTAAACTTACATAACTGTCATAAAGTTAAGTTAGTACTTACATGAATTGTTATTTTACTCAGTAAAAAAAAAACTCTTTTATTTTCACAAACACTCACTGAACGGAACTACAATACTGAATAGAATTGACAGCATTCCCCAGAAAACAAACAGTCCGATGATTCTGAGTTTCAGACGATAATCAGGTTAAATTACGATGACGACTGCCAGTGAATCACCAATATTTAACGAATAGTATTTTTTTTCCCAGAAACGGACATGACGTAACACTGTGCATGACGTCACGCCATTGAAAAACGACAATCCCTCGCGCTGATCCGTCTTGAATGTAAACAATAATCTTTGGTTTACACTTTTAATATGTAGACACTTAGATTATGATAACCTTGATGGTATGTTTACGATTTTAGGCGTTGGAATATACACATTAAGGCTCCACATTTAGAGTACAAAATAGTTTATCATGTAGTTACTGTATATAAAACATTCATTTGTTTTTTAATATGTTATTTGTGTGACGTTGTAAGAAGGACTAATTGAGGAAAAAAAACTCATAAAATAAATGAATGCAGAAATTATTTGAATCTTCATTCTTATTTTTCTTTTTTTTATTTAAAGAAAGCAGTCCTTACTTACAATATAATCAGAAAATAATAACGATATATTTAAAAAATCGAATCGGAATCCCGTAACCATATTAAGCTGGGCTATTAAAAGGACAGCCTGCATCAAAGGACATTTCGATGTCCTTACAAGCGTACATAATTCAATTATTCATAACTTGTGCAGGTCACTATGGAAATAAAAAAAAAACTAGTGCCTCAGTGGATTCCATATTTGGATTCCATTCTGGTCCATAATGGAATGTTTACGTCGAAAAAGAAGAGTGAGAGCGCTCGTCTAGTCCTTTAGCCGCTATTAAAGGATAATTTAGTTTATATTGTCATCCATACGGGTTGGAATGTTATGGACACTACTTTTTACGTTTTAAATAACGAAGTAACTCGATGTACAAAGATATTTTTTTTATTTTATAAAAAGAATGTGTGGAAATATTCGAATATTATCGACAACTTGTCGTAATATAATGAGCCATTTCGTTTTGTTCCATTTTTAAAATATAACGTCTGACGTTAACGTAACGTTCTTAGTACACCCCGTACGTGTTCCTAAGCAAATCGATTGCGCAGCCTTTTGAATTTTTTTTATAGATTAGCAATAATATTAATTAGCAATAAAATAATGTTAGATTTAGACGTCATAGTATCAGCCGATCAATTCAGCTATTAAGCCTAGAAATCTATATGAATACCGCTATATTGTACAGTACGTTTACAGTAGTTTTATTATTTATAGAGGCAAAATAAATTAAATCCGTCAATAGATCTTTGCTTTCATAGTACGGGTAGATCTACACTTATCTAACATTAATAAACGTAAGAATAGCGATCAATTGAGTGGGATTTGGCTTCATCTGGCCAGCTGAGCTTCGTTACAGGCTCAAACAAACAGGGTGGTTCAAAGTAACACCACCAGGCATAGGTACTATGTCTTTGCATGCGGCTATTAATAACTGCGCCGCCCCACGCGCAATTATCGATTTTACTCTGCAGCTTGACCCCCAATCTTTTGAATCTAACTATAAACAATCCAATAGTAAAAAAACCATTTTAATCGGTCCGATTGTTTTTGCGTGATGCTTGAACCAATAAAGAGAAAAACAATCTGAAACAATTGTTTTGGATTTAGAGACATCAAAATAGCTTACCGCACAATTTTTTTTTCTTAATGTACAGTATTCTATGTCATACTTTTAAAGATATATTAAAATAGTGATAATCAAAGGCAGTAACCATAATGCCTATTAGAATTTTAGAGTCACCTACAGACATAATTATTCTATAGAGATTTCGTACTCGAACGAATTTCGAATCCGTATTTCCTTTGCGAATGAGTTCTCATAGCTCATAACATACTAAGGCTGTGTCCCCAGTCGGCAAACTGTCAGCGGCTGACTGAGTGAGCCGCAAATTTGTGGCGATCTGAAATTCGAGTTAGCTGCAAACTCAGATCAATTTGCGTGCGTCGCAAGCAAACTGTTATGTGATAGCCGTTTATTTAGGTCGACCAACCGACTGAATTTTCACTGTCAACTGTCCACATGACAGTTTGCGGCAAACTGACTCACTACGCCCGGCGAACAAGCATATCGCCGCCGCCGACTGGAACCGGTTTTGCTGTGAGTCGGCCGCTCACTGAATCAATCGGCGCGCGCAACACAGCAAACTGCGTAGCGTGAGCGCAAACTAGCAAACTGTGAAATATATGGAAGGGCGTACTAAACCGATACGCCGCTAACTCAGTCGGCCGCTGACAGTTTGCCGACTGGGGACACAGCCTTAGGCGGGTACGTAAAATGAATCTGAAACATTTCCTCAAACATCCTGTATGCATACGATATGTAGGACAAACCACACATTGACTGGTAAGTATGATTAATAGATTTGTTGGGACAGGTCGGGACTCGCGGTTATTCCGGGTTGGTCCTTAATATGAATGACTTCTTGGAAACCCTTGATTGCTGAAGAATTTATAGGATATTGTTGTGTGCAGATTTAGTTTTTTTTATTGATATGTGACAAGAAAACCAATTTATTTCGAGATTAGTGGCGTTCTCACTTGTACTTAGTGGAGTCACTGCCATCGCATTAATTTTATTTTTCCTTTTAAATTGGAATCGCGTCAATTAGAGCAATTCTTAAAATATTAATATTGAATATGGATTCCTCCTATGTGTGTAAGAATATGTGTGTGTGTGTGTGTGTGTGTGTGTTTGTGTGTGTGTGTGTGTGTGTGTGTTTGTGTGTGTGCGTGTTTGTGTGTGTGCGTGTTTGTGTGTGTGCGTGTTTGTGTGTGTGTTTGTGTGTGTGTGTGTTTGTGTGTGTGTGTGTTTGTGTGCGTGTGTGTATTGTAATGTGAAGTGATGAACTTACCCTCATACATTTGCGCGTACTGCGGGAATCCCGCCGCTCGCAGCCATTTGCAGGCCTCCGCCGCTTCTATCTCTGTAACAAAACACAGAAAAATATTAGCTTATTTTAAATTAGCGGTGCCTTTTTACACACCGACTTGATCAAGCGACATAGATAATTTCAACGGCCTTAAAGTTTTTTTTGTCTCAGTGAAATGGCTGACAGAACAAATGTCATTACCGTAAAGTTGTTAGTTTGACTATGGTATTTTAAAAGTAAACATCTTGGTAGGTATAATGCACATAGCTTCTCTTTCTGTCGGGTGATTCACTCCAATGCAGTTAGCTGTTTTACGGCGAATCTAACTTCGTGTATGCCTGGCAAACCGCTGGCACTAATCATTTAATATTTTTCATTCTATAACATATTTTTCAAAGGATTTCTTTTCTTTCTATAAATCGTTTTGTTTCTATACAATAATCTAAATGTAGAAGCGTGGTTTTTAATTATTGCTACAGATTTTAAATCTACCTTTGCTCTAAAACTATGTAGCAAGCATTGAAACTAGCTAGAACGTTGTTGTGAGATTTTAAATGAAGCAAACAAATAAATAAAATGCATGTCTTGCAATTTGATCATAACAGAATGGAGGAGTGCACTGTAATGTCGCCGCCGGTCTGTCTACTAACACAATTATTAAGGTATACATTTAATCAAGTAAATATGATCTTATCAGTTTCGATAATACTCAAATAGTGACAGGTTGATAACACTGCGTACGTGCCGTATAGTGGGGCACTCCAGTTCGAGCATCGATTTGAATATTACCAATCGAATATCACCAATAGTAATCCACTTAGAGCACCCGATGGGTCCGCTAATAATAAAAAAAATAATTATATTCTATTCCACTTAGATAACCAACGGGCATTATGCATATAGATAGAGAGGTATTGCTCGTAATTCGCTTGGCACCAACTAGCCTAAACTAGACCAAATTATAGTTTACTCCTGTCAAACGGCGTTCGCTATTCTGTTAACAGCAGATTAGACTAATTTTGGTTTGACAGCTCCTAAAATTGGTTTAGTTACTCAACTTAGCTTAGTTGGTCATTTTTGTATTCTGTTGTACACACTTTACGTCAAATTGCGTCTAAAATTAGAAACGTCAAACTATAATCCGCCTTATTTGGTCGGCATCTAATTTGGTGCCATCTAAATTTAGTTCGTAGGTTTTCAGGTGATGTTTTTATTAAGATAAGTTGTGAAAAACTATTTTATCAAACACGATGGAGGAATATGTGGTTGCGGCTCTTGTGGATTCATCTGAAAGTGCTAATTTTACCAAAATAATAATAAAACAGAGCCTACTTCAAAGTACTTACTTGAAACACAAAATTAAGGCATTTGCTTTCTAACCGTAGAAACTATGAAGAAAGAATACGCCTCGAAGGCCTAAGAGCACATATTGGAATGTGCCCTTCGAATTAGCAGAGAAGTTTAAAAAATCTTTTGTGGCTTCACAAGTTTGCAGCACTTCAATTACTGAATACTCTAGATGATCCGCTCTTAGTGGAGGGGCACATCCCAAAACATATAAAGGTTTGCGATTTAATATTTTATACAGATACCTAAGTACTTTTTACTTGTTTATAAATACATCAACATGACACTTTGCAGATTTTAACAGCACTGCAATTTTACGCTCATGGGAGCTATCAGGCTGCTGTAGGCCAAGATAGTTTACCAGGAATGAGCCAACCAGCAGTGAGTAGATGTTTGGGAATAGTGTTGAACATAATTGTGCAACAATTGACACCCCAAAATATAAAGTTCCCTACAACACAGACGGAGAAAGAATCTGCAAAAACTGAGTAAGTTTCATTTCATATCCACTAAATTGGTTTAGTAATTTTTGAGCTCATACATTATAAACAAATAAATAAATAAATATCGCCATACGAACACATAACCAAACGGTCCCACTTTAAGCTTAACGCTTGTGTTGTGAGTACTGTACAATGGACTGAGGGTGAACTCAGTTTATAATACTTATATACATATTAAACATCCATGACTCGGGTACAAACATTCATGCTCATCACACAAAGCTTGTGTCCCTACCAGGATTTAAACCCAGGATTCTCAGCGCAGAAAGCAGAGTCATTACCACTAGGTTAATCAGGCCGTCGAACCAATATATCTTTTGTCTTTATAATATTAGCATTAAAAAAATATCTTGACATCAAGTTATAACATGTAAATGTTTCTACTTTTGCAGATACGGATGAGAATTATACCATTGATTTAGATCATACTGATAAGCTATCTATGGTGGAAGAGTACATTGAAACAGATTTCCTTGCTGAAGCAAGACACATTTGGCAAGTGTTAATAAACACTATTTTACTCAAAATTAATAAAAGTAAGGCAAATCATAAACAAGACTTTAATTTCTGAATTATTATAATAAAGCTTTTTACTTATTACTATGTTATCAATAATCAATAATAAACATCAACATTAAAAATAATTAACAATCAAAATAATAAACAAATTTGTAAGTAATAGAATTTGAAAGGCTTAAACAACAAGCTTCTGCACATGGGGGCCATGTGTTGCCCACACTCAATGAAAATGGCACTACCGAAGATAACAACTATGCAATAAATGCTTAGTATTACTAACTTATTACATAGTATTATGGTACACTTCCAGGCGGCAAAATCCATCCACATAGGCATGCCCAACAATATCCAAAATTTTGGATTCTATGTCTGTCGGGGCTCCTCCTGCCAGACCGCCACCTGTGGCGCTTATTGAAGTTCGCACCTTGCAAGCCTTGGTCTATAACTTCGCCACCCACACACTCCAAACCTGTTGATAAAAAAACCATATAAAAACCATTTAGACGAAAAACATGCATAATATTCAGAACACAAAACTTACATGCTCCCACTGCTGTGCAGTTCTTCTGCAGCCGAGTTGGTTGAGCTCGTCGTGGTTGGTAGGGCCCCCTAAAAATCTACCACGGCAGAATCTGCTTGGTTTCCTGAAAATATAATTGATTTTTAGATAGATGTCCTCGCGCGTCGATGTAACTATAACCATTGATTGATTTTAAGTAAAACAAAACTTTCAATCCTTTAAAATGCTTACCCCTCGCTATTTTGATGTTGTTAGACCGATTCCTATCGTTTTCCATATTAGATTCAAGCCACTAGATAACTTATTACAACAATTACAATGTAGCACACCCGTCTGATCTGAAAACGGTGTTTTGTTTACCTACTGTCAACAGATACAAAATAGAATTCACCACAGAACAATAGATATGGAACACTTAACCACAGACGATATAGAACAACTTTCTATAATTTATAATTGTAAATATCATAAAAAAATTACAATAAAAATATTTAGACGCCGACATATATTTTAAATTAAACTTTTACATATTTTAAGGTTATTTTAAAATAATGTAATCATGTTATTTCGATTTTCTTATCCATTCACCTTATTTTCATTCATTCTTCAGATATATTTTTTAAATACTGGCAACATACCTCAATTCAATTTAGGTGCTGTCAAAATCAAATTAGTCCTGTCAATTACGATATTTAAGTTAAGTTCGATGTAACAACAGAATAGATTTTAATGATTTCTAAACTATACTTAAAATTTTAGCTAGTTTAATTAAGTTTAGAGAGTGTGCAAGCGAATCAGCACCATTACCAAGTAAAAATACATATATGCATTATTAGTTAGCTAATGTGAATAGAATTAAAATATTTTATATTATTGTTGTTAGCCCGCTTACGAATATAGCTCGTTGTAGCCCACCCGTCGGGTGCTCTAAGTGGAATACTATTGGTGATATTCGAATTGAAGCTCCAGTTGGAATGCTCCCTTATAGTAACCCACTTATTTGGTCGTATTTTACAACTTCCGGACTAAGATAAGAAGGCATTAAGTGTGTGAGATTTATGGAAAATCTTTACGAGTGAAGAGTTTTGGTCGATACTGTTTCTAAGGTTTAACGATAGGTAGTATTCGTTTGACGCCATCGAGTAGTTAACTTGAAGTTGAGATAGCATGATCAAACTAGGTCTTGGATTTGCGAAAGTTCTTATTCGGCGATCTGATTAGTACGATTTTTTTTTATTTTTTTATTACATTATAGGCAAGTATTTGATCTCGATCTCACCTGATGGTAAGTGACGATGAGATCTACGATGGAGCATACTTGCCTAGGTAGGAAGGCGGCAGTAGATCGAGACGCTACATTCACTAGGCACATGCAGCGCAACTGATCCGACCCGCCATCCATGAATGGCAACACCGAACATCATGCCGGAACACGGCTAGGCCGCTTGGCGACATGGCTTTGTTCAGTGGGTGGTGACTAGCCACGGCCGAAGCCTACCACCAGTAAAATGAACGGGTTGGTAATGAACCTGGATTCTGTACCGAAGTACCTGAGTTCAAATTTGGGCAGGGATGTAGCGGCCACTAAACTGCATCACAAGATACACAGATGGCATAGCAGACGCATTCAGAACAATAGACAATTATCATCACAATCCTGAATCGCGCTATAAGAGTTTTCGGTGCAAGTCACATATATACAAAATCCCGACAAATACCGTGGGGGCATAGCCGCCAGGCATACCACCCGCCTAGCTGCAAAGGGGCCCTTTTCCTCCAAAGGGGCAAACTTATACACGACTAAGGTACATACTTTCATGCTCATCACACAAAGCTTGTCCCAACCAGGATTCGACGAACTATATTGCAAAGACCTCTGTCTCCAATCCAATTAAGAATGTCTCACTTATATTAACTCTACGTGTTACAGCTCTACTTAAGATTGGCTAAATCTCGTCCAGTTATAAGAGAATCCTAGTTTCGTAAAAATGTATGCGATATTAGAACAAACGTACAACTGGTCGGAGGTCCAGTTGTACTGGACATGTTAGCCTTACGTACGAGACAGTTGAAGGGCCAATCAGTGGTATTGTGAACGTGACGTGTACTAATACCTAAATAATGGAAGAGGAAGCGGTAACGGTGAGAGCGATGAAATTAATGTTGGATGTGGTATTTTGAATCTTAGTACAGATGTCTGTTTTTTTTTTTATTATTACATTATAGGCAAGTATTTGATCTCGATCTCACCTGATGGTAAGTGATGATGAGATCTACGATGGAGCATACTTGCCTAGTTAGGAAGGCGGCAGTAGATCGAGACACTACATTCACTAGGTACATGCAGCGCAGCTGATCTGACCCACCATCCATGAAACGGCAACACCGAACATCATGCCGGAACACGGCTAGGCCGCTTGGCGACATGGCTCTGTTCAGTGGGAGGTGACTAACCACGGCCGAAGCCGACCACCAGTAGAGTTGTTACCTAGTTGGCACCGCCCAGGGTCACGTGTAGGGTATCTCGTGGGTATTTAATTCTCCTACGGACGAAGGTGACTCGACCCCAAATCTATAAGTTGTTGTTGTTCTATAAGGCATAAGTGTAATGTTCACGCCCAAATGAATGCTATCATAAATGAAAATGTTATATCGGCTTGGCACATAAGGTTTCTTATATATTTACGTCTGAATAAGACTAAATTTATAAGATAATAGAACAGATTACCTACTTAATATTTACAAAAAGTGTAGGAAATTTGGCCCATGCGGGAGCGTAGTCAAGATACTGGCCAATTTTTTTTGCTGAATAGCCAATTTCAAATATAAAATCAATAGCAACTAAATTCGATAATTTATCAGAAATTCATAAAAAAATCAACTGACTAAAAAAATAAAAACTTACATAAGCAATCTACGTAAGTTTAAATTAGCTTTCAATACGAAGCAGTGTATTAATGTTCAATCGCCTTATAATTTCAGGACAATATAAAAATAACACAATTAAAAAAAAAACCTACCTAAGAACTTCCTTATAAGACGGTTAAATATAAAAAGGTACTGTTTGGTACCATTAGTACCACTCTAATTGCGTATTACTGGCCTGTACCGTACCAATAATACCATATCCTACCGGAGCCATATTGAAGCATCACTTCATGACTGTAAGTGGCAAAGCACATACCAATTTTTCACTCCGTTATAGTACCTACGTTAATTTAAATCTACAATTTGTACCACTATCACGCCACCGGCGACGCGTCGACAGCAGAGATGTATGGCTCGTTTATGGCTTGATAAATACCAGATTGGGACATAGCTTTTAAGTTTTGAGTAATTTGTTACATGATAAGCGAATGGATCGCTCGGTTACGTTGTATACAGGCTTTTGTTTACTTTGTAAACAGCACGTCAAGTGCGAGCTAACTGTATACTTTA
Source organism: Pheosia tremula (assembly GCA_905333125.1). NCBI lineage: Eukaryota > Metazoa > Arthropoda > Insecta > Lepidoptera > Notodontidae > Pheosia > Pheosia tremula. The sequence goes on along the minus strand of HG995416.1, from coordinate 6,784,193 downwards.
TAGTCTATCGTATTTAGACATTTTGTATGGAGAATTGAAAGTTTTAAATATCGTCCGCTAGAGGCGCTTTTCAATTCTCCATACAAAGTTTCTAAATACGGTAGACTATAAAGTATACGATTCATTTACGAATAATCTCGCACTTGACGTACTGGTTTGGATATATGTAGTATTTTTAATTTTAACCGACGAACAAAATAGGTGTTCTTAATTCGACACGTATATTCGATTTTTTTAGTGAATTATCTTGATTTGTATGATTATTTTTTACTGAATAGGGTTGAGCCTCAAAGAGCGTCCCATTTTAAGTTCATAATGATTGGATCAGTGGTTGAGATTTCTTTGAACATTGTCTTGAATACCTTTACAGTACTGCGCACAAGAGTTTTTCTTTGCGCAGTACTATTATGACGTTTGATGAAGTTATAGAACTTCTATAAATTCGGGGGTAATACTATAGTAGTGCTATGATAATATTAAAAAAGTGTATTTTATTGTCTACAGTAAACAAACTGAGAAATTATGATGAAAATTCATCCGAAAAAAATGTAAATATCAAAATGAAAAACAACTTTGTTTATCCTGTTCAAGTAAGAAATGTGTCGCAAACAGATTTGACCCAACATTTGGGTCAAATTGTCAAGTAAGTACATTCCTACAGAATTTAGTAGATAGGTACCTTCTTATTGAAAAAAAAGTCGAAATAACATATTTCTTAGATTATTCCAAGATAATGGCCATTCAATTTTAGTAAAAGTCGACAGTGAAGAGAGAGTGGATTGGGATCTTTCTCTGTCGTACACGTGCCGAATTGTGGTGGTGACGTCACAGCCCCGTTTGTAGTCCGTACTGATTGCGTATTTTGTCTTTTGAGCAATCTTCAAACTATGTATTTGTGTATGTTTTTGAGTGAATATAATTTTGTAATAAAATACCTTAAAAATATATTTAAATTTTCCATTCCTTTTCCTATATATAGATTGGGCTTCCAGTCTACCCTAATGTGGCTGATTTTACTCTACTATCTATGGATTTGACTATGTTTTCTTTATATGTTAAAGGAGCCCAAAGTACCGTATAAGATCATTCAGTGTGGTTGTATGTCTCTCCCCTACTTTTCAGTGAAGAACTATATTTCCATGTATTCAGTGTTCAAACGAAACGTCTATCAGTAAACACTGTTCTGACCTGAATTCTGGAGGAAACCGTCCGATGGACTTCATTTACAGCAGTTAACGAAATGAGTAAACAACGCCCAATGGAATAGGCAGTGGTTGCAGACGGGCGATAAAAATTAAGGCTGAAAACTTAAACGATTCTAAAATCTCTGTGCCTTGTGACGTAATACGCGTAAACGCATCAAAAAGATTTGATAGATAATCGGTAAGGACCGGTTTCGCGTTACTTGCCACCAGTAGAGTTAGCAGATGGTATATTAACGTTGTAATATAGAACGAACACTATTTATTATGTAGTCTGAAAAAAAAGTAAGTGGGTTGTCCATGACAGTATGACGCATGAACTGTAGTGCTATTCTGTAACGACAATCTCATATATTTTGACACTGGCAATATACACAAACGTGTGATGCCAAAAAAGAAATCCCATTTACTACGCGGAGTCCGAAAGTGAATTGTAAGATTTCAATACAAATTTTTAAACTCACCCAAGGATCACGCCTGACATCTATACTCTATACATATAAATAAAATTGGAGTGTCTGTTTGTAATATTAAAATAACCGCTTTTTACTAAGTGCATTTGGATGTATACACGTTACCTATACCGAAACAACATTTTTTAAAATTTTTGTCTGTCTGTCTGTCCGTCTGTCTGTCTGTTTGTTCCGGGTAATCTCTGAAATGGCTGGACCGATTTTGACGGGAATTTCACTGGCAGATAGCTGATGTAACAAGGAGTAACATAGGCTACTTTTATTTTAGAAAAAAAAATGGATCTCTTGAAAAAAAATTAAAACCAATGTTGCAGCGCTGCGCCTGATTAAAGTTTGATAGCAACAATCTGCAAAGCGTCCCGCGGGATCAGAACGCGAGCAGGCTGTTGCCAACGGCTGAGTCTTTGTTAAATACCACGCGGACGAAGTCGCGGGCAACAGCTAGTTTGAGATAAAATAACAACCTCACATCTCACGCAGGCATTATCGGGTAAAATGTAAAAACGCGTCAGCTATGAGATTATCATTACAGAATACCACTAATGCAGGATAAGCAGGAACTTCTAATATAATCGTTACGTGGTCAAGACAACATGCTGTCACTCTCATACTTATTCATGAAATTTATGGTGTGAGGGGGATGGAAAACATTACGTTATCGAAACGGTACGTTAAAGGGATTGCACTTGAGGTACTGTACGGCAAGCTGTACGGCAAGTGCGAGATTATTCGTAAGCCAACTGTATAGTTTATAGTTTACATATTTAGACACATTGTATGGCAAATTAAACAGCGCCTCTAGCGGACGGTATTATAACTTTTAATTCTCTCTACAACGTGTCTAAATACGTTGACTATGAAGTATACGCTTAGCTTATGAATAATCTTGCGCTTGACTCGCTGGCGTGTTATGTTTCGACCGCCCGTCTGCACAGTACAACAATCTCTCTAATTATTTCTTTGTTTGAAGCAGTAATTACTTTCGGCAATTAGACCAGGCGATAACGAACACCATTATGAATGTACGTGACTGACTTGACATATAATTTTCGAACACTCTTATACGACTATATTCAGAACTGTTGACATAAACGGCTACTTAAGTTTTTTCTTGAATCGATTTTCACGTTATAAATACCGGTTAATCTACAATTAAACCCGCACTGGGCCAGCGTCGTGGACCTACAGCCTTAATCCCCCTCGCATTGTAGGGAGGCGTGCCCAACAGTGGGACATTAAAAAACGGGCTAAGTAGTTGTAATCTACAATTAATATACTAACATAATAATTTTGATATTAAATAAACAATACATTCTACCTAATTATATCATTATATAACAATCAATTTACGATTTTATTTATCAATCACATTCTTATTAATAAACAACTACGGTTATCTTCAATATGCAACCACCTTTAAAATAATTAAGAGATACGACAAACAATATTGTAAACAGGCTTATTAATAGTTTTTTACGCGCACTTACTACGAAAGATACGTTCGTAAATTAAAACTATATATTTTTTATCTTAATACAACGTTATTTATATAATATAACGGTTATTTTACCAGTAATTTGATCGACGCTCAAATTTGGAACACTCATTATGCACAACACACAACACTACACTAGAAAATTAACGCAATATTCCACAGCGGGATGTAAACGCGTGCGCATCATTACAAACACTGAATCACTCAACTTTCATACTAAAATTCGATCACGTAAATTAACTACTATTTGTAACAAATTAACACGTTAACTGAGCGCTCGCGGGTTATGCAACGGAACCTGTTACAACTTTAAGTTACCAGTTTATCGGTGATCGTTTTGAATGTTTAGAACGATTACGCACACTGATTTTCCATTAAAAATATATTCTAAAGGTCTGTTTTCTTTTTATACATAGCATTTTAACGAAACGATATCACATTGGATACTGTATACATCACTATTGTGTTGGTCAATTTTATTACAAATTCAAAAAAAGAATATCGTAATTAATTTGAAATAGATTCGTTTATGATTGGTTTTAAATTTGGAACACAATTAACTTATTTCAATAATTGCCAATGAATTTTAATTTGGAACAATTTTAAATGTGAGATTCTTTTTAGATTCGAAATTTGAAAATTCTTTTAAATCGTAGACGCAGATGTAAGAAACAAAACGAGTGTGCTCGCTCGGAGTTGACTAAGAATGAGATTAGTTTATCAGTGTTTATCGTGGTTGGTCGTTACATATGTCCTATAATCGCTGGACGCGTCACCGATAGTGAGGTTTGGGTGACGATGTCTGAAGAAGCATGTTTTGGATGCGGTAACTAAGACACGTATAAATTCAAAAACCGTATCGGATGATATACACGAAGGGGAAAATTATGTTAAAAAAAATACGAAATCCTTTCAAGATGACCAAACCTTTGAAGTTCACAAAGATTGTAATGTCAGGCTGCAAAGTTAAAGAGGAGAAATATATTGCATTTAAGACTTCATTTAATAAGAAATAATGTTTTTTATAAATAAATTCAACTTACCTCAGTGTAAACCTAATGAGTTAAAAAATTAAGAGAGACAATTATTTAGAAATATCGACTATCTCGGGTCATTCATGTTACACGTTATTATGTAATGTGTCGCTTCGACAATCGATCGTATAGTAAGTAACATCAATGGGTATGTTTTTTTTATGAAGTAATAGCTGTTGCCCGCGACTTCGTCCGCGTGGTATTTAACAAAGACTCAACCGTTGGCAACAGCCTGCTCGCGTTCTGATCCCGCGGGACGCATTGCAGATTGTTGCTATCAAACTTAATCAGGCGCAGCGCTGCAACATTCGTTTTAATTTTTTTTCGAGAGATCCTATTTTTTTTCTAAAATAAAAGTAGCCTAAGTTACTCCTTGTTACATCAGCTATCTGCCAGTGAAAGTTTTTTTTTTTTTTTTTTATTGCAGTAAGTGTTAAGTGACGATGAGATCTACGATGTAGCATACTTGCCTAGAAGGTACCTGTTCACTCTCGACTTGAAAACACCCAGATTGTAGTCAACGGGGAACAAAGACGCCGGTAGCGTGTTCCATTCCTTGGCAGTACGCACGATGAAAGTAGAAGCAAAACGCTTAGTGCGTACCGCAGGAATGTCCACAGTGTACGGATGACACTTATCCGTGCGTCTTGTCGACCGACGATAGAATGGAGATGGGGGAATTAACTCGTGTAATTCCGTCGCACACTCTCCGAAATGTATTCTGTAGAAAACTGATAGGCTAGGAAGTCCCGTCAAAATCGGTCCAGCCATTTCAGAGATTACCCGGAACAAACAGACAGACAGACAGACAGACGGACAGACAGACAGACAAATTTTAAAAAAAATGTTGTTTCGGTATAGGTACCGTGTATATATCCAAATGCATTTAGTAGAAAGCGGTTATTTTAATATTACAAACAGACACTCCAATTTTATTTATATGTATAGATGTACTTAATAACTTTTTGTTTTTTAATATTTAATATTATATTTTCCGCAATCAATTTCGTAACGCTATTTATAATGCTGTTTATTTTTAATCGACTCCAAAAGGAGGAGGTTCTGAATTCGGTTGTATTTTTTGTCTGTGTAAACCTTACCGTTTCTTGAATCACGGGCAAAATTTGCCACCCATTTTGGGCCAGAGTGGTAGACGAGGGCTTGGGTCCTTCTTGCGATAAACGGGAGGCCCATGCCCAGCAGTGAGATATTGAAATGCTAATGATTATGATGGTGAATGTATGTTATATGGAATAGGCATTTTACTACAAAAAAAAAGTATGCTAAGATCGATAGATAGGCGCCTTTATCACTAAAATGATTAATTTAGGGCACAACCAAACTTACTTTTTGTGCTAACATTACCGATTGATAGTATTAGGCCCGGTTTCCACCGGAGCTAAGTAGCGTAGAGGTCAGTGGATATCAACCAATGCGCAGCGGAGACGTGAGTTGGATACAGCGGCGCAGTTCTGACAAGCAAGGGGCGGCAGGTGGGTAGCGGGGAGGGAAGTGCGTGTGCTACCGCACGTATCTCAAATCTCTCTTTAGCAAATTAAGAGATCTCTCTTCCAAAAAAAAAAATGACATTTTTCTTCCCGACTAGAATGTTGTCCACCAAAGATACGATAGATTATTTAAAAAAAACATCTATACTACCTGCTTTGGTGTAAACCGGGCTTCAATCGAGTAATGGCCCAGTGAAAGTCAATATAACGCTAAGTGCTCTAGGTACTAAGCAGTCAAATAGGAGCTTGTGTCATTTTACAGCGCAGTAATAATTTTACGCAGTTTTTACGTGCGTACTTAAGGTTGTAGGGTGGCTATAAGTTTGTTTTACTACATACTTTTTTTTTATAGAAAATGCTAATATTCTGTTACCTCTGATCATACCTCTCCTATATGAAACTTTATGTATATAAACTTATTTAAACTTTGTAGAATCGTATGAAATGCTATTGCTAACCTTCACGTGCACACAAACAAACATTTTGTTTTATATATATGTATAGCCGATAACACTGAATTAATGTATTTTCAGATAAATAATGCTTGTCCCTATTCTGATTTGTAGACATTGAATAAGTATCGTGCTAGATAGTAGTTATCACATTATAATTTTGTATAACAAAAAATATAGGTATTCGATAATAAATGTAACACTTATCAATACGATAAGATATAACCACTTTGAACGCATCCAAATGAGCTTTACAAAATTATATATTCACCTAATAGCGTCGCCACTGTCTTTGCAAAACTGTCAAAAGATCAAACAATCTGTAATAACAACTTTAGTTCCAAATTTGACCACCGGAACGGATAATTTTGTGAAATCTTTTCCTAAAATCTGAACACAATACTCATAATTAAGTGCAAAATAAACCCAGTTTCCGATAGCGAGTGCAGTATTATCGATGGATATCGATTCTCGATAACATGTGAGTCATGTTCCTCTCGTTTATCACTTAGTCATCGAATTCCATGAAATGGAGAAAAACTGTGTTGTTAGGTACGAATTGACTAGCGTTTAAGTTGGTTACGTCGAGAATATGTTAAGGATATTGACTGCATAGTATAGATTCTTATAATAGTTTCATAACAATAGAATCGTTTCGCGGAGAATTGTATTTTATTTGGGGTCCCGTCACTCGTGATAGATAGTTTCTCGACTGACATCTTAGAGGTGTTCGGTGTTGCTGGCTTCTTTAATTATCCATCAAACTTGTTTGGCTTATAATTGGAAAAGTTGATATGCTGAGGGTCAGTGGTGGGTTCCTCTTCCCCCATTTGCCAAGTATCGCCTAGTTCTATCAATTATAATAGAATCATTGTCTTTGTTATAAACAACCACAATGTATCACCACATAAATTACTCGTAGGAGTCAGGTAATACATGAATATATCAAATTTGCAGAATATGAAATGGTCACCCTACCCCATAAATCTTATTTACGCCGATCCGTGCGGTCGTTTTAGCCATAATAAAGTTGAAAAGCAATATCCCGGTGCTGTGTGGTCACCCCAGACCAGATGCGCTTCCCGGTATTTCTCATAGAAATGTAGGTTACACTACCTACCGTCCGGGCTCTCGGTCTGTCACTGAATAGTTATTTTAGTGGATATTTATTGTATTATAAACAAGTTTGAGTTGTGAATACTCACGTACTAGAATTGCGGGCTTATCTATACATATAAATAAAATTGGAGTGTCTGTTTGTAATATTAAAATAACCGCTTTTTACTAAGTGCATTTGGATGTATACACGTTACCTATACCGAAACAACATTTTTTACAATTTTTGTCTGTCTGTCTGTCTGTCTGTCCGTCTGTCTGTCTGTCCGTCTGTCTGTCTGTCTGTCTGTCTGTCTGTCTGTCTGTCTGTCTGTCTGTTTGTTCCGGCTAATCTCTGAAATGGCTGGACCGATTTTGACGGGACTTTCACTGGCAGATAGCTGATGTAACAAGGAGTAACTTAGGCTACTTTTATTTTAGAAAAAAAATAAGGATCTCACGAAACCAATGTTGCAGCGCAGCGCCTGATTAAGTTTAATAGCAACAACCTGCAATGCGTCCCGCGGGCTCAGAATGGGCGAGCAGGCTGTTGTCAACGGTTGTCTTTGTTAAATACCACGCGGACGAAGTCGCGGGCAACAGCTAGTACTTTATAATGTTGTTAGTCAAGTAATTTACTGCCCGTTTTTTATAATTATCGGCAGGCTTTTAATTTTTATTTAATTTTAGTAGACAGCGTTTTCTGCTATAAAAATACTAAGACTCATAATTAAAGTATTCATGATTTTATTATAATGGAACAAACATTAATTCTGCATTCATTTTTTTAATACACAAATTATACTACGTACTTATACGTATTTACGTACCTACTCGAAAATCCTCAAAGCCAAACAAATTAAAAACCAAGTTAGTATGACATTTATCAATTATTATAACATTAAGTTATAAGAGAATTAAAGACCTCGTGTGCCGACTTACAAGGCATCAACGAGGTATTAAGTGTTTGTCCGCTGATCCCCAATTTAAAAGCGAAACTGACGTAATCTTGTGAACATAATAAAATGCGGTGCAAGTTAAAAGCAAACACAGTATTATTGCACGACACATTTCGGTATTCCAACGGGCAATCGGTCAGAGACATCAAATTTTTGTCGGATTTTCATTGCGATTTCACGTGCGTGTATTAAATAATATTCATAGCAATAACCAATGATTATGCTATTACTATCGGAGTTATTCACCCAACACATACCCACTTAAGACAATTTTCCTTTGAACGAGACAATACAGGATCGTAGTGAGCTTTAGCGGCAGTTCTAGGTATTGACATGCTATATTTACCTTTGAGTGGACAGGCATTAGTGACCCCTATTATTATTAAAAATATTGCAACACGACCCTTTGCCACCTCCATCCTGTGATTTTCAATCGTAACTCCTAATCCCAGCAATGTATTTATGATCGTTCTAAATTTAAAATTATACACACAAAAGGACCTACTTCAGCTTTACTGATACGAAAAAAAAATACAACCGAATTGAGAACCTCCTCCCTTTTGAAGTCGTTTAAAAAGAGGATTCATTTCATTATCATTATCTTCAGGGGTTCTAATAATTTTATAAGCAGAGCGATTTAATTGTCCAGACAATGAAAGCCAGCGATGTATACGATGGGCTCTAGATGAGAAGGTCACTCAGATTTGTTGGAAATAGTGACTTCGTTTCACTTCGCCTCCTCGCATAACATAGCTTTTTCACCAACTCTGATTGAAAAACCATCCTTAATTTCATCACAGAAACTGCAAAATTGATTGTGCACAGCCGTGGCGCTAGTGTCGCGTGACAAAAAAATCAATCTCTTATTACTTAGCCCGCTTCCTAACTGCTTTATGTCAAACGTTTACTCACTACTTAATGTTCGTGCGGAGTAACTCCCGGGTGGGCCAGAAGCCGCTAGCGCTTACTGCGGGAAACTACCTGTATGGCTTACCGCGGGAAACTACCGGCACGGCTTACCGCGGGAAACCAATTTGACATCAGTAGCGGCTGCTCAGTTAAGTATGCATGGACGGTAGGGCTTTATGAAAATCATAGGATGTGCCCTCCTTACCCCTTAATGGTCATAGCTAGATGATTAATCATCAATCTTTAGCATTGAGTACATCTATATCTTTAGTCTAACCTAAGTGTCCCGTTGAAATTGGACCAGCAGTTTTGCAGTGATTCTAGAACAAGTAAGTAGATAAACAGCAGCCAAAATTCAAAAAGAGCCTTGCTTTGGATTAAGACACATACAAATAAGCTATCGTACCATTTTTGTTAAATATCTCCAAGTACCGACACAGCCCTACATTACATAAATACTATACTAGTTTATGGCAGCGGCTCCGGCTGCGTAAATATCGATATTTGCTCTGCAGCCTTAATGGTCATAGTGTGTTGAAGCAAGTCTAAAAAGAAAAAAAAAATGTCCGGATCAATATTATGTGGATTCTTCATTTCAATGAACCCATAGTCCACAAAATTATTATGAACTTTTAAAAAACAGTTTACAATCCAAAATTAAAACCTCTTCAATATAATTCCCTAATTGGATGCCACACGTAGTTATTTAAGAAAAATATGTATATATTGCTTTGAACTTGGCCACATATTAACGAGATGCTATGCATACTAAAATCAATACATCTAGGTAGTATTAATTTAAATTTAAATATGTAAATCAATTTGTAAACATTATCCAAGATCGTGAAGATTCGTTCAAACGCGACCAGTTACTCGCGCCAGCGACTGGCAAGCAACTTAGTTGGTTTATACATACTCAAAGGCTTTACAGGGCGTTGTTCAGTTTTCAACCTATTAAGTAACCTATCATTATTTTTGTATTAATTCAACCGATTTATTTTTCTTACTCAACCGTAAACAAATATTTTATTTTATACTAATTCTTCATTCAGCCCGTGAGTATTCATAACCCAACCGATTCAAAGCCTTTGTTGTTTAATAGCTTCGTAATTGGTTGAGTTAGAAATAGTGATGGGATAAAAAAACATATAATTGCTAGCAGTGGCGTTAGCACCAGAAATCGGTTGAATTAAGACAAAAATAAATTCTAGGATAAGACGTTATAGTTTGAAAACGGAACAACCCTGTGCGGGTAGTGTGACCATAGCACTGCTTAGTTTTTACGATCCTATGTCTGGACTTTCCAATTGCAGTATGTTATTTTACGTGAAACTTAATGTTTTAGGTTTATGAATTTTAGTTTCGAACTAAGAAACTTGTATTCCGAGAGACACAGCCGAGTTGTTTTCTAATTCCAGTTGTGTTGTCAAGCGACGATAATAAATTTGTATTTTACATTACATGGAAGTCAATAAAACATGTAGCTCATGGTGGACTAAGTTTAGATGAGGAACCACTAAGGAAATTAAAAATGAAATGAGAATGGGTATTGGATTGCCACACACTCACTACTGCTATTTGTTAGCCAGGACCTACAATGTTATCCAACGAAGATGTCCAGGGTCGACCCTCGACTGGTCCTGGAGAAAACTTGTGTACTAGGAACTTGCAATTAATTGAATTAAAAAAAAAACAAAATAGTTTTTCATTCATCTACACCAAAAAAGGACTTAGGAATAGTCAAATGTCAGCACTGGTTCGTGGGTCGAAATGTTGGTTCTATTCAAAAAATACTAATACACTAGAGTATAGAAAAACAAATGTGTAGAGGCCAATAGCCATAAATACAAGACTACAAATGAATGAATAAAAAAATAAAAATAAAAAATCACTGTAAATAAGTTGGTAAAAAAAAATCAAGTCAGTCATTCAAAACCTGATTCTAAGAACGGAATAAAGTAATTCCGAACATTTATTAACAAATTACATTAAAACCGAAACGATATAAATTAAAAATACGACTCATTCACAACATAGCGGCATATATTTCTGCTCTGCGTAGAGCTGACTCGACAGTTCGTACCGCGGCTTGCGTATACCACTATTTAACATGAGAGGTGGATTCTGTCTAAGTCTAAACAAGACTCAATAAAAAGAAACATTGTCGGAGAAATGAAAGCGCGTTGAAATCGCATCGCCGGACAAGTTGGCCCACTTTGGACCAATATCCGAATATAGCCAACACCAAATACAGCCAACATTTCAGGCAATTAATATAATTACGTACGAATTTGGTGTTAATTTATATTAAATGGTCAATTATAGTGAGAGGTGTGTTTTTTGTTGATTTAATAAAATTTAAAAAAGGAACATCGGCAAATTGAAATTTATAACGGTCGTTTTCCAAGGCTTTTATTACAAGCATAGTGTTATCCTAAACTATGCCCTAACAAACGTATCTTTGCTCGTAGTCGTTTGCGAAAGTGATTTGAAGATTGGCGAGTCATCACTTTATTGTCTAAGACCAGCACGGTTATATTAAATCATTCGGAATCGACATCGGAAACGGATTTGAACCTTTCCGATGTTGATGTCGCTCCCGGCGAGCTTTCAGACGGAGACTTTTTGAAAAAACGATTTGGTATCGTCATCAAGATACATCGTGAATAATCAAATTCTTAAATTTTAATGGCGATTGCGGTAATCCAGCTCGGAAGTTTTCGATTCCGTTTCCGATATCGATTCCGAATGGTTTAAAATAACCCTGCAGAATCTCTTATTGTCACATGACATGTACCAAAACGGTCTATTCTCAATCTACGTACTCTACACATTCTTTATCTTGTTGAGCTATTGGTCTATGGGCTGAATTCTAATGCCCAATATTGAGGTATTAAAAAGACCTGTATCTACAAAAATATTAGTGGTGTATATACCTTTTTAATGTCCCACTGCTGGGCATGGCCCTCCCCTCAATACGAGGGGGATTAGGCCATAGTCCACCACGCTGGCCCAACGCAGGTTGGCGGACCTCACACATCTTTCGAGGGGTTCTCTCAGACATGCAGGTTTCCTCACGATCTTTTCCTTCACCGTTTAGCAAGTGATAATCGTGGTTGAAAATGAGATTCGCAAATGAAAACCAGAAATCCCAGTGGTACGACCCGGGGTTTGAACCTGCGGTCCTCGTTACCGAGGCAAGCGTTCTACCAACATAGCTATCAGTGCTATATTGGTGGTGTAATTTTCACAAAATGTTTGTTCCAACTAGTTGGCCACATGAACCAATGTGTTGACGTGACGGTTGGCATTACACTCGTAGCTAAAAGGTAGTTAAAATTCAGTACAAACAATTGATGGCCGCCGGATGGTCGATCGCCTATAAATTCCCAGCCGTCATTAACAACATGATTCCATTGAAAGCTATAAAATGCTTAGCGATAGCTATAAACTCAGCTTGAGTCTGGCAAAAGAGGAAAATAGATTTTGCTATGGTCAGATACTTATTTTTTTAAAACAGTTGTAAACAATAAATTATGTTTGTTTTGCTTATACACAAGTGCTGGGAAACATTTAAAAAAGAAAAAATATCCTTGTGTAAAATAGTAACACCGTTTCGAATTCTAAAACTAAGCCTTATGTAAGGGACTATTTTATTCACTTCATCGATGAACTATTTAGCGCAGTTGGGAATGACACTGCTTTCTTATCCGAGGGTCCTGGGTTCGAATCCTGGTAGGGACAAACTTTGTGTGTTGAGCATAAATGTTTTTACCCGAGTCATGGATGTTTAATATCTTATACTACGTTATACTAATTATTGATACTAAGTTCATCCTCAGTCCATTGTACGGTACCCACAATACAAGCGTTGCTTAGTGTGGATTTTTACTCGTTGTAAAATCACTAATTGAACATGTTCAATTTGCCATACAATGTGTCGAAATACGTAAACTATAAACTATACAGTTATTTTACGAATAAGTTGTTGCTTGCGGTCCGACCTACGCAGAAAGTGGTCACAGTGTCTTGCAATGGTGCGCTTGGTTTTTAATTTAATTATATTAATTACTGGATCCCAAGCACCCAGCCATTTTCCCTATTGAAATTAGGACGTTCTTTTTCATTCCAATGGCCTCCCGTATTATCCTTGGTCAGAATCGGTGTTCTTTTGCGAGGATCTACGGTTTATCAAATGTGATATAATGGCGGGTGCGATCGTGTACATGTTCACAGATTGCAGACTTCACGGAGCGCCGGCGGTCTATTGTGAAATTAAAATAAAACAACCGTATTCCCTCCATACCCAGAATAAGATATATATCTATTGTTTCAACAACTTATTAGAATAGATTACTGTACGGTACCGGTCGGTTGCAAAACATAGCGCTCGCTCTATAGGTGTTTGTGTTGTAAGACAGCACATCTGTTTATCTAATTAGCATCTGCCTACAGCCGTCCTACGATTGATAGATCGCGATTATTAGCGGCATACGATTGGTAATGTGTTTGTAAGGGTTATTTATGAATGGTACAGTTCATTATGAAGAATAGAACGATTTATTATTATGTTTTGACATAAGAAACTAGCGGTGATAGTGAAGTTGGTTCAACGCTGGATATGGCAACGAGAGTCGCAGGCTCAAATCCGGCTCAGATTGCTGGAATTTATAGATTTATTTCAATTATCAGATGCTAAACGGTCAAGGAAAACATCGTGACCAAACCTGTATGTCTGAGAAGACCCCTTCAGAGACGTGTGAACTCCGCCAACTCGCCATGAGTCAGCGTGGCGGACTATGGCCTAATCCCCCTTTAAGGGATGGCCCGTGCTTAATACTGGGACATTATTATTAATATTATTTACAAGAAACAAAAGACTACTCATAATACTATATATATTTGGATATTAACGATTCGTCAGGCATAATAAGTATAGTACGGATAGACCTGCCTTAAGATATACAGCCAACAATAGTGTGATCCGACAAACACGTAATAACAGTTTGCTTAGTAAATTGGACTCAATGACTAATTCCAAATGGGATAACAATTCAAAATGTAGTGTGCCAAGGGGAATTGTAAATTAGGCCCGAACAGCCAACACTTGAGTAAGATTTAGATGGACAGCGAATATTGCTTAGTAAGTAATGACAATTTATTACAATGGTTGAACGATTATCGCTTTAGTGACAGTCATAATGACGGAGCGTTGCCCAAATGCTATAACTCCTTATTAACTGATTTATCTATACAAATAAATAAAATTGGAGTCTGTTTTTAATATTAAAATAACCGCTTTTTACTAAGTGCATTTGGATGTATACGCGGTACATACTTAAACCAAAACATTTTTTTTACGATTTTTGTCTGCATGTCTGTCTGTTCATTCCGGCTAAGGTTAATTAGGCTACTTTTATTTTAGACTAGCTGTTACCCGCGACTTAGTCCGCGTATTGTTAAATACCACGCGGACGAAGTCACGGGTAACAGCTAGTTTAAAATATACATTTCAAGTATATAATATAACTTTAATACGGTATAATATGTTAACACGTCTATCGGTAGGTTATAAACATAACAATCCATTGTAAAAATTAAGTAGGTGAGCTTTTCTAATCCATTTTTTAATTTATACTTGAGTTGTACATGTTGTGTAAATAAATTTAATACCTTTCTAAAAAAAAAATTATTAGAAATTCAAAAAATATACCAGTACTAAGTGCATGTTGAAACGCTACTGGTACGTCTTCATAAAAAAACAAATCATATTTTACACAATGATTTTATACATAAACGTCATAACTATGTCATGCTTGTTAACCTGTTAAATTATTTTACACTATTTTTTATACATATTATATACATAAAAATCGTAAGAAGGCATTAAAACCTACTTTCTTTATGAGTGTTTTCAAAAGTGCGTCTTAAATATTTTTACACACCGAATATTCAAAACGAGATAAATCTCGTTTTGAATATTCGATAAAATCTTAAAAGATTTTTAAATAATGTTTTGTATATTATAGCAAAGATATTAGCACCGCTACAAATATTTATTTTCAAACAAGATCAAGTTATCTCTTATTAAGTTTAAATCTAACTAAATTAACAGTACCTAAATGTACAGGCCAATCTCAGCCCTATTAATTCTAAGCTATAATTATTAATCCCGTAAATACAAGTTATTTTTAGACATCAAACAGCCGTTCGTATCTCGATTTGTATAAATCTGTCACGAATTTCGTAAATGCCACTCCTACGCGGGTATTTAATTTCCCCTTAACAAACATTTAATCTTGGACAAACAGTAGGTACCCCGCGATGAGTGATGTCATGTGCGCACGCGTTGAAGTGCGGGATTATGTGTGTACTGTGACGTCGTAATTCATGAGCCGATAGCGATTTGTTAAATACTAGCCATGTACCATAAAAATAGCATCGTAAATATAAAAAAACTCTTGATATAAACGTTGTCAAAAAAAATTCTTACTGCAATTCTAAAGATTTGAATATGGAAACTTTAATAATAAGATTTAAATTTCGAATCTCTTGGCGGTGTGTTGTCTGTCAGTTAGACAATCAGTGCCAAGAATTGTATAATTTATTTTGTCATTTAATCGTACAATGTTTTTGAACATTTATTATGTTTTGTTTTTTTTTTTTATTATATATACCGGTCAAGCGTCTTTTCAAACTGTTGTTGGCAAAGTCATCGACAACAAACGATGGATGCTATATTTTTTAATTGTTAATTAAAGTTACGATAGTGTTGTGATAATTCATGAGCGGATAGCGATATGCTAAATATTGTTTAACAATATCAGATTACCTCATTATTTGACATTGCCGAGAATTTTTCAAGCTACACGATTGTATTTTATTTCGATTTTTTTACATATCATACATATCATACCTGTACCGACTATTTCTTAACACTTAAACCGTTTTAACACCAGGCAAATATGTTACGTTTAGTATTGTTTGGACAACGCAACATCTCTTACGAAATGTCTGTGCGGCGAATCTCGCTATGTTTATTTACTGCATACCTAGACCTACCTGTTTTAAGATAAAAAGATAAAAAAACAGTCCTAGCGTTTTCTGAGGTCATTGCGGATATTATGCTTATCGGACTGTCAATACTTGTAAAGTTTTACTTTGAAATGAATAGGTTACAGTCATAGGCTACGAAAAAACATCGCATAATTTTCAGTTGGATCTTTGGTGTTCTTTTAAGTTCTTAATACTCCTGTTTATAAGAAACAATAATTAACTAAGCCTATCCAGGCCATGGCCTTTACATTTGTGAATAAAGTTGTGGATAGGGTTTATCAGCACACTGTGAGGCTCTTAATCTACATATGAATAGTATATCAACACACTACACCGCACATACAAGTCAAACTCTGACTGACTCACTCATCATGACATCTCCGAATCTATGAAAAAAAAAAACATCTTTGCACATCTATTTAAGATTATCTTTCCACAGGTTTGAGGTTTATTTAGAAGCACCAGCGCGCGCAGTGACATCCGATTTTAGTTTTTATTCCATTCATATAAATAAAAAAATACCCAAATGATTCAGCTTAAAACCACTGAACAAATTATGGTGTGGTTAATGAATATTAAATATTGATAATCTCCGCGTGTTGTCAGAAAATTAATTTGGTGAGACCCGTTTTTGTTTACGACGGCCGATTAATCGATTGAAAGTCGATATCAAAACGAAACGAATAAACGATCAATCACAGAGAATATCGATTGATATCATTGGTCATTGAGATTCAAAACAAATCACAATATGATATCATTATAAGTCTCCTAAATAGTGTCTATAATAAACTTAGCTTGTAAATTATTTGGATTTTGTTGTCATTCATTTTCTTCTGCTTGGCTAGTAATTATTATACTTAATTATAATATTGTAACATTATTATACCTCCATTCGAAAGCTTTTTAATGTTTTATTAATACATCCTGGCTGGGGACAAGAGTCCAACACGTTGAGGTCCGTTGAAAAAATTGCAAAATAAGTGCTGAAAATGATGTAACATAACCAACGTTTTTTTATATTTTTTATTGGACTATCACCTCTATCTATGATATAATAGCCTCCACAGTGGGATAAAATATATTTTGCTTGTCAATTTGGTGCTAACATCGACTTAAAGTTAAAACAATCACCACAGAACACAGTGCGAGATTATTCGTAAGCTAACCGTATACTTTATAGTCTACGTATTTAGCCACATAGTATGGAGAATTGATAGCTTTACTGTCCGCTAGAGGCGCTGTTCAATTTGGCATACAATGTGTCTCAATTAGTAAACAATAAACTGGTCAGTTAGTTTACGAACATGCTCTGTGATTCGTCAAAAATCTTCCGTGATTTATCAATATTGTGTCCAATATCTATTTAATATCTCACGCTATTGGGTTTAATAATCATTGATTTGTTTAAATAGCACTCAATGAAAACGTGCCGGCATGCCAGACATCCGATTAGTTTATCTATTCAGCCCAAATGCGGTGTGCTCGTGATTCTGTTATTAAAGTGTAATTAGAAAGCGCTAAATCAAATATAAAATTTATTTATATGTATAAATTATCGCCGTTCTGTATAAAATGTGGAATGTGTGTGTTTAGTCGTTGAAATAAAACTAATTTTACAGATTTTATCGCGTTTACGTTATGTTTTTACGGTCCCTACGCTTCGGCTACTTTACAGCAACCATGGTCCCGGGAGGACTGAGGTGTTTGACGTCCTAGTGTCATAGTTTGAACTGGGGTACCACCATATTTAGTTGTTGCTTGGGGGCCGATCTACGCAGAAAGTGCTCACAGTGTCTTGAGGTCTTACAATAGTAAGCTTGGTCGGTGGTTGCACCCAGCCATCTTCCCTATTTTAATTTCAATGGCTTGGTCGGATTCCATGTTCTTTTGCGTGGTACTGCGGTTGATGAAATCTCATATAATGACGTTTAATCATATTATGAAGTCCTAGTGTATCAAATCTATCACATTCACATTTCCCTTAACATATACAATCTCTATACAGTAGTACGACTTACACGACGACTGTAGGTATCACTAAACTTCCTTGCAAATATAATGTATGCGCGAGAACATACCTAAGTTTTTTTTTACATCTTCATCATCAATGAGATCATCACTCATCTCACTTTTACGAGACGTTCTAGGAACGGTTCGGTACGTGGCACACCCACGTCAACCAAACTGTATCATTACATATCTTATACAACAACGTTGCATAAAACACATTGGTACTAATACCGTTTATGTTTTATTCATGGCGGCCATACGAACGTCACATTGTATTCAAATGTTGTGAACTTTCGCCAATTATAATGACTAGTGCTTTCACAGGCAGACCCTGGATGGCTAACTAGTGGGCGGACTTTAGAAACTGCAGTCATAATAAATTTATAATATTTTTTTTTATTGTTGTGGTTTTTTTTGCGTGAGTTTATTTTCTGTAATGCCCGGTACAAAAATGTGAATGTACTATTTCGGCTTTAAAAGTCAAGTATTGGCAACCCTACACGCTTTTAATTTTATAAGCCGCCATCGGAGGAAAGGATCAATGAAAAGCTCACGACGACAAATTCACTCGTTCAACCTCATTCATTAATTTGAAAATTATATAACCGGTAAATTATATAAACCGGTTTTTAACTCATCCCACAAAAAGTATCAGTTGACGTTTCTCAGACACCAGTTTATTGACAATTGAGCACGTATAAATGTCCATTGGGACACTTAATTGCCTTTAATTGTTGGTTAAAAAAGCTCTGTCAGTACGTATTTTGCAAAGTAAGGGATGCTACTTAAAAAAAATAGCAACTTATATTCTTCTTTATTTTTTAATGCAAACATGAAATATTTTATTCTCTTGTTATTTGTATTTGGTGTACACTAATTATGTTTTGTTTTGTAAATAATGGATTTTATTATGATAAATTTATTTTTTTAGTGGTAAAAGATATTACAAATAAAAATGAACCTAATATCTACATTATTACAGTCAGGAATGGATTGTTAATGTTAGTTATAACAATTTACACACACTATTTTTTTGTAAATATCATGTGGGTGGTCAATTATCTATTCTCTTTTTAATATCTATTTTGTTATCATCAAATGTTTATCAATTAAATAAATCGATATGTAATATTTACACATAAATAATTTAGTTTTAAATATATTCCAATTGTTACATTACAGTTGTCTTGCTACATTACATTTTCATTAATACAGAAAAGTCAATGTGCACAATATTTTCCGCGACAATATATTACCAACATAACGGAGGCCGGCCAATTAAAGAAACCCAGTCCATTGAACGATGTACTACATTATAAAAAGACCGGTTGAGTCAAAATGCTATCGCTGCGGCTCGCTGCGACTGCGGATTTTTTGTCGCATCCAATCGCAATGCCGACGCAATGTCGCGCGCAACAAAAAACATCTCGAGCGGGACAAGTTATAAGCTTAAAGCGAGTAAATAATTTATGATTTATTTTAAACTAGCATATAATTCACATGCAAGACGTGCAGCAGGTTTCCTTACTATGTTTGTCTGTACTTGAATAGATGATCGTGTATTCTATATCCTGGCCACACATTCGGCATATCAGTATCTGGATGAACTCCCTTGGAATCAAAGTTAAATAGCCATGTAAAACATAAAGCTTAATTTTTTCCACTGACCATGACAATGAAATAAAATATAGTACTTATTATGTAGATACTAACTATCTATGACTCGGGTTCAAACATCGCGCTCAAGACACAAAGTTGGTCCATACCAGGATTCAAACCCGGGACCCAAAGTAGGGTCACTACCAACTGCGCTAATCAGGTCGACGTTTTTTTTTTTTTATACCTTATAGGCAAGTATTTGATCTCGATCTCACCTGATGGTAAGTGACGATGGAGCATACTTGCCTAGGTAGGAAAGCGGCAGTAGATCGAGACGCTACATTCACTAGGCACATGCAGCGCAACTGATCTGACCCGCCATCCATGAATGGCAACACCGAACATCATGCCGGAACACGGCTAGGCCGCTTGGCGACATGGCTTTGTTCAGTGGGTGGTGACTAACCACGGCCGTAGCCTACCACCAGTAGAGTTGTCACCTGGTTGGCACCACCCAGGGTCACGTGTAGGGTATCTCGAGGGTACTTAATTCTCCTACGGACGAAGGTGACTCGACCCCGACGTAAATTGACATTACTTATATTATTTGAACATTATGTATAATTTTTGTGTTATGATAAAACGCTTGCCGCCCACAACTTGATCGTTATAAAATAAGATTTACCGATTCACCGACCGAATGCCTGTGAAATGTGGTAATGAAAAGCGATAGCTGTCAATCATTACTTACACCTGGAACTGATGCAACTGTATGTTTATAATATAATGCCAGTTAAATAATAAGGCGTCTGTGTTTAAACACACAGACGCCTTATTATTTAACTGGCATTATTACTATCAGCACGTCAAGTGCGAGATTATTCGTAAACTAACCATTTACTTTATAGTCTACCGTATTTAGACATTTTGTATGGAGAATTGAGAGTTTTAAATGCCGTCCGCTAGAGGCGCTGGTTAATTCTACATACAAAATGTCTAAATACGGTAGACTATAAAGTAAATGGTTAGTTAAGAATAATCTCGCACTTGACTTACAGTACAATGTATTTTGTGACAAATCGAAAAACTATATTTTTATTACATATTCATTTTTTTTGCAACAAAATGTAAATTGAAGCTTATGAAGTGGGGAAATGATAATAATGAGGATACTTTACAATAGTTATAAAATGGGCAATTATTAATAATAAGTATCATATAATCTTTTGAAATACGTACCTTTTGAATTATAGAAATTATATTGTGTAGCTATGATAAACATTTTAAATGACTAACGTCATTTTTCAAGTCGTACATAATAAACTAATAAGTCGAACTGTTTGGTTATTTCCAAAATGACTTAAAATTAACTGAAATTTAATTACATTTACAAACCGAGTGTTACTAGTCGCATACCAAGTTATGTTACTAGTAACACATAGTTCGCATTTCACAATATTTGTGTAACCAGTAGTCAACATTAATAAATTGCAGCCGTGTAAATCAATTTGATAGCTAATGAATTATATGAGCTAAAACAGATATATTACTATTTGTATTATTGATAACAATTTGTATATAGCTTATTATCTGTCACGTATTATAAATTTCAATATAATTTCTTGTCGAAATAACCAAAAGGTCTAAATATACATTTTAGAAAGCCGACCTTTGCCGCTTTCCAAATGATAAAAAATTACTAAGTTGAGCGATCACAATCCGACGGTATTATGTTTCGTTAACCGAAGATCATGTGACTCACAGACTGATGATCTGGGCATATCGATAATATATTAATAGCCGCATTTACACGGTTGGAGTGTATAGGATTGAACCCGTGAAAGCTCGCACGCGCAATCACGAGTGATTATTAACCGGTTTTTTGTCAAGTTTTTTTTTGTTAAAAATAATGGCTTTTTAAAAAAGACAAGCCCGCTGAGGTTCTCGCCGGATCTTCTCAGTTGAGGTCGCTCCAATCCGGTCGTAGAGTTAAGAAAAAAAAATGTTATGTCAATTTGTAAGTGCCCCGTAGGCCTATGCGAAATAAACTGTTTGACTTTGACATTGAGAGGTTTTTTCCTGTATAATTGCTTTGTTTTTCGTCAGAATGGCGGGCGTCTTTGCAAAAGTAAATCACGGGTGAATCTCTGCATGAGACGCTCACGCCCAGCGGTGGCCGACGCGATTTCGTGTTCGCTTTGACTACATTTAAACGCGCGTTCTTAACCGCTAAGGCCTCAGCCTCGAACTTAGCGGGCAACGGGGTGCGGGTCGGCGGCGGCGCGGGAGCGGCAGGATCTTATGCGTAATATCAAATGGACCGGTTCTCGAAAACAGCGGCGCGGGGCGGCCAACGAGCCCCGCTCCCGCGCCGCCCCGCTGCCCGCTAAGTTCGAGGCTGAGGCCTTAAATCAGCTTTCATACGGGAATGATCTTACGTGTAAAAGTAGCTAATGGATATAGTTTTATGTTTGTGATTCGGATTGTAAACATTGCAGAGCCTATTAACATGAAAATTTGTTTAGAGGTTTATCATTAGCGAAATTCACGAATATAATTTTTAATTAAATC
Organism: Pheosia tremula; assembly: GCA_905333125.1. Taxonomy (NCBI): domain Eukaryota; kingdom Metazoa; phylum Arthropoda; class Insecta; order Lepidoptera; family Notodontidae; genus Pheosia; species Pheosia tremula. Next base: position 6,761,827 of record HG995416.1, on the reverse strand, counting down.
GGATACCGTATACGTCATTAATTTAATAATCTATAGTTGTTGGATAAAAGTATGAAATACATATTATTTTCTGTATAATCAACGCAAGAAATAATGCGACGTACTCAGACGTTCGTCTGTTAATTTTATAGAAGAAGGTTAAATAAACGGTTAAATTGTAAACGGTTACTGCACGGTTAGGTATTCACAATAAGTTAAATGGCTATGTGGTTCAAGTTATGGTTACTCACTGAATGAACAATGGCCGGGAAAAGTCGTTAACTTTCTTGAGGAGTGGTAGCAAAAAAAAGAAAATTATTTCGTTAAACTAACATTTTTAACAACGCAACGCAGAGTATTTTCAACGCCTATTATATTATGTTCTATGGCTTTGTCTATCCTTTTTGGGGTATAGACTAGATGAATAATTTAACACGTATCGGATAGAAAGATTATCTATGCTTGATAGAAATCAGTTATACGCTTTGAGGGTTCAAATAAATATATATTTTTGACCTTGCTATGTACCTTACAATGAAATACTACTTGTATCACAAAAATATTTTTCCAACAAACTTTCTCATGCTGTCCGTACCAGCTACCAAAACGCCGCGGTTTTTTTGAACCGAAAATCCATTGCATTGAATGCGGACGTGGTGGACCCTTATAAGGGTGAACACGAATTACAAAAAAACTGACAGTTAAATGCATTTGGAAGTACTACTTCGTGTTTTGGTTCCGTGAATAAAATACAAAAAAATTGTGAATAAAAATGAATGAGCAAAACGACGTGAGATTTTCAACTAAGTATACACCATGGCCCAGAAAGGATATACTAAATAAATAACATTCCAACTATACACCATGGCCCAGAATGGATACCTATACATCTATAGATATAAATAAAATTGGAGTGTCTGTTTGTAATATTAAAATAACCGCTTTTTACTAAGTGCATTTGGATGTATACACGTTACCTATACCGAAACAACATTATTTACAATTTTTGTCTGTCTGTCTGTCTGTCTGTTTGTTCCGGGTAATCTCTGAAATGGCTGGACCGATTTTGACGGGAATTTCACTGGCAGATAGCTGATGTAACAAGGAGTAACAAAGGCTACTTTTATTTTAGAAAAAAAAATTGGATCTCTCGAAAAAAAATTAAAACCAATGTTGCAGCGCTGCGCCTGATTAAAGTTTGATAGCAACAATCTGCAATGCGTCCCGCGGGATCAGAATGCGAGCAGGCTGTTGCCAACGGCTGAGTCTTTGTTAAATACCACGCGGACGAAGTCGCGGGCAACAGCTAGTACTAAATAAATAACATTCCAACTATACACCATGGCCCAGAAAGGGTATATACTATACGAGTGTAAATAACAGTAATGTGTCGGATCGTCCGCACGCATAAAAATAATAGAAGGACAAATTAAATTTAAATGAAATACAGTACATATTTTTTTTTTTTTTTACTCTATTCTAATATTATTGTATTTACACTTAAAATTGTGTCAGTTACGTCGTTTCCCGCGGTTCATGTCGCCATTGAACTTATTTTTTTTTTAAACTAACCATCGTCACGTTGGACGAATTAAGGCCGCGAATAATCTTGCTATTATGTCTTTAATTTACCTGATTCAAGTAGGATTGGTTAAAACAAAAATGGGGCACAACTGGAATACAATAATCAAAAAAATATAATAAAACAAATTTATGGGGCAAAAGGAATAAAAATTGGGGCGAATTAGTTTTTTTTATGTGGGGTAAAACTTGGTGGCGCAAATGCGGTTCGAATTTCAAAAGTTATGTTTTTGATTTGACTATTTAAATTGGTACTAGATTGAATACTTGAAATAAAACTAACCTTAAGAATTGTATGTGTTTAATGTGCAAAATTCGCGTTAATATAAGAAATCAATAAAAGGTAATGTATTGGTTTCACAGTTCATTTCATACACATATCAAGACCCTTAAGTGTACAATTAAATTCAGTTTTGCGGATCTCCGACACGCAACAAGACTTATGAATGAAACATTTGCGAATTCATTTTTCCAGTTTTACCGTTTGTCCAATTTCGTTGAATGGAAAATACATAATGCATTTTTCCTGTGGTCAATCATGTGCTGTAAAAAAAAGTTCAGTTGAAAAGTACTGAATATTTTTTTGTCGATCGGTATAATTGCAGACATGGAAAGATATTTTTTTTTTTGTAAAACTGACTGCGTGACGTTTCTTTTTTTTATTATAATCATTTATGCCTCGTCTCTTAAAAAAATAGATCGTAATGCTTAAAAGAAGTATATTTTGAATTACAAGAATGCTATGTCGCCAAGCGGCCTAGCCGTATTCCGGCATGATGTTCGGTGTTGCCATTCATGGATGGCGGGTCAGATCAGCTGCGCTGCATGTGCCTAGTGAATGTAGCGTCTCTTATCTACTGCCGCCTTCCTACCTAGGCAAGTATGCTCCATCGTGGATCTCATCGTCACTTACCATCGGGTGGGATCGAGATCAAATACTTGCCTATAATGTAATAAAAAAAAAGTCGTATGGTAATCTCTAATCGATGATTCGATACGACTACGCAAGCGAATTAATAGTTGAAATTTATCGATTAGTGTTATTTTATTAAAACATACACGCGATTAATTACATCTGAACGCGACAAAACAGTAAAATGAATGAACATTACGATACGACGACGATTACGGTAATATAATCGAGTAACAAATCGATGTTTTCCATATCGATTATTATTATTAATCTATACATATAAATAAAATTGGAGTGTCTGTTTGTAATAGTAAAATAACCGCTTTTTACTAAGGGCATTTACCTATACCAAAACAACATTTTTTACAATTTTTGTCTGTCTGTCTGTCCGTCTGTCTGTCTGTCTGTCTGTTTATTCCGGCTAATCTCTGAAATGGCTTGACCGATATTGACGGGACTTTCACTGAAAAATAGCTGATGTAACAAGGAGTAACTTAGGCTACTTTTATTTTGGAAAAAAAAATAGGATCTCACGAAAAAAAAATAAAACCAATGTTGCAGCGCTGCGCCTGATAAAGTTTGATAGCAACAACCTGCAATGCGTCCCGCGGGTTCAGAACGTGCGAGCAGGCTGTTGCCAACGGTTGTGTCTTTGTTAAATACCACGCGGACGAAGTCGCGGGCAACAGCTAGTCGATACATAAGCGAGAGAACCGTCAATGGGGGATTATGCGCATCGATCTCTGATAGCGGTGCGCGCGCGCACTCAACGATGCCCATACATAAACCATGGAGTTTGCATTCTTTTATTGGTCTGTTTGGCTTGTTTATAGATATCTGTGAGCCATTTCAATGTATCGTTAAAATTTATTATTCCGCATGTAGGTTAAGAATTGTAAAATGGTTCGTAGGCTTATTCTATACATCGCAACGGCTGTTATCCTCAGAGGGGTAGGCAGGGATGTACTCCACTCACTTTTTTATGATTTATTTAGTATTTTTGCATTCACCGTTTAGTGCTCGTAAGTAAAAAAAAATATTGCAATTCCACATGAAATCCGAAAATTCCCGAAGTGCGAGTCGAGATTTGAACCGATACCGAGTGTGCCAAACTAAACAACGCTTGTATTATGGGTACCGTACAATAGACTGGGGGCGTTCCCAGTACATATAATACTTATATAGCTATTAAACATCTATGACTCGGGTACAAACATTCGTGATCATCACACAATGTTTGTCCCTACCAGGGTCGAACTCGGAAACTTCGGCATAGAAAGCAGGGTGACTATCAACTGAGTTAAATCGGTCGCCAATTGTCGTCGTCAGTTGTTTTCGTAAAAAACAAAGCAAATCTTCCTACTATAAGTAAGCGTACTAATAGGGCTGCCACTAAAATTAAACTCGTCAGTAGTCCCTGGGTAAAAAATAAAGATACCCAATAGCCTCGGGCCCTGAATTGCAACACAATTGACCTGAAATGTTGGTTGGCCCTTAAAGTATTTTTTGTTTATCAAGAATTTCCGAGCGGTCGTCGCACGCGCATTGAATTATACATTGTGTTAAGGGGTTGATGAAAAACTTGAGCTGAGTTAAAGACATTGTGGTTCTGTATATAATTTCCCTAATAATCCCTGTTTGAGGCAGCAGTCTTAAATCAAGGTAACTAACTTGATTGCCAAGTTGGTAGAACGCTTGCCTCGTTAACGAGGATTGCAGGTTCAAACCCCGGCTCGCATCTCTGAAATTTCATGTGCGATTCTCATTTTCAACCGTGATTATCACTTGCTAAACGGTGAAGGAAAACATCGTGAGGAAACCTGCATGTCTGAGAGAACCCCTCGAAAGATGTGTGAAGTCCGCCAACCCGCACTGTGTCAGCGTGGTGGACTATGGCTTATCCCCATCGCATTTAGGGGAGGCCCGTACCCAGCAGTTCGACATTAAAAATGGGACCCATTAAAAAAGGAACCCTAATCACTGGGCGCCATGATTTCGTTTATTTGGACGATTAAATTCGTTTTTACTGCGTCTCGAGAATTAATTTAAACAGTAGCAATTGTAACTTTTAACATTGCAGACATATTTTTTGCTGTATATTGTAGTCGAGTAGGTAAGGTGACAACTTTAAGGGCAAGCCGGGTCTAGTAAGTTTTTAACCGAGTCTATATTTGCGGGTGTGGGAACAAAAGTAGCATTGCTTTTGTATGAGTCATCACACCATTGCTTTAAATTCATAAAAATAACTTAATAAATATAGATAGATATATTAAAGTAACTGGTTGTTCCTTTAAGGCGTCATCAAAATATTATATCGTAACGACCTCTTCAATCGCGCCACAAGCTACACAGATGGCGCTGCAAATGACATTCAGAACAATTGACAATCCTGTAACGCTGAGAGCTGAGAGCCACTATGAGAGTTTTCGGAGCACGTTACATATATATTAACTTTATAACCTACTGTTGGCCCTGTTGAAATATTTAACACTATTATTGTTACACCTTATATAAAACTATCTGGCTTGTTAGATGTTGTCCTGCCCAAATCCTATGGAAAGAATTACTTTCATTTTTAGAATCGACATCATTTTCAAAAAAAAATCTTTCCCTTCAAACCTTATTAGATAATAACGAACATGTTAGCCAAAAAATTGTCAAATCGGTTCATCCGTTCTCGAGTGATGCGCTAACCAACGAACAATATCATTTTTATTATTTAGATGACATACTGGACGGTCGTTAAATAAATCACAGAATTTACGTACTCACAATATATTAATCTATATGATACAATAATGCGACAAAAAAACGTGTAGACTCACTATTAAGCCAACGAAAGGATTTAAATACATTTTATATTTATTAGGGTAATCCGCTTACGGCCGCCAGAGACACGGGCTTAACCCAACTTTATGATTTGAGTGAGTGCTTTATACAGGCTGATTCATTAAAGAAAAATGAACATTGCTGATGTGTATAATAATGGATGCAAGGGGAAGATACCTTTTGAATTGAGTAGCACTGGCTGTTGCTGTTGAGTAGCGTTTAACAGCATCAACAAAGTGTTGTAATTTTTGAGCGCGCAATGTATTGTAAGCCTTGCGATACAAATACTACGCTCTGCGCAATATCCGATTAGTGCGAGCAACGAGCGCGCTCAATCATATCGAGTATTAATATACATTGCAGTTTCAGTTCTAAGTAATTTATATTTTTTTTTTTTTTAATCTAGTTGAGATATACATTAATTATGAATTTAATGCTGAAATAATTTTGAAAAAAAATATGTATTCATGAAAATATCGACGAAAATTTTGAGCTCTAGGAAGTCTAGAATTATGAGCTGATCATATACGGTATCATATACCCCTTTTTTAACCGATTAAATAAAGGAGGAGGTTCTCCATTTGATTGTATTTTTATTTATCAGTAAAACTTTTTGAACCCGCTGTATAAAATAGGTAATAGTGCGGTTCAAACCAATTTTTTAAGCGACTAAAAGGATTTCGGTTTACCTATTAAAAATCGGTAGCCACCACATAAAAGAGTATTTGTCGGTAAGCCCTTAAAGCTATTGTGATTGCGAGACAAGTCTTTTGGAATGAAATATTTTAATCTTATAACTTAAAAGTGGATTGATCATCTATTTTTTAACTTAGAAAGTTTTAAATTTTGTGGTTACATACGTGTTACATATACTAGCTTTTTGTGAGTAAACTATACGGTATAATATAGTGCTGTGGGTTATTTTGTAATTAGTAGACATATAATATTTTTTTGATGGGAATACCTACTAACGATGCTTGATTAGCGCAGTCAGTAGTGAACCTGATTTCTGCGCCGAGGGTCCCGGGTCTGAATAAGCCTTGGCTTAGAATACCCTTTCTGTATAAACCAGTATAGCTAAGAGATCAAACACTTCAATAAATCATTATCCTTCATTCTAACTTACAGTATCTTCTGTTGGGAGGTTCGTAAATAAGAAAGAGAAGACGGAGGCATCGGGCAGTGTCGATAACTATCGTATAAATCAAACGAGTACACTGTAAATCCATCAACGCAGAATGCACCGTAAACACATCACTATTTTTAGGGTTCCGTGAAGCATATTGCAAAGGACTAAGAACTTTATTCGAATGGATAGCCTACCATGACCATGGTTGCTGTAAAACAGCCGAAACGTCGGGAACGTAAACACATAAAATAAAGGCGATAAAATTCAGAAAAATATAGTATATAAAATATAGTTTTAGTTCAATGTGTAGTATTGACGTAAATATAAGAAATCGATATACTAACTATTCAACAAAAAAATATAATTAAGTCAATTTGACGTGTGATTACGGAATTACTGAACGGTTTCTTCAATTGGATCTCATGCTTTTAAAGTTATAAATTGATAACAAAGAAGCAATGAAACACTAAAACACAATTTGCGCTCTAGGAACCCTCTCGCCAAAATTGCCAAAAGAATATAAATCGATTTGTCAACTTTGGAATTATAATAGCATAGACAACAAAAAATTACAAAGACGTCCATTGTTTGCGTTGTGAACATAATAGTGTACGTACGGAACTCGATGCCCAATAATTCAATTCAAAGGTTTCGTTTTTCATCGTTAAATAGTTTCACCAAAACCTCTCTCAAAGTTTAATCAGCTTAACAATTATGCCCCCATATCCTATTACAAAAGATATTATCTAAAAGATAAAAAAAATGTGGTATTGTTTGTTCTGCCAGTTATGTTAACCCTCAAAGAGTTATGACACTTTAGAGTTGTTTTATAATGTTAATATACCTTTTGTGCTATTAAAAAAAAAACTGTCATTGAAATAAAAATTAATGTGTTTTGTTTATTTTTTGCGATACGTTATAAACAATCTCTATACTAATTTAGTTCGATTTATTCCGTAATGCTCAAATAAGCAGACGATAATTTGAAAACTATTTTATTTGTAAATATATTTTGTGGATAAACTTATTAAATGTTTTAAAATACATGACCTAACTAAAAACAAAACAATTCTTATATCTATGTAAGTAGTAATATTCAATTTAAAAAAAAAAAAACTTAACTAAACCCTCCCATTAAAGTTTCATATTTTAATAGCATATTGTTACCGAGTTATTATTATACAGACGGATGCACCATTGTCTGTTTATCTATTCAATATTTTATAGCGACCTTATTCAGAACCCTTATTTAATTAACTTCTTGTAAATGGTGAGCCCTTTAATTTTTTTTTTATGTTCGCTTCCATTTCCATTCATTGTGTGGCCGATTCGTTTATGCTGGCATATCTGTGGGTTAATGGAATATTTTTTTCAAACAAAGGAAGGAAGGGAGAGCTTATGTGTATCGCCAGACGACGACACTGTACCGTCCCAAACTAAGCTACGCTATGGGACCGATTGCAGTATATTATAACACTTATGTATCATTACTCGGGGACAAAGATTCGTGCTTTTCACACAAATTTGGAGCTTACCGGGATTCTTTTTTTTTATTTTTTTATTACGATATAGGCAAGTATTTGATCTCGATCTCACCTGATGGTAAGTGACGATGAGATCTACGATGGAGCATACTTGCCTAGAAGGTACCTGTTCACTCTCGACTTCAAAACACCCAGATTATAGTCAACGGGGAACAAAGACGCCGGTAGCGTGTTCCATTCCTTGGCAGTTCGCACGATGAAAGTGGAAGCAAACCGCTTAGTTAGATTCAAACCCGGTCATTAGTACATCAAGCTATGCAGCTATGCTATCAACTATTCTTATGGTATCACCTATGTACAACTCAATGACGATGGTTATGACGTCACAAACACAAATCCTTAGTGCACTTAGCTACCATAAAAAAAATTGTTAATTTTAATTAATTAGGTACCTACTTAAGTATAAAAAAATATGTTTAAATGTTGATTTTTAACCAATTCCATTGACTTAATTGTCATCTTGACAAAATGCCAAAACATAAAATTAACGGACACAAAAGTCAAAAGAAGCTTTTATTAATACGCAACTCGAGACCTAGTTTCAGCTTCATCAAGAAACAAAGACTTGTCGATAATACCACATTGTTAGAACCCAATGGAAACCACATTCATACCACACAATAGAACCGCAACCCATTGTCAGATATATTAATTAATTTGTCAAACAATATATGGGAAGGTAGGTAGCACTGTGGTTAGCTTTGAACAATGTGTCATGACAAGTCATACACAATCATACATGTAATCCCCGAAGAGGTAAGCAGAGAGCCACGGCAAAGCAATCTCGTCCTAATGCGACCAATTTCAATTATACTGGGCACACACCTTAAAATGTGGAGGATTTAGGCCATCATCCACCATGCTGGCAAGTACGGCTTGGTGAACTTAGCACGACTTTTGACAGACGTGCAGGTTACCACACGATATTCGCCTGCACCGTACAGCAAGTGATAATCGTTATTCAAAATGAGATCCGAAAATGCCAGAATCAAATATCTCCCAAAATTGCGTTACGTAATACTTGAACGCTCCCAAACTCAATGTATTCGATCAAAGTATAAGCATACCTACATAAAATAACAAAAGATCTAAAGACCCAATTATTGCTCTATATGGAAACCTTAATCAAAGCGGATCTGTTAAAAGGTGTTCAGTAAAATGAACACTCAAATTGCTGAGCTCAAAACCTGTCGTCAGTAATTACGTCAACCGTCATTTGTGTTAAACAATTTATTAATGGGTTTGTTGTAAACATAAATAAGGGTCAAAATTGCTTCTAAATAATTACACTATTCATCCATCAGCTGAAAGACTAGATTAAGATTGTGTGGAATAAAACTATTTTTTCGGATTTTATCGCGTTTATTTATATATCACGTCACGGGAGGACTCGACAGTACTCTCGTAACCATGGTTGCTGTAAAGCAGTCGAAACGTCGGGAATGTAAAAAATATAAAATAAACGCGATAAAATCCGAAAAATAGTTTTATTTCAATGTGTAGTATAAATTTATAAATAGAAATAATTAGAATGTGCGGAAGTAATTGGAGGAGGCCGATGTCCACTGCTGGACATAGGCCTCCTCCAATGACTTCCAAACATCCCAGTCCTCCGCCACTCGCCTCCCCCGGCTTCCTCCGACCCATGTACAAACAAGCACGTGTTTCTGAAACTAAATTACAGCCACGTACTGACTAAAGGTAAGCAAGGAACCGTTTCTTTCCAATCACATAAACACCTATTTATCTATTTTAAAAATTAAACACGCTATTAAAGGTGATAATTATAGCTTGGGCTTACACTATGGTACATACATCTTAAGGCCCGTTTAAACCATAGTGGTAATCACCCGAACGGATTTCCTCCCTTCGTAAATCGCGTTACGAAACTCCAAGGGCTGTCTCCATTACGACTTTGAGCCTTGAGGCGAGTCGATTAGACAAGATTTCATAGCTTCGGTCACGCAACCATGACAACTCGTATGTAAACAAATGATGCCGATATCAAGACAGGCCTTTTATATCGGAGATCTCATTAAGATTTCTCAGTGTTAACGTCTAATTTATGTAATGAACGTGACCTCTGAGTTTTTCTCGGCGTTCAAGTTTTATGTGCGTGGTTACTGGTCGGTGGACACACGGGCGAAAAGGACTACCAACATCGCATAAGCACAGGGGATTGAATAAGTTAGCAATATTTAAATACTTTTTTCACCTTTTTTTTAATCTTGTCATTTCCGTTCATATATTTATGGGTTTTGAAACGAGCTCCATTTATGTGGTATTGGAATTTAGAATTAATACCTTTATAGTTTTTTTATTTAATACCTGAGTAAGTTTTATTTATATACAAAAATATAATAATGTGCTTAACTATACAGCAAACTAATCAGGTTTCAAAGACACAGGCGTTTGTCTAGCTTGGTGCCGCAACTTAACCTACCATGTCAAATGTCTAAAGCGCAGTAAATTTTACATTACAAGCCTGTTAACAATTCACCGTTTTATTGGTGGTGTGATGGGCGCCACATACAACGTGAATGCATATCTACAATAATAAGAGAAGTATTTTTTTTAAAGGGCATTAATCATAGCGTAGTAAATTCTAGTTTTTTTTTCATTGTGACTATACGAACATTTTTTCTGACAACATAGACAAAATGTTGTGTAATTTGATTAAAATTTCAATCGATTTGGATGTCAAGTCAAACCTGAAGTTCGTAAACATATCAGACAAAATATTAGCCAACAATTCTAGCACTGTGTATGACCGCTCATATCATCATTCGTGACTATAAGATCATTATTTAGTCCGGCCCAGATAACACCAGCTTAAAGGCAGCACCGACAAAACGCGATATAGTGGGCAAGCGTGGGATTACTCAGGGCACATTCCGGATGGGAGCATTTAATACAGCCGTGAGCTATGGGTCTTTCATGAGACCTTCACAATATTCAAAGGTTAAAAATACAAACGGATGAAGTGCATTTAATATAGTGCTATAACAGCTGAATATATGTATTATGTGTGACTATGACCTAGAATCGATATTAACTCACACATCCTCCTCAGATTATAAATCCGTAGATGAGACGACAGCGTTGCCGCTAACGATACAGCAATAAACATCCATGTTAAAAGAAGTGATTTAATGCCACTTGCCAAGCAAAAAAAAACTGTATTCAACTGTAACTTTGATTTTTTTGCCATGAAGATGGAGATAGAAGGTACGTCTGTTCCTTTTATCTGCGTTTGGTCAATTCCGACCTTATGGTTCAAAGTTGTCAATTTCTTTGTATGTATGAGATAAACATTTAAGACCTGTTATTGCTAGAACTGTAATTTCAATATTTTTTTAATAATTTCTTATATAAATAACACAATATTTTATTCAATACACAAATACATTCAGACGCAATGCGAAATGGGTTTGATTAATTTTCATGTATGCAAAATGTTTCGGAGCTATTTGGTTAGGCACGAACCAAAGCCTCGGGGTTGGTTGGTATGACATCTATATTGAAACGAACAAGGTCGATGTGTCTTTATGTATAAAAAAAATGGAATTTAGTTTTGGAACAAGAGATTAGATTAAACTTTATTGTGATTTTTCTGTATATTTTTTTTAACTCAAGCGTAGATATTATAAAACTTTTTCTGATTTGTCTATTGTTCACGAGAATTATATTATCGCCAGCCAGTACAGTAAATGCTTGCATTATACCATAGACTGGGTCATTATACTATGATTATGAAACAAATATCAACGAAATAACTCTACTCATGGCTAAAGTTGACATAATTAAAATTAACGCACGAAAAGCTATTTAGGTAACTTTTATACAACCAGCTTTTATACAAATATTCAACATTGGCTCACAAAATTATGAAAGATTAATTTTATTAAAATTCGAGTAAGACCTTTCGTTGGTTTAAAAGTAATAAAAAAATATAATATCTGACTTTCTTAAATTACTTATTTATAAGTTACAAAGTTTGACTTAGACTTAAAAATGCATTTAAAACGTCTGATTAATAAAGATCTGATCGAATTAATAACAATCCCACTAATATTATATTAATATTATATATATAAAGGTTTGGATGGATGGATAGATGGAAGGATGGATGGATGGATGTTTGTTACTCAATCACGCCAGAACGGCTGAACGGATCTGGATGAAATTTGGCACAGAGATAGATTATAGTCTAGAATAGCACATACTTTTTATCCCGGTAAAATGTATGGTTCCCGTGGGATAGATTTGTTTCAATTTTTCATACTTTTTAATCGAGGGTAACACCGCGGGGCGCAGCTGGTACGAAATATTATAAGCCTCCTTAGACATATTTATTTGTTTACTTACTCAAGATATATTGATAGATAATGGATTATATTCACGCGTGGGCTAACACAACACGAAGTAACTGTTACCATATTTAAACCAAAAAAGGTAATTACTAATTAAACCTGCCAGATGAGTAAACACGCTATTACAACAGATATTTGTTAAGAAATTTCTATACACCAACAAATTGAAACGCCGACGCATTCGTAAATGAATAGTCCAATGAATAGTCGTATAGAAGTCGTAGAGTACACTGTAAGTTGTAAAATAGCGCCGAAATAATTGACGCGTGACCTAAACTTATCAATGTATCGTGATATAAAAGAACAGCCGACCACTTTATCATTTTCTTTTAGCGGGAAATGAACAGTGAAGTTGTAAATTTTGTTTTATTTAAAAAAAAAATGGATAATGTAATGTAATATTAATGGGATATTAACCATTGTGTGTTGACATATGTACACAAGTGAAGGGAATTAAGATTAAATAGTACAACTTGACTTTTCAAGTTCAACCAAGATGTCCGGTAAATTATCTATCAGTAAAGTATCACAGCTTTACTGATAAGCGTTAGGAATTCATTATATCGTTATTATCATCATTGACATTATCATTATTATTAGGGGTACTTATAATTTAAAACAATTATCAATTAATTGTCGACACTGGCAAAATAGCTCTATTTTGTAGTCAATTGTCAGCCTCAGAAAAAGAAGAAGTACTCGCATTTTATCTTTATACAGTTAAAATAACTATAATTATTGATTGAAATAAAACTATTTTTTAAGGGACCATATGGTTGCTGTAAAGCAGCCGAAACGTCGGGAACGTAAAAACGAAAAATAAACGCGATAAAATCCTTAAAAAATAGTTTTATTTCAATGTGTAGTATTCGCGTAAATATAAGAAATCAATATATAATTATTGAGTTAATATTAAAAGTGACTAAAGAAAGATCCATCGTTAGATTCTTCGCAGCATATACAAAATTGTGATAGAACAGCCATAATAATGCAGTTATATAACCTTAATAATTAATTGCCACTCAAATATTGAGCTTAAAGCTTATAGTATAGGGTTGTCTATTATAATATTAAAGTTAGATGGCTCAAACATGGCAATTTATATGATCTCGTGCCCGCCTTTGAAGTGAGGGGCCCCTTTGATGTGCCGATAGAGGGCACTCCATGCGATGGCGGTTATTGCTTGCTTCCGTTTTGGTTTATTATGGACCAGATTATGAAGTATCGATAGTTTAGAGCAGGAATTCCCAGACGGATCGATATCGAACATGGTCGACATAACGGAAAACTGATTTTGGGGGTCGACGAGGTCTAAAAATCGACCCCAATTAATTAACACAAGTTCTTATTTGTAACTTTCAAGATACTGTATACGTTGTGTTACGTGTACCAACTTGTTATAAGAGTGACTAATATTTTAGTAGAAAATATAATTATTGTACTTTTAGAAAACTCAACAAGTCGATAAGCGCGCACAAGTGCGTACAAAATGAAATTATTATAATTCCAGCCCTTTTTTATGTCCCACTGCTGGGCACGGGCCTCCCCTCAATGCGAGGGGGGTTTTAGGCCATAGTCCACCACGCTGGCCCAGTGCGGGTTGGTGGACTTCACACATCTTTCGAGGGGTTCTCTCAGACATGCAGGTTTCCTCACGATGTTTTCCTTCACCGTTTAGCAAGTGATAATCTTGGTTGAAATGAGATTCGCACATGAAAAATCCCAGTGGTGCGAGTCGGGGTCGGGGCAAGCGTTCTACCAACTTGGCTATCACTGCTTACTTGGCTATCACTGCTTGAATGAAATTATTATTTTGTATCAATTGGAAAACAATCTGTTGATAGGATTTTTAAAGTAATTAAGCTATGAGAGTCTTAAGTATCAACTCATTAAGAAAAAGGGGGGAAGGGGGGAGGGGAGTCTTGCCAAAAATAGTTTGGGAATCCCTGGTTTACATAGTAAATATCCTGTGATCAGTGGTCGTCTAGACAATCTTAATGACTTATCTGAATTCTGAAACACAAAATGTTAAATCACAATTCACTATAGGCTTATACAAAATTTGATTCGACCTTGACTTTAAGTAAATAAAATCTAAGCATAAAATAAAATGACATTAAATGTATGGTCCAAAAGCATGCAACATTTTAATTATGGCTAACATACAATGGCATACAATCAAAATTTACCACCATCGTAATCGAACCTGCGACCACTAGCTTCAGCGAGTTGAGCGGATTCCGTTTACACTAATTAGACCTCTATCAAGATACATCAACAAAAACAGATTCCTAACACGTACACCGAGTATCATCGATCATGTCGGCAGATTGTCACACAAACATTATCAGTGGATGCCGAGGACGCCGGATCGATGGGTAACCGGCTTAAGTAGCTACGAGGGCTACTAAGGTCTATTTTCAGGATAACTATCGTTTGAATAAAGATTCTAATTCGATGTACGGCAACGGCAAACGTGAGTATACCCTCATAATATCGTTTGAATGTCATATAAATTTCGCCATTGAATTTTTGGGCAGCGTGGGGTAATATAATGGCCTCGAAAGGGTTGTGCCAAGAATAATGTAAATAAGCTTGAAATATTGGGACTAAATACCATTAGAGAAATGTGGGTGCACTGTAATCAACTATTGTTTACCCTTTAGCAATTACAGGCGTGATAGTGGAACAAATTAATATTATTAATATTGTGTCTTACGGTGAAAGCGATCAGTCACGTTTCCATACATATTTCATTATACCAATTCTCGATACACACACAGTTTTTTAGTTGTACAAGCATTGCTATCTATTCTCTACGAATTATTGAGCTCGCGAAATGAAATATCGGGCAAAATATGACAGCAATAACATTATGAAATGATATTTAAAATTGATAATATTTACTTATTCATATAGAATAGAAATTTACTTTTTAAGTCTCGCGACATTCGAGATTTTACAGTGAGTTGCGCAACGTTTCACACTCAAAATACACAAGCTTAATGCTGCAATCAAGATATATAAAAAAAAACTCCAAACAATAGCCCAATGGTGCTACCTCTATGATTATCAGCACGGTGAGGTTATTATTACCATAAACACCACAATCTATACAAATAAATAAAATTGGAGTGTCTGTACGTAATATTAAAATAACCGCTTTTTACTAAGTGCATTTGGATGTATACACGGTACCTATACCAAAACAACATTTTTTACAATTTTTGTCTGTCTGTCTGTTTGTTTGTTCCGGCTAATCTCTGAAATGGCTGGACCGATTTTGACAGAACTTTCACTGGCAGATAGCTGATGTAACAAGGAGTAACTTACGCTACTTTTATTTTAGAAAAAAACATAGGATCTCACGAAAAAAAATTAAAACCAATGTTGCAGCGTTGCGCCTGATTAAGTTTGATAGCAACAACCTGTAATGCGTCCCGCGGGCTCAGAACGTGCGAGCAGTCTGTTACCAACGGTTGTGTCTTTGTTAAATACCACGCGAACGAAGTCGCGGGTAACAGCTAGTTATTACCATAAACACCACAATATTTAATGGGAGCTACGCCGCGGCACGGTAGCGTCTAGTGTTGAGCAAGAGCGCTCGGCAATCGGTGCACGCGCATATCGGACGATCTCTTATGCGCGGGAGTGCACGCCCCGTTAGATTTAGGGTTGTCTACTAAAGGTAAACTGATTACTTATCATCAAGCTCTGAGTCAGGTGACCATGTTTGGAAAACGGACAATTGGTTAGTGTCCAAAACAGTTGAGGTCTTTTCTGATATCAGGTTTCATCACAACGAACACCTACAATAGCATGCAATGCCTAATTTCAATTGTTGACTGACTTACACTTTTTTCACATAATTTGAAGGAAACGCGAAAGTATCTTAATGACAATGACGAGAATGTGTACTGCATTGCTTTAAAAAAATTACATTAAAATTTAAAAAATAAATATACAAATAATATTTACATAATCTGTGTCAACATGAAGTGACTGACAGCCCTATCTCGCGCTTTACACGTAAATTTTTTGTTCCATAGCAAATAATGGGATTTGTATTATGGTCCGAGATTCGAATCTCGCGTTGTTATGGTTTTATCTTACGTGTTAAGCCTCCTTATCTTTGTTGTAAAAATGGGTTTTGTTTTGTTTGTTGAGATAATGTATGCGATATTTTGAAACCGGACGGATTAGTATTGAGAAATTACCTTCTCTTGGTAATGTTTTCGTAAGCTATAATGGGGCCTCATCCAACCTAACCTAATCGGTTTGATACTATATTTACATGACGTTGTAACAAGTCGAACCACTGTGAACCCAAGGATAAAATAACAATTTGAAACAAGCGAATCACTTTTTTGGCTCGGCTGATGGCATGTTATCTATTAGTAAAAATAACTTTTATAAATCTCGCAGTAAGCTCGGTTATTAACAGACACGAGCATATTGCTAGATGCAGTATAAGAGCACAAAATCGTTAAACTGAAAATAAGATAAGCTGTTAATTTTATGGTTATAGTTTTATGGTAATATTGATCAAGTTAGCAAGCGTAACTTATTTATTTTCAACAACAAACTTCGCGGGTTGTGTATATTGACAAACAAGCTTTGTTATTTTCATCGGAAACTTATGTTATTTAGTTTATTAAGGTGAGATTTTTTCAGTGCGTCTACCGACAATCAGTGCCGTCCAAAGACTGACCAACCTCACCAACATTGATGTAAAAAGAAATACAAAGCGGTAGAGCTGTGGATGGAGCTATGGACTTTGAAATAAAACAAATCTTACGGATTTTATCACGTAAAATCCATAAAATTAGTTTCATTTCAATATGTAGTTTTCGCGTAAATATAAGACATCTACCTAACCAATGAATCCAATGCTTCAATTTATAATAACTCCATCACACAAAGCCATTACGGGCTGTTAAAAAACGTAATACATTACGCGTCACAGAACGACAACAATTATTCAGATAATGTGATAAAAGTACCCAATCCCACCTGTCAGAGTCCATTGTCGGCCGGAAGTGGATTACGATGAGTAATTATTGTGACGGAAATCGTTCGGTGCAAGCATCAATCATTGTTACATACGTGTTCAGACCTAAGCGGAATCCGTAGCGTATTTCGCGCACGTAGTTTCCGCATAGCATCAACCGTTACTGATATAGCGCTAGATTACTGCTAAGAGGTAATTTGAGCGCTTGAAGTCACTCAATGTGGAATAAAAGCTATGCATGTAAATCAATTGGTAATGAGAAATTCGTGGACAATCTGGAGTTACAAGATAGAAAATCTTGAAAATAAGTTTTCTTTCAAAGTATCTTTTATGTCTTATATAAAAATAAGTCGGGTTTTCCTTCCTGACGCTATAACTCCAGAACGCACGAACCGATTTCCACGGTTGTGCATTCGTTGGAAAGGTCTCGGGCTCCGTGAGGTTTATAGCAAAGAAAATTCATTCATCTGGTGGCGAAACGGAGTTCGCCGGGTTTGCTATGTCTTATAGATAGTATTCGCGTAAAAATTATAAATCAATATGATAGAATATGCTGTTTGTTCACAGAGAAAATAAAATGACCATTTTGGGATCATAGGCAACGGATAATGTCTACATCAAAATAGACCTTTATTTACATTGAATGGACTAAGTGCTGAGTCAGGATTATGGTGAGGACGCCGGTTGTATTGTATGGGGAATGATAGCGGATTATGTGTAAAAATAGAATGGAGAAATGTGTATTTTGAGTGCGGGTAGAATAAGGAAGATTATGTTGAAAAAATAATGGTTTGTTATTTGAGTTCCGATCTTCTAATGGGATCACATAACGTACCTATTAATATTTTAACTTCTCAAGGTTTTTTATGTAATTTTATTAAATAATAAATAATATCAACATTTTAAATGTATATTGTAAGTATTCTTGCATCAAGAGCTATATTTATGAGTTTATTCGACAACCAAATCATGTTTGGCAATAGGGAACATTAGTTTTGTGTAGACAATGGACCGTGGGCGTCCTATTCTTAGGGTCACGATGGCATTGCGCTATACGGTTACGGAGCTCGATAATTTTGTAACAGTTCAAATTTATGGTTGCGCTGTTTATTTGATAGAACATATAGGTGTAGGAATCAGTTTCACGAGTATATGAATGGGTCGTTATATTTTCTATGAAAAACATGGTTAACTTGTAAGCTAGACTTTGTTTAATTCAATAATAGAATTACAAGGGCTGACTAAGCGCTTATACTTCTATTATACAGCTAGTTTAAATATTCAAGGATATCTGTAATTCAGCGACTGTTTAGGCTGCTTCTTCCGTCTTTTCAGTCTTTCCCATATTTTCAGTATTATTGATTTAGATTATTTCTAGACACCAGCTATGAACCAAAACCTCGTACTCTAGTTGGTTAAGGCTGCGTAGTGGCCGTAAGTTAAGGCTACGACCCACTGGTTATAGCCTAGTGGGTTAACATACCCGATGACGGACGGAGGGGGACCCTCCAAGAAGTTGCGCTTTTCCCCACTCTCTCCGGTACGGGGCCGCGGATCCTACACACTTACCCCCAAATTTTAGAGACAGTTATATCTGATTATAGTGGCATTATAACGAACTTTTCAGAGGAAAAAGTGCGTTATGATAGCTTTATAATCCATCATAACATTCTATAAATTTGAGGGTAAAACTATAACATATTTGTTTCTTATATTTACGCGAATACTAAACATTGAAATAAAACTATTTTTAAGGATTCTATCGCGTATATTTTTTGTTTTTACTTTCCCGACGTTTCGGTTGCTTTACAGCAACCATGGTCACGGGAGGACTGAGGTGGTTGACGTTCTAGTGTCATAATTTGACGGGGGTACCCTCATATTTATTCGTCGGTTACGTAAAACCATAAAAATAAACGCGATAGAATCCTTAAAAATAGTTTTATTTCAACGGTAAAACTATAATCTTTAAAAGTACTTACGAGAGCGACGTCAACATCCCTGATGCGCACGACTGATGCCTATCTACACAGAATCGTACTGTCCGTCCATCCGTTTCCTTGTGTTCTCATGCGTAATGCATATCGTGTGTCCGATGCACTTGAATGCACTATGGGAGTTCCGCGATGGACCGTCTATGGGAATATAGATTTTCACTTCTGTTAAGTCCCTTTTATGGCAAATGTGATTGTACTACTTAACTAGCAAGTTACTGAGCTTGTGAGATGGGAATTGTGATAAGTATCGTTCAGCTAGTTTAGTTTACAGAATGGGTCAAAAGATGGAAAGGTTTTCAGGCTACTAGGTTACTGAATAGATCTTACTTCTAACTTGTTTCGTTTTCTCGCAATTTGATAGATGATTCTATATATATTTTTATTATGAAGATATTTAAAAGAAATGAGTGAGATAGGCTATATTGTCGTCTCCAAATTCAAAACCAGTGTTTATAATAATAAATTATTTATTATATCTGCCTCGTACGTTGCCAGTTTCAACAAATGAGCTTTTAATAAATTCGCAACAATACCTTTATGTCATAAATATGCCATCTCTCATCTCATCTCATCTATAGTTTTTTTTTTATTTCACATAACATATTTTTAAACGATAATGCAGCTAATGCCTTATCTGAACTACACTACTGTATACAAACAATAGTTTGTAGAAACAATAGACTGTAGTTTACAAGAACACAAAATTCAATCAAAATATAACAAAAGAGAATCACATACAGTTGAATATTTGAATTGCATTAGCGAGGGAGCGAGCAGTGTCGGGCCCGAATACGAATTGACTGACGTAAAAATGTAGGGCACTACACTGAAATATTCTGTCGGACTTCAAAAGCGATTGATTCTGTACGTCAGAACCCAAAAATACTAACAAAGAGATGTCCCACGCTATCGGATGGGACGCGATTTGAATAGTAAGTAACAAGTGGTATATAACGGAACTTACTGATACATTATTGATTCACACCGGTGCGATGTCTCAATTTCGTGGGTGTTATGCAGCTTGAATAGATAAATACTAAAAGCTTTAGGCTGATAAGAGATTAAAGGGCTCTTTAGCATCTTTAAAAATTATCATAAAATAAAGAAAGCGAAACATCATCGTCGGCTATGTTTTTAAAATCAGAACCAAATATGACGTGACTATGTGCGTCTTATATGATCACATGCTAGAAAGGATTGATTGGTGTAAAATTATAAAAAAATTACTTTGCTATGATATTATTGTAGCAGTGATAGCCACGTTGGCAGAAGGCTCGCCACGTTAAAGAGGATCGCAGGCTCAAACCCCGGCTCGCACCTCTGGGATTTCATGTGCGAATCTCGTTTTCAACCACGATTATCATGTGTGAAGTCCGCCAACCCACACTGGGCCAGCTTGGTGGACTATGGTCTAATCCCACTCGCATTGAGGGCAGGCCCATGCCCAGCACTGGGAAATTAAAAAGGGCTGGTATTATTATTTTTATTTTATAGCAAGATGAAGACTAGACGACTACAACACAATACAAAACCAGTGTCATATAATGTAAAATGGTCTATGAAAAGCCTAGGTCTAGACATTGCTTCACGAAACTAAATAACACCCGAAATTTGGCTCAAAACAATGTAACTAAGGTCGAGTGCACACGTGAGACAATTACCGCACAAACCATTGTTCGAAGATACAGTTCAGGTACCGGCAGTAATTACACGCTTTACTGGCAGTAAAGGCTAACGGTGGATGTACAAGAACAATTGTTTATGTATTAATTTAGAATCGAAGTTCGTTAACTTCATTACAATATTGAAATAAAACTATGTTTAAGGATTCTATCGCGTTTATGTTTTGTTTTTACGTTCCCGTGCTGTAAAGCAGCCGAAACGTCGGAAACGTAAAAACAAAAAATAAACACGATAGAATCCTTAAAAGTAGTTTTATTTCAATGTATAGTATTCGCGTGAATATAAGAAATCAATTCATTACAATATGTTTTGCTGACATCTATACTGAGCCAAGCAATTTGATTAAGATAATGTATCTCGAGAACTTCAAACATTTATCTGCCATTTCTAACTTTTTACTTTTATTAATAAATACAGCTATTGATGTTTCATCTGAACTACACTACTGTACCTAACAAACAATATTTTTATAGGAAATACATTATCTTAATCAAGTTGCATGGCTCAGTTAACATGAGAATATAGTTCTGTACTTGATTTCTGGGTAAGTACCCTCAACATCATCGATACGGCTCCCGTCAAGACCTCGATTTATCTACTTCGAACATTTAAATGAAGATCAGACCAAAATAGATCCGATAAGGAACCGAATCGAGTCGTTTAGAAATTTTCTCGTGTTGTTGATTTCAAAGCCAACTTTTTAATAACCAAATCTACGCTTTGATATGACAAGGCATTTAAACGGTTCGATTCAAGGACTCGTTGTATTTACAAAGTCCATTTCATATTGCAAGTTGCAATTTATAACATAATCCGTCGATATAAAACTTGTAGTGTAAGTCTAACCACACCGCTATTTGTCGCAAACATTAAAGAAATACAAGATAACAACGATACTGTCTCGTTATTCAATATAGACAGACGGACCGTTATATATTTTTTGTCTGTGACATGGGATCGGGGAGTCAATTAAGCAAATTGATTGTTCGTTTCGCGGCCGGAGTAATGCTTCAGCGGAGTGTGGTTGGAAGTGATCCATTGTGTGAGACCAATCTATGCAAATATATTATTGGTTTGGTTTAAGGTATAAGCGATAAACATACCTACCGATGCCACTAAACCAACCTTTTGGCGATACAAGAGCTTATTTTAGAGTCTAAAGAGATAAAATGGTGCTATATGTTATGGCGATAAATGCAGCTGATTGTTGAGCCTTATTACTAAAGGCGATATAACAGCTCAATAGGAGCGATATCGTGATATTAAATGAGCGGTATTAAATTTTTATTTTTTATTAGATCTTATAGCACGTACAACTATAGAATCTCCTATTATATCACTAAATGTTAATAGGGGTATCAATATCTGTCGAATTGCTGTCCACTACAATGTCAATGCTACGTTCAGATAAAAATATTAATTACTGTCAAAATTCACTGATAAATTTAAAGTTTTTTTTTTTGTTGAATGAATTTATCCGATTTGTCTTACCGTTCAACTTTACAATCGTCTATAACTTGAACCATGCGATTCCGTAATGATATTTTGATAGATTCATTATTCATATTGATGTATAAGAAAACCGATTATGCTGATGAGCTAAATATGTTCCTGTTTGTAAATATTAGAGAACATTTCATATTACGTAGGGACTTGTGTCGAATTGGTATAATGTACAATGTTGCAGCTAATCTAATATGAAGAATATATATATTGTTGATGTTGAGTTGATGCTGTTTTATAAACAGTCGAAAAAATGAAGGAGGTTCTTAATTTGAAACGTATTTTTTTCTAATATTATATTTGGAAGCAAGGTGGCTATTTCGAAACTATGAAGTTGGTTTAAGAAAAAAATGGAAGCGGTTCTCAATTCAAAACGATTTTTTTTTATTATATTTGGCATCAAACTGGATATTTTGAAGCGACAAAATTGGTGTTAAGTGTACAGAGACAAGTTATGTCATGACATTTGGCTCAAAACTAACAGATGCTTTTTTAAAAAAAAAATATGTAAAAAACCCCGTTAAGTTAAGATACTATTACAGATAATTTCCATGTTGCTTCGGAGGCTCGCATAGATCTCTGTCTCGTCTTTGAGACTGTTGGAGTATACGAAACAATGGTATCTACATAATGATCACATTTATCTAGCCACAGATAAGTGGGAACATACGTGTGCTATCGTTGAAATTATCAAGGGGTTATTTGATTCAATCTTTGAAAATGTTCACACAGTCTTTTGTTTTGTGGGTGTGAAGAAATGAGGCAGAAGTCCAAATTGTAATCAGAACTTTTTTTAATTAATTTAATAGCACCCATGAAATTTAAAAGATGCTTTTCAAAAAAGAATTCTTTCTAGTGTAAATTTGTTCATTGACCATTTTTGGAAGCAAAAATACCCGATGAAGGCATAGAAATTCAAACTAAAATCAAGAATACCTTTCGTCTATTTTTCACGTAAACATTACATTCGTTGGGGGGACAACTTTGCCCAGGTATTGGGTCTCACTAAGGAAAAAAAAAAAAAAAAAAAACTAAATTGGTGTTCAACAAAGTAAGACTTCTGTATTTTACCTACACATTGACATGTCCGCCGCAACTGTATACAGGGGTTTCACACATGAACGATTAAAATTTGATACAAAATATTGTAGAGCAAGACTCTATGTTTAAACATTACTGACAATAATTGAACTGTCGATATTTGATATTGATATCCGGTGTATGTTGTATTCAATGATAGGCTGTAGGTCAATGCTCTTAATTTTTATTTGTCTGATAGAGACAGTCAATAAATGAAACGTTAATTGTAGAGTATTTTATAATTCAGCTGTAATTTAGAGTAAACGAGATAACCATTTTCAGCATGCTATTTACAACTGATTGACACTTTTAAGGTGAAATCATGTGGCCAAACAAAATTTCGTTGTACTAGAAAAATGTGTCACATTTGCAACTCAATTGGATAGATATAATATTATTTGAACAGCGTTTTAGAGGTATTTACAATACAGTTAGAATCGATTACCGATGATTGACAATCGAATCGATAAAAAAACCAAATTGCGGAACCCACGCGCTATCAATGACAGCTGAAGTAGGAAACCCCGTCTATTGTAGTGAATGGGGCGCAAAAAATGAACTCGTTTACCGATTCAGATTTATTCGTATTTAACGATTCGATGTTAGGCGTGTCGTCGGTTTGATTTATGTTAATCGATACCTATTTAAAGCGATTGTTTATTACCGATTAATTACTACAAAGTACATCATAAGACTACTACATAGAACATTGATCATAGATGAGATGTATAAAGCTATCGGGTAGTTTGATTATAGAGTCATATGTTTTTCGTATAGATATATAAAAAGATGATTATTTATTGATCCACCACATAAAATAACAAAATTGTCTGTGATTTTATATTTTTTTTTTATGATAACCTACACATAGAGTGTTACAATTGGATCTATGCCCCAGATATATGACATCATCTATACTAATATTATAAGTGTGAAAGTTTGGATGGATGGATGGATGAATGGATAGATGGATGGATGTTTGTTACTCTTTCACGCTCGAACGGCTGAACGGATCTGGATGAAATTTGGCACAGAGATAGATTATAGTCTGGAATAGCACATAGGCTACTTTTTATCCCGGTAAAATGTATGGTTCCCGTGGGATAGATGTTTTAATTTTTCATACTTTTTATCGCGGCTAACACCGCCGGGCGCAGCTAGTATTTTATATTTCTAACGCTATTGACTAGTTTATTTCAACCCAGTTTCAACTTTACGGGTACTTATTGGTCAGTGGTACAGCTTAGATGTAGAGAAATACCTATTATGATGATGGCGACACATACCAAAGTACAAGATGTACTCTATGTGTTCAGCTTTCAATTTTCACCTGAATTATGGAACGCCATGAGTATTTCTCCAACTAAAGATATTCAACGAAATTCTCATAATTTTACAGTAGATGATGATGTTGTAACATACCTGAAACAAAAAAAAATAAAAAAATTAATCATTTTTATAAGTCTATGCTTTTTATGACGTAATGGCGTAAAGCTTGGAATTAATCTATACATCTATGCAGATAAATACAATTGGAGTGTCTGTTTGTAATATTAAAATAACCGCTTTTTACTATGTTGGATGTATACACGGTACATATATCAAAACAACATTTTTTTCAAATGTTTGTCTCTTTGTTTCGGCTAATCTCTGAAATGGCTGGACCGATTTTGACCGGACTTTCACTGGCAGATAGCTGATGTAACAAGGAGTAACTTAGGATACTTTTATTTTAGAAAAACTTTTTTGTTAAATACCACGCGGACGAAGTCGCGGATAAAAGCTAAATACTAGATGTATCTTAAGTGGAGGTAACTGGCAACATTAAATCTAGCGATATTATTATATATTCGATTTTGGTTTCAAAGAAAATAACGTTCATCTATAAACTTAGTACGTGGTCTTGTTTGTAAATTTCCATTAATGTTATTACCTCATAAAATAAACTATTCTATATTACTATAGCCACAACTTATATAAGAGCATTTTAACGGCTGCAATCATGCTGTGAGCGATATTAATCATTCACAAAACGCTCACACACCGCTTTTACTTTTTATAACGATGGGTACCTCCAGCCAGTCACATACTAGCTATCTTTATTTACTTGATAATGGTTTCGTTGGTTATTATCTTATCTGTTGAGTTCTCTTCCATTTCCCGAAATTAGAGATATATCCTTAGCTTTATCTTATGACGCTTGACCCAGGTCAAGTTATTACTGGCCATTGCACTGCGGGTGGCGAGGGCCTACCGCTCGGTGGGCTTCGCGGCGGCGTGCGCTCTGGCCGGCACCCCTCCTTGGGAGCTCGAGGCGTGGGTGCTCGCCAGAGTGTACGAATGGACGGCGCGGCGCAAGGCGCTCGGGGAGAGCCCCGCCGCGGAAGAGCGGGAGGCCGTCCGGCGAGAGGCGAGGGCAGCGATCGTCCATCACTGGACGGAGGACCTCGCCACCGCCACCTTCGGCCGTCGAACGTTGGACGCGCTCGGGCCAGTCTTGCGGGACTGGCTCGAGCGGTCCCACGGGTTCCTCTCGTTCCGTCTGGTGCAGGTGTTGTCCGGCCACGGGTGTTTCGGATCGCACCTGCACCGGATCCGGAGAGAGGAAACCCCGGCGTGCCATGACTGCGGCGCGTCGGAGGACACGGCACAGCACACCCTCGAGGTGTGCCCAGCCTGGTCCGAGCTGCGCCGCGGTCTTATCGCGGCGGTTGGGCGGGACCTCTCGCTTCCCGGCGTGGTGAAATCCGTGCTGGGAGGTGAGGAGGCCTGGGCGGCGCTCGCCTCCTTCTGCGAGGAAGTAATGTCGCAGAAGGAGGCAGCGGAGCATGCGCGGGAGGACGACCCTCTCGCAGCGCCGCTCCGTAGGCGAAGAAGAGGTGGGAGAAGGCGACGGTACGATCGTCGTTTTCTCCCGCCTGGTGGTGAATAGCGGGAGACGGGCGCGGGGGCGCCTTCTCCCGCACTGCACTGTTCACCACCCCGTCGGGTGGGAATGGCCGAGCACTCGCGGTCGTTCCCAGGTCCCTCCCTTTTACAGGGAGGGGCGTGAAGGCCCCGCTGTAAAGGCGGGCGGTCGTCGGCGGGGGACTGGATGTAAAGGCTCTGCCGGTTTCCCAGTCCCCCCCACATAGACGATGCGGTAGTGCCGGGGGGGTTTTAGCCGGTAGGAGTCCGGCATAACCCGCGCCGCGCCCCCGCGTGGCCGGGTATCCATGAGGATTTCCCCCTCGAGAACAAAAAAAAAAAAAAAAAAAGGTCAAGTTATTACAAGGATTGGATTGATTAAATTCTGTCCAGCAGATTTCGCGTGTTAGTTGTATCCGAGTGGGATCGAAAATGTTCGGTGGATCAGAACGGATTTATTTTTTTGTAAATTGAAACCATTTTGTTTAGGGATATAAATTGCAATTTTGTCCTCATTAAAGTGTCTATTAGGTAGTTTAAGTGTCAAATAGTATTTAGCGGAATAGGGAGGATCTTCCAGCCAGGCGGGTGGTATGACTGGCGGGGCGGCCGCTATGCCCCAACGGTTATTGTCGGGATCTTGTATATATGTTACGTGCTCCGAAAACTCTCATAGCGCGCTGTAGTATTGTATGGAGAATTGTCAATTGTTCTGAATGTCGTCAGCAGCGCCATCTGTGTAGCTTGTGGCGCGGTTGAAGAGGTCGTTACAAGTATGTAGTACCTACTTAAATTATGGCTATCTAAAAATATTCTATGTAGTTACTTATACAGGGTGTTACAGAAAGGGTATACTAAGCCTTGGACCTCAGCTTCTTTAGTGCATTTGTAAACACTTTATGCAGTCAGAATCGTAATATGTTTATTTTTAATAAATAGTTTTGTACCCAACAAAATGATAATTCTGATTTATTAAGAACAATAGTTTTTTTTTTAAATGGACATTCTCCACATTCTAACTTCAAATAGTGTTTATAAATGCGCTGAAGAAGCCCAGGTTCCAGGCTTAGTATACCCTTTCTGAAACACCCTGTATATTGAGCCTCGTCCCAGTTTTATTAAACCTAATTAAGTATGTATGTTTGAATAAGAACAGGCTATATAGACACAGAAAGGCTGCTAAAATTATTCGTTAAAAAGAATAATTAATAAAAGCTTCAAAACTATTATCAACCATCGTAAAATCCTAAAGATTACTTACTCAGCAACCAAGAGTACTATTTGCAGTAAAACCAATGTTGGCTGGCTTTTCATAGTTTTACGAGTTATGTAGAATTTGCGGGTACAGCAATAATTATTTCACCATTTTATCGTTCGGCTTGATTATTTTATTTATAGTTGCAACACTAGACGTTCCCACTGTGCGGATCAGAGGGGGTCCTAAGTAGTGCTGCGGTATTTGAAAAATAATGATATGTCGATAAAAAATTACACCACTGTGATGGCTAAAAAGGATGCTTAATCAATTTGTTTTAATATCTACAAAATGTTTTTGAAAATTTCCAATAAATCATTTTAAATGATTAAATAAACATTGTATTTTTAAATATGTAAAACAAAGTAATTAAGCGCTATGGTATTTTTATTTGGGCTTCACTTTAACTATAAAATGCACTTAAATGCTTATTGTACAACTTTCTTATTAGTTTCTTCCTAGTATGGTTTTCCACATTTGTAGGTGTCATATTGGCTGTTAGAACATTTTATAGCCTGCTATACTCGCACCGTATAAGCCCGCGAAGGCTTGTTCAAATGTTTGCAGAGCTTCACGGCGCGGCGCTAGCATAGTGGGCTTATCGATAGTCAAAAAATTCATCGTCAATAAAGTAAAAGTGTATCACATCACTAGCTCTATGTACATGTTTGTAGTGTTCGCGTGTAAGTTCTGATATCTATTTATAACTGAGCGCTCCCGCGTCCAGCCACGTATTACAAATGGATGAACACTCCGCGGTTCGTGCTCTTATTCCATATTAACGTGTTTGTATATTTTGCCTTGGGATGGTAAAATTTATAACCATTTTTAGTGGTGGAGAAATAAATTAAAAAAAAATTTGAAGAAGCACACTAAATTAGTTTTAGGTATTGTTTTTTTATTTAAGATTGGATATCCCAGGAGTTTTTTTGTTTGTTTTTATCGTCAATAGGCTTGCGTTTAACCACTAGCATTTTTTAAAATAAACAGGGCTATAAAAAATCTTGTAAAAAATGACAAGCCCGCTGATTTTCTTGCCAGCTCTTCTAAGTGGAAGTCGCGTTCCGATCCGGTTGTAGAGTTAAGAAAATTAATTTAAATGAAAATTTGCAAGTGGCCCCGCCGGCCTATACGAAATAAATGATTTGTCTTCACTTTGACTATTTGACCTGATGATAAGCTACGATGCGGTCGACAATGGAGCACGCTTGTCAAGAACTCTACTAGGTATACTGTGCACTCGTGACTAGAATAATCCAAGGTTATAACTATCGGGAACACTGAACCCGGCCAGGAGTTCCGCTCCTTTCCGGTACGCATCACAAATGTGAAAGTGTATCCATAGCCCGGGACAAAAAGTGCATATCCTAAATTTTTACCAGGTCTACATGAAAAAAAAAACTTAAATATACTTATTAATAGGAAAGTTAACAAATAAAATAAAATAACGACATTGTATAAAAAAAAAAATATACATAAAAATGCCTCCACATCGTCGTCGATGCCAAAAGTGAGGCTCACCCTCTGCGCGAAATAGAGGCCAACCCGCCGGTCACGGGTGGCGGCGAAAAGTCGTGCCGCGATGTCCTTGTAAAGGAGGCGAGCGTTGGGGCCCCACGAACCCAAAGTCTCGACCCCAAACGGCTCAAACAAGTAGCCTCCAGGGAGCCCACTGTATTTTTGCCGCTTTGATTACCAGGTCTTAAAAGATAGCCCGGGATAAAAAATAATCCTAAATTTCGACGTGGAATATAAGGTATATTTTGCAGAATTTCACGAAAATCCCTTCAGTCGGTATCCCACGCATATTGATGGCCTGATTAGCGCAGATGGTAGTGACCCTGCTTCTTGTGCCGAGGGTCTCAAGTTGGAATCTCGGTAGGGTCAAACTTTAAGTTATGAGCACGAATATGTATCTGAGTTGGTACCCATAAAAAAGCGTTGCTCAGTTTGGAACCGTACAATTGGTGTGTATATATTTACCTACGGTTCAACAGTTCGCTATCACAAAGAACAATTGAAAACTAGCAATACAATTAACCGCCCTTTCTCTGAATTAGTTTAGGAATAAACGTCAATTAAGATTAATGAATGCAGCACCCACATTGTTAATGGACGCTTCCTAATAAACTCTCTCTCTGTCCACCCTTTAACAATGTTGGCAACATTAAAATTTATATGTTATAGACAACATTGTACTTGTTTCCTGGTTAACTTTAACCGAATAATAAAATACAAGAGAATGGAATACGCAAAACATACAATGGATAATCGTCTATTATTTATGTCTGTGTGTGTGTGTGTGTGTGTGTGTGTGTGTGTGTGTGTGTGTGCGCGCGCGCGCGTGTGTGCATGTATGATAGTGTCTGTAATGTTTATCAATCTGTGTCTGGATATCTATGCGATCCATGAAATTTTAACTCATAACCGACACGTGTATAATGCGATCAAGTAAATAAAAATATTGACAGTGACAAACAGATAGACAGACATACAGACGAACTGAACATATAGGGTTCCGCATTTTCCTATTAAGATACGGAACCCTAAATATAGTGAAACTACGGTACCTCAGTCCATTGTGCGATACGCATAATACAAGCGTTGCTTAGTGGACCGTATAGTTAGAGTGTGTTTGTCGGGCGATAAAAAAAAATACTTTACGCAACGCACTTAAATATCCAGTTGCAAAGTAGCACGATATATTTCACAAATCTCCATTGACAAATCAATCGGCATTGCCGAACGGTATACGCATAGGTGACACCCATTTACATACGATTTGAATTCAATGAAGCGAATTCAATTCAGCAGTCAAGAACCTGTTGCTTGCAGAATTGGCAGTAATTGCATGAGCGTTTAATTCACATGCTACTTGGTTTATTTACGTTTACCTTTAAGAGCGCCAGACAAAAACCAAATGTACGGTCCCAAACTAAGCAACGAACATATAATGGGTGCCGTACAATGGACTGGGGGTGTTTCTAATATATAACCACTTATAATATTAAACATCCACGACTCGGGTACAAACATTCGTTCTCATCATATAAAGTTTGTTTCCACTAGGGCTCGAACCCGTGACCCTCAGTACAGTAAGCAGGTTCACTATTAACTGCGCTAATCAGGGCCACATAAGAAAGAAGACCATACTTTACTAAAACAAAAAAAAAAACTAAATTATCGATAACTCTAAACCTTACATCGATAACGGTCCAGCTCAATCGATACCGAACCAAATAAGTACTCGATCGTTACTACACAGAATGCTGTCCATATCACTTTCCTGCCATTCATGGCAGCGTAACTACTATCCTGTCAATTGTAAACACACCTTTCTCAATCAATTTCACCGCAAGCATTCGCGAATCGACCGCCGTCTGATGCAAGCCGACCGAGTGTGAGAATTATATCGCCTGCAGCAAATCGATTGACAATATCGATTGACAATCGATTCGTTAGCCGCTACCGTTGTTTATCAATGACGCGCGTTCGCATCACTTGCTGTGTATGCACGATTTGTTGGGCCCGATCGCTATCGGTACGATTAGTTGATCGGGAAGTTTTTCATGTTTGGATTGGTTACATCCGATTATAATATGAGATTAGTCCGGATCTATCGATAATAATCTGCGAAGATTGCCTACTTTCGTTTCGGTTGGACATTGACAATTCTTTTTTTTAATAAACTAATCCGACTCTTGCCGGTTTTATCTTCCAATTAGACTTAAATATCTAACTCTAATAATAAATTCTTATTAGTTTAGTCAAAGAAAAATTGGTACTTAAATATAATTAGCGGACAATTTACATGCATCTAATAGAAAATGCGGAACCATTTTCCACACGCTCAATTTCATATTCAATCAACATACGGTACAAATCACCCTTGTGTGTGAACACAGCTCTAAAACATTAAAGGCAGGTTACATAATACCGGAACATACGAACGCGATAACTATGTGCTGATGTGTACCGGCAGCCGACAAATAAGGCGGTCGTCTCGCCAGATTGAGAACTCTGCCCTATAATCGTGTTGATGCATCACCAATCCTCCACACGTTGGCCCAACCTAGACAAACATCGTCAACGCCATCGTGTAGATCCTTTTATACTCGTATTTTTTTAACGGCAACACTTTAAGAGGCTGCCTTAGATGAGTAGCGGCAAAAGATTCTAATAAAACAAAAGGAAGTACTCTCCCCACGGATCATTTAAGATTCTCTGAGACTATGACATTATCTGAGTAAATAAAATCATAAATATGAAACGGAAACTTCGATCAAACATCAATTGATTGCACAAAAGAAAAATTAAAAAATCACGTCACGTTTACAAAGCCTAAATAGGGCTGGCAACCGTTACTTCCGACGAAGCATTGCTTGTTCTTTTTTATTATTGTATATAATATAATGCCTGCAAGTCTTGAATTGAAAAGAGACATCACTAAGAGTATAAAGAATCTTCTAAACTTTGCATGAGAATTTTAATCTGGAAGATATAATCGTTTCGATGAATAAAAAATAAATTTATTTATTTCAAGTCAGATGCATACACCTTGACATAAATTAAATATAATCATGTAGACAAGCCAGCAATCTAGTTATTGTATCAGAAAAATATATGATGGTTAAGAATTACAACAATGAATATCACTTAGTACTTAATAATTATTTAATTTTACTAACTTTAACTGGTGGTAGGCTTCGGCCGTGGCTAGTCACCACCCACTGAACAAAGCCATGTCGCCAAGCGGCCTAGCCGTGTTCCGGCATGATGTTCGGTGTTGCCATTCATGGATGGCGGGTCAGATCAGCTGCGCTGCATGTGCCTAGTGAATGTAGCGTCTCGATCTACTGCCGCCTCCCTACCTAGGCAAGTATGCTCCATCGTAGATCTCATCATCACTTGCCATCAGGTGAGATCGAGATCAAGTACTTGCTTATAATGTAATAAAAAAAAAAAAAAAAAATTTTAGCGACAACCCTATTCCCGTCTGAAAATATTGACATGTTCGCACGAACGACAGAACCGATTGCGATCTCGATTTGGAAGCCGATCGTATCGATTCTGGTATTCGAATAGACCACTCGACGCCGAGTGAAACTTTGTCGCGGTGATCTTTATCACGACTCTACGGCTTTGTTGCTCTTTGATTATCGCTATGGATATTGTTAAGAATGGAATGACGACTTTATGAATAGTTATAAATGAATCGAGCGGCGATTGTAGTCACCAGTAGCGCGAGCATGAAAAGAACGTAAGAAACATTATTTTAGTTTAGTTTGATTGTCTGCAATAGATGTCGCTGACATTTTTTTGAACGCGGTACTGTTAGGTTTTTTGATTTTCAAGGCTACACTATGCTTTTCTCAATAAATTTATAGTCTCGTCCTGACCGAGCCTATTCTTTTGCAAAAGCCATAAATACCTGGATAGATTGCGGGACCTCTTAGGAACTTGATTTCATCACCACTCATACCATAGATTTCGTAAATAAGACTGAAATGGACGACATGCTTTTTCCACGACATAAAATTAGTCTTCGTCTTTGGGCTAGAAAACACATATCCAAGTTCTTAGCACAGAGCCATCTTTCTGAATTAAAGTAAGCAAAATCTAGCTCTTATACATCCTTACCATTTAATTACCTTTCAGAATATTTTTTTAATAGTACACTCGTTTCGTATAATTAGGTCACGACTTCTCGGAATACAAGACAAGCTAAGCTAGAAATAAGCGGAGATAATTGGCTGCGAGCCTTTTACAGCAACATAATTTTACACTTCAAATGGCGAATGTTTTCGCTTTTGTTGTGGTGCAAGTTAAAAGAGTCATTCCTTTAATGCTAATTGTAACGCGCGTCTTTACCACACTAGTTCGCTCAGCGACATAACAACCAATGAGAGCATTTCACGCTCAGCTTCTGTCCATGAAAGACCCCTGATTGGTTGTTTGGTAGAACCACCAATCAAGTGGCGCATACTTTATGCGTCTGTGATGAATTTTGTTCGTTCGTTCGTGTTTCGGGCTGATTTTATTTTAAGATTTATTTCTCTGTGCGCTTTGCAAATTTTAACTCGTTTACATAAATAATCGTAAATCGTTTACATAAATCTACTATCTAGCTAGAACATGCACGGTTCGAGCTTATTAGAGACAATTGACAAAAAAAAACAGTTTCAATAATTGTATTGAATTCGATTATGTCCGAATACTCTAGGTAGAAACTGTGGTGTTTATTAAATCATGGCTGCTCTACCCAGAGTATTATGACTAATACGATAAGAAGTGAGGCTTTTCATAATATAAATTGACACATATAAATAATGTTAAATCGCTACAGCTTCTCTTCGTCACCACATCATAACAATAATAATCCGCTACAGCCTCTGCCTTTCACCACATCACAACAATAGGCTAGCGTCGCACGTTTTATGTTCCGACAAGTCGTGGCCATCAGATCGGAGATACTGAACTTATCGCGCTATCTCGTCGTTAGACGGTAAGAGTCGATCGGAATCGCGTGTGGATGATCTGCGATTGCGCGTGCGCACCTTAAGAAGCTTAATAAATTGAAAAATATATTTTGTAGTAAAAATATAACGGTACCGTATTTATTGAAATAAAAAAGTTGCAGTATTAATGGCCAGTACGTTTTTTTTTCTAAATATCGATGTAGGTATTTGAAAACAATTATTTTTAGTATGTTAAGGATAGCTCTGTTCTGTGAAGATGAGGGAGATGAGGGAAGAAAAAGGTAGAATAGGTGATTTTGGTTCATCACAGCTGACTCTAATAATGATAGTAACTAACAACCCAAATCGCCCTCATCTTCTAACTGAGCTATCCCTAACATTTTGGTCCATCTTGTTAAAAAAAAAAAAAAAAAAAATACAATCTTAAAACAGTCTATGGTGAACATAAAACACAGAGTAACAAGAGCTTAAAGTTATCAATTCCAACAACAACATCGATATATTTTATAATAACACATAATAGTGATGCAAATTGCATCATCGATACGCCTATTAAATCTAAATGGAAGTAGTCGAGGAAAATCGATTTATATGGCAATCGATTTCTGCCTTATCGACCTTGGAATCGATTCTTTTAGCCTCAAACATACATTCAAGGATTCGTTCTAGATTTCACAAGAATGATGTATGGAATGTATTGAATATAATAAATCGTATTATGAATGAATCTTTTTTATAGGTGACATTGGAAAGACCGCGGAATTGATTTAAAATAATACTTAAATAATTATGTTAAAATTTAAACTTAACAATAAGTCTAAAGCTAATTTTAAGAATACACAGTGACACTGACACTTGACACTAAAGACACCAGAGACACAGAAACGAGATCTACAACATGGTGTCGCGGCAATATATATACACTTCGACACTCGGTCTAATAGACTCAGTGTATAGTGTCAAGTATCATTGTATATCTGCAGTTATTTAGACATATTTAGAATAGCCATTAATATCCCACACAGCCAACTCGTACTGGGCCAGCGGCCAACTCGCAATAGGCCAGCGTGGTGGACTATAGCCTAATCCTCCTCGCATTGAGAGGGGAGGGGCGTTCACACCAGTGGGACATTAAAATGAGCTGGTATTATTTTTATATCCTACTAGCTGTTGCCCGCGACTTCGTCCGCGTGGTATTTAACAACGTCTCAACCGTTGGCAACAGCCTGCTCGCGTTCTGATCCCGCGGGACGCATTGCAGATTGTTGCTATCAAACTTTAAGCAGGCGCAGCGCTGCAACATTGGTTTTAATTTTTTTTCGAGAGATCCAATTTTTTTTTTCTAAAATAAAAGTAGCCTAAGTTACTCCTTGTTACATCAGCTATCTGCCAGTGAAATTCCCGTCAAAATCGGTCCAGCCATTTCAGAGATTACCCGGAACAAACAGACAGACAAACAGACAGACAGACAGACGGACAGACAGACAGACAGACAGACAGACAAAAATTGTAAAAAATGTTGTTTCGGTATAGGTAACGTGTATACATCCAAATGCACTTAGTAAAAAGCGGTTATTTTAATATTACAAACAGACACTCCAATTTTATTTATTTGTATAGATTGCTGGTAATAAGCCTCTCCTCGCACTGGATGTGAGCGACAGTCCACGAGAAGACAGACTACATGCCTTTTTATCAGACGTGCTGGTATATTGCCTTCACCATTCTTATATAAGCGCTGCTGCCTTTAAAATAAAATACGCAATTAAAAAGTTGTATTTAATTAAATTAAAAATCGAACACTTTACAATGGAAATATTCCATCCATCAGCCAAAAGACGTCTAGGAAATAGGCTGTTGGAAATAGGCTCGGAAATATTAAATTGATGGAAACGTATTTATTTCTCATCGAAGTTCGTAAAATTAATTGGAAAATTATAACATCAAGACGTTCCAATTTTAAACATCAATAAAATGATGAGTACCAAATTAATAATCTTAGTTTAGTTATCTATTTTGTTATTTTATTTAACACATCAACACTCAATTATTCGATAATGTCACATTAATTCTATAGCATAACTACTTCATTAAAAAATACTATTTTTTTTTGGACTAAAACTAAAGATATAATAAAGTAAACATAAATAAAGATGTAGCTCGTTGGGATTGTTCCTCTACAAACATCTGTGGTATGGACAATAAATAGGACATATTCTAATGTAGTCACAACACGACACGAGCAGAGGTCGCGGCCGAAGCGATTTGTTACTCGATACAACAGTTATCGATAGCGGAGCCACACTAGTATAAAATAATAAACAGAATTTGAGACCGAACTCGCACAACAATTAGCAAAGTAATAAAATTAATTTCAAATTGATCAAAACACTTTTCAAATTATAATGAGGACGAAAATTTTTAGTGATAATTTGTCGATAACGCCTCGGTAATTGCGCTATTAATAATCGACTGTTAATGCGACTCAAATTAGGATGTCAATTGGAACATTATGTCACCTTAATCTAGTCGGTTAGTACTATGCGATGTAGATCAATTGAGGTCCTGGTTTGAGTCGCTATAATACTCCATAGTAAACCTCCAGATGTAATATAAAAACAAAACATTATCCACAAAATATTACCGTTGGTTTTTTGGTCTCTCGAAGTTAAACCGTGCGGTTGGTTCTCTTATGAATTCCCGCAATAAAATCGACATATTCACGAATACCCGATGATGGTGCACCACTAGCCGTGTTGATGCCATATTGTGGTGAAAACAGCTGACACGATATATAGTTAGGGGCGTACGCACTCGTACCATACGTGCATTGTCTTCGAATTAATGGTATGTTTTTGTGCGGTATGATAATACATCATATCAATTTTACTACCGCACAAAACATTGCAGACTGCATAGTTGGTAGGGTAGAATTGCTTTTAATTTACTGCCTTTGTTTTTTTTTTTGATATAATTATATGCCAAGTTCTTTACTTGACATATATCATTAATATCTATAGGATTCTGGAAGAAGGCCTATCATAAATAAGGGCTTCGTGTCATAATTCGGAAGTTTTTTTAATTTTAATTTTGGGGGTTTTCCATTATTATATTTTTAACATTGAAAATATGCCCTTTCTGAATCCCACTGTATATTATATAGTTAGTCAGGGTACCGTTACAGGCAGCGTGGTGAGGCTCAACACAGATATGTTTATCCAACACTCAGCTCGGATGACAATGGCGGTATTTTCCGCACTTAACTGGTTACTTGTTAGGGATGATTTATGAGCTGTGGTTGAGATTTCTGAGGACAACGATGCCCTTAAATTTCCCACGGTAACGTTAATAGAGGTGCTAATATATACGACGCATACACATTTGGCCCCGTTTCTCTAGAAGTCCTACTCAACCTATAAAGGATTTGACAACCACACTCTTTACAACTCTTTAATGTAAAGTTTGTTTGTGTTTAAGTTCGAATCTCGGTAGAGGCAAACTTTGTGTGTTGAGCATGAATATATGAAACCGAACCATAGACGTTTTAGTCTATACAGGGAATCCTAGTTTACGGTTAGATCAATGTGTGTAAATGGGTCCAAATTATCTTTTATATGTATAGGCTGGCAGTGGCATATTGGTAACAAACAAGAGTGACAAAGATACTTTATACCTATTACAGAATTATAGAAATAATTTATGTCGAAAGTCGGGAGTTGCAAACGTTGCAATTTTTATTTTTTGCAGTTTTATGTCTAAAGATGTAATTATGGTCTTTTTATTTATAATCCCGTTGAGATAGGCTTCTCGTATGAGAGTATACTAAAATTATTTTAGAAGAATGGTGAATAGTGATAGTCTATAACAAGATCAACAATATATTAATAGGTTAAATTTGATAGAGTTCTCCTGGATAGCTAAAAGCTAAAGTTCACGCGTAAGAAACAGCGATCATTGTTAGTTGTTACTGATAAATATCTTGCAACTTTTTAACGTGGGAAGTTTTGGTCACGCAGATACTTTGCTCATTACAAAGTTTCACACCAATATGAAACGTGACGGGTATAGTGAAATATAAGTAGATAATATAATACTCTACCATTGTCGTATAGCTCAATTTATTTTAAAAAAAACAATGTAAAAGTACAAATAGCGGTGAAATTTTCAAGCTATTAATGTTATGAAAGTGTACGATACAATTCGATTTTTAAATTTTGTCGCGTTTTATACCGACGCGATAAAATGAGAATATAATGGTGACTGCCCTTCACTTGGCGAATATATGCCCACATTATTAATAGAAAATAAACCTATCCACCTGCGAATTAAGATTTAGTTTTAATTGCCATGTTTTATGACATTCGTTTAATTTTTTCGACTAATTATTTCTGGTTTTATTTAAGTAAGTTGATAAATGTAGCTGCCCTACCCATTATTTGTTTTTGTATTGTCCCTTATTAGGTTGTGCCCATTAAGGTTTTTTAGATGACAGCGCTCAATTAAGGAGCAGCGGTAGCGTTTGCCTCAGGCGATACACGTATTTACCGAGCGAGGCAAGGCGGAAATTAAGCGGCTTTCCAATTTTAGAGGCATACATTATATTAGTTTGAATTGGAAAAAGGTACATAGTTACAAAGATTGGATATATTTTATTAGCAAAACAAAGTACCTAGAACCTTTTATTTGCAGTCAAGTAAGATAGAAAGTACTATACCGAGATACCGACAATGCTAAAAGGCTAGCTTTTAAACAAACAGCGATCGTCGGACGGATGTGGAAAATCTTAAAAGCTTAGTTTTACCGTTTTATTTGCTGAGCTCCGGCCTCGACACATCGGCATTTCTGAGGTCACTAGTTGTGTGACACGGTCTATCGATGTTTGTGGGTTGATAGGTTATTTTATATGCTTTTGCTTTCTTTGTTTAATTTTGATGACTAATATTATTTTATTTTTATTTGTTTGAGTTGTTAATAAATTTAATTCAAATGTCAATTTATCGATATAAAGTCCGCTATTTTTTGCAATATTATAATTTCTTCACATTTTTGAATTGATCGAAGTGCTTCGAAATATGGGCTTTGTTTTTTTATACAGAAGTTCCTATGGGATATTAAATTAAAATAATGGTATTCATACTTGACCAATATTTAAATCCACGTCATTCAGAATTCAGCTCAACATTTTACTTTTATCATCGTTATCAATTGATATCAAATCTCATCCATTACACGTCTTTTTAAACGTCAAACTCTAGTCCCCATCAATATTTAAACCGATTCACTATAGCAGTATAATAGAACCACTATACAGCTGTAGCTCACACTATGTCATTTGTACAAATGATTCGGAAAACATTTTATAATAATATGCTTCGTCATCGACTTTTAATTATTTTAAGTGTGCATTAATTCGCGAGCGCTTTCTAATGCTCCTGTTGTGGACGATACATTAATATAAATTGCTACTTATGTAACTTGAAGTGATATAAAGCCATTATAAGAGCGTTTATTGAATTCAAATTTGGAAGTTGCGAGTAATTCGAACGTTGATTGGAAGGAAAAGTTTGATAGAGTTCAGTCCTCACCTTTTATGGATTAAACTAATATTTTTGATTTATTATGATTTAAATTTATATTATGCGAATGTTGGAACGTGTTGATGTTGCTATTGAATTCCATATTTGGATATTCAATTTGTTGAAAGATTTGAATGTAAATTAATACATGTATTTTTGAATAGTTAATTATTTTATATATTAAAATATTTGATCGTTCTTCAATAATAAATAAATTATAGATTATGCATTAGTATCGTGGCGTTTACAAAATAAACTAATACAATAAATCCAAAATGGCTTCTTAGGTGATTTTTGATTTCAAAATGGTTCATGCAATTACGTCAGTTGGATAGAGCATCATTCAAAAATTACTAATCTCATGTTGATGAAATATAATTATTTGACAGTCTGTAATTAAACGTTGGTAGTTTAATCAGGTGGGTACCTTCACCTTATTACAATTTTACTCATTCTGCTTTTTTAAAGTATAGATTCCCGGGCTAATCAATGGGAAAAAAAGTTTTTATGTACTAAACGTTCATAATTTTCTAACACGCGATAACTAAACAATTCTGACAGCTATGATCTAATTAAATCACATCAGCAAATTAATGTCTATTGGCTATTAGCAAAAAACTAATGAAACCGTAATTCAATTTTTGTAACCTGTCAAATGGATTCAAGACCCGTGTGACCTCATCTGTCAAAGTGATGAATGAAAAAAGAGACAAAAAATCTCGTAACGAACATTGATTAGTGAGACAAAAAATAATCAGAGCGCGCATTCAATGAATATATCATGTTCCGTGTGTAATACGATTCATCGATTTGATTTATCGATATGTGACAACACTACAATAGTTTTTCCTTTTAAAAAAACTAGGCTCAACAATTAATTTCTTTTCAAGCAAGTTATACTTACATAATTATTTACAGCTCATTACTATACGGTAGCTTTTGTATACCTTCAATACATATCGGGACAGATTATCAAAAAGGGAAGGATGATCAACTTTTAAGCATACTTACGAGCCTTTGCTCGTAACTATGTACTATATTCCTTTGAAAATACAATTTCAAATGTGTTCATGTCGTTAAAAAAAAATTACGGATTTAGCGCGATTATTTTATGTTTTAAACGTTCCCGGCGTTTCGGCTGCTTTTACAGCAACCATGGTCACGGGAGGATTGAGGTGTTTGACGTCCTAGTGTCATAGTTTGAACAGGGGTAACAGCTAAAACGTCGAGAACGTAAAAACATAAAATAAACGCGATAAAATCCGAAAAAAAATGTTTTATTTCAATTGAAAATATAAATTTATAAAATAAATGTACTTATACAGAGACATGGCCTTGTAAGAGTTGTATAAATATTAAAAAAAAGTCGTAGATACATTTCAAAATTAATTTGATATTACAGAAGGCTATAAACAACACGAGCTGAGCACGTTTTGGAAAAGCGTTCCCAAAAAAAAAACAAAATAAAAACAATCACTTTTTCCCAGGACATTATTGAATAATTTATAAAAAATCTTGTTCGTATTCCGTGATTGTAAAAATAACTAGGGTTAATAATAAACAACCAGACATGTTATTATTTCATATTAGTTATGTTCTACATTTATTATCTATCATAGTTTTATTTCAGTCAAAGATGATACAGAAACTAACTTTAACTACATGTTTATTCTTATGCGTTAACCTTGAAATAAACCTTGGTGTACATTAAAACTAAAACGCCGCGATCAAGGCAGTTAACCAAGTTCACCGGTAACCGCAGTTTATTGAATTAAGCCGTGAGATTGCCGTGAAACTCGTTTATTATTATTGTTAATGAGCTGATACACTGAACGAGTGATTGCAGATTTTAAATTTAAAAGAAATATTGAAAAGAACTTTGTTTATGTTTAAGAGTTAGTAACTATTACAAAATAATCTACAAAACTTATTCACAGTTTTATCAAATTTGTTTGTCAAAATGTTTTATTGTTCAAAGTGTTATCTACAAATAAGGAGTACAAATTTTATAATATCATCTGTTCATTTTATATGTCATACATGAAAACATATTTTTATTTCTTGCCATGAATTTAGTCCTCATTTATTTATTTATTTTATTGACATATAAAGATGACCTTCAATAAGCACCTCATAAGTACCTTAACACCTACAATGTACCACAATTTTACAGCCAATCATTAGCATCACTTCATTATAATCTTGTTTATAAATTAGCACCAATTAGTTACAGATTAAAACGCAATTATTTCTGTGTATTTGACGTTTCATTGCAATTGCTCCGATGATCTCCAATTATCTTGCAGACGTGGTTGATACATAACTACGCCAAGCTAATAGTTGTTTTTTAACTGAACCCCTACAAAGGTTATCTAGTGCATAGACATATCAATGAGATGAAATCCGTTGAATGTGTAAACTAAAAATAAATAGTGAATAAGAGATCCTTATTAACATGATTGCGTCATGATATTCCTTTTACTGATGGAGATAAAGTTGTCTAATGAAAGATAATGATGGGTATAGTGGTAGGTAAATAAATCACATAATCATGAGATTATCGAAGACTTATGGGATGGTAGTGGACACCGGCGACGCAGGAAGCTGATGTCAATGATAAGATGGTTTATCCTTTAAGTTGCTGATGATGTCTTTATCAAAGATATCACAGTGGAACAGAAAATCTAAGACACTATCTATCACTTTTAAGAGCTTTCATATCACCTCGCTGTTTAATCTATCTTTGTCATTAACCGATTTTCCATTGAAGACTTCACGCATAAAACGAAAGAAAATCGTTCAGCTGAATTATTGTTTTCCTCAAAACTTTATTTATATCCTGACATGAAAATCTAAGTCATATTACCAAGAGCCGGATTTAGATCAACTAAATCAGACCCCTCCCATTGACTTCCCCATAGGACTAGTAAAATGTATTCATAAAAAGCTAGCTTGTAAAAGTATCTAAGTAAGTGCTAGTGTGTAATAGTGTAAGTAAGTAGTTGTAGTAGTATAACTTCAATTTATTGATACAAAAGTCGCCTCACTTAAATCATTATACCAGCACTAAATTATTTGCAGTCGCTCGGTTGCAAAAACCACATGATAAACGCGTCAGGCAGTCTGCGAGGCAAGTCGGCTATGGTTGCAATATAAACAAAAAAATATAACCGCATTACACGTGTACATGAGACAAGCCAATTTAAGCGCAATCACAGTGTATGAAGACGAAAGAAGAAAGAGCACGAAAGCAGTAACAACTTTGTTAGGTGCGAATGAAGATAGTGTATGCAATTAATGTTAAAGGAATCTGAAAATTAATCGAAAGTAATAAAGAGGTTGGAGATGGCAAAATATGGGTAACAGTTTAAAATGGAGAGCGTTCAAATCTATGTCTTGACATTTTATAAAAAATATTGTACCTAATGCACGCGATGGTATAATATTATTGATTAGAATTATCAATTGAGTGTAACTACATAATATTGCTTGAGATTTCAGTAATCAATAATTGAAAATAACAATAATTTAAAATTGTTCCGACAATCTGAAAAAATAAAACTGATTTTGCGGATTTTATCGCGTTTATTTTATGTTTTTACGTTCCCGACGTTTCGACGGTCTAGCCCTCCCGTGACGATGGTTGCTGTAGTACAGCAGAGATGAACGTAAGAACATAAAATAAACACGATAAAATCCGCAAAATTAGTTTTATTTCAATGTGTATTATTCGCGGAAATATAAGAAATCAAAATTAGGAAAAAAAATCTAACATACATAATACCTACCTATGCAATAGATAAGTGGACTTCGACGACCCTTTAACATTTCTTAAGTGTGGTTATAGAGATGTGATTGGAGTGGTAAACTAGATTAAATTGCTTGCAACATATTGCGTGCATAAAAAACGAAATCTCGTGACGGAATACGGCGAGTACTCGTCCGGTAATCTGAGTAATTTACCATCAGTAATGGCGCTACTTTTTCTAACAACATAACGATGGGAAGACGACTAGATTTTTATGTGTAATTTGAGAGACGTTAATAATCCCGTTTTTTGTACTACCACGGTAATCACTTCGTTTATTATAATACATCTGAAAATTGTGCTATCAACTTTTTAAACACCTGATTTGATAACCATTTGTTTACACAAGAAATACAGAATCAAGCATGGATGCTATAGTAAGGACGGATCAAGAAAATTGTAACCTTATTTTTAACCAATAAAGCATATATTAAAGAACCAAAAAATATTAACGATGAGAAGGTGTTTTTAAAATGATCTTAATGAAAGCTTAAAAGGTATTTTAAATATCGCTTGCACGTTTATTTGCAATAAAATTGCGTTCAGTGATACTGATAACATTCTCCTTTTTTACATTTATTTATAAATCTTTTGTATTTATTTATAAGTCTTTATGCTTTATAAGCAATAAAACAGTTTAATTCAAACGTAATGTTATGTTGTTAAGATACCTTTTTTAGCATTCATAATTTCTTACAGATAGTATGCAATATTTATTAAAAAAAGACAAGTTCTTTTAAGTACCTACTGACGTTTGCGGCAGCCATTTCCCAGGAATTGTCCATCTCACCGGCTAATGTCTACTAAATATCTACCATGAATCACAAATACATCAACTACACAACTCTTACTACCATCCATCGCTCGCGTGTTTGTACCCACTTGTTAAATATATGTCCAAACTATTCAGTGTACATCGAACAATACGAGTTTCCAGTTGACGTACTAATTAATTTCCTACCAAGTGCTTAGCAATAGCTATAATGGTTATAGTTTCCTTCGCAACTTGTATATTATCTTCGCGGGCTTACACTGAATTATTTTAAAGGTTTCTCGTTACCTTTGGTAATAAAGTTTCGAATCCAGTTCCTTTATTGGCAGTCGCTTATGATGTTTCCTTTTGTGTTTGTGTATCGGTGAGAACGCTCCGTCCATTAGATATTATAGTCAATAATTGTATTGGTTTAAGATTAAGTATTTGATAAAGATTATAATGAAGGCAACTATGGTAGTTGG
The DNA here is from genome assembly GCA_905333125.1 of Pheosia tremula. Lineage (NCBI taxonomy): Eukaryota > Metazoa > Arthropoda > Insecta > Lepidoptera > Notodontidae > Pheosia > Pheosia tremula. Next base: position 6,716,944 of record HG995416.1, on the reverse strand, counting down.
ATCTATTTTCTATCTTTTCCTGGTTCTACGTTGCAGTTTCTAAATTTGGAATTGGTTTAAATAATCATATTGAATAATTGTGATGAAATGTAATCAAATATGTAAAGGCGTTCCTCAAGGAACAATCCTTGAACCACTTTCTTCGCAATTAGCGAAAACACGTGCCGAGTTGTATATGATGATGAATTATTTACCTGAAACAAGAAATATGAAACATTATTAAACATATACTTAAACTATTATCTAGTATTTTTTTGCTTAAATATAATTGAAATCATCCTAATTAACATTAAGGTCATCATTAAATAGCAGTGAAAGCCAAGTGGGTATAACGCTTGCCTCGGTAACGGGGATCGCAGGTTCAAACCCCGGCTCGCACCTCTGGGATTTCTGGATTTCATGTGCGGATCTCATTTCAACCACAATTATCACTTGCTAAACGGTGAAGGATAACATCGTGAGGAAACCTGCATGTCTGAGAGAACCCCTCGAAAGATGGGTGAAGTCCACCAACCCGCACTAGGCTAGCGTGGTGGACTATGGCCTACTCCCTCTTGCATTGAGCGGAGGCCCGTGCCCAACAGTGGGATATAAAAAGGGCTGGTATTGTTATTATCATTAAGGTACCATTGATAATGGACCTTAGTTATAAATTATCAATAAAATCATGTCATTAACAAGATGAGAGTCTCCGTAACGATTTATGGCCGCATTTTTTTTACATCGCCTGTTATCTTAACGACCGCGATAACCGCTGGGTGACGATTGTTGTATAAACATTATTCGTTCAGTTATTATAACCTTTATCGGTGTTCATTCATTGGTTGTGGTAGATACGATTGTTATTTTTGGATCGTTGTACAGTACCTAAGTTAATAATGAAGTGAGTTTCTTTGGGTGGACCTTCAATATACTTTATCAGCGAGATCGGAACAGAACAAACTTAAATAATATAATAATACGTAACGGTTCACCAAAGGGATTTGTTAGTGAATTTAGAACCGAAATATCTCGGTAAAACAATTTGTTACTGTTACCTAATGTAAAAAATCCATAGTTGTGCACTTAGCATCATCGTCTTATAGACCATCGATATATTACTTTGTAAACAAAAAATACGATGTTAATAAATCCTTGTTGATTGTGTTTCAGTCCTTGAAAAGTCTGACTGATCTTACATACTGAGCCCTGTTTCGAATCCCGCTATGGGAACACTCTCTGTGATGAGCACGAATATTTGTACCTGCCTCATGTAAGTTTAATATTATCAATATAAGCAATTATACCTATACGTTGCTTAGTGAGAGCTCGAGTAGATTTGTATGTATTTTTTTGGGACTAGTCTCGCCACACTCTCCCACCACTGCTACTCCCGTAAAAAAGTATCTACAGTGGTGTCCCATGATGACACCGAGGCTTGACCCTCGGCGAATCCCGGGATAGATCTCATCGTCACTTACCATCAGGTGAGATCGAGATCAAATACTTGCCTATATCGTAAAAAAAAATAAAAAAAATTTGTCTTGGAACCCGCAAGAATTTAATCGAATGTTAAAAATAGAAGGATTTGGAAGAAAATTATCCACTTGTGTATGTATATGGGAATTGGTTTGCAATCATATTAGAAGGGGCTACTATAGTTTGAAAAGTTCATTACTAGAGTTAGACCTACAGCTTTTAATTAGTACAGCGATATGATATTGTTTGCATCTAAAAATAATTCAGCCATTGTACGTAAAATATTCACTGTCATTTGGAATACACAACCTATCTAGGTCTCACGGGAGCTATGTAAATCCTCTTTGCTTTCACCGAGCTACTCCCACAGGAACTCTTGGTAAAGGTCAGCTTCATAATCTGGGTTAACTTAACACAGGGTGATTCAAAAACGGTACAGTAAGCCTGGAAAAATATTACTATCATTATTTTGTTAGAGGTCTAAATTTATTATTTCCAATTGACGTATCGAAATTCTGAATTCGCGTAGTTTACAAAAACGCTTAGGAACAGCGCAGGCTAAGGCTGAGCATAACCTTTCTATATCACACTGTATAAATATACCATTGGCATGTTAAGCGGAACATGACAAACAGTTTTAAATTATACAATAAATCGTAAAGATATACATTCTTAAATTTTACACATTAACAAAGCTTTTATCTTATTTTTTTATGTTTGGCTAAATTTGATTAGTAATTAATCTGATCACTAACACGTGTTTTATTTAATTGCTTGCCAAAGTTATTTTTTCAGGGCCATAAACATTATTTATTAATTAAAGCTACTATTTGAGGCCAGTTTTTTGTATTATTTTAACCTATTCTAAACGTAGCTTTAAACTATGATTGTGCTGTGCATTGCGTTTAGCGTTACGAGAAAGACATTTAGTACATAATAATAGAAAAAATATAAGCTCAGCAATATTTAGCAGTCGTCGTATCAAAGCGCCCCGGGGTACTCGTGGTTAGTGTTGTCAGAACGCCGACCGTTCTCCAAGGAGGCTTCATTGTCCACCTGTTGAACTTTGATACGAATCGTGAGGTCACTTGTGAAATTATTTGCATTTAAAATATGCGAACATGATCTGAATATAGATGGGAGATAGCATTACAAAGATGCGGTTTATATTTGAACTAGTTCTGTTGTAATAGTCGAACACACCAACTATAGGTTGCACCTACACTAAGCAACGCTTGTATTATAGGTACCGTACAATGGTCTGAGGGCGAACTCAGTATATACTACTTTTATCTATACATATAAATAAAATTGGAGTGTCTGTTTGTAATATTAAAATAACCGCTTTTTACTAAGTGCATTTGGATGTATACACGGTACCTATACCAAAACAACCTTTTTTAAATTGTTTGTCTGTCTGTCTGTCTGTTTGTTCCGGGTAATCTCTGAAATGGCTGGACCGATTTTGACAGGAATTTCACTGGCAGATAGCTGATGTAACAAGGAGTAACTCAGGCGACTTTTATTTTAGAAAAAAAATATGATCTCTCGAAAAAAAAAACCAATGTTGCAGCGCTGCGCCTGACTAAGTTTGATAGCAACAATCTGCAACGCGTTCCGCGGGATCCGAACGCACGAGCAGGCTGTTGCCAACGGTTGAGTCTTTGTTAAATACCACGCGGACGAAGTCGCGGGCAACAGCTAGAAGATAATAAACATCCATGACTCGGGTACGAACATTCGTGCTAATCACACAAAGTTTGTCCCTACCAGGATTCGAACGCAGAACCCGCAGCACAGATAGCAAGGTCACTACCGCTTATCAGCCTGTTTTCTATTTAACAAATTTCACAATCGTACACTAAGCAGTCCAAATTATACCCATTCTTTGGAGAAAATTCCTCACCCCTGATAAACGCTTGGTTTTCTTTTCAAATATAAAAGCTCTGGCTAGGTGGAGGATTAAAATCAGAGCCGTGAAAATGTAGGCACTGCTAAAATAAGTGTAGGTAAAAATAAATGTTTTGTGTGAACAAACTGTGCGCGAGTATTTGATATGCTTAACATGTTAGAATATTACAAATTTATCGTGTGTCTGGAACGTTGGCAACACAATTTTAACACGTTTATCCATTGTCTGGGTCGTGGTTAACGCACGGTATATGGTTTTGTTCATAAAATAAAAGAAAATAACGTAAGTATTATATGTATGTATATAGTTATTGAATATAGTTCTTTTATATATGCAAAGGCACGATATGTTTCATGCTTACTACATTATTTGCTGTCTACCAAACGGAGAACTTATTATGTTTGTTTGTGTTTGTTTGTTATGTATGTGCTTATTATGTGTGTTGTGTGTGTGTTGTTGTTGTATTGTGTTGTATTGTTTGTGTTTTGTTTTGTGTTGTGTTTTCTTTGTTATGAGTTTGTGTGTGTTGTGTGTTGTATGTGTGGTGTTTGTGTTGCTGTTGTTGTTTTTTATTATGTTTTGTGTTGTGTTACTATAATGACGACCTAATTAGCTCAGTGGGTAGTGACCCTGCTATCCGTGCTGCGGGTTCCGGGTTCGAATCCTGGTAGGATCAAACTTTGTGTGATGAGCACGAATGTTTGTACTCCAGTAATTAACGTTTAATATCTATATAAGTATATTATATACTGTATTCGCCCTCAGTCCATTTTACTATACCCATAAGACAAACGTTGCTTAGTATGGGAACGTATAGTTGGTATGTTCGTCTGGCGATATTATTATGCAAGACCTTTTTATTTGATTTTGTGAGATAATTTAGTCATATTTCACCACGCGGATCTAGCGCGATTTGGTGAACTTCACACGACTTTTGTTTTCGCCGAAACACAAGTGATGTTGAAAATGTGATTCGCACATGAAAATTCTTTTATCTTTATGTCTCGGAGCAATAAAACTCAACCATCAATTTTATTACACTGACATGGACATGACATAACAATTAATGGTTTTCTGTAACAGCACACATTAATAACCTTGAATTATACTGTCAATACACACCATTGTACCTTCACCTTTCACTTTCGATACGGCATTGTTGGCCAACTAATTATCTAATCTAAATCATTAATCTAGATATACTGGATGTGTTGCGACCCCTACCACGCACACATTAGTTGTTGGTTTCGTTATCACTCGATTATCGCTTCAAATCTGAAAGCGACTTTCGAATCTTTTGAAATCAGAATGATTGACAATTTAAAGGACCTTTTTTGCGAATTGATTTTTGTGTGGTGGTAAAATTGAGTTTGTTTAGCTATTATTGAAGTGATCTGATGTAATAGGTTGCTGTGTTTAAGAATATAATTGAAGTATGTTATGCCTCTCAAATAGATAAGTAATTTATATACAATATGAAATTAGCAAGACCTGACTAACTTAATTTGCTTTAGACAAAGCCGCAGATGTGCGATTTTGTATATAATTATGTATATGACAAAAAAAACTGATTCATCTTTATAATATTAAACAAAATTATGTTGGTTACATAATTAATAACTTGAAACGAGAGTTTTTTATAATCTTTGATTTTTTTATTTGCCCCGAACAACAGAATAACTATTTAAACATGAAAAAAAAACATAATAAAGATAATTCATTATCACATACATTTGATTTGGAGGCGGCACGAACTTCGCCGCGATAGCTAGTTTTATATTAAAAGCTAAAATGGAACTTATATTTTTGTATCGAGAACTGATAGTAATAGTAGATAGTGATCGTTGGTCCGTTTATTTAACTGTTCGTGTACTTTGGGCCGACAATTTTCTTGTCACTATTGTCATGTTACATACCATTAATTATATCATAATATTCATTCTCTACTTGCAGTTGATTGGCTAATATTGTATCGGATTAACGCCGAATTGAATTTGTATATGTAGAGTTTGTTGGATTATACACAGACACTATTCACATTCGAAGTTAATCCACTTAAAATTCATGGCCAAAATTAATCAATTTAACTCGGTAGGTTTATTATTAAGGCAGTTTCACATTAACGTATTAAATATTTTGTCTAAAATTAATCGTCGCCACTATCCAAAATTTGAGATCCATGCGATCAACCACATCAAATTAGGTTAAAACCTTTAAAATTGACATTTTGCTATAAACTAAAATTTCCTAATTGGATTAAGTAATGTCGAGATATCTGGCTTGATACGTATAAGGTAATGGCACCCACTTCAACACTTCATTCGAAGTTATCTAGGTTGATAAATGTCTACCTAGTTAATGAATAAGACAGGTAGTAGGAGTTCAAAGTTGGAGTAAAAAGTTTGTAGTGAAATGTTGGTAAAATAAATGCACTATGTTTCTTGCTAGTTTCATAATTGTTGTTTTAGTTCTAGGACAAACAATACACTCACCTACTGACGTGATTCAGTACGATACTATATACATAAATAAAATAAACCTTGAGTTGGAATTGCAATAAAAATGACCCAAAAAATGTTATATTGCGCGCATTGCATTAGGGTTGTCACTGAATTTGTTTAAGTTAAAATACTTCATGTGACTTATCTATACATATAAATAAAATTGGAGTGTCTGTTTGTAATATTAAAATAACCGCTTTTTACTAAGTGCATTTGGATGTATACACGTTACCTATACCGAAACAACATTTTTTACAATTTTTGTCTGTCTGTCTGTCTGTCCGTCTGTCTGTCTGTCTGTCTGTCTGTCTGTTTGTTCCGGATAACCTCTGAAATGGCTGGACCGATTTTGACGGGAATTTCACTGGCAGATAGCTGATGTAACAAGGAGTAACTTAGGCTACTTTTATTTTAGAAAAAAAAATTGGATCTCTCGAAAAAAAATTAAAACCAATGTTGCAGCGCTGCGCCTGCTTAAAGTTTGATAGCAACAATCTGCAATGCGTCCCGCGGGATCAGAACGCGAGCAGGCTGTTGCCAACGGTTGTCTTAGTTAAATACCACGCGGACGAAGTCGCGGGCAACAGCTAGTATTTAATAAAATAATATAATCAATTATTTTGGCTTAACTTCACATATCAGATAACCAATATTATCGGTAATAATATTAAACGTTATTTATTTCTTTACAAAAAGCCACAACCATCGCAAAAAATGCTTGAAAGCGTATTTATTTAATTACGAATGTCATATCGTTTATACATTTTAAATACTTTACCTGACACCCCTACGCCTGTACCAATGAAACTCGAACCTGTCATCAACATCGTTTTTCGACACATAACAGGTCTTTATGGAATTGTAAATAGCCAATTTATATGGGAGCGTACTATGTGACCGTTCGCACGAGTTTTTGTATGCATTTTCGGGGACCGTGTGTCTCGTGCATAATTGTTGTCACCGCGAAATAAACGGTTATGGTTGGTAAAAAATATTGTTAACAGTTGCAGAGGTTACGGGTTTGGTTTGCTTGCGTAAATTGTGTTTTTATTATATACTAGCTGTTACCCGCGACTTCGTTCGCGTGGTATTTAACAAAGACACAACCGTTGGCAACAGCCTACTCGCGCTTTCTGATCCCGCGGGACGCATTTCAGGTTGTTGCTATCAAACTTAATCAGGCGTAATGCTGCAACATTGGTTTGAATTATTTTTTCTGAGATCCTATGTTTTTTTCTAAAATAAAAGTAGCCTAAGTTACTCCTTGTTACATCACCAATCTGCCAGTGAAAGTCCCGTCAAAAACGGTCCAGCCATTTCAGAGATTACCCGGAACAAACAGACAGACAGACAGACAAAAATTTTAAAAAAATGTTGTTTTGGTATAGGTACCGTGTATACATCCAAATGCACTTAGTAAAAAGCGGTTATTTTAATATTACAAACAGACACTCCAATTTTATTTATATGTATAGATCATGAAGGTCTTATATTGCAGAATAATTTATAAACATATAAAGAATGTCGCATACTTGTGTGGGCTTCATCTGGTCATCGTCACTTTATGTTTTAATAATTTGACAAATCAAAGCTGCTATCGGAGATTTGCAATAAACATTTGCTCTTTATGATCCCCCCGAGTGCACTCGGGGGGATCATAAAGAGCAAATGTGCGTTAGGCTTGAGTGTCCTACTTATTGACCACAAATTTGGAGGTACCTTATCCGTAACTCGTGAATTTGTTAGCTAAAATGAAAATGCCAAACTTTGTACTAACACCTCAGCTGCTCACTTATTTGTCACTTGTTTGTAAGCTTGCGCTGCGACTTGGCTATTCAAACTACGAACTTTTTGTATACTCAATAAAAATAAATCTTTTAAAATATTTTTTACATCACAAGTAGACGGGTCACGGGTGTCCAACGTAACAGTTATCAACGTATGGCGTACACTAAATAGGACATGCGAATTCGTCGAACAACAAGCTCGCGCCCCGAATAAGTTAGTGGGTCACTTTCTTAGAAAATTTTAAATTGTTATTGCCGTGCCTATTATATTATAGTATACATAGTACAAAAATTGGTTAGAGCGCCTTTTTAACCGAGAGGTTCTAGCTTCGATCCCCACTCGAGTAATAAAACTGTTGACTTTTGCCCACTCCAAAATCAAAACTTCGGAACAAACAATTTGCTTCGGACTTCAACGATTGGAGGACCTTATTGATACTGTCGTTAGTAACCCCGGTTGCTGCACTGAGGGTGCTGGGTTGGAGTCCTGGTCGGGGCAAACTTTTTGTGATGAGCAGGAATGTTCGTACCCGAGTCATAAATGTTGAATATCCATACATATAGTTATATCCTGGGTTCGCCCCCAGTCTATTGTACGGTACTCACAATACAAGCGTTGCTTAGGACCGTACAGTTCTTAAATAACTAGTGTCCTTTAAAAGCAAACGTTCAATGTACACAGTTTTAAAAAGACAAGCCCGCTGAGTTTCTCGCCGGATCTTCACAGTTGAGGTCGCGTTCCGATCCGGTTGTAGAGTTAAGAAAAAAAAAGTAATGACAATTTGTAAATGCCCCCCTAGGCCTATACAACTTAAATGATTTGACTTTGACTTACGTATAAGTATCACTGGTGGTAGGCTTCGGCCGTGGCTAGTCACCACCCACCGAACAAAGCCATGTCGCCAAGCGGCCTAGCCGTGTTCCGGCATGATGTTCGGTGCTGCCATTCATGGATGGCGGGTCAGATCAGTTGCGCTGCATGTGCCTAGTGAATGTAGCGTCTCGATCTACTGCCGCCTTCCTACCTAGGCAAGTATGCTCCATCGTAGATCTCATCGTCACTTACCATCAGGTGAGATCGAGATCAAATACTTGCCTATAATGTAATAAAAAAAAAAAAGTCAGAAACATTTACGACGGACTTCAGCTTTGAAGTCTACAAAGATTATACCCGTAATAAAGTACCATTCCGTTTCTATGTTGTTTGCAGAGACAGAAGCTTTGTAAAAGTGCTCCACTTAAAAGAAGTTACTTAACTGAAGCCTGGGTTTAATTACCGCGGTAGCGACTTCATTTAATTAAGTAGATGGTCTTTTGAAACTTTATCTGCAAAAGACTGTAGCTTGGTTGTGTGTGTGCGTGTTTGTTTCAGATATGTCTTAGCTTGTGTTAGAATCGGAGTTGTGGCAATAGTTAAATGGCCAGGGTGGGAATCGAACCCGGAACGTCTCAGTCCCAACCGCGGCTTCTCGATCATATAATATATATAAAACTATGGAAAACAGGCCCAAATATATCTTCGAGGTTGGTACAGAGCAAAAAAAAATTAAATTGAAGGGTCTTCGTTAGTTAGTAGGACGCTTGCCTCAGAAACGAGGATCGCAGGTTCAAACCCCGGCTCGCACCTCTGAAATGTCCAGGTTTCATGTGCGAATCTCATTTTCAACCTTGATTATCACTTGCTAAACGGTGAAGGAAAACGTCGCGAGGAATCCTGCATGTCTGGGAGAGGCCCTCAAAGACGTGTGAAGTCCGTCAACCCACACTTGCCAAGCGTGGTGGACTATAGCCTAATCCCCCTCACGCTGAGAGGAGGCCCGTACCCAACAGTGGGACATTAAAAAGTGCTGGTATTATTATTTATTCTTTATATTCATGGAAGCCTAAGGCTTCATGCTTTCCCACGAAAATGTATACAACTTACATAATTGATAAATAAATAAATATTCTTAAGCCTCTTTAAATCATCAATCGGTTGCATAAACAACGATACAAAGGTACATACTTAGATATACCAAAAAAAAATAACACAGTCGATATTTCGATTATCGATATTCGAGTGCCAACGACACTTCTATATTTACTCAACACTGATTGACAGATAAATGGAATTTTATCGATGCGAACGATATTGTTTGGATTTTTTAGTAGCAAACAAGTAGGCTAAGGTCTCGAGTGCATTGACATCGTCGAGTGGTGTGTCCAATCATAAACACAATAGACAAACAATTCAATTCAATTTTTAAGTTAAATGGCTCCACCGATCTTCGGTGATCTTGCTAGTGTCAAAATGAAGTAGAAAAAAAAATGCGTGTTATGTCTGATCAGCAATTTAGAATAAATTTGAAGGGCGCTGAGATCGACAAACAAACTGTATATTCTGTGTTATCAAGTATGTCAGCTACCTTTTTATTATTATTTTTCAAGATCTCATAAACAAAGCAGGTAAATATAAATTCTGAAAGGACAATGCTCACGGAGCTATGGACCTCCGTTAAAACTTGCATTAACATCAATCTTGGCTCCTTATTTATTTGTCTAGGAAGAAAATAACTGAAATATTTACAAACTAATATAACTTAAAAAGAGTATAGAAAAGCTACAAAAAGTAAAAAAATTGGCCCATGCTGTAGCGTGCCCAAGATGCTGGCCGCATAACCTCGCTGAATAGCCAAAGCTACTCGCTGAACGAGGAAATACCCAGCACTTGGGTCGCCGAAATCTTGGCTTGAACTCCTAGATTGTTTTTTTTAAACATCCGTAGTATGTTTAAAATACCAGCCCTTTTAATGTCCTAATGAAAAATAAACACATTTTTACTACTGAAATCATTGTTGTCTTCGTCTGGCGATATTATTATTATTGTATATTATTCGTAGTAACCACACAAAGTTAGTTCTACTGGGTGCGGTTCAGCTGCCATAGTTTAAACTAAAAGTTAGGTGCATAAGTACTTAGTCACTATTAAAAGCTTTTACATACATGTATCTTATTTCAAGCAGATAAAATAACTTATATAAGTAGGTAAAATTTCGTCTTCTGTAATGGTGAAGAAAAACATCTTGAGGAATCCTGCATGTCTGGGAGAACGTCTTGAAAGACGTGTGAAGTCCGCCAACCCACACTGGGCCAGCGTGGTGGACTATGGCCTAATCCCCTTCATATTAAGCAGCCCAACAGAGGGACAAAATGGTTTGTTTTATTATTATTATTAAAATAACTTCTAATGCCTTAACAATTCTCTTCAGATTCAATTTGAAAACAATAAAAATACGTGTATGCAATGCCAGGTTTAAAATCACTAAATTATTTACTAAACAAGCTCGGGATGCCACATAAAAATCGATGCTTCTATAATCGATTCTCGGATCAAAAGAAGCGAGTCGATTTATAGCGACTTATGTACGATATTATTAGATCAAAAGCTCTCGAGTTTCGAAAATGTTATTTTCGGGTGTTTAAAATCGTTTATTGGGTTTGTGCACCAAAATAGGCGGGGCTAATGGTAGGGCCGGACTATTTACAGATGCAAGAGAGCGTTGACCGATTAGTGTTTGAAAATGGAATGTGTAATATTACAGCTAGGTCACGTGATTGGTTCAAGACTACGTCATAGGCCATCTGCGACCAATGAGCGATGTTATTTTTTTGCAAATATCAATCAATGGCAACACTGATAGTGACGTCGGTCGTGCTGGGCCATCATGGGAGAAGAATTCCTGGCGTGGCATATCATTATACCATCTACTGGTGGTAGGCTTCGGCCGTGGTTAGTCACCACCCATTGAACAAAGCCATGTCGCCAAGCGGCCTAGCCGTATTCCGGCATGATGTTCGGTGTTGCCATTTATGGATGGCGGGTCAGTTCAGTTGCGCTGCATATGCCTAGTGAATGTAGCGTCTCGATCTACTGCCGCCTTCCTACCTAGGCAAGTATGCTTCATCGTAGATCTCATCATCACTTACCATCAGGTGATATCGAGATCAAATACTTCCCTATAATGTAATAAAAAAAAAACATGTTTAAACTATATCAGTATATTAAGGGGGAAGCTCAGGGTCAGGGCGTGAAATTCAAAATGTCAATGGTTTTTATTATTTTACGAAAAATTTGGACATCTTTACGATGTAATTTAGTGTTTTGCGATATTAACATTCTGCATTGGATGTCTCGATGTATTAAGTTTGCTGCGCCCTGACCCTGAGCTTCCACCTTAAGTAAGACCACAATAAGCAGCTAAAATATTATGTAACTGCAGAAAATATGGACTGGATATATATATAATAGATGGAAACAAGCATGTACTGGAATTGGGATTCGTGATGGTACATGTTGTTCTTGTTGCCTCTTTGCCTCTTGGGGGGAAAAAACGTTCGTTACGTTTATAAACGTTCCATAACTTTATCAAACGTCATAAAGTACTGCGCAAAGCAAAACTCTTCTGCGCAGTACTATAGAACGTACTAAAAACGTCTATAAATTCGGGGAGAGGGGGTAGACTATAAAGTATACAGTTAACTTATGAATAATTTCGCACTTAAAAAAAATACAAACGACCATCGGATTCCAAAATCAAAAATATTTTTTTATGTTATTTTAAAGCATTTCAAATATAACATTTATCGTCGCGACAAAGTCTCGTCAATCATTCGAACAATAAAATTATCTCACTTATAAATCTGCGCGCCGCGTGTCTACCTAATCTCAATGAGATAAAAGCTTCCGAATCTGTTTTTATACATCGTTAATGTCAGCAAAATGACGAATGAATCGGATATTCTAAGTGTCGTTTAAAAACATAAATTCTTGTCTCTTTGTAAGACGAGCAGCGGCTCTAGTTGCTGGTTTTGTTAATTCGATATGTTTATATTTATTTTATGTAAGCATTTCGTATTCTGTAATCATTTGATTTTATAATTTTACTTTAGTGTTTATTATTATTATTTTCCATTGAAATAAAAAACGAATTTTACGGATATTATCGCGATTTTCTTAAGTTCCCGACGTTTCGGCTGCTTTACATGCTTTACGTTTAGAACCTCAGTGTTCCCGTGAGAATGGTTGGTGTGAAGCAGCCGAAAAAACGCGATAAAATCATTTTATTGAACGCGGTAGTTGTAGGCATGGGCAAAAAATATCGATATTTTTCCATACAATTATCGATATATATCGTCGATATTTTTAATCACGATATATCGATATTCGATATTTATTTTAGAGTATCGAATTTGTATCAATTCAGATTTTTTTTTCAACAAATAATTACAAAAAAAAACTAAAAATATGCACATGTAGAAAATTCAAAAAACTATGAATACAATATAAAAAAAAAATCCCTGCTTTTTTACGAAGTTTGAATAATCATGCGAAAACTGACGATATATCGATATTTTTCACTCGATAATTATCGATACTGTTTAAAAATATCGATTCGATAAATATCGATATATGTTTTTACTTGCCCATCCCTAGGCAGTTGTTATCGTTTATTGTCAACGACGCCAATAAACGGCTTTATTGATAAAACCATTTCTTAACTACACCGCAGTTACAAGACCATTGAGGGTGTCGTTTGAGTCGTAACGTAACTTAAAATTGCTGTCTAAAAATGATAATTATTATTAAGATATCCACCTGTACAAGCTCCAATAAGATCCCATAGTCTGTTCAGGTATTTAAGGCATATTACAGAAGATACTCGAAACACGGTGAGAACAAAATTATTAAGGTAAGTAGTGTAGTATTGATAATCCAATACCACGGTCACAAACATGTCAGCGACATCTATCGCTGACGTCAGAACTAAACATAAATAATGTTTCTTACATCTTAAGACATCAGCTTTTCCGTTTACGAACATAAAATGTTAACGTCTTCCAATTCGTGAAACTCAATCAAAACTAAACGTCAAAATTTCTTAATCGCTTCATTCTGTTTTTTAATAAAGCCGTTACAACTCTGTTAATCTTCAGAAAGTGTCGGAACCAAGATTAAAAACACGAATTTAAAAATTATATCTTTAATAACTGGCAATAAATTGTATAGCGGAAGTTTGGGTTGCCATTATAAATTATTTGCATAGAAATAAAAGTGAAATTATGGAAAGTGTTGTCGCGTTAAATGTTAGATGATCTATACATATAAATAAAATTGGAGTGTCTGTTTGTAATATTAAAATAACCGCTTTTTACTAAGTGCATTTGGATGTATACACGTTACCTATACCGAAACAACATTTTTTACAATTTTTGTCTGTCTGTCTGTCCGTCTGTCTGTCTGTCTGTCTGTCTGTCTGTCTGTCTGTCTGTCTGTTTGTTCCGGGTAATCTCTGAAATGGCTGGACCGATTTTGACGGGAATTTCACTGGCAGATAGCTGATGTAACAAGGAGTAACTTAGGCTACTTTTATTTTAGAAAAAAAATTGGATCTCTCGAAAAAAAATTAAAACCAATGTTGCAGCGCTGCGCCTGCTTAAAGTTTGATAGCAACAATCTGCAATGCGTCCCGCGGGATCAGAACGCGAGCAGGCTGTTGCCAACGGTTGAGACGTTGTTAAATACCACGCGGACGAAGTCGCGGGCAACAGCTAGTCGTAAATATAATTGAACTGTGAACCTGTCGTTGCTGCGGTTACTGGAATATGATGTTTATATTTGGCGCTCTAAGGTTCGATTCGATGGCCATCAATTTACTTATAAGGCGTGTATTAGCTGTCTAGATACCGAACCCAGTGACCGCAGACGAGGTCTATGATAGATGCGCTTTTATTGAGGGCTATTTCGCATTAAGCTTGTTTTCTTATAAATAATAAAATACAGCATTAATTCAAATCTGAATCTGAAATTAAATGTATGTTTATACTAACTAACTTAGTTAGGGAAGCAGTGATAGCCAAGTGGGTAGAACGCTTGCCTCGGTAACGAGGATCGCAGGTTCAAACCTCTGAGATTTCTGGATTTCATGTGCGATGCTCATTTTTAACCAAATTATGACTTGCTAAACGGTGCAGGGAAACATCGCGAGGAAACCTGCATGTCTGAGAGAACCCGTCGAAAGACGTGTGGAGTCCGTCAACCCGTACTGGGCCAGCGTGGTAGACTATGGCCTAATCCCCCTTGCATAGGCCCATGCCCAGCAGTGGGACATTAAAAGGGCTGGTATTATTATATTATTATTATTATAGGCAACCAGAAACATGATTGTTTTAACACCATAGACTTGTGATGGGAGTTATTGCTTTACTACAAAAGAGTCGTGTTATTTCAGTTATATAGAGTTGGCTGTTAGGCGATTAGAAGAGAGACGAGGAATTAAATGACATAAGCCTACACAATAATAATAAAACCTTTGATCTTTGCGGGGCTTTCACTTGTAATGTTGGATTAGCATCATAGAATAGATCGCAGCATTTTCACAGCTACCAACACCGATATAATCTGCCAGCGTGTTAAGGGGCTAACAACAGCCAGAAACTATTTCACGTTTATCTATACATACATATAAATAAAATTGGAGTGCCTGTTTGTAATATTAAAATAACCGCTTTTTACTCAATGCATTTGGATGTATACACGGTACCTATACCAAAACTACCTTTTTTAAAATGTTTGTCTGTCTGTCTGTCTGTTTGTTCTGGGTAATCTCTGAAATGGCTGGACCAATTTTGACGGGAATTGACATGGAAGATAGCTGATGTAACAAGGAGTAACTTAAGCCACTTTTATTTTAGAAAAAAAAATAGGATCTCTCGAAAAAAAATTAAAACCAATGTTGCAGCGCTGCGCCTGATTAAGTTTGATACCAACAATTTGCAATGCGTCCCATGGGATCAGAACGCGCGAGCAGGCTGTTGCCAACGGTTGAGTCTTTGTTAAATACCACGCGGACTATGTCGCGGGTAACAGCTAGTATTTTTATAAATTAACTAGCTGTTCCGGTTATTTTCATTCTGCCTCAGAATCAAAATTATGAAATAAATGTTATCCTTATTATATTAGGGATTTTTTCTCGCATGTTTTAATAGTTATTCTGCTATTCGGGGTGAAATCGGCCCAGCCGTTCTTGAGTCAATAAAGTTGTAACCAATACCAACTTTTTTTATATTATAGGCATACGTAAGATTTAGAAATGTACAAAAAATAAACAACCAAAGTGGTTTTTAGCGATCTCAAAATATTGTTATGGTGTAAAATTAAATATAGAGAAAATGTGTCATATAAATTAAAAATAGCATATTTTTTAGTTATAAAAATATAACAAAACAAATTGTTTATAACAAACTAAAGTATGATATAATATAAATACATCTTCTCATCATCAGTCATCTACAAATTGTTATACTCCCAAACGTAGTTTTTGCGATTTCTCGTTAATTGTCCCCCCCTTAAGTGCGGCGTTGGGTAATGATTGAGAAATAGGAAGTGCTCAAGGTAACACTAGAAGCGACATTCATACTCGTGAGTCAACATCGGGTGCGGTTTGAAACACAAGCGAAGCGGGGAATGCGTTTGACATTGCGTTTACTGTAATGGTTTGGCTACACCTGTGGCTTAGTGCCTTAATAATGACAATAGGCAGATGTGGCCAACAGTTGAACACATTAATTAACTAACATCTTTACTAACGGCGGTACACATAGGCTTTAGGCGACTACTAGAACTACAACAATATAGCCTAGCGATTATCGTGACAATGTGTAATGTAAATAATTAAAATAAAACTAATTGTACAGATTTTATCGCATTTATTTTATGTTTTTACGTACCTTCAAGACTCCGTGATCACGTTCTGCGTAGATCGTACCCCAAACAATCACTAAATATGAGGGTAGCGCAGTTCAAACTATGACACTAGGACGTTAAACACCTCCGTCCTCCCGTGGCCATGGTTGCTGTAAAGCAGCCGCAACGTCGGGGATAAAAAAAGTTTTATTACAATACGTAGTATGCACGTAAATATACGAAATCAATACTTTTATGCGCTACATAGAGCATAAAGTGCAGTGCAATTTTAGTGCGCTTACAACCGGCATAAACAAGACCTTTACGAGCATGAGAATAGAGAAATAATTTAGTGGTGGACTTCCTTTAGATTACTATGTCATTAAATAGTTTTGGAATATCAATAATTTTCTAAGCTCCTCTTATTGACCGGTGCAAGATTTATTTACGCCAAGCGCCCACAGTACTCTGATATACAATAGAAGTACTATCTATGCTACAAAATGATTTATTTTTCGAAGTCGTTCCTTGGCCCTTTGTGTGGATGATTTAAGACCTTTAAGGTCATGTACACGAGCCACGATTTTCAATAAATATTATGTTTAATAATTGGTAAAAATGTATAAACCATTAGTGGAGTAGGTACGTATATTACCAAATTATATTTAGTTTCGATATTTAAAAAAAATAACGACATAATTAAAATAATCAATCGCCTTCTTTAGTTTGTTTATAAATTTAATGTTCATATATGTGTATATCATTTATATAAAACCATATTATTACCATACAATTCAATCTCAATAAGAATGAAAATTTCCTTTTTAAACTTTATTCTAAAACATACTTTTTTGTCCTTTTCTTATAAAAAGCCCGTCTACACCGCCTTAGTTATGCAATGAAATAAATCTTGAGAATATTTTCAGTTACCATCCGTTGTGGCATAGAAATTGGTAGATTAAGATAGCAGTGTTCGGGAAATAGGAGATAGATAACTGTGAGATTGGTTACGTGTTATAGCAACTACTTAGTTTGATAACAACTACTTGATATTTTAATAGCAAGTTAGGAAAGAATCTACATAATACTATCTCAAGAAATTACAATGTAGTAACTATGTAGTTTAACTAGTTTACATTCCATACAATATCTGTCAAAAGTGACAGTTACTATGCGGTGCTGTTCGATTATGAATCGATTGTGTTATCCGACTTGGGGCCCTGAAGGCTGTCTTGACACTTTTAAAATTTTTTTTTATTACTTTATAGGCAAGTATTTGATCTCGATCTCACCTGATGGTAAGTCACGATGAGATCTACGATAGAGCATACTTGCCTAGAAGGTACCTGTTCACTCTCGACTTGATAACACCCAGATTGATGTCAACGGAGAACAAAGACGCCGGTAGCGTGTTCCATTCCTTGGCAGTTCGCACGATGAAAGTAGAAGCAAAACGCTTAGTACGTACCGAAGGAATGTCCACAGTGTACGGATGACACTTGTCTGGTCAACCGATGATAGAATGGAGATGGGGGAATTAATTCGTATAATTCCATCGCACACTGTCCGAAATGTTTTCTGTAGAAGACAGATGGGCTGGCACACTTACGTCGGTGTTCCAGGCTCTGTAGCATCACTATTTCTATTGCAATCACACCCAAGACCAATCATGTAATACGACCTTATGTTTGTATAGCATTCTATCGTCCGATCTGTTCCGACGTGTAAACTATATCGGCATGATCTCACACCGATTACATATTGTACTGCTATCGTGTCATAACTCTGAAGGTTCATGACCGCCGATTCAATGTCAACAGTGCTATCATCGTGATCATTGCGTCATTTCATCTTGCTTATCTCCGATCTTCCAATTGGGCTTTCGTAGACGGTATAATAGAACTTATTTTGATTTTGGTTGATAATATTTTGGTGTATTTGTGTGAGTTGGTAGTGACCCTGCTATCTGTGCTGAGGGTCCCGGGTTCCAATTCTGGTAAGGGCAATATTTGCGTGATGAGCACGAATGTTTGTACTCGTATCATGAATGTTTAATATCTATATAAGTATTATACGAGTATACTGAGCTCGCCCTCTGTCCATTGTACGGTACCCATAATACAAGCGTTGCTTAGTATGAGACCGTATTGTTGGTGTGTTCGTCTGGCGATATAAAAAATATATAAAACCCCGATATTTATAGACAGTTATATATATAGGCTTTATAATCCACTAGCTGCGCCTGGCGGTGTTACCCGCGATTAAAAGTATGAAAAATTAAAACATCTATCCCACGGGAACCATACATTTTACCGGGATAAAAAGTAGCCTATGTGCTATTCCAGACTATAATCTATCTCTGTGCCAAATTTCTTCCAGATCCGTACAGCCGTTCGGGCGTGAAAGAGTAACAAACATCCATCCATCTATCCATCCATCCAAACTTTCACATTTATAATATTAGTATAGATTATATATTTGAGGGTTATTATAGATGGCACGTTTAGAACTACTGAGTAAGGCCCTGATAAAGGTATACCAAGAAACAAATGTATATAATTTCGGCCGAAGTGTCTTGAGAGCTGCGACTGGCACTTGTTCACTGTCATTATAAAAACCGTTTGGTACCGGCCGTATATCACGGATTTAATTTTCCTCAAAAATTCCACTCATCTATGTCTGAACCTAATCGATCGGTCTTTAATCGATTAAACACTCGATTTACAGTGCCATATAAAGGCACCGATATCTCGATCTCGCGATACGATTACAACATGGCGGTTCACGAGCGGAGTCAATGTCAGTTTTGTAATGGAGGTCAAGATTGCGTGGCTTTTGTGTTCGGTATTAACTTAATGTGAAATTGTTGCTAACCATTTTATTTATGTACTTGTATCTATCTATCTATCAGCCGATAGACGTCCACTGCTGGACATAGGCCTCCCCCAACGATTTCCACACGTCACGGTCCTCCGCCACTCGCATCCACCGGCTTCCTGCGACGCGTGTGATATCATCGGTCCACCTTGTGGGGGGCCATCCTACACTACGTCTTCCGATTCGTGGTCGCATTCTAGAACCTTTCTGCTCGAATGCTGCCCAATTTATGTACTTATGTGAACTGAAAATATCATCATAATATACATTCATCATTTTATATATAATCTTTATCAATACGTAATACCAGCCCTTTTAATGTCCCACAGTTGGGCACGGGCATCCGCAATGCGAGGGTGATTAGGCCATAGTCCACCATGCTGGCCCAGTGCGGGTTGGCGGACTTTACGTCTTTCGAGGGGTTCTCTCAGACTCTCAAACTGTACAGTTAGGTTCCGAATAATCTGCACACTTGTCGAAAAGATGGCTTATTATAATAATATCTATTAGACTATTTAGTACTGAATCCAATAATGTTATACATATTTAATTGATGTAGTGTATTTACATGTTTTTACAAAATCTCTCACAAAAAAAAAACCAGCCCCTAGAAAAATAAATTCCATCAACGGCTTCCCGGAATGGAAAAGCAATTTCGCATCGACGCCCCAGTTTCAACGTGTTTTTTTTTTTAATTTTTTCATGTCAGATACACCAACAAAATTTCGTTTAGTTAGAATGGAATTCTGTAGAAGTTTATTAAACCAAAATGCGTTTTTAAATATGATACTATATGGTTTCCGTGATGAAAGACATAACATCAATAAAATTAAGGTACTTATTGATTTCTTATATTTACGCGAATACTACACATTGAAATAAAACGAAATTTAAGGATTTCATCGCGGTTTATTTTTTGATTTTACGTTCCCAACGTTTCGGCTGCTTTACCGCAACCATGGTCACGGGATGAAGTAAACCGCGATTAAATCCTTAAAATTAGTTTTATTTCAATAAGGGTAACTTAATTTGTTTTTTTTTGTACCATTGCTATTTTTTTCATCAATCGCCTTTTCACACTTATCACTCGACTTATTATTTCATATAGCTCGTGGGGGATACGTGGTGGGATATAAGGGGAGGTGGGACTATGAGGAGAGGCCCATGCCCATTTGTGAGAAATTCCGTCAACCCACACTGGGCCAGCGTGGTGGAAAGTGGACCGTATCCCCCACGCATTGAGTGGAGGCCATGCACAGCAGTGGGAAATTTAAGGGCTTATTTTTATTATCATTGAAATGGGCCTGGGCGGTCCCTTAATGCACACTTAATTCAATTTGGGGCGCGTCTTTTATCAACGGCACCTTCATTACCATACGACCCATTTGCATTGGTTAATAACTTAATTAGTGTTGTAACTAAGTAACGGCCACACACGCCGCAGCCATATTACCGATATCGACGCTAGTGATGGGATTATAGTTTTTATTTTAATACTATAAAATGAAAACAATGATAGCTAATTTGGTGGAACGCTTGCCTCGGCTACCGGAATCGTAGATCAAACCCCGGCTCGCACGTCTGAGATCTCTGGATTTCATGTGCGAGTCTCATTTTCCACCGTGATTCACACTTGCTACATGGTAAAGGAAAACATCATGAAGAAACCTGCATGTTTGAGAGAGCCCCTCAAAAGACGTGTGAAGTCCGCCAACCCGCACTAGGCCAGCGTGGTGGACTATAGTCCTATGATTAGTCCCTCGCCTTGATGGGAGTCCCGTGCCCAACAGTGAGGCTTTAAAAATACTGGTATTTTTTTACTATTTAATAATTATTTCTTTATTTTTGAGTGCTTATGGACCACAGGTACTCACCAAGGCGTGTAACAATGTAAGGGTCTCAATGAAAATAACACATAAATTATAAACTACAAAAAACTATAAGGATCAGGACACACTGACGATGAGGCGTGGTGGCGAATCAAATAATCCAATAACAATTGAAATGACTTTCTTAATAAATTTATCTTCGCCATCATTAATTCGGTGTGCGCTGACCTTATTTGCAAAAATACCTAAATCATTGCTAAATAATTTAAAGTATTTACTAAATAAAGTAAAAAAAAAACCACAGCTCTTCATTGCTTTTATAATCGATCGAAACTAATTATATACCGATTCTCATTATTGAAATAAAATCGAAAACTCGACGGGTACATCACTAAATTGGCATCCTTTTTGTTGTACCACCATATTTGGTATCCCGATGGGGTTATTATTAATTATACAGGATGTTTGCAGTCGATCGTGTGGGGAAAGCGAGTCGGTACCCATTGTACTGGAAGTCATATGTTCACGACACTTCGTATTAGGGATGCGTACGTAAGTATGAAAACACCATAATGGTTAATCTTTTTTTTTTTATTATTATTTTATAGGCAAGTATTCGATCTCGATCTTACCTGATGGTAAGTGACGATGAGATTTACGATGGAGCATACTTGCCTAGAAGGTACCTGTTCACTCTCGACTTGAAAACACCCAGATTGAAGTCAACGGGAACAAAGACGCCGCCGGTAGCGTGTTCCATTCCTTGGCAGTTCGCACGATGAAAGTAGAAGCAAATCGCTTAGTACGTACCGAAGGAATGTCCACAGTGTATGGATGACACTTGTCCGTGCATCTTAAATATTATTCTTAGTACTTCTGAGCGTAGTTAAAATATAACATTTATATCGATATAAACATCCATCGAAGTAAATAAAGGACTTATTGATGTCTCGCTCAAACAAGTTTCGTTCAATCCTGCCTTCCGTACCGAGAGTCTCGAGTCTGATTCCCGGTAGAGGAAGCTTTGTGTGACGAGTATAAATGTTTGTTCCCGATTCATAGACGTTTCAATATCATATTAATAAAAAATATATACGTACTGGGATCGCCCACAGTCCATTGTACGGTACCCATAATACAAGCTTTTTTTTTTGGAACCGTATATATGGTGCGTTCAACTGACAATATTTATTTATTACTTACAGATGAAAATGAATAATTAATTCATACTCAACTGCCGACTGCAGCGTGAATAAAGCCGTCATTATGTTTTCGCAATTAATGTTACATTAAATGCAAATTAAGCGTGAAAAGCAAATAAAATAATATTTGATGAACACAATGATAAAATAATTATCGTTTTATCGGTGTATGTGCAACTGACCTGTCGATGCCCTGTCGATGCGCTGAATTTAATCGTAATAGCATTTCTAATGCGTGTATACAAGGTCATCCAGAAAGGGCACACGAACACTTGAACCTGCGTTTCTTAAGCGCTCTCGAAATCAATATGTAGAGTCAACACTTCGATAAGTCAATAAAAAAAAATTATTCGCGAAAATTTCATTTGTTATTGTGATCGGAATAATGTATTTTTTTAAGTCGACATATCGACATTCTGACTTTTCATAATGATTACATATGACACTTTATAAACGCATTTTTTTAAAATAAAATACTTGAAAATATATTTTAAATATTTTTTGTAATATCCTCGTTAATTGTTGTCGTTGAGGCGTTATTCTATTTACTTATCTAAGCAATTTCTTACATTTCAGTATTGCCTTATTGTGCACGCGCAACTCGATACGAGTCGATAAAGTAACTGATGCGCCGGCGCATCACTACTGCATTACCCTACCATCGCGCTGAGATGCGGACATGGAAATTACTTATATATTGTAAATGATAAAATTAAAAAAAATATCAGCTCGTCAGTATAATAAAAAAAAATCCCTCGCATCCGATGACTCATCGTATCATCTAATTCCACTTCTATTGGATGCACAAAATCAATGGTAAGTATTTACAGTACTTACAGAGGTCTTTCAAATATTAAAATAATTTCTCAAACGATTATAATCGAACCCGACACCTCTCAATCAAAATATGACCTACTGACCTCAAAATGCACAATAAGGAAATCATGTTCAGTATTGTCAACATAGGTGGTCCTACCTTCTTCACCTCAAAATATTTTAAACGACAAAACGCATTAAAGAAACCATTTGTTATTAATACAGAGGCGAATGTAAACCCTGTTGCTTTTAATATAAGGCGATAATGGCGTGTACGTCATTAATCATTGAATTTATACGTATTTTGTGTGGTTTGATGTTTTTAGAACATTTGTTGTGATGTATTTAATAAAATTTATTCCAATAAAAATCGAACCCGGGACCCTCGGCGCAGAAAGCAAGGTCACTACCGACTGCGCTAATCAGGTCGTTTATATCTGAACACGAAAACTGGGAGACGTGGAAGGGAAACGTTCACGAGGCCGGTCCCCGACCAGGTGGTCTGACCAGCTTAAAGAAACACCAACGTCCCGCTTCTACGCCGCGGTGAAGATGGCCACAGACCGGAGCCGATGGAGACAGTTCGTCCGATCCAAAGAACTGCCGTGATGATAACGATTTTCAGTCATGAGGGAACGACCGAAGAGAGATATCTGAACAGGTGATTGAAAATATAAACAAGGCGGACGTATCAAAATCTTCCTCATTCAATCCGTCGTGTAAAGTACATATATACGTCACAATAAAGTCGATGCGGAAAATAATGGGTACAGTCGACGATAATTACCGGCCGTCGAATAATAACCCCAGGGTACATTCCGCCTGCTGACGGTACTTTCACCAGACCTGCAGTTGATTTAGGAGTTGAAATTTGCGTGCACACAAATACGATGATCATGATGAAATGAATCCTCTATCCTTATCATTAAAGCTTATGAAGAATTATCTTGGGAGAACTTAAAAAAGTAAATATGTACTATTTTATTTTAATTTACTACACTCGTGCATGTTTATGAACAAACGCGACAAACTTCCAACATGTCTCTTATGTTTTCACTATAGTATTCAGAGCCTTAATGATAGGGAATTTTCCACCAAAATTATACATTATTTCTGAAACACATTTTTTGGAAAATAAATGGAAATTGTCAATATCCTGCGAAAAGGACAATATACACTTTATATTTCCTTCGAATATTTGTAAAATAACTCCCAGTTAGCTAGGATGCAGATGGAGTAATGGATCGGAACATACCTGTAGAAGACAAAGCAGTTAATTATATAGACGTATCATCAATCTATATATATAAAATAACCATTTATAACTCAACATCGGGTGGGCCGATTGCTATGATTATTGATTTTATGAATTTGTCATCGCCCCGAATAGCAGAATAACTATTAAAACAAGGAAAAACAAATAAAGATAACTTATTGATTGTGAATCGGTACAAAATTCGCCGGTACAGCTACTTATTACTATAATAATTACGAAAAAAAAATAAGTGCATGAACAAAAAAATCTCCCCTTTATAAAACTACGCCACCCGTCCTAGCATGGCCGGCTGTAGCAAAACAAAATTAAGATAAATCGATTTTGTCTCATTCCCTCCTAGTATAAAATTTACACTGCAATATAATTTGGGGAAAACTCCAAAAAAATCGCTAAATTGCTTCTAATACCATATTTACCGTCAGTATTAATGCCTTCCATCAAAAAACAATCTCAATGAAGATTGACTCACAACTGACATTCCCGTACAGAAATCGTCGTAGTGATCCAATACAAATTGGAGGTAAAACGAGAAATTATGATGAAATGATGAGTCGAATGTCGGTCAACTTATTACCGCGGTAATTGTTTCTGGGAAAGGTGCAATTTGTGGCTGCTATAGGGCTGGTGGAGACTGAATTATGTGGTCAGTAGAAAACTAAAGACTAAAGTAAACTAAAGACCTTTTTTAATGGGCTGTTGTTATGCTGCTGGCCGATGTGGTTTTTGTAGTTTCACCCGGGTTTTTAAGGCAAGCGAAGAGTGCGCTCTAGCCGGAGGGGCAGGGGGCAACTAGCTTAATAGCGCCACAGGGGGCATATGACCTCGGCTTTGGCTGTTACTTGGTGCAAATTGGTCGGATTACACGTCGGTACGAAGAAGCAAGTGTTGGCGATAGACGAGGGGTCTCTTCAATCTCGGCGGTGAGGTCGGTGTCAGATGAGGTGTCTGAGTGTCGGCCTCCTCGATTTACACATTAATGAGAGCGGTGAGTGGGTAGGGGCATCTAAAAGGTCGTGTCGTGGACGACGGCGACTTGCTATTGTTATGTCAGAAGGACTTTTAATAGGCTTCAAAGCTCTGTTTACTTATAGTCTTTTGGGTAGTGTAGCCCATTGTCTAAGATCAAGAAGGATGAAACTTGCTGAGTTTATGCTATAAAACTCTATGAAGCTTGCGTTTATCGAGTCGAGAGTGAATAGGTACCTTCTAGGCAAGTATGCTCCATCGTAGATCTCATCGTCACTTAGCATCAGGTGAGATCGATATCAAATACGTGCAATAATATAGCGTAATAAAAATAAGTCATCTTGCGAAAATGCAAGACCATGGCCATACTATTTAACACTTTAGAAGGGTGCTTCCCCTTCAATGGGAATCAAGACTTACTCTATAGGCGCATGCGGCCATTTCATCTCCAGTAATGCTCGTACAGATAGTAACTACGTAGCATGTAGTGCAACGAACTGTCTAATAGGCTTATTTTGACCTAGACCAGAGGGCCGAGCAGAAAGGTTTGAGAAAAACCTCATACGATGCCGGTGGATATGAGTGGCTGTGGGCTGTGAAGTGTGGAGTTCTTTTAGGGAGGCCTATGTCTAGACGGTGGATGCGAGTGGTGGAGGACCGTGATGTGTGGAAATTATTGGGGGAGGCCTATGTCCAGCAGTGGACGTCTTTCAGCTGTTAGATAGATATTTATTTCTAGTAGTGAACGCCTTCAGGCTAGTGGACAGATAACCAAAAAATTTTTTTTTTTAATAAATGATTTTTTTTTATAATTTCACCACATTTCACGCGTCGTAAATATATGCTTTCACGGAGAGTATTCGCCTTTGACATTGAACATATAATTTGTGTTAAACACACCTACTTATTTAATGGTCACGCATGCTATAATGTCAGGTGTTGGTGTGCTATTAAAACATAATGTCTTTGTAAGTGCATCAAAATGAAAAACACGGTAACCAACTTTAAACTTTTGGTCCTATAAGTATTATTATACTTAAGTACATACTTAGCGATAAAAGATTTAAATTTGTAGCCACCTCTGTGCTGCTCTGATATCCTCTAGACCAGGGGCTCCCAAACTTATTTTGTCCACTGCCCACATTGAGAATGATTTATTTTTTAGCGCCCTATTTTTCCACCTGCTTAAAAACCACTATAACTTCAAATTAAATTGATTATTTTAAGCCTCTACACAACGCCCCCATTTTTTTCTGAGTCTCTTGCCACCAGCCCCCCTTTAGGTCTGCAGCGCCAACAAAGGGGCGTTATCGCCAACTTTGGGAAAGGCTGCTCTAGACTAAGAATAACAAATGGTTACTATTATCCTTTAACTCCATGCGGTATCATAACCGCGGTTGAATCTAGTTTACGATAAGGAAACATCAGCAAACCAAACAACAATTTCCTTAACTTGAGTTACAAGTAAATGAAGAAATTACGATGAAAATAATTAAGATGCATCGCGGTGGTCTGAGTTCAAAACCTGTTCGAGTACGTGTTCGTAAAATCGGGGAAAGGTAGGTATCGAGTAGTATTGGCGATCGTGACGTCATTGGACCGAAGTATCTACCATCGCATTAGTAGGAGTGGTTGATCCTTAGTTAATATCGCAGGTTGTATTACAACATTAGTTCATCGTAATTAACTAGATGTCGCTGTACGCAATTTAGAAGGCGGTGTTAAGTTTTTATCGATTTTATATATTGATTCATCAATGACAGATTCTAAGAACTCAACAAGCAGCATAAGAGTCTTCTAGATAAATAATACAAATAGGAAAGAAAGAGACCATAGTACGTTACTATACGTACAGGTTGATTCTGAAAGGGTAACAAAAAGAGTGCACTACGCTAACCCCATGTGAGATGGTAGACTTCACACATTGTTCGAGAACTGGCTATAGTATTTTGGTAATGCAATTTTGTTCACGATATTTCCCTTCACCGCTTAATAAGTGTTCATTCATGATAATGAGATTCCCACACAACATCCAGAAATTCCGGGGTTTGAATCATCAAGGACTTTATTTCCATGGCAAGCAATCCAAATTTGAACCTACCTATACTAAAACAAATATATAATTAAGTGTAAATCGCTCCCCAACAGTCTGGCACGAATCTCTATTATTATCATAAAAAATATATAGCGACATTCTCAATGATTACAATATCCAAAACCGTCATAAATCACCATCGTTTGAAAATAAAATTAACAAGCAAACATATACTCTATCATTTCGTAGTAAAAACGTAGGATTTTACAACATTACATCAGTCAGTAAATCGGCGGACAAAGCAAGTCAACACGTCCAGGCCTGTTCTGACCAAGAGTAAAGGCTCTCAACGACATTTTCACGCACAGGGCCCCAAGTCTGCTAACACAATCGATTCATAATCGAACAGCAACGGCATAGTAACTGTCACTTTCGACAAATATCCCATACAATTACTTTCAAAAGTGAGTGTACAACGACGTACAAAAGCTACTTAGTGCCAATAATCAAATTATAGAAGTAACTTATGTCAAAAGTCATGAGCTATTAAAGTTGTAGTTGTTGAGCGCGCAATGTATCGTACACCACGCGACCAAAACACTACGCTCTGCGCGATACCCGACTCGTGCGAGCGACCAGCGCCCTCGAGCGTATCGAGTTTTAATTTACATTGTAATCCAATTTAGACTTTATGTAAAATTATGTGGGGATCGTCTTCTCTTATTATTTCTGTGTATTCTATAATACATATAATAATCCTAGGTGCACCCATGTACCAAATGTCCAATCGCCAGAGAATTTATACAAAGCCTATCAAGAGGATTGATCGACACCAAAAGGCCACACATTTGGCTACTCAGCGACGAAATACGGCCAGCATCTTGGGAACGCTACCGCATGACCCATTTTTTACACTTTTTGTAAATATATACTAGGTAAGCTTTTCTATTCTCTTTTAAATTTCTATATGCATTGGACATATTGTGTAAATATATATTTTAAAAATTAGAAGGGTTCATTCATCCTACATCTAAACAGAGCTACACCCACTCGCACTCGATCTCGATCATCATTATCGTACACTTCTATCGACAATGTGTCAAGGTGAACTAGATGTAGTCATTCGGAACCAATATTGGCTAATAGCTTTCAAAACCAACGTTGGATTATTTTGTGAATGAATATTTAACTTTTTAATAACGCGATTCGATTTGACTACAGAGGAAGTCGTTGTCTCGTATTTAAAAGCGCACAAAAGATTGGCGCGTTTATCTATATATATAAAACAACGTGTTATTTAAATAAAACTAATTTTAAGGATTTTATCGCGTTTATTATTTGTTTTTCACGATCCAGACGTTTCGGCTGCTTTACAGCAACCATGGTCACGGGAAAAGTCGTGTTAGTTACACCATTTATAACTCAAGAACGAGTGGGCCGATTTTTAAGATATTTGTTTTCTTTTTAATATGGCCCGGCAGTTAAGCAGTCCAAACGTCGGGAAACTAAATAACATAAAATAAACGCGATCAAATCGATCTAATTAGTTTAACACACACGAATACACAAACACACACACACGCATGATAAATCATCCCATAGGTTTTTTTTTATTACATTATAGGCAAGTATTTGATCTCGATCTCACCTGATGGTAAGTGACGATGAGATCTACGATGGAGCATACTTGCCTAGGTAGGAAGGCGGCAGTAGATCGAGACGCTACATTCACTAGGGACATGCAGCGCAACTGATCTGACCCGCCATCCATGAATAGTACGTACATGAATGTATGTAAGTACTTAGTTACTGTGGAAATAAAACATCAATAGACTCTTTAAAAAAAACCTACTCATGTGTCATACACACATCGTCATTCCCATCAGAGCTCACCAACCGTTTTCATTACACGAAGCCTTGGCCGATGCAGGTACACGGTGATTCAATGATGCCGTATGTTAAATATTTATACATTTATGTCGCAATTTGACTATCAATTGATTTTCCCTTTTGTAGTACATACACAGCGTTTATAGTTTCGTAATTATGTATGTATTTGTGACGAAGTAGCAATACCATTAACTTGTTATATATGCCTATTGTCTGGGCTGAATTAACGGTACTGACCATAGCTTAAAATTTACAATGGTTTAACCAAACCAAATACTGCGTTCAGAGACTCCTCGAGGACAAAAACTAATTAATACCAGCCCTTTTAATGTTCTACTGTTGGGCATGGTCCTCCCTTCAATGCGATGGGGATTAGGCCATAGTCAACCACGCTGTCCCAGTGCGGGTTGGCGGGCTTCACACATCTTTCGAGGGGTTCTCTCAGACTTGCAGGTTTCCTCGCGATGTTTTCCTTCACCGTTTAGCAAGTTATAATCATGGTTGTAAATAATATTCACTCATGAAATCCAGAAATCTCAAAGGTGCGAGCCGGGGTTTGGATCTGAGATTCTCGTTATCGAGGCAAGCGTTCTTTCTACCAACTTGGCTATCACTGTTTAGGACAAAAAATACACTGCGTATAACTTAAACTGGCCCGTTTACGGTCGTCCGCTGGTATAACTTTTCCCAATGATTGTAGCGACCTGAAAGGTCACCAAATTTTACTCTGCTGTCAGAATAGTGTCATAAATCATGTCTCATCACAACTATTTAACCAATTTTAGAATAGAATTTCACAGCTAGTATTGAGATTAAGCTATGACATCGTTCAGCGACCCCTGTTATTGTAATGTATAAATTACCCGGCGTAGGTAAACGGACGCCAGCATTTGATATTATTAATGTGTTTTTCCGGGGTTGTCTAAAAGCGCCAGACTCTGTCATTCCCGGGCTATACATTAGCGACATGATGGGTCGCGACGATCTTCTAATGTCATTTTGAGGGTCAGTAACATCTACCCCTTTCATATTCAAGTTAAAATGGTGTCTGCAGAATGTAGCCCAAAATATTATAGAATAGGTTCTGCCCGAGGCTACGTCAGCGGTGCTCAGCCTCGATGACACAAAGCCTATTAGCACTCAGGGATAATGCAGCTATCTATCAGTGAAAGATTTTTCAGAATCGGGTAAGTAGTTTCGGAGATTGACCCCCTACAAACAAGCTCACTAACTTTACGTCTTTGTTATATAGTGAGTATAGATGTATTGCATTTTGATAACAGTGAAAGTAAAATAATACTGTTAGTTCTCCCAATTTATATTGTATAAAAAGAAACAGTACATAATTGGGATCCATAATTTAAACCAAAACCAAGTGCACCATTGGAAGACCTCAAGACACAGTGAGCACTATCTGCATAGATTGGAACGCAAACAACAAATAAATATAAGGGTACACTACACTTCAGTTCAAACACACACACAGTCTACCCGTGACCATGGTTGCTGTAAAGCAGCCGACGCGACGGGATAGAAAAAACAAACAAACTTCATTGATCGATATCTTATGACAAGATCCTAACACCCCAGGGGTGCGATACCGTAAGCCGGATAAAATTTCCCCAGGTAAAAATTACACTAAACGCTCTCGCTAGCTCTCGCTCTCTGAACTGGTCTCGCTGAACGGTGTCATAGCTTTATATCAAAACTAGCTGTCTAATTTTAAATAGTGGGTTACGGTTGCAATCGCAAACCTAATTGAATAAACAACTTCAAGTTGTTGCACGCTGTATGTTAGCTTTCGAGGCACCAGTGACGGATGCCCGTCACAGATTAATAACGATTTAAAAAAAAAGTTTGCAAAGTTATGTTTTTTTTTTACAAATAAAACATGATATACGAATAATGTACATTGTGATTTTACGTTCAAAATCATGATCTATACTGAATTTTAATGACGCGAACAATAGATCGTTTTAGCTTCCGTTATTATTTGGTACAAGTATAAAGTTAATAGCGTTCTAGGAACAATAAAGCAATGTTTTCTAGCACGTTTTGTTGGGTTATTATAATACCGCTCCCTGTTATATTTATTACCCTCTAGTAGCTTGTATCATTGCTTTTTTTAATTATTGGAACAGCACCAGTCACAAATGCCCTTAAATCTATTTTAACAATTAATTTTGCACTATGTATGTGTAGTAAATATTATACTATATAAGGCCTTGGAACGTTCCCA
The DNA here is from genome assembly GCA_905333125.1 of Pheosia tremula. Classification (NCBI taxonomy): domain Eukaryota; kingdom Metazoa; phylum Arthropoda; class Insecta; order Lepidoptera; family Notodontidae; genus Pheosia; species Pheosia tremula. The sequence continues at coordinate 6,685,434 of HG995416.1, read as the reverse complement.
AAAAAAAATTAAAAAAACATTCGTTATAAATTTGGCCTTTAGATATTAAAAAAGTTTTTATAGAACTTTATATTATTTATGATCTTTTTTATTTATGGCATAAATACATTCGAAACACTCTACTGGTCTCATGTTATATATTAATAACTTTATATATTATGATCCTTGTATTTATACCAAAAACACGTTCAAACACTCAATTCGCCTCATAATTGAATCGGAGTAGTAATTTTATGGAGTCATCTAAAGGTTATTTTCCATTTCATTCCATGGGTCGATATGGCAAAATCAAAAATAATATTAATTCTTGGAAGACTTCAGATCCAGTAATTAATTGGTTAAATCCAAAACCAAATGCACCATCGCAAGACGTCAAGACACTGTGAGCACTTTCTGCGTAGATCGGACCGCAAGCAACAACAAAATATGAGAGTACGCCATTTCAAACTATGATAGGACGTCAAACACCTCAGTCCTCCCGTGACCGTAAAAACATAAAATAAACGCGATAAAATCTGAAGAAAATGTTTTATTTAGTATTCGTGTGAGTATATTAATTGGCCATGTTGCCCCATGGGCTGAGGTGATTGCTGATCGAGAATACGAGCCCTAAGAGTTTACATAACTCGCTAAAAGCTCATGCCTTACTCCACCAAAATACGTGCTGACCACAAAACGTGGCCGCTTGGCTGCGGTTATTCTAATGTACTACGTGTAATTACTTCCCCCCTCACGGCGGCACTTGCATGCGGAATACGGTAGCATTTAACGAATGGCGAAACAGATACTACCATGGATGTTATTTGACCCTTGTAAGTGATGGATTTGCATTGCGTAAAACAATCTAGTTACGTCATATTAAGGGTTTGTTTCACAAAATTCTGGCAAAACCTATCCCCCAAATTGTACGACTTTTTATAACTTTATTAAACGTCATATAGTACTGCGCAAAGCAAAAGTCGTGTGCGCAGTACTATATGACGTTAGATACATTAATAAAATGTCTATGAATATAGGAGATAGACCTACACTAATATTTTAAGCGGAATTTCTATGGGGTATTTGCGGAGTTGACTTGGCCATGACGACCTGATTAGCGCATTTAGTAGTGGCCCTGCATTTTGTTCTGAGTGTCCCGGGTCGTATCGTGGCTGTGAAAATTTTGTGTAATCAGAGCAAAAATATTTGTAACTGCGTCTTACGTAAAATTCTAAAGCGATTGCGGAAATCCGTGTAGGGATTTTTTATTCCGTTTCCGAAATCAATGTCGAACGATTTAAAATAACCCCTTTGCCGCTTACGAGTAAATAATCCAAGGGGGAAAGAAACCGTCACACCGAAACCGAACCGAACCCCATAACGTTGGGAACGTAAAAAACACAATATAAACGCGATAAAATCCTTAAAATTAGTTTCATTTCAATGTGTAGTATTCGCGTTAATATAAGAAATCAATACCCCCATAACCTTACATTTAGCAATGGGGTAATTTGGGAACCCGTATTTTTGCGAATCAAATTCCCGACTCCCGCCGGCTTGACGCTCAAACTCGTGCCAATCCCATCAAGGTAATAAAGCCTTTTTGTAATCACATTAGAAGCTATTTTTGTATCCACTTCGTGTTTATGCGACCCCGGCTCACCCCTTTTTACTTGAATTAGGCTGATCCGAAATTAGTATTAGGCGACCCTATTACCGCGTCTTATCTAATCTGACCGTTAATCCATCACGTAATAGGGTTGACAGTCCTTATGCCGAGGTAATGTTGGATGTTGCTGTTTCATGTAATTCGAAAAAACTTGATGTGGTTACTAAGTAGAGGATTGTCCTATATTTTGGAAAAGATATGGCTACTAGGGGGTGTTCGTCGTTTCACACCACAAGCGGTTCACACCATGGTGTGAAACGACGAAGTGTACTTTTTGAAGGCGCTGTTTCACACCATGGTGTGAATCAGCCAATGCTTTTTTAGACTTCGTCGTTTCGCACCATGGTGTGAATCAACCCAGGACTCTTTTTGGCTTCGTCGTTTCGCACCAATGATATTTTGTTATCATTTATTCAATAAAATATAAGCAAGCACAAAAGTCGTTCATGGAATTATTTATTTATTTATTCATCCATTCATAATCTGGCACGGAAGCCAGCACTGGAAGCCAGAATTATGTTTAAATTAAAGATCACTAAATATAAGATCATGTAGTGCAGCAACGTAATTAATATTGTACTAAAGACTTAGTTTTGATATTTGAGACAACAACACGTATAATAATATTTCTCGACGCTCTAAAATTCTCAGGTTAAAGTAATCCATTTCGTGAATAGTCAAATAAAGAATAAAATTATTCTGGGCTAGGAATACATGCTTCTGATTGGCAAATAACAATTATATTATTATTTTGCGTGCCATTGGGGTATCTTTAAGGTTACAGTAAGGAGTTTATATTCAGAGAGTGGTGGTGTTCACCTTGATTTGTAAATTTGAGTGATATATATATATATATATAAAATATATATATATATATAATAAAAGTATATAAGTATAAGAATAGTTAACTAAATTATTCATTTATAATAAACTTTCATAAAAAAATCATCATAGTAATTAGTTGTTAGATATGCATTTAATATAAATAATACACTATATCACCAGCCATAAAAATCTAGAAGTATGTGATGGAAAAAAGTTCAAACACTACACACATACAGCTCAGCCTGTGATTTTCAATTATTACTTTAATTATGTAAGCATAATGACTATGTAGTAAAAATCATTATAAGTAAAAGAATAATAGACCGCCCCCCCCCCCCGCCGCCTCATCTGTGATTATTTATCGTTTAAATTTTTACTATTTACTCTCTTTTATACCTTTAAGTAAAAAATGCATTTATTTTGATTCGTATTAATACTTTATCCAATAACAAAAAAGCTAAGTTATATACCTATTTTCTATTTTATTGCACTATTCATTTTATCAAATAACAGTTTTCTACCCATCTGTACAAAAACACATTATATTTTCAAACTTTTGATATTGGTGCGAAACGACGAAGCCAAAAAGAGTCCTGGGTTGATTCACACCATGGTGCGAAACGACGAAGTCTAAAAAAGCATTGGCTGATTCACACCATGGTGTGAAACAGCGCCTTCAAAAAGTACACTTCGTCGTTTCACACCATGGTGCGAACCGCTTGTGGTGTGAAACGACGAACACCCCCTAGCAGATATTGCTCACTGTACCTAAGAAAAATAATTTTAAAATTATACTTAAATAATGAAATAGCAATGCTTAATATTGATTATATCATTTTCAACCATGATTATCACTTGCTGAAAATCGGAAACCTGCATGTCCGAGAGAACCACTCGGAAGACGTGTGAAGTCCGCCAACCAGCACTGGCCCAGCGAGATGGACTATGGCCCAATCCCCCTCGCATTGAGGGGAGGCCCGTGCCCAAAGTGGGACATTAAAAAGGGCTGGTATTATTGTATTTTATACAAATAAGCCAACGTTATTAGAGGCAGCATAAAAATTAACGACCATAGCTCTACGCCATACGGAACGCCGGTAAGGCCGTCGGCGCACGATAGTTTATAAGCAATAAACACAATGTAAAAGCCCTATACCGTTTTAATGTCGTCTATGGACCGCCTTAGCGTAGTATGTAATTAGGCGCTATAGTTAGTGTGCTTTGTAATTAGTGTTTTATGAGATTGGTCAGGACTAAGTGCCTTATTTTGTACAATAGTTAGAAAACTTTATCGATAAGTTTGGTATAATGTTGCTTACAGTTTAGGTCTAGGCAGATTTAGAAGATAATCTTTTAGTAATTATCGCAGGTCAAAGTTTAACTAATAATCGCTCCAGTATATTGTATGGCATCATCACACATTTGCGATATAGATAATCTTCGATCCATCTCGATGACAATACCAAATCGTAGTTTCAAAAAGTTTCCGTCGGTGAACTCGTCGGGAGTGACATCAATATCGGAAAGTTACAAATCCGTTTCCGATGTCGATTCCGAATGATTTAAAATAACCCTGCAGATCTCTCCCCGGCCCTGAAATTCAAATTTTGTCTGGCGGACTATTATTATTACTCATAAATAAATAGAAGTAAAGTACCTACCAACTTCCCATAAAATATTCCAATCCTAATGACTGTGTCTTGTTTAGAACATAAGTCAATGGAACACCCCACACTAAGCCTACCAGTTACCACCCACCCGTCTCAACAATGCATCCTGGCATCGTGTATAACATAACATGACGATAGGAACATGTCAGTAATAAGCTCTGACCGAGATGAGACACGCCTTCGTTATTTAAAACTAGCTGTTGCCCGCGACTTCGTCCGCGTGGTATTTAACAAAGACAACCGTTGACAACAGCCTGCTCGCCCATTCTCAGCCCGCGGGACGCATTGCAGGTTGTTGCTATCAAACTTAATCAGGCGCTGCGCTGCAACATTGGTTTTAATTTTTTTTCGTGAGATCCTATTTATTTTTTCTAAAATAAAAGTAGCCTAAGTTACTCCTTGTTACTTCAGCTATCTGCCAGTGAAAGTCCCGTCAAAATCGGTCCAGCCATTTCAGAGATTAGCTGGAACAAACAGACAGACAGACAGATAGACAGACAGACGGACAGACGGACAGACAGACAGACAAAAATTTTAAAAAATGTTGTTTCGGTATAGGTAACATGTATACATCCAAATGCACTTAGTAAAAAGCGGTTATTTTAATATTACAAACAGACACTCCAATTTTATTTATATGTATAGACTACAATAATGAGGATGTGATAAATTATTATTTAAAACAAAAGACAACCTCGAAAGACGTTTATCAGTTCTGAAAACCACACCTAGTTAGTCTCTACGTCCAGCAGCTTGGCCTATTTAACGCATAGTACGATTTATAGATCGGTCAGGGCAAAAAAAAATATTGAAATAAAACTAATTATAAGGATTAAATTAAATTATTTTTATTCAAATGTGTAGTATTCGCGTAAATATAAGAAATCAATATACGGATTAGAATCGCGAATATTTTATGTTCTTCACGTTTCCGACGTTTCGGCTGCTTTACAGCAACCATGGTCACCGGAGGACTGAGGTGTTTGACGTCCCAGTGTCATAGTTTGAACTGGGGTTCATATTTAGTTGTTGTTAGCGGGCCGATATACTAATATATAATTTAATATATGATTTGATTTGGCCGATATATAATTTGATGAATGAAATTACCTTCTATCGCTACGTATACCTTCCTATCGCGTGTTACCTATTATATCACATCAGCAGATGTCCGCGAACAGCTGATTCGCTATCATCTGCTTACAACTATATGAGTGAAATAGAAAACAGCTGCTTGGCACGCGCCTGCCATGCTTCTTTTGTGTCTATAGATAAATATCTTGCGTGGCATTTTGCAGCTGATGCGTAAGCCCCTTCGGGCGGCACGATTTGGGTTTACAAACAGCCAAGTCAATAGGCAAAATCGGGAGCCAAAATTGTACCGTGCAGGCATTCAATTATGACTCGAAATTAATAATCTAAATAAAATGTGGATAAATATATTGAAGAAATCAAAAAAGGGTGGTTCCATGTACTGTCTCTAACTTTAATTTGGGACCCATTTAAGATTGAAAATCGTGCAGCAAACAAATACCTTAAAAGCTATTATGTCGTTATGTTACTAGGGGCTAGCAATAGCTAGCCTTCATATCTGATGGCAGTTGCCCCTAGTAACATAATAATGTTACTAGGGGCAACTGCTATCAGATATGAAGACACACAGATATACGACCTTATTTCATGATAAGTGTCAGTGCAATGGGTCCCATATTAACGTTCGCGATCGTACATAATAGGATGGTTATTATTATATAACTAGCTGTTGCCCGCGACTTCGTCCGCGTGGTATTTAACAAAGACAACCGTTGACAACAGCCTGCTCGCCCATTCTGAGCCCCCGGGATGCATTGCAGGTTGTTGCTATCAAATTTAATCAGGCGCTGCGCTGCAACATTGGTTTTAATATTTTTTTTGTGCGATCCTATTTTTTTTTCTAAAATAAAAGTAGCCTAAGTTACTCCTTGTTATATCAGCTATCTGCCAGTGAAAGTCCCGTCAAAATCGGTCCAGCCATTTCAGAGATTACCCGGAACAAACAGACAGACAGACAGACAGACAGACAGACGGACAGACAGACAGACAGACGGACAGACAGACAGACAGACAGACAGACAAAAAATGTAAAAAATGTTGTTTCGGTATAGGTAACGTGTATACATCCAAATGCACTTAGTAAAAAGCGGTTATTTTAATATTACAAACAGACACTCCAATTTTATTTATATGTATAGACTATTGGGCGTAGAGCAAAACTGCAAAAACTCGTTAAAAATTAAGTGATTCCAGCTATGTTATCGACATATTTACTAAACGTACGTAATTACTTGAAATGATATAATGATTGATATAATTTGGTATTTTAAGTTATGTTGTTGATTTTATGATACAAATCGATTCAGTGGCCATTTTATTGTTATATAACTAAAAGTTTAAGTACTCAACTTTGAATGTCTTCCGATTGCATATTCACATTTTACCCACGTGCCTGTGACGCTTTCATATACCCTATAAATACGTCACACAACTGCACGATTTCTTAAAAATGACCTCAAAATCAACTCAACTAAAGTCTGAATTAGAACAGAATATTAGTTATCTTAAGTCTGTCTTAATATGGATGTGACGGGAAATACCGCGAATTTTGGAATGGGTTTTTTTTTTCTGGACAAGGGTGCAGTTGGGAGTAATTTTGTGGGTCAATGGGTGCGAACCCGGCCTTGATGCAGATGACTGAAGATGACCGTTATCGGCTTACCTGGAACAAAAAAGGGTGATTTAGAATTTGGTCAGATAATAATAAAATGGCGATCATTTTATAGCACTTTTTGTGAATAATCAAAAAGTATTTAGCTAAGTATTTTTTTCTATGAAGTTTAGTTATGTTATGTAGTAATTTAAATAATGCGTGTTCCATCTCGCTCACGCCACATATTGCTTCCTTAATGACATCGAAAATATGTTTTCTGAAGGAAGATACGATTACATCAGGAACCACAAGGGTTCCCTTTTTACTATTTTGGTACACAACCCTAAAAATAAAGTTCCTGATCAAATTTAATTCTATTCCTGTTTTTCTGTGACAACATAATCGTTCCAGAAAACAATTATAGTATATTTTGTCATAATGCTTTTCAATCTACTTATATGTATAAATCCATTATTACCATTGCGTTTTCCTCCCAAATTTATAGACGTTTTATAACTTTTTCAAACGTCCCGTACTGCGCACAGTATTTTGCTTTGCGCAGTGCTATATGACGTTCGATAAAGTTACAAAACATCTAATAATTCGGGGTTTCATGTATTACACCTTACTTAGCCTGTCTAGAACAAAGTTAATGAATATTCGCATCCATACTTTTCCAACTCACATTAAACGGCAATATAGGAAGCTTATATCCGTTCAGGAAAGAAAGAAACGGGCATACAGCAAGTCGATGAGTGCGAATGAGACATCGGCTGCTCAAGTAATCCGATCTGCAGATCAATTTGTATGGAAAAAGTGGCAATACGCCGTCGCTTCTGTAAGTCTGAATTATTGGCTTTCTCAACTTTCATGGATACCTCTTTTATTTTTATATTAAATGTATGTGTATGTTCAAGAAATATTGTACATTTATGGTTTACTAGCTGTTACCCGCGACTTCATCTGCGTGTTATTTAACAAAAACACAACCGTTGGCTACAGCCTGCTCGCGCGTTATAAAGTAGCCTAAGTTACTCCTTGTTACATCAGCTATCTGCCAGTGAAAGTCCCGTCAAAATCGGTCCAGCCATTTCAGAGATTACCCGGAACAAACAGACAGACAGACATTAAAAAAAAAAATGTTGTTTAGGCATAGGTACCGTGTATACATCCAAATGCACTTAGTAAAAAGCGATTATTTTAATATTACAAACAGACACTCCAATTTTATTTATTTGTATGTATATAGATGTAAGCTGTATGAAATCGCCTGGGAAGATAATTTAAAAACATAATACCTTATCTCACACGTAATACGTAATTACTTTATGGTTTAAGGACTCTAGCAATGATCACGGTTTCCGACAGTTTCGTCAATGATCATAAATATATATATAATATCTTAGACATATCCCATATATGACATGGCAATGACACCCTGATTAGCGCAGTTGGTAGTGATCCTGCTTTCTGTGCCGAGGGGCTCGGGATCGAATCCTGGTAGAGACTTTGTATGATGAGCACGAATATTTGTACCCAAGCCATGGACGTTCAATACTATATAAGTAATGTATACTGGGTTCATCCACAGTCCATTGTACGGTACCCATAATACAAGCGTTGCTTAATGTGGGACCGTATAGTTCGTTCGTCTGGCGATATTTATTTATTTATTTTACAATGATTTAATTAAACCCATATCTCCGTGTAAAAGTATATTATTAATTATTTGATCGCTTGAACCTCCTCCAAACAGGATTGATAGTGTGTCCAAAGTACTTAGCAGCGATATTTATTACCAAAATAACCTAATTTGACGGTTAATACGCCGCTTCGGTCACGGTGCGTTTTGTTCATAAATTTAACATTAATCATGTGAAAGTTAACTTATATAATTTATAACTAACACAGATGACTAACAGGTTTTGTTTTACTGTTATCTAAATATCGAAATAAAAATAAGTTGCGCAATATCGGCTTATATATAGTGTTGGTCGAACTCTGACTGAGACCAAGGCGCAAGCTTCCCAACTTGTGCTATAAGGATCTATAATATCTCAGCTGGAACCGAGATAACCAACTCTATTCCTCTCGCACGCTTGGTACTTGCGGTAACCATCTGTCACTCGTCTAAGAGAGACAAAGCGAGAGCTGGGTGTGCGGCAAGAGGGATGACTTCATAGCTTCATGAAAATTTTATTTACGCAAATACTACATATTGAAATAAAACATTTTTTTCGGATTTTACGCGTTAAATTTATTGTTTTTACGTTCCCGACGTTTCGCCTGCTTTACAGCAACCATGGTCACGGGAGGACGGAGGTGTTACGTCCTAGTGTCATAGTTTGAAATGGGATATCCTCGTATTTAGTTGTTGCTTGCGATCCGATCTACGCAGAAAGTGTTCACAGTGTCTTGAGGTCTTGCAACGGTGCGCTTGGTTTTGAATTTTATTATAATACTAGCTGTTGCCCGCGACTTCGTCCGCGTGGTATTTAACAAAGACAACCGTTGACAACAGCCTGCTCGCCCATTCTGAGCCCGCGGGAAGCATTGCAGGTGTTGCTATCAAACTTAATCAGGCGCTGCGCTTCAACATTGGTTTTCAATTTTTTCGTGAGATACTATTTTTTTTTCTAAAATAAAAGTAGCCTAAGTTACTCCTTGTTACATCAGCTATCTGCCAGTGAAAGTCCCGTCAAAATCGGTCCAGCCATTACAGAGATTAGCCGGAACAAACAGACAGACAGACAGACAGACAGACAGACAGACAGACGGACAGACAGACAGACAGACAGACAAAAATTGTAAAAAATGTTGTTTCGGTATAGGTAAGGTGTATACATCCAAATGCACTTAGTAAAAAGCGGTTATCTTAATATTACAAACAGACACTCCAATTTTATTTATATGTATAGATAATTATATTATATATCCTGCGTTTTGGTCTTGGTCTTACAAAAATGCAATACCAAGGCATTGGGCAACACTAGTTATAAAAATTTATGACTTATGTGAGTTTTTTTATTTAAAACATATAAAAAAAGTGAGTTGATGGATCGTTTAATTTGCGAATATTAATAAAATAAACTAGGTCTGTGCAAATATTTTTTATATAAAAAATATCATTCCAAAATGTAATGTTAATAAATTGTTGTAACGAAATATCGATTAAGAGTATGTTTATCGATACAGATAATTAACAGTCATGCAATATTACATGGTAATATTGAATAGAAACTTCATCTATGGCAATGCTTTTTGCATGTCGCAGTATATCTTCTACTTTGGTTTAAAGTTCAACGAAACTCAATCAGTTAAATATTAACGGCACATTCATTTATATGAAGACGTTTCACCAAAACATAATTATACACATAAACCCAACCAAAACCGGATACCAGACTAGTATTATAAAAATATTAATCGATGGTTGTATCAAGACACCGGCCCAATAATAAATAAAAAGTTTATTTTATTTTTTTAATTACGTCTGGTGAGTTAATTAAAGTTGCATAATATGGGCCTGATGGGAACTCGATAGAGATTTTACATGTTAGCTTAGTATGACGTGAATTTAAAAAAGGAAAAAAATATATAATAAAAATATTCAACTGTTTTTTTTATGTTCTGTTTTAATTAACTTAGAGTTTTTTTTTTATTACATTATAGGCAAGTATTTGATCTCGATCTCACCTGATGGTAAGTGATGATGAGATCTACGATGGAGCATACTTGCCTAGGTAGGAAGGCGGCAGTAGATCCAGACGCTACATTCACTAGGCACATGCAGCGCAGCTGATCTGACCCGCCATCCATGAATGGCAACACCGAACATCATGCCGGAACACGGCTAGGCCGCTTGGCGACATGGCTTTGTTCGGTGGGTGGTGACTAGCCACGGCCGAAGCCTACCACCACCAGTAAAGTATATATGTACCATTAAAGTTAAAGTAAATAGGAAAATAGAATAGTATGACAACAAACAATGTATCAAAAAGACCTTGTCCGCGTGGAATGGTGGCTGCATTTCCTCGCTGTATTATCAAGCTAATTCTTTGAGTGAGGAAAGAGCCAGCCCTCCTGTCACCTGTGGAGGCAATCAACCTAGGTGATATTTTGTGTATATTATATTTATAAGGAAGGGAAGGAAGGGAAGGAAGGGCGATCAGAATATAATTAAACAAAATGTTTTTCGTAGTAGAATCAGCCCTGACTACTCAGAGCTACCTCGCTTCAATAATAAACTTGCCTTGTCACCTCCATAATCTGAATCATCTATGGTAATCCCTTCGCCCGGTGTAAATTTATGTCTCTTACCGTTTAGAAGCTTTCTCCATAACATTATACCATATTATTGTTTTATTAATTGTTCGAAATTACTTACGCTGAGTCCATAATTAATATTGGTAGAAAACACTATGCGTGTAAATATTAACATAATTTAATAGAATTTAGGGGACACACTGCGCTTTAAAATGTGTAACTAAATAATCATAGCTATTCATTTAGTTAACAACGCGATTAAACAGTATTTTTAAAGTGAGTAGATATTCTAATTTGGTTTTATTGAAGAGGATTCGCAATTCGCAATCGTATTTTAAATTCACATAAAATCGGGGATAATGCATATTCAGCGATTTAGAGCACGCTGTTTTAAAGCGCTAAAATTTTGTAAAAAAAATATATATTTGTATTTTGACTTTTATTGACATTATAGAATTAATGCTACGACTGGATAGAGCGCGCTTGCATTGTATTACCATGTGAGTTAATGGTTGGTAAAGCTCGCTGATCATGCTCGCCATCCTTCACCCCCATACATCACACAAGTAAACAAATACTGAAAGGGCCCAGTCCCCCGCCGAGTACTATAATACCGGCGACAACGACATGGCGTAGTTTACAACCGCCATTATATCCTAGCTTGTAAGAGATAGCTAATTTAATAACACATTTAATTGTACCGTGTTAACGATGTCACAAGTTCTGTATTATATTATTATGTATTATCTTCTGTATTATACATTTTATGTGCATTTATACTTAGTTAGTACTTTTTTATTTGACCAGCTGCTAAAGTCTGCTTAGCCGTTCCTACATTGTTCGCACATACCTATAACAATGTACTACTCAAAATTGTAAAAGATCTTTTATAAAAAGAGCAACCATGGAGTTTCTTGTCCGTTCTTCTCCATAAGAACGGCATTCCGAACGGGTGGTAAGGTAGTAGCTTAGTATTTTGTAACTTTTGACGATTCATAAGTACTGTACTTAATGGTCTACGTAAGTAAAAAATGAGAATATTAAAATATTAAAAAAACAAAATAGTGCATTTGGCTTTTTGGACACCTGAATCCTTAAATTTTAAAGTGCTTGTGTACATTTTTAAAATTCTGTCTGTGGAATCATAATGAAAAACTACTGGATCTATTTCAAAGGGGTTTTCACTATCCTACAATTAATCTCCAAAGACTTCATCGTGCTGTCCCAATAACGCAATATTTGAAAATGTATGTTTACAGCTAAATACAGTTGTACAAATAACATAATAATAATGAGTTGTTCCTTGATTAATGCATGTCGGATCTTTCGTGCAGATGATTTCAGTAAAAGCCAGATTTTTTCCTTTCTTCGTTTTATTATTTTTTTATGCAGCAAGTGACAGTAATATTGGATAGGGAAGTGACATTATGTATATTGATACCATAGAGGAAAAACCACAGAGAAATAAATTTTGACATAATGCCAGTTGCGATGACATGAGTCAAAAATCGTTAAATCTAATTCTTAAACATAACTCGGACCACACGCAATGACATAAGGAACCCATCCCATACATATCTGTTATTTTTACACCACACATCTTGTAACCGCTCTGTATTAAAAACAAACAAACTTAGAAATATTTTTGTACGTATTTTTAGAGCTTCGAGCTTTGATTGTTTTGAAAGTGTCGAGACTAATTAAAGGCGATGATTGATTAATATTTAGGGGAAATTAACAATGTTATTTTTCTTACAAAGATCGGTAGATCTTAGAGGATTTGCTTTAGGCTTTAGAAGGCCGAAAAAAACATGAAAATATTTTGTTCCTTCTTCTCTATCATCATTTAGTTTTTGCTTCCAGAATAAAAAAACGTAATGTAAAAAAGGCAAGCCCGCTGAGTTTCTTGTCGGATCTTCTCAGTTGAGGTTGCGTTTCGATCCGATTGTAGAGTTAAAAAATAAATTTAAACTTACAATTTGTAAATACCCCCGTAGGCCTTTGACTTTGAATGATGTTCTGATTGGCTGTGAAGTCTTGAAAGATATATTTAATAATTTTAAGTGGTACTGTAATGGTTTACAAATTACACACATGTGTTTATAGTATTCTGATCCTAGAAATCGTTTGTAATGTAACATTTTTGTAGTGTGATAGAACCTAGTAATATCTACGAAAACCTAAAAGTGGTCTAGCATGGTGGACTATATAGTCTACATTACCTTGCACTGAGAGGAGGCTTGTACCTTGCAGGGCACTTAAAAGAGCTTGTTATTCTCTATAAAAAAACCCTTGTTGTAATAGATAATTAATTACTTTAATGCACTGAGAAAAATACCTTGCATGATTACGAATAATTTATAAGGTATTCTGCAACTTTTATCCGTATTCCTGTTAAAAAACGACCAAGAGTTGTTACGGACACTTTGTGCGTAAATAATAACAATTTAACATGAATTGGCTTCACCAATAAACATCAGAATGAAATCCAATCATTACGTTCACGTTAACTAGTAGTTGTAAAACGTAAATCGAATCCGACGGAACGATATGTCAACATGTTCATGCAAAATTTACGGTTGTCTAAATTAGATATCATTCTTCATGTTTATATTTTATGAAGCACGGGAGTCATTTTTCTCAGTGTGCATGTGTTTTTCCCAAGGTTTTTTACGACGCTATTTGAAAAAGGAAATGAAATTAATTTGTGGCTTAAAATTTTTTTCATTAAAGTAATTTTTTATTCCCGATTCGTACATTTACAAAGCGTTTGATGTCGATACGATATTTTAAGTCAGTAATTAAGCAAGAGGAAAATTAAAAAAAAGTATCTATAAAGATTTTCAGGAACGTGCATTTATGTAGGGACATTGAAGATATTATTTTTATTTAGATTCAATTCATATTCAGATTGAATACGAATCGAATTGAAATTAATGACTGATTGATTGAGGGATACTTACTGCATCGCCTGCTATATCTTTACCCCAACTTGGTGATTGCCATGATCACGAATCTCGAAAGTATAATAATATCCTGCAGGACTTGGATTCACATTATTTTGGTTCTATTTTTAACCATCGCATCTAATTCCTCCAGTATGTCTAACTTTAATATATCTTTTATCAGAAAACATTAAAAGAGTCACTTATACCGGGGTTCCTATATACAAATGAAACACACCAATTATTTTCATTTATCAACAAAAAACGTCATTACCAAATGCATTACAACAACGCAACATTAAATAAGGTTCATAATGCGATAATCGGACGATAACAAATAATATTAGATAGCACGGAGTATCTCAACGAGTTGGTAGCCATGTACTCCGTAATTGTACGTTGGATCTCCCCGGAGAGGCTTTTAAGATAGCCGTAGGGCGTCTTGTCGGCTCGCTGAGCCCATTAAGCGGGTATTGTTTGTTTTTGTTTTAACTGAATGAATAGCTAGGCATTTCTGATTAAGGGGGAAGCTCAGGGTGAGGGCGCGAAATTCAAAATGTCAATGGTTTTTATTTTTTTACGAAAAATTTGGACATCTTTACGATGTAATTGAGTGTTGGCGATATTAGCATTCTGCATTGGATGTATCGATGCATTAAGTTTGCTTAAAAAAATACCTAAAGCGTACAACACCATAAAGTTAGTAAAAGTAGCGGTTTATACAAACCTTATGGTATTGTATCGGATTAAGTACTTTTTTAAGCAGAGTTCTCTATGGTACTCAGGGGGAGTACCATAGAGAACTCTGCCGGCACTTTTCAGTGAAATCAACGTTCAAGCCGGTGGTAGGTTCTAAATATTCATACATGCTCTTTTGGTATACGATACACGACAATTTTTTTTTAAATAAATAAACAAAAATATTCATAGAAACAGTTATAATTATTATTACAATAAAAATGTCACAACATTAACAACATTCATGTATGTCATAGGCTTTGTGTGTGCCATAATATAAGAATAAGGTCACACACCGCAAACATCATAAAAATGTAACATACCAAAGGTTAATTAGACAATTCTTACCTACCCCGTGTTAGTATCAATTTAATTGTACCATATACGGTAGACCGCAGCCGTAATGTGGGCGGGAACAATAAAGCCGTGTCCGAATTCGGTCGGGTAACCTCATGCGGCTATTATTGTCTAAGCATTCGTTTTAACGGATTACTCTTTGTTTTATATTGAATAGGCATGTAATCAAAATGACCGTCCATCTGTCCTTTTAATGATTTGGCTACTACGCCTTTTCGGTAGCGATTGTGTATGACTCTTGTGGGCTACGGGCCAAATCACTAACCCCCAAATTTATAGACGTTTTATAACTTTATCAAACGTCATATAGTACTGCGCACAAGAGTTTTGTTTTGCGCAGTACTATATGACGTTTGATAAAGTTATAAAACGTCTATACATTTGGGGGTATGTCTCATTGATTATATATATCGTAGGCCGGGCATTAAGCCAAGTCCCTAGTCTCAAGTCTTCCAGTGGATGTCCTTAAAAAAGAATTAGCAGTATGAACACAAGTAGAACTTCGGTCACGGCGGCTTGTTTCAACGGAGACTAGGTATTTGCGCAGGATATTATAGTGCACAAGTGTGTGCGCAAGAACAGATGCATTCTCTCCCTCCCATCACTCTCATACTCCGATAGGACCGCAATCCAACACGACTGTAGAGAGATCAGGCGCAGGATCAACGGCTTTACGTGCCCTCCGAGGCACAAGCGAGGCACAATCATGGTTGATAATGAGATTCGCACATGAAATCCAGAAATTGCGAGCCGGGATTGACCTTGCTCACCTTGTTTCCAAGGTAAGCGTTGTACTAACTTAGCTATCACTGCTATTGCATTTTGTTTTATTTACCAAAAATGTTTTTTTTAATAAATAAATGTGTAATATCAGTGTAACATCAACCATTGTGTTCATAAAATAATAAATATCTATAATAAATAAATATCGCCATACGAACACACCAACTATACGGTCCCACTTTAAGCTTAACGCTTGTGTTATGGGTACCGTACAATGGACTGAGGGCGAACTCAGTATATAATACTTATATACATATTAAACATCCATGACTCGGGTACAAACATTCGTGCTTATCACACAAAGCTTGTGTCCCTCCCAGGATTCGAACCCGGGACCCTCGGCGCAGAAAGCAGAGTCACTACCACTGCGCTAATGAAGCCGTCAATAAAAGTGCACGAGTGAAGGCAATTGAAACGGGTCTATTGGTAGTCAATTGGGAATCTGAAAACAGAAGAAGACGGAGAATATCGTGCATCTCAGTGTGTAATGTCAGAGGGCCCGACATAATAGTCTGTATACGGTACAACTATACAAACAAAAGAAGCACTATTCAGAATGGTGCCGATAGCAAAAACTTCGTCGTTGCGTAACGACGAAAAAGTAAACCGTTAGCCCGTTACAGTGAGCCGGTGTTACCAATGCCATGATCGTGGTTAAAGAGGTTTCAGACGCAACGATTGCGAAATTTATAACTATTTAATAAAAAGTTTAAAATATTTTTTGGTACCCACTAGGTATCATAATTTTTATCGCAAACAAAATATCTTATTATTGGAATAATATTAAGAATAATAATAATAAAATAGTCAAAACTTCGTATGATATCTCGTTGCATCTCTCAGAATCTTTTTAATTAATTCTCTATTAGTATTTAGTACTGAAGGAGTACGAAAACTTAATTTGAGATAGCCAAATCCTGCCAAATTTATATTGATATTATTTCCCGCCTCTCTTGCTAATATCCGTTACATCAAAACGAAGGAATCTTTTATATCTGTGATTAGATAAAGTACCGGAAATTACCTTCGGGAAACGACTTTATTTTTTGGTCTCTTTTCGCTGTATAAGATAACTTGACAATATTTGAGATTTTGTTGTTTTATTTCCGGAATAATTTGGTTGGATCATCTATAACCACGCATTTATTCGTAGAAAATTGGTAAGTATAAAGCATTGCATTTATTCGTACTTAATTAATGTCACCTGATTATTTCAAATAGGTACGTAGTAGCTATGTTTTCTAGTAATAAGGTTATGTTCTTAATCAAAAAAGTCGCTTTTATTCCCATTGCCCGTATGAAACAGCTTAACCGGCCGGCCGGCCTCGCCCATTGGGCAACTGAGCCGGCGTCTGCGCACAACAACAATGCCCTATGACGTGCACAGTTACACGAGAAAAATGAATGTCAACTGCATGACCTTACCTGTAAGCAAAGAGGTGGCAGCAATATTGGTACCGTACCAATAATACATGCGTTGCTTAGTGTGGGACCGTATACTTGGCATGTTCGTCTGGCGATATTTATTAATTGTTTAGCTATATAAGTTATTCGTAAAAGCAGACCTACCTTTTTGCGATTAGAAAAATCGAATTATAAACGATGGGATTTCCAGAATAGCTTTTAGAAAGCTCGTTAGTACGTTCGTTCGAAATGTCGTTCCTATCGAAAAGAACGGGCAAGAAACTCCATGGTTGCTCTTTTTAAGATGCTCCGTTACATTTTTGAGCAGTACATTGTTATGGGTATGTGAGAACAATGTAGGAACGGCTAGGCAGACTTTGGCAGCTGGTCAAAAAAATACTAACTCTAAGTTACAAGTTAATGGCTACATGGTTGCCGCATTTATAAAATTACTTTTGCCTTTATCGATTATTCGGTAACGAGGTTCGGCTGTTTTCGAGATACAAGGTTTTTTTTGGCTTTTTTTCCTACCGCCGGCTCTCCGCCTGCATGACTTAGCTGAAGCTAAATTTGTAGCATAAATACGGATTATGTGGAACATATGTTAATGCCTTGGACATCTTTGTACATAATAAAAGCTTAACGGGACACATGTGGCTTATATGTGACTCGCCGATAGAAATAGTATCACTTTCTATGGGAACAGGAGATACATTGATGGGAGGATAACATAATGCCGGGAAAACTTTTTTTAATATGACGTCTTCTTCCATTCATTAACGCTCCCCCCCCCCCCCCCCACCCGATGGATGGACTAGACTGGAGGATACTTTACTGACAAATTACAGGACTTCTTGGGAGAACTAGATAAGTCAAGTTGCACAATTTTATTTTAAATACCTGCAATCTTACACGTTTATGAACTATCGCAATTAGAGACAATACTTCAAAATAAACTATTTTTAATAAAACTAATTTAACAATTCTTTTCTAATTAGTCCTTCCTAATTAGTCCAAAAAGTCTAGAATACTTTTACTTAAAAATATAACAGCCATTTGATTAAAATACTAACTATTGAAAAGAAACCAGTTGGGACCGCAAGGTCCAAGCTGTGGTGTTTTGTTGCCATACTAAAATGCACTTAAAAGTATCTACCTATAGCTATTTATAGGTACAACCGAGTTCCCCAATAATATACTAGTGCTTATTTAATTGGTTTATCAACTAAACTAAATTTAAATATTGCTAGGCTTGCAACATATGAGTAAGATTTAGTTGTGTCAAATATAGTTTAGTCCTAATTTTTAGGCAGCAAAATTAGTCCCCATGTTTTTAGTTATTCCTCTTTCAAAATAACATCGCGTGTTACACATCAATCCTATCTCTATTCCGTGCACCGCAAGCCACAAAAAATGACTCATAAACAAGCCAACGCGTCCCCACGTACACGGTTGGCCGCTAAAACGGGCACACACTCGGTGCAACTCAAACCATCGGAATGTCAACGCGGGTGGTGATTGACAATTGACCTTTTAAGCCGCAGTGTTTGGACGGCAGTGTAAATATGACCCATGATTTTTGAGCACATTTAAAAAATATGTGACGTTTTAGTGTACTTTGCGCTTAAATGTTCTAGGAAGAATCCATTTGATCAATAGTAAACATAAATATCATTAGTCGTAAATATGAAGAGAGGTAGAGAGAGAATGAGACAGCTGGCAATGTTTTTGTGTCAATAGTATAAATCATAGTGTGATAACTATACTGACTCTTTGACATAAAACAAACCATAGATTAAATTCATCATTGTTATCACAACGTAACATTTTGTCAATGGTACTTGGTAGAGCAGTAAGTTGCTCGAACGCTTGCCTTGCTAAAGGGGATCGCAGGTTCAAACCTCAGCCCGAACCACTAGCATTTCTGGATTTCATGTCACATTTTCAACCATGATTATTAATTATGAAAATATGGTAAAAACACAAAAAAATATAGTAAAGATACATTCTATATTAATATTTATTCCTAGCATGTCAAAGCCCATCTCTAGTTTTATAACCCTCATTACTAGGAAAACATAAAAGTGCCGACTCTACCTTAAGCGTCATCCATATTAACATTCGGTGCGCGTGCGCAAGCCTTGGCTAGAAAAAACTTTTGTCGGCTAGGACCTAGGGTAGTCGTGAATCAAACAGAGCTATCGATAATCGCTTTCGGTACGATCACGTTTTTTCCTTAATAGGGTGAGTAGTGGTATAACTGTGGCGTTACGGAAATGGTTTGGTGGGCGGAGCTATTGGGAGAGAGTACCTACTTTGAAAGTCCTTGTGAGAATATACTGCGATGCCCAAATAAGGCAATGGCCTTTTGCCATCCGTACCATATTATATCGTACTATAATTTAGTCCAAGGATTCCCAAACTATTTTGGGCAAGAGACCCCTGTTCCAAAATGATCTGATACCTCAGTTTACTTTAAAATCCTATCGCTAGTTTTTTTCCTATTGATACAAAATAATTATTTCATCTTGTACGACCTTGTGCACGCTTATCGACTTATTGAGTTTTTTAAAAGTACAACAATGATACTTCCTACTAATATATTAATCATTTTTATAACAAGCTGGTACACGTAACACAACTATACAGTAGCTTGAAAGTTTCAAATAAGAACTTGTGTTAATTAAAAGGGATCAATCTTTGGACCTCGTCGACCCGAAAATCAGTTTTCGTTTATGTCGACCCTTGGGAAACCATGATTTAGTCAATTGTACGTATGTACATATACTGTATGTTATAGAAATATTATATTGTAAGAAAAACACTATATTTTCACCGCTATATCAACTGTCGCGGGTTTTTTTTCCACTCTGACTGGAACGCACGCGCAGCACGCATGGTCGCATGTCTCTCAGTCGCTCACTCACGTATTCACGTTGCGGAACGGAGACGACAACTTTCTGTCATTGCCAATTTGTCGTTGATCGTCGGCCCCATTTTCGAGTTTATTTTTTGACGTGAGAATAAAATTACTACTCTTTTACTTGAATGTTCCGAACGTACTAGGATATTTTTTTCAATTTTCTCAAAACAATAATATTTGTGCCGGCAATCTCCGTGCCACCTGGGAATCAAATGTATAAGATAATATTTTTTTGTAGTGTTTTTTTCATGTTTTTTAGTTATTCTGCTATTCGGGGCGGTGACAAATTAAAAAAAAAATCATTGGTTATGTTATTCGGCGCACCCGTTCTCGAGTTATAAATGGTGTAACTAACACGTCTATTTTATGTGTATATATATATATACACATAAAATAGACGTGTGTAACTCGAGAACGGGTGCGCCGAATAACATAATCATTTTTTTTTGTAACAATCTATATATATATATATATATATATATATATATATATATATACTATATATTATATATATATATATATATATATAGATTATTACAAAAAAAATGATTATATATAGTGTATAAGTATATATATAAATATACTTATACACTTTATACCTATTATTATATTTCCAATGCACATCACTATTCGCGGCCTCCACCCACGCAATCACTTACGAATAATTAAACTGTGTTGATACAGTCCTTTACAACATTCAAGAAAACACAACACATGTGCTCCATGAATAGCGTGACGTCATAGGCCACGATATTGTTTACGTGCGTCTATACCAGATAAATACTAAATAGTTCTTAAAATGACATTCGCAGAGAAAAAAAAAACTAAAAATTTAGTTAAATGAAATCATACAATAATCGATTCTTGATAGGCGATTAAAAGTTTGAAGATTAAAATAAATACGGTTTCGCATATGCTAGAGTATGTTTCGTCTGATATCATTATGCAGTCAGAAAAAAAACCACAATAAGAACAAACTCACTTTCGAATCTATTTGTATGGATCGAAAGTCCTTATTACAAGTCATATGTAATTAAAATGTTACATAGATTACACTTTAATTATTGTGAGTTGCGTAACAAACCAAGACTGATAATGAGATAAAATCAGATCAGATCAGTAACAATGATAATACGAACGCAACTTAATCAAAGATCATGAGCGAACCAATTAATTGATAAACTTTTGAATTCATTGTGGCTTTCAATCATGTGTTTGTAACCTGAAGAGAAATCTTCAGAGCTAATGGCTCTCTGGTCATCTCGGACCTTTCCTACTCGGACCGCGGTCAGAGTTGATCAACTGCAAATTTTTAATCGGTAGACTGGGATCACCTTTTCATGAATTGTAGTTACAAAGTTTTTTTTTTTATGAAACATTGGTTTGGTTAGGTTGGACGTCGGAAGGGGACTTGGACAGGGGGTCGGGGGACCACCTGCCCACGCAAAGTCCTTCGACATAGGGTGCCTGTCCCAATGGGCACCCCTTCTAATGTCTGCGGCCTGGGGTCTACCCCGGGCCGGCCGCTGGGGAATCACAGTTGTATGGAATGTGCGATCCTGTGACGTGCCACTTCAAAGGCGGTGAAGGCGGACCGCTGGGGTTTAGTCTGGACGAGTCCAGGAGCCCCACTTATCTGTTCGAGTCCTCGCTCGAACGGTATGCGTAAATGCATTTCCCAGCGTTAACAAAAAAAGGTTAGGTTTGGTAAAAAAAAATTGGTTACAAAAATTGGAGCTACTTTCCTATGTATGCATGTGTCAATTTTAATTATAAATTGTGAGGCTGTTTAAGGACTCTAAGTAGAACTGAGAATATTTTTTTTTTAGGATATCTAAGTCCGCCCCGCACTCCCACCACTGTTACTCGTATAAGCCGGGATAAATTACATCATCATAATATTACGTGGTAAAGACAAGGTGATATTCCTAAATCATAACACTAATGCTTGCCAGTAAAGTAATAATTACTGTGTTTACTCAGCCTGCGGGCGGCTTTAAGTCAAATCTCCATAAGGTAACCAACATTACACAAGGTTACAATGTTAAACAAATATTAGGTTTATGTAATCACGAGGACTCGAAGTTGGCATTCCAAGTTATGTATTTAGTACGTCACTAGATATTACCGCGTTTTACTACGCGCTACTTTATTAATGAAATTATCGCCTGCCAGTATTAATTTTAAAAAAAAGTATATTTTAATCATAAAAATGTTTTGGTGAAAGTATAATATTCGATATACGATTTCTAGACAAATTAAGACAATAAAACTCAATCAATTAATAAATGTAACTCATTTTAACGAAAAAAATAATTTCTTACTTTCTTTTTAAAACCAGATAGTATTCTATACTAAAAAAGATTTTAATTTGAAATTGATTAAAGAAGAATAGAATATCAATTTTCAAATAGAAATCTATGAACCAATTACAAAGTTTACGCTTAATATATACTTTTAAACGTTTTTTATTTAATTTGCGATTCATAAATTGGAGTTAAAATTACAAAAAATATAAATATTTTCAAAACTAATTGCTCGTATCAGATTTCTTGCAGACGAAAGGTAATCAATCGAATTTCATAATAAATCAGTATCGTAATAAAATTTATCGATGTGTCGATTCATTATCTGCAATCAACAGGTATTTGATTGTAAATTCTTGCGTTCTGGAAAATATGTAGGATATTTGAGAATGTTTTAAGCTTTATTGGGACCACAGATCACGAGAGATATGCCGTGCGGTTCAAAATGTATGGGAACTCGCTGCCTCCGCTTTGTTCCCCACCACTCTCTAAAACCAACCAATACGAAGTCTCTTCGGTGCGTGCTGCGTCGCCGCCGTATACAGCGGCCGTACCACGCGACGCACCAGTTTATTCAAAGTATCGTTAGACGATCTATACATTGCCTCGTACATTCACTCAGTAGCGAACATAGGTGGTACTTAAAGAGCCATGTATTTTGTACAAAAATAAAAAAGTCGTTGTGCTACATGAAAACTAAAATAACATAATAAAGGCATTAAATATTTTTTGATTTGTTGTTTTTAATGATTTTAAAGACGAATAAATAAAATACTTAATTCTGGCTGGTGAAATGAGATTCCATCTTTCGCGTAGTTCACTTTGCTGCTAGTATTTTTGCATACAAACACGGAACAACCCGGCATTTTGAAAAAAACTAGAGCACCGGCACCGACGTGCAGTTGCAGTGGACTGACGGCGAAAATTGTAGGTTAGCCAAATGTACGCTAACTTTGTGCGCAAGCCCACCGCTTTCATAACATATCTCCTCTAATATATCTGTGATTGGGACATTCATTTATAATAAATCATTATATGTATACCTACCAAAATCGATGCAAAGCGGTAAGGCTATTTTTTTAATTGGCTCAACAAACCTATTCACACCGGCCAGTCTCTTGCCACTCACACAAATCCATAGACTTCACAAGCATTTTCAAATAATAGTTAAAAGTATCAAAGCGTTGAAAAAATTTCCACAAAGCTTATTGCATTTTTTTTAATATATTTTCAATGGAGTGACACACCCCAGTTACAATTTATAATAGTCCTACAGAAATATATTAGAACATATAATTTTTAATAGTAAAATTTGCATAGAAGCTATGAATAATAACAGAGTACCTACCAAATGTCCGGGCTCAGCCGTTGTAAAAAATATAATCTCTAATCTAAGTTAAAATTACAGTAATCACCATTGAACTCAATGATAATTACAGAAGACACAAATTTGAATAGCAACGAACGGTACATAATCACCAGATGCCTTAAACCAAACATAATTAGAGCACATACAATAGTTTGTGGTTTAAAGTCATCGATGTCTATCACGAAAGACGTAGATAGGTTTCTCGCGCTCGTGAAAATGAAACCACAAAACTGGGCTGCGCAGCTCGCAGAACAGAGGACATTTGGGGCAGAAAGGTTCTAGAATGGCGACCACAAACGGGAAGACGTAGTGTAGGATGGCCCCCCACATGGTGGACCGATGATATCACACGCGTCGCAGGAAGCCGGTAGATGCGAGTGGCGGAGGACCGTGATATGTGGAAATCATTGGGGAAGGTCTATATCCAGCTGTGGACGTCTTTCGGCCGATAGTAGTAGTAGTTGTAAGCCTGCGCAGTTACCCGGCTACTGATTAGCTGCATCGAAACGACGCAGTGCAATATATATCTGTCTTGCTTTGGCTCTTAATAACTGTCCTGCTATATTTTTGCTAACTCTGGCATTGTATCGTTTAGTGAATGCAACCAAAGCAAGTTATATTATAAAGTACACGTGTGTGCGTCAGCTGGGACATTAATGAGAATGTGTTAGTACTAGCATGACATATCTACGCGCTTGTTAATCAATGTTTAAAGTAGTAAAAATGTCCACCATAGTTGAGACACGCCGCGTCGTGGGCGCAGCGCTTGGCCGCCAGATGGTGGTAAAATAAGCTGTTTGTTTTAGAGCATTCGATATTTTGTGAATAGAGAATTTTAGTATTTCATGTGACGTCGTCCTTGCTTGAAGGACTATTTAAAATGTATATTGTCCGATTTATAACAACTTTAATACTCTTGACTTTGGGTTTATATTCGAATAATTCGAACCATATGGAACTGCATGCATTCGATAATAGTATGGTACGGGTTGGACCAGTACATTGTTCGCTCAGTCCGCATGGTCCGACAATAAAGTACAAACGGTTCGTACGGAGTGAACCAAAAGCCTGATACCCTTAACTCCATCAGTTATCGGATATTTTGATTATAAAAAATCTTGTTAACGTTTATAAAGCATAATTTACCACATTGGCAAAATAACATTTCGCCTGACTCAATGTAAAAGAGTCATTACACAAAAAAATCACCACATATGATCTCTCAAGCACGTGTACATACTCATAAGAGATAATATCCGATCAATATTTTACTCATAATTTTATTATACAAATTATAAAAGTTTTTCAAAGTAAAATAAAATTTACAAAATCACTTTACAAAGTGCCAACGAGAATCTAAACTGCATTCATAGAGCCCAATTATTTGCAACTTCAGAATGCACCCTGGCAATCTTTGACAGCTGTCAACAGGGAGACTTATAAATCTTATTCAAAATTGTGCAATTTACAGATTACGTTTCATAATAGCCGCTTAATGACACTTAAGTAGTTGCGGCAGCTTAAGACCTAAAGCGATTGTTTTAGTTTCGTAAGGCCGTTTGGAAATCAATTAGGGTAGGAGTGGAACTGGCTTTAGAACCTGTGTTTAGAACCTAATGTAGACTAGTTGAACTTGACGTTTAAGAAATGACCAAGTAACTTACAGAAACTATACACAGTACCACGCTTTTATTACCCAAGGGGTAGGCAAAATTGTAATGTTGCCTACCCCTCGCCTCGTAGCTAAATTGTAATAACTTTTGGGCACAAGTCACACTAACGTCAAGTCATAAAAATGTTTATGTTTAATCTACTAACTATAGCAATTTTTCTTATTTTTTTTTGATATATGTATCTAATGTAAGTAGATTTTTTTTTCATTTTCGATTGGCCATTTCAATGGCCATTTCAATAATTGATAGAACTATATGATTCGTTTATAATTGGGAATGTTTACAAGCCGATGGTTATTATTGGTTCCCTCTTGCCGCATTTTTTAACCATCTATGGAATCATGAACGTGGATCCCATGAGCGAATTACCTAGTAAATCTATATTGCCCCTTAGAGCTACATAAAAAGGTTGAACGCAACCAAATATGAAAAAAATATATTGAAAAAAAAACGCAAAACAATCGAAGTTTGAATATTCTCTATAACGTTCTCTTTTTCATTATTACAAACGCCTCTTTACAGTGTAATTGTTAAAACAACTGCAGCATTCCATATTCAAACACTTAACTTTAATAAGCCACATGCGAAAATAAATCAAAACATTTGACGATGAAAACAGACAGCGCGACAACGAATTCGAACGAGATTATTTTGTGTATAATGGTCAGGGTTGCCACAATAAAAATACAGGGAATAAACGAAGCGATAAATCAGAATGCAATTCCGAGAGCAGTGTTGCCAGTTGCTGGGTATAAAACGTAATTGAATAATGCCATGGCTCCGGCAAACCGCGGGGTGGTGGTAATAAAAATTAAGAAAATAACGTTTTTCAGTTTCACTGATTTGATAAAGGTTCCGTATGTTATTTCAATCATAATAAGTTGTTATATTAGCTGTATTCAAGCCCTCACATGTACAAGTAAGTATTAATTTTTATGAGCGTTTTTTCAGTATTATACGGAATAATATGTCACCTCACTTCATTGCATGATACATTATGGTATCTCCATCGTTTTCTTTCGATGACTTCGCCGACAACATTTTTTTTTTTCAGCCATTCATTAAAATACTGACATTGATTGTCTATAATCCGCGTCAGATTCGTCAAATTTTTATAGATAGCCAACCAATACTCGGCAGCTATTTATGGTAAATTGTAGCAAATATCAAGCGACTTGTAGATAATGGTTTTATGCGACATGTAAATGTAACACAGAACCCTAAAATCTGCAGGCATGCGGTGCCGACAAGGTGTTTTATAGAGTCAATTTCGCGCGTCACTGCATTCGACGCCATAACCACAGTGAAAACGGCTCCCATAACCTTGTAACTGCGGCCCGCGACTAACTGCGGCTATAACCGCTTGTCTACTACTGGCTGGTGACACGTTCGAATTTGAATTTAAAAATTGGAATTTCGAATTTTTGTTTCCTTTAAATGACTTTTGACCGGCCAGAAATAAAATTATGATAAATAATTTGGCCTGGCAAACTATTTACTTCTTAATTTGTCTATGTAGGTTACTCTATAATTTAATAGATATAAAAATTGTATTTAATACTTTTGCCGTCTAAATATTTTTGACGATTGAGGTCGCGATTATTCGCTGCCAGTGTATAAACAAGACTTTCTTCTTGTAACTTTTGTAAAAAAAAACATTACTGATTTAGAATTTATCTGGTAATTAAGGCTAATTTATCTAGCGGTTATTTTGTACCTAATATTAGTAAAAATTTGAATGTGTCATTTAATAGACATTATGAAGCCGGTTTTTTTAAATAAAATACTTGTTTATTTTTTAGTTTCATCATCACCCACAGCTTGTTGTTACTCACTGGGTATAAATCCTAGTCCAGACTAGGCGAGTATTTTTGCCGAGTAGCGAGCTAAATATGTCTGAAAAACAAGATTTCGTCGAGTCGTTGTTACCGAGTTGAAGCTACTAAAAGGTGCTTTTAAAAACTTATTATTTCTCAATTCTGTAGATCAGACTTCCTAATTTCTTGGAATCGATCTCATTTCGCGCACCAATGGTTTTGCTACAGTGATGTAAAGCTAAATGTACTTACATCAGATACAATAGGATGCGACGCGATAGACAAATGAAAATGGTATTCGGTGAGCAAGCGCAGAAAATTGAAACGTAATCTCGTGGCTATAGAGAACTTATTACTCTGTGCGGTGCCGGATTAATGTGATTTCAATATCATATCAATAGATTTTAATATTAGGTTCTGATTCTGATCAATCGATGTATTTTTTTAAAGGAATAGAGTCGCCTTGATTTTTTTTTTCAAATCCAATTGTATTCTATTCTAGCTAAGGCTTATTTGGAATCATGATTTTACGTAGTAAATCTTCCTTATACTTTATTGAATTTTCTACTATTTGATCTATTTGCAATGTACATAGTGTTTTCTAAGACGCGAAGATTATTACCTTTTGTATTGGCAATAAAAAATATTAATTATTATTATTTATTATTCCGAACAATACTAAATATGGATTATCTATAATTTATTAAGGTTTTTAAATTTTATTTTTCCAATGCCTAAAATTGATGTAAGCACCTAATAAAATCAAACACTCCCTGAAACATTCGCATTTGTAAGCATCTTATACAGGTATACGCCATTTTACAGTCACTACTATCAAAACCAGGAAGTAGTCCATTCATAATCGAACCGATGACACCTCGATGCCATAACACTGGATCCACCACCCGACCACCGGGTTAAATAATTTGTTTACCTACTCTAAGAGAAATCCGCCGGCCTCATAACAAAGCTAGCGGCTTTTTGTCACTTACGACATTTATAAATGTGTCTCCGTGTAAGTTGCAGTTAAGGTAAGTAGGTTACAGTATACTATTTATGGTCAACACCGACAACAATAATAAAACAATTCGATTTTTTTTGTTTTAATGTCATTCCGATTCTGGTTGAGGACAATCAATTACATCGTTTGTGCTTGTAATGTTGTTTCAATAGATTCTGAGGAACTGAACTTTTTGGTCAGAGTATATACATAACATTATCTTAATTATCATATACAATTACGACGTTCTATTTTTAAATGTTGTGAATTAAATATATGGTTAGGTAGGTAGCATAGTTCCATGCTTTCCTTCTATGATCAAAGATAGTATCCTATAAACGATCCTGAATAAAAAATAATGAAATTTTAATTTGAAAGTGAATGAGAAAATGGGTCGATCTATCAACGTACTGTTAACCAGAGATTCAAGCCTCCTATCTCTATGGTATCGTACAATTTTAAAAATGAAAATAAAGATACTGTTCTAATTCAGTTATAATTTAATTGTGTTTTTAAAAAAAAACATGTAAACACCGCAAGTATTTTTACAAAATTGTTACGGGTAATGTATGGGATCTAAATTCTCGATTAGAGATCACATCAATATTGTCTTACATTTCAATTTAAGGTTGATATCATATAGATAAGTTTCTAGAAATGTCTAAAATAATACCAGCCTCTCATAACAAAGTCAATGGACTTTGTTATGAGAGGCTGGTATTATTTTATGACCTAAGCGATGGCAAGAAAAATATTTTCTAATTTTTGTCAAGGCCATAAAATTCGAGACGGCGAACTTCTGATGGCACGATACGGCGGCGTCGTTGAAATAAATTCATATAGAATTTCATTATGCATATTACTGATATTTGTTTATTGTATAATACCGGTCCCATAAATAATAAACACATAACGGATTTATCACACAGAATTATACAAAAAAAAATGCATTAACATGTTTTATTATAGCTCTAAATCAGTGAAGAAAAACCGCAGATTTACTGTTGGGATTCCAGAAACTGGGAGCCTTATACACCGAGGCCCGATGAATTAAATATTCGCCAAAAATATATATA
This sequence comes from Pheosia tremula, assembly GCA_905333125.1. Taxonomy (NCBI): domain Eukaryota; kingdom Metazoa; phylum Arthropoda; class Insecta; order Lepidoptera; family Notodontidae; genus Pheosia; species Pheosia tremula. The sequence goes on along the minus strand of HG995416.1, from coordinate 6,655,948 downwards.
TTATTGCGAAATAATACGCGAGCAAATCTAAAAACATTGAGCTTGTATATCTTACAAATAAATAAAATTGGAGTATCTGTTTGTAATATTAAAATAACCGCTTTTTACTAAGTGCATTTGGATGTATACACGGTACCTATACCAAAACAACATTTTTACAATTTTTGTCTGTCTGTCTGTCTGTCTGTCTGTTTGTTCCGGGTAATCTCTGAAGTGGCTGGACCGATTTTGACGGGACTTTCACTGGCAGATAGGTGATGTAACAAGGAGTAACTAAGGCTACTTTTATTTTAGAAAAAAAATAGGATCTCACGAAAAAAAATTAAAACCAGTGTTGCAGCGCTGCGCCTCATTAAGTTTGATAGCAACAACCTGCAATGCATCCCGTGGGCTTAGAACACGCGAGCAGGCTGTTGCCACCGGTTGTGTCTTTGTTAAATACATGCGGACGAAGTCGCGGGTAACAGCTAGTCTAATAATAAGAGTACATCTTGGTCATGTTTCTAGAGTACATTAAACATATATAGTCAAAAATATTTTTGCGGGTTATTATGTTTCATACACAGTTCGCCATTTTTTTATTATTTGTGTGTTTGGCTATCTGTATTTTTTAATCTGAATACACGTGAGCATTCAAAATATAAATGCGTGCCTTGGTATGGCAATAGCATAAAATATGGGTTAATATCAAATTATATTATATCTCGGAATACCGATTGAACTTGCCGCATTCAATACGCTAACAAGTATACAATACCTCTAACAATACAACCGTATAAATCGGAATTGCCTCTAAATATATCATCAAGCCCCTAAAAGTCCAATAATTGACGACAGATAACTTTACAACCTTTGAATATCGATGTCAAATGTGACACAGTGCGGGTTCTAAACGTATTTCGTCATACAAAAGTCATACAATATTTAATGAAATCGAAGTGTGTGTTTGTGATTTTTAATGACTTGAATTCTATGTTCCCTAAAGCAGCAATGCGGTGGGTTCATATTCGTATTAATAATCTAAATTTAAAAAAAAACACACATTTAATCATATGACACCTTCAATACTTCAAATCTATCTGATTGACTATGATGGGATACATTCCTTGAGTAGGCACATAAGACGATGCACCAAGGTGATTTTCTGAAATTTCATCTCTAATGGGGTAAAATGAAGGGTCAAAGTTTGAATGAAGAAAAACATGTTTTTTAAGTTACGACCGGACTTATAGGTATCTTGAAAAAGTATCTGAATACAGCATGTACTGTCCCTTCATTACATTGAGACCATTAAGAGCGAAAAGATATTTGGGAAATACGAGGCGTTAATAGTTAAAACTTCAGTCATAGTGGAGAACATTGTCTTCGATTCAAACTAGCATTCCTAAGATCTCTGGTACTAGATAAAAATATAAGTACTAATAATAGATATCAAACGGCGATGACTCGGGTACAAGTATTCGTGCTCATCATACAAAGCTTGCCTCTCCTGGGATTCAAGCCTGAGACCCTAGGCAAAGAAAGCACTACCAGCAATGATAAATCAGCTTGACAATGATAATGATACCAGCCCTTTTAAATGTCCCACTGCTGGGCACGGGCCTCCCCTCAATGCGAGGGGGATTAGGCCATAGTCCACCACGCTGGCCCAGTGCGGGTTGGCGGACTTCACACATCTTTCGAGGGATTCTCTCAGACATGTAGGTTCTTCACGATGTTTTCCTTCACCGTTTAGCAAGTGATAATCGTGGTTGAAAATGAGATTCGCACATGAAATCCCAGAGGTGCGAGCCGGGGTTTAAACCCGCGATCCTCGTTACCGAGGCAAGCGTTCCACCAACATGGCTATCACTGCTTTGACAATGTGTTGGTTCAATCTCAGCGAGTAAAGCCGCCAAGAAATACTAGTGAGTCTATACCGAATGTATCTATTTGCATCTATGTGTAAACAAGCTGATGACGCAACATAACGCTTTAAGCTGTGGTTTACTCATTATAAATTATGATTGATGACTGTATTACTTTCATACAATTTAAAGATGATGTAATTCATAATTGCATCGATCAATATGCACAGAGTAATCGGTATTGTTGTTCCAAATCTATACATATAAATAAAATTGGAGTGTCTGTTTGTAATATTAAAATAACCGCTTTTTACTATGTGCATTTGGATGTATACACGTTACCTATACCGAAACAACATTTTTTTGTTTCGTTCGTTTGTTCCGGGTAATCTCTGAAATGGCTGGACCGATTTTGACGGGAATTTCACTAGCAGATAGCTGATGTAACAAGGAGTAACTTAGGCTACTTATATTTTAGAAAAAAAAATTGGATCTCTCGAAAAAAAATTAAAACCAATGTTGCAGCGCTGCGCCTGCTTAGTTTGATAGCAACAATCTGCAATGCGTCCCGCGGGATCAGAACGCGAGCAGGCTGTTGCCAACGGTTGAGACGTTGTTAAATACCACGCGGACGAAGTCGCGGGCAACAGCTAGTATATAATATAAATTCATCTGTTTCATAGAAATACGACATTGATAATACATAGTTGGTCACCTATCCAACAATTTATAGCATCTGTGTTTATATGGAATACTAAAAATACACCTGTAAAGTAATAAACAAAAACATATGAGCTAAAACGAATATAACATTTGCATAACCAAAATGTAAATAATATATTATTGTGACAGATCAAATTAGCAGTTAGCTTTAGCATACCTGCTTGTAACATAACAATGTGGAATTTAGCACTCGTGGACTTTATTACAACACTTTTACGATAGATAATATTAATAATAAATAATCATTGTTATTTTTGGCTTCTATTAAATCTAAAAATATCAAGAAATAGTCGAATACAATAACTCGTTATTATTATTTAAATTAGGAACAGAAATTTAAGTGGTAGATTAAAATAACAATAAGAGAAAATGTTACGTGCATTCTTGTTATATTTGTTATTTGATGAGCTCGCTCGCTTTCCTTTGTATCCACACTTCGTAAGACAATATCGACGCGAGATACGACGTAAAACAATATCGAGTCTAAGTCGTAGTAGCGTATCGATAGATCTAGTCGATACGCGCACAGCGTGCTAAGCGACAACATTTATCGATAAAATGTCTAGATCAATAAGCCTAAACTTCAATTGCCTTCTTTTGGTAAGGCTAGTCCTTGATGTATTTATTGCTAAAGAACTTAATCATTTTTTTTCAGCTATACCAAGCTTATTATAGTATTTTTATTGAACCATTGCATCACTGATGTTCACATTTGCCGTTTTTCCAAACCAGTTGGCCATTACTAAAGCTCACAATAAATTTTTATTGCCCTTTTATCTGCATCATTTCAAGAAAAATGAGTTTATTTTACATAATCCGGCGTCCATTGAGCCCGCGTCGACCCACATACAGTCGGTTGCGATGAACAGTAGACCGATTGTGGATCGAGGAAGCGCATTTTTTGACGATATGGGTCAACACCGAGGGCAATAGTGATGGAAAATGTCGATAAATATGCAAATTAGGTGATTGATTCTGTTGTGCTTGCGAAATATTTTAAAATAAATGTATTCACCGTTGTTGTAAGTTTGATAATCAGCATGTTTTTAAAAACATATTCTCGAGATGAAAAATTACACATACTTACATTGTCGTATAATATAATCTGTTACCATACGTACTAGAGATGTGATAATAGTTGGTAAACTGTTTGGATATTTACCTGCAATCAAAAGAAAATTGCAATTTTAATAATGCTTAATACTATCAAAAATATGTAGTATATTCGATTAAAGCTACCCGAGCATTATTTTCTAAAAAAAATATACGTGTCGAATTAACAACCTCTTTTTGTTTACTCGCTAAAAATATTGAAATGTAAAAATATTAATTTTAATCGTTTTCGTTTCTTATGGTATCAGTTTCATAAAACACTAAATATTTCACACTTGCTCTACATTTGACAACAGCTCTATTTATTTTTGATTATCGATACAATATCGATACCGCACACCGCACTGAGCGCAACGGATTGCATCACACTATCCATCGACAGAGATTCGGAGCGGGCGTTACGTTGGTTTGCCTAATTTTTCTTTGTGACGCGTTGCTTCAACCGATTTCTCATTGTTTAGGAGAACAATGACGGCTTTGACTCCGGCACTGGCCGGAAAATTATTAATTGGGGACACGAGGTCGTTCTGTTAGTTTTTGAACTGTCGACTTTTTTCAGCTTTTTATTGCGCATCACTATTTTCTGTGTCGTTAAAAGATTTGGATTTAGTTGAATAGTCGTTTATGATATTGGGGGGAATGAGACAGTAAGTACCGTACAAAAAAGCGGGGTATAAGTCGATAGTGTACATATATCGATATGGTATGAATACATAATATAGAGTCATGACGACAATAGTGCAATATTATCGACAATTTAATTGAGAGTACTCAATTCCCTAGCAAGTTTTGGGCCATTTACAAAGGCGTCAAACTATTCCTCAAAATAGTATATAGTTTTATTTCAATATTCATTAAAAAAATAATTATTAAATTTAAACCATCTTCACAATTTAATTCGAGGCATCTATACCTGACTTCATGAAAATTCCTTACGATAAATTAGACAATGATCGATTTATACATTTTATAATATCTAGTAAAGAATTTCTACCCCTACACAGACTTTCATTTTCATTCAACTGTGCTGTGATCTTATTTATTTTAAGATCACTCGACTCCCGCGGCTTGCGTCTCAAAGTCGTGCGACTTTATTTATAATCCTAACGACATCATTCCCATTCATTCATGGGTATCCGTCGTATGTTAATGACGTCACCAGATAGAATTCACGCTTTCACACTTTCAACACAAAGACTTATTGTTAGATACGCAAGTATACTGTTGATTGTTAAATATGATGAAATATTAAGATCTGCATGCTAAAACATACCAATTTTTGCGATACACAATCAGTATTTATTTATTCATGTAAGTAAACCATTTAAATCGTCAAAAATGTCACAAAACGGTGAGCTACGATTTTGCAGCCCGTTCCTGTGTACAAGAACGGGCCTTTGCCGTTTTTCGTGTTTGCGATCTTTTAAAAAGGATCTTACACATGTTTGTGTAGTAAATACATTGTTATGGGTATGTGAGAACGTAACTTACATAGTTGGTAAAAAGTACTAACCCTAAGTATATAATTACAAGTTAATAGCTCAAAAGTTATACATTTTAAATTTAAGGTGGAAGCTCAGGGTCAGCGCGCGAAATTCAAAATGTCAATGGTTTTTATTTTTTTACGAAAAATTTGGACATCTTTACGATGTAATTTAGTGTTTTGCGATGTTAGCATTGTGCATTGGATGTCTAATTTAATACATCGAATTTGCTTAAAAAAGTACCTAATTCGATACAATACCATAAGGTTTGTAAAAACCGCTACTTTTACTAACTTTATGGTGTTGTATCGCTTTGACGTTTTGAATTTCGCGCCCTGACCCTGAGCTTCCCCCTTAAGTGGATCCAAAATACGGGACTGTCTCACACATTCGCAATACTTTTACTCCTGTAAACTGGGATCTATATTAAGTACTGGATATAAAAAGACACTATAGGATCCGTACGTTCTCATGTTCCAAATTTTACGTATAACGGATCGCATCGCATTAAGCACAGTACATCAACGAAACGTTCCAATGTTTCCGACAAATCAAATTGGAACACACGTGTTTCAAAATGTGGTACAAATTACAACTTTGGGTTTATTTATATTTTATTCGCTTGGGAGGACAGTCTTGTCTTTAATAAGTCGCTTGGTTGAGGTATTGGGAATTTGCGTTCATTGCTTAATAGTTTTGTTGGCCTTTGAGGGCCTTTTGAAGTAGAGGTTCTAACTACCAAAGAGGTCGGCATAACTTAGTATGGTTAACATCCCAAACAAATTTTGTACCTACAAAAATTTTAGGTTTTATTAACCATTTTTGCTCTACATAATCAATTCTGTTTGATAACGTATATTTTACTAGCTGCGCCCGGTGGTGTTAACCGCGATAAAAAGTATGAAAAATTAAAATATCTATCCCACGAGAACCATACATTTTACCGGGATAAAAAGTAGCCTATGTGCTATTCCAGACTATAATCTATCTCTGTGCCAAATTTCATCCAGAACACACAATTTATAATATTAGTATAGATTTGCTCTTTTAATATTTTTATTCTTATAACGTTGTTACGTAATGCTAATTAGATTATTTATTTTTACAAAAAAAAAATATGTTTACTAGAAATTATTATCGGCTTGTTATCTCCAAGTTGCTAAATTAATTGGCCATAATGTTTGCCGTTAGTCAATGATGATGAAATTGTTATACATCTAATGATATCTGTATATACTTTTGACCTACACCCAACATACCCAATATTCGTCAATCATATCTACGTAAAAAAATATACATCAAAATCCACATATAAAGGGTGCCCTTGGCGTATGACGGTCAAATCATCATGACCCCATGACACTGGGTGACTCAACACCGAATCATCTAATGACAATATTCCATGGACGTGTTTCATTCCATTGTGTACTGCTAGGGATGTGCCATGCGTTGAGAGTCAACTTTCAAAATGACTAATCCACACTAAAATTTATATCAGGACATGAGAATATACCTAACTTAGAAATATGAAATATTGCGCAGATGTTTATATAACGTAAGTAAGCACTAATGAGGGATTTTTGGAAACGACCCCCAATGGGAGGTCAAAGTTTGTATGAAGAGAAGATTGATTTTTAATAGTTACGAACGAGAAAATGTTCAGTAAGACATAAAAAAAGGTTCTACCAAATTAGTATAATATTAAAACTAGCCTATATATTCTGTACTAGTGATCTATATCTGTCTTTATTTGTGACATCTGTGTGATAAGTGAATTGATTTTGATGCAAATCACATGAAATATCGTTGCAAATCACGATATTATCGGTAGTAAATTAGCCATCAGCGTAGGCTCAAGTTTGAAGTACCATAAAGGAATATACTATTACTTTAATATGCTATTCCTGATGATTTATTAAGTTATTGATTTCTTATATTTATGCCAATACCATATAAAAATAAAACTAATTTTACGGATTTTATCGCGTTTATTTTATGTTTTTTCATGACCCGTGACTATAGTTGCTGTAAAGCAGCCGAAACATCAACACAAAGAACGTAAAAACAGAAAATAAACGCGATAAAATCCGTAAAATTAGTTTTATTTCAATTTATTTAGAATTGAATAAAGAATATTATTCTAATAATTCAATCGTCGAAAAAGTATCGAGTATCGACATTTAATGGCCTACACCAGTACGCCACCATCCAACTTATGTCTTAACAGGCATGCTTCATGACTATTCAATAGCAGGGGCCTTCAAACGGGCCATTGAAACGGCAACTGTGCCAACACCGTTTGACACCGCGCCACTAGTCATGTTTTATATTTTTCTGTCCAATGAAGTAACGTGGGTATTTGGAAATTAAGGTCAGGAATAATTATCGTGTAATGTACGTCTATAATGGAGATACTTGGTTTTGTCTGTTGAAATTGAAACCTGTTTTATCGAAGTAAAGAAAATTATCTACTTAAGTATTTAACAAAGTTGGTAACACTGACTGACTGACGTACAGCTTAAGCTAGTGGACTTAAGGACTTGAGTACCCTGTAAGTGTATTAAGTACGGATTTTTGGAGTTGGACCCCTAAGGAAGCCAAAGACGGGGGTCATAAGGTGTATGAATATTTATTTTTATATTGCGATCGGACACATAGCTGGTACTTCATAAAGACTCGCTTCTCTATAATGAAGAGTTTTTAAATAAACATGTCCAGTTAAAAAAATATTGTCGCACTTATTACGTTACTCATAAGTCTCACCTCCAATAATCCGTTCTGTATCCTAAAAACACACCTAAAGAAACAACCAACAAATGCTTATCAAAATAATGAATTCACAAACTGAAAAACAAAGAAATATTTATGCTGTATAATATTCTCGAGGAGCGGACGCCATTTTTCTTTTAGCATTAATTTACTTAGAAACGGTCGTGACGTTTTATTTTAATCCGTGAATTTATTAGTGCCTAAATTAATTTGGTGTCGTGTTGTTTTTTTAAATACTTTAACAGAAGTTTGTGTAGGCTTGGAAAGCGGTGTGCTGGCAATTTAGTAAATTGTGTATAAATTAACCTGCAGTACAGAGGGATGTTTTTTCGTCTCACTCCACCTTTGTAGATTCCTACTGTAGAAAAAAAAGATACAGCCATAGATCAGCAACATGTTTTTTTTATTATGTCGCCAGACGAAAAAAACATCTATACGGCCCTGTGCTAAGGAACCCTTGTATTATGGTTACCATACAATAGGCTGGAGATTATTAAACATCTATGACTCAGGTTCAAACATTCGTGCTCATCACACAAAGTTTGTCGTACCAAGATCCTAACCCGGGACCCTCGGCACAGAGCGCAATGTCACTATAAAGGTATTTAGATATAAATAAAATAGACATAACAAAAGAAAGTTAGACAAAAGACACGCAACTAAACTAACTAACTAAACATAATAAGGAAATTGTACATATAACTAAACTAACTAACTAAACATAATAAGGAAATTGTACATATAACTTGACACGTTCAAAGAAAACGTTGAATTTGCAGAAATATAAAATGACGACAGCGAAGCTGAACACCGAACGTTCTTAATAAGAAGCAATTATTAACAATTCAACTAACTTATTGATTTGTTATATTTACGCAAATACTAGACATTGAATTAAAACAAAATTTACGAATATATATATATAAACAAAACATAAAATAAACGCGACAAAATTCGTAAAATTAGTTTTATTTTAATTTGTAAAGCCGGTTATGACTTTATAGGCATAACCTCCAAATAAATGCCTTTCCATAAAAATAATAAGTTTTATATTCGTCATAAACGTTCTAAATACATTTAGCCTCCCTACAAACAACTTAATTAATGATAATAATTATAAATGGCTGCGTCGGCATTGGGACTAGAGCTGTATGAATATTATTTTACGAGCTCAAGTGTCAATTGACATAACTATTTGGGTCGCACGACTGTTTCAATTCATTTCGACTTTATTTATTACCCCATAAAAGTAAATTTCACATGATTGATGAATATATATATATTTTATACAATCTGGTTTAGAGTATGGATGTTTTTGCAAAAAATATCGATTGGAACGAATCGATTAGGGCTTGATTGAATCGGGATATAATCGATTATGTTTATAGATGCTCTAATCAAGGATGGGTGAGCAACAGCAGTGTTTAGATCGAATAATAATTTTCCAATTAACATAGTTACATATTATATCGATTATGGTGTGAATACGTAAATGCTTGTAAAACAATTTTGTGTTGTTCAACCTGAATATCAAAGAACTTACGATGAAATTCTATTTTTACGGATGGTTGCGATTTGAATGGTAACCTTACTGTTCCTTTTTTCCTATTATGTATTAAGAATATGACTTCATTGTAAGTTAAGTGAATACCTATATAATTGTATGGTAAACAAAAGTACTAAGCGATGGTATTTGTCCATGATCCTGAATTTTAGTTAGTATATTTCATGGATGTGATTATTTCATTAAAATTAATTAAACTTACCATACCGTAACGTAAAAGAACTATTATATTTTATTTTTTTCAGCAGTTTCAATTTTGTCAAACAGAGAAATTACTTATCACGTACTTAGCATCATTATTTTCTAGACCATTGATATGTAAGATAGTAACATAGCAAGAATTTAGTAAGTGATCTGATTCTAAAATAAGTATTTTTCCGTAATAGTCTTGCTACTTACTTACTTGTGTGTAATTTGAAATAATTACGAATCGAGGTAAACATCGAGTTTCGTTTTACTTAGAATCGATAAAATCGTTCCGCGTTCGTACCCTAGTTACCCTTATCGTGAGGAGAATTCGATTACTTTTAAATATAGAATTTAGAATCCTTCGGAATAAATTCTCGCACGTGTAACTGGCCATTTACAACCAATACAGCTAAAAACAAAAAAAGTAATTGCCGTCTCACAAAATAATAACTCATTCTATTTCTACTAGTAATAAGGTTTAATTTCGATTTTGAGAACCGAAACGGGTATATTGGTAAATAGTTGGTTATAGTAAAAACAGAATTTTACTTGCAAATGCGTAAAGGCTCTTGGAATGACTGCACCGTTAATAGGCGTCTTGTGTCGAATAAAAACTCGAGCTGCATCTAGTTGGGTATATTATTTACCATACGAGAACTGTTCAATAATAAAAGGGCTTTAAATTAATAAAAAATATATACCTAGCCGCATGGAACAAATTGTGAATAACTCAACCCAAAATCGATAGCTTTTGAACCAATAACATTGTTTTTACCCTTTTTATCGACTTTGGGTATTGGTATATTTGGTATCTATGGTCACGTAGCACCGTCTCGTTTTTTTATTTGTCTATGCTCACCTAGCGGCTAGAGACGCGCGTGGGTCCGATAAAAACCTTACGATTGGCTTTTAAAAAAACATTAACACTAAGTTTGATAGAAGAGTAAGTCTGATAGAGATGTTGCTAAAACTATGTCAAAGATATAATGTTATACCTATTCCTTAGATAATAAGGACATTTACTCGATGTTACACCCATTGATAACTAGAATTTTGCGTCGTGCAGAGCTGTGGGCGATAGCCACCTCTATTGCTAATAAAATACGCGGCCGAATCTTTTCAAAGTGTATCGATCCATCCCACACACAAGTGTTGAACGCTTAAATTCGCATACTAATGAAGTGATATACCAAGAATCGCTGCGAACATCCAGTATACTTATAATGTAGTTGTGTGCCAATAATTTGCGTTGAATTACAACACAACGCTTGTTTCTCACGGCGAAATAGTTAGGAGGTGTTCTCACACAAAAAAATATACAATTTCAGGAACGTTTCATTCTGACAGCTACAGAAAAAGTGTATTTCCAGCAGTGAACATGACTCAAATATCTTAACTATTTGAGGTGTTGTTATAAAAAAAAATACCAGCACTTTTAATGTAACTAATGGCTTAAGTACGAGCCAGGTTTGGTACTCCACCCAAACCAGTCTCCAAGGTTTTCAGCCAAAAGGTACCGGTGCCGGATGGTCTATTAATTCGAAGTTACAAAACAGTAAAAACAAGCACAGACACCAAGTGTTCTCAACCTTATATCACACTATAACAGCTAAGTACAATGGTGGCCATTGATTCGTGCTCAGCTTGAGTGGCGCGTGGGCATATCCCGCGAGAAATTAACATCAGAGTGGGATGAGAATCTGAATTGACCTTATCTAGGTGAAAGGATAGAGGTAATGGGCTATAATGAATGCGTCAGAGCATGGAAAGGACTGGTTAGGATGTAACGCTTATGCAGAGATATTGTTTGAATAGATCTTAGATGATTAGAAAATAAATTTCTTCGCTGTTTAGCACTACTTAAGGGTCAGGCAAGTAAGAAGGATTTAAGAAAAACAAAAAAGAACTAATAAATAGAGTTTAGCACCAAGCTCAGTAAAGATAAAAAAACTAGTAAATAGAATAATGCACAAGACTCCGAATTAATTCAAGATAAAAGAACTAGTAAAATAATTTTGCACCAGACCCAGAACAAGGTCAAGATTAAATAACTAGTATAGAAAATTTGGCACCAGACCCAGAATTAAGTCAAGATAAATTCATAAATGAATACTCAAAAAACTTTCCTCAAACTTATTCACTTACTACGATGACTCGATTGTGTGGTATGGTTAGTTAGTAATGATTAAACCCTGCTTTCGGTACTATGGGTACAGGGTTCGAATACAGGTGCACAATGGATGTTTAATATCTTTAAAATATTTTTTTATACTGTTATCGCTCGCAGTACCCCAAAATATAAGTGTTTGTGGCCGTACAGTTGGTGTGTTCGTCTGGCGATATTATTTCAGGAATAACTATATAATTCTTAAGCACTTAGCTAAGTGCTTATAAGACCCCAATTAATGTTTTAATATGTTGCACATAGTCGTCATAAAATTGCACGAACAAGATCGAACTTGATACTCGTGTTTTATAACAAAACACAAACAAAAATACAAACAAGATCATTGGCCGCGACACTCGATGCGCTCGCGCAGAACATCGTAATTACTACATGCGCATACTCATCGTCAACCGCGAATACTGTCATTTCCCCGGTGATTTCCGTTCTGTTTACGTTTCGTAAGTCAATGACACGTAGCCGTCAAATTACGTTAATGTTGGCATCAACAAAAAAAAAATGTGGGTCGCCATACAAATTAGTTGCAAGAAAATTATTCTGAAAACGTAATAATACAACCTTCGAATTGTGAATTTACCGGTTTAAAATAATAATGGCTTAAGTAAATAATAATTACTGTGTGTCTGTATCGTTTTGAAACGGTTCAAGAAATTCATTTTCGTAGTAATTATACTTTATTTTCATTATACATACCTACCTTTAATAACACAATGCCTTTGTGGTGTAAGTACGTAAGGTCAGCCATGTAATTGGTTTGTCAGTTTTAAGTAAAACTCCTAGTAAATAAAATATCTACTACGGTTCATATTTGATACGTTCTTAAATCAAATAAATTACAAATGACAAAAATAGGCCTTGCGATTCTACGATGTGCAAATGATATTCAACCTTAATGTGATAATGGAGTTTCTTGGTCGACTTTACATAGGACATTTTTTTGGAAAACAAAATCGTAGGGCACTCAATTCTGAATCCGATTAATTTAAATCTGTCCGTTCATGCATGCCTGGAAAACTACTGAATTAACCAACGGATTTGGATAAATCTTGGCATTTCGATAGCTTATAATCCGGACTATAATATAGGATACTTTTTATCACTGGATATATTAGGGTTCCAGCAGGATACCTAAAATTGACTGGGTATATCGACATACTGGTCGCTAATAATAAGATTAAAATTTGTATCACGGAATAATTGTTTTGTTAAATATACGAATATTTTTTGTTACGGAAAATACAAGCGTCCCCGTGATAGCAAAAGAACTAAAATCGCGTGCACAGTCGATTGTTAGGAATAAAAATGACTACTATCTGTTTTCAAAACGTATTAACCCCATTTACACAACTTCATCGACATTGCGCAACACCCCTATGCGGGTGCAGTTCATTTAAAAAAGCAGCGCATGATTATTTTTGTACGATGTAGCAACGTGCGCACTTTAGAATATATGTGTCGAAAGCAAATTATGATATATTTGCTTCGTATATTTTCATAGTTAGCACGTGCTTTTCCATAAATATTTAAGACTAGCAGTTACCCGCCGCTTCGTCCGGGTGGTATTTAACAAAAAAGATTTTCTAAAATAAAAGTAGCCTAAGTTACTCCTTGTCACATCAGCTATCTGCCAGTGAAAGTCCCGTCAAAATCAGTCCAGCCATTTCAGAGAATAACCGATACAAACAGACAGACAGACAGACAGACGGACAGACAGACGGACAGACAGACAAAAAATCTAAAAAATGTTGTTTCGGTATAGGTAACGTGTATACATCCAAATGCACTTATAGTCCGGTCAATTTAGACATTCGAGGTTGCATAAAGTCCCAACAAGCTGAATTTCTGTGAAATTGTTCAAAACATAATTATAAACAATGTCTAGAAGTTCCCCATCATTACCCTGTAAGGAAAAAAAAAAATTCAAGGTCAAAGGTCAAAAAAATGAGGTTTTCGCGATTTTCAGCAAAACGGTAAGTTTTATCATAAAGTACCTCAGACAAAAATTGTAGATCATAAAATTATCTATAAAAATGTATCAATACTTTTTTCTTACGAGCCAACGTTTCTGAGATATAACGATTCAAAAAGTTATAAAAGTTGTTATCGTCATAATATGCACACGTTTCCACGCCACCTATGAGGTAGTGTACTTAGCGCGTTTTATAACTTTTTGAATCGTTATATCTCAGAAACGGTGGCTCGTAAGAAAAAAGTATTGATACATTTTTTATAGATAATTTTATGATCTACAATTTTTGTCTGAGGTACTTTATGATAAAACTTACCGTTTTGCTGAAAATCGCGAAAAACTCATTTTTTTGACCTTTGACCTTGAATAATTTTTTTTCCTTACAGGGGAATGATGGGGAACTTTTAGACATTGTTTATAATTATATTTTGAACAATTTCACTGAAATTCAGCTTGTTGGGACTTTATGCAACCTTACTCTCATTTTTTGATCTAAATTGACCGGACTATTAGTAAAAAGCGGTTATTTTAATATTACAAACAGACACTCCAATTTTATTTATATGTATAGATGTATAGCAACTAGGAATTTTATCAACGGTAATTTTGTGTGACTATCATTTGAGGAGTAATAAGATTTCCGAACAACGAATGTACTTATTGGATCAACTAGATAATTATCTTCCGCAATTACTGGCAGTAGGTTTTTTAATCCTTTGCCTTCTCACAATGAAAAGAAGCCTTTAAGTAAGAGTGCATAAGGGCACATTTTTTGATGACTTAAGTTTTTGAATTTCTTAACAACTGAACAGCAATGTATAATCTTGATCACCTAATTTCTAGCTTATCTTCTGTTGCAATCACTTGAACCTTTGTTTACCTTATTGAGAAGTAAAATAAATAGATATTTACTTTGTAAGGACAAGGTTATGAGTCAACGTCGTAACATAATAAACAGTGTTCTTAGAAACGTGCAAGCGGAAAAAAACATCCATTAAACGCAGGGTGCCGTGAATCATTGAATAAAAATAGTCCTAAACTTCTTTTTATTAATGGGAAAGTCCCAACAATAACTGAACTGGTATCCCAATATGAAACAGATACGTATTCAACAAATGCAGTGCATATTGAAGCCACGATAAATTATGTCACAAATTAACAAAATACACATTGTAGGACCGGGAAACTTAAGTGGCTGCGGGTTTTACCAGGTAACATGAATACACTCTTAAAAATGTAGTAACACTATGCAAAGAAGTTAGCGCCAAATCATGTCTATAATTAAATCGCTACACGAATATCTTGTCCCTACGTAAATACGTATTATAACAAATATGTTGTGTGTGTGAGGGGAAGAAAATGTTATGTCAGCTAGCATAACATTTCTTTTCGCTCTCCTTTCTTAGGCCTCCTTCAGTGGAAGACGTTGCAGGAGGCCTACACCAATATAGTTCATAGTTGAAGAAGAAGATGTCACCTGAACTAAATAAAAGGAAACAGAAAGGCCTTTCCTAAGGCAGAGCTACAAACAAATGATTACTCCAAACGTATTTAACAAATTGATCTTCCTAATGCTACGCTGTAAATCCTAATGACTGTCCAAAAGTATGAGATACAAAAATATACGTCCTAAATAAGTAAGTTCCATAAAAAATATTCCAAATACGATTTACCTCCGTCACAATCTTTCCAAATCATACTAATGAACTTACATATGTAAATTCGTTGGTCATTGAATCCGTTCGCTGGTAAGCTTATTATTCTTTTTTTTGTGCCACTCCATTATATGCTTCGTTAACTCACGAAGACAAAAGGACTTTTTGCGAGACTTAAAGGATTTGCGAATACAAGTAGAGAATCATCAAAACAACTCCTGTGGTGGTATTCCCATAGTGCATGTGCCATTTTGATTTTAAACCGTATTATCAAAGCTGCACAATTCATATTGTGACTTTAGCGGCCCCGAATCAAGATATCAGCAAACAATTGAGTGTATCATGATTGACTTTACAGTCAGTCACGCCTCAATGTGCGTGCGTCTCACGAACACCACAGCCTTCCTTATTCTTTACCTGTCAAGGTTCAACATCGAGTTTTTTATCACCAACCTTAAGTTTGCATATTAAAACTTGACGGCATTAATACAGAGAATGGTTAATAACATCTCGATTGACATTAATTCTTCCTTGTTGCGCTTCTGATTTGCATAATCTGTGAACTGGTTGTTTGGCTGGGGCGAAAAAAAAAATTGAATGGTGATTCACGTTCGGCGTTGTTCAAGGCACCTAGTGGCGTCATTGATTTGTGTTAAATGGAAAGAAAGTATAAAAAATCTGTACCGGTAGCCACGTGCGCAAATAAGAAAACTGGCCGTGGTAGGTACACGTTTGTGGATACTGGATGTCAATACTCTGACAGGCTGAACGGTTCAAGACTGTTGGTTGACTATAACATAGAATATTCGTCCGGCGATATAGTGTGATTTAGAAAAGGACTTCTAACCTTTGCACCTGCAAGACTTGAGATAACTATTAAATATACGCCCAAGAAGCGCATAATCGCGATGTATGGTATAAAAATCTTCACTATACCAAATATTATTATCATTAATATATTATTCGTATCACGAATGTTTTGCATTAACACGTCACTTTAAAACTTTATTTATATTTGTCTTTTCCTCTCCTATTATGTATTTGAGATTGAAAATGTGAAGGTCGTTCTCTTTGATAACGTGACATAAAAAGTTGTCATTATTTATGTGTTCAATGTCAAACTTGTAACAATAGGGAATACGCTCGTGAGTTGATAATCAATCGTCGGTATTGTCACGGCAATATACAATCTTGCTTGCCTGTATTATTAATAAATGTATTACGCAAATAAATATCCTCAAATCAATAAGATGGTACAAGGACTAAATTAGCTGCTTTTATTAATTTAGTAACGATACAATAGTTAAGTTTTGGAAGGCAGAGAGCAGGGGCCCAATTCTGCTAATTTAAATAAAATGACATCGAATTGCCATTCCAGCGACACACTATTGAGGTTCCATTACGACTGTGACAGATTAGCTATTCTGGTAAAACTTTAATGTCGTCTCGATGGAGTCTCAATGGTTGTGTGTGCCATTACGTAGACTATCTTATTATATTGATACACGACTGAAGTACAGAGTACGAAATAGTTCAATGGCAGTTGAATGGCTGGTCAGTGGAAAGCCACTGGACTTATAAAACTAGTAGACTACCAAATGTAAAAAATCATTCAATCGACACGTTATCGACACTCCACTGAAGCGTTTGTAAATTAGCAGAATTGGGCCCCAGTTGCTCTGTGTGTGTAGGTACCTAAATATTAGTAAGCCAAGTCCGAGGAGATAATAATTGAATACGGTGAGAAGCCTTGAAAAAATGACTGCATCGTTTGTAACGAGGCATGTGACTCACTTGTGTATCCATGATTTTCTTTTAACAGCTTTTCTTTAACCTTTGTTTATTAACATAGCTCATTACTGTAAACTGCCATAACAATATATATACATACATAACATTATAATTACATGCAGCTATGTTACCATTAAATAAAACGGGACTACCTCAAGGCTCAATATTGGGTCCCAACATTTTTCATTGATGAATCGCCGCAATCCAATTAGCTCATACTTTTATAGATTTTACGTAATAAAACTCTTCAAGCACTTTTAAAAGTTTCTTTATTATTACAGTATTAATCACTATACAATGTTATTTTATTGGCGCTCCAACGAGGCGTCTTAATAAGATAAACAACAATAAATTCACCATTTATCGGATTTCTTAATCAGCGAGGCGCCAACGTGTTTATCGATACATCGCAACAATTGCGGTCGCCTTTTTAAACTCAACACGACAACGAATTTATCGATAAAAATCGATTCTACGATAACTTTTCAACGCTGGGTGGTCCAAACTGTGAATCGAGTGCTTGTATTTTTAGACATTCATAAAGTTTTGTTTATATAAAATTGTTTGCACTGAGTGTTCTTTTTTTACTTATTTCAAATTGAATCATAATGGGTTTGTTCTGAATTACGATCCGATAGAAGTTATTTCTGTTGATTGTGTTGCGATTTAAAATTTTCTCTACCGCCGCAATGAACGAGATTTGACTATCACATCTAAACTACTCGAAACCACAAGAATAACCTCTGAACACTGTGCCACAAGGCTTTAGATTCGAAGATATATATAACACCGTTTGGGTAGTAAAAAAGCTGTTTATCTATACAATTTGTACATAAATTTTGCATCTGCTCGCAAAATAAGCGAACAACTAAGTTTGCACTAACAATTTAATATTACCATTAACCCTAGCAATTGAGCTAAATGGTCTTGTGAACGGAGCTGGCCTTTTGCCATCCGGAATCCACATTCGAGAGCCGTTCGCCAGACCGATTCATTGCCTACCAGTCCGTCTGTTCTAATCAACTGATGTGTAGTATGTAGACTTTTGATAGTATTTCAAACTTTCTACATATCAAAAGAAACTTTTTTCACACCTTTTGCCAAGCTGATATGAATTTCTGCAATCTAACTACCAATAAATGACTTAGGTAAACTGTGTAAAGTTTATTTCTGTCTATTTTCCATAAGTTACGTAAAGGTTCGTTCTCTTGTTCTTTTACATGATTCTCTTTTTGCAAAGACTATTCTTGCAAAAAGGAACCTGTTTTAAAAAGTTCTTTTTTTCATTATTTACTAGCTGTCCCCGCTAACTTCGTACCGCCTCAATAGAATGTACTTCATTACTATTATTTGCGAATGTCTTCCATGTTTTAATAGTTATTCTGCTATTCGGGACGAGCATATAAGCTAAAAAATCAAAGGTCATAAAAATTGTCCCAACCTTTCGTATAAATGGTGTAAGTTACACGACTGTGTTTTATATAATATAGGTAGATAGATATGTAATATAAGATATACAATATATGAGTGCTTAAGTCACACATTCATTGTCACTAAGTAATAACATGCTTATGAATGTTTCTCCTTAAAAGAGGTTAAATTACCAGTGATATAATGCCATCTAATTACTGACCATTTACATGCCAATTAACCAACGTACTCACAGTATCGGTACTGGCAGGTGTCAAAACAATATAAACACGACAGTAGCTTGTAACGCGAAATTCACACTTTCTAATACTCGCACATAAACATAATCAAATTATGTCCAGCGCGACGCGGAGACCGCACTTTCGTTGGACAAACAGCGTGTTGGGCTCATATCTCACTGTGGGCGTTTGGTCAGAAAGAAACGATTATATTATGGACGCCAATTGTCATTTCTTCATGTCACATCCATTATTTTATTTATAATGTGTATTTATTGAATTTAATATTGCTATTAATTACTTGACACTGGCAAAATACCCGCTAAGTTGCGAGTGAGTCCATATTAATATCCATTTTATTTCATCACATTTCATTTCGTAAAGAAAGAAGAAGCTATACTTTCGACCGATTTCTATACTTATTTAGTTATAGTATTTAAGGAAGGGTCGCCACTTAACTATAGGCAATATAGTTTTATGTTATAAATTGTGTTTAGTTATTCGATATAAAAAAAAAAAAATATTATAAGAAAAAAACCTAACACCTAATATAAACAATCTTGGAAATTAAAAATTAATCCAGTAACGAAATCTAGACACAATAGAACTTCTATTATTACTGGCCCTTTGATAGGATTTAGTTCAAATTAAAATATTAAGGTAATAGTTAATCTGTATTAGCCCTTGTTAAGGTCCTACTACTGGGTACAGGCCCTCATCAATCTAAGAGGAATGTACGCCATAGACTACGAAGTCCAAAGTAAAACTGCGTTTAAAAATAATAAATATAAATAAATAGACATGATCCAAGCTCACAGTGGAACCACGCCCTTGCATAGTACAAATACACTGTGCAGAACAAAAAGGTGAAATTCTTGGTCATGTGAAAATTGGTTTTCATTAGAAGCGTGTCCGACGCCTACATTCACAGAAGTACTATAGACCTTTGGGTATCCATTTTGTAATGAATAAGGAAAACTTACAAATGATGGTCCACCTACGTGTTCAGCAAACAAATATGTCGAAGATGGCATAATTAAATGTTTGTTTATAAAAAGAACACGGGCTGTTTTCTTGTTATTGGCTATGCTGATTCAGTGGTGGTCATCTTGGACCCAATGGGCCCCTGAATTTAATCCGTATCCTTGAAATTAAAAAAATTAATGACTTCTTTGTTTAGTTATGTCGCGATGTTTCCAGAACTTTCTTAATCGTGCATAGAAGTGAACTTTAAATAAAAATTGAAAGTCAGAGTATATTTAAATGCATGGTTAGTGGGATGTTAAAGATCCAGATTTTCAGAGGTTGCAAGTTTTAAAATCCATATGAGACCTATTTAACAAAATTACAATACAGTCACAATTGTGTATATAACTGCAGAAATTGATCTTTGACCTACAAAAAATATATATAATGATTCCAAGCTTGGGTTAGATCAATCTACGCCGTTTTTTACAAATCAATACGCTTACACGTAAAAATAACATAAACATGTTTACATGATTGGCAGTTGATATTTAATTGACGTTTTTTTTTTTAATTTGGCATCACCATAGGTATTTTGCCAGTGTCAAGTAAATTATTTTGTAAATTATTTTTGTTTTTGAATATATGCACAAGCCCAAAGGCTAGGCCCAAGTAAAATACCCCCCTAACCCTCAATCAGTAAAGTGATAGACACTTAACCGAAAGATTTTTCATGGATTTTTTGTGAGAAACTGAAAAGCCAAGTTTCGTCACTCTGTTTCAATTACCTACACTTGTGCACTTTACCGAACCCATAATGGTTAATATTCCACTTATATCACTAACTATAACTCGCAGGAACACTAGTTTTAGAAATTAAAACATAACTGACGCCATGACTTTTCAGTTTCCCGCCAAACATCCCAGAAATAATTTGTAGCGTTTTAACTTTTTATTTTTTTTCTTAATGGGCTTTTTCCATTCAGCCAGGCTCAACGCGATTCTGCCAAATAGCGTTTTTATCCTTTCACCCAATCGAACATTGCTAGCATAGAGGAAAACATAGCATAGAGGCCTCGCGTTGCATGCTATGATCATTTTTATTCTTTGCTATGAGTGTCTATGAGTAATCAATTCAAATATAGAAGTTATATAATACAATCCACTTGACGTATAAATGGATGTAGAGATACTTGAATTGAGGATAAAATTTTGATCATAATGTTTCTGTATAATATAGTATAGTTACAATCTGAGAATAAAATCTGACTCATATTCATATTTACTCATAATTCTAGTATAAAATAACTAAGTACTAAGTACAAATTAAGTAACGTATTGCATACGTGAAACTAGAATAAATGTTGTAGCGACCTCTTCAACCGTGTCACAAGCTACACAGATGGCGCTGCAGACGATATTCAGAACAATTAACAATTCTCCATACAATCCTGAAACGCGCAATGAGAGTTTTCGGAGCACGCAACATTTATACAAGATCCCGACAATAACCGTCTGGGGAATAGCGGACGCCCCGCCAGCCAGCAGTCGAACAGCAACCGTATAGTAACTGTCACTTTTGACATATATCCCATACAATATCTATCAAAAGTGACAGTTACTATTCGGTTGCTATTCGATTATGAATCGATTGTGTTAGCAGACTTGGGGCCCTGGCATACAACTCGCCTGGCTGGAAATTCTTCCTAAATTCAAATTCTTCCGTTAAAATGTGTTCAATGTTGCAAGCGTCCTGTGTACCATATTCCTTAACAACCATAACGTTGAATATTCCGGTAAAACAAACCATGAATAAATGACAATCAGCGACGATTGGAGGTCGCTATTCGCAAATTACAAATTCACAAAGTCATACTGGTCGCAAAGTCTTACATAATGCGGCCTTTGACAATGTTGATGCGGCGAAACGTCGTGTTGTGACAAGTTAACTATGAATTAACTACAGTCAAGAAATTTTGGGGTTATTACACGCTTTAGTTAGATTGGAGCTACTAATGTTTCGTGTCACATAATGTGTTAAGCTATATAATCGAGTCTTCTGGGCTTGTTGTTTGCTGTTATCAATTTCATGAAATAGACACATCAATTTAAAATTGTTTTTTTTAGACTAAGTTAAAGGTACAATTTATTGAATTAAAGTTTACAATTACAGTTAAACTAAATAGAAAAAAAAATAGTATGACAACAAACTATATATCAAAAAGACCATGTCCACTAATTCAATTAGAAGCCTTTTAGAAGTCTAAACTCTAGTCAATAAAAGGGACCTTATTTATATACGTATAAAACTTAGATCAATGTTTTTATATAAATTATAAGATTACAAGAACCCAAGCAATTGCGCGCCTCTCAAGCCAAGAATTTCAATTTGAATTTTAAATGGAGTGTTTGCAAATAGTTGATATTCATTATTATGTATTCCAACTAAATGGCTGTCGAGACACGGTGCATGATTTAATTACCGGCACAAGGTAGACTGTACCTAATTGTGCAATACTATCACACACTGTGCCACACAAATTGTGTATGCTTATAACGTTGAAACACGTTTGTACGTCAAAACAAGTATATTTATTTGAAGGTCATTTAAATGATCGCTGAATGAGAAGCACCTATTTTATAGTTGTTTTATTTAATAGCTGTAAATAATGCTATTGAAATAAAAATATTTACATGTATATTTAGCTAGACACTAGGGGTCAAGACATTGCAAGGACAATAAAGTCATATATATTGTGTTTTAACCAAGATTGTAATATCTTACGCAATAATTTTATATTAAATTTACTTGTTGAAATAAAACTAATTTTACGAATTTTATCGGGTTTATTTGTAGTATTTTATGTAAAAACATAAGTTTTCTCGTTAAAATAACACATCAATATTAAATTTACTTTTTCACGTGGCTCTGCCCGCTAACTATTGACCTCATGCCTCCTCTTATCTTTGCTCACAATTATCCTCTCGCGTTTGTCATTTAAAAATATGAATTACTGTACATCTAATTTCTACCACATTTAATTTTCTACCATAGAATCTCTTCAATGAAGACAGCAAAAATTTCACCCTTGCCGACTATCAGGTTAATTATTTTAGAACTAGCAACACAAATATATTTTTGTCTGACGTTAAGTGTAGAGTCAACATAAACTAGGCAAACATAGACTTTATTACCATTGACCATGACACATTCAATAGCCAAAACAAAACATTACTAACACCATAGAAGCGGCCTACAGTTATGGTAGTCCCCTTTGACTGCAGTTTGAATGTATTTTCTTATAAGGAGCCATAAGTCGGGTAAGTCCAACAACGACTCCACCATAAGGAACGCTATTTTCGTTCCAGTCAATATAGGATCCCGTATTTCTATTGTTTTGTAAATAGTATCTATCTAGAAATACTTCAACTAAGTCATAAAAGAAGTGACATGCATTTTTTTTAAATAACAAAAGTCATAAACATTTTCCAAAGTTAAAATGGGTGGACTCAGCGGCAGTCCTTATGGGCACCCATATAAGAGAGCCTTATCGCTGATTTCCACGATGTAGGCAGATTAAGATGATAACGACCTGATTAGCGCAGTTGGTAGTGACCCTGCTTTCCGAAGGTTCCGGGTTCAAATCCAGGTAGGAACAAGTTTTGTGTGATGAGCTTGAATGTTTGTGCCCGAGTGATAGATGATTAATATCTTTATAAGTTTGTTTATGTAATGTCATGTCTTGTGTTGTTGCTAAATAAATGTTTTTTTCGGTCTTTCGATTATATACTGAGTTCGTCCTCAGTCCATTGTACGGTACTCATAATAGAAGCGTTTGCTTGGTGTGGGACCGTATAGTTGGTGTGCTCGTATGGCGATATTTATTTATTTAGTAATCAATACCTTAAGCATAATTATTTTTGCAAACCGCTTCGCTAGCGTAACGTTTTCATCCCTCTCACACCACAGATATCCCAAATAAGTATGACAGTGTCAGAATGTTTTCTTGATGACGGTACAATGACATTTGAAGCTCCTGCTTAGCCTACTGTAAAAGCCCACAACAAACGGCACAACCGCGTAACCAATATGTTGGATCAATTTGTAGGATCACTATCAATTTGAATGTCACTTATAAATCGGCCCTACCGTTTAGGAGGTTAGTAAAGACTGTAAGATTGTTTGCCTTATCTCTTTGCTAAATTTCAACACAACCTGGGTTACACAATAGCGGTCACTATGCTTAAGATATTAAGGTAACTATTGCATAGTCATAATATAAAAAAAGATTACGATAATACCCAGAAACAAATTTTTATCACTTCATCCCGTAAGAGCCAATAAAAAACCTATTTATGTAAGTACATGTTAATTTACGACCAATCCCGTACGGTAATGTCATCGTTCACAATGTTTTTGTGAACCCACCATTTGGTGGTTTACGACTGCCATTAAAATCAATACTTTTTAACGATTTTTTTATTTTATTAATTGGCAACTTTGAATTAGTGAAAACCAGGTTTGACTTATAACGAGGCATATTTTTTTGGCGATCATGTATCAATTAATTTGATGATGACGTTGTACAGTCACAAACATTAATATGAGACCCATTTCCTTAATATTTTCAATGACACTTATAATGTAATAAGGTCGTATATCGTCATGACTTGTATTGGCAGTTGCTCCTAATATCGTCCTTCAAATAGTACCTTTTAGGTATACGTTTGCTGTACGATATTCCACCTTAAATGGGTCCTTAATTAAAGTAAGCGACTGTGCCAATACAAATTACGGCAAACTAATAAGATAGTCTAAATATCGTCTTTGACTACAAACATGAGAAAGAGATACATTTAGTATGTTTAAGTTTAGATTGTGTAACATCAGAATTAGCACTAATGACTTTATAATAGTCACCACTAAAACTATTTTGAATGAAGCCATCCAAATACAGCAGCTAATGTAAGCACACGAATGAGTTCCAAGTAAAGTTTGTTATCTGTGTCGAATACCAAAACACACACATTTATTTAAAAAAAAAACACAAAAATTCTTGAATGAAACCGGTTATCTTATCTTCATCAAATCATTTGAATGGGAAGGTCATTGGGTTCGTACATTGCCGAAATTTGTCGCATTATGTAGTTACCTCAATTATGTTGTAAAAATCAAATATTTAATTCCAGTTTTTCTGTGGACGTTCCGTTTAAAGGAAATAATGACGAAAATGTACAACTAAATAATATAGTAAGTAGTTCTGTTTCTGTTATCAATGGCTTAATCTCCCTCGTATTGAAGGAAGGCTCGTGCCCAACAGTGGGACATTACAAAAGGGCTGGTATTATTACAATTATAATACAAGCCCTTTCAATGTCCTCCCATCAATGCGAGGGAGGTTAAGTCCATTGTCCACTACGCTGGCCCAGTGCGGGTTGGCGGGCTTCACACGTCTTTCGAGGAGTCCTCTCAAACATGCAGGTTTCCTCACGATGTTTTCCTGCGCCGCACATGAAGTCCAGAAATGTCAGAGATGCAAGCCGAGGTTTGAACCTTCGAGTCTCGCTACCGAAGCAAGCGTTCTACCAACTTGGCTATCATTGCGTTTTAGTACTATAATTTAATGTCGGGCAATTGAATCATTGCTTTTAAGAAAAATTAAGTACTGCAGTACTTAAGTTCTTATAATATTTTAAAAATATATATAGTAAATGGTGAGTTTCTTAATGAATGAGTCACTAAACTCACATCTTTTTACAATAAAAGTATCCTTTACATTCTAAAGAGCGATACATTTATCTAATTAAGACAGAGGTCATTGAACTTTTAATAAATAAGCAACGCACGCTACATTGTTAGAAAGATAAAGAATAAAGAGAGCGAGATAAGTGCCGGAGGCTGCCGCATTACGCGACCAAAGTTATGTATTAGTTAACATGAGTTTTAATGTGTGCAACGTCAGAAACTATTTAGTTAGTCTACCTAACTCTTTTTTCTGTTTTGGGGTCGAATATTGAACTTCCAATTTGAATTAGGGTTTGAATGGGGCAGACGTGGATACAGGAGGGGTGAATGGGTGCAATCCCCCCCCTCACTCACGACAGTAGTAGTTTATTGCGACGAATTTAATTTATCTTTTCTGAAAGACCACGATTACTCACCCCATTCATAAATTCCCGGTTCCACCCCTGGAACGGGGGAAGGTAAAGGTAAATGAAGATTAAAATCCTCTTTCAGCTATTATGTAATTGGTTACCGATGAGTACTCAAAGCGACTTCCACTGCCCTCCGTCTGACACACCAATTTGAGACCAAATTTTTGAAGCAGGAAGCCGGTGGATGCGAGTGGCGGAGGAACGTCACGTGTGGAAGTCATTGGGGGAGGCCTATGTCCAGCAGTGGACGTCTTTCGGCTGATAGCGTTTCTTTTCGCAACGAAAGAAGCAGGAGGATTTTGGTAACGCAACAATAGGTACGTAGTTGTTACCTACTTCAAAGTGGCCTCAAGGTTGTATGTATAACGTGAATCAAGAACGCATTAAGGTGCTTATCTACCTTATTGCCAGGAAACGATGGAGGGGAATGGGTTATTGTACACGTACCAATGGAAACCAACCTTGAAACTTTGCAGCCAAGTATTAACGTTTTATGTTCAATTATAAATATAAAAGGCTCCTTACAATCCAGGTTAACAATTGAGACATGGTGCTAGGCCAGAATTAGGTGATAATAAAGCTATGTATATATTTTCAAAATCGAATTCCTAGATCCGAATATTACCCCAACATCCATTGTCACATACTAACAAACTTTATCTTTATAATATAAGGTTTAACAAAAATATTTTAAAGGGTAGGTGATAACGGTGTAGTAGGTGATAACGATCACAATTATGTATAAAATATATGTGTATACATTGTTTAAATTTTCCATGAGAAAGCAAGTCGAGAGTGTACAGGTACCTTCTAGGCAAGTATGCTCCATCGTAGATCTCATCGACACTTACCATCAGGTGAGATCGAGATGAAATACTTGCCTATAATTTAATAAATAAAATAAAAAATAAAAAAAAGACAGAAACCTTTTGATGGCGGACTTAGTTTGTAGTGTTATTTTTAAAAATTCAAATGATTTTTTTTTCGGGACTATGACCTTTATAGCCTACTGATGGACCCCTTAAAATATTTTACACTATTATTGTTAAACATTATATAAGTAATGATTGAGTGAATGAGTGAATGTTGTGTATATAATCATTCATTCACTAAGTACCGTTCACTAGCATGTTTGTCACTAAGCACCGGTTAATTAGAACGAGGCAGATGCATCTCTCTTATCAACAGGTCGCATTCCGGAGTGGCTGAGCGCGCTTGATTGATAACCGCTTATGTAACACGCTTGAGTACGAGATTCACGCTTTGCTCACTAGGGGGCAAATAAGCTAAGGTTTATTTGTTTGGTCGTCACTCTGAAAATGCTGTACCTTTATGCGTTGCAATGCAACAAAAACCTTCGCGTCCGTGCACACAACGACGAACCAAAGATTCATCACAAACGAAAAAAGATTGTTTTGAGATTACTGACACTGAAATTATTCTTGAATAAGTCTAAAATAAACAAACACATAAGATAGTTTTTAATCAAATTATAAAAAAAAGCAGTACGAAGATACGAGACTGTGACGTCATAGCCATCTGTCAGCGTGTGTCAACTTCAAAGGGATGTTTGCTGTTAGATGGCTTATAATTAAGCTCAGAAGATATATATTATTGCGCTATAGCTATTGAGGATCCAGCTACATAGAAAAATCTTTGATACGCGGTCGAAATCGCGCGCAAAAGTATATGAACATTCTCTCTATTCGGTCCTTCCCTCATGACTGAGGATCGTGATCATCACGGCAGCGCTTTGGATCGGACGAACTGTCTCCATCGGCTCCGGTCTGTGGCCATCTTCACCGCAGCGTAGAAGCGAGGCGTTGGTGTTTCTTTCAGTTGGTCAGACCACCTGGTCGGGAACCAGCCTCGGGAACGTTTCCCTTCCACGTTTCCCACCACAATGAGCTTTTCTAAGCTACTGTCGCCACTTCTGGCTATGTGGCCAAAATAGCTCAGTATACGGCGATGACATAAGGTAGATAATCGGTCTTTGATTATCTACCTTATGAACATTATCTATCTACAGGCCGATATACACGTCCACTGCTGGACATAGGCCTCCCCCAACTCCTCTGCCACTCGCATCCACCGGCTTCCTGCGACGCGTGTGATGTCATCAGTCCACCTTGTGGGGGGCCGTCCTACACTTCGTCTTCCGATTCGTGGTCGCAATTCTAGAACCTCTCTGCCCCAACGGCCATCGGTTCTGCGAGCTATGTGCCCTGCCCACTGCCACGTTTTTTTTTTTTCAAGGCAAAGATCATGAACATTAGACAGCTAGTAATTATGGTATCTACTCCAAAAGATTAGTTACGGATTCTAGTCGCGATTAACAATCCAATGATCACACACCGCGTCACGCATGCTTCAAGTGTGATGTCACTTCCGTTAGCGAACGAGTTCCGTGCTCAGCCATGTATACGTACCTACAACAGTTTTAATTGCACGCCATTATCGTGAGCATTGCAAATTAGTTAGGTACGTATAAAAAAAAAGTCAGCATTTTTTTTTAAGAAACTTAATAAAATTAATGGCCAGGTGCATGTCAGAATTTTAAATTAAAGGTTCTAAGCTATAGAGTTTTTAACAGCGAACGGTCGAATTTCAAAATTTTATTTAAAAAAGGTAAGTAATTACCTTGTTAATTGAATAATTAACTTAACTTTACGTAGAAAAAAAGTTCTTCTGTGATTACTGTTTATTTACAGATATGTCAGCTTATAAAACAACGTCGTGTTAGTTACACCAATTATAAGTCAAGAACGGAAGGGCCGATCTTAGGATATTCGATTTTTTACGAAAAATAACCATGAAAACATGGTAAAAAATCACAAAAAAATTAAAATAAAGATAATTCTCATAAATTTGATTCTGAAGCGGTACGTAGTTCACCGGAAAACCTTGTTAGAAATAAAACAAACATACCCGGAGTAAGACACAAAAAAATATTAGTAGATACCTACCTTCTTCTTCTTCTAAGTCGTGACGCTCTTGTCAGAGCGGTCGTGGTCGTCATGTTTTGGTTTTGGGACCGGTGTTGCTTGCCTCACGAAGTCTCGCCATCTCTCCCTATTGGATGCCATCCTGGTGTATTTATGCAGGGGGCCACCTACCTACTTACATGCAATAGTTACATATTGACCATAGAGCAGAAAAAATCTAATCAATCTAACAAACCACGCAGCAATGTTAAATAGCGTTTAAACCGCGAAATAATCGGACATGAATGTTCGTAACGAATTAGAAGTAAGTTAAAAGCTACATTGCGGAGTGAATGAACTGTGAGTGAATGAACTATAATAGATTCGCAAAAAAAAAGTAAATAATGATGAAGTGGGACAGAAGATTGATCACTGCTTTTTATATCAACTTGTTTTAATACCAACACGTATTATTTTAGATAGCTATAATTTTAATTCAATTATAAAAAAAAAGGAAATCCAAAATATAAAAAAGTCATCTGTACTAAATACTGACAAATTTCAGACTTCCAGCACGAGCCCCTGTGGCCTAATGGATAAGGCATCGGCCTCCTAAGCCGGGGATTGTGGGTTCGAGTCCCACCAGGGGTACACATAACTTTTTGTTCCCAATTTCTTTAAACACCTATTATTTTATTTATTTCAAAACATTAATGTTGAATACAGAGTCTACAGACGGCTTACTATCCTATGGAGTTTTCGGGGAGATATATTAGGGAATAAATTTAAAAAAAAATTGTATGTGACCTCTAAGGTCATGACATGACCATTGTTTCTCCAAAACAATACTTAGCATCAGAATCGGTCTCGGTCTATCGTTCATCTGCGCTCGTCATAATAAGACTTCGTTCATTCACCTCCACGTTTGCAACATCTATACACCGATACCTACTCAACTGCCATTACAACAGTCATTAGCGGCAGCACAGACAGACTGGCAGATATTTATAATAATTTAAGTACCTATCTTAAGGGTGGTATACACAGAGGACGCGGCACCCCACTCATCTCTTACAAGGTGTTTTTTTTTTGCTTGAAGCGACGAAATATTCTGGCTCGCGTATGAATATGGCTTACAACTTGTTTTCAATGAAAATAAAAGTGTAAAGTATATCACAAAATAAACATATCAAATTAATGTAAAATAAATTTAATAACCACATCACTTTCTAGAACGATTTTATACATTTATTTTTATACATAAACGACCTACTCATTAGCCTCTTAAAATATTGTACACTGATTCTGTCTCTCTCTGTCTCTGTGACTTATTTTGGAAGAAATTGTTTTTAGGGTTCCGTACCGAAATGGTAAAAACGGAACCCTTATGTCCTTATGTCACACGATTTTTTTTTTACCAATTTCTATTGACTACATCTTCTTATAGACACTAAGAAATGTTTCGCGGATAGCCGAGTTCAGCGCTGAATCTAAGCTATAAATATATGTTGAAATAAAACATTTTTTTAAGGATTTTATCGCGTTTATTTTTAGTTTTTACGTTCCCGACGTTTCGGCTGCTTTACAGGAACCATGGTCACGGGAGGACTGAGGTGGTTGACGTACTGGTGTCATAGTTTGGACATCCTTAAAAATAGTTTTATTTCAATGTGTAGTATTCGCGTAAATATAAGAAATCAATATATAAATATATGGTTTAGTAAAACGGGTACATGTAAACTACCCCTTACGCTCGTTTAAAGGTGCACATAATTACCTAGATCTCTGGTCGGGTTATTAAGAGAAGTCGTAAAGTATTATTGCCTAGTTTTATATTATATACAACTTGATTGCAGCTCGGATAACCAGAGAAATGTAGGAAACACGAATAATTGTACGCACTTAAAAGATAATGGTTTTAATACTGCAGATAACTAATATCGACAGACGAACACAACTGTACTGTACTTTTTTTTTGACTACCTGCTAAAGTCTGCCTAGCCGTTCCTACATTGCTCTCACATACCTATAACAATTTTCTGTTCAAATATCCTTTCATATAAAAAAATAATTTTCCAAATCGGTTCATAAATGACGGAGATCTGAGGCAACAAACATAAAAAAACCTCTTCCCCCATTTGTTTAACAATGAATTTCCGCCAAGTATCGCACAAGTCTATCGATTAAACATAAAAAATTTACAACCGAATTGAGAACCTCCTTCTTATTGAAGTCGGTTAAAAATGTAAAATATCTTTTTAAAAAGAGCAACCATGGAGTTTCTTGCCCGTTCTTCTCCGTGGGACTGGCATTCTAAATGGGTGGCAAAGTTGTAGCTTAGCATTTTGTTACTTTTTTGACGATTCATCAACACTGTACTCAATGGTTTACACGAATAATAAATATTTTGATTCTGATTCTGTATTGTCCTGAACCTTTTTAGTAATAGACTAATGAAGTTCTTAACATTTTTTTTTAATTCCGGAAAATTGGCCAGGACAACGGCTGTCGGTTCAGCTAGTTTTAAACAAATCTGTATTAATAAACTCAATCCACAGCACCACAAAAAGCAAACGAAAAATTAAAAAAAAAACAAAAAACATACCTTCTACACACACATGTACAAATAATGAATTCCGTCATCCAAAGTACGGACAGCCACTTATTAGCTTTTTTAATACCTACGTCCACACGAGAGCAGACGACTATATAATGTGTGTTTACTATTTATAGTCTATATACATGCTTGTGGGTACCCACGTGATATTAGATGAATGACATCATCGGGCCATACGCTGGACTGAGGCAGACGTGATGCAAGGTTATGATCGAAATACCTACAGTTAAGAATAATAAGACAAGTATTAAGTACAGATTCTGGGTTTTTGGTTGCTGGTTCATTTAGCATTTTTGTGACAAAATTTTAAAAAGTAAATATCGCTAGACGAACACACCTACAATACGGTCCCACACTAAGCAAGCAACGCTTGTATTATGGGTACCGTACAATGGACTGAGGGCGAACCCAGTATATATTACTTATGTAGATATTAAACATTCATGACTTGGGTACAAACTTTCGTCCTCATCACCCAAAGTTTGTCCCTACCATTATTCGAACCCGGGATAGTCGGAACGGAAAGCAGGGTCACTAACAATTGCGCTAATCAGGCCGTCAATAATGGTATCTGTTTATTAGATTTTAAATGATTATAAATCCTTAATGGCATCGGGGACCGCTAAGTTAATCACTATTATAATAATACTTTTATTGAGAAATTAATAATAAAAAAAAAATATGTTCTTAAAAAAAAAATGAAAACCAAAACATAGGAAACTTTTTTGTAAATATAAATAAACATAGGGTGCAAACGCCAATTTTGGGACAGCCAATTAATTATTTTCGATTTATCAAGACTTAAAAAATGCGATAATAAATATGCTTTTATTTTATTTGATATTCGCAATGTTTATAAGGCCAGTACTGGAATCATTTCTCAATACCGCCTGCAAGCAAGCTATTAACATTTTTGCATTATGGTATTAGTGTCTACAATCGCATAATAACATCGATAAGCTGAAGTACGTACTTGAGTTCTCTTAATGAATCAATGTTTGCAAGCGCATTAAATGTCATGGTCATCTTAAAAAAAAAGGTAATCATTAGAGTTTGCTAATATTGGCGTCATTTCCATTTACGATATTCGTTTTTGTATTTAAATAAACCCTCGAATTTATAGACGTTCTATAACTTTATCAAACGTCATAGAGTACTGCGCAAAGTCAATCTCTTGTGCGCAGTACTATATGACGTTTGATAAAGTTATTAAATAGATAAATTCGGGGGTTAGTTTTTATCTCGCACACTATTACAGAACGCCGTGGTTTTGTTCAGTTGTTTTAAAATGTAACTTTCATTTTTGTTCTCGGTACTTCAATTGCATGTACTTACACGTGGATACAAAAACCAGCTTATAAAAATGTGTCAATGGCATAAAATACGTAGCCGTGTTAGATTTTTATACATGTTTTTTTTGTCTATACCGTGCTCCGCAACCCACGATGCTATCGAAAAACCACGTGGGTGTTATTGCTGTGAATATCCAAGGAATTCAGACGGGCGATGCAACAATCGTAAGGCATGCTGCACCACTACAAAATTGTGGTTTCAAACGGGAACAACTTACAACTTAGTAAGTTGTTGCCAAGCATTCCGCTACTTTCGCAAGTGACAACAACATTAAATGATATTGTGTTGTTGATTGTAATTAATTTATGTTGTTGGGTGTGAATGGAATCTGATATATTCCTGAATGAAGTAAACGATTAAATCTTACAATACTTTAAACAAAATAGGTTTTACTTACCAGTGTATTTTAAGTAGGTACCTATAACCATAGTTCTTGCTTGTCGTGATAGCTTTCATTGTAATGGCATACTGTGTACTAGTAACCTTCATTTATCTTATGTGTGCTGCATGAGTAATAAGGTCATATTGGAACTCCATATTTCATTTTGAATGAAAATAAAAGAATGTACAAGGCATTAACTTTTCAACTTAATTTTCTATTTTACTGGCACAGGGGATGGGGCGGCTGGCCCTTAGAATAAACATTATGAAATATTATTACCACATATCAGAGTTACCGTGACAGATATCTATGAATTAAATATGACAAATTTCAACCTTATAGTCCTATTATAAGTCCTAAACAGTAAAAGGTCCCCAAAAAAAACCACACACGATATGGATACTTTGTAATAAAATATAGTTCATTATCGGACTATTAATACGAAAACTGAAAATTGAATAACAAGTTGTGGATGCAGTCGCGTCCCGTAATAAAGTGTTTAAGTTGAACCAAGAGGCTGGTTCGCAAGAATCCCGCTTACCTTGGCTATTATTTCCTACTTGTCCGCTATGCCTCGACAGTATCGCCTCTGTACCAAGCATGAAAGCTTCGATTGTGAATATTTTGGTGGCGAGATTGATATCGAAATACAAATCGGAATTCGGCGTTCGTGGTACAAGGTATTCAATTCGTAATAAGGTGCTTAACCCAATTAGTCGTACATTATTTATAATTATAAGTGATACTATTAATTAAAAAAACATATGTTTATGTGAGATAAATTTAACATTTGCATAATTATTTTAAGTCTACCCAATAAATTTCGGAATCCGTTATAATCTATATGACTTATAAATATTAAGAAAATTATAAAATAACGATCAGTAAATTCTGTAAAATTGTTTTTTTTTATTTCCTTTTGAAATTTATGGTAGAATTTTAACCTTTTAAAGAAGTAGGTAACGCAAGTTTTTTTTTATTATTTACGTATAAATATTGTCCTTTAATAATGCAGGACTCGCAAGGGATGTATAATAATCGACACCGCTACACGATAAGGAAGGCACCAGTTAGAGGTGCTGTGTTAATCCATAAACAAACAATTAAGGTAGGATGTTCATAGTAGGTAGTATTCATTAGCTTATTATATGATTACTCGTATAAAATAAACTTTACATTGACTTCATAAATATTTTTCGGACATTGAAGGTTATTTTATATAGGCACGTAGCTATGTCTATTCACATATACAGACACGTGATGAATTCGTATACAACTTCTTAACCGGTTTGATTTTAATATAAATGTTTAATCTTGAGAATGACGTAGGCACTACCTACCTATTCCAACCTTTTCGATATTATAAATGGCTTATACCCATACCAGAAAAAAATAAAACGGAAGTATATTTGAAATGTTTTATACCTTTTCAGATTTATTCTTACTGGAATGATAATAAGAATCAAGGTTGAATACAATGACATAGATACTTAATTCACATTGCAAATAACTAATACTTGAATACAAATGTGTTTTCATGCAGATAGGTAGTAAGTTACACATACCGTTTTGCCACGATAGTGCGAACAGATCGTCGTCGTGAAGCCATTGTAGCTCGCTAATTATAGTAGACATGTCAGCATCGAACGACATTTAAAACATGATAGCAAACCAAAACAACACACTCCAATCGATTCACATCACTAGCACAACAAAAACCGCGAAGTTATTCGAGCCACCAAGGGACACATCACTAGAGTTGTTCAAAACCACGAAAAACCCGCTAGTTGTCAGTAAATCACTGAAAAACTTTCGCTGACAGCATAAAAACGCTGGTATCACGTTACAAATCGATGTTACGAAATGTCAATTTGACAGCTGACGGTCGATCGTAATACGGGGTGAACGAACGCCGTGCGCTTGCGCAGCGTACATGCGGCGCGCGCGATCGATGCCAACTGACTGGCCCAACTGGTCTCTTGTAAACAGAGACCAGTTAGCGGGGGGGCCTGCACGTTATCGATAACCCCACGTCCCAATATCGACAAATAACATCACTAAAATCGCTACCTCGTGTGAAATCTGAAGGCCGAGTGATTTTTACGGTTTAACGTAAGGTTAATGTAACTTGTTCGGTATTTTATTAATGTTCCGCCGTCGGTGTGGTTTTGAAGTCCGTATGCTTTGTAACTGGCTTCTTTTTTCATTAATAATTGTGAAATTATTAGCTCATACAATATTTATTATTACAATGATAACTAGTATAGGTATATATAGCATGTATTTCATTTGCTCGCCAATATGGAATATTATGTAATCACCTAGTAACATAATTAATAATACTCAATTCAAATTCTATAATTTATTAATGCTACCATTGCGTAAGAATAAAAGGTTTTAATAGTGGTAGTAATTAATGTTTACATTTTAATTGTGTAATTACTAATTAGTTTTTTTTTTCACAGACATATTTTTTTATCTCCCCTCGTGTATCTATAAACCTACTTATTTAAAAGTAAAGCAATCAAACGGAGATGTCACTATCTATATATATAAATAACGTTATCGTTATTTGTAAGAGCGGAGATAAATTTGTTAAACAGTTTCATCAAAATTGGGATGATGGGAGAACAAGATTTCGTCATACTGAATTAAATGATAAGAGGAATGAGGTAATTGTAGGCATATCAGAATACGAATTAAAATAGGCCAAAATACTGGAAGCATAATTTGAGCCCGTATAAGTAATTAAAAACAAGAGGGTGAATAATTACTTCATGTTCGTAATTATAAAACTATTAAGATGATTTGACGGCCTGATTAGCGCAGTTGGTAGTGACCCTGCTGTCTGTGCCGAGGGTCCCGGGTTCGAATCCTGGTGGGGACACCCTTTGTGTGATGAGTACGAATGTATGTACCCAAGTCATGGATGTAAGTTAAATATATTGGGTTCGCTCCCAGTCCATTGTACGGTACCATTAATACAAGCTTTGCTTAGTGGAGGACCGTATAATTGGTGTGTGAAGATATCAATATAATAAATACTTATGTAAAATCTATTATTAGATTTATATGGATCTGTTAACTGGTGTATCCACCCTAAAATTATTACTCTTTTAAAAATATGTTTATGATTGAGCAATGAAAAATTATGAAGTATTGTTGACAAATTAACTTAATATTTGAAAAATTATTGTTTGTATGTTATTTCGATGTTAACTCGTGAATGATTTATGTTAAAAATACCAAATTAATTGTATGTCATTTGTTTTTGGCACAATCATATTTGATAAGAAAACATATAAATATGGTTAGTTTAGTGTAGTTATAAAGAAAATTATAAAATTACCTCATATTGATTTGAAACATTGTATTTGATTTACTACTTCAATGTACTTAACTTACTGACTTTCTTATAGTCTCGTTTAGCTTATAAATATTAAATTTCATTTAAATAGCAAGCAAGTTATCTAACGTAACGTTTTAAAGTCCCACTGTTGGGCACAGGCCTCCCTACAATACGAGGGGGATTAGGCCGTAGTCCACTACGCTGGCCCAGTGCGGGTTGCCCACTTCACACATCTTTCGAGGGATTCTCTCAGACATGCAGGTTTCCTCAAGATGATTTCCTTCACCGTTTAGAAAGAGATAATCATGGTTGAAAATGAGATTCGCTCATGAAATTCAGAAATCCTAGACGTGCGAGCCAGGTTTTCAACCTGCGATCCTCATTACCGAGGCAAGCGTTCTACTAACTTGGCTATCAAATCATAATTTTTTTTTTTTTTTTTTGGTTTAGTCAAAAACGCTCTAGATCGTTGGTTGTGGCGTCACACCGTCGGTCGCCGCGTCGTAATCAGTGTTAGGTTGATAATACGAGGTCGGTAATATTTGGGTTTTTTTTTTATTGGGTAATGTGTTTACCGTCATTTATCTTTTTTTTTTGCCATTACCAACCATTATTCTCATTATAACTTTATGTACGTCGACAGTGGGAGCCTTTGATGTTTGGACGTTGTCTGATCGCAATATCATGGGTCACGCGACCCGGAGGCCGCGCTTTGTCGGTATTTTTTTTTAATTTAAACTTTATCATCGATATATTGTGATGTGTTGCAAGCCAGTCCATTCTGATATATAATAATATAATAATTCCAGCCCTTTTTAATGTCCCACTGCTGGGCGCGGGCCACCCCTCAATGCGAGGGGGACTAAGCCATATTCCACCACCCTGGCCTAGTGCCAGTTGGCGGACTTCACACATCTTTCGAGGGGTTCTCTCTGACATGCAGGTTTCCTCACGATATTTTTCTTCACCGTTTAGCAAGTGATAATCATGGTTGAAAATGAGATTCGCACATGAAATGCCAGAGGTGCGATTCGGGGTTTGAACCTGCAGTACTCATTACTGAGGCAAGCGTTCTACCAAATTTGCTATCACTTCCATTCTGATAGCGATTCATTATATAATGAAGATTTTCATTCTCCATAACATGCTCACAGTGATTACATCGTTCATAAAACCTTTTTTTTTAAGTTGCCACTATATTATTACAGTCTGCCGCTCGGCAGTAACAAGCGTGAAGACACACATTATAATAGTCTTGTAACGAGCAATTATTTTGCACGGAAGTGAATAATTATTGGTGAGATGGCTTGATACCGTCCGGCGATCGAGTAGCATGGGCTACGTGCATTTTCTATAGATTTAAAGTGAGTTAAAAATCAGATTAGCTTTTATTCATGTAACGTATTATAGTATTAAAGATGATTTATGAACGGGTCACAAATTGATGTTTTTATTAGATTTTACAGGACATTTAGTTGGATGATAAAGCAGCCTGGGACTGATCGCTCACATATCAATATTTATAATGTTAAAGTGTAGCGTGTGTGCGCCTCGCATGGCAACACACTGGAGCTTACTTTTTATATTTTTTTTGTAAAAATAATGGATAAAAAAAAAGACAAGCCCGCTGAGTTTCTTGCCGGATCTTCTCAGTTGAGGTCGCGTTCCGATCCGGTTGTAGAGTTAAGGAAAAAATGTAATGACAATTTGTAAGTGCCCCCGTAGTCCTATACGAAATAAATGATTTGACTTTGACTTTGACATTGTTGGGTGTGGGGGTAGTCGAAGAGAATAGTTATCAATTTTATATTATCTTGTGAAAAATGTGTTTCTTTGAAATTTAATGTGTAATTTTGGTGGACTCTTAACCATTATGTGTTCATAAACGTGCACGAGTGTAGGAAAAGAAACTAAATAGTAAGTAAAACATGACTTCTGACTTCCAGTGCTCCGAAGAAGTCCCGTAATTTGTCAGGAATGTATCCCCAACTTTACTGATAGGGTTAGGGTGGGTTTATCAGGCCATAGTCTACGGATTAGGCCTGCTTAAAATCTCCCATGTTTGTTTTTTTTTTAAAGTATTCCACTTGATATTGGCAACATACCTACCCAAAAGTGGGTGAGGCCATAATCTAGGTGAAGGAAAACATCGTAAGGAAATCTATATTTCTGAGAGAACCCCTCAAAAGACGTGTGAAGTCCGCCAACACGCATTGCGCCAGCGTAGTTATAGACTATACATATAAACTGTGGACTATAGCCTTATCCCCCTCGCATTAATGGGATGACCCTGCCCAGCAGTGGGCCACTAAAAGGCCTGGTATTACTGAAAAAAAAACACTCGTTTTAAATATATTAATTTTGATTTAATGTTTTACGTTTATGTTTGTACAATACAATCTGTAAAATAAGTTTAATTTCAACGTGTAGTATTCGCGTAAATATAAGAAATCGACTTGTAGTATCATTATTATTAAGTTTATCTAATTTCTCAACTTAAACAAGGTCACTTGATAACCTTACGCATGAACATAGAAATGAGATACTCGTACTCATCAATATTGTAATATTTGTTTGACTAAGTACTTAAAACAGATATTTTTTTTTTGTTTAAAAAATCTAAAACGTCAAAATGTCGCTTTCGACTCTATCCAACTTCCATTGACTACTCTATGATTGTGTTTATTTACATAACTAGCTGTTGCCCGCGACTTCGTCCGCGTGGTATTTAACAAAGACTCAGCCGTTGGTAACAGCCTGCTCGCGTTCTGATCCCGCGGGACGCATTGCAGATTGTTGCTATCAAACTTTAGTCAGGCGCAGCGCTGCAACATTGGTTTTAATTTTTTTTCGAGAGATCCTATTTTTTTTTCTAAAATAAAAGTAGCCTAAGTTACTCCTTGTTACATCAGCTATCTGCCAGTGAAATTCCCGTCAAAATCGGTCCAGCCATTGCAGAGATTACCCGGAACAAACAGACAGACAGACAGACAGACAGACAGACGGACAGACAGACAGACGGACAGACAGACAGACAGACAGACAGACAGACAAAAATTGTAAAAATTGTTGTTTCGGTATAGGTACCGTGTATACATCCAAATGCATTTAGTAAAAAGCGGTTATTTTAATATTACAAACAGACACTCCAATTTTATTTATATGTATAGATATTCAGTTTTATTTTGGTCGAGTATGCGTTTTATTGTTTCAAATGTGAAAGTGTATTTTTTAAGTAATTATAATAGTCTCGGATTTCTAATGCAATAATGTGTCATTGTTTCTGTGTTTGAGCTCATGCAAAGTGGGTAATTATTGTTACAGTGTGAATATAATTTTATAATCTCCTTACTTCATGACGTCTCAATATAAAATGTGTAATATTTTAAGTATTATATTTCATTAGGTAGGAACTAAGTAGTTAATCGTTGGCTAGCTATACTTATACTTTATAGTCTAACTCCCAGATTTATAGACGTTTTATAACTTTGTCAAATCTATACATCTATACATATAAATAAAATTGGAGTGTCTGTTTGTAATATTAAAATAACCGCTTTTTACTAAGTGCATTTGGATGTATACACGTTACCTATACCGAAACAACATTTTTTACAATTTTTGTCCGTCTGTCTGTCTGTCTGTCCGTCTGTCCATCTGTCTGTCTGTCTGTCTGTCTGTCTGTTTGTTCCGGGTAATCTCTGAAATGGCTGGACCGATTTTGACGGGAATTTCACTGGCAGATAGCTGATGTAACAAGGAGTAACATAGGCTACTTTTATTTTAGAAAAAAAAATTGGATCTCTCGAAAAAAAAATAAAACCAATGTTGCAGCGCTGCGCCTGATTAAAGTTTGATAGCAACAATCTACAATGCGTCCCGCGGGATCAGAACGCGAGCAGGCTGTTGCCAACGGCTGAGTCTTTGTTAAATACCACGCGGACGAAGTCGCGGGCAACAGCTAGTGTTATATAATACTGCGAGTTTTGCTTTGCGCAGTACTATGTGACGTTTGATAAAGTTATAAAACCTCTATGAACACAGGGGTACGTATTTAGAA
This sequence comes from Pheosia tremula, assembly GCA_905333125.1. Taxonomy (NCBI): domain Eukaryota; kingdom Metazoa; phylum Arthropoda; class Insecta; order Lepidoptera; family Notodontidae; genus Pheosia; species Pheosia tremula. Next base: position 6,615,203 of record HG995416.1, on the reverse strand, counting down.
ATTTTGTATGGAGATTTGAATGTCTCAAATACCGCCCGCTAGGAGCGCTGTTCAATATTCTCCATACGAAATGTCTAAATACGTAGCCTATAAAGTATACGGTTAACCTATTAATAATCTCACAAAAAAATAAAAAAAAACATTGTGGATATAGACAAAATATTTTTCATTTATTCTGACTGAAATAATTTTGAACCTGCAGTCCTTGTTTGTAAGGCAAGCGTTGTGCCAACATGTCTATCACTGCTTTTAATCATCGCAAATATAATTAATAAGAATAGACTTGATAATGACGGCCTGATTAGCGCAGTTGGAAGTTACCCTGCTTTCCGCGCCGAAGGTCCCAGGTTCGAATTCTGGAAGAGACAAACTTTGTGTGATGAGCACGAATGTTTGTACCCAAGTCATGGATTTTTAATATCTATATAGTAAGTAATATATCATTGTACGGTACCCATAATACAAGCGTTGCTTAGTGTGGGACCGTATAGTTGGTGTGTTCGTCTGGCGATATTTATTAATTAATGAGTATTATTAAACATACCGGTATTGAATTGATATGGGTCGCTGAAGACACATTACTCGTAATGCCTTTACCGATGTATCGTTACCACAAAACAAAAAGGCTTCTTTACCACAAATGCTTACATTTAACTAAATCTCTCTGATTTTGTGCTTCCACAAATTGGATGAGTGTTCCTTTGGCCTGGCGTATCGTTGACAGCAATCTTGTTACGTATAGAGTATGTGGCTCTAAGGATGCCTGCACATTAGCTAGATTTCTGGCTTTATCTCTTTCGGATTTTATTACACGCGAATGTAAATCGCGCTAACTTTTTTCTAATTGGTCGGCTCTACGATGCATAGTTGCGGTTTTAAGTCGCATTCGGAAAATGTTTTTTTTTATACCCCACTGTTCGGCATAAGCCTGCCCTCAATGTGAAGAGAATTAGGCTATATTCCACCACGCTGGTCCAGGGCCCGAAGTCTGCTAACACAATCGATTCTTAATCGAACAGCAACAGCATAGTAACTGTCACTTTTGACAGATATCTCATACAATATGCGTTACTAACTATGCGGTTGCTATTCGATTATGAATCGATTGTGTTAGCAGACTTGGGGCCCAGTGCGGGTTGGTGGACTTTACACGTCTTTCGCGGGATTATCTCAGACATGCAGGTTGTCCCACGATGTTTGCCTTCACCGTTCAGCAATTGATAATCATGGTTGAAAATTAGATTCGCACATGAAATCCCCAAAATCTCTGAATGCGAGCCGGCGTTTGAACTTGCAGCCCTCGATACTGAAGCAAGCTTTGAAACAATTCGGCTATTACTATTTTAGCTTAATAGCACAATAATCGCTAATGTGTAACGTCTGCAGTCTACACCAGCCTTTCCCAAAGTGGGCGATAACGCCCCCTTATGGGCGCTGCAGGCCTAAAGGCGGCCGGTAAGAAACCTAGGTTTACAACCAATGTGTGCTGCCAGTGATGACATATGGTGCCGAGACGTGGTCGCTGACTATGGGCCGCATAAGAAGGCTCAAGGTCGCTCAACGCGCAATGGAGAGAGCTATGCTCGGGGTTTCGCTACGCGATAGAATCAGAAATGAAGAGATCCGTAGACGAACCGGAGTAACCGACATAGCTCAAAGAATTGCCAAGTTGAAGTGGCAGTGGGCAGGGCATATAGCTCGCAGAACCGATGGCCGTTGGGGCAGAAAGGTTCTAGAATGGCGACCACGAATCGGAAGACGGAGTGTAGGACGGCCCCCCACAAGGTGGACTGATGACATCACACGCGTCGCAGGAAGCCGGTGGATGCGAGTGGCGGAGGACCGTGTTGTGTGGAAGTCGTTGGGGGAGGCCTATGTCCAGCAGTGGACGTCTATCGGCTGATTGATTGATTGATTGATTGAAGAAACCTAGAAAAAAGGAGGCGTTATGTAGAGGCTTACAATAATTAATTTCATTTGAAGATATAGTGGTTTTAAGTAGGTGCAAAAATGGGGGCGCTAAAAAATAATTCAATCTCGAAGTGGGCAGTAGACAAAATAAGTTTGGGAAACACTGGTCTGCACATTTCTTTAACGTTATTGCCCAGTTAGTTCTCAGTTCGATATGGGCATGGTTCGTACAACGTGGGCGAGCTAAACTCTACTCAACACCCCTTTGTGGTCGACGAAGGACTATTTCTGGACACGCAGTAGGTATAATAATAGCAATATGGGGAATAAGGTAGAGTATTTTGATGTTTTTAATAGGATTAGCAGGCTCTACGTTTTTTGATTTAGCTTACTTACTTACTTATTTAGCTATAGTGCTTATCACACATACTTTGTCCCTACCAGGATTCGAACCTAGGTCCCTCGGCACAGAAAGCAGGGTCACTGTCAACTGCGCTAATCAGGCCGTTAGATAATGTAGGAAATCTTCTTGTTACACAACGCCGCACAATAATCTCGGTTCCCAGAACGCTTGAACGCAATCATCCCGGGATACATGGAAACGACGAACAGTTCCGGGATACATCATTCGTCAGACACGGGATACTTACATTGGAGTGATTTACAGGAGCCGTAATGTATTTTTACAAGAGAATGATTATTTTGAGTTGTATGTGTGCTGTAAACACTTATTATCTTTTATTTATTACGATTTTAATGACGATTTTTTTGCCAATGTCAAAGCCAAATACTTTAGTTTGTATGGACCTTGGGAGATACTGAAAAACGGTACGGACCACACAGCCGATAAACAATCGATTTTTTTACCAATTTTAAATAGTAGAACGCATCTCTAACGTAACATGGTAATTCGTTTATAAGAGCAAAGCTATGCAAATAAACTAGTTCATAAATACATTAAAACAGTATTCATCAAATCCATAAATAAACTCTTCCGCGTTTGTTAAGTACATATGCACTTAATAGCACCTACATTATTCCTTTATTATTCCACGCTCATCATTTTCGAATAACATTCCAAATTCAAATTCAATTTTAAATCTCGAAGCGTTCGCCTCATAAACAATTACAGAGTGAGTAAACTGTGCGACCGGTGTATTGTGACCTGTCAACCTACTTTAGTTCATTCTTCATCGTTCGATCAAAAAGGGGATTGAGTGAATGAAGGGTTTTGATAAACTGGTTGTTGTTTGAAGGTTTGTAATGACAGTAAAATTGTTATTACAAAGAGCGCCTCGCTTTCTTTGTGTTTTCGCTAATAAAATGACATGTCTTATCAAGACATGTCATGGAGTTTGATCTTCAAAGGTTGCTATAGAGCTTTTTGGAACAAAGAAGTAAGTTACACACAAAGCCAGGGGCGAAATTGGCATGGGGTGATTTCACAAAACTTTATTTTGCCCTGAATCTTAGGATAAATAAAACAAAAGAAAACATTTTCGTAGTCATCGAAAATTTTCGGAAAAAAATATTTTAATGAGAGCTTTTTTTTTTAATAAGTGTTGCTGATAATTAATTGAACTCCGTACTCAACACAAAGCCCGGTATTATATTTCAGAACACCAATGGGCGGAAGCTTGGTGCGCATACGATCGGATTTCAGCAGGAAATTGACATGGCCGGCGCGTGCGCGAAAGTAAACCAAACTTGAGTCACACAAAGCGAAGGTACGCGGGATGAGAGGCAGCGGTTATTGGAAAAATAAATTGTAGCCATCTCTGCACTTATACAACGTGATTCAGAAAGAGCAATCATAATGTCACCATCACGACTTTCGACGTTTTTAATATGATAAACCTAAAAAAAAACACAATTGTCATTTTGTTAGTACTTTTTTTATTAACATTAAAATTGTAACTTTACATAAAATTGGTTGTATGCGCTTTCTGAACCACGCTGTATCTTAGCACCTAAAGTTGAAGAATGACAATCGATGGCGAAAGCCGTAGACATTAGACAAGGTACTTACGACGTATCATACTCGCCGCACTAAGCCGTTGGATACTGAGTCTCGTGGATCGGGATAGTTCGACGTCATTTGAGGGGGGAGGGGGATTATGTCCAGCATGTGATATCCTCCAGCTGATGAATGGATGGACAGAATAAGTCCGTAAAACTATTTCTGTGCTTCACAATATAAGGTTTAAATGTAATGGAGTGTTAAATTATAGCCATGTCAGCCAGGGCCCCACAATCGAATCACAATGAGCTGACAATGTTTTTATTATTGCCATTATTGACAGTTTATCAAGAAGTTTTCAGTTTTTTTTTCAGAAATTTGTATTTCTCTATTTTTGGGTCTATGCCCGCCACACACTCCCACCACTGCTACTCCTGTACGCCAGGATCTACAGTGGTGATGCATGATGACCGAGGTTTGGCCCTCGGCGAGTCCCGGGATAAAGTTAATTGTCTTGGAACCCGCAAGAATTTAATCGAAAGATAAAAATAGGAGGAGTTGGAAGAAAAATAAGTATTTGTATTTCTCTTATCAAGGGTTTACAATTTTTCCGCTAATTGCTTGTGAGTTAAACCAGTTTTAATTAACGATTTATATTACATGTAATACAGTAGCCAGTGTTAAGGCCAAAAAAAAGGTTTTGAACACTTAGGCATCTACTTTATTCTGAATGTCTATTTATATCAAGTAAGTACCTATTTAACGAAACGAAACCCATTGTACCTTCATTCCTCATTCCCTATTGCAACAGGTTAGGCCATAGTTCACCACTCCGGTCCAGTGAGGATTGGCGGATTTCATACGTCTTTCGAGGGGTTCTCTCTCACATACAGGGTTCCCCACGATGCTTTCCTTCACTTAACAAGTATAATTGATAGAACTAGGCAACGCTTCGTCGCTCATTCGTAGCCAGCTTTCCTGAGGATGCCTCGATTAGAGGAGAAACACGTGTCGAATATATCTTTAGATTCGCATTGTTTTGCGGAGCAATGTGTATTAATTAAGGTCCCGACAGCCATGAAAGACAGTTCTTTGACTGACATCTTCAAGGAATTCGGTTGTTGGCTTCTTTAATTATTGATCAACTTGTTTGGTATGTAATTGGAAAAGCCGACAAGCCGAGGGTCAGTGGTGGGTCCCTCTTCCCCCATGCCATAACTAAAAGATAATCATGTTTGAAAATGAGATTTGCACATAAAATCCAGAAATCCTAGAGGGGTTTGAACCAGCACCTCTGGTTACCAAGGCCATCGTTCTACGAAATTAGCCATCACTACTCTTTCTTGCCATTAGATTACCGAAAAACCCATTTATTGTCTCAGAGAGAGCCATATACAAATATGAGATGCTTAGGAAAGGCTAGAAAGAAGATTGATACTTACGGGGAAAGTGATACATCGAATAATCCCATAGTATGGTGTAATAAACGTCCCGCCCTAATGGCAAATAAATGCTACCTTTATTTACATATTATTACCATCCAAACTACGGCCAATATAACGATTAGAAAGTACAACGACCTACGCCAACCTTGGCATATTGGGCATGATTAGTTAGGGCTGTCACGGTGAACGCAATGGAAATTGGTGAATGACCTCTTGAAATGCTCATTAAAAATTATTTTTTATATTTGCCAATAAACATTGTCGTACAAGATTGTACATATCCGATGAAATCTAACTTTCAAAAGGTTACAAAGTTTAAAAAGAAAAAAATTAATCAGAGTACTTTAGCGGAAAAGGGAAGATCTTCCGACCAGGCGGGTGGTATGCCCCGACGGTTATTGTCGGGATCTTATATATATATGTTACGTGCTCCGAAAACTCTCATAGCGCGATTCAGGATTGTATTGAGAATTGTTTATTGTTCTGAATGCGTCTGCAGCACTATCTGTGTAGCTTGTGGCTTGTTGAAGAGGTCGCTATAGTACGATGCAAGTGTTCCTATTATTTTTATTGTATCAGCTCCTTATTCAAGCGAAGGTTTGTAACATAAAAAACAGTTGAAAGAAAGCCCACAAAGCTGGAAACATCCAATCTAAATACACCTTAAATTGGAAAGGTATCTAATTCTACATTTATGCACACATGACAACCCTATACTCAGTATATAATTAACAAATGCTTTATAGGTAATAAACAAAGATTATTTACATTGGATTACCATCAAATATTGGTTTAATCACGTTTGATGTAGGCACTCGAGGGCCGAATTAAAATAATCGAACGTGTAAAAGGGAAATGTATGTAATAAATAATTAGTATTATATTACGACCAGCCAAGTAAAAGCAGTGATAGCCAAGTTAGTAGAACGCTTGCCTAGGTAACGAGGATCGCAGGTTCAAACCCCCAGGCTCGCACCTCTGGGATTTCTGGATTTCATGTGCGAATTTCATTTTTCAACCACGATTACCACTTACTAAACGATGAAGGAATACATCGTGAGGAAACGCGGACAAATAGAAATAAAAAAAAAGGCTCTCCTACCAATCTCTCTTCGTTTCGACTGTTTTGCATAAACCGCGCGATTTGCATTTCATTATTTATTATTGGCAGACATATTAATTATTGTAATAAGCAATTAATTAAACTGATAACCTTATGTATCTACCTACACAAAGTTGGCAAGTAAAAAATGTGTCATTACATATCATTTGACAGAATAAAATGTTGCCAGGTGACCCATGATGGCAGGAAAAAAAAATGATAAAACATTAATAATCGCAGTCATTATATAACAATATGCATAAAAAATAACAAATATATCATACCAACCTCAATTTATTTCAATATTGATTTATTATATTTACGCGAATACTACCTACACATTGAAATAAAACAAATTTTGCAGATTTTATCACGTTTATTTTATGTTTTTTACGTTCCCGACGTTTCAGGTGCTTTACATTACCACATTGAATGGCAATGCTTATGTGTTGGCCAAAATATGTGCCAGAATTCTGGTCACCAGATGTCTTCACCAGACGTTTTGAGAGCTCCCTGTAGATCCAATCACCTGGTCCCCACGAACCCAATGTCTTATATGTTATAAAAATTCAGGACATTGAAACGAAAAAAAAAACGATAGATAATATATTGATTTCTTATATTTACGCGAATACTACACATTGTAATAAAAGTAATTTTGCAGATTCGAACGCGATTTTACAACGCGATAAAATCCGTAAAATTAGTTTTATTTCAACGGTAGATAATCTAAACTCAAACTAACTTTAAGATTCAAAACTCGTTAATAAATTCCTATGAATAGTTTGTTAATTATTAATAGAATTTTACAGCTATATTGCTACCTAAATACATATTTATAGCTTAAAAATAATTTATAAGTTGCACAGTTAGGCTACTTTGAAAAAAAATTATTAGGGTGATGATGAATTTATAGCCAAACTTCATAGCTTAAAAACCTCATCTCAGACGGGTCATCATATGATTATTTCCTGTTAAATGCAACATAATTGGCAACCCTAATCATAGAAAACCTGTCAGGCATCGGAGTCGGAACTTGAAACGTGAATCTCACTTCCATTAATTATAACAAATTGTGGCTGATTAAATGAACGAGATGGAAAAAATAAATTAATTAAGTATCGGAATGGCCAACGGACTGTGGTTACGTATAGAAAGTTGTTTGCAAAAAATATTTGGTCTGGATGTCAATTGAGATTTATTTCTTTGATAACATTGATAGGTTACGCTACGCCAAGAAGACCACACAAAAGTATTCGAATTCGCATCTGGATGACAGATTATTAAGTGTAATAATTGTTATGCTAACAGAGTTGAATCATATTTAACAAGTCGCCAATGAATGTGATAATTAATACGTATTTCAAGTCAAAGTAAAGTCAAAACATTTATTTCGTATAGGCCTACGGGGGTACTTACAAATTGTCATTTTCATTTTGATTATCTTAACTCTACAACCGGATCGGACCTCAACTGAGAATATCTGTTTAATACAACAAAAAATAGCCTCCAGTGTATTGCCATACGAGGCGCACATAAACCGTAAAACTTTAAAAAGGTAATAAAAATAAAATAATACCAACCATACCATGAGAGGGGGATACGGCCATAGTCCACCACGCTGGCCCAGTGCTGGTTGGCGGACTTCACACGTCTTTCGAAGAGTTCTCTCAGACATGCAAGTTTCCTCACGATGTTTTCCTTCGCCGTTTGGCAAGCGATAATCACGGATGGAGTTAAGCATATGAAACCCAGAAATCCCAGAGGTATAATCCCAGAGGTATATAGCCGTGGTTGGAACACGCGATCCTCGTTACCGCGGCAAACGTTATACCAAACATAGCTATCATTGATTCCTGGTCTAGAAAAAATAATGCCCTAATTTCGAAACCAAGTGTTTTTTTCTGAATTCTTACTTGCACTTCCTTATCTGAATCTTTATCAAATCAAACAGATATTGCAGTATTTTTGCAATCTGGTATCAAATTCAGACCACATAAGTAGTACACCCAGACATGATAACTTAAAAGATATATACAAACTCAGATAATCTGGTTCTCAGTAGAAGGTGTGCTATCAACGGATTTGTTAGGCCAATGAAAAAAAATTGAAATAAAACGAATCTTACTGATTTTATTGCGTTTATATACATTGCGTTCCCGACGTTTCGGCTTCTTTACAGCAACCATGGTCACGGGAGGACCCATTTTAATGTGTAGTATACGGGTAAATATAGGAAATGAAAAACAGTTACTCTTGTAAAGAAAATCTAATCTATCTAATCTAATCTGCAGCCGATAGAGGTCCACTGCTGGACATAGGCCTCCCCCAATGACTTCCACACATCACGGTCCTCCGCCACTCTCATCCTCCGGCTTCCTGCGACGCGTGTGATGTCATCAGTCCACCTTGTGGGGGGGCCGTCCTAAACTTCGTCTTCCGTAAAGAAAATAATAAAACCTAATACGTCATTTTGATTCCGTGACGTATACTGAGTATGTCCACACCATTCCGCGTGCAATTAAATAATTAATTAATATAACTTTATTGTTATCTATTTAGTTTCCTGACACAAGTTTTATTGGTGAAAACAGTCTTAACGACCAGTTTATGAGCTAACAAATTGATATTTGAATATTTTGACGTTATTGATAGCGACTTTATACTAACTGGTTTAAATAATGATTATGTAAAATTTCTAGATCAAAACATTGGTATTTCTTTGAGTCACAAAGTTTCTGGTCTAGTTATATGGTATTTGTTGAAATCTACGTAAAAAATATTGCAAACGATTTTATTTTCTTTAATGTATTTGATGGACTTTCGGTAGAGATGACGTTTAACGTCGAAATGCTCTATATGCAAGTGACACCATGCGTCGGAGAGCACTATTATCTGGCGGCCCGATCGTCATTCTAGTCATACGTCATTCGTCTCGTCTCGTCATTCGTCAGTCAAAGTTATTACGAACAAAACGAGAAAAATACAGACATAATGATCTTTTCTCAATGTTACCGTTATTTCCACTAGCTAGGACCTTGATAGTAGATAGTAAAAACTTCATATAAATATCTGTAATCATCCAAATCGGGGATAGATGCACTCTTTATTATTTCTTTCTTCTTAATTTTAACATCTTTTACACTGTACTCCTAATTATTTGATCTCTCCGAACAAAAACATCTACTATCTTTTTTTTTCTTACTGCCCTCTCCCTCACACACTTCGTTTAGAAACATTAAAATCCCACATAGATGTAGGCATGCAAACTCACAAACTTTACCTCTTAGAATATACGTGCTGTATAACACACGCCAGCTTGGAGCCATCTTCCAACATCGACTAAAGATCAAAACAACATTTTCAATAGTTTGTATAGATACTGTCACGTTGGTGTTATCCGCGGGTCGTACGTCGTCGCTTCCTTGTAACACGAAAACAATCGAGCCCTTCCGAGCGCGAGCGAAGCGTCGCACGCGCAGCTATTAACATACAATGTGTGCGTGCCCCTGTATATCAATGGGACGAGAACTAGGGCGACCATGAAGACGTATAAGGATATTTTCGAGAACTAGCCGAATGGGAAGATGTAACTTAGTCCCTATAAGATGGACTTTTAAGCTGACGAGGGCCACGTGGCACATGTAGCTCGTGGATCGAGCGGCAAAAGACCTGGATATTCCCGGGAAGGTCATTAGCCATCAGCAGGGAGATTGGAACATGTAACATGGTCCCTACAAGATAGACCTATAAGCTGACGAAGGCCACCAGTCACATGTAGCGGCAAGGGTCCTGGATATTCCCGGGAAGGTCATTAGATATCAGCAGAGGGTTGAATGGACAGATGACGTAAGGTAATTTTCCGGATTAGTTTCAGAAGCTTTGGTTAAATTTCTACATTTAAAAAAATCAATTGACTACTTATTAGTTAATTGTTTCTCGCTCATCTGCGGTAATTGGCAAATAGCAAAAAATATCCCATCGTAATTTGTTCCTAGTTTGGGTCTAAAGCGGAAATGATTTATCATCACATTTTTTTTTAATTTAGTACGTATATATTTCTCTATCTCAGACAGAAGCTCTATAATATTCTTTTCCACGATCAAATTAAACTAACACGTCAGCAGTACGGTGAATATAGGTACATCGGAATTGGTATTTTTACATTACTAGAGAAAAATACAAAACCCTTTTATTGCGAATCTGTATTGGTACAGACATAGCGCTAGAGTCAGCCAATCGCGTTTAGAGTTCACTCACTTCAGCTATTCAGCTGTCTGTCTGTGCACCCCGACTGTACTCCTTGTGATACTTATTGCGTAACGATTTAAAGTTCAAAATTCAAGTTGGAATTGATCCAATATTGTACCGTCAACTGCCCTAATTTTGCCTCGCGTCCTATGTTTGCCTAAAATGAAGAATTGCTAATATCTTAATCAATTTATACGTTTGTCTTTGAAAACATTTGTCAGTTTATAGAATCATTATCTGGCAACACTAAATTGGAGACGTTATGTTGGTAGCCTGCATAATTTTTGACAGATGTGCGTCAAACGACATTGCGCCAAGGCGGTTATTGTAAGTTACGGAAAAACTTTTCAAGTAAGTCGTAAAATATGCATATTTCTAACTTGTTTTACAACTTATTCTATAAAACGTTGATAGCTTGATCGTTTCTCATTGTTTGTTGATAAAAATCACGTATAATTAGCGAGAAATGTTTGAATAGGCAAAGTTAGGCATTTTTTTGGAACACGTGGATATAACTTTGCCTAGGCTAGGGTTGATACCTTAGATATACCGACACCAAAAAAGGAAGATGTATTTTTGTGTGTATGTTATGCGATAACTCGCAACCGTAAACCCAAGAGAACATCATAAATTTTGCATTTTATAGTGGACTGGAATGTATTGGTTACTTATTGTATTTTTAATAAATATATATCAACTTAACAATTACTTGTTTTATGTTTTTGTTTGTTGAAAAATATATGTACGTAAAGACTTTAAAAATATATAACTATGTAGACAACTATCTATATAACTACTTATACATATTAGATATATAACCATCTACTTATACTTTTTTTTTAAGGACGATTAAAATGAACAAGCCACGAAGACGATATAAAGATTACGATGAGAGCTTACTAGAAATTGCCGTAGGTCTCGTGGAAAATAAGAATATTACGTCATATGATGCCGAGAAACAATTCAATATACCTCGCCGCACGATTTTAAATAAAGTAAAACAAAAACATTCAAAAAAGGTTGGATGTCCCACCAAACTGACACCAGCTGATGAACAGAAAATTGCTAGTTGTTTGATACTATGTGGAGAATTTGGCTATCCCATTTCATCATTAGAACTGCGATCAATAATATATGACTACTTAGTAAAAAATGGGATGAGTGGTATTTTTAATAACAAAATGCCGGGAGAGAAGTGGGTAAGAAACTTTTTAAAACGACACAAAAATGTTCTGACTGTGCGTTCTACAACTAATATAAAAGAATCTCGAGCAAGTAAAAGCGTACAGGACTATAATACATATTTTGAAAATTTAAAGATTTCACTGCTTAATGTCAAACCGGAGCACATAATAAACTACGATGAAACGAATTTTTCTGATAACCCAGGATCCCAAAAATGTATTTTTAAGGTAGGCACTAAACATCCGAATAAAACATTAAATAATACTAAAACGGCAATATCCGTTATGTTCTCAGCTACGGCCAGTGGAGAAATTTTCCCTCCATATGTAGTTTACAAAGCTGACAATTTATGGACAAATTGGTGTGCCAATGGTCCTGAAGGAACCAGATATAATAAAACCAAATCTGGTTGGTTTGATTCGGATACTTTTGAAGATTGGTTTAATACCACAATTATCCCATGGGCTGAGAAGAATACGGATCCTAAGGTCTTGATCGGAGACAATTTATCGTCTCATATGAATATAAGCATAATAACTAAGTGTCAAGAGTACAATATAAGGTTCATTTTCTTGCCACCCAATTCCACCCACCATACTCAGCCTCTTGATGTGGCTTTCTTCGGCCCATTAAAGAGAGAATGGAGAAGAATTTTAATGGACTACAAAGTTCGACATCCAAGCGCAAATACATTAAATAAACAGATATTCCCGGAATTATTAAAAAATTTACTCGAAGCCTCAAAAATTACGCAAAGTAAAAATATAATAAGTGGATTTCGTGCTGCTGGGATACACCCCATTAATCCAGAGGCTGTACTAAAGAAATTGCCAGATTATCATAGGCCTCAAACAAACGTCAGTTATGACGAGACATTTGTCAATTTTTTGAAAAATTTGAGAACACCATCTAACCAGCAAAAGAGAAATGCAAATAAAAAGCTATGTATAGAACCTGGGAAATCAGTTAGTCTTAATGATTTGCTGGATAAAAACGCAAAAAAACTAAAAGTATCAGACAACTCTGTTAGTAAGCTCAATAAAAAAAACAAACCTAATCTCCGAAAGAAAAGTACTGTCATTGAAGAGATCCAATTACATCAGGACGTAGAAGACACTTCTACTGCTATTGCAGATTGTAATTTTAACAATGCCTTATTAAATATCAGACGAAATTCATCCGATACAGACGATAACGAACATATGACAAATGTAGTAGTTAGTGCCGAAGTACATGAACGACATGAGGAGATGGATTTATCTTACCGGACACATACCAACAGCACTATTTCGAAGATTCAACCAGGCGTTATTGTAAAAGTCGATAAAAATTTACGTCTATCAAATGACCGGAGTTTATTTAAGGATAAGACTAACGTTGATGCAACTATACCAACTGAAGATATTATGACGAAAAACCGGATCCTCTCTAATATTACTATCAAGTCTCCAGATAGAGTTTCATTTGACGATAGCTCTTTACAGAGCCATGTTAAGCAAATAAATCAAATTCCAAAAAGTAGGAACAATAGATGGTCGAGTTCAGAAAGCTCAGGGATGTATACTACTCATGATTCGTCTTGTGATGAACATTTTCTTCCATCCAATAGTGACACGGAAACTTACCTGGAAGAAATGGAACAAGATACTGAAACAGAGAATAATGATTTTGAAATTGGTGTAGGTAGATATGTTCTTGTTAAATTTACAACATCAAAGTTACTTAAATATTATATTGGTATAGTAACCAAGTACAACGATTTGGAGCGCGTTTATGCCATAAAATACTTGAGAAAGAATTCTAAAGGTACATTTTACTGGCCAGTAGTAGATGATGTCTCAGAGATAACCTTACTAGATATAGAAAAAACCTTACCAAATCCACAAGTTGGTCGTCGAGGGATATTGAAGTTTGAGTTAGATAATTTAAGTGTTGATTTATCAAAAATATATTGAAACATGTTATTTTTTGGTTTTTTAAGAATGATAACTTTTGAAGATTTTTAGAAGATTTTTTGTGATAATATGTGTGAAACATGTTTGTTGTTTTGTACTGCGGGTCAGTTTTTGTAATAGAGTAACTTTAACTTTGATATTCGGCAATATAATTACGTGATCCTGTGATTTATAGCATAGTTTAATATGCGTTATTAATAAGCGATAATAATTGATTAGTTACTGCATAACACAAGTTGTTTTTTGCTAAATGGAAGATAAGATAGAATTAATTAAAAGTCTCTCTTGTATTATTATTCAGATTTTTGTAGATTATTAATTTAATCGTTAGGTACTTACCTACCAAATATTTTTTTTCATAGACCGATTGTTTCCTAATACCTACCGCCTACTCGCAATGACTGATTGAGTTTATACTATAATTAAAATAATTACCTAATAGAAAAATATGATTAACATTTTGTTTCATTTTGTCATATTCGGTACTATGAGACAACCCTACCCATTCTTTGTCAATGTATGGAGATTGTATAAAATTGTATCCAAACATTGCCTACTTAATTGTAACTACCAAAATACTCCTAAAATTAGTCATTCTAAATTGGTTTATATTCTTTAAAGATTAAGCTACATTTGCGGTTGTGCCAGGATACAATCTTAATGTTTATTTTTGAGTAAATGCATCAGGCAATTTTAGGAATATGAGACATAACATTGCCTATTTTTCTAAAATACCTCTAAAAAATTATTCACATACGAAAGTTGAGTGAAATGAATGAAATTTACAGAATTCCTGGGTTTTTTCTATGATAAAATGTGTACACAATATGCAAATCGTCCAAATTTAAAATTTTATTAAAAGATATAGCCCAATGACATCGAAATCCGTGAAAAGTTAGGGCAGTTGACGGTATCTATATAAAATAAACTTTTGTAACTCGCATGATATTTGGCGATGACAAACATACAGTGTGATTCCGAAATGGTATACGTGGTGGTAATGGTATATGGTATGGTCAATCAGTCTGTAAGTAGGCTGGCTATGAGCCAAATCAGGGTGAACCGGTAGTCAAACTATTAAAAATTGGGGAAAAAACATAAAAAAGTCAGTTAAAGAGGAGGAAAAATTAAGGCAAACTTCCTCAATCATCTCTAGATATTCGAGCCTAAAATTGAATGAATGATTTGTCCCTGTGATTTGTCCTCAAATATCTATTCTTCGTGGTGGTATGACGCGCAAGTACGATGCTCATCGGTCGCTCACCCCGCCCTCTGTTTATCCATCCGAGTGTTCGCTTCGCAATGTAATACCATTGCAATGCACATCGCAGGAATGCCCCGGACGTTTGGCCGTTCGGTATTTGATGCTGGAGATATGATTAATGGTTCGTCCTGTTGTCATTTTAATTTCAATTCTATCTAATCTAACCTATCAGCCGATAGACCACTGCTGGACATAGGCCTCCCCCAACGACTTCCACACATCACGGTCACTCGCATCCACCGTCTTTTTTTTCGGCACCGGCAATTTCAATTGTATTCCTTTAATTGCCAAAACTTTGGAATAAAACGAATTTTATAGATTTTATCGCGCGTAAAACATAATATATATACACGCGATAAAATCTGTATTATTAGTTTTATTTCAATGAGTAGTATTTGCGTAAATGTTAGAAATATTTATGCGAAAACTGTGTTTGGATAAACAGGATGGTTCAGAAAAGGTTTACCAACCTATGAAGGTTTGCTTCTTCAGCGCATTTGAAATCATTACGCGAAGTCAGAATTTCGAAATATACATTAAGAAAAATATATGTGGCTTCCGTGACCGAAATTCGGTCATTGAGGGATTTCATTTTGCTGGAGTATGCCCCCATACGAAGTTGTGTGCTGTAGGTGTTTACGGCCTCTCGCTCAAGAAATTTCATGTATTTCCCTCAAAAATTAGCTCTTGACAACTCCATCGCTAGATACTCACTGGTCAAAATACCCACAGCTACCGGGAAAAGCCCTTCGTCGAAGCTGTGAATTTACCTTCAACACCACCAACAGGAAAATATATTTGATTCCATTCTGCTTTTTGTGCTTTTGGTCAGAATAAAATTCAGGTAAGGATATCTAAGATGTGACTTATATAGCCTTAAAGAAACAAGTCTGAAATCCCCGCACTAAGTTTGAATTAAGAAGGAAAACTTAAAGTAAAAGTCGCCAACTAAAAGCTTTTAAAAGGAACATATAAATTTTTCTTCTTTTTTTTTTAGGTTCGCAATCGGCTTTGGAATTGTCCCTACCAGGATCCGAACTCAGCACACTCGGCACGGAAAGCAGGGTCACTACCAACTGCGCTAATCATGTCGTAAAGACAAAAATACATTAAAAGATACCTAACATCTCTGCTTTCCCCTTTTATAGTGTAACACACGTGATAGTATTTTTATAGTCGTTAATGTGCAATTCTCACACATTAGTCATCCATTGACGGCCTGATTAGCGCAGTGGTAGTGATTCTGCTTTCTGCACCGAGGGTCCCGGGTTCGAATCCTGGTAAGGACGTAAGCTTTGTGTGATGAGCACGAATGTTTGTACCCGAGTCATGGATGTTTAATATCTATATAAGTATTATATACTGAGTTCGCCCTCAGTCCATTGTTCGGTACCCACAACACAACCGTTAAGCTTAAAGTGGTACCGTATAGTTGGTGTGTTCGTATAAAAAAAAAAAAAAAAAAATTGGCACTGGTCTAGACCACCTAAGTGTCGCTATAAATAAATGTATTGAAAACTCAGACATCTGGCGCGAGATTAGAATGTAAATGGTTACGTATAAAACACATGGGAAAATAAAAAAAAGATACTCTTACGACGACCTCATTGGCAGAGGAAGTTGCAGTAAATAGATTAAAAACATAAATGCTTCCTACTTTTTTTACATTACTTGCCTGTACGAAACAAATGAAAGTCAAATCATTTGTTTCGTATAGGCCTACGGGGTACTTACAAATTGTCATTTACATATTTTTCTCTTAAATACAACCGGATCGCAACGCAGCCTCAACTGAGAAGATTCGGCGAGAAACTCAGCGGGCTTGTCTTGTTTTTATTTATTTATTGGACTGTTTTTTAACAACGATGTTTATTACAAAAAACATAATAATAAATAATCTCCAGTGTGTATGTGTTGCCACACACACACACACTTCTTACTACTTAAACACTTCTATTTACTGTACGAGCCTACGAACACGACGACTTTTTTACACGCATTTAAAGACCGTCAGACGCAACCAGAAAGAACTACAAACGTGATATAATCGCAGCCTTTATACATGCTCAAGCCTCAACGGGCCGCTTGTAGCGCTATTGTAACATCGTCGTATGCAAAGCTCCTAAAGATTACCATGACGCAATCAATCATTAAGCTATTGTCATTTCAAACTCCTACCGTACGTTTTGTAGTCTTATTCTAGGATAAGTTACTGTCTATTCAACATGAATAAGTAAATGGGTTTCTCTGCCTACCTACGCATATGTCACGCTTAATCTTGTCTCCCTACCTAATGATATTATGCTTTGCTTAATGCGACACAAGTTTTCCAAAATACGTTAGTATGTAGCTACACGTGGGGGTTCCAGGAATGGATATGATTGTGTTTTATATAGAAAAACTGAAGTAACAGTCTACTTTGTAGTTCAAAATTACTAGATTCAACCAAACTGTCTTCAAACAGTTATTTTCAATAAGCGCCTGCCAATAAAATGAACATTCAAGCATCAAATAAACTTTGCTATAATTAAACTGCTAGGCGTTTGCTGATACAATAATTATTTTCCTTGTTTTACTCTGCTTCTACTTATTTGTATTATCATTATAATAAGTAAGGCAATGAGAGTTTTAAAGACTTCATAACTTTTTGTTTGCTGGTAGGTAATTATTTTAATAATGGAGTTTTTTATTTAATTATCTCCGCTCTGTGGGCTGAAAGCATTATCTACACCAAAACCTTTGTATCTAGGTACTTATCATAACAGGGCGAGTTTGCCTGGCCATGTTGTTGAACTTATTTTTTACTTTTGCTCACAGATAATAAATAAATTTAAACATACTTATGGTGTACCGCTATGCCGTTAGCGATGAGTTTAAGTATCTGGACTTTTGCCAAAACCTTAATAGCATTTACAACTGTTTTTATTTCACAGCATTCGCAAGGACGCCCCTTCATCAATAAAATCGACCACCCACGGTATTGAGAAGTCATTGAGTGATCTGTTGAGTTTGTTGGATCGGAAAAAGTTGTTTGAATCCAAACTATTTGATAATAGGTACGTATCAGAATCAGAACATTTTTTATTCACGTAGACTTAAGTACTGTACTTATGAATCGTCAAAAGTTACAAAATACTGAGCTACTACTTTACCACCCGTTCGGAATGCCTTTCCTATGGAGAAGAACGGGCAAGAAACTCCACGGTTGCTCTTTTTTAAAAAAGATCTTTTACATTTTTGAGCAATACATTGTTATAGGTATGTGAGAACAATGTAGGAACGGCTAATCAGACTTTAGCAGCAGGTCAAAAAAAAGACACTAACTAAGTATAGAATTACAGTTAATGGCTACATGGTTCCCACATTTACGCCTTAAGGAATTACCTATAGGGCTTTAGATCCCAAAAGCTCAAATTTAGGTGTATAAGTATTTTACAATGCTGCATTTATGCTGGCATCAATGTGTATCTATGCCTGCTCTGGTGGAAATTCTTCGTGATCGCAATTCTTTGGACACTATAAACGGTTGTCATCATGACCAAGTCACTTTTACTGTCCACAGAGCTAAGCACAAACATTTATAGACCTCTTTAACGACAACACTATCGCAGATTTTACGAGCCTTTTATAGCGGGTCCTCCAATCTAATCTGGACGAATGTTTTATAAACAAAAAAAGGTTATAAAATGTGCAATGCGGGCAAACGCTTCTGGTGACTTTGTTGAGTGTTTCTATTATTGGTTTTAAAGGTTCAAGGTCACCGTTTCTTTGTGGCCGATCCTTGGTGCCTGATTTTTTTTTGCCCTTTTTATACACAGCAAACCGAAACCGTAAGAAAAAAAATAACTTCATTGAAATTTCATCTATCCAAATTGGTATTGATTATTATACAATACCTACCTACGAAACAGAAGCAGTGATAGCCAAGTTAGTAGAACGCTTGCCTCAGTAACGAGGATCGCAGGTTCAAAAGGTTCAAGGGTTTCTGGGTTTCATGTGCGAATCTCACTTTCAACCTTGCTAAACGGTGAAGAAAAACATCGTGAGGAAGCCTGCATGTCCTGGAAAGACGTGTGAAGTCCGTCAACCCGCACTGGGCCAGCGTGGTGGACTATTGCCTAGTCCCACTAGCATTGATAGGGGCCAGTGCCTAACAGTAGGACATTAAAAAGGGCCGGTATTATTAAAAATAATATAATTATTACGTTAATATTAAAATATTACTGGCAGCTCAAACCGTTACACAAGATAAAAAATAAAGAAAGCTTTGATTTGACAAAATTTGAACTTTGTTGCCGAACATAACAGAACATAATTTTCTTTGCAACAGTCTGTTACGTAAGTAAGGTAACATGTGCTCGCGAACGTTAAATGAATCAATTTGAAAACTGACGAACATTTTCATTGCGCTACTAAAGCTACCCCTCAAATACGAATCTGAGTAGTTTTAAGTCATAATGATTATATTTCTTTTATTGAGAAATGTTGATCCTAAAATAACCAGATAATAATTTCAAAGAACAAAGAGTTCATATTTTCATACAAGTAACTTTTTGCCTCTAGGTTTAACGTGAATTCTTCTCATCGAAATCATCAAAGAAAATTCTTTTGAAATAAACGAGGTATAAAATAACATAGTCTAGACAGAACGCCGATAGGTCGAAATAATATTACGTCATTCGATTATACTTTTGTAAAATGTTTCTGTGAATACTAACGCGTAATTTCATATCATTTTCCACAGCCCGGCTAGCTCAGTCGGTAGAGCATGAGACTCTTAATCTCAGGGTCGTGGGTTCGAGCCCCACGTTGGGCGAAATCTTTTTGTGTGTTATTATTCAATTCTAGTAATTGAAAGCCTGTAATTGAAAACCAATGTGTGCTGCCAGTGATGACATATGGTGCCGAGACGTGGTCGCTGACTATGGGCCGCATAAGAAGGCTCAAGGTCGCTCAACGCGCAATGGAGAGAGCTATGCTCGGGGTTTCGCTACGCGATAGAATCAGAAATGAAGAGATCCGTAGACGAACTGGAGTAACCGACATAGCTCAAAGAATTGCCAAGTTGAAGTGGCAGTGGGCAGGGCACATAGCTCGCAGAACCGATGGCCGTTGGGGCAGGAAGGTTCTAGAATGGCGACCACGAATCGGAAGACGAAGTGTAGGACGGCCCCCCACAAGGTGGACTGATGATATCACACGCGTCGCAGGAAGCCGGTGGATGCGAGTGGCGGAGGACCGTGATGTGTGGAAGTCGTTGGGGGAGGCCTATGTCCTGCAGTGGACGTGCATATCGGCTGATAGATAGATAGATAGATAGTAATTGAAAGCCTGAAATTCGCAAAGTATCATTAAAAAATGTGCTTAAAAAAGCGCAGATATCTGAATTAGCCTGTATGAAAAAATAAAATAATGCTGTTCGTTGTTAAGCGCATCCCTCGAGAACGGCTGCACCGATGCGGCATTTATTTTTAATGTCCCTTATAGTCAGAATAATGTTTTAAGGATTTTTTTATAGTTGACTGGAAAAATGGAAAATTAAATTTTAAAAAACGACAACGCCAGTCGAGTTAGCTGATAAAAAAAATGCAGTAAGTGTATAATGACTTACCTGCTATTTTCCTCTCCCTCATCTTCCTCCACAATTGTTCGGCTTTCCTCATCGGCCAGTTCTCCACCTTCGCGCTGAAGCTCCTGAAGAACTTGTACTCCTTAAAATGGGACATTCTCCTCTCCATTTTACTTGGGGTGTGCCCCGGCGGCGGCGGCGACGGGGCCTTAGGAGTATTCGAAGGCGAAGCCATTTTAATTTTTTGCTATATTTAAATTCTGCAATTACCTACTAAAGCACTAAATTCAAATTGAATTACTAATGATCCTGAATTAATTTTGATCCTGAATTATTGTTGATTCCGATTCAACTCTTAAATTTCCATTTGATCATCAATTTAGACTTTAATATTATGAAATACATTTTCTATGAGTACATTATTTTTTTAATTTAAATTATTAGTTACATTTAAATAGAATTATACTTATTGTTTATTATATAATTTCAAAATGCTATTGTTTCAACTTATTTTTGCTTAACACGATAATTAACTTATGACTTAATTGAAAACACTCAATGGACAAGTCTCCAATTGTCAAGTGTTTTCGTTAATTAGCCTGAAACAAATGAAACACGGTGTTAATTAACCAGTAACGATTTTTAAGTATATACCAACTTTACGGTCCCACACTAAGCAACGCTTGTATTATGGGTACCGTACAATGGACTGAGGGCGAGCTCAGTATATAATACTTATATAGATATGCGTGCTCATCACACAAAGTTTATAAAAAAAGGAAAAGGTTCTCTATTCGATTGTATTTTGATTTATGTTCGTGACAACTCAGTCATTTATAAATTACTAGCTGCGCCCCACGGTGTTCCTCGCGATTAAAAATTATTTCCTTTTTACTGGGATAAAAAGTAGCCTATGTGCTATTCCAGACTATAATCTATCTCTGTGCAAAATTTCATATTTAAATAAACATTTGTCAAATTTTGTTGCTAGCTTTGGCAATGTAAAGCCATCGTAATTGTCTAATCACCTGAGTACCTACTGTGGCTTTGTATTCCATTTGGCACGTGACCAGCTCATCGGTACCTGTTCCAGCTATAGGTATTAGTATGTCGTTATTGTTTTGAGACCTCGATTACAATGGCTAGTCGCATTCGATTGCGTTCGTTCCATCCGATTTGTTCTACATTTAGTATTCCCGGAATTGTCTCTAGTCTGCTTAAAAAATATTTTAAGTAGTTGTATCCACAATCTGTACGGACCCAAAGTAAGTAGCGCTGTACCTATAGTGTACGGCACCGTACATTGGACCATGGGATAATACATCCATGACTCGGGTATACAAACATTCGTCCTCATCCTCCTCGTCCTCAATGTTTTTCCTTACCGGGATTTGAACCCGGCACAATCAGTACCGAAAACAGGATCAAAACCAACTGTGCATGTCGTGAAGCCATTTGTTCTTTTTATATTAAGAATATAGAAACCGTACCCAAATCGGTTAAGTCGTATCTGAGATAAACGCGCACAAACGCGCAGATAAACAGACAAAAATTCTAACAATCAAACCATCATTGTTTTGGATTCTATTGCGTTGATAAAGTATTCCTCAATTCCCAATATAAGTATTCCTCATAAATTGTCCATGTACTGACAGCGATTAGTCTTATCAGTATTCAAAATTATTATTTTGCATAATTGAACCTTAAAAATAGCTTTTAAAAATCATTTCGATTGTTTTAGGTATTTAGTTAAAATAAAAGCTGTTGTCAATAATTGTGGTCGTCTTTAAACACAGCCACAGAAAGGCTGTGAGTTTTGCAATTATAACTCTTATTCACTTCTTAGTCCCACTGCTAGGTAAAGGTTTCCTTAACCACTCTTTAATTAAGATCATTTTTTCACGGCCACTTCTGTGCAATCTAGCTTACTCAAAACTTTCCCGTAGTAGCGCAAAATATACAGCTTACAAAAAAAAAACGTTGCTCATGACGTCACAACTTCAGATACGTTTCAACATAGGCCGTCTGGACCCGCATTGCGCCGAAGGTTAATAAAAGGTAAGTAACCAAAAGGTTAAAGTTCGGAATACTTAACTGTGATAAAGAATTTTGGAGAGATTTTAAATGAGTACGCTACTTAATTTAAGTTAAAGTGAACATTGAAATAAAACTTATTTTAAGGATTTTATCGCGTTTATTTTGTGATTTAATTGAATATGAGGGTGCCCCAGTTCAAACTTTGACACTAGGACGTCAAACACCTCAGTCCTGCTGTCACCATGGTTGCTGTAAAGCAGCCGAACCTGCGATCCTGCGTTCCTCGTTACCGAGTCAAGCATTCTACCAACTTGGCTATCACTGCTTCTGTCACGTATGTAGGTATTGTATAATAATAATTAACAATTTGCAAAGTTGAAATTTCAATGAACTAATTTTTTTTTCTTGAATCCACTTACCAAGATTAACAGATATTAGTAAGCGAAGAATATACCTACCTATAATAGCATTTTGCGACGAAGAATTGATGAGGGTGAGAATCATCCAATAAGGTTTTCAATATTCGCAAAGTTTGATTGACTGTTTGTGTTCCGGAGATGAATATTGTACCTTCGCTATTGGTAGAGTTTTCTTTTCCAAGTATAAATTGAATGTGTGAATACGTTACTTAATATCAGACCATAAGTAAGCAGAACTTCAATCGGTTCTGCCGCAAAAAAAAATCGGTACTTTGAGCATATAATTTTCTGGAAAAAGAATTCTTTGATGTAGAAAACCATAGGTATTCTTAATAGAGTCTCTATAAGCTTTGTATAGAGCTCTTAGAACTAAGTTGAAGGACTAGAGTACCTACCTAAAGAGACAAATGAAACGTAGATTTGTATGGGGCCATAATGTTGTATGTCTTATTTTTTTTTTATTAACTGGAAATTCTTAAATGAGGCAATTCGTAAAATCTTCGGTGGTAAAAATCAACAAGCTTACGAGTGGATTTTTACATCTGAATGAGGGAAACTCAAAAATTCCCAAGGGTGCGGTCTTCATAATTCTAGCTATGGAAATAAGATGTTCAAAGTGGATCAGAGGGCCCAAGGGAGGGTTCTGCAAAGTTTTAAATTTATAATGTAAATACGTAGTTAATGTTGGGTACATGGAACCTTATTTTTCATGATTAGATAATTTTACGCTGAACTTATTATACAGTAGATTTTCATGTTTTGAATTATTTACCAATTTCTTACAAAATATAATTAATATTGATGGTAATTCGTCCTAGCCTGGGTATTACTAGGTTTGTATC
The DNA here is from genome assembly GCA_905333125.1 of Pheosia tremula. Taxonomy (NCBI): domain Eukaryota; kingdom Metazoa; phylum Arthropoda; class Insecta; order Lepidoptera; family Notodontidae; genus Pheosia; species Pheosia tremula. Next base: position 6,591,263 of record HG995416.1, on the reverse strand, counting down.
CAGTCCCCATAATACGAGCGTTAGTTTGGGGCCATACCTTTAGCGATATTTATTATTTATAGCCGGCTCCTAACCCCATCTGTTGTTTTTTTTTATACATTATAGGCAAGTATTCGATCTCGATCTCACCTGATGGTAAGTGACGATGAGATCTACGATGGAGCATACTTGCCTAGGTAGGAAGGCGGTAGTAGATCGAGACGCTACATTCATATTGTCATATTAAGCCATCATGCCACCACGACTCCTAATATTTCTGAATATGATATTTAGAAATAGCGACTAGCAAAATGGACTCTATAGTGAGTGCGGTTCAGTTATATCTAATTTTGTTAAAATGTTGGTACTACTGAATGACCTCCTTTAAATAAAATAACCCAACAGAATTGGTGCCGAAATATTCCGCACGGAATTTCGTTTTGAATTTAGACGGCGTTCTGTCGGCCGCTGTTGGTTCATTTTTACTTGCCCACTTCGAAGCGGAATTCCGTATGCGGAATTTCCGCTAGACATTATGTCCCCAGCTTAAACGTACTACAAAGGATTACCCGACACAACTGCGTACCATCTGCGACGGCTTCAGTTCAGACAAGGCAGAATTAATTATCTACGTCCATTGTAAGCGTCTTGTAATTTGTATCATCAAATCTTAGATTACATCTCTCTTGTTGTCTATAAATACTAGTATTACAAAGGGGTAGCTTGTTAATTTGTTGGGTTGGATGTTTAGACACTAATCTCCGGATTTACTGATCGGATTTTGAAAATTCTTTCTCCAATAGGTAGCTACATTATCCAGGAGTGCTATAGACTATGTTACAACGAGGTACCGTGGGTGGAGCCGCAGCCAGATGTTATATTAAACATTACGGGTAATGAGTGTATACACTATTTGCGTTCACTTTGTTTTAGTTTAGCACGTCACGTACGAAATACTTAGAATTATATACAAAATACTTAGAATATGAAATATAGATGCCTTTCCTGGGAGTACTTAATTACATGAAACTGGTTGTTTTTCGGACGGTTATATTTTAACCAACACATACCTTGATTGACTTTTTAATCATTAATATGTAACAAAAATAAGCTGCACATTGTCCTTACAAACTTAAGATTCTTGAAGCTTTATGTAGGTAACATAATATCATATTTATAAATACTTAAACAGTATTTTTTAATTACGTAAATGTCCGTGAGAATCTCATTTTTAACCATGACAGTCACTTGTTATACGGTGAAGGAAAACATCGTATCGAAACCTGAATGTCTGTATGAAACTTACCAGTTCATGAGAGACGTAAAGTTCACCAAAACATACTGGGCTAGCGTAATGGACTGAGGCTGGAATTATCCATTCTCAGTGCCCAAGCAAATTCACCCCATAAATCTTACCCACCCTTAAACTAATAAAATACACAACAACTCACCTCACTATACGTCTTTCATTAATAAAACACACACACACACAAAATAACCACAACACTACACAAAACAAACACAACAATATGTACAACACTGAAATATTTAACGATAAAGTTACACGAGCAAAATGATGGGACACATCGAAAAACCGTCCTTACGCGTCTCACGAATCCACAGGTCTGACTGACCGCAACAAAATTTCCCGCTTCAATGCCTGAAAGAGAAGGGTACATCATTCCTGCGCATGCCCGAAAGAGCTGAACATATTTCCGCTGTTGCGTGTCTGCGGAAAAGCTCGTATAAGAGCTTATAATATAGGTATAGCTTGTATGCGCTGACTGCGGCAGTATAGGAATTCGCATACCACCTACAATGGTGTGTTTAATTAATAACTCATTTCGTTTATTTGTTCTAGTTTTGTGGATAGTTTACAATACATTGTTTGTTAGTTACATTTTTAGGCGCGATGAAAACCGCGCTGGTATTTGATAATTCTCAAATTAGAATAGGTACTTACTTATTGATGTGTTTTGAAAAGCTAACAGAAGGCAGACTGTATTTCAAGATTTTATGAAATTATTTATTTATTAAATACTTATATATATATAGTTCTTTTGCAGCAGTGATAGCCAAGTTGGTAGAACGCTTGCCTCGGTAACGAGGATCTCAGGTTCAAACCCCGGCTTACACCGGTATGGAAATCTATACTCTATACATATAAATAAAATTGGAGTGTCTGTTTGTAATATTAAAATAACCGCTTTTTACTAAGTGCATTTGGATGTATACACGTTACCTATACCGAAACAACATTTTTTACAATTTTTGTCTGTCTGTCTGTCTGTCTGTCTGTCCGTCTGTCTGTCTGTCTGTCTGTCTGTCTGTCTGTCTGTCTGTCTGTCTGTCTGTCTGTCTGTCTGTCTGTCTGTCTGTCTGTCTGTCTGTCTGTCTGTCTGTTTGTTCCGGGTAATCTCTGAAATGGCTGGACCGATTTTGACGGGAATTTCACTGGCAGATAGCTGATGTAACAAGGAGTAACATAGGCTACATTTATTTTAGAAAAAAAAAATTGGATCTCCCGAAAAAAAATTAAATCCAATGTTGCAGCGCTGCGCCTGATTAAAGTTTGATAGCAACAATCTGCAATGCGTCCCGCGGGATCAGAACGCGAGCAGGCTGTTGCCAACGGCTGAGTCTTTGTTAAATACCACGCGGACGAAGTCGCGGGCAACAGCTAGTATAACATAAAATTAATAAAGTCTAAGATGCGTAATATTTTGGTTCTGACTAAAAAAAGTCTCGATAAAACCGACATAGCATAAAATCAAGCTAAATCTAATGTGTTATTCTCGTTTTTTTATGTAACAGATAATATTAAACAACATATTATATTCCATCATGTTTGTTTCTTGCGTTTAGTTTATCGCTGTGACGCAGTCGGTAAAGCATTTTAAACTCTAGGCGCGTGATAACATAACGCAAGATCAATGTTTGCTATTAATTCAATATTACGTGCATTTATTTAAAAAATTGAAATAATATTTTTTTATGAGGAAATAATCTATGAGAACGTTACGCATTCTCATTTTAAATTTTGACCATATATGGAGTTATGTCTCAATTAAGTACTTTATCATATTAATTGTATGTCGTAGATCTGTGTCATACATATGACAATGTAATATACCCAATCAAGCATGGATTGAACCCTGTTTGATATTACCCACAGTAGGTACATTATATTTATTCCTTCAACTACATGATTTACGATTTTAATATAAAAAGTACTCTGTAATGTCTTTACAAAGGAGTAAAGACATGGATCACACGGATGTGAGATTTTATAACTACGTAATATTGATGTACAAATCTGGAGGCACGGTAGTGGCCTCGCCATGTCAAGCAAAGAATACGGGCGCGGCAGTACCATCCTCGAACAGACCAAACTCATCGGTAAGGTCGACGAAACATCCACAGCCCACAGATGCATCTTCATACCTAGGAGCAGTGGCCCGTCATCATCCCCACACTGGCAACAACCCAAGCCTAGGTCGTGCCTCCTGAGGCGTCCTTGAGCTAGTTGCCCCCCTACCCTTCTGGCTGGAGCACCTTTAGCGCTCGCCTCGTCCGGTGAAGCTGTTAAGGTCATCTGTGACCAATAGCATTAATCATTTCGAAAAAAAAACGTACCATGCTGTTCTTGAATTATATTATATTCGAACAAAATCATGTTTTTCCATGCATTTCAAACTATTATGAAATTCAAAATCTAGTTATGATTTACGCTCGACATTACTCATTGTATAGAAATATATATTATATGTACTAGCTGCGTCTTGCGGTGTTACCCGCGATTAAAAAGTATCAATAATTAAAACAAATCTATCCCACGGGAACCAAAGATTTTACCGGAATAAAAAGTAACCTATGTGCTATTCCAGACTATAATCTATCTCTGTGCCAAATTTCATCCAAATCCGTTCAGCCGTTCCGGCGTGATTGAGTAACAAACATCCATCCATCCAAACTTTCACATTTATCATATTAGTGGGATTCAAACAAAATTACATTTGAAAACATTATAAAATCTAAAATCTAGTTATGATTTACGCTCGACATTACTCATCCTTTAAATATATATATATATGAGTACCTACACAGGGGACAGTGTTAGATGGACGAAATATAGATAATTGGGTCACAATGGAAATAGAGTTCGGCATTATGTAAAATGTATATCTCGACAGGTTATTTAATGTGTCGTATGTACGCCTTTGTAAAGATATGACTGATCTTCGCAAAGTATATAGACCGCCTTAGCTATACCGCGCCAACCCATCTATTTCCCGGTGTAAATTATGTTACCTCGATTTATAAGCTATCACCATGTGAGTTTAATTAAAATCCCTCCAGCAAATTTCTTGTGATACAAGAGACAGACAAGACAAGACAAAAAGTCAAAAAATTACGGATTCGCTCTGGCTATCGGAAAAATAGCGGATTCATTCTGAGAATCGGATTTTTTTTCCGAAAATATTGCATTAGACACGACGCAAGATTTAGTCTCATAATTTAGTTAGTTTTATTTGTTCACCAGAAGCGAAAAATAAAGCTAAAAATGTAGCAAACATTGTACGATTTTTGTAATTCTCAACAGATTTTCCGAAGTTTATATACTTTTTCAAACATCGAATAACAACATTTTTATGCAAAGAAATTGATAACACTGTCAACGGCTTTGCTCTAGTTTTTCTTTATACTTCTCGAACACTTAGAACAAGAATAAAACAACGGAAATCAATAGACATAAACTCCAATGGGTGCGGATTCCATTAGCGACAATAGCTTGAAAACCATCTGGTTGCTACGTAAGCCATTATACTTCTTGCGTCCATTAACATTAACGTCTGAAATCGTATAACAGTTTGCCACAATTTTATATATTCGATTCGCAATAGTATTGCATGGGTTGAGTAGACGAGCGATTCGTTGGACACTTTAAAATCTAGAGACATTGAGAGAGTACCTATTGAGAGTTCTGAGTATGTGGGAATCATCTTTAGACCTCATAGGAAAGCTCAAGGTCGCTTAACGTGTAATGGAGAGAGCTATGCTCGGGGTTTCGCTACGCGATAGAATCAGAAATGAGGAGATCCGTAGACGAACTAAAGCAACCAACATAGCTCAAAGAATTTCAAAGTTGAAGTGGCAGTGCGCGGCACATAGCTCGCAGAACCGTTTTTTTTATAAATGGTGTAACTAACACGACTTTCTTATATATCTATAAGGAATATAGATTATATATTGGGTTCGCCCCCAGTACATTGTACGGTACTCATAATACAAACGTTGCTTAGTGTGGGACCGTATATAGTTACTGTGTTCGTCTAGCGATATTATTATTTTTATTTAATGAAGGACTGCGATATGTGGAAAGAGAAGAGAGACCATTGCTCAACAGTAGGGCACAATACATATTGTAGTGTATGTACACTACATAGATGTAAACAATTAAATACATAATTGTTTACGGAGTTATAAATATAAGTAATATTTATATGTGGCATTATATATATTTATTGTGTCGTCTCGAGCTACGGACTGTGCGAGCTGTCAGTGTCAAATGAATGACAAGAGATATATAACCAACACGCCGGGAGAGCGACGGTAGGATATCGTTGGTGGTGACAAAATAAGTAAGACGCAGGCCGTGAGTTAGAGCCGATATTATTAGGATAATTATGTACATTACATAATGGCGACGAGGATAAAAAAAAAAAATTGTGAACAAAGTAAAAGATGTAAGTGGGGAGAAAACACTTCATATGTACAAGTGATTGTTATTCAGTTTGTTACTATGTGTTTTGGTTTTCCATAAGTATTCGTTTGATTTATTGCTGCTATGGAATTGGGTGCCGGCCGTTGGGACGGTGAGGCCATGTAAAGATAGAAAAAAGAAGAATAAAAGTTGTTGGGTGCACCATAACCTACATAGGTAGATAGGTGATTGGTGTAGTCTGTAGGTAAGTATTACCTAGGGGTAACAGAAAGATAGATAATAAATAACACTTGGTTGCATTACCACATGGAATAATTACAAAAGATACACACACTTGGCTTACATGGGCAGTGTCACAATGGGTAAGTTTATCACTGATAGCAATCTTCCATACAATACATACTTACATACTTAAAGTTTGATCACAGGTATGAACTATGGAATTGTAAGGGAATACATTCCCTTAGTGGTAGATTTAGCTGCCAGTTACTTAGAAGTAAAATAATCATTTTCATGATCTCATGTATGGTCTACTTTTAATGTATGATGAATGGTTGATAATGGCCCACTTAATACATTTATTGTTATTTTAAAATAACTAATAATTGAATTTATTTGCATAGTACACAATTATTATATTATCTAATCAAATTGTGGGTAATTAGTGTGGTAGAGAAAGATAATAAACTTATGCCAATATTGACCATTGGGTAGTTTTGTATATTCAATTATATTAATATACACATCTATGTGACAAGGTACTGGGTCTCGGGTTGTAAAAGAAACAGCTTTGGAGCTTAAGGATGAGAGTTCTATGGAACATTATAAATATTAGTAAGATCATTTCAAAATACAACGGAGATTGATTAAGTATTATGAGAATACTTAGTTATTCTGGGATGTGGTCCTTATGCTATTTAGAGTTTGTTTGGTCTTTCTGTCCTAAGACTAACATTTAAACTAAAATAATAATCAAATATTAAGTAAAATAGAATTTAACTTACTTATTATGGTATTAAACAATTGTATGCAAATACTATTTTCACAAGTGTAATTGTTGTTAAGTAATTTGATTTACCCTAGTTCTACAGTAATAATTCTGGAAGGGTAATGGTTGGTATTTGTTTGATGTGGGTTGGAAGGTATAATGCGATATTGGTAAAAAAAAAAAAAAAAAAAAAAAAAAAGTTAAAAGACCATATTCAACAAGAAAGATTATTATTCAGTATCAGTAATCCACTTATTGAGGAACTATATTTACGTACTTAAAAAAAAAAAAAAAAAAAAAAAAAAAAACATTGTGTAAGTATACAAGTGTGTGTAAAAGTATGAATATATAAAAAAAAAATTGGGTACGTCGGAATAAGAGAACGCTTACAACTCGACAGTCACGGATGTAAAATGACTGATGTTACTAAATGTGGCATTTATGGCAACCATTAGGTAAGTACTTGCAGAAAGCCTGTAAAATTTGTTCAAGTGATTTGAAACTATTTATTTGAGTTCCGCATGGAACTATAGATCTTGATTTAGTCATAGTATGTACTGGTGGTACATTGTGTTTTTTATGTACCTACAGATTGGACTCGCCATATCATCGCCGCGCCAGAGTATAGTGAGGCCTTATCCTTGTGCCGCGCTTGATTGGTGAGATTGTTTAATGTTGTTCTTGTTTGAGTTGCTGGTAGAGACATGATGTATTAATTAAATAACCAGTATCTACTGAATGTACAGGATAACACAATAATGATATAGAGGTCAGAATTCTGATTTAGAATCTAATAATTTGAATAGTATGTACCTCTCCGGTTCCATTGAACGAAATATCTATCCATTGCACTAGTGAATTAATATCAAATTGGTTTACGCGTGTCAGTTGGGAGATTATTCGATTGTAGAATCGATATCTAATATTATAAAATAAAGAGACGAAATGTGGGTCTAGCAAAGTCCAATCTCTAAACATCTACATTAAAAAATAATATTTAATGAGATTATTATTATCGATTCAGTTAAATTTATGGTCTTGAAATACAGAAATCAAAGGTGAAATGTACCCATACCTATTATACAATAGTGAAGAGAGTTGAGAACATAATAACACGTGGGTGGTTGTAATTTTAACTGGATGACCAGTTGACATGGTTGGTTGTGGCTTTGTTTTCTGTATTGGGGGGTTCCGTGTTGGGGTTCCGGTGGGGACTTACTTTGTGTGTTGGGTGCGAGTGTTGGTGCCCGGGTCGTTTGGTGACGTAGTTTGTGTGCTCGGTTTGTTGTGCGGGGTTTGAGACCGAGCTGACGACGTTGGCGATAAAATAAATAAACATTTATATATCTAACATGATTGATGTTGAAGTACGGTCAAATTGAAGAAGCGGAGGTACAATAATAATATTTTTGCAAATAAATTGTTATTATTCTATCAAAGGTAATGGGTAAATGGTAAAGTATTTAATGGTGGGATGCATTAAATTGCGATGTTATACGTTGTTGACGACCTGATTGGTGCAGTTGGTAGTGGCCCTGTTTTCTGTGCCGAGGGTTCCGGGTTCGAATCCTGGTAGGGACAGACTGTGTGTGATGAGCACGAGTGTTTGTGCTCGGGTCATGGATGTTTAATATCTACAATAAGTACCTAATATATATATATACTGGGTTCATTCCGGTCCATTGTACGGTGCCCATGGTACAGGCGTTGCTTGGGGTGGGACTGTATAGGTGGTGTTCGTCTGGAAATATTTATTTGTTAAATTGCGAGACGCATTAAATTGCGAGAGGCATTAAATTGCGAGATGCATTAAATTGCGATGGTATTAAATTTTGAGATGCATTAAATTGCAAGATGCATTAAATTGCGATGGCATTAAATTGCGAGATGCATTAAATTGCAAGATGCATTAAATTGCGAGACGCATTCAATTGCGAGAGGCATTAAATTGCGATGGCATTAAATTGCGAGATGCATTAAATTGCAAGATGCATTAAATTGCGAGACGCATTAAATTGCGAGAGGCATTAAATTGCGAGATGCATTAAATTGCGATGGCATTAAATTGCGAGATGCATTAAATTGCAAGATGCATTAAATTGCGAGACGCATTAAATTGCGAGAGGCATTAAATTGCGAGATGCATTAAATTGCGATGGCATTAAATTGCGAGATGCATTAAATTGCAAGATGCATTAAATTGCGATGGCATTAAATTGCGATGGCATTAAATTTCGAGATGCATTAAATTGCGAGATGCATTAAATTGCAAGATGCATTAAATTGCGATGGCATTAAATTGCGAGATGCATTAAATTGCAAGATGCATTAAATTGCAAGATGCATTAAATTGCGAGTGGCATTAAATTGCGAGATGCATTAAATTGCAAGATGCATTAAATTGCGATTGCATCAAATTGTGAGAAGCATTAAATTGCGAGAAGCATTAAATTGCGAGATGCATTAAAATGCTAGTGGCATTAAATTACGAAATGCATTCAATTGCAAGATGCATTAAATTGCAAGATGCATTAAATTGCGATGGCATCAAATTGTGAGAAGCATTAAATTGCGAAATGTATTAAATTGCGATGACATTCAATTTCAGGGAGCATGAAATTGCGAAAGGCATTAAATTGTGAGAAGCATTAAATTGCGAGATGCATTAAATTGCGAGAAGCATTAAATTGCGTGATGCATTAAATTGTGAGAAGTATTCAATTGGGAGATGCACTAAATGATGATAAGTATTAAATTGCGAGATGCATTAAATTGCAAGATGCATTAAATTTCGATTGCATCAAATTGTGAGAAGCATTAAATTGCGAGAAGCATTAAATTGCGAGATGCATTAAAATGCTAGTGGCATTAAATTACGAAATGCATTCAATTGCAAGATGCATTAAATTGCAAGATGCATTAAATTGCGATGGCAACAAATTGTGAGAAGCATTAAATTGCGAAATGTATTAAATTGCGATGACATTCAATTTCAGGGAGCATGAAATTGCGAAAGGCATTAAATTGTGAGAAGCATTAAATTGCGAGATGCATTAAATTGCGAGAAGCATTAAATTGCGTGATGCATTAAATTCTGAGAAGTATTCAATTGGGAGATGCACTAAATGATGATAAGTATTAAATTGCGAGAAACATTAAATTGCTGGAAGCATTAAATTGTGACGGTCTTTAATTGCGAGAAACATTTAATTGCACGAGGCATTGAATTGCGAGATGCATTAAATGGTGATAAGTATTAAATTGCGATAAGCATTAACATGCGAGTTGCAATAATTTGCCAGAAGCATTACAATTGAGAAATTGGTATAAGCATAGAATTAAAAAGTGAAATGAGTAAGTACAAGCATTAAATTGCAAGATGAGTGCAAGCACTTAATTCCGTACTGAATTGTTACCAGTTTACTACTATAAGTAGGAAACTAGAGCGTGAGTGCGATTTGATATTAATGTTTTCAACATTACAGTATGAAATTGTAATACGCACCGGAATGGCGTGTCGGAGTAGGAATTGTGTTCCACTCGCGGTGTGTGGAGTATAGAATGATGATTTTGAGTACCAAATTGGACATTTTCATATCTCTGGTCCAGGGAATAACCGTGTTGGGAGAGAGCGCTGGCTCTGTAAACAGGCACCGATGCAACTAAATATTGCGTGATTGGCACGGCGCTAAAGACTAGATTTCTCTAGTATAATGTACAGCTTAAATAAAGCTGACCAACTATGTGTTGTAACAAATACGCACGACGAAGTCATGTTTAGATTAGTTTTGATCATTCAAAACGAAGGAATGAAAACTAAAAGGTATTATAAAGTAAGTCTTGAACGTTGTATGAACTGTTAAAACTCACTGACTTGTTGGCGCTGGTTGAGCGTGTCTTATTATTATATTTTAATGAGCAGAGAGAAATGATCAGTGAAGTACTAAAATAAAGTTAATAGGTAAGAGTTATAAGCTATTTACTGTGTGCAAGAAGTTACATTTAATCACATAACTTGTAAATATATTTGTACGAGTATATAATTGGTGGAAAAATAAGAATAATAAAAAGTACGTGTGCATTGAAGATCAGTATCAGGAAAATATGCGATGTAGGATCGTACGGAAGTATTGAAATAATGTTTATCAGCGTGGTCTGTTTCACGTGAGTAAGGTCATGCGCAGCTAGATGTATGGAACAAATACGTGAGATGAGGCACAGATTGCCTGTTTTTAGGTATCACTCGAATATTAAGAGATTTAATCTAGAAGATTGGGCAATAGAGAAAATAACAAGAGGAAGGAAAGGAGATAGTATAGGAATGGTTAGAGAAGGGTTACAAAAGATGGATATTGTAGATAGTAAGATAAAAAACTAAGAAATTAAGTATGCACTTATTTATGAAGTTGAATCTTAAACAGACGATGACACTCACACACTTTTGGAATGATGAATGGGGTAGGAAAGCTAGTGGCAGGTAGAAGACAGATTTTATGATCTATGCTAGCAAAGAATACCAAACTGCCTACAGATCAGTGGAGTGAGTGAATTCTTTGGTTTAGATATTCACGCTATGAGTATATGCTTGTATAGAAGTATATGTTTTAAACTTGAGTTACGGTGTAACACAGGAGTAGTCATAGAACTGCTAATTTGGAACAAATAGTGTTGATTTAATATTTTATAAAATCAATTATAACAAAGGAGAGATGTAGTGTATGTACACTACATAGATGTAAACAATTAAATACATAATTGTTTACGGAGTTATAAATATAAGTAATATTTATATGTGGCATTATATATATTTATTGTGTCGTCTCGAGCTACGGACTGTGCGAGCTGTCAGTGTCAAATGAATGACAAGAGATATATAACCAACACGCCGGGAGAGCGACGGTAGGATATCGTTGGTGGTGACAAAATAAGTAAGACGCAGGCCGTGAGTTAGAGCCGATATTATTAGGATAATTATGTACATTACACATATATCAGAAAAAAAATCTCCCGTATACTTTACACTGATATAAATAAAATTGTTATTTTTTTTCGTATGTTTTTTTTTTTTATTGCATTTTTTTAGGCAAGTATTTGATCTCGATCTCACCTGATGTTAAGTGACGATGAGATCTACGATGTAGCATACTTGCCTAGAAGGTACCTGTTCACTCTCGACTTGAAAACACCCAGATTGTAGTCAACGGGGAGCAAAGACGCCGGTAGCGTGTTCCATTCCTTGGCAGTACGCACGATGAAAGTAGAAGCAAAACGCTTAGTGCGTACCGCAGGAATGTCCACAGTGTACGGATGACACTTATCCGTGCGTCTTGTCGACCGACGATAGAATGGAGATGGGGGAATTAACTCGTGTAATTCCGTCGCACACTCTCCGTAATGTATTCTGTAGAAAACTGATAGGCTGGCAACCCTACGTACCCTACGTATGTACCAATAAATGTGTTAAAATATATTCTGTTTACGTTTGAAATTAGCAATGCTTAGCCACATGGGAAGTTTTCGTTTGCACACACCAGCCTGTGACCCTAGCAGGAACTCCTAATGTTATAGTATCGCTCTCGAAAAAGCAAAAACACGATAGATTGTTTGGGGGCACGAATTTCTGAAATGTTTCAGTAAAACCTCAAAGATGTGTATCTAAGACTATCATAGAAGGCAACATAGAAGGCATAGTTTGACAGGAGTACCCTCATATTTGGTTGTAGCTCGCGGTCCGGTCTACGCAGAAAGAGCTAACTGTGTCTTGAGCTCTTGCAATGGTGCACTTGGTTATGGATTTAATGATGTTTACTACTGGAACCCAAATCGTTGGTAGCACCCGGCCATCGTCCCTATTGAAATTAGGATGTTTTTTAATTTCAATGGCGTCTCGTATCATCCTTGGTTGGTGAACGTAAAAATACATATAATCCCGCTAACATCCTTAAAATTAGTTTTATTTGACGGCCTGATTAGCGCAGCGGTAGTGACTCTGCTTTCTGCGCCAAGGGTCCCGGGTCCGAATCCTGGTAGGGATATAAGCTTTGTGTGATGAGCACGAATGTTTGTACCCGAGTCATGGATGTTTAATATTTAATATGTATATAAGTATTATATACTGAGTTCGCCCTCAGTCCTTACGGTACCCATAACACAAGCGTTAAGCTTAAAGTGGGACCGTATAGTTGGTGTGTTCGTATGGCAATATTTATTATTAATTTATTATTTCGATATGTAGTATTCGCGTAAATATAAGAAATCAATATGTGAACGTGAGATAATTTTGTATATCCTACACTTTTTCATAAATACTATCAAAACGATCGATAGAGCGATGCGCGCGCGCTGTATTTCTGTCAGGGGCGTTTATTTTTGAACCGCTTTCATTTTGTAATAAATTCAATAATTAATGGGCTGTTAGAATGATGGATTCGATTCATGATGACCTCACTGTGTTACATAAGCCACGCATTATGAGAGAGGGGAACCCTGCCTCGAATTTATACAAAAATTATCGGAATCGGAATACTTTTTTTCACAAAACTGATAAATCGTCATAATATCACTAAATGGTATGCTAAGATTATACTGAAGATTATACTAAAGAGAAGAAGGGGCGGAAACTCTATGGTGTCTCTTTTTAAAAGGGATGTTATATATTTTTGAAAAAAAAAAGTATATACTTTGTTATGGTTAGGAACGGCTATAAAGGGAAGTTAAAATGAACCATTAGTAGTTATTTAATTACAAGTTAATGGTTTCATGGCTCCCAAATTACCTAATGCCTTTGTCGTCCTTGTGTGGCGCTATAAGAATTCTTATAGCAACCTGCACGTAGCAGTCTTATAGGTTATGTTTCCTTAAATATACAGTGTCAACAAAAATTTCGAAGACTACCGTGTGCTCGCTTCGAGAGGCAATTTGCACATACAAATATTGAAATAAATTATTATACATAGACATTTAATTTAAGGATAATTAAGGATTAAAAAAATCTCTATGGAAGAAATTCTTTGTTAACTGGATGTTTATATTGATTTCTTATATTTACAAGAACACTACACATTGAAATAGCAGTAATTTTAAGGATTGTATTGATATATGACGGCTTGTATTATGTGTACCGTAAAATGGTCTGAGGGCAAACTGAGTATATAATAGTTATATAGATATTAAACTCTTCACATAAAGCTTGTCCCTACTAGAACTCGAACCCGGGACTCTCGGCGCAGAGAGCTGGTTCACCAACTGCGCTAATCAGGACGACAATATTTTTTTGTGACGCATTTTTTGTATATGTCATTTGTCGACAACTCAATTATCACCAGTGTCTTGTCATTTCCACCTTGCGATATCTATGGTCACTTTAAAAAAAACTGTTTGAGATTTTTTACAACTTTGAAAATGGAACATAAATAGTTAGTTAAAACGACATTTTAGAAGGACTGTTGGAAATGGAATGGAATTTTCTTAGCGAACTCGTATTTATATCGCTCTTGTTAATATCGTATTTTCCGAAGCGAGAAATAAGTACACAAACCATCTTATTATTGTTGAACACGCAGGAGTTCGTCAGGGGAGACTGGGGTACATTGGGCCAAGTTGAAAGAAAATTGTACACTGTGAAATTTTATTTTTCATCCAATATTAGTCGATGTAGACGCGGCACAATATTATATTCGATTTTCAACTTTAACCTCGTAGTATATACTTACTAAATTCGCGAGAGATCTTGGTCACAAAAACGACGTGGGGGGTCCGACAATTTGCTATTAATCGCAAATCTTTTTAAAGGCTTATTACTTCATATTATTGTGTAATTTAACGAGAAACCTGCAATTCGTTTTTTTGGAATTCAAAATGGAATCAGTTGCACTATTTTTGTATAGGGTCAAATGGTAAGTATAACTTTTGCAGTAACGCATACAGAATTAGCTAGAACCAGCTCCATAAACGAGTCCTGCAATCTAAATTTTACAAGAATATTTTCTTCAACGAGTGTTTTTTTTTTTTTTTTTGGTTTTTATCATTCGCTTTTAAAGGTGTCAGATTCATTTGGGGTAGTTGGTTTAAATAGTTGGTGTCTTTTCAAAATTTGATCCTGCTAATGGCTTCAGCGAGTGTTTCCATTTTTCCCCAATCTCCTCAGCCAGATGGTCTCAGAGAACGTAATCAAGGCAGCAAAGCTAACACACGGTGACCGCGGGGGAGGAGCGGGTTAAGAGGAAGCGCCTTTGTTGTACAGTGATATTCATCCGGCGATACCTTTATATATTAAATAGGTACCTATGTTTGTAATATCTTGTTTATTTTATATTCCCGATCCGCTTTTCCACACTTGACAGAATAATGTAATACAAAAAATGATTTTATTATCAAGGTCATAGGGATAGAATTGCAATAAGACCAGCAAATAATATATTCATTGAATATTTCGTATATTGGACTCTATGATATTGAAAAACTTATCAGGGCTGTGAAATTTTGGGATTTAAAAAAAATGGCTATTCGTAAAAATAATATTATTGAAAAAAATAATAGCAGACAGAATTAGAACAGCAAATTATTTTGAAGTTTAGTCTTGTATGCATGTTATTATTAAGTATCTGTTTCAGAGTAACTAAAACTACATTGATCAAAAATCTCACTGATAAATATTTTTTAAAGTTCTCACTGTCCCCTTAACAGAAGTCCGTAGCAATACGCAACGAGCATTGTTTTAATTTGATAACAGTCAGAATGTCCCGCAAGGATCGGAGGGGACAAACGAAAAAAATTGTTGTGGCACCCCTAGAGAGATCGCCTACTCGTATTCCCTTTATAAAAGCTGCAGCCAGCCCCTTCGCTTCTCAGATTCGAAGTAGCAACCCTGAAGTCACAACAGTTCCACGGATTGCACGGTGAAAACATGTTACTGATATTATCGTGAAAATTGTGTAAGTACCTGTCAAAATAATTATATCTCCTGTTCGAATCTTGGGTGCTTGGGTACTCTATTTTCATATGTGGATTAATCATTTTAATGGGCGTTTGAGCTATTAATTTTTTTTTAAATACCAGTACCTATTCAAATAGAATAAGCTTCTCATATCACTCACCCTGTCTGATCGGATGCTTGCCCTCTGCCGCTCTACAAAAAAATTATACATAATCTTACGAATACTTACGAATTACTTTAATTAATCTTACGAACTACTTTTTCAGGTATTAGGAAAATGCGACAGAAAATATATTTATTCGTTCTAATTCTGTTTATCGTATCTACCAATGTTGCACTCGGCAAGCATGGCAATAAAACGGAAACCTCAAATGCTTCTCATATAAAACATACGACTAATGATGCCGATCGTACAAAAAGATCATTGAATGATGAAGATGGTGCGCCATTTTGGCCAAACAGAGGCAAAAGAGAAATGAAGGATAAAAATTACAACCCAAAATATGATATTGGATTCGATAATAATCAAAAGTTTATTAAGGCTAACGAAAATCCAAATGCACCACCGTTTTGGGGAAATCGTGGAAAACGAGACAACCTACCGATTGAACATTTTGCGGATCTAGAATATCCTGATTATAACGACAAACATTGTGAACACTGTTCAGAAATACCTCTAAAACAAGATGAACACAGAAACTTTAAAGACAGGAGAGAAGACTTTATATCTCCCTTCTGGGGTAACAGAGGCAGAAGAAGGTCCGACGATGTCGAAGATCTTTCCGGACCATTTTGGGGTAATCGAGGTAAAAAACTAGAGAAATTACTATTCTGGGATGATAAAGACAGAAGAATGGAAGAATCTGAACCATTTTGGGGCAATCGAGGGAGACGTGAAGTTGCAAACTCTTTATGGGGTAATCGCGAAAGAATTCAAGAAGAAGATCCCTTTTGGGGTAACCGAGGGAGAAGGCAAGATGAAGAACCTTTTTGGGGCAACAGAGGTAGGAGAGAAGAGGAACCATTTTGGGGTAATCGAGGAAGGCGGAAAGATTCCGATTTTAATGAACTAAAAAGGAAAGAGGACTTAAAAGATTCAATACTAAAAGCCCTAAACGATGTAAAAGTTGACATAGAAAAAATATCTCGCCTTAAACGGAGAAATGATGAGCCAAATTCATTTTGGGCTAGCCGAGGAAGAGATAGTAAATTGAAACATTATTTCAACGGATCCTCAAGAAGTATGTCACTCCTGCCAAAGCTTAATAGATTTGGCAAACTATCTGCACCGGGTACTGTACTTGATAACAGGATGTATGTAGACGAACCGAATTACATTTTGGTAGAACGTAACAGCCGGTCATCAGGCGAAGATGACCCTTACTACATATCTCGGGGTAAGAAGTATCAGTACAATAAAGTAAAAACCGCAAGAGGCAGACGTGGTGCCATCGAAGAAATCGTAAAATCTGTACGAAACGACCCTTATCACATAGCTAGAGGCAAAAAGGACGCAGCCGATATGAAAATTAGTAATCCAAATGTCCGTCGAAATGAATTTATGAAAGTTAAAGATCTGGTTTGTTCTGCCATAGACTTGATAATGATTAAAAATAACGGCGACAAAGTAAAAAGAGAAATAAATGATAACGATAGAGACAGACGAACTATACTAAAGAAACTTGCAGCTCAACTGCAAATGGATCCGTATTTTGTTAGCAGAGGAAAAAGACGTGAAGCTGTCCGTGATGAAGATGACCTACTACAGTTTATAAACAATATTGCTGATAAATGTAATTCGGTTATTTAAAATTCATTCCATAACGCTGATTATAGTGAATTTGATGTAATATTCATTGAAATGTTAATCCATTGAGTGTATAATTAACATATCCTGTGAACTGATCAAATAAAATAGAGATTGTTTATCATTGTTTTGGTTTATTTGATACTAGCTGTTGCCCGCGACTTCGTCCGCGTGGTATTTGACGAAGACAACCGTTGACAACAGCCTGCCCGCCCATTCTGAGCCCGTGGGAAGCATTGCAGGTGTTGCTATCAAACTTAATCAGGCGCTGCGCTGCAACATTGGTTTTCATTTTTACATCAGCTATCTGCCAGTGAAAGTCCCGTCAAAATCGGTCCAGCCATTACAGAGATTAGTCGGAACAAACAGACAGACAGCCAGACAGACAGACAGACAGACAGACGGACAGACAGACAGACAGACGGACAGACAGACAGACAGACAGACGGATAGACAGACAAAAATTGTAAAAAATGTTGTTTCGGTATAGGTAACGTGTATACATCCAAATGCACTTAGTAAAAAGCGGTTATTTTAATATTACAAACAGACACTCCAATTTTATTTATATGTATAGATTAATTTAACAATTCTGTCGGAACTGTGCTATTCATACACTGGAATATTCATATTTGTTGTGTCAAATATATATATACATATGTAATACAATTATTTATAATCTATTGAACGATTCAAATTTCCATATATATTTCATAGCTAGATATATTAGCTAAACAATCCTTGAATATGGCTGTTTACATTTCCTTGGACTAGATTCTCTGAAACTCGCAAACACCATTTTCCCTTTGATTTGTTACAAGTGAAATAAAACACAGACATGTTAGTGCGATTTTTTTATTACTCTGCAATATTATAAACGTTACATCGTCCAAACATCGTATTTAAAAAAAAATTGCTCCACAATGCCGGGCGTCGGGTCAGGTAGGTAACGTTTTAGTTTATCATTGAGCAATCACAAAAATATACTTTCGCCAGAATTTCGAGGCGAGGTACAAACGGAATAACTTTATAGGTGTAACAACTACTCTAAGCTAATTGCTGGGACATAGGTTACAAAATAGTGTGGACCTTGATAATTTTGAAGTTACCCATGTTACTACCTCAATTTAAGATTTGATTGACTAGATGGAAAGTTAAATAGAAACATTTAAGTCATTTGATCTAAAAGACAGATCTACGGTGTAACTCTAAAAGTGACTAAGACATCTAAAATTTAGTAAACGAAAATAGATTTGCTTAGACTTATTCAGAAAAATCTAAGCTAGACTAGGTGCTATCATAGATTTATTACACAATAGAAGCTGGTTGAATAAAAATTGAGCTAGCAAGCATAAGTAACGAAATATTTGAAAGCTATGTCAATGAAAGTAACGAACAATTTAAAAGACCTAAAATTGGTCTTAGGTACACAAATTTATAATTATTTCAATAGCCTAAAATATTTTCACAACTACTTAGACAACGATAATAAAGCGACACCTCAATGTCTCGATATGGGTTGGATACATGTATACCATTCTAAAACACTTGATAAAACTTTTATAAGGTACGCAACAGGCCATTATAGTATACAGGTCCAATTTATTTAATAATACTGCACGTTTTAATAATTTTTGAAAATACGGGGAGAATTGATAAAAAGTCGACATTTCATGTCCTAACGTTAATAATCTCATACCACGCTCGCAAGCGCAAAACATAAAGAGTTTTATAACATTATTAGCATACATCAACGGTTCGTAGTGAAAGCTGGAATTATACTAACATTCATCAATGAAAACATTAAAAATAAAACTTTAGGCTCCAACGACTTCGAGTGCACGTGAAACGTACGAAGAAAATGTTCAAAACGTCAATTCCGAAGATCCTCGCTCCGAAGCGGAGGACAGTGCTAAAACCCTGTAGGCCGTGATATTCGTTCAGACTCTCCAGAGTAGGAGATGATTGGTTGAATCTTCTCTGCCTGCATCTTCTGTCATGGTCGAACTCCTGAAGTCCTCGTAACCGTCTCCCCCAGATATGATAAGAGTTTCTTTATTACTCTGATTGCTTTCAGTTTGTTTCTGAAGTTTCTCTGCGTTGGTTGACCTACGGCTTAAAGCTTTGGCCTTTAGTGATGTCTGCGTTGTTTTCGCAGGTTGCTTCGGTGGTACTGGATTTTCGACAATCGTCAGGAACCTCACGTGTCCAGTATGTCCATAGGTAATACCTGAGATAAAAAAAACTTTAATGTTATTCTATAAGGAGCACATCATAATTATTCGTAAGAAGAAACATTCTTGATAGCATTACATTATCTAAAGTCAAATTGGATACCGAATATAAACAGAAATTAAAGGTGAAAATCCTCTATTTTTCTCGGAAAGTAATCACAAATAATATGAAATCGTCAACATAGCTACCAACCAGTAAGATGAGGCACAGTAAAAGCTCCGGTCCTGGGATTTGGAGAGTTATGTAGTGGTGCTGTCAGTAACACCCCAGCACTGGTCCCGACCCATAGTGTTTCCCGATGAGCCAGCAATGCTGTCACACGAAGACACGCTGCTTTGTGCTGACGAATAATATCGTCACAACCTACAACAGAATATGTATCCTTTATGATCGTAATAACATCTAAAATGCGAAATATATCTACACTTATGTCGCTTAAGCCTTATATACAATCGCAAAAATTTAGTTTTACAAGTATACTTAAGTTTTACAATTTGCCTTGGTTAATTAAACTGATCCATTGACCTGTTTGTTAATTCTGTATAGTAGCTTTTTATCAAGTAATTGGAAGGGAATATGTTTTCTGTATATTAATACTTCAATTAATTCAATATGGATGGTTTTTTGAACACTTCAATAATTATTGAACTCAATGAGGTAAGTATTACAAAAGAGATTATTAAACGATCAGATAATGTTTTACTACGAGGAATTTAGAAAATAAAAAACTGAACAAACTAGCAAGGTATTCGTTTTAATTTATCGTTTACAAGGTTTACCGGTGAAGGAAAACATCGTGAGGAAACCTGTATGTCTGAGAGAACCCCTCGAAAGACGTGTGAAGTCCGCCAACCCGCACTGGGCCAGCGTGGTGGACTATGGCCTAATCCCCCCTCGCCTTGAGGGGAGGCCTGTGCCCAGCAGTGGGACATTAAAAAAGTATTATCGTTTACAAATGGCCCGTTCTAAAAACTTTCAGTGTCGCCCTCGTATTTAATGAGAACGATAAGGAATAATGAAATCAAATGTGTCGCTGGTACCGTGCAACATCTTGGTGACGTGTGGTGTGATGTTGATTTCAGCAAGTTGTTCGCGGCTGCTGGCGTTGTAGCAACGAAGCTGCGCGGCGTTATGCAGCGACAGCCATATTGTCCCGCCGGCTACTGCCATGTGGCTGATCGGCTTTGTTTCTGAACTTATTTGGAATGTTTCGTCCACCTAAAAAGCGAGATGAGGAAATTCAATTAACTTTGTGAATTATCAATGATCATGTAGTAATTATTTTTTGTCTCATACCATCTGACCATAAAGTACTTGTATTATTAAACTATTTATTTAACTATTACCCGCCACTCTATATTGTCAATTACCCTTCCGATTTTGAAAAAGCCACTCTATGGGTGTTAATACCCTTCCAATTTTGAAAAAAACTTTTAAAGCGAGCTTTTCACAATTGAATATAAGAAGAATGTGTAAGTATATGTAAGTTTTAGCTATAGAGAATTTATGATACCTGAAGTGTCATATATTTTGTTTGACTCTCGAGAGTTATGGGTTCAGTGGGAATAAGAAGTCGAGTGAGTTTATTACCTGCAGTGTATGCGGGTTGATGATCTTGATGGATGCGTGCGTGGCGCACCACAGCTTGCCGCCCGACAGCAACATGCTCCCCACGGGACTACTACCCGTGCCCACTGGGATCGTCGATCTCTCCGTCCACGACCCATCTAAATGTACGAACTATATTATAGATTTCTCTATCACCACGCAATAAAACAATGTCGGCAGATACCTATTAAGGTGGAAGCGCTAGGTCAGGGCGCGAAATTTAAAATGTCAATGATTTTTTTTTACGAAAAATTTGGACATCTTTACGATGTAATTTAGTTTTTCACGATATTGGCATTCTGCATTGGATGTCTCGATGTATTAAGTTTGCTTAAAAAATACCTAAAGGGATACAATACTCCAAGGTTTCTAAAAACCGCTACTTTTACTAACTTGGCCGTGTTGTATCGCTTTATGTATTTTTTTATTTGAATTATTTTGTTATTTTGAATTTCGCGCCCTGACCTGTGCTTCCACCTTATGGAGCCAAGTCATTGTAAAGATCCTAAATCAAAATCTTACCTGTATCCCGGCAATAAACAACCAGGTCTCCGTTACCGAGTGCAACAAATACTTTTCCCTCTACATACCTGCAAGAGAAAAAACCCTTTGAAATAATCGTGAATGCTAACTATTAACGAAAAATTCAATAATTGTTGGATATATCAGTTTTCTGATCATAATGCTTTCAAGAAGCAATTGAGTAGTACAGTCATTATTATTCAAAACAAAAGAATTTTAGTAGGATAAAAATACATGGAAGATTGTCCGATGGCCATTTAAGTATTGCTAGACTCGGTTGCTAATGTGCCAGGTTAGCACTTATTGGACAAACGTGTAAACAATGGAAATAGGAGGAACGACCACCAGCAAAACTTCGGCACATAGAGTTCAAATTTGCAATACTCACACAATGGAATGGATGCCCGAGTTGTGTTGTAATTTCACCTTGTTCTTCTTTATCCTAATGTTGTCTAGGCAGTTGTATACGTGTATACAACCATCTTCAGTGCCGAGCCACATTGTTGGTTGGTTCGCTGTAGTACCGCTGTCCTCTGAGGACTGCCGGCTGGCTGGCGACGACAGAGTCCCTAGAATTCCATAGATATCAAATTGGGAAAGGTATTGAAGTGTTTCATTTGATGTTTGATTGAACACATTCGATGGATATTTATGAACATAAAGATTATTTTGATTGATGAAGATATTGATACATTTATAGAAAAACGTGTTGGTAATCATGTCGTACTTAATAAATAACTTTTATTTAGTGACGGTTGAAATACAAGTTTCATATTGTGTGGAACCATATTTACTTTTCCTACTTAGAATTGTATGGACTATGCAATTGTATCGATTCGTTGAGACCAAACGTATCAGTAGAAGTCAATCCGGTAAAAGCCATGTCGCCAAGCGGCCTAGCCGTGTTCCGGCATGATGTTCGGTATTGCCATTCATGGATGGCGGGTCAGATCAGCTGCGCTGCATGTGCCTAGTGAATGTAGCGTCTCGATCTACTGCCGCCTTCCTACCTAGGCAAGTATGCTCCATCGTAGATCTCATCATCACTTACCATCAGGTGAGATCGAGATCAAATACTTGACAATAGTTCAGTAGACTTTGTACGCTAAATTCACTTTAATGCAGCTCACATTGCGATGCGTCGTCGCGTGTTTTACAATGCTAGCATATGAATATTTTAAGATGTAGTCGTGAAGCGAATTACAGGTATTAATTCAAGCTGAGATATAGTGTGAAAAGCCATGAAAAGCGCGTGATTTTAAAGCAATCAGTTTTAAAAATAACATGCTATAAGTAATTAATAAATACTTGTCCAGATATTACCCAACATCGCTCGTCCTGTTACTAAGTTGCATTGAAATTAAGTAAAGGTTGTATTATAATTAAGTAAAAGCAACTAAGATATTATTGATTGTAAAAATACTTAAATTTGGTAGGTGACTAGGGAAGGTTAATAAAGACATAATGAAGTTAATTACAAAGAAGACGACTGCTTTATAGAAGAAAAAAGCTACTTGAAACATGTTAGTAGATGTGTTCGGAATTTGGGTAAAACTATTTTACATTCTGAACAAAGAATAGCTATCAAATTTTTGAGAATGTATTTATAACTTCTGTGTTTAGTTGTTTGTCCACTACTGTAACTTCATTAAGTCAGGATTTTCAGTAATTACTTTTATAACTCCTCTAACAATCCGACTAATATTATAAATGTGAAAGTTTGGATGGATAAATGTTTGTTACCCAATCGCGCCAGAACGAACGGATCTGGATGAAATTTGGCATAGAGATAGATTATAGTCTGGAGTAGCACGTAGGCTACTTTTTATCCCGGTTAAATGTATGGTTCCCGTGGGATAGATTTGTTTATTTTTTTTCATAGGTAGTGGTAGTTTAGGGGTCAGAAAATGACATAGGCTAATTTATATCCCGGAAAAAGGATATAGAGGAAAAGGACATACTTTTTAATCGCGGGTGACACCGCGGGGCGCAGCTAGTAAACTATATAAGTTTTATAGTACAAGGGCTCACCAGACGTAATCCCCATAGCTTGTTTGTCCACAGCTGGATTCGAGCTTGACTTCATCACTGGGTTCACTTGAATATTCTGCCCCGTATGAGGAGTGCTCAAACTCTTGCTATGGTTGGGCGTCAGGGTGGTGGTCCTGTGGTTTCCAAGGCTGGCATTCAGGCTGCTGTGAAGGCGGATGCTGGCTGACTCTTGGCTCCTTTCTGATTGAGCGTCTTGGTTCTCGCTGGATGAGCCATCGTCTTCTTCGTCGCTTGATGATGAGCTGACGGTAAAATAATAATGATAATTTGACGATATGATTTCTGATCCTGATTTAAATGATTAATTAATGATGGAATATACCTGTCCAATCGTATGTTCTTACAGCTGTCATCAGGGTCCGATATACTGATGCCAGGTTTGACTGAACTTGTGCTACTCAGCGAACTAGTACTTCTGGAATGGGGGGGGGGGTTTCCATTTATTTAATTGTTTCCTCATTAATATTATCCCTTATTATTTTACGATACAGCGTTCATGTTGGTCGCAAAAAAACATCTCACTATGTGTTGAGGCCATACGCACAACAGCATGCCAGAGGGGGAAGTGGGAGGAGCGGTGGCTTCGCGGCCCGTGTGGTGCCCCGGGCACCGGCCGACCACAGTACGAATCAGCTGTTTACGTGCGCTTATATGATTCGCGCTCGCGCAGAATACATTTTATTGTTTTAGTTCCGTGTAGTATAAGCGACAACCATTGTATAGCATTACTTAAAATGTATCATTTAAATTAAAACATCAGTCCGCAACTTATGTCTCTACCACTGAGTTCACCGAAGACACTATGACTAGTGAGATGGGATGGATCTGATGTCACACATCAGATGCTTTCATCTTTTGTATCAACCCTTACATCCATTCACTCCCAAGCTTATGTCACTGGAGGTCAAAGATGTTTAATGGAATTCAAGGAGCGAAGATAATTATATTGAACAAACTAAGTCAAAGTCAAAGCGTTTATTTCGTATAGGCCTACGGGGGCACTTACAAATTGTCATTTTTTTTTTCCTTGACTCTACAACCGGATCGGAACGCGACCTCAACTGAGAAGATTCGGCAAGAAACTCAGCGGACTTTTTTTTTTTTTTTTTTTTATGATTACTTATTAGTGTTTTTTATGATTACTTATTAGTGGAATCCAAGACATGAAGAGACACCCCACATATGGTAAGCAACTCACGGTATATCCAAGGTGTGCTGGCGCGCGAGCGCGGGCGCGGGCGGCACGCACGCCACGCACAGGATGCGCGCGTTGCACACGCCGTTGCATGACGTCACCTGCGGCTTGGGGGACAACGTCAGCACGCACACCTGCCCCACGTAGCCGTCGCTGTTGCACACCTGAAATGGAGTGTCAAAGTTATCAAAAAGTGGTAAGAGCGTAATTACTGATGCCAACAAAAAGGTTGAATGGAAAGAAATAAAAAATTAGTTCTAAACTCGTAATAATAATTGGCCCACCGGATTTTCAAAGAAAACGCAAACGTCTGGTAGGGACAGCTTGTGACCAAATCGCTGACCCTTATTTTGGCCACCTCAACAGCGTTGTTATTCAACGTAGCAATGCTTCCAACGTTTTGGGCGCCCTTCCCGATAGTGATAGGGATTTGTTCGGTGCTTTTTGATATCAGTTTAATTTGATCTCTCATTTATGCTACTTGTCTTTCATTTATAAAATATCTTATTATTATGTCTTAACTCGATCAACAAACTTTACTTCCAATGTAATCATTTGAACGATACGGACGATACGAAAATGTATTAGAACGATACGGATAACGGTCAAAGGTGAGAGAGTCAAAGAGGAGACAGAGAGAGAGAGAGAGTTGATTATGTACGTTTAATTAAGAAAGGTACACATTTTGTCAACTGTTACTAATCGTTGATGACATAAAAACTTGGTCTATTGATTCATTGATCTCATGAAATTCTGTTGTGTTCTTACCCAAACGTCAGGTGACTGTCCTTTGGGAGGCAGCGTTGGAGCTGCACATGTGAACTGCAGACCAGCTCTTGTCTTCCGGATCGGTACTGGAGATAGGAACTCAGGAGCTGGCCTTTCTTGACCGTAAACACCTGAAACACGATAGCACAGTATTAGAAATTGATTAATTCCTAAAATATAAAAAACATAATTGATTTGAAATGGTATTACACAATCCTTACATAATTTCTGTTTCGTTTCATTAATTAGCTCTTCCCAACTGCTCCTCTTTTCTGCTTTCGGGAATATTATTGTTATATTCTCTGGTCCACTTCTGAAAACATCATCGTCTTTGTTAAAAACGTTTCACCTATACTTGCCTCAGCCTCAGTAATTAGGACTATTATTAGCTAGCAAGTTAATAGTATCCACCGAAATAAATCGAATTACAATGGCAATTGCGAAACAAAGCATTTTTTTACATAAAAAACGTGATTTATAATGCTATTGTAAATGCACCAAATATTCTATAAATTTGGTGGTAGATCAACTTGTCGAGTGCATTCGATGCAGACAACCTCGCCATTTGTTTTATCACATTAAACAACAATAATAATAATTATAATAATTCCAGCCTTTTTAATGTCCTACTGCTGGGTACGGGCCTCCCCTCAATGCGAGGGGGGATTAGGCCATAGTCCACCACGCTTGCCTAGTGCGGATTGGCGGACTTCACACTGTTCGAGGGGTTCTCTCAGACACGCAGGTTTCCTCACGATGTTTTCCTTCACCGTTTAGCAAGTGATAATCATGGTTGAAAATGAGATTCGCACATGAAATCCCAGAGGTGTGAACCAGCAATCCTCGTTACCGAGGCAAGCGTTCTACCAACTTGGCTATCACTGCCTTTTAAACAACAATAAATCATCTATATACTAACGAAGTGTTCAAACTGATCTCCATGTAGCACAGCTGTGTGTCGCTGCTGTGCCTCTCCGAGAGCTGGCGGTTCACCGTGTGCAGCATCTCCCGCACGATCTCCTCCAGCTGCGCGTGCTGCGCGTGCAGCGCCGCCACGTGTTCGGATATCTGCGTCAGTGTGTTCACGTCCTCTGTCAACGTTTCCACTTCATGCATTATCCTTCTCAAGTTTTCGTCTTTAGCTGGTAAATAAAAAATTAACATTTATTTGTGGCCAGTTATTTAAACTCTACTCAAATTTTGAACGTGGTCGTGAATGTTATCTTTATGTTGTATTGGAGTATTTAACTATCGGTTTAGATATGTAGACAATTTATCCATGCCATAGATCTAGGATGTCCTATCAAGGTGTTTTAGGCGTATCATCATAATATCTATAATTATAGTTTCTGTGATCATATATAGGATCCTATGTCTAAATGATCCTAGATTAACGATAATGCCATTTGCTACTATACCTCGTTGTGATTAACATTTTGCTGTTTTGCTGTTTTGTGCAAAGTTGCAAGTTACCATTAGATGGGACATTTCTGACTACTTATAGAATAAGTACCAATCTTCAAAAAGGATAGAGTTTATCTTTGCTAAAATTAAAACAATAATAATATTCTAAAAGATAAATAACGGCCGTGAAAATTCGCTTGCGATTTTATCGCTTTGGATTCTACGTGTTAAAAGCAGGATGTCCTGTTTGAGTCTAATATCGATAGAGTAAGCAAAAATAGCTTCTATTCCTGTGATATGCTTAAATTCCTTTTTGAAGGAGAGGTGGAACAGAGAAATACTTCAGGTATACAATGTGTAATTAACATAACACGAATAAAATAAAATAAATAAAAACAGTTGTTACAAAAAAAGAGTACCCATATCAGTTATTTAAAATAGTTCAATAAATTCTTCTCTTAATGTTGACCCAACAACATTATCAGATTTTGCAATAAATAATAACACGGTGTACAAATGAAGTCTTTACAATTTTTTAATTTAAAAAAAACTTCGCTCTCTACAGCACAACAATTGTAATCAAATTGCTTCTCCGTAACCTGTAATAAGGCATTTTGTTCTTCAACTACTATAGAAGCCCTTTCTAGAGTCTTTGTTTTCAACTGTGCGATGGTTGAATAACTTCTATTACGAGGACGGAAGTTCGTTTGTTAAGTCCCAATGCCTCCGAAAACATATTTTACTAGACTCGACCCACTTTAGTGCTCGAAGTTACAAATCAATCTGAGCAAAACTCCTTCGTCCATCTGTTGTTTATTCGTAAGTAGGAAGTTGACCGAGTCCCTCTTGCATTCACCATGAAAGTAAATATCAATAATATTTTTCATTAATAGCCATTTGTAAATGTTTCCATTTATCTGGAATTGTTTGTTTGTGACGAAGTAAGTAATAAGTATTTGCTTTTATCCATAACATGAGTTCAGTGTGTACACATGAGTAATATTCGAAATAATCAAAAACGTACAAGATGATATAAATGTTTCGAGTGATGAAGATTTCGTAAAGATACCCTTTGGTATCTTTTATCCACTTATCCGAATTGCAAGTAACCGCAATAGTCCTTGAGAACTGTTATTCATAGAAGAATTATAATCTTCATAAGTCCTATTTAGTACTCTAGACGGCAAAATATTGCATAATATATCCAAATCCAAATCCAAAAATACATACCCTTAACTATTTCGAGATCAGCCAGCGATATCCTCATAAGAAGTTTGTACTTATTTCCTTCCATTTGACTCGCTATATTACTTTGGTATGTCCTGAAATTCAAAGTAAGCAGGTATTTATTATCAAGTGAATTGGTTGCATTATAGTTTGTTTCACTAGGTACGTTGAAAACTAAATCCAAAAGAATTGGTAACAAAAGAATTGATATCAAGTTATTATTGAGCATAACCAAGATTCAGATTTTTTATTTAAGAGCTTTGCGTTGGTGGAGTCTTCAAGTCCTCTCTTTATTCTGCTAGATTTTTATCTGATAGTTGACGTAGCAACTATGTTTAGACTTTATTTCTTACATCGTAAAATACTTACAGTGTAGGTTTCTTAATCGTCCCCGTTCGTCTCTTAACACTAGTTATCAACAACGTATCATTAAACAGGAACAGGGCTCTATCTTTGATGGTCCCCTGCGCTGATGGCATTGTCACCATCTCGTGCCTCATGAACATCCGGTCTGCGGTCACCAGGTTAGATAGACCTTCGATCATTTGCTCCAGATCTCTCAACGTTTGTTGTTGTTGTTCTAGTTCTAGACTCTCTCTTTCAGTGCAATTTATTAGTTCTAATAATTCGTGGATTTCTTTTTGTGCTTCTAGAAGAAGTTTGTGATCTGGGTGTGACGGGTCTGTAATAGATTAAGATCAAATATTTCGTTATAAGTTTAATCTAACTCCAGCTCCACAGAATATTTTTTACAAAACTAATCAAAATCAAACATATTTGTTTAATTAAAGGAATATATGAGATGATATCTAATTAAAATAAGAATATTTGTAATAGGGCTTCCGTGTCGTGAAATCCATCTTTACAAATTCAATTTAAAAGTTGCCTCTGATTAAATATTGTTTAAAAGGCCTCCCGCTTTCGGACCCATTAATAATTTCACGTTAACGAAATTTACTTCAGCCGGACTAAGTTATTGTTATTTAAAATATGGGCGAAGTGATTCAGCAGGTACCTACTTTATTATTATAATAAACTTTGTAGGTTCAAATACTGTGATTTCTGTCTCGATTTTCAGTATTATAATTATAGTTTTGATAAGGATTTTGAAAGATTATTTTGAAAAACGCCATAACAATTGTATTAATTGTACCATCTGAAAGATTACTATGCTTACATTTTAATTTCAAAACTGAAAACTTTTATCGTTATTCTAGTCATAAGCTTAAGACTATGATGACAATTGGCGATAAAGACTGGTGTCATTTTTCATTTATTGCTTTGCAGTGCAAGCTAGATCGCTATGTAGCACAAATGATGGAACCTTCGGAAGATGAGCAATAATATCAATAAACTGGCACAGTTATTTCCTACCTCCTATTTCATACCTCAATAAGCACATGTAGCACATTAAGAAATAAGGACTAGATATATAGTCTTTATACAAAAGTTCTGACCTGTATGCTTTATCAGCCTCTGTATCAGCAGCTTATAGCTCGGGAATTTCTGGACCGGCTTTATCAGCAGATTGTCCAGAGACAGCTTCCCCTTATGGTCCCTCGCCATAGCGTCCAGGAACTTGGCGAAGGCTGGCCTTGAAGCTGATGCCGTCTTGATCGTCTCCTTCGCTTTCTTCAGGTTGTTGATAAAGGACATGTATGTGTCCATTACGGTGGGTTTTGTAAACTGGAATTTAATTATTGTTGTTAAGATTATTTAATAACTGGGAGATTTACTTAGCGCACTGTCGATTTTTTTATACAGAGCTTAGTTTTAGTCGTTTAACGCTATAACTTGAATTAAAATGGAAGATTGACCTCAGAGGAGCTTTATATAATGCATTATATTTTGCTTGTTACCCAAAAACATTCACCAGATTGGACAAAAATTAAGTATTCAGTATGCTTATTTCAATTAAAAAGATAATTTGGTCAAACGTCTTGGACACAAACGGTATAATAGATTCAAATTTATTTTCGCACCTTTGGGATTTTTCTATGCAGGGTAACCTGACCAAGTAAAATTAATTGATTAATTGCTTTGGCTATTCAGCGAGGAAATGCGGCCAGCATCTTGGGCACGCTACCGCATGGGCCAAATTTTTTACACATTTTGTAGCTTTTCTATACTCTTTTTAAGTTATATTAGTTTGTAAATATTACAATTTCAAATTAGATTTTTAACAAACCTCATATTATTAAATAACCAGCCTGATTCAATAGCTACATTCTGGAAAATCATGATTTCTTTTAATTAGGACTCGACTGGTATAGGAATCGATTGAAGTGTGGATTTATCGTCTTAACGATGAAGGAAAACATAGTGAGGAAACCTGCATATCTGAGAGAACCCCTCGAAAGAAGTTTGAAGTCCGCCAACCCGCACTGGGTGGCGTGGTGGACTAAAGCCTAATCCTTCTTGAATTGAGGGGAGGTCCGTGCCCAGCAGTGGAACATTGAAAAAATACAACACTTACCACATCTAGGAACACGTCGCCAACTTTCTGCTGCAGGTCCCATTGTTCGAGCCTCCTCCTCAGCTGCTCCAGGAACACTTGGTGCACATTGAGGATCCCAGGTACTTGGTAGAAGATCTCGTCGACTAGAAACGCGTCCAGCAGGCCCGCATTCTCTGGACTTTTGAGAGGCTGCAGGTATTTCTGTAACAAACATTGAAAAATTTCTTTTACAACCTTTTAATATTGCATCGTAAAAGGATGTGATAGGTGATCGAACGTTTTTTTCTGATGATGATGTTATTGATGAAATTAAATATAAAACCAGTTATAGACAAGTTGATAGAACGCTTGCCTCGGTAACAAAGATCGCAGGTTCCAACCCGAGCTTGCACTGGCATTTGTCTTGTTTTTAAAAAAAATACATATTTGTTTTATACATCAACGTGATTTGTATAGCATACTGATTAGCATGTTGACGCCATTTTCATATCATCAGTCACATCCTTTATTTTATTTATAACTAGCTGCGGCCGGCGGTGTTACGAGCGATAAAAAGTATGAAAAATTAAAACATCTATCCCACGGGAACCATACATTTTACCGAGATAAAAAGTAGCCTATGTGCTATTCCAGACTATAATCTATCTCTGTGCCAAATTTCATCCAGATCCGTTCAACCGTTCGGGCGTGAAAGAGTAACAAACATCCATCCATCCATCCATCCAAACTTTCACATTTATAATATTAGTATAGAAGTGTATTTATTGAAAGTTTTATTTCTATTAATCGCTTGACATTGGCAAAATACCCGCTAAGTTGTGGGTGAGGCCATTTGCATATGCATATTATTTCATCGCATTTCATTTCGTAAAGAAAGAAGAAGATTAGCATGTTAAAATATTTTACACTATTTTGGATACACCTTATATATATGCATCCTTCTGTTACCTACATATCTATTGAATAAGTAGTATTGAGCCCTTTTTGGATATTTATTATTATTAAAACCGTGTAATAATTTGGGGTCGAGTCACCTTCGTTCGTAGGAGAATTAAATACCCTCGAGATACCCTACACGTGACCCTGGGTCGTGCCAACTAGGTGACAACTCTACTGCTGGTAGGCTTCGGCCGTGGTTAGTCACCACCCACTGAACAAAGCCATGTCGCCAAGCGGCCTAGCCGTATTTCGGCATGATGTTCGGTGTTGCCATTCATGGATGGCGGGTCAGATCAGCTGCGTGTGCATAGTGAATGTAGCGTCTCGATCTACTGCCGCCTTCCTACCTAGGCAAGTATGCTCCATCGTAGATCTCATCATCACTTACCATCAGGTGAGATAGAGATAAAATACTTGCCTATAAAGTAATTTAAAAAAAAAATGGGATCATCTGATCTGAAGTTATAACGCCCCAAATATTTAATATCCATCTTTGCGTTACGCAAGCTCAATCGGATTGCGCGTTGGGAAACTCATACTTTGGTTCCAAAGAGGAGGGGGGTACAGGGCCGCAGGGGTGGGGGATGACGGTAAATATTCCAACCCATAGTAGGAAGGTGGGACGGAAAATTTGCGAGGGAAAACCACCGGAATACGATCTATAGGGTTGACAACTCACAATTATTGATTATGTTTTACATTCTGTTGCTACTTAACTTATGGCTGTAATCTATACTAATCTATACTAATATTATAAATGTGAAAGTTTGGATGGATGGATATTTGTTACTCTTTCACGCCCGAACGGCTGAACGGATCTGGATGAAATTTGGCACAGAGATAGATTATAGTCTGGAATAGCACATAGGCTACTTTTTATCCCGGTAAAATGTATGGTTCCCGCGGGATAGATGTTTTAATTTTTCATACTTTTTTTCGCGGGTAACACCGCCGGGCGCAGCTAATTGTTAATAAAGTATAGCTATATTATAGAATAGATATATACAATTTTGTAACACTCAATATTATTCGATATTATATAAGTATATGAAAGCAGCTTCTCTTATCTCATCATTTAACGTTGTATTTATTTAAAAAGTAAAAAAGTAGTACTTATAATTTTAATATGTACCTACTTACTGCCTAAGTTGCGACAAAAGTCTGATACTACATATCGTTACGCAAAGTGATAGCCAGGTTGGTAGAACGCTTGCCTCGGTAACGAGGATTGCAGGTTCAAACCCCGGCTCGCACCTCTAGGATTTCATGTGCGAATCTCATTTTCAACCATGATTATTACTTGCTAAACGGTAAGGGAAAACATCGTGAGGAAACATGCACATCTGAGAGAACCAGCCAGCCAGAAGTCAGCCAACCCGCACTGGGCCAGCGTGGTGGACTATGGCCTAATCCCCCCTCGCATTGACGGGAGGCCCGTGGCCAGCAGTGGGATATTAAAAAATGGAGGAATTATTATATACGCAAAATGTAACGTAGCCTGAATCACACAAGGAAACTAAGCATTAAACAACAAAGCTCAAGTAAAGATTTCTCATTAAATACCGCAGTGTCAACCCTGACGTTTCGTCGACTCCATAAATATAATGAATTTGTCAGTCGCCGCCTCATTTGAACCATATTAACTGGCGGCGCAAGTTATTATAATAATTTAACGACGCGCAGTTAATTATAATACAGGTATATTTGTGAATTTGAACGAATAAATGCTGCTAGACAATTTAAAAAAAAAAATGCATGTTTTTTTAATTACATTATAGGCAAGTATTTGATCTCGATCTCACCTGATGGTAAGTGATGATGAGATCTACGATGGAGCATACTTGCCTAGGTAGGAAGGCGGCAGTATATCGAGACGCTACATTCACTAGGCACATGCAGCGCAGCTGATCTGACCCGCCATCCATGAATGGCAACACCGAACATCATGCCGGAACACGGCTAGGCCGCTTGGCGACATGGCTTTGTTCAGTGGGTGGTGACTAACCACGGCCGAAGCCTACCACCAGTAAAAGGAGTGTGGATTCTCTACCTTGAAATCAGCGAGCGGAAATCTTGAAACCCACACTATTCTATCTCAATAGCTCGTTGCACTATACCTTTACACACACGAACTCTTACGTCATACACACTCTACCATCACACATGCTCTACCATCACAAACACTCTACCGTCACACACAGTTTACACCACCGTCACCTTTACACATACACACACACTCTACGTTTACCATACACACTCTACCTTTGCACACACAATCTACATTTACACACACTCTACCGTTACAGACACACTACTTAAAAACACACTCTGCTGCGATGGGCCCACTATCTGGCACTTATTCTATAAACATCTAATTGTGGTAAAGAGTAATATAAGCAGAAAATATATGTATATTTAAACTTAGGTGACTTAACAGCCTCTGCCTTTGACATTTAAGTTAATTTTTGCGTGACAATACTTGGCTATATGCTACGGCTTGCTACGGCCCTGTGCCTGCACCGTTCAATTAAAGATTTTCTTAAGTAGGCAGGCAAGAAAATACCTACGCAATGAATAACCGAATTACATAATCACCAAAGAATTTTATTAAAACCACAATATGAAGTCACAAAAATACTTTCCATACCATTTATAAAACTTATCGGCGGAGTTCCGTCACTTTTATCGTAAAAGAAACTCACATAACATAAAAAAATATTACTGTTTTTATGGGTTCGCGCTTCTGTGGGGGAAATATTTGGACGTAAAGCTGATTTATATGAGAAATGCTCAATTCTGTGGGGTCACGAATTAACATTAAGACAGTTAGAATCAGAATCAGAATCAGAATATGTTTTATTCACGTAGACCATTAAGTACAGTACTTATGATTCGTCAAAAGTTACAAAAATATTATGCTACTGCTTTACCACCCGTTCGGAATGCCGTTCCTATGGAGAAGAACGAGCAAGGAACTCCATGGTTGCTATATTTAAAAAGATATTTAAGTTTTTTTAGCAGTACATTGTTATGGGTATGCGATAACAATGTAGGAACGGCTGAGTAGCTGGTCAAAAAGTACTAACTGTATGTTTATAAGATGTCAAAACAATAGTTTTAAATATTTTAACAGAGTTAACAGTAGGTTATAAAGAAATAAATGGAATTATTATGAATTTCAGAAATGACACCTTGTACTGAACGCACGGCCCAACACTACTGGCTGCCTTGTTTATAAAAAAAACATCTATTACGCAATTATTTTATAACTTCAACGGGATCCATGCAACTTACTGATTAATCTGTTAAAATATTTTTAACTATTTGTTAAAGCTTAGATAATTACAGGTACATGGTATTAAGATTAATTATCTTTTGTCTGATTGTCTGGTGGTAATCCTCTGTGGTATGTAACAAAAGCACTAACCTTTACTAATATTTCCAACGCCTCTACATAAGATTTTTCAGTCTCGTATAGCTCGACTACCACGTGCGTTCTCGTGTCCTGAAACAACAAATAAAATAACATTTAATTTAAACAATAAATATATTTGCGTCTGAATGTACACAAAATATCCCAGTGTTTTGCCATAACAGACTCTGAGCTCTCGAGAGCCCTGATTCACACAGGGCACACTAAGCCCGGAACCTGGAGTTCTTAAGTGCATTAGTAAGCACTATGTGAAGTCAGAATTTAAAAAACAAATTGCGTTCCCAATAAATTAGTAATTGTGATTTTATGTGGACCTTTTTTTAAATTGACATATCCAAATTCTGACTCGCAGAAGCGCAGGTTCAAGGTTTAGTAGACCTTTTCTGAATCACCTGTATATTGACGGAGTTTAAAAAATGTTTAACGACATTATTGGCAAACGTCTCAAGTTCTTGTATATTAATTTAGGTATATTATAATAATATACATAACAAAAAGATGATCCACGAGAATTTTCTTTTGAACATGGCTTGTTAATATAGGTATTGGCTTAACAGGCAAACATTTTTGTATCTCAAAGTAATATCTATATTCTTTCAGCCACTCACAGCTGCTAACGTCAAGTACTTTAGAAATATACTTTTTAATTTATTTTATTCTATGTAATGTGGCACCACTGTAAAATTATCTCTGGATATTATACAAAGCATAAAGAAATTGCAACAACAATTTTCACTTAAAATGTTCTCACAAGTCTCAAGGTAATCTGGGCGGTAGAGTGGAAGGAAACTCGCATTTTTAATTAGGCTAAATGCGTACTTATTCAAACATACTTATGGAACGAGCTCGGTGGGTCGGACGGGGATTATTCGCGAAAGTTTTCTGTAGATAAGACCATATTGCCGTAATATTCTTTTACTGTGAAGAAGTTTACGAAAGTACAACAGTTTATTAAATTCAGGTTTTATAGATCAATTGTGCGTAAAAGTACATATACTCAAACGCAAACAACAACTAAATAGGGTACCCCAGTTTAAACTATGACACTAGGACGTCGAACACCACAGTCCTCCCGTGACCATGGTTGCTGTAAAGCAGCCGAAACGTCGGGAACGTAAAAAAAACAAATAAACGCGATAAAATACGAAACATAGATTTATTTCAATGTGTAGTAGTCGCGTAAATATAACAAATCAATATACATATATTCAGAATAGAATAAAAAATAAAAATAAGATAAAACGAAAATAGACGAAACCTACACACCTTCTTTTCAAAGCGGGCCTTCTACCAACCTACCTATCAATAATTAAGCT
The DNA here is from genome assembly GCA_905333125.1 of Pheosia tremula. Classification (NCBI taxonomy): domain Eukaryota; kingdom Metazoa; phylum Arthropoda; class Insecta; order Lepidoptera; family Notodontidae; genus Pheosia; species Pheosia tremula. The sequence continues at coordinate 6,554,672 of HG995416.1, read as the reverse complement.
GCTATAAAGAAATGAATGAAAAACTAACTAATAAACCTGCGCTGCTTTAACGTATTTCTAATCATCAATATAGAATATTAGTATGACCGTTCTGAATCAATCTGTATAAAAGACACCCATTTCGTGACTGTCGATAATTTCCTTAAACCTTTTATTGAACCATACATTTTTTAAACAGTCATTTCTACCCATGTTGTAGCCGGTAATATAATAATAATACCAGCCCTTTTTTTAATGTCCCACTGCTGGGCACGGGCCTCCCCTCAATACGAGGGGGGATTAGGCCGTAGTCCACCACCACCCAGTGCGGGTTGGCGAACTTCACACATCTTTCAAGGGGTTTTCTCAGATATGCAGATTTCCTCACGATTTTTGCCTTCACCGTTTAGCAAGTGATAAACGTGGTTGAAATGAGATTCGCACATGAAATCCAGAAATTCCAGAGGTGCGAGCCCGGGTGTTTGAACCTGCGATCCTCGTTACCGAGGCAAGCGTTCTACCAACTTGGCTATCACTCTATATCATCGCGACATTAATCACAACAAACCTGATTTTTCGGCCCAATGGTCTAACCAGGCTGCTTAAGCCTCGCGACATTAAATAAAGACCCTTCTCAACAATGGAGTAAAAGTGTCATAACCAGACCACAATAGCTGTTAAACTAGTTGTCAGGTTGTATACAATGTGTTGTTCAATCCCCCCCTCTCGCCTCCCTCTACTCACGTTTGCAAGCCCGTGATTTTCTATACCACATGAAGTGCGTTTTCTTAGGGTTGTAAAGTCAACCATGGAACTGGTTTATCAGTTTTGAAAACAACTCCCAGTTTATACAAATTACACGAAGGTGTTCTATGTTCAAATTAATAACAAATGGCGATAATAGTCTTTGGTGTCCTACGACGTGCAAATGATATTCAATCTTAAGATGATAAAGAATTTTCTTGGACGACTTTATACACTAGATAATGTTTAAAGTTCCCTGTTAGTTTCAAAGTTCCCTGTTGGATGTATCTTGGTAAGTATTGAATGGTGTATTTTTGTGGGCAGGTGAATGGCAGTCCAATATTGGTTGTAGCTAAGTATATTCCAATCTGAATTTGTAACAAGTAACGGGCTTAGAATGAACACTACGACATAATATAGCGTTATTCAGAAAGGGTGTACTAGAACCTGCGCCTTTTAGCCCATTGTTAATCACTATGTAGAGTAAAAATTTGGAAAACTTCTCACAAGTATTCATCATTTTGTCACTACTGTGGGAACAACTTTTTTTTAAATTGACAGACTGAAATTCCGTTTGCACCTACGAATGTTTAAAGTTTAGTATACCCCTTCTGAATCACGCCATATATGTTGGGGACAGCCCTATCCAATATGGTACAGAATGACTCTTCAAAGGTAGTTCCCGGCTTCACTCAGCTTGTTATTGCTGACAATAGGACTTTTGTAGTGCTTTGTGCGGTTAAAGAAACCTCAAACAGCTTATATTATGTTGAGAATAACTTTACTAGTCACTACTTAATCAAAACTATATGGTTAAGTGTTGTTCCATTCTCACCCTATGACGTCACATCCCATCATTATTTTTCACCTTTAAACTGAATAGTAGAATCAGAATCAGAACATTTTTTATTCATGTAAGTACAGTACTTATGAATCGTCAAAATAGTTACAAAATGCAAAGCTACAACTTTACCACCCCTTCGGAATGCCGTTCCTATGGAGAAGAACGGGCAAGAAACTCCATCCATGGTTTGCTCTTTTTAAAAATATCCGTTACGTTTTGAGCAGTCATTGTTGTGGGTATGTGAGAACAATGTAGAAACGGCTAGGAAGACTTTAGCAGCTGGTCAAAAAACGTACTAACTCTAAGTATATCAAGTTAAGTAGCTACAATGTTCCCACATTTTGTCATGTAGAGTATTTTCAATTATTTATGTATGGGGTCGAGTCATCTTCGTCCGTAGGAGTATTAAATACCCTCGAGATACCCTACACGTGACCCTGGGTGGTGCCAACTAGGTGACAACTCTACTGGTGGTAGGCTTCGGCCCTGGTTAGTCACCACCCACTGAACAAAGCCATGTCGCCAAGCGGACTAGCCGTGTTCCGGCATGATGTTCGGTGTTGCCATTCATGGATGGCGGGTCAGAACAGTTGCGCTGCATGTGCCTAGTGAATGTAGCGTCTCGATCTACTGCCGCCTTCCTACCTGTTCACACTCACACAATATGTCAATTCGAGAGTGAACAGGTACCTTCTACGCAAGTATGCTCCGTCGTAGATCTCATCGTCACTTACCATCAGGTGAGATCGAGATCAAATACTTGCCTATAATGTGATAAAAAAAAATAAAAAAAATTTGAACAAATATACTATTATGTATAGAAAATAATTGAATGTTGCTCTGATCTCTTTGTTTCTATACGCGTCACTATGTCTATTCTTATAAGACACTTATTAGCGTGTTATGTTATTCAAATTGGTGTGCTAATCGTTGACCCATTCTACTCAAACTAATTGCAAAAGGATTATACACTTTCTCCCAGTAACTTCTATAAACAAAAAAACCAGGTAATATTTTATGTCACGATTTGATTTAATGTGTTAGACTTGATTGTAATTTATATGTCATATAAATAAGGATTAAGTTAATATAAAAATGGAGGTCAATTAACCGATAATTATAACAGATGTCTGATTTATATCAACGTTTGGGGAGTAGAAATCTTAACGAAATTGTTAAACGTGTTGATTAATTATGTTAGCTTGTCGGTTAATTCGTTGTAATATATCAAATATATAGTTTATCGCTATCATTCAGCAACAATGATATATCTATTGTAAATGGTATATAATGATTAATATTCATGATTTATTTTGGTTTTATTAATTAGACTAGCAAACCCAGCGAACTCCGTTTCGCCACCAGATGGCTTCGTTTTATGTAACATTTCGTTTGGTTTTTCCTGAATTTTCTTTGCTATAAACCTCACGGAGCCCGAGACCTTTCCAACGAATGCAAAACCGTGGAAATCGGTTCGTGCGTTCTGGAGTTATAGCGTCAGGAAGGAAAACCCGACTTATTTTTATATAGTAGATTGGCTATGTGTACATATTTAGTTATAAGTATGTTTAATTTTTTTTTACAATTTTTGTCTGTCTGTTTGTTTCGGCTAATCTCTGAAATGGCTGGACCGATTTTGACGGGACTTTCACTGGCAGATAGCTGATGTAACAAGGAGTAACTAAGGCTACTGTTATTTTAGAAAAAAAAAAAGGATCTCACGAAAAAATACTACGCGGACGAAGTGATGGGTAACAGCTAGTTAGAAACATAAGTAATGTCTGCCCGCTCCCTTCATCGTTTATCTCGGCCTAGGGCTGCATCTGACACGTAATCTGCTCAAAGACGTCCATGGATCCAAGTCTAGGTACAAATACAACCCACACACTATCAAATGGCAACAAAATTGCAAATGTCACTTGAAAGTTTTCGTAACAGAAATCGGTCAAAAGTCGATTGCGAATAAATTGCGAATTGAGCTTTTTAAAAGACACGTTACCGTTTTATCAGCCGGCCTATTAATGAAGTGTATATCTATATTTATTACACACAAATCTATTATCTTAAAACTAAAAATCACTGAAGACGGGCTATCACGACAGGCATAACAAAAGGTTAGAGCACTCTACGAAGACAAAGCACATTCAGTATTAGCTTCAGAGCACAGTGGGTACAACTATTATGCAAGTGTGTTGGCCAATCCGTGGCTTCGAACGAGGAAAATAAACAAACCTGCTCACAGCACGTGCGTCGTTATAGCTTTCATCGCATACCGACGCGATACGCAACCAGCTCTACAATGAAATCGCCGCGATTACATCGCTAGAAACTTGTACTCGAGATTTGTAATAGTAATAATAATACCAGCCCTTTTAATGTCCCACTGTTGGGCACGGGCCTCCCCTCAATGCGAGGGGGATTAGGCCATAGTCCACCACGCTGGCTCAGTGCGGGTTGGCAGACTTCACACATCTTTCGAGGGGTCCTCTCAGACATGCAGGTGCTTTTTACTTCACCGTTAAGCAAGTGATAATCATGGTTGAAAGTGAGATTCGCACATGAAAATCCGGAAATCCCAGATGTGCAAGTCGGGGTTGGAACCTACGATCCTAGTTACCGAGGCAAGCGTTCTACCAACTCGGCTATCACTGCTTGGACTCGTGTTTTGCATGCAAGGGAATCGATTCAAAGGAATCGTTTGATTCTTTTGTAGAGCTTAAATTATATTTTTTTTTGTGTGACATTTGGATACTGCTATATATAATTGTACTTAAAAGAAGGTGACACTTCTGCCATCTTCTACAATGATCATTCGTACCTACACATTGTGTAAGGTAAATGTATAAATATGTCAATACATCCGTGCTCAAACCGACCGCGCAGCCTCGTGAGAATGCAAAGCGAGCGTTTGCTTGGGACAAGCGCTGTTGTGTATTATTTGTTTCTGTAGTATGGCCATACTACAGAAACAAATAATACACAACAATACCTAAAGCGATACAACACCATAAAGTTAGTAAAAGTAGCGGTTTTTACAAACCTTATGGTATTGTATCGGATTAGGTACTTTTTTAAGCAAACTTAATACATCGAGACATCCAATGAAGAATGCTAATATCGCAAAACACTAAATTACATCGTAAAGATGTCCAAATTGTTCGTAAAAAAATAAAAACCATTGACATTTTGAATTTCGCGCCCTGACCCTGAGCTTCCCCCTTAAGTGGAACTTATAAGTAAATTATAAATGCGTGTTGCGTGTTCAAATCACGTCGGAGTCACCAATTTGGCAGAAAAGGGAAGATAATTCAGCCAGGCGGGTGTATACCTGGCGGGGCGGCCGCTATGCCCCAACGGTTATTGTCGCGAGCTTGTATATATGTTATGTGCTCCGAAAATACTCATAGCGCGTTTCAGGATTGTATGGAGAATTGTCATTTGTTTCGAATGCGTCCACAGCGCCATCTGTGCGTCATCAGCTTTTGGCACAGTTAAAAAGGCCGCTACAATACAATAAAAGTTGCCGGTAATTATCAATATAATTGAGAGCAGTCAATTGCTATTAAGATATAATGTAAAGTAGTGTGTGAATTTCAACCTAAAATTGGTACAAAATACCCAAGGAGGTATGTCCTCTATGCCGCCCCGTCTTCGTCGACCTAAGGAAATATGGTGTTAAATATGCGAATTTTCTACGTCTACCAGCCCAGATTGAAACATATTTCTCTGTTAACATTTTCAGTTGGGATGCTTAATAATATTTAAATGATAGGCAGTCATAACGTTGAAAAAAAATCTTCTAAATTACTATTATTACTACTACTATAAAGTATACGGTTAGCTTACGAATAATCTCGCACTTACAAGCGTTACTTAATTTGGGACCGTACAGTAAGTGTGTTCGTACGACGATATTTCTATAGTCACGCAAAGCAGACCTTTCAGAACTATATATTATAACAAGTGCGTGATATATGATATGTTATTGACCGCATTTCCATGAGTACCATGTTTCCAGTAGCCAACAGAAAGGTATAATTGATGGGGTATCGATCGCACTGGACGAGGCCGTCGACTGAATTGATAACAAAACGGGAGTACGCTAATAAATATGTTCACTTGTTTTTTGATAAGAACAGCTGACGTCGAGTGAATATTAGCTACCTGGGGGCTTACTATGAAGTATCAAGACCTAATTTATCTACATTTAAATTTTTAAGGACTTGATGAGAGTGACATAATGTTCCAATGTCGCATTTTAAAAGTTCATGTTAAGGGGGCAGAAGTTCTGTGACGTACTGGGTATAGCATTAGTGGAACTTTGTATGACTTTGATCAATTACTCGTATTATTATACTCAGATAGAGATAGACTTCGTCCACTTTTTTTTAGTTTGGCAATCGGCAAAAAACTAGTGCCATTTATGCTAGTGTCAAGTATCTTCAGCGTTATCTATACATCTATACATATAAATAAAATTGGAGTCTCTGTTTGTAATATTAAAATAACCGCTTTTTACTAAGTGCATTTGGATGTATACACGTTACCTATACCGAAACAACATTTTTTTAAATTTTTGTCTGTCTGTCTGTCTGTCCGTCTGTCTGTCTGTCTGTTTGTTCCGGGTAATCTCTGAAATGGCTGGACCGATTTTGACGGGAATTTCACTGGCAGATAGCTGATGTAACAAGGAGTAACTTAGGCTACTTTTATTTTAGAAAAAAAATAGGATCTCTCGAAAAAAATTAAAACCAATATTGCAGCGCTGCGCCTGATTAAGTTTTGATAGCAACAATGCGTCCCGCGGGATCAGAACGCGCGAGCAGGCTGTTGCCAACGGTTGTGTCTTTGTTAAATACCACGCGGACGAAGTCGCGGGCAACAGCTATTTTAAATATAAGTACTCGTGATAATAATGATGATGTGATGAAATGAATTCCCTATCAGTAATGTTGTGGATACTTTACTGAAAAGTTACCGGACTTTTTGGGAGAACTTTAAAAGTCGTGTCTAGTTTATTTTAATTTCCTTTGTTCGTGCACACACACAATGTTTAATATCACACAATATAGTATATCAAAGAAACACATTTTTTGGAAATAAAACAAAATTGACAACTTCACGGTTCCCGCCAAAAGCTCCATAGAGATAATACCTATATGTTAGAGTATCTAAACTTTTTCTACCAAAAAAGTAGAAAATTTAGAAAATAAGAAATTTATGCTGTCAACTTTCTGACATGGTGTTTTGACATTAAAGTTTCTAATCTAATTTATCACTATCGATCTTGGTCTTTCTTTGCCCATAACCCATCAGTTAACGGTAAAGGCCAAATTACACAAGTTTTGAGCTAACACACCTCGCACATAAAATATTCACAGCCTACTAAAATAATACTACTAAAACAATACTACATTCTGAAGACCTTTAATCACGCAACACTCATATGTGGGGTTCACGAAGCTTGTTACGGCTCACAGAGTACACATATTGTTGACTCGAACACATTTACGAGTTTAGATTAACGCAAAGAGGCTGAATATATTGCCTCGGAGCAGTATATTACATTGTTATGACATACTTTGCAAACGTGCCTTTCAATAAAACCTAGCACACACACACTTATGACAGACAGACTCTCGACAAACTCACACACACACACTCATGACAGACATCTTTGAGGAGTTCCGTTTTGTTGGCTTCTTTAATTTATAAATAAACTAGTTTGGTTTATAATTCGAAAAGTTGACAAGCCGAGGGTCAGTGGTCGGTCGCTCTTCGCCCATTTGTTTAGCCATCGATTTCCGCCAAGTATCGCCTAGTTCTATAAATTAAATCTAGCGGTGTTTCCGATATTGATACCTTCCTCGAAGTTTTTGATATATGTTTTTTTTATAATGGCGAGGCCCGGGCAAAGATATCTGTGTTCGATCCCGCAACTTAGGGATATTCGCAAACAGGTTGTCACCATCTGAAATGATATTCCACACTTTTATACCCTATTAAATATAATATCGACACAGATAAGTACCTCGTGTTACTACGACAGACGGCTGCCGTCACCGCCCCTCCCCCACTCCCCCCTAATGCCAGAGTAATGGCGGTTGACTTGCCACTTGTTGACAAATTCTAGCTGCTAAGCCGTAATGCTAAGCCAATATACCTAATAAGGTCAACAAGGTCTTGGAATTTCGCGATGGATCGACGATCAATATTTTTATATGTGACCGCGGTGCCTTGAGTGGCCTCATGATAATTTTTTGAAAAATCAAACAAAATTGACAACTTCACGGTTCGACTTCTCGCCAAAAAGTCCCGAATTATATATTACCTAATTATTTATCTTCATTCTGGATATGACCATCGATTCTGAATACAAATACTGTATTGCCACTTCAACTTATTAAGCAAAATTAATGACTTCTCCAAGGATATGTCTAGAGGAAAAATGCTCGGTTCAAGCCAAAACGTACCCGTCGACAGCTTCTTCATTTATCATCAATATTCAGAATCGTACGTAAAGAATGTTCAGTGGGGGATGACTAAGCGTTTATAATGCATCGTAACCTTTCCGAGTAAATTAGGCGTGAAATATGTTAAGTCAGGACCCATCGTTGCCTCCATTAATTATCTAGATCAGGGGATCGTGATTCCCGCGAAAAGTGGAAATGTTTTGTTAGAAGGAAATATAACTGATCCTTATGAGTTGAATGGTGAGATATTAGTTAAGTAATACGAGGAATCAGGCATGTTATAAGTGGAATATATAAAGAATTACTAATAAGATACGAGCTTTCTCGCAAGTCCAAAAATATGAAGTAACAAGAAAAATAATACTAATATCACCAGACGAAGGCCTGTATTATGGGTACCGTACAATGGACTGGGGGTGAACCCAATGTAAAATAATTATATACATATTAAAAAAAATGACAAGCCCGCTGAGTTTCTCGCTGGCTCTTATCAGTTGAGGTCGCGTTCCGATACAGTTGTAGAGGTAAGATTTTTTTTTGTAAGTTAAAACTTTTAAGCGTCCCCGTATATACGAAATAAATGATTTAACTTTGACATTGAAAAGCCCTAGATTTTTTTTTTTTTATTACCATATAGGCAAGTATTTGATCTCGATCTCACCTGATGGTAAGTGACGATGAGATCTACGATGTAGCATACTTGCCTAGAAGGTACCTGTTCACTCTCGACTTGAAAACACCCAGATTATAGTCGACGGGGAACAAAGACGCCGGTAGCGTGTTCCATTCCTTGGCAGTTCGCACGATGAAAGTAGAAGGTCATAGAAATGAGCGCTAGACATAGAAAAAGATAATATTTAGAATGCTAGTACCTCAGTTTTCCGGTAGCCTGTTTCCTACTGAAATCTAAGATGGCCGTCGATCGATCGCATTCGAATAGCTACGTTCGCGTTCTGAATGTGCGTGATCGATGATTGAGGACGGCCTACCAATTGATAGGGAGAATAAAAAATATAGCATGTTTTTTTACATGCGACATTTTTACATGCCTAAATTATTTTTCATGTTTCATTATATAAATTACACATGTCGTCTACATTTACAGATGTTTTAGGATCAAGAAGATTGACAGTATTGATGACCTGATTAGCTCAGTGGGTGGTGACCCTGGCTTTCTGTGCTGAGGGTTACGGGCTCGAATCCTAGTAGCGACAAGCTTTTGGTGATGAGCACGAACGTTTGTACCTGAGTCATGGATGTTGTATCATTTATAAGTGAAGAACGGGTGGGCCGATTTTTATGATCTTTGATTCTTTTTATTTGTCTCCTCCCCAAATAGCAGATTAATTTATTAATATTATTAGTTAATTCTGTCGTACATTTGTTTTTATGCCGGTACGAAGTCTGCCAAGACAGCTAGTAGAGTAGAGACGTACCTATTAGTATAGATACATATCGACCGATTTTTTCTGACTAATTTGGTGGCGTCTATAAACTACATATTTGGTCTCTCTAGTCTTCAAGATCACGGTTATTATAGAAAATCTGGTGAAAAAATATTTACTAGGCGGAGTTTACTGCAACTTGTCATGGTTTCATTTATACATTGTATCTATTTAAACGATACTTTTATTCCAGTAATTGCGAGAATTTCGCTTTGGCTTTGGCTTTTGTTTTCGATTATCCCAGGATAGTCAAAAACAAAAGTCCATGCGTACAAAGAAGCGAGCACAGTTCTGTACAATGCACCTTATTTGGCACCTCTTAGAGTTGAAAATTAAACTAACTCACCTGTGCAGCAGATACGGCAGCGGGCAACACATTGATGTCCTCAACTCCACCTCTAGAGCTCCTGCTCCCTCTATCAGAGCTCTCCTCCTCGGAATCTGACGCGTGAAACGATAGACTGCCAGACCCTGGACTAGGGTCACTGAGCCTCAACTTGAGACAGTCGCGACGCATTTTGAAACTTATTTACGTATATCTTTGGTACATTTTTGGGAATGTTACGTTCTTTTGGTATTTTATATGGTTTTAGTTCATATCTGGGTGATAGAGGTGGTTTTATAGAGTGGAATATAGTTTTTCGGTGCATACTGGCATGGCGGCGGATTTGGTTCGTACTATAAATAATTTACGTGCGATTATTTACGTAATTTGTACCAATGGAAAAAATATTTATAGGAGTTTTTTTGTCCTTTGGTGAGTGATCCCAGGCAGATCGATCACTGAGACGAAATATCCAGAAGACAGTGGTCCGAGTCAACTATAGAGCGCTAGTGATGAGAGAGACCGATTTCGTAGCCGCGAGGTTCCAGGCTCAATCGTCCACCGGCCATTAAACTACGGACGTGAGCCTGCTCCTACCACAATCTTTACCTTAGTTATAGTACTACAAACAAATATTAGAACTGGTTGCAAAAATAAGAAAGAGATAATTGATTAATCATTTACAACAACATAAAACATCAAGTTTCTTCTGAAGAATGTTGTGTAACACTGTTGTAAATGTTTTAAAACCTCTTTTTAGGGAGAATTTTCGGCACATATGCATGATTGAATCCACTCTTATGTTTTCGGGCTTGACCCTGCGCATACGCACTGTAGCCCGACACCCTGCCACGTAAGGGCTCAGTTACAAGAACGGACTGATCTCCATTGTGCGATACTTGTATAACCGGCTTTATTGCGAGCCTCATGCGTTAGTTTGTGTGCACATTGTACGCTGAAGAAGTGTATTAGTATGGGGAAACCCAATAACAAAGGTATTTACCTACATTACATAAAATAATTAAGTATGTTGACCGATCTCCCGAAGAGTCAATATTACCGAATTTCAAGGTAGGTATTGAATTTATAGGTAATACCTAAAATAGTTAGGTACTTAACTAAACTTTTTGTTGCATTAGTTAGGTCAACAAGTATTATAAATAATATCGATAATCAATATGGAGTTATAAAATAACAGCGAAAAAAATATATTTTCGAAATATCTCACCAAAAATTTCAATAATACCTACAGTTCAGTAAAAAAAACAAAAATAAGTAAAAAGCGGCAAGGCTATGACGTCACTACCATCTTAATTCAACGCGTGTGCTAGAAAGAAATATCCATACTTAATAGGTTATTTTTATAATATTCTTAATCCCACTAATATTATAAATGTGAAAGTTTGGATGGATGGAGGATGGATGTTTGTTACTCAATCCCGTTAGAACGGCTGAGCGGATTAGGATGAAATTTGGCGCAGAGATAGATCATAGTCTGGAATAGCACATAGGCTACTTTGTATCCCGGTAAAATGGGAAATTCCCGTGGGATAGATTTGTTTTAATTTTTCATAGAGCAAAGGATAGGGTCAGAAAATGACATAGAGGAAAAGGACATCCTTTTTAATTGCGAGTAACACCGCGGAGCGCAGCTAGTATTATCATAAATATAAGATTTGCTTAAAAAAAAATCAAAATAATAATGGCATACAATCCAATTCAACGCCAACCGAATACCTATCAGCATTTGTGCTCACTACACGTCAACGGTAAGTACAAGTCCAGTTTGCATCAACATCAATTAGATCTCGTAAACACAGAAATTGAAATGTAAATTGTTATCGATTGGATCTAAAATGCTGTAAGCCTTATGTACACAGGATGTATTGAAATGACCCGGCTGTAGGTCTAGAACGGTGGTTTTGGTTCTGCTCGTCTGAGGTGATGATAGTAGGTATATATCGTCACACGAACACACCAACTATACGGTCCCACACTAACCAACGCTTGTATTATGGGTACCGTACAATGGACTGGGGGCGCACCCAATATACTCGTATATTACTTATATAGATATTAAACATCCATGACTTGGGTACAAACTTTCGTGTTGATCACACAAAGTTTGTACCTACCAGGATTCGGGTCCGGGACCCTCGGCGCAGAAAGCAGGGTCACTACCAACTGCGCTAACCAGGCCGTCGGTAATATCGGTATTTATCTAATCATTCAGGTGATAATTATTCCAACTCCGTCCTATTTTCCTTATGTATTATTTTATTGCGGGTTCCAATACAAATAACTTTTCCCCGGGACGCGTGGAGGGTCAAAGTTCAACTTCTCGTTGCTTACAGCTGTTTACCCTAGCTTACAGGAGTAACAGTTGTGTGAGTGTGGTGGCCAAGTCCCACAAAAAAAACGGCAATAAAATATACTTCTCTGTATATTGAATATGTTTGATCATTCTTTTTGTTGTATAAGTCTGTCAGTATAAACGCGCATCACGTGAAAACTAATGCACGATGATAGCTTAAATACCCGATCAATATGTAAGTACATTAGGTTTTTGATTATCCTGGAGTGATCCCCTCCATGGTCCAGAAAACATAATATTATCATCTACATAAGCCAGGGTATGATTAATCACTATACCAAGTTTCAGTGAAATCCGCCCAGTGGCTTTTGAGATAAAGTTTCTCGACTTTGCTGCGGCAAACCACACATTTCTCGGGACAAAAAGTGTTTTATATATAGACTCGAGGTATAACCTATCACCATGTAAAGTTTCACAGACACAGACACCCGAAGGATCCAAAAAGCAGCAAAGTTTTTTTTTCAAAAATTTTGAGGCACGACCAAGTTGCAGTATAAAAGAGATAGAAGCTAGAATAAAGTAGTACCACACAGTAGCACATTACACAAACCAAAAGAAAGGAATGTCGGATTCCCACGTCACAACATAGGAAGCTGAAGCCGTAAAATGCAACGCAAATTAGACTTTAGTGTGCATATTCAAGGACACACATTAACAATATTCTATCGTCTGCCAGCCGTACTTTAAAATAAATAATGGCACCGTCATTCTCTATCGCTCTATTAATGACGATATAGAGTCCTAATAAACTTATTGTTTTTCTTTTTTTTCCTAGATTACATAAACGAAGAAGTTATGGACATAATAGCAGGTGGTTCAGTATATTATTTTCTATTTAGAGTTCGTACTACATCCTCAGACCTGTTGGTCTGTTATCGTTGGAGCATCAATGTAGTTCTTCTGGAATGGAAATCGAAAAACTCTTTAAAACAGGGTTTTTACCATAAACAAATGGTATAAACTTAAAAACTTATGATTCGAAATAAAAAAAGGGAAATTCACTGACTGAATGACTCCACCAGTCACGAAATCTCCGAAACAATAAGACTTAAAGACTTGAAATTGGTAACGTAGATTCCTCTGGACCCCTAAGTGCTTGATAAGAAAGGATTTTTGAAAATTCGACCCCTAAGGGGCTCAAAGGGAGGGTCATAAGTTTGTATGGAAATTGCTAATCTGTGGAAAAATGTATCATTATATTAATGATACATTTTTCTATGCGACGATGACGCGGGAAACAATTAGTATGTTTATATGATAGGAGAGTATTATCACGCTGTGACGGGTGGAGCCTGGGGTAAAAGCGAGTAGAATAAAGCAGAGGAAGATTTCTCACTTGATATGAATCCATTCATTTGTGTATCCAAAAATGATTCGGCCAATGGCGTGGAGAAAAAATCCAAATAGAGGAGTTGCCGATTGGAGGATTTCCCACGTCGTTCGAGGGATTCTCTCAGACGTGCAGGTGTCCTACACCGTTAAGCATGTGATTATAATGGTTGAAATCGAGATTCGCACATGAAATCCATAAATCCCAGAGGTGCTCGCCACGGTTTGAACCTGCGGCCCTCGTCGCCGTGGCAAGCGTTCTACCAACTTGGCTATCACTGCTGTTTACCATATATACATACCGTTTCCAAATCGTATAACGTACCGCATTCATCAAGTGTTTAAATTGTTGCAATATATCATTGCGCAGACTATACTTCTGTTGTCTGCATTACATACTGCTGACCTTGAGATAGGCTGGTATGATGATAAATACATTTGCAATACACCACCACCACTACTTACCATCAGGTGAGATCGAGATCAAATACTTGCCTATAATGTAATAAAAAAAAAAAAAAAAAACCTTGCGATTTAGTTGTAGCCTTGGTGTATTTTGCGCTGTACTTTTGCACAGTGCTGATCATCCCAAAAAAACCGCGATAATAATATAAAAGCCGGTGGAGGGCCGTGAAGTGTGGAAATCATTGAGGGAGGCTTATGTCCAGCAGTAGGACGTCTTTCGGCTGATATAATAGAATATAATCAAAATAATGTAAATAATTCTTACTAGCAAAAGATCTGTAAATGTTTAAAGCAATTATACTGGCAAAATAACTGAGATGGTCAGGCCTTATAAAACAATAACGTGATGTCTTCCAAGGGTTGGAAAAGTCATACAAGTCTAGGCCAACCCAACGAACTTCTTTTCTTTATTAGTTGCAACACAGTGGAAAGAGTTTCTTCCATAGCATGACCTACTAGAAAGAGGTCACATCAGTAACTAAACTGTGGCAGAACACACCATAAGAAGAATTAAGAGGGACCTGCTTACATTGTGGTTTAAGATAAGTAAGCTATAAGCATGCTTAAACAAGTCCAAGGGCTTGTTAATAACCAGTGATCTCTAAGCCGCTTGTAGGAAGCTTGCAGCGTTTTTAGTAGCACAATGTAACCAAAGAGTTTATAGTGGTAGTACCCAAAAGCTTAGTGATGAGCATAATAAATTGACTTGTGTTAAATGTTTCGATTCTCGATTAATACTATTCAATAACAACGAAACAGTTCAATTCGTGTTCATTGCGAGCTATAGAGTTGTGATATTTCTAGAATTAATACCCCTCACCTTTGACATTCGGATAGTAAAGGCCAGAATATTATTTCTTTCAATCTCAACCCACGTGATTTGTTCTTGGGGCTTAATGAAAAGTAAATACATTCAGTAGAGAAAGTACAGAATGCCGACATTTCTTTGTAGGGAGGAATGAGACTTGGTACACTGAATTTTCTTTTAAAGACTGCAGACGATTTAAATAGCATCTCTTGGTAGATAATAAAAGCTTTTTACGTTAAGACATCTTAAGGGCTATCTATTAAAAATGTTGATTCTAATGTTGCCTGCGTTTATTACGCCACAAAATCTGTTAACCATAGGTACGATTTAGCAACCTAATTTCTGTTCTATATGACTTATTAAAAAATATATATTTTATATAGTAAATATAAATTAACTTCTTATGTTTGTGCTTTTAGGATTGGTACAGCAATCTGATATACTAACATACACTTTTCCGTAAAAAACTCAGTACGATTTGTATAACTATTCAACAAAACAAATAAATAACACTTCGAACGACATTTCAAAACGAAAACATCATATTTTACACACGAATATTCGAAAATGTATACATAAATTCATACCGAGTTTATTTATTTATCTCGACATCCGATGAAAAGGAAATTTTCCTCGGATAAACGAAGAAGCTTGCGTACGTAGGCACTCAGCCGCCCGCCCTAGCGAAATATTCGCCAACACATCATGTAAGTATACACGCAATATTGGTACGCTACCGCCATGCCGATCTGCACCGTAAAATACGTATAAAACACTATTTTTGTATCGATATTTTGTAAACTGTAATCGATTGCGATGAAACACTAAAACAATAATCACCAAACGTTTCCAATCACTACGAATTCTTTATTTCAATTTCAAATAATGAACTATTATTATTTTGTCAATGTTCTCTTTTCGAATTTCCATGGAAAAACAGTAGGGTTGCGTTTTGGGAGAGCGTTGCGACGCCCACCGTCGACAGTGGCGCCGCACGCGGCACTGGCTTGAAATCAACTGGCTTCGGGCAACAGGAACGTTCCATATTGACCAACAAATGTACGATTTCGGTGTAATGCGACTTTATTATCACCAGCCCAAAGTTCATTTTCGTGGAATTGTTAGTTGGAGAATTTGTCTTCTACGTGTTTTATATAGGTAGGCATCAGGATGTCCCTTTTGTTCAAGCGTTTTTGTTCCGCTCATTTAAGTGGATTCCGATTCAGAAGTAGGTATATAAGCGTTACATTAATTCCTATCATAGTTTGGATGTTTATTATTATAATCAGGTCGGAGTCCATTGGCTTCTTATTTCGCTAGAGATAAGCGTGTCGGGTCGTCCTAATTATTTACCTTAGTTGTGGGTGACCTTTAGTTGATTGCGCGTGTTAATAGGCTTAACGAGTGTCAGTAGAGTTAAGGTCGTTATTAATTAATGCAAATTAGAATAATAAAACCAGCAAGTATGTGTTCCCTAGAGGTAGGCAAAGGTGAATAATATTCTTGACTTTAAAAAATAAAAATAAAATCGGTAGTATATACAGAATTATAAATAGTAAATCTGTAAATGAAAATTATTTTAAATAAACGACGTTAAATACACCTAAGTGCCAATAAATAATTTAATCGAACTTAATTATTTAATCTATACTAATATTATAAAAGTGAAAGTTTGGATGGATGGATGGATGTTTGTTACTCAATCACGCCAGAACGGCTGAACGGATATGGATGAAATTTGGCACAAAGATAGATTATAGTCTGGAATAGCACATAGGCTACTTTTTATCCCGGTAAAATTCATGGTTCCCGTGGGATATATGCGTTTAAATTTTTCGTAGCGCAAAGGATCGACATGATTTTTTGCGCGGGTAACACCGCAGAGCGCAGCTAGTATAATAATTATCGTGAAACTACTCTACTTACAAGCACATCTCTACAAATAAGCAGGAAGAATATTTCACGAGTAACCCTTCACCGGCAGCGGGGCACAAAAGACCCGGCAACATTATTCGGTTTATAAATAACTTCATCCGACCCACTTTCCACCTGTCATAACGCATTATCAATTTATCGATGTCTACGGCGAACATGACTATTCAACACTTAAGTACTGAAAAAAAAAATATTTTACAAATAAAGTGTTTCCACAGTACCTACCTAAAGTACTGCGTGATTCGAAAAGGGTAGGTACTACCATTTGAACCTGGGCTCAGGGAGTCAGAATGTTGATATGTCAATTTAGACATATTAAATTTGCCAAATTAAAATCGCCATTTTGTTGCGAATATTTGTATCTTCACATAATGATAACTAATGCGCTAATGTAGTAGTAGGTTTAATAATTAGTATAGCCTATCTAAATCAATCTGTATAATCCATATTTTATTACAATTGTTCCTCAACACTAAAAAATAATGCCACCATAATTGTCAGATTTGCCATACACAAATTGTGTCATTTTAATTTGTTTCTTCCCATTTTCCCAACACAAATTAGGAGAAATTATATGGGGTCGAGTCACCTTCGTCCGTAGGAGAATTAAATACACTGAGAAAAAAATTAGGTCCCGGTTACCTAATATTTAACCTAATATTGCGTATTTGTCGGACAACGTAGTGCATTAGGTAACAACAACCAAGTGCACTAGTTATTACATAAACTTATGTTGTACCGACTCATTAGGTTATTTTAAACTATTTCTAGTAAGGTAACTATCACCTAATAGTAGGTTAAAGTTACGTAGTGACTAGGTTGTCCGACAAAAACCTAATATTAGGTTCGATACTATAACCTAATAAACATTTAATAACACCTAGTATTTTACGTTAATTTTACCTTAATATACGTTAAACTTGACCAAATAAATTTTGATATATACCTAATAAATTATTTAATTAAACCTAGTCTAGATGATGGTTAGATGTCTGTAACCTTTTCAATGTGTATAAATAACCTAATTTATAATTTCCGGTAGTGTACTGCGTAGGTATTGGATACCTAATAAGTGCTTTAATATAACCTACTGAGAATTGTCTGCACCTTTTTAGTTGCGTTAGAGTTACCTTATCGATAGGTGTAGGGTACATAGGTAGTAGGTAGTAACTAAGTATTTACTTGATTATAGCAAAATAATTAATAGGTAACGGTAATCAACTGGATACGTTAAAGTACATTAATAATGCCAACATGATAGGTATTATGTACCTAATTAATTTTTTCCACATTTTTTTAAGATAATCCATTAAGTATTTCCCTGCCTTAAAGTCTTCCACTATTTTTAAAATAGATTTATTTTCTCTGAAACAGCAATAGTTGTGTTTAATTGACACAAAATAAAAATAAAATAATAATTTAGGTTGCATTTTTAACTTCAGTCCCTTACTTTTCATGCATCACATTTTCAAATACTTCTCGTGCTTTCTCTAAATCTATTGACATATTTTCCATATTTACATCTTAATCAAATGTTGGATTTTCTTCAGTAGTTGAAGATGCTGTACTTTTGCTAATATTCTGAAATCACATTAAATCAATTAAATATGTATACACCAGCTGTCACAATCTCATCATAAACAAGAAAGCATGCCAACATCAAATTTTTGTTTCTCTATTCGTTTTGTAATTTAGCCCGTACTCTGGTGCTTGGAATCAGCGCTACCAAATCTTCCTCGATAAGGTGTTCTATTGCATTCAATTCAATATTTTCCTCTGTAAACAGCAAATACAAGAACAATGCAGAAACCATGCAATGACAAATAAGTATCCCAAAACCTGGCTTTATAATAAAATTTAAATAACCTACAAACAACCAAAATAAAGCCATATAAAGCTAATATTGTTGGAATCCCTAATTTACCTATGCCATATTTTTATTTACGCAGACGTTTGTGACAAACCCAGGAGGTATCTGATGTACCGGGGTTAAATCCTAAGACCCCATCCATACCATCCGATAAGATGACGCGTAATATTTGTTGGAGTTTGCTGCTCTAAAACCACATCAATATTAGCAGATACCAATATAAATTGAACCATATAATCAATACCCAAATCATATTTTACCATCAATAACCTATCAACATTTACAAAATAGGTAAATCTAACGCAACTAGGGCTAAATGTAATTGGTTGTGAATAGCTTACCAGTAATTTTACAATAATGTCTTCTGGCATTTGCCAATCGTTGAGTAGCACTTCCATGACTTCACTTCACAAACCCAGTACATATTTTCACGAACCCAGTATAATGAAAGCAATAAAAAAGGCGCCACAACAGCACAGCGCGCTGTCGCAGCCGGCCCGACCGAAGCGAACGCAAAAATGACTGTCTGTCTATACAGTGGCCAGTGTTGCTAGCACAATTTTTAAAAGATGGCCAGATCCGCCGTAAAAAACTTATTCTTGTAATTATAACCATATTTTATAAATGAAACATGTCTTTATCGCCAATAATAAATATGGATTATGTCATGTGGCCACTGGAACCAACTACATCTGTTTTGTTTTCGGGAAGAAAGCTATAACAAAAAATGACTTATGCACTACAGATCAATCATGGTTTATGTAATACTTTTAAAGCAAAAAAAAAATGTATAATTTAAGTATTTCAATAATAAAAATAGATAGCATAGAGTCTATTCCATTGTGGCGCCCTATCCATCATCATTTATTTAGTGTCACAAAATTTTGTATATAGAGGTAAATTTAATAGAGATGTGGCAACACACAATTCGGGTAAACGCCAAAAAACTGGCGTCAAATGTTGTGTAACCAGATTGGCCGTCTAAATAAATTAGCATGGTAAATACATACCAAAAGAAAAACATAGCATAAAAAATATGTGCTCTCCAAATTATGTACCTACTTGATAATCTGTGACTGTGCATATAATGTATAAATGTGATTTTTGCTATGCTCTTGCCACAGAGTAAGTAGGTATAAATAAGGCCATGGCGTGGTCCTAATGAGCCGCACCATCTCCATTTAATCCTTAAATGTATATCTTATATATTTTACCTATGAGTAGGTTTTACTTAACTTGTGCATAACTAGGTATTATTAGGTTTTATATCTTAAAACCTTATAACAAATATATTATAACAGGATTGTGTTATTTCAACAGACTTTTGTTTTGCATATTTACCTAGTACCACAGGTTTCATTACGAAAACCTTTAAAATGGCTTATTTAACCTACTGCCAAGGTTAATTAGAGACAACTGCAATCAGTTGCGATAACTTTATGAAAATGTTAATGTAGTTGGTTTATACAAAACAATTTATTGGTTATTACAACCTTTTATTAGGTTATAGGAACTGAATGTACAATTTTAATTCCAAATAATTATTTAGGTTAAGTACAATTTAGTCGAAGCTACCTATTATTAGGTGTTTTTAAGCTATGTGTAATCATACTAGGTAGTATTCACTGATAATGATAGGTAAAATTAAATGTGTATATTAGGTGACGGCCCGTTAACGTAACAGTTAGGTAAAAAAAAAGGTTTCTTTAACGTAAAATAGGTTAACATTACGTAATATAGTACGCTACCAAACACTGTAGGTTGTATTTACCCAATCGAAGGTAAAACTATTTACCTACACTAGGTTCAGAAAACCTAAATTAGGTTGTATTCAACTATTTTTTGCATTACCTACATTATTAGGTTTGCATTTACCTATCTTTTTTCTCAGTGTACCCTCGAGATACCCTACACGTGACCATGGGTGGTGCCAACTAGGTGACAACTCTACTGGTGGTAGGCTTCGGCCGTGGTTAGTCACCACCCACCCACTGAACAAAGCCATGTCGCAAGCGGCCTAGCCGTGTTCCGGCATGATGTTCGGTGTTGCCATTCATGGATGGCGGGTCAGATCAGCTGCGCTGCATGTGCCTAGTGAATGTAGCGTCTCGATCTACTGCCGTCTTCCTACCTAGGCAAGTATGCTCCATCGTAGATCTCATCGTCACTTACCATCAGGTGAGATCGAGATCAAATAAGTACTTGCCTATAATGTAATAAAAAAAAAAAAAAAAATATAACAAGATCAACAACTCCGAAATTTTACCTATATTATCCAGCCATATTTTGAATAATCATAATCATAAAGTCATAAATAATCTTATTTTATCTGTATATAAAATGTTCGCTTATACCCATTTCGTATCTCACTTGAGTATTTACGATGCCCTCAAAACTATCTCCATCCTTTTCCCTTAGCAAAGACGTTAATGTCGAATAATTTTGACAGTTACAAATCATCGGAATAATTAATAATGGACGAAAATAAACCGCGGGATATGCCCCACTGGTATTTCGTATTTGAGAGGCCGTGCGACAGCGGGGGAGGCGGGGCGGGGAGGAGGTGGTTGTATAAGCGACTGCATTCGAAATGCAAATTTATTTATTGTCAATTAAGTTGCATATTTTATTGGCTTTCGACTGTGATTGAAAGGCGGCCTTGACTTTTTGTATACATTTATCGACAAGAATTTATTGATATTTTTGTTATTGCATTAAATTCGAATATCGTCTCTAACATTTGAGGCTCGACTGACATAGACAAGCTGTCATAATTAGCCAGCTGTGTCCACCAAAAACATTTCATCGCATCTCATTTCGTAAAGAAAGAAGAAGAACTAAATGCAATTCAGTTTTGACATTACACGCCTGTGTATTCCAAAACCGATTTATAATTACTTCACTTAGGTACGTATACCATTATTACATCTTTGTCATTGGACGATAAAAATATTTATGCCCCCATTATTAATGACGATTAAATAGAATAAGGAGGATAAGAGAATTTAAAACAATAAATCACTTGGAAAAAGCCTCGCAGTGTGTCAGTACGTAAATTAATCGCGACGATAGGCAATGTTAGAAATTATCAACACGAATAAATTCAAAGAGAAGATAATTATTTATGTATTTATAATTTATTTATCGTTGCAGTAAAATTTTCGCACCGGTGGCAGTTTAAGATAAAAACATTGGCAGGAGAGCTATGGTAACTTGTATTTTTTATAAAATTTTAAAAATAGAACTCTGCTTCGATGTTTAAAGTTTCTTTTTTTTAATATTCAATTCCATTGAAGATTATTTTTGTTAGTATTGTTGTAGGATAAATCGATCAAGTATAAACCGATAGTCTGTGGTTGAAATTTTCGACTAAAACAAATACACCAACTGTACAGTCCCAAACTAAGTATCGCTTGAATTATAGGTACTTTATAATGTACTGGGGGGCAGCCCATAGATACTTAGGTATACAAATATTAAACATATACTTATAACTCGGGTACAAACACTCGTGCTTTTCACATAAAAGTTTTCCATACCGGGATTTGAAGCCGGAAGACTAGCAACTGTGCCAATCGGGTTATAGTTCATTCCGCGAGTGAGAGAGATGCCAGATCAATTTCCGTCAAATGTCCGTTTGCTGATGGCCTATTTAGTATGAAGTGTGGTACCGCCGTACGTTCGGATATTTTCAATCAGGAATTGTCGTTGCATTGTGTGAACGATTCTACGTGATTTTTAGTGAAATGCACTTTGAAACGAATTGGAATGGCCATCTACTAACTGACTGCGCTGCCTTGCGAGGCTACCTAGGGTATGTATATGCACGGTAATCACATCTTTGATTGTGACGTAAACATAAGAGCTGTCAGCGAGGCACATGTTACATAATAGCACTCTGGGAAGGCAGCAAGAGCTTTTACAAGAGGCCGCCTTGCAAAACTCCTCGGTCCTGAAATTGATGAAATTGAACTCGACACGGGCAGAAGTAGAGTATTGTGTAAAAAATTGAGAAAATTATTTTTATATCAGTTTGTACTTTGTACCTATAAATTCCTATGCCAGATGTTGTGAAGTAATTTCTTGATAATGTGATATCATTTCAAAGATTATATACGTACACTATTGAAGTTAGCTGATTGATATGTAGGGAAGTAGTGAGGCGAGAGTGAGGCCGTGCTCTTTCTCTCTCACACCTATGGTCACTTATGGCGGTAAGCTCGCGATACTGCAGATTTCGTTTATCTGATCGAAAATCAATCTGCACTATGAACATTTTTGATCTGTTCAGAAAATTATTTCACTGTTAATCATCATAAGGTTCATCAATGGACTATGGCCTAATCCCCCTCGCATTGACGGGAAGCCCATGCTCAACAGTGGGACATTATAAGGGTTCATATTTATCAATCATCATAGATTTGATATATCCATTGGAAATATGACCCCAATTCCCTTGATATTTAGGGTGATAACATGAGCCTCAGTCTGTCCCATGGAGATTCTTCTCGTCAAACTAACAACGAAAAATAAACGAACAATCGTAAAACTTTTAGTTATACTTAAACCGTCCATTGCGTTCATGACCCAAAAACGTTGGCAGTCAGTCAAACATTCATATGTAAACACTACGATTGTGATTCGGGGTTTCACTGATGGGGCATATTCCTTATGGGGCATAGAAGGGGCAACTGTTAGGCTTGTGTTTTTTTTTAATTTGGCATCATCGTAGGTATTTTGCCAGTGTCAAGTAATATAAATTATTTCTATTTTTGAGCATATGCACAGGCCCAAAGGCTCGGCCCAAGTAAAATACCCCCCCATCCCTAAATCAGTAAAGTGATGGATACTTTACTGAAAGATTTTTCATGGATTTTTTGTGAGAAACTGAAAAGTCTAGTTTCGTCACTCTGTTTCAATTACCTACACTCGTGCACTTTACCGAACCCATAATGGTTAATATTCCACTTATATCACTCACTATAACTCGCAGGAACACTAGTTTTAGAAATTAAAACATAACTGACGCCATGACTTTTCAGTTTCCCGCCAAAAAAAACCTAGGCTTGTGTTAGGCACGAGCTTCAAGTGGAGTTTGTTTTGGTCTATGGGAAGAACGCATAGATAAAAAAAATATATGAAAAAAAATGTTGACAAACAATTCGACTCTGCTGAATAAAACTTGTGTTAGGATATACTATATTATCTTTCACATTATCATTGACATAAATCTACGCCGTCCTACATGATGATAATGTAATTTGAGCATGTATTATCTAAAATTAAAACATCTATCCCACGGGAACCATACATTTTACCGGGATAAAAAGTAGCCTATGTGCTATTCCAGACTATAATCTATCTCTGTGCCAAATTTCATCCAGATTAGTTCAGCCGTTCGGGCGTGAAAGAGTAACAAACATCCATCCATCCATCCATCCATCTATCCATCCATCCATCCAAACATTCACATTTATAATATTAGTATAGATGGCAGTATAATGTTCCTGAGTTAGATATATTTTGTCTATGGAGCTGGTATATCACATTCAATGATTGTAAATAAAATAATCTATACATATAAATAAAATTGGAGTGTCTGTTTGTAATATTAAAATAACCGCTTTTTACTAAGTGCATTTGGATGTATACACGTTACCTATACCGAAACCACATTTTTTTTAATTTTTGTCTGTCTGTCTGTCTGTCTGTCTGTCTGTCTGTCTGTCTGTCTGTCTGTCTGTTTGTTCCGGCTAATCTCTGAAATGGCTGGACCGATTTTGACGGGACTTTCACTGGCAGATAGCTGATGTAACAAGGAGTAACTTAGGCTACTTTTATTTAAGAAAAAACATAAGGATCTCACGAAATAAATTAAAACCAATGTTGCAGCGCAGCGCCTGATTAAGTTTGATAGCAACAACCTGCAATGCGTCCCGCGGTCTCAGAATGGGCGAGCAGGCTGTCGTCAACGGTTGTCTTTGTTAAATACCACGCGGACGAAGTCGCGGGAAACAGCTAGTATGTAATAAAAAAGCCCCTTATTAGACTTTTTGGCGGGAAGTAAAACAGTGAAGTTGTTAATTTTATTTTCCAATATACATATAAATAAAATTGGAGTGTCTGTTTGTAATATTAAAATAACCGCTTTTTACTAAGTGCATTTGGATGTATACACGTTACCTATACCGAAACCACATTTTTTTTAATTTTTGTCTGTCTGTCTGTCTGTCTGTCTGTCTGTCTGTCTGTTTGTTCCGGCTAATCTCTGAAATGGCTGGACCGATTTTGACGGGACTTTCACTGGCAGATAGCTGATGTAACAAGGAGTAACTTAGGCTACTTTTATTTAAGAAAAAACATAAGGATCTCACGAAATAAATTAAAACCAATGTTGCAGCGCAGCGCCTGATTAAGTTTGATAGCAACAACCTGCAATGCGTCCCGCGGTCTCAGAATGGGCGAGCAGGCTGTCGTCAACGGTTGTCTTTGTTAAATACCACGCGGACGAAGTCGCGGGCAACAGCTAGTATGTAATAAAAAAGCCCCTTATTAGACTTTTTGGCGGGAAGTAAAACAGTGAAGTTGTTAATTTTATTTTCCAAAAAATATGTTCTTTTGATAGATAATCAATACATCTATACATATAAATAAAATTGGAGTGTCTGTTTGTAATATTAAAATAACCGCTTTTTACTAAATGCATTTGGATGTATACACGGTACCTATACCAAAACAACCTTTTTTAAAAATGTTGTCTGTCTGTCTGTTTGTTCCGGCTAATCTCTGAAATGGCTGGACCGATTTTGACGGGACTTTCACTGGCAGATAGTTGATGTAACAAGGAGTAACTTAGGCTACTATTATTTTAGAAAAAAAATAGGATCTCTCGAAAAAAAATTAAAACCAATGTTGCAGCGCTGCGCCTGATTAAGTTTGATAGCAACAATCTGCAATGCGTCCCGCGGGCTCAGAACGCGCGAGCAGGCTGTTGCCAACGGTTGAGTCTTTGTTAAATACCACGCGGACGAAGTCGCGGGCAACAGCTAGCGTGTTATATTAGTGGGATATTAACCATTGTGCGTTGATATATGTGCACAAGTGAAGGAAATGACAATGAAATAGTACAGCTTGACTTTTCAAGTTCACCCAAGATTTCCAGTAAATTTTCAGTAAAGTATCCACAGCTTTACTGATAGTGGTAGGTGATTTATTTCATCATCATCAGCATCGTCGTCATTGGCATCTTCATTATCATCAGGGGTACTTATTATTTTAAAACCAATTATTAAAAAACACTTGACACTGGCACAAATGGCTCTATGTTGTAGCTAATTGCCAACCATAAAAAAAAGAATAAGCTCTTATTATAACATATCTATGATAATGTTATTTCCCGTCACAATTCTCGATACAATTCAATAGTCGATTTTAAAATGTTAACATTGCTCATATATAGAATATCACCCTTTGTAAGCAATATAGATGTAGAAAAATATGATTATAAAGAAATATACGTAATGAATTAACTATTGGAAAACCGCATCTATATGTAACATCTGTAGGTAGGGAATTGCTATGCTATTTGCAGTATTGTGTAGATATTTGAAAGAAAATCAACGGATTGAATGTAGACAACCCATGTGTAGATTATTACTGACCCATCGTATTTCTTTTGAACGCGCCTTGAATTTATTCATGGCGATTATGACTGTCGAAATAATTAGGATATGAAAGTCGCAACACAGTTATTATACAGAAGGTTTGTTTATAAAACGCTCCCAAGAATAGACGCGTACAGCGTGTATGAGTGAAAACGCAATACCTGAAATTAATTTATTCAGAAAAATAGTAGAATCCGTTATTGCTTAAATAAAGGATAATTGTTTGCCAGTTCTATAGCTCCCTTTAGTTATCAATATTGAAGGTCTCATACAGTCCAATTATAAGTAATAGAAACGTTTTCTTTTTTATTGCATTATAGGCAAGTATTTGATCTCGATCTCACCTGATGGTAAGTGACGATGAGATCTACGAAACTACTTAAGGGGGAAGCTCAGGCTCATTATTACATGAGTCCTATAGATAAAGATTTTAAATGTGCCATTTAAGAGAACGAAACTGATAAATACAAACTAATGAATGAAGTTTCGTATCAAGTGAACTTACTGCGCTATATCTGCTTAGTGTGCAAGCCTGGTATGATTTAAATCCACACATTCTGTGTACACACAATTTGCTATAAAATCATAGTTTTGCTATAGGTCGCTATAAATTATTTTAGGGCGGTAATATCGCTGTTTACGACGCGACAAAACAGCCGCAATGAGATCACCGTAGATTATAAATCGATGGCCGTGTACTGACTGATACATTCAGCTACCTGGCAAAGTTTCTTTGCCGCGAAGTCTCGTTGCTCAAGGCACAATTAATTCAATGGATTTTTTTTTCTAATGCCTGTATTCGCCATTTTTTTAAGTGTTTTCTTTTTTTAACTACCCAAAACATAATATACAGTGCGGCCGAAAAAAAGGTAGACAGTAAATAAGGGCGCTCGTGTTATTTATATGGCATCCCCGTACAAAATGTTTGATGTTTGACACAAACATTTTTAGTAGATGTTGTAGTGTTGCCCTACAGTGTCATATAATTTTGCAACTACTCCTATATTGACTAGAAATCCTTGACGAAATAGTTTAATCGCCCCACTGAAGTCAATTAATAGTTGCTTGCTAGATATTTTAGTCGGGTATAATAATTTACAAATAATATTTTATACCGGAACCATTATTAATAAAACGCTCAGAGGCACCTTCGCTCGCATTATTATGTATGAAACATCAAACAATTTTTTTTTTCTGGAATATTTCCAGAAAAATGCAATTTGAATAGGTACTTCTTACGCTGCTTTTTATAAATGTCATATTGTTTATGCTTCAAAAATTATGTTTTCTCTTTTATCCAAGCCAAATTAATTAACTTACCCTCAAAAAAAGGAATACATAATTTAAATATTATTTTAGAATCCAAATTACTTAATAACCGAAAAAATGCGTGTTGGACTGCATTTTTTATTGCTGTGCTATTTTCTTTACCTATGCTCGATTTACACGAAGATAGCAGGTACTGTTCTCGTGTAAGCCTGTGCGTACTTTTGTACGCAAGTATCAAGTAAAAACATTGAAAATGTATTGATATTCCGGACACGTGTGTCACTTCATACTTTTCCTTACCGATCTGTTTACACGAGGATACTTGCTACTCGTTACTAACGTACGTCCTCATGTAAGCCGATCATAGGTCGAAATGTTTTGGTCACAGAATAGAGACAAGAGGTTTTTTCCTGGTCCCTATTATGGTTAATTAACTTAGATGTTTACAAGATTCTAAGACAATTTAGAACTTAAAGGCCATTCGGAAGGTAAAGTGATATGTACGTAGATAATGCAATTAAAATAAATAATTGAAACATAACCAAACAAGTACGCAATATAAAATTATTCTCTCACTCTATGCACATAATCTGTACTATAAACTATCCATAGACTAAATAATAAGAGGAAAAGTTTCTCAACGAGATACAGTCTGCTTCGCCGCTTTTAAAAATAGAAGTTGCAAATAAATATACTTACCAACGTCTATTTCTAGTTCCGCGAGTATTTTTGACGTAAAGACAACATATTGTCGTCAGCTGATGTTGTTGTAGCGTGGTGACGTCACAACAAAATATGCGTTATACCAGCCCCTGATACGTAGTAGGTTAAGCTTTTTAAGAAGTATTCAACACGTTGAGGTAAGTCCTGGGCCCCAAGTTTGCTAACGAAATCGATTCATAATCGAACAGCAACGGCATAGTAACTGTCACTTGAGACAGATATTGTATGGGATATCTATCAAAAGTGTCAGTTCCTATGCGGTTGCTGTTCGATCATGAATCGATTGTGTTAGCAGACTTAGGGCCCTGGTATATAAATAAGCTACGCCAGCCAGTATTCTCTTCTGCCAATGGGAAGTATCACATCTCATTGGTCGAAAATGGCTGATGACGTGACTTGAGCCAATCACGTGACTTAGCTGTCTTGTAAGAGAATAGGTACTTTGCAACGTACCACGAAACATTCAAAACGCGCGCGAGAAAAAAAACAATTTCACACTTCATCCATCTCATCTCCTATCAACATGACAGCCGTACAAGTAAACAAATAAACAAACGAACCTTGTTTACAAGAACACAAAGTAAAAAACCGTGACCCAAAAACATACTTAACACCAAAAGCCTTATTTGACCCTACGTTGGCATTTATAATCACAAAGAAAAAAATCTTCCACTTCATAAAATCGATTATGAATATCGAGTCATTTCGATTATCATGTAGTGTATAAGCTATTAATCGATAAACTGTGATCCTTGATGTTTGCTTTTAATAATAATTCCAGCCCTTTTTTATGTCCCACTGCTGGGCACGGGCCTCCCCTCAATGCGAGGGGGGATTAGGCCATAGTCCACCACGCTAGCCCAGTGCGGGTTGGCAGACTTCACACATCTTTCGAGGGGTTCTCTTAGACATGCAGGTTTCCTCACGATGTTTTCCTTCACCGTTTAGCAAGTGATAATCTTGGTTGAAAATGAGATTCGCACGTGAAAAATTCCAGAGGTGCGAGCCGGGGTTTGAACCTGCAATCCTCGTTACCGAGGCAAGCGTTCTACCAACTTGGCTATCACTGCTGTTTGCTTTTATTATTGATGAAAATGCGATAAATTTTGGACGAAGTAGTAAACAATAGTACTCATAATTTGTACAATCATAAAACTATCTAGGTACCTATAAAAATTAAATGAAGGAACTGAATGGATCTGGTATTTTTAACCGACTTCAAAAAAAGGAGGAGGTTGTCAATTCGGTTGTATTTATTTTTTTTAAATACCCCTTCGTAATAGTCCGAATATGTCTGTGGATTGTAACAGTTGTCCAGAAAATTAGTAAAATTAAGGAAAAACTAAGTGCTTTTTTCAATTGCTTTTCAACATCTGTCAGGTCATCTAGTACTTTATATATATAAAACAATGTCGTGTTAGTTACACCATTTATAACTCGAGAACAGGTGGTGCGATTTTTATAATCTTTGATTTTTCGAATTCGTCTCCGTCCCGAATAGCGCGTATGTACTTGTTTACTTAACTTAGTAATCAATATAAGTACTTACTCACCTACCTCCAACTTCAATATACTCACTATAAATCCCACTATCCCACCAATATTATAAATGTGAAAGTTTGGATGGATGGATGGATGTTAGATACTTAACCACGCCAGAACGGCTGAACGGATCTGGATGAAATTTGGCACAGAGATAGATTACAGTCTGGAATAGTACATAAGCTTACTTTTTATCTCAGTAAAATGAATGGTTCCCGTACTTTTTAATCGCGGGTAACACCGCGGGGCGCAGCTAGTAATAATTATTACGTTACGACTCATTAAATATATCTCGTTAACTTCCAATACTTTCATTAACTATATTTATTGTTTATATATAATAATTATGTCATTTTTATCGATACATTATTTCACAGTCTCTTTTTAACGTGTATTTTTAATTAAAATTAAGTATCTACCAAATTAATGCCTTCATTATGGAATCCGATATGACCATAGCTTATCAGGATTTATTGTAAAAATAATTACTGTTTTTTTATCAGTTGTTGGGTATCTGTTTTCTTTTTTTAAATTTACTTTTGGAGTTGCATAGCGTATGCTAATACTGGCCTTATATAACATTCAACCAAACACATAAATAAATATCGCCAGACGAACACACCGACTATACGGTCCCACACTAAGAAATGCTTGATTTATGGGTACAATGGACTGGGGGCGAAACCCAATAAATATTACTTATATAGATATTAAACATCCATGGCTTGGATCCAAACATTCGTGCTCATCACACAAAGTTTGTCCCTACCAGGATTCGAACCCGGGACCCTCGGCACAGAAAGCAGGGTCACTACCAACTTCTCTAATCAGGACGTCGAATATACCTACACATTTTATTTCAATAAATACCTGCAACATATAATATTTCAACACTCTCGCGGGGGAAAATGTTGAGATGTTTTTGTGTAGAGAAAAACACGTGCAGTAGAACCGCCTTCATAACAGTGTCAGTGGGAGTGACAGGGAACGAGTATTCGTCCAATATCTATTGTAAGTCACGAGGCCTGCGCCTGGAGGGCCACCTGCTGGGAGCGGCGATAAAATGCTGCTGCATAATCTTAGAAGCCAGTCTTGTTTTAAAATTTATACATACATACAAATAAATAAAATTGGAGTGTCTGTTTGTAATATTGAAATAACCGCGTTTTACTAAGTGCATTTGGATGTATACAACACTACATATACCAAAACAATATTTTTTTCAATTTTTGTCTTTCTGTCTGTCTGTTTGTTCCGGCTAATCTCTGAAATGGCTGGACCGATTTTGACGGGTCTTTCACTGGCAGATAGCTGATGTAACAAGGAGTAACTTAGGCTGCTTTTATTTTAGACTAGCTGTTACTCGCGACTTCGTCCGCTTTTTGATAAATACCACGCGGACGAAGTCGCGGGTAACATGCAGCTAGTAACAAGTAAAATGGTGAGACAGTGCTCTCGGTCAAGTGCTCGGTAGGTATAAATGAACAGTGCTTATTGCGTATAAACCTTGTTTACTTAGCCACTTATTTATACTTAGACAATTTGATTTAATCAGTGCTTAAACATCCAAAGATGACAGCCTATTACCATTTCCATATTTCCATGGTTTTTAAAAATGGAATCTTTTTAATAAATATTCTCAAGTCTTACTAGTGTCATTTGTTTACTCTCTACATAACAGAAAACAACAACAATTCTAAATTTAAAATCGTAAATGTGTTGCTTTATTAAAAAGAACATAGCTTTTCTCGCAATAAACACATTTTAGCGCACCCACCAACAAAGCGTTAAACAATACAAAACGGAACCAAGAACGGTGAATTAATAATAATCCCACAATTACACAGTGTATAAAATTAATGTGTACTAATGATGTTTAGAGTTATCTATTGTGGGGCCAAACTGTACGTTAATGATCCTTTGTTATGAGCCAAACATATTCTCTCACTATTTACCTTTATCGAGAAAATTGAATTTCGACTTCACTTGTAACATTCAATACGGTCCAAATTCAATTGGAGCCAAACACATTACTGACCAAAACGGAATGCGGATTTGTAAATCAAATTCTATACTTGCTGTGGCAAGGTTGAAATTTGATTGCAGTGTACTGGATGGTGTTACGCCAAGATTAGTAAGTTTTTATTGTATCAAACAATTGTTATAATGGTTTAATTATATAGTGTTGGTTTATGTAGGTGTGTGATTGTTATTATTTATAAAAAGTACCGTAAAGATCTCTAAATGTGATAAATATAACTTGGTGTGTGGCATACATTTGTTATTTTTTTTGTTTTGTAACATTAAAAACTTGTTTAGCATCAATTAAATCACTTCACCTAAACATATTATTCCAACAACTCGTATCAAAATAATAAAATGTGAGTATCTTTACAGTTTACTCGTGAAGATGAGGCAATTCATAGTAGGAACCTAATTAAACAAACTTCCGTGTTCAGTGCGCGTTTTATATTTCATTCATCTCGTACTAGCTGTCCCGGCGAACTTCGTACCGCCTCGGAATGAAATGTATGACAAAATGAATTAACTTTATTAATTTATTTTTAAGTGAACTTTTCCCATGTTTTAATAGTTATTCTGCTATTCGGATACAAATTCAAAAAATCAAAGAGCACAATAATTGACGGCCTGATTAGCGCAGTTAGTAGTGACCCTGCTTTCTGCGCCGAGGGTCTCGGGTTTAACTGGTGGTAGGCTTCGGCCGTGACTAGTCACCACCCGCTGAACAAAGCCATGTCGCCAAGCGGCCTAGCCGTGTTCCGGCATGAACTTCAGTGTTGCCATTCATGGATGGCGGGTCAGATCAGTTTCGCTGCATGTGCCTAGTGAATGTAGCGTGTCGATCTACTGCCGCCTTCCTACCTAGGCAAGTATGCTCCATCGTAGATCTCATCGTCACTTACCATCAGGTGAGATCGAGATCAAATACTAGCCTATAATGTAATAAAAAAATTAAAAAAAAAAAATCCTGGCAGAGATTAGTGTGATGAGCACGAATGTTTGTACCCGAGTTATGGATGTTTAATATCTATTTAAGTATTATATCCTGAGCAAGCGTTGCTTAGTGTGCCGTATAGATGGTGTGTTCTGGCGATATTATATATTATTATATTCGGCCCGCCCGTTCTTGAGTTATAAATGGTATAACTAACACGAATTTGTTGATATATATATATTTATATATATCAACAAATTCGTGTTAGTTATACCATTTACATTGTTAGACATTTTTATTGTTACATCTATATATATGTATATATATATATATAAATTATCGTTCGATCTAGCGATGTCCTGTACGTATTTCAACGTAGTAAGTTATGAGATAGTAAAATTTTGATGCCACTGTAAATTATAGTTCTAAAATTATTGGAACAGGAAACAGATTATAAAGTTCGCAATAATATTATTTCAGTGACTTCATTCCAATTCTATATACAATTTTCTCTTACTTATAATAATAAACAGACTCGGGTACTTGCAAGCATTCGTGCTCATCACACGAAGATTGCCCCTACCGAGATTCGAAGCCGGACCGCTGTTCAAAAAGCAGGCTCACTATAATCTGTGCTAATCAGGTCATAAATATGAGTAACTAGCTGCGCCCTGCGGTGTTACGCGCGCAAAAAATCATGTCCATCCTTTGCGCTATGAAAAATTAAAACAAATCTATCCCACGGGAACCATACATTTTACCGGGATAAAAAGACTATAATCTATCTCTGTGCCAATTTTCATCCAGATCCCTTCAGACGTTCTGGCGTGATTGAGTAACAAACATCCATCCATCCAAACTTTCACATTTATAATATTAGTATAGATTATAAACTGGGATCGGACTCAGTTAATTGTACGGTACCCATCATAATATGAGCGTTGCTTAGTTTGGTACCGTACAGTTGGTGAGTTTATTTTGATAAGTATATAATTTTACTTATATACTCGTAATTCGTATTTTAACATTAAAATGATGTCAGAATTACTTACTCACATTCCAAAAATATGCAAATACACAATTATGAAACCTAAATGACGTTACTTTCAATGGAAAACAAAATAGAACAGAAATAAAGACTGACAGTTGCAATTCAAAATGCCGTAATGTGACGTCACATCCTGTAAGTAGTGGTTGAGATTTTTAAAATAATAATAGTAAAAATACTACCTATTTCTACCAGAGTTATATTGTAAGAATAAAACTAATTTTACGGATTGCTTCGCGTTAATTTTATCTGTTTACGCTCCCGACGTTCCGGAGGACTGAGGCGGTTGACCTCCTAGTGTCATAGGTTGAAATGGTGTACCCTCATATTTAGTTTTTTTTGTTTTTTTTTTATTATAAACGCAATAAAATCCGTAAAATTAGTTTCATTTCAGTATGTAGTATTCGCGTAAATATAAGAAATCAACATAGAATTCCAATGTAATTGTAATAATAATTCCAGCCCTTTTTAATGTCCCACTGCTGGGCACGGGCCTCCCCTCAATGCGAGGGGGATTAGGCCATAGTCCACTACGCTGACCCAGTGCGGGTTGGCGGACTAATGTAATTCATGTGTAGGTTTTTAAACTTATTTAATGTCATACATACATACACTCACGCTTGTATCCGATGGGGGTAGGCAGAGACCACTGGTTGCCACATGCTACTATCCTGGCATACCATTTTCGCTACATCCACATTCATACATCTTTTCATACACTTCCGTCGGTTGAATGTACTACGGACTTGGCCTTTAATGCCTCTAATCGTATTAAATCTTAGGCTATTAAAACAATCATTATTCTATCATTGCATACCTGCAGATAACCTAAAGATTTATAGTGTGTCGTAAAACTGAATTGAACCCGCCCTCAGTTCTAATTATACCGGCCAATAATTGATTTATCTCCCAATGCCCTAAAAGCGATCCAACTGTCAACAGGTGCTAACGATTCTTAATATAATAAATCTAAGGACGTCAGTGCGGCTGTTTGTCTATTTGGAACGATAAATAATTTTATTGTAAATACATAATAATATAATAATTAAAATTAACCGCAATATAGGCTACGTAAATTTACAACAAAATTCAACATCGCGTTCTGATAATTTGTTCAACATGATACGGTTTCATATCTTCCATGAGCGTCGAAAATCGCACAAAATTGGCCGTTTTTGACTAATAAATACTACTACTACTAGTAATACGCTACTTGAAGAATTAAATTGGAATTGTAATACATTTAAAAAGCCACTTAAGAAACAGTAGAGTGCGGGTACAAAAAAATCTACGTTTAACGATAGAACAATGAATTTATAGCTAATTCTTTGTTTTTTTAAATCGCTAAAGGCAATCAAATGAGCACCACTCAACAGGTAAATATCTATGAAGAAGAAGAGAGCGGGCACACGTCACATCTGAACTATTGTGAAAAAAAAAACATCTTAAATCGTCGGAATTTTCATAATAATCTTCAACAATGACGTGTGCGTGAAAACCGCATAACATAACTAGTTTTACACGTAGGGTTGTACTGAGATAATATATAATAGTTTCTCCAAGGAAAGGCGAATAATTTTTCCAAGGAAGGGTCCATGTTTATTTTAAAGTGCATTAAGGGTAGGTACACTGGTTGATAGAAAATTACAATATTATGGATTATTAACTAAGTAATAATATATTATATTTTAACGTACATAATAAATTGTCCTATAGAGTGAAGATAAACTTTTATTACAATTGTAACAGCATAGAAAAATCTTGCTGTCACTGTCATTCATCTTTATGAAATCTGTCGTGTGAGCGAGATGGAAGACGCTTACGTTACTCTTACGCTACATAAAAATATAGAACTTGAGCTACTAACACTATTTCTCGCGTTGTATTACGAAATTGACACCCCTATTTAGGATGAGGTTAAAAACCAGTGTGATCATTCCGCATTTGGCCAGTAGCCAACTCGGCTTCCGTTGACTTTGCTATACCCCCATATTGGAGTAGGGACAAAGCCATGCCACCAGCCATGATGTACTAAAATTGTTTAGAAATTCCTTTGAAGATTTGTTTAAAAGATTAACAACGCAAGTGATTTAGTTTATTGCGTGGTAATTTGGGGAAGGAGAAATTATCTTACTAGGATAGAAAATAAGACACAAATTTACGCACTTACTTAAAAAGTATATGTTCTACTGAAGCGACCTGTTCAAGGTCGCTACAATATACACAGATGGCGCTGCAGACGACATTCAGAACAAATGACGATTCTCCGTACAATCCTGAATCGCGCTAAAAGAGTAATCGGAGAACGAAACATATATACAAGATCCTGATAATACTACATGCGGGGCATACTACATGCCTGCTAGAAAGATTTTACCTTTCCTATAAACAACTTTTGGCAATTTAAGACTATCCTTACGAATGTTTAGACTAAGACTAATGGGACACCATTTCCATTTTTTTTTCTAGGTCTAGGTCTAGGTTTCGATGGCTTGAACGTTTGTCGGTTGATAGTTCGTCTATATAATTTATCAACAGATCATTTAGGACTCTATCTCTTCTCAATTTTAGATGCTTTTTCCGATGCTGTCCAAATTCTGGTTCGTACTCCATCAGAACTCAATTCGATTTATTAATTTGATACTTATTAATAACGCACTTATGTTTCTTATTCGGTGTAATTTTATGATGAAAAGCGATCGCTTTCGGATTGCTGTCGGCCAACAAATCAGTGTTGATTGTTGACGGCTGCCTATAAAACTGCTGGACAGATACAATGCTGGTTATTTTTAATTTTAAAGAAACGTTTTAAAGGTCGTTGCACGTGTCGGAGGGACGTCTGCGGTTAATGGAGATGACCATAATGATCGTATATCTGGTTCTATCTGTGTCTTCGATTTAGGGTAAGTATACAGCAATATTTTTTCCTAATATGAAATTTTTGAGTATTACTTAGTCGCAAAGAGTCAATAGTATAGGTTTAGCGGAAAAGGGAAGATCTTCCAGCCAGGCGGGTGGTATGCCTGGCGGGGCGGCCGCTATGCCCCGACGGTTATTGTCAGGATCTTGTATATATGTTACTTGCTCCGAGAACTCTAATAGCGCGTTTCAGGATTGTGACGTCTTTGTCTATTGTTCTGAATGCGTGTCTGCAGTGTCATCTGCGTAGCTTGTGGTGTTGTTAAAGTGGTCACTACATAGGTACTCAGAATGTTCAAAATTTGGTATCCTGTACTCTAGTTGTGTGAGCTTAAAATGATATTTTTTTTTTGTTTTTCCATTAAACATATTCTTATGATGATGGTAAATTATTTTCTGTAAATTGATAATTAAAATTGCATTTGAATTTTAAATTACCGTAATCAAATTTCATAAACCTGAATGTTCATTAAGATTTTTCCGAAAATGTTCTTAATCATATAAATAGTGATTATTTGTCACAACTTCCCGGTATGCTAGTTTTGTTTGTCCATAATATAGCTGAACAGTGAATTTTGGCGCCTATAGAGCGATCTATTTTAGAAGCACGATTATTTAGAGGTCGCTACTGTAGGAAGGACGAGTCGGACGGATAAAACCTAACCGCACTATTGTAAACATACATATAGAAACTTTTAATAGCTTTATTTTTGTTCCTTTTTTCTTAATACCAGCAAAAAAAACCAGGGTTTTTTTTATTACATTATAGGCAAGTATTTGATCTCGATCTTACCTGATGGTAAGTGATGATGAGAGATCTACGATGGAGCATACTTGCTTAGGTAGGAAGGCGGCAGTAGATCGAGACGCTACATTCACTAGGTACATGCAGCGCAGCTGATCTGACCCGCCATCCATGAATGGCAACACCGATCATCATGCCGGAACACGGCTAGGCCGCTTGGCGACATGGCTTTGTTCAGTGGGTGGTGACTAACCACGGCCGAAGCCTACCACCAGTAGAGTTGCCACCTAGTTGGCACCACCCAGGGCCACGTGTAGGGTATCTCGAGGGTATTTAATTCTCCTACGGACGAAGCGAAGGTGACTCGACCCCAAAAAGTTCTAGTAAAGGAATGTCGTTGACGAGGTTCGCGAGCGATTAAAAATCGGCTTTGCTATTCTGAAATGTTCATTGATGATTTCACTTATGAATCCGCAGTGGGATTAGGTTTTGTATTCTTAAAATGATAGAGTCCACAATAACGCCACTGAGTGACGACTGAAGTAAGAGGAAGCACATTAGGTGAGTATTTTGTCCTTTTTCATTTGAAATGAAATTCGGTCGGCTTCGAGATTTAGAATGCAAATGCACTAAAGAAACCCAGGTTCAAGGGCTAATATAACTTTTCTGTATCTCCTTGTATATATTTTTTTTCACAAGCATCAGAAATTACCTTAGGTAATGCAAATTCAATCACTTATAATAAAACTAATTTTACGGATTTTATCGCGTTTATTTTATGTTTTTTAGGTTCCCGACGTTTCGGCTAATTTACAGCAACCATGGTCACGGAAGGGCTAAGGTGTTTGACGTATTAGTGTCATAGCTTAAACTGGGGTACCGTCACATTTAGCTGTTGTTTGCGGTCCCAGAAATTGCCCAGTGCCTTGAGGTCTCGCAATGGTGCGCCTGGTTTGCTTAAACATAAAATAAACGCGATAAATTCCGTAAAATTAGTTTTATTTCAATGTGTAGTATTCGTGTAAATACCTATAAGAGATCAATACTTCAGGTTGGTATATAAGTTACGAGAATCGCATTATTTTTAAGGATGACACACTCATCGCGTTAAAATGTTCGCAGTGCGATCACAATTAATCACCTGCTCGAAAGCTGCTAATATAGAAAAGACAAATGGCCTCATAAATTTGTCCGTGAACAGTAAAGGTGTTACCAACCTGTCTTTTATCGTTTTGTGTTTTTTTTTAATAATAAAAAACAAAGTATTATTTTATTATTGTTTTGAAATTTCAAATCTTTATTTTATTAAATTTGTTGTTTTAATAAAGCGATCATACTATTGTTTTATTTATTGAATTATTATTGTTAGCTTAAGTTATTCAGAAACTAAGAGAAGCATTTTCTTTCTTTTTTCTTTATGAAAGGAAATGCAATGAAATTAAATGGAAAAGATGACATATCACCACCATTAGTGGATATTTAGCCAGTGTAAAAGTATATTACGAATACGACGGAGAGGTTGTATTTGATGACGTGAATAACACAGTTGGTAGTGACCCTGTCTTCTGCACCGAGAGCTTCGAGTTCGAATCCCGGATTCAAACTTTGTGTGATGAGCACGAATGTTTGTACCCGAGTCACGGGTGTTTAATATCCATATAAGTATTATATACTGAGTTCGCCCTCAGTCCATTGTGCGTCACCCATAATACAAGCGTTGCTTAGTGTGGGACCGAATAGTTGGTGTGTTCGTCTAGCGATATTATTATTATTATATCAATAATGATAGCAAAATCAATAAATAAGTACTAAGTACATATCTATGCATCTATACATATAAATAAAATTGGAGTGTCTGTTTGTAATATTAAAATAACCGCATTTTACTAAGTGCATTTGGATGTATACACGTTACCTATACCGAAACAACATTTTTTACAATTTTTGTCTGTCTGTCTGTTTGTTCCGGCTAATCTCTGAAATGGCTGGACCGGTTTTGACGGGACTTTCACTGGCAGATAGCTGATATAACAAGGAGTAACTTAGGCTACTTTTATTTTAGAAAAAAAAATAGGATCTCACGAAAAAAAATTAAAACCAATGTTGCAGCGCAACGCCTGATTAAGTTTGATAGCAACAACCTGCAATGCGTCCCGCGGGCTCAGAACGCGCGAGCAGGCTGTTGTCAACGGTTGACTTTGTTAAATACCACGCGGACGAAGTCGCGGGCAACAGCTAGTAATACATAAAATTGAGGTTTGAAGCTTTTAACGCCAGTATCAATGTATGAAGCAATTATTTACCGTAAGTTGGTAAATAATTGCTTAGAAACGAATATGACATTAAATTCAAAATTCTCAGTCTATTTTAGTGATGGCCCCATTATAAAACAACAAAATGCGCCGACACAATTTTACGCGCCTAGTAAAAAAATGTCAGCAGCGATTAAAAAGTTTTTTTACGATTTCAATTCTTGTTTTACGCGCATTTGACTTGTGTAAATGAATTAAATTTCATTTTAAGATTTGACAAAAGTCTTATAAATAAACTAGCTGTTGCCCGCGACTTCGTCCGCGTGGTATTTAACAAAGACTCAGCCGTTGGCAACAGCCTGCTCGCGTTCTGATCCCGCGGGACGCATTGCAGATTGTTGCTATCAAACTTTAATCAGGCGCAGCGCTGCAACATTGGTTTTAATTTTTTTTCGAGAGATCCATTTTTTTTTTCTCAAATAAAAGTAGCCTATGTTACTCCTTGTTACATCAGCTATCTGCCAGTGAAATTCCCGTCAAAATCGGTTCAGCCATTTCAGAGATTACCCGGAACAAACAGACAGACAGACAGACAGACAGACAGACGGACAGACAGACAGACGGACAGACAGACAGACAAAAATTGTAAAAAATGTTGTTTCGGTATAGGTAACGTGTATACATCCAAATGCACTTAGTAAAAAGCGGTTATTTTAATATTACAAACAGACACTCCAATTTTATTTATATGTATAGATAACGAACTTATAGTATACATTTCTAGATCTGAAATGAACAATGTGCAAAACATGATGAAATTTTCTTTATATTTATATTATTCTAAGAAAGTTTAATACTAAACTTTTGTGGCTCATAATATCACATCTGCGGATCGATTCAGAACAATTCGAATAGTCCATCGATTCGATTGGATAGTTATTCATTTCGACGACGATCTACCAGAGCGATAGTTAATAACCGACTCAAAGATTCCATACGACAACGCAACCGAACGGTTTTATTCGACCACTCGCTGTGTTTACATAGTACATATTATTATAATGCAAGTTTTAATGAATAACCGAATCAGTCGATACAATAATTGTTGTAAGGTTGTGAATCGCGGGGATGAAAAGCTGCAATCCTGCAAATTGTTAGACTAAGAGTACACCTGCCCAGACAATTATCGCTTATTTAGAGTATACAAAATTGATATTTACTTTAGTGGTGGTCTTCTCCATACTGCCATTGGATACTTATTCGAAATATAACAGTTAGATACTTATACCAATATTAGTTAGTAAGCGAACGAAATTTAACCGAGCCGACACGGACCGGACCACGAGACGAGACGAAGTTCCCTATTTTATAACCTATCCTTTACTATTACAGGATAATGGATGGCGGGTCAGATCAGCTGCGCTGCATGTGCCTAGTGAATGTAGCGTCTCGATCTACTGCCGCCTTCCTACCTAGGCAAGTATGCTCCATCGTAGATCTCATCGTCACATACCATCAGGTGAGATCGAGATCAAATACTTCCTATAATGTAATAAAAAAAAAATATATCTTCCATCTCTTACACTCCATTAACACGATTCACCTATTATGCATGAAAAAAATGGCGCCTATACTCAAACATAAATGGGCGCCTGCAATCCTTCGGCTGTTCCGAGATCGTTATGCAGCCACTGGATTATAAAAATAAACAGTTGTTAATAATATGAAATTGCAATAAAAATCAAGTCTGTTACGTCATTGAATGGCTATTTTAATTATTATTACTCGCACGAAACGGAATCATATTAAGATACGTTAAAACATAAAATCGACTGGTTGCGGATCGACTGCTTGGTGCTAGATCGCGCATGCCCGCGCGCAACAGCGCTTGCACATAATTCGGTGGTTAGATTATTGCACGCGGCGGGAAACCCTCACATCGAGATACTAATACTTGGTATTCCCACTATACAGAGTGATTCAGACATGGTATTCTAACCATTAAACCTACGCTTATTTAGCGCATTTGTATTAATAATGTGTAGTCAGAATTTCAAAGTCGATAAAAAATATCGTTAATATAATTAAATCCTTAACCAACCGCACCATTGCAAGACCTTCAGACACTGTGAGCACTTTCTGCGTAGATCGGACCGCAAGCAACAACTAAATATGAAGGTACTCAGTTCAAACTATAACACTATTGGGACGTCAAAAACCTCGGTCCTCCTGTGACCATGGTTGCTGTAAAACATCCGAAACGTTGACAAAAAATCATAATTAATTGGGATAAAATCTGTAAAATAAGTTTTATTTCAAAATTACAATAGGCATGATGACAGTAACTAAGAATCACTAAAATAATGTGTTTATCTAATAAGATAGGATTAATAGCTTCTGAAAAATGTATTTATTTACATATTTAGGGCGAGATTAATAATTTATTTAATAAAATAAAACGACAAAATTCAGCAGTCCGCCATGATAAGTTGAACACCAATCAGAGTGGACTACGTCACGAGCATGTACACATTGTAAACATCGCTAAGTTTCGTACGAACTTCGACGATTTCTGCACTTAGTAATTGTTTTTACCTGCGTTTGTAAAGTATTTCGTGATTTCTATCGATCAATTACATAGTTTTGTGTTCTCAAAACATGGAACAAGGATTTACCAAATAACGAACCATTTTTGACACAAACAATATAAAACCTGTTGCTAAGCAACCGCAACATTATCAGCAAAGAGTAATAAGATAAACTCCATACTCTTTACAATATTTATATACGTAAATTACTGATTTGTTGTGTTTACGGTCAGTTTGCATAATAGTGACGTCACAAGCAGACGCCATGACACCGGCGATCGTTTTGGAGCGAATTTTAAAATTACAATTTAAATTGCGTTTTTTTCTAATAAAAATTAGTTTCCTGCCGAAATAATATATTTTTTTGGAAATAGTAGATACCTTAGAATATTATAGAACAGTTTTTCAAAATCAGTCATCATGCCTATTGTGATTTTTTGCGAACATTTTTTTTATTGACATTATCAAAATTCTGATTTCACATAATGATTATTAATGCGCTAACGAAGCGTAGGTGCAAAGGTTAGGATTCCCTTTTGAATCAACCTGTATATAAAGTGAGAATAGTGATGAGCAAGTTGATGTACCTATCGATAATTGTATCGATATACCACCAACCTCTTGCATGAATCATCCGCGAAATAGGTCAGTGGCGGTAGTTCTGTGTTTGCGTCTATGTTTGTTTCTGGGTTACATCTCGCGCAGTCACAACTTGCTATCGATCGGCCGGTGCATGCCTAGAAACGTCTGCGGTGCTCCTCACCAGAAAATAGAAAACATTTACTGATTCCAAGAAGCGTATAAACTATTCGATTGGTTAGCAAACTTCACTTAGATTTTCAGGAGTAATTTGTCTTATCAAACAACAGACAAACGCCGCAAATATGATTCCCTCGGTACATGGTACATATTTGAGGCGTTCGGGATAGAGATTAACATTGGGTTCGTGGGGACCACGTGCCAATCGGATTTACGGGGAGCTCTCAAAACGTCTGGTGGAGACATCTGGTGATCAGAACGCTGGCACATATTTTGGCCAACACATCAGCATTGCCATTGAAAGTGGTAATTCTGCCAGTGTTTCGGGCACCCTCCCGGCCGATGGTGGTGGGGATTTGTTGCGTGCATTCTGATACCAGCTTAATTTTAATTTTAATCTTAATTTATTACATTTAATCTTACTATCTCATTCACTTACCATTATTTCTATCATAATTTTCGTCAATCTTCAACTCCTAACAAAAGCAATTTATTTTGCAACTGAAACCCCACAATTCATATTTTATGGTACCACCAAATTTTACAGCCCTTTTCCTCCTAAACATCCTATTGTTTAATATTTATTTAACACGAACAAAGGTCAAAAGTATAATAATGAATCATCTACCACTTAGGTATTGCTTGTAAACACAGCAATTCGTTTCGTCGATAAGTATTTTGATGGATTCTACGTGTTTGCGTTCTGGGAAAGCCCGATCCAGAAATAATAATAAATCTGTAGGCTATCTATCCAAAGGTGCTTTTTTCTAAGAATATATTTTAACATATCATCTATGTAGTTCGCAGAAGGGACCGGCTGTGCTATTCTGTAACGCCAACCTCATATCTCACGCGTGAGTCTGACAATCAATATTGTACAATTTCAATACAAATTTTACAGTAGGTAGGTACTAAAAGTCCACGTGTAAATACAGTAGGTATGTAGTCACGGGCTAAATAAAGAAGCTCCACATAGTTTCTTGACCTAATGATTCATCGATTTGTGTGTAGCGTTTTATTGTGTGACCGACGAAATAACGAGAATCGTGCACGTTATCGCTGATAAAGAGTATTAAACATAATTAATAACTGTCAGATCGCTAATAATAAGCTCCGGCGGCGGTAGGCAAAGCGTGTAAACTTTATTCAATAACGTTTTGTTTTTTATAACTAGTTTTATAAACGAACGTGCCTACCTATCTAGAGAAGAAAGAATGAGACAGCAACAGCATTTTTTACAGTTGTTTCAGGTGGTGCTCAATAACCATAATATGTGTAGCGCGATTCAGGATTGTGACGTCACTTGTCTATTGTTCTGAATGCGTCTGTAGTGCCATCTGCGTAGCTTGTGGTGTGGTTGAAGTAGTCGCTACATATGTACTAACATCAACTTTCCAAGGAAGAGGAACAATATAATAAGTGGACTTTGTTTTCTCGCTCTATGCAAATTCGTCCCTTAATAAACTTAATAAATAGTGCCTCATTTTGATTTCTTATATTAACGCGAATACTACACATTGAAATAAAATTATTTTTACGGATTATTTCGCGTTTATTTTACGTTTTTACGATCCCAAAGTTTCAGCTCGTCACCATGGTTTCTATGAAGCATCCGAAACGTTGGGAACGTAAAAACATAAAATAAACGCGAAAA
Organism: Pheosia tremula; assembly: GCA_905333125.1. Taxonomy (NCBI): domain Eukaryota; kingdom Metazoa; phylum Arthropoda; class Insecta; order Lepidoptera; family Notodontidae; genus Pheosia; species Pheosia tremula. Next base: position 6,509,962 of record HG995416.1, on the reverse strand, counting down.
AATCCGAAATTTATTTCAAAATAGTGCCTCGTCGAGGCTAGAAGAGGTTTTGTTGCGGGCCGTCTAGAAACAAAATCCATGGCACAGGATTAGATACTCTAGGTACCTTCTTTAGAACTTAGTATGTAGCACAAAAGATTAAATTCCTACCATAGAGCTATAATTTCTACCAACACTCACTATGACGTCATTCCATTAATTCTTAAACTAACGTAGGAATGACACCGTTAGAGATTGTGACGTCATATTTACGTAGTTCCTCCAACGCTGCAGCGGGGAGGAGGAAAAATTACGGAAATGAGTTCTGGGAATGAGGTCGACGACGAGCAGAGGAAAATGTCATTTGGGTCGAACTGACTTTGTGATAGTCAAGAGAACTCGCAATGGAGCTCTTCTTCTTGCAATATGAAATGAGGGACACGCCATTTTCATTCCATCATGTCACATCCATTATTTGATTTATAATGTGTATTTATTGAATTTAACATTGCTATTAATTACTTGACACTGGCAAAATACCCGGTAAGCGGGTGATGCCATATTCATATCCATTTTATTTCATCGCATTTCATTTCGTAAAGAATGAAGAAGAATATGTATGGAATACGATGAGAAATTAACACACAGATTAGTAAATATTTTGCCAGTGTTCATTATTTAATAGCGATAACAAATACACATTACAATCAATAAATAAAATCTATACATATAAATAAAATTGGAGTGTCTGTTTGTAATATTAAAATAACCGCTTTTTACTAAGTGCATTTGGATGTATACACGTTACCTATACCGAAACGACATTTTTTACAATTTTTGTCTGTCTGTCTGTCTGTCTGTCCGTCTGTCCGTCTGTCTGTCTGTCCGTCTGTCTGTCTGTCTGTCTGTCTGTTTGTTCCGGGTAATCTCTGAAATGGCTGGACCGATTTTGACGGGAATTTCACTGGCAGATAGCTGATGTAACAAGGAGTAACTTAGGCTACTTTTATTTTAGAAAAAAAAATTGGATCTCTCGAAAAAAAATTAAAACCAATGTTGCAGCGCTGCGCCTGCTTAAAGTTTGATAGCAACAATCTGCAATGCGTCCCGCGGGATCAGAACGCGAGCAGGCTGTTGCCAACGGTTGAGACGTTGTTAAATACCACGCGGACGAAGTCGCGGGCAACAGCTAGTCAATAAATAAAATTTTAAATACAAACTCTATGATGACGTCATGATAAGAGGAAAACTGCGTTTCTACACTGACTTTTCGCCCTCAATTTGTGTTCAACATTTTAATTAAGTAAGATTTATCAATACTTATTCATTCTTTGCGAAATAAAATGGATATGAATATGCCCTCAACCACAACTAAGTGTGTATTTTGGTAATGTCAAGTAATTAATAGCGATACTACATTCAATAAATAAATACGCATTATAAATAAAGTACTCGTAATGTGACATCAAGATATGAAAATATTCATTACTAAGTGTTTTTTTATTGATTTTACAAATGTATTTTTTATATTGATTTCTTATATTTACGCGAATACTACACATTGAAATAAAACGTTTTTTTTTAAGGATTTTATCGCGTTTATTTTTCGTTTTTACGTTCCCGACGTTTCGGCTGCTTTACAGCAACCATGGTCACGGGAGGACTGAGGTGGTTGACGTCCTGGTGTCATAGTTAGAAACGGGCTACCCTCATATTTAACTATGACACCAGGACGTCAACCACCTCAGTCCTCCCGTGACCATGGTTGCTGTAAAGCAGCCGAAACGTCGGGAACGTAAAAACGAAAAATAAACGCGATAAAATCCTTAAAAAATAGTTTTATTTCAATGTGTATTTTTTTAATCAAAATTATTAATTATATATTACTCTGATGTGTTGACATAACGGTAACGAAATTAAGAACTTATATGAAAATCGAAAGTACCTACGTACCTGCTTTCTCGAAGGATATAAAGCAATAACACTTAGACATATTTTATAGCCTTATTTACTTATTAAAAGTACGAAAGAAAGGTTGTAATCCGATATTCAAGTGAAGATTTTCAGGCTCTGTAGTGTCCGGTTAACGAGAAATGCATCTAAAAAAAATCAAACCATAGAGCATCTAAATGTCTATGCTTATCAGTCGAGGATTTGTGGTGTGTTAGTTTTTAGTTAAGGCCGAATAGAAGGCAAACGGTCGCGTGGTCGGTCTCCAACAAGATGGGTTGAATCAATAAGATCTGTTACAAATTGTCCCATAGTAGAATGTTCCCGAAATGCTCTACATCGAGATACGTGGAGAAAAATAGCAAGAGCAGCGTCTATGTCCGAACAGTGCAACCCATTACCACGACCACTTTGATAAGAATGCCCGACTAAGAAGAAGAAGTTTTCATTTATTTTCTTTTATATCTTTTTTATACCTGCCTCTCCCAATTTCTCCACACAGAAGAGTGCAGAATTAAAGGCGAGGCTTTTGTCTAGGACTGTCAAATCACAAGTATAATAAAAAAAAATGGTTACTCAACTACCGGCTTGCACACAGATCTCATTGGAATTACGTGTTGTACCAACATTAATTATGAACGAACCCTTGGTGATGTAGTATCGTATCTATACATCTATACAAATAAACTGGACTGATTTTGACGGGACTTTCACTGGCAGATAGCTGATGAAACAAGGAGTAACTTAAGCTACTTTTATTTTAGACTAGCTATTACCCGCGACTTCGTCCGCTTTTTGTTAAATACCGCGCGGAAGAAGTCGCGGGTAACAGCCATATTAATTATGAATGAACGAACCCTTGGTGACGTAGGTATCGTATCGTAAATATTTTTGATTGGGCGTCAGAATATAACAGCGTGGGACGGTGCTCTGTTGTTACTTTTAAATGAAAGTGACTGTTCAACCACTTATCGGGAACTTCAGGTAAAGCTTTAATTTGTATATTAATGACTTCACAAAGCTTTACGTGTAGTAGAATAACAAGAACTTTTTTGCAAGTTGTTGCAGGACAATGAGATACAATGAAGATTTTATGTGGTTAAAATACCGTTATCAATCAAAAACGTTGAAGATGATAAAACAATTTTACAAACATAGTATGTACTTCATAAATACAATAGTAAGGAAACCTGCATGTCTCCGAGAACATAATCAGTTCTTGAAAGACGAGTGAAGTCCTCTAACTCGTACTGAGCCAACATGATGGTCTATGGCCTATATGCTCCTTGCAGGATCGTGCCCAATAGTAGGACATTTAACAGGGCTAAATTTATTGGGATTTTAACCATGATGTTTTCAATATAAGATCGAAATCTACTTACGAGGTGACATTACAAAAATCCATGAATTAATTCAATCAGACAATCGGATACTCATTCAGGAATCCTTTCATCTTATTGCACATAAACCCATCGCAATGAATAAGGCTGAAAATATACGTAAGAAATCGCAGCTTCTTAAAATGGAATTGGCCAATACACCGTGCGCAAACATTCTGTGCATCGCTGTCCTTAAAAATTAATCTCCAGTTTAGTGACAGAGATTTAAAATAAACACAATTGCCCTTAAGATTTTTAATGGCTCTGGAACAGCTGTTGCGTGATTCACACGACATTGGCCCGAGCGACGCCGGGAAACACGACTGATGTATTTTAAAAACAACACGCGACCCTGAATATGATCGCGGATTAACAAAAACCCACAACGAAATTGTATATTCCACTAGCGTTCACACACGCAACTGACAAAAATCTCAGTGTATAAACTCAAATAAACTTTGGCAATAACACAAGATCGTTTGTTCTTAAGCTATTTTCTGCCGAGATAAACATCATATCAGAATTTGCAGTGTTTCACTTTGTTGCTCTTTCCGCGGATGTGGGCAATCGGGGTCAATAGCAAAATACTAAGGATGTTTGAATGTACTTACATTGTGCTGGTGGAGCGTGAGGACGACATTGTCGAAGGCGGAGGCGTTGGATAGGGCTTCGGAGCTGCCGCGAAGCAGCTCGGCCAGCAAGTCCGCGCCCGGCTTGACTCCAGCCAGCTTCGAGGGCGAGGATGTAGCGCGCACGTGGGTAGGCCCGCGACCGGTACTCCGACATGACATAGCTCCCACGCTCGTCTTTCGACTGGGCACTGTTGCATCAGACAGACTCCTCCTCCCGGCCTCGACTGACCGACTCGACGGCGCTTCCAAATTTTTCCCAAACGGCCCTCTACAAAATTGATGCCGTCTGGTTTCAACGTCGGAAGTTTCAGTTGGACTCAACGGAGATGGTGAGGCGGTCCGATCTCTCGAGCACGTATCACTATCGGCTTCCGAAGGTGAATCGCCATATTTTCGTCTCGTGGAATTTCGGAATGAGTCGTCATCTTTCTCGTCGGAACTTTGTTGGTAGAACCTTGCGCGTCTCGCTTTTAGCTCCTCCGATCTGGGCCACGTCGGTGCCGTCATGTCTGAAGGACTTGGAGGCCCGTTCGTAAATGAGTCATCAGATTTATCACCTAGTAGTGAAGACGTCCGCGTTTCGGCTGAAAGACGCATTTCCTGCAATGAGGCGTCACTACTTTCACGTTTGCAACCATTCAGGGATGGCGGCCCTTCTTCGTCACCTCCATCATCACTCGGCGTAGTGATATAGATCCCTTTCCTTCGTTTACTCTTATCGAGAGGTTTACGTCTCTCTCTAGCACTAATCTGAGCGGGCGTACAGGAGTTTTGCACTGCAGCTAATAGATTAGCAACTTGTTCACTGGTTATCGTTTCGTCCTCTTTGTCTCGATCCAATGAACCATCGGATGCGGCGTCGGAACGCTGTGCCGGCTCTTCTGACGGCAAGTCTTTCGACCACTGTTTCACTATACACTCATACACAGGCACGGGAATCAAATTTTCATTTTCATTCGGACACTCCTCAATAGTACTAGGGAAATTTGAACAATCACAGTCTACATTAATACACACGTTTGAAGGAGGATCGGGAAGAGGTGGAAAAGCGAACGGGTGAGCAGGTTCTAGCGGCGAAGTTCCTTCACTGTGTGCTTGTGCACTGTCGGCTTGCGAGCCGTCACTTTCCTCGCGAAGTTCGTGTAAAACGCGCGGTGTCATCAAGGCGGGTAGGCTGCCGCCTGCCTCAGCCGGACCCTCCTCCCGTACAGGAGGTATGCGCCGCGGCAGCGGGTGCGTCAGCGACCGAGCACCGAGCTGCTTGTGTGGAGCGTCTGGTGGCGGCGAACGGGCCGCAGGCGACGCGTGTGCCAGCAGACCCTCGTCCGATCCTACGGCGGAGTCGACCGACGCGACCGAGCCGCCTTCCGTCGTGTTCCCATCGGTCGCTAAACTCACAGACTCGGCATCCTGACGTTTAACATTCGCGGGCTCCACTCCCGACTTCGCGGCGCGTTTTCCGAAATCAAAAATTGACTGCTGTCTATTCGGTCCGCGGTAATACTTGTCCTGCGCGAAATCACCCTGAGAGAACGACGCGCTACGGTAGGGTATCGTCTTTTGAGCGTACGAGCCGACTATAGATCGCGGTTCAACGCGAACTAGAGTGATGGTATCAGCATCGAATTCATCGCAACGGTCGACGGATATGCCGCGCGGCGGGCTATGTCGGTGTCGGGAGCGGGGCGGTGGCACTGGTGGCAGTACGGGAGCCGAATGTGGTGGCGGCGGTGGCGGTGGCGGAGGCGGCGGGGGATGAGCGCGCGGCAGAAGGCGCTCGGTGAGGGCCTGCAAGCCCAGCAGTCGCTGGTTACGCGGGGGCCGCTCTTCGCGCGTGCCGCGGCCCAGCCGGCGTTGGAAGCGATCCAGCGTGCGTCGATCAGGCTTGGCGCGGCCAAGGCACGCCGCGACCGCCTCCTCCGAGCAGCAATGGCAGGGGCAGGCCCGCGGCGGCGGAGCGCGGCGGACGGCGTACCGCACCGCGCCCAGCGTCACGTACGGAGACCTGCGCACACGACGCCGGTATATTTAGATGCGGGAACGACCGCGCGCGCGGCTCGCCGAAAAGCTTGGCGGCAAATGGTACCGATTTAGAGCGGCCGAGCTTCCCCCGCGACTCGGCGCTGAATTCCGGGAGGATTCCCCGCGACCCACTCCGGACCAGGACTTAAATCGGACCAAATGGCTCGTGTCCGAACTCTTCGCGCTATGAACTGCTTTGTAATTGACAGTGGCCCGCTAAACAGATCCTAACGATAGTGCGAACATTAGTAAGCATCTATAAGAACAGGTGTCAGACAGACAGACGGAAGACGCGCCGGCTATAAATAGTTGGACGTTGGCGATTTGGCGACACGACGACCTCGCAGCAATGTTTACAATTCTCTTAGGTACTTGTTACTGGCTGGTCTTGGTTGTTATGTGAACTATCTCTTTATATCATACTGCATTGGCATTTGGTAGGCAGTAAGAAAACAACAACCTATTAATCCAGCTAGGTATCGATATTTTTATTTATTTTATCAACCCCATTTTATTTTACGCCCAATAACCCAACAACGCGAGATTCAGTTCAGTAAACATAATTATCTGGTTCGATATACAGATTATTAAACTGTTTTCTTAAACTAAATACTAGAGAGAGTTCCATGAAGTGAACCTGGAGTACTCGTGTCTCCGTTTAGCGCCATCTGTGGGTGATCGAGGGCGCGCGTCGGACGCCATCTGCCGGTCACGTGACGCCGCGCATGCTGCGCCCACGCACCCTGTAACAATAACAATGACTGCGTTCAGAAACGCTCGCTAGAGCGGCTTTTGTTGGACTCTGGATTAGCGACAAGGATCGAATCTGCAACTATCATTCGATGAAAAGTAGGTACTCATACAGATCTGAACATCACATAAGAGACTAAAATGAAAATATTAATTTCGTTTTGGTATTTTTCTTCATAAGTTTACTGCCGCTGATGCTGTCACTAGAACCGGACGATTACTTCCGAAATATCATGAAACAGTTTATTTTATGGACGAAGTTTAACTACTACTTATGTGTTAGATAGGTCTATAATGGAATGAAGATATTATGATGCTATTGTGTTTTCAAGATATACAATGATGTTTCCATCACAGAAATCCTGAAAAGATGCGACTGAAAATATATTATAAGATTTGTTTTCTTGTATATTACTTAGTAGAAATATAACTAATTGTAATGCTCATAAGTTACATAATACTGATACTCAATAAATACTAAGTAGGTACATAATAATATAAATTAGATCTTTAGTCAATAATTTGAAAAATAATAATAGAATTGGGCTTGAATCGTCTTAGCTCTGAAAAAAACCAGCGGCATCTCTACAGAGTATTCAGAACTACGATACAGAGCGGTGAATGGTTTAATTTTGGGCGGCATTTTCATGGTGTTCGTTGGGCGGGCGGAATGGTGTAAAGTTGTAGAACAAACATAGAGGTCGTTTTTATAAAACCGGTGCTAACCGAATTTTATTGCGACACATTGTATCCTCCTTATATGAGGATAAAGTTGAAATTAATTTAAAACATCGGGTAGATACGAAACAAGCAGTTACCATTGTATATGGTAATCTGTGTAATTTTCGGTAAATCACGATAATTTGTGTAATTAAATTTATAACAGATCATTTACTTGTAATGTGTACGGAGAGCGAACTACCTCCTATTTGATTCCTCGATTAATTAACGATCTACCTCCGATCTTACGAGATGCTATTACACCGAATAACATAAAATTGAAATTAAAGACTCATTACTTCAGCACTATGGAATGCTCCTAAAAAATGCGCTTGTCTAGTTCCGAAATTGATTATACCTAGGAAAAAAAAAATTATACCTACAATAAATTGTTATCATTAATCCTATATAACTTGATGTAAACTATATATGTATAGCTTCATTATAAGCCTCAGTGGTTTCTGCATGCTATGTAAAATGTTTCCCAACAAACTATGCTTTTAAATGATAAATAAATTAAAAAAAAAAAAAAAACTTCATCCCTACAATGTTGTTTAAAGATGGCTGTTAACAATTTATGAAATATGATCAAAATTTCCTATATTTAATTAAGTCAATGGTTGATTATCAGACGAATGTAGCCATTGTCCACCACGCTGATTTATTTCGAGTTGGCGAAATTCGCATGTCTTTCGATAACTGATGTTCAGGTTCTTTCTGAGGTTGCAGGTTTATGAACGATATAGGCGTTCACATCGTTGTTTAAATTTAATTTGCACATGAAATCTTGTAATCCCGGGGTGCAAGCCGGGGTTTGAACCTTCAACCCCTTTTCAAGGCGAGCGTTCTACCATGTTCATTATCATTGCTTTTATAAATAATTATAACCGACTTTGAAAAGGAGCTCCGGTCTCATTTCGGTTGTTTATTTTAAATGTTAGTTACTTCAGATCTCCGTCATTTATGAAGCGATTTGGAAATATATATTTTTTAATAGAAAATTTTATCGGTTCAGGATTTTGGTGAAGTTTATATATTGTGTAAGATAAGACGTGTACATTGAACCATCCCGTCCTTGCGCGGCGGCTGCGCATGCGCCGCAAAACCGCACGTTAGGCCTCAGCCTCGAGTTTAGCGGGCAGCGGGCGGGGCGGTGGCGCGGGAGCGGAATTCTTTGGCCGTCCCGCGCCGCTGTCACGCCGCTGTTTTCGAGAACCGGTCCATTTGATTTTACGCATAAGATCCTGCCGCTCCCGCCCCGCCGCCCGCCGCCGCCGCCGCCGCCCCGCTGCCCGCTAAATTCGAGGCTGAGGCCTTATGTTAGCGCGGTGATCTAATTCGTAAATCACATATTAAAGAGTGCGAATCGATCGCAATTAGGTGTTGTTAGTGCGTTGAAGTGATTTATTACTAGATGTATTTATATAAAACTATATGACGATGTATATTTATGTTGCAATATAACCCCATAATTTATAGACGTTCTATAACTTTATTTAACGTGATATGGTACTGCGCAAAGCAAAACTCTTGTGCGCAGTCACTATATGACGTTTGATAAAGTTTTAAAACGAATTATAAATTTGGGGTATGTCCAGCAGTGGACTCCTTTCAGCTGATGAATGGATGATTTTCAATATATTCGCAAAGCAAATATGATTAAAGATAAAATTGCCGAGCAATTACGCTTTCATTGTATTAAAAGTCTTAGAGCCCAGGTAACATGTACAATTTTTCTCGGTACCCTAAAAATAAGCTATCACATGATAAAAATAAGCACGTACCTAATGGCAATATCAAAACAAACTATGTATCGCGCAAGAGTGGGCAACAACATGTACAAACATCTTCGAACCAACTAGCCGTCGAGTGATTAACTGACTGGATCTTTACTCGCTTGGAAAGTAGAGTTCAGTGAGACAATAGTGAAAACACCAAATGAAAACCATACCTATTGTTGACCTGATTGGTACAGTTCTTAGTGACCCAGCTCTCTGTACTAAAGTACGAATCCCGGTAGAGCCAAATCGTGCGATGACCACCATTTTTGTACCCGATTCATGGATGTTTAATATCTATAAGTTACCTATATGCTGGGATCATCCCAGTCCATTGTACAGAACCCATAATACAAGCGATATCCTTAGTTTGGGACTGTGCAGTATGCAGTGTGTTTGTCCGTCGAAATTATTGTTATAATATTGATCGATAAAGTTACATATTACAAATCAAGAGAAGTTATCTGTTATTTGATGTAAGTTTAGTCTAATGGTTAGAAGGTAGGTAGGCTGCTCGACTACAGCACCGAATTGTGGATTCGATTACTGTCTGGGCTAACTATGTAATATATTTTTGTAAGTATTACGTCTTTAGCGGAAAAGGGAAGATCTTCTAGCCAGGTGGGTGGTATGCCTGACGGGGCGGCCGCTACGCCCCGACGGGTATTGTCGGGATCTTGTATATATGTTACGTGCTCCGAAAACTCACATAGCGCGTTTCAGGATTGTATCAAGAATTGTCAATTGTTCTGATTGCGATGCGTCTGCAGCGCCATCTGTGTAGCTTGTGGTAAGGTTGAAGAGGTCGCTACAAATCTTCACATCGTGGTCTTCGTAGTATTTACAATGAACACCTATACCAGTGCATAAATATTTCATCAAATTCTACTTCCTAATAGTTAAAATAGCTTTAAAACGGAGCAAGCAAAATACCGTTTCGTTACATATCCAAAAATATCGAAACTCATTACTATAATCTATTCAGGCCATTTCCACCCGTAATATATTGGTATACGGAACGCTAATAGACGAAATTTCGTCTGACACCATCTTGCATCACAGTTTAAGCCAACAATTTAAATAGTCGATAGCTAAATTTGAACTCCCTTTTAAAAGGGACCGTTTGTTTTTGTGCGCGTTATAAGTGCAGAGCACGTTTGATCTGATATAAGATATACTATCGATAAAAATATGATGAAAACAGATTTAAACCGTATTTAAAAAAAACAGTGTTTTGTGTATAGCCTTCACGAACCAGATTGCAGAGGACAATCGGCGGTCCTATAAATAAATATCGGCATTTAGCCAAATTGGGGTAGACTGTTAGCCAAATTAGGTTAGACTGTTAGCCAAATTAGTATAGAAATAATTTACACATCTCTAAAGAGACAGTAATAAACTATATGAAAGACTAGCTGCGCCCGGCGGTGCTACCCGCGATAAAAAGTATGAAAAATTTAAACATCTATCCCACGGGAACCATACATTTTACCGGGATAAAAAGTAAGCCTATGTGCTATTTCAGACTATAATCTATCTCTGTGCCAAATTTCATCCAGATCCGATCAGCTGTTCGGGTGTGAAAGAGTAACAAACATCCATCCATCTATCCATCCATCCAAATTTTCACATTTATAATATTAGTATATATTAGTATAGATTTGTGTCAGAAGCGTTATATATAGGATATATATTATAAGATAGATCTGCCATTAAAAATATAGATAGAATTTTATTCTACAAAAAGCCATCAATATACTACTTAGTTGGTTATTGCAAAACATAAATAAAAACATTAAAAATAAATCTTATTTCACAGATTTTATCGCGTTTATTCATGTATGTACGTCCCGACGTTCCGGCAGCTTTACAGGAATCAGGGTCACGGAAGGACTGGAGGAGTCCTCCAGTGAAAAATAATATTTTTTTTTTCGATAAAAAAAAACCGCCTTTTAATTTCGACAGCCGCCAGGAATCGTGTTATACAGGTCCTTCGCCACAGCTGTCTAACCCAATGGGTTACAGACAAGACTGTGTACGTAATTTAGGAACCCGTCCATTCGTTTCAAATAAATTTAATAAAGTACACCCAACGATAATTGGTTTCGCGAATTTTGCACACAAATCGTAAATGTTGTGTGTGCGAACATTAGACCTACGAAACATATGATTCATGCAATCTATTAGCGATCTTTACGCGATGCTCTAAAAGTTCAAAATAAAATGCAATAAACTTGCGCAAGTTCGTGTAACTGTGTTAACTAAATTCACAAAAATATTGGCGGGTTTATAAATAAACGTTGAGTATGTTGTGGTTACATGCTCGGTTCATGCCTGGAGTGTTTCGGAGAGCAATCTATAATTAAAGATGACATTCTAATAATATTACGGACGAAACGAGATAGGACTTAATAATTGTAAGGAATATTCATTTCTTATATTTACGAGAATACTACACATTGGAATGAAACTAATTTTACGGATTTTATCGCGTTTATTTTATGTTTTTTACGCTCCCGACGTTTCGGCTGCTTTACAGCAACCATGGTCACGGGAGGACTGAGGTGGTTGACGTCCTGGTGTCATAGTTAGAAACGGGGTACCCTCATATTAAATTGTTGATTGTGGTCCGATCTACGCAGAAATTTCTCACAGTATCTTGAGGTCTTGCAATGGTACGCTTGGTTTTCGATTTAATAATATTAATTACTGGATCCCAATTCGGTGGTAGCAACCAGCCATCTTCCCTATTGAAATTAGGATGTTTTAGATTATAGTTCCAGCCCTTTTTAATGTCCCACTGCTGAGCACGGGCCTCCCCTCAATGCGAGGGGGATTAGGCCATAGCCCACCAGTGCGAATTGGCGGACTTCACACATCTTTCGAGGGGTTCTCTCAGACATGCAGGTTTCCTCACGATGTTTTCCTTCAACGTTTAGCAAGTCATAATCATGGTTGAAAATGAGTCCCGCACATGAAAAATCCCAGAGGAAGGAATCCCAGAGCCGGGGTTCGAACCTGCAATCATCGTTACTGAGGCAAGCGTTCTACCAACTTGGCTATCACTGCTTGTTTTTGATTGTAAGGAACTAAAATAACTGCAGGATCATAATGCCGCGGTTTGCCATCCCCGTGCAGCGTGTGATAATCATTATTGATAATGAGAGATGAAAATCCCACCTTCACGCCTTGATTCTAAGGCAAACGTTCTACCAACTTTGCTATATAACGCTGCGCTTTTGTTCGACATCACTTACTATAAAGTCTACTATCATTTTAACAAGAACCAGATTGTAACAAGATACATGCTGATCAAGTAAGTATATTATGTTACGTACGATGTTGTTGTGTTAATCGCCTCCACGCGCGATTTCTCCGTACAACGTACGTAAACACGTTTTAAAACGTTCTGTATCGAGGGCATCCTGGATACGGCATAGTTTTATTTTGTCCTGAAGTATAGGACATTAATAAGAACTCATGTTTTTTTTTTGTTTGTGTACTTCGCTATTTCTATAACACTAACCATATGGTTAGAAGTAACTTTTTTATAGAATTGTATATTTAGTTTTATGTTGACTACGTCAAAACTACCCACTACGACAAAGAACACCTTATCAATTTAACATTTATAAAAAGCTAATAATGATTTTTTAAATGCGACCATCAGTATCGCACGGTGTGACACATGACCGTTTCCTCGGGCATTTTATCTTATGATTTCACAAAAAATGGCGTCGCTTAGTATTTTGGTTAGCACACTTTGTTCCAAATTATTCCTGTACGTAGTAAACTCCGCTCATGATCTAATCCTGGACTCGTAACCCGTGGGCGGCGATGCATTGCTTTTCTTTTTAAACACGATTATAAAAAGAAATTTTAGCCTACACGTACGTACACTGCAATGTGAACCTTATTTTGTGATGCTAAAGAAGGAATCGATATAAAAATCCTGTTCAAATCCGTCGTCGTCGACCTAAAATGTGTTGGCTACATTAATTTCAGAAACTTTTGAATAAGTATACTGAAATAAATGAACATCAAAAAAATGTTTTCGCGTTAATATTTCATGTTTTACAAAGCATTAGCGGGTAATAAGTTTGGAAAATTTAACATGTTTTTTTGTCACTTTTAAGCGGCTTTTAAGTAATAAGCGACACAATTTTTCGTTTCACAAAATACATACTTACCTACATCAATGTTTTTGTAATTTTTTATACATTTTTTTTAAGGAACTTCGTCCGTTTTGAGGATGTCTCTCCATAGTGATTTTCGCTTCATACCATGAGATGGTATGAAACGAAGACCCGCGACTTCGTCCGCGTGGTATTTAACAAAGACAACCGTTGACAACAGACTGCTCGCCCATTCTGAGCCCGCGGGACGCATTGCAGGTTGTTGCTATCAAACTTAATCAGGCGCAGCGCTGCAACACTGGTTTGTTTTTTTTTCATGAGATCCTATTTTTTTTCTAAAATAAAAGTAGCCTAAGTTACTCCTTATTACATCAGCTATCTGCCAGTGAAAGTCCCGTCAAAATCGATCCAGCTATTTCAGAGATTACCCGGAACAAACAGACAGACAGACAGACAAATTTTTTTAAAAATGTTGTTTCGGTATAGGTACCGTGTATACATCCAAATGCATTTAGTAAAAAGTGGTTATTTTAATATTACAAACAGACACTCCAATTTTATTTATATGTATAGATGTAAAGATGAATTGATTGAACAGTTCATAAACCAACAACGTAAATCAATTAAAAGACGCACACATAGTCGCTCTTTTAACAAACCACACAAGTATTCGTTCTTTTTTTTTTTATTACATTATAGGCAAGTATTTGATCTCGATCTCACCTGATGGTAAGTGACGATGAGATCTACGATGGAGCATACTTGCCTAGGTAGGAAGGCGGCAGTAGATCGAGACGCTACATTCACTAGGCACATGCAGCGCAGCTGATCTGACCCGCCATCCATGAATGGCAACACCGAACATCATGCCGGAACACGGCTAGGCCGCTTGGCGACATGGCTTTGTTCAGTGGGTGGTGACTAACCACGGCCGAAGCCTACCACCAGTAAAAAGACAAGAGTTCAATTATAATCTTCTAATATCTTTCTAACTGTACCTCACTGCCTACATAACTACATATATAACGACCGTTTTATTGTTTTACAATACTAACTAAGATTAATGGTATTTTTACGCAGACTACCTACGATCCGCCCACAGAGCTGTCACTCGTAGACCATACAAAATTGTGAAATATTTGCTTGCTTGCACTGTAATAAAAACGTCAATTTTCTTGGCCATAAGCGATTCACAATAAACACTGAGTTAAAAAAAGGAATATTATTATAATTATGCATATATTACATTGAAATAAAAATATGTTTGCTAACCACCGACTTGGGATCCCCGTTGACTTCAATCTGGGTGTTTTCATGTCGAGAGTGAACAGGTACGTTCTAGGCAAGTATGCTCCACCGTAGATCTCATCGTCACTTACCATCAGGTGAGATCGAGATCAAATACTTACTTGCCTATAATGGAATAAAAAAAAGTAATTCATATAATTAAATCCAAAACCAAGCGCGCCATAGCAAGACCTCAAGACACTGTGAGGACTTTCTGCGTAGATCGGACCGCAAACACCAACTAAATATTAAGGTATCCCAGTTCACACTACGACACTAGGGTATTCAATTATTTTGTTATATTAAAATAATTAAATAACGTGCGGAGCGGAGTGTACGGATGGAATTCAACTTACGATACAGTACCCTTAGTGAATATCATTCACATTGTACATGTACTGCCAAAATTCACACATGCAATAGTTCGTTACCTCTCCGCACTTGATAGTGCGGCGCCACCAGCACTGTCGACTTTCAGAGAATACGAATTTGAAATTTCACCTCAAAATCCGCGTTCGAGATTTAAAAATGATTTTACAGAATAACACCGCAGAGCCCAGATATCATCGTCATCGCCCAGGTATCAGCCGTCGCGTATTCTATATATATATTAAGATATACCTTTACTTGTATTTGGCGTCCACTTGTCTAGAATGAAATGAAGAAACACATGGTGTTACGCTCTATTTATATCTAATTATTTAGAGTCACCCAGTAGTTGACCTATTTATGAGACAAATCCAGTGTTGCCGTCAAAAGAAAAATAAAATATAACTGTAGGGAATTGCGGGCTTTATTGCATAAATTCTATTCCCACGCGGGGCTAGAAGAACATTTAAAATATCTAAGAGAAAAATGTCGACTATGCCGATATCGATACTATGCCGGTATTTAAAAAAGATGAGGAATAAAAATCTATAATTACATGTATAAACATCCCATACAATTGAAAAGTAAAAAGGATATTTTTTTATAAAAAAATGGTAATACCACTGAACAAAGCCATGTCGCCAAGCGGCCTAGCCGTGTTCCAGCATGATGGTCGGTGTTGCCATTCATGGATGGCGGGTCAGATCAGCTGCGCTGCATGTGCTTAGCGAATGTAGCGTCTCGATCTACTGCCGCCTTCCTACCTAGGCAAGTATGCTCCATCGTAGATCTCATCGTCACTTACCATCAGGTGAGATCGAGATCAAATACTTGCCTATAATTTAATAAAAAAAAGGTATGTTACAATTCAAATTGGGAATAAAGTTGCACTGTTTTGTAATAAGCAACATAATACTCAAATACCTCGTACTATAACTTCAAAAGAAGACTTTAAAAACATCGGTAGGTCTCCGAAATAAAATATTTAAAAATGGAACACTGCCAAAACAATAATAACGATTGATCGAGGATACAAATAGACGTATTGACATGACTTTTACACGACTTTCATTTTATTATTTTAACACCAACGTTTATTATTTTTTAACAAAAGTAATTTGTAAATGTGGGAACCATGTAGCTGTACTTGGCTTAGTTCTTTTTAACGAGCTACTCAAACCTTTCTAGCTGTTCCTACATTGCTCTCACTCATAACAATGGATTTCTCAAAAATTTATAAGATCATTTTAAAAAGAGCAACTATGGACTTTCTTGCCCTTTCTTCTCAATAGGCACGGGGTGTCAGTTTTTGTATGAAAATATTTAGATAAAATTAATTTAATTACTTAAATGAATAACGATTCGAAAATGTTCATTCAGCACTATATGTTTAAAGATGTTAATACTTATAAATAAAAATATCAAACGTCTACAACTTGGGTACAAACATTCATGTTCATTACACAAAGTTTGCGCCTAGCCGGTCTTCAAACCTGAAACCAACTAATTGGGCCCTAATATTAAAAATTAATAGAAAATATCGTGAAATAAATGTTATATGGTTTTCATAGTTATTTATACTTACACCCATTTCCTGTATGGTCTTGTGTATATATGAACTCAGTCAAATGTCTAATTAAATTGAACTAACATTCAATGAATACAAATTAATTTGTTACTGTGAAAAAATAATTCTAACTTGATTTTTAATTAATCAATAAATCAATTAGTAAGCCAATAATGTTATTTTATCATTTATCTTTATTATGTTAACCAACGTGTTGATTGGCTATGCAGATTAGAATGGGAGGTCCGATTAATGAATTATAATTCCTCTTAATCTTTCAAAGACAGATTGTATATCATACTAGCTGTTGCCCGCGACTTCGTCCGCGTGGTATTTAACAAAGACAACCGTTGACAACAGCCTGCTCGCCCATTCTGAGCCCGCGGGACGCATTGCAGGTTGTTGCTATCAAACTTAATCAGGCGCTGCGCTGCAACATTGGTTTTAATTTATTTTTCGTGAGATCCTATTTTTTTCTAAAATAAAAGTAGCCTAAGTTACTCCTTGTTACATCAGCTATCTGCCAGTGAAAGTCCCGTCAAAATCGGTCCAGCCATTTCAGAGATTAGCCGGAACAAACAGACAGATAGACAGACAGACGGACAGACAGACAGACAGACAGACAAAAATTGTAAAAAAAATTGTTTCGGTATAGGTAACGTGTATACATCCAAATGCACTTAGATAAAAGCAGTTATTTTAATATTACAAACAGACACTCCAATTTTATTTATATGTATAGATTATCTTATACAATCTGGCTAACTAATCTAAGGCTAGTCTAATCGAAAAGATCTATAGATTCATAGATCTTTTAATTTCATTTTTTTTTAATGGAAAATGATTAGCTATTGTTGATGTGAATAATATTGCCAGATACACTAATTATTGTACGGTCCCAAACCAAGCAACGCGTGTAGAATTGACTGGGGGAGATTCTAGCACATAATTACTTATTAGTGTACCCTTTCACATTCACTCTGTATAAATACAGAGTGAATTTAAAAGGCTACACTAAGCCTGGAACCTAAGCTTCTTTAGTGCATTTGTAAATACTACGTGAAGACATAATTTCGATACTGATTGAGACGATTTAAAAAAATAAGTTAATCCCAACAAAACGAAAATTGAATGACATTTTTTGAAAAAAAAAAAATGTTGACCAAACTCCGATTTCACATAATGTTTATACCCTTTCTGAATGACCCTGTATACATATTAAATGTCCATGACTCGGCTACGAACATTTGTGTACATCGCACAAGCTTGCTCCTACCACACCGGGATTCAAAACATAGAGCCTCGGTACCATGAGCAGGGTCTCTACCAACCGTGCACATCGGGTCATCAAATAATAATAAAAAAATTCTCTACCAATAAGACTTCGTCAGTTCAAACAGTAGCTGAATTGTCGTACATAACATTATCCACCGCAATCAAAACAGAATGATATATTATATTTTTTTTTCTATTGCCTAACTTAGCATCGTAATATAATTAAATACGTGTGCAATTACCAACATCACTATACGAACACCATAACCCATAACAACCTAACAATAAGTTCTACAATCGTATGACTGCACCGCACATGACGAAAACAAAATTATATTTGCACTTACTGAAATCATAAATGAGTCTTAACTTACGGAACATAGGTAACACATTCGATCGACAATACGTTCGTCAGTTGATTTGTGGGCATTCGTTTAAAAGCAAAGCTAAACGTATGGCCTCAAGAGTTAAATGAACTTGTGGGATGACCTTTAAGTCCGTACAATGTATAAAGTTCTTATTCGTTAAATAGCTTTTGCCTCTGCCCGCGACTTAAGCGACTGCTCCACTACTATAGGACTTAAAAAAATATAAAATACTAGCTGTTACCCGCGACTTCGCCCGCGTGGTATTAAACAAAAGTTTTCTTAAATAAAAGTAGGAAGTTACTCCTTGTTACATCAGCTATCTGCCAGTGAAAGTCCCGTCAACATCGGTCCAGCCATTTCCGTGATTAGCCGAAACAGACAGACAGACAAAAATTGGAAAAAAAAATTGTTTTGGTATATGCACAGTGTATACATCCAAATGCACTTAGTAAACAGCGGTTATTTTAATATTACAAACAGACATTCCAATTTTATTTATTTGTATAGATATAGATAAACACATAATAAAAAAAATGGAAAATCTCTATGTACTCTACGACTGAGAGTCGTACTCCAGCAGTGGTGTGATTGGGGTTCCTCCTAATTAAGGAACTGCAAACAGAATTCCATCAAACATATTGAAATAAAACTACTCTTACGGATTTTATCGCGTTTATTCTAAGTTTTTTACGTTCCCAACGTTTTGGCTGCTTTACAGCAACCATGGTGACGGGAGGACTATAAACGCGATAAAATCCGTAAGAGTAGTTTTATTTCAATGTGTAGTATTCGCGTAAATATAAGCAATAAATATCCATCAAACATAGCTAAGAACTATCCTGATTTAACTAACATCTATAGTATATAAAACAAAATCATGTTAGTTATAACTTTTATAGCTCAAGAACAGGTGGGCCAATTTTTATGTATTTTTAAATGATCTCCGGCTCGCTTAGCTGAATAAAACTATAATAACACGGAGAAAAAATACAAAATAACATTTCTCATACATTTGATTTGAAGTTCGCCGGGTCAACTACTTTTAAATAAATCACATTAAGATTGGTACAGCCGTATGGTAGCTATGAAGGTGATCATAGACAAAACGTATGAAACTATCGGAAAGTTGGGGGACTATTATTATTGATGGAGGATCATGGTCTCAATTAAATTATCATATATCAATGACGTCATAGCTCTTTCATAGATATGTTATAATGAAGGCTCCCCTGAATTATAGATTCTTAAAGGTAAAAATGAGAGGAATAGGTGGTACCTAAGTCTAAAGTCAATAAACTTTTTTTTTCCACACAAACACACTAACTGAGACCGTATTCCCATACTAAGCAACGCTTGTATTATAGGTACCGTACAATAGACTGAGAGCGAACTCAGTATATAATACTTATATAGATCCGGATCGGCTACAATAATTTTATGCTCATCACACAAAGTTTGTAGTCAAAGTCACCTGGATTCAAACCCTAAACCTTCGGCGCGGAAAGCAGGGTCACTACCAACTGCGCTACTCAGGTCGTCTTAAGTTATTTATGTGTTTTTGACTTAAAACCGTGACTTCTGATTAAGAAACAAATCATGTCCGATGTTACGACCGGTATTTAAACATGAGTACGAAAATGAAATAGATTTTATCGTGTCATTTATCTTAAGAGTGTATTAATCTGAATTAAATTAAATTCTTATAGATCTAAACGATAAAAAAAATACTATTAGCGATCTCTTAAAAATTTCGCTAAAAAATATGTTTACTGCACCGGTACACAGATGGCGCTGCATACGACATCCGACAACAAATGGCGATTCTTCATAAGATCCTGAAACGCACTATGAGAGATTTCGCAGCATAACAAAATTTGTGTAAAATAACAAGTTTGTCATACGGATCATGTTTATGTTTAAAAATAATTGTATAAATGATAATGTGTTTTTTTTTTTAATAAAGGCGAACCAGTAGTATTTCAACGTACTTTTAGTAAACGTGGTGTATCTTTTAAATCTTTACTAAATTGATTTATTTCTTTGAGAATATTCTCTTTCTAAACTGAAACTTGACGACCTGTTAAAATATTTTACGCTACTAATGTAAGACCTTATATACAAGGCATACCTAGCGGTCAGCCCCGCTAGGTATACCTAACATTTCAACTAGGCGGGTATAACACCCGCCTAGTTGAAAAATGTTCTCTTTCCACTAAATAGGAAAAAAATATACCTCACATACAAAATGATTTGATATTTTGTCCATCTCTCAGTGTTTGAGTAGAAATCCTTAAGATCATAGTTTTATATCAATACTAGCTGTCTATTGTTCAATTTATCAAATATTTGGTACTAGTTTGAGATTTGACAAGATTTGCTCGAATCTGACAGCAGAGTTAATTTAGCGACATTTTGAAGTTGAGCATTTTTTTAGAGTATGTAAACCCCATCTCAATAGCAAAAAGGTTTAAATATCGAATAGGAGAAATTTGCAACTGTCAACTTTCTTGACATCAGTTTTGACATCGTATTTTTAAGGTCCTTATATTTTTATATCCCAACTAGCTGCGCCCGGCGGTGTTACCCGCGATAAAAAGTATGAAAAATTAAAACATCTATCCCACGGGAACCATACATTTTACCGGGATAAAAAGTAGCCTATGTGCTATTCCAGACTTTAATCTATCTCTGTGCCAAATTTCATCCAGATCCGTTCAGCCGGGCGTGAAAGAGTAACAAACATCCATCCATCTATCCATCCATCCAAACTTTCACATTTATAATATTAGTATAGATAATATAAGTATCTAATTTACCACCTTCAATCCTAATTATTTTTTGCCCATAACCCAACACATTTTCATTTTAACCGTCTATTTTACATATCAAAAACATACTCAAACTAGAATCGTAAAAAGACAAGCATAAAATCGATTCTGTCATAGATCGAGTGATAACCCTAATTTATGCTAATGACATTATTATAAATCCACTAATAGTATAATAAAATTATATTATTTTCGACAGAAAAAAAAATAAAGACCGTAATTTCTTTATTAGAAAAAGTACCGCCAACACGCGGCCGGGTCACGAATCGAACAAGTTTTGAATCGATTCAATCGAATACATTAGCATCGAATGATAAATCGATTGTGGCGATCGGACCTTGTCGATGATTTTGTAGTTTATTTCACACTACGGTTTTATATTTAGTCATGTTCTTGAAGATTAATTTGTGGCTTTTAAGTGGTCATTTTTTAGGCACAGCATAAGTCCATAATTTGTAGTGATGACGCGATTTGTTTTTTTTTATAGAGCCCATTATGCAGAGACGCTACCTATAGTCTCATTAACCTCTACAGCTACGTTGAACTCTTGTAAATAGGAATTAACACCAGGAGTAGGTTCACATTAATGGTCTATTGTCATCAGGTGATAAGTGTTAACTGGCGAGTTGTGATGACTAGAACTTCTTATATGTTTACTCTACCTACTATAAAACAAAGTATTTTTTTTATATACTCTCTATCACCGGCAAATCTCCAATAAAATGTCACGTAAGTTGTAAAAATGTTATCAAGCAGTCTTTGGAATTAAAAATATAAAATACTTATAATATTTTCTAGTTATTCTAATGACTGGAAGGTCATCGCGGAGTCGGCTAAATACTAAAATCCCCATATAATATATAGGAAGTTCTCGCAATGGCTCACGGATCCCATCATCAGAACTAAATTTGGGAAAAAATAACACCACTCTGTAGGCATATCCTTTCAAATGAAAAATAATTCCAAATGGGTTCTGACTTAACAGAAAAAACGACCGAATTGAGAACCTCCTCCTTTTTGAAGTCGGTTTAAAACCACGACCATTTAAATCTAATCACCAGTAAACAAATATCGGATTAATCTTCCCACACTCGACAGGCGCCATATAAGGTTTGAAACACACACATAATTGATAACCTCATATTAAATAAAACGGCTTGCCATAAACTTTTATGTAAAACACAAGTGTTTGAGAGCTCGTGAGCCTAATGGGATATTTGGACATATTGATATATGTATCATTGGCTCCATCGGTGATTTAGAACTCTATCGATTATCAATTCATTGCTTATCTTTGAATAAACACAGTCGATTTTTAGTAGATTTATTGATTTGGATAGCTGAGGACTGAGAAAAGCTTACGCTTTCGAAAGATATGTACCGGTAGGAAACAAATAATTCAGTAAGTTTTATTTATTGCTAAATCAATCGATCGCCTTATTGAATTTAAAAAAAAACCTCTACAGTAGACTTAATCACCTTGCAAAATATAATTATAGTTCTTTTTAATAGCATATAACGTGTAACAATAAAAGTGTAAACTATTTTAACAAAAAAAAACAAATCATTAGACATTTAAAAAATTACACTTGTACCGAGCGCATGCCCAAACAATACTGTTTGAAAAGAAAGTCAAACTTTTTTATACATCAACGTGATCCACATAACTTACGGATTCATTAGTTGAAATATTTTACACTATATTGTTACACCTTATAAAATAATAATACTATATTACATAAACCAAAGGACTTAGAAAGCGCGAGCCATTACAAATTATTTGACATGAGTAGTTAGTTCGTTATTTGAATGGTAAAATCTGTTGACAAGATCACCACTAACTCTGCTATGCTATCTTACAGCAACTTCAAGAGCGATAAAACGTGCATTTTTTTTTTAAAAAGCACGTTACGTTACGTGCTACCGTATTTAGACATTTTGTATTTAGAATTGAACAGCGCCCCTAGCGGACGGTATATAAAACTTTCAAGTCTCCATACTTAATGTCTAAATACGGTGGACTATAAAGAATACGGTAAGCTTCGAGAAATCTCGCACTTGATTTACAGTTCAGTTATCGATTGCTATTCTATGATAGGAATTGACTATTAAAACATAGTGATTTTTTTTTCTTCATTATTTCCTATAAAGGTTGATTTATTTATGGCCATTTTTTGCTACACTGTGACATTTTTAAATGTTAAAATGAACGATAGAAAATTGTGGACATGCCATTATATAAAATATACAGGGTGGAATCGTTATGTGTAAACATGCAACTGATTTCTCAGATTGGGCGACAAATAAAATTCATAAAGATACTAAATTAATGAGAATAATTTACTATTTTAAAAAATATTTGTGTCCAAAAGATTTATTTAGTCATCCGTACATTTAGATTAGCAACGTTTTTTACAGTAAACATGTTAAGTGATTCTCTTGCTTATCCAAATTTTACTTAAAATGTTCAAGCTCCATGTTTTACAGACGATTAAAAGTACGAAATATTTTTTATTCTTGAAAGCTCAATTTTTGCAGCGAACCAATGTAAAAGAAAAAACAAATATCAACCCAATTTATGCATAGCTAGGGTTGATTTATTAAAAAACTAAATTTAACGGAACAACAAGGATTAATTAATCTCAAACCAAAAATCCCGGAGACTCCCGGTTATGTAAAGGTGAAAAAAAAACATTTTTGCTTAATTATTTTTAGTTCCTTCTCAATCTTACTACCGTTTGACGTTTCCCATCAGTCAGTATGTCTGTTTTCAATATTGGAATGTCCAAAATGTCCGCAGTTGATAATTATACATAATTAGTGTTCATCTAACAGTCCGAGGAATATAAAATGTTAATTATTTTAAATATACGGCTATCATAAACAATTTTACGGTTTCTTAACAAAATGATGCATACAATAAAATGGCTAGAAAGATAATTAAAATTTATTGTGGTAACAAAGTAAGATTTCAAATTTCGTCATCACAATGAATATTTTTGTTTATTTAAAATAGTTCGAATAACTATATACATATATATACGATTTATTGATCAATATAAGTTAACGACGGAAATTGATTATTTTTTTAAATTTTCAGCTCCTCTATTAACAGGCAACAAATAAACCGGTCAAGTGCAAGTCGGACCATCAGTTGAGGGTTCTGTACTGAAAACTACCAGTACCACAAGCACAATCTTTTTTATGTTCCGTTGTGGTAGCATTACGCCTTCCATCTCTCTCACACCACAGACTTTATAAATAAATGTGACAGTGACAGCATGGTTTTTTTTATTACGTTATGATTTTATTAGGAGTTTCTGCTTTCCCTACTGTAAAGGTTTTAGCGTCTGCTAGAATTACCTTAAATACTCTGTCATGCTGTTTTCCCCGAAGTAGTAAGAACAGGTACACAGTAGTGAACCCACATTCCACTGTTAGTATACGATCTCAATATACTAGAAGGCAAGCGTATTGTCATTATACCGAGACCCTGCCTTCCTCACCACCACATACCACTAATAATAAACACAGGTTTTTTTTTATATTTTTCAACATAAAAGAGGTATATCCATATTTATATCATCGTCTATAATTTATTTCCTTATTATTATTATTTTTTGCGAAAATGCGTATCAAATATAGATTGGAAAAAATATTAAAACAATCAACGGGTGAACAATGCGGTCTTTAAGACCGTTGTAAAATTTCTAGCTGTAACACTATATTTGTAATTTTTTATAACCCCCCATCAGTTTTATGACATAAGATATAAAGCTTTATTTGTTATTAAATATCAGATGAAAAAGTTGTTTGAACTGATGACCAGGTTTTTATTACTTATTTATATAAATTGGTGCATTCCGAGACGCGCTAATATCGCCACTTGACGTTGAGATTCGGGAGAATGGGCTAGGATAGTCTTATTGTACACGGTACCCATAATACAAACGTTGCTTAGTATGCGTCCGTATAGTTCGATAGTACTATTAAAAAAAATCGAACATAAGCTTTATCCCCAAGCCCTACTTAACTGAGGTTTTCCAACACACTTAACTAGAAAAAAACCTTAAAAATAAATAACATTTCATATTGAAATATTTAATTGTTGATTGTGGTCCGATCTACGCAGAAAGTGCTCACAGTATCTTGAGGTCTTGCAATTAAATATGAGGGTAGCCCGTTTCTAACTATGACACCAGGACGTCAACCACCTCAGTCCTCCCGTGACCATGGTTGCTGTAAAGCAGCCGAAACGTCGGGAACGTAAAAACGAAAAATAAACGCGATAAAATCCTTAAAAAATAGTTTTATTTCAATGTGTAGTATTCGCGTAAATATAAGAAATCAATATAACATTTCATAAATGATAAAACACAATAAGTTATTATTTATTTTGATTTACTTTTTTCTTGCCTTTCGCTAAAGCATTGCCGTTTCAAATGTTAGTATACCCGTTCTAAATTATGATATTACGATAGTTTTATAGATTATGTCCATACAAAAATATAAGTTGGATCGGTTTACCAGCCATTTGGAATGTTCCAAATTCAAATTACAAATAGTTCTTGTTGGACATTGTTTGAATATTTGAACATTTGAATTGAATATTCCTTTTGATTTATCAAGCGACACGTCACGAGTCATAGACAAAATAAGAAAAAAAAAGAACCGTTTAGAAGTAGGTTTTATTCATCCAACTAACGACCTGTTAACAGATAAATAATTGCTGTAATCAACATCTAATTACAACTTTCATTTTGTTTGCGGTCAAACCAAAACATTTACCTCATTGACGGCACTATAATAGAATAGAATATATTAACCGAAGGCGTAAGTAATTAAGCGCTATTCAATGCGCGCGCGCTGACATAGCGGATTTGAAATAATTAAACGTCATAACATCAATTTGAGATACTATTGTGGCTATTATTTATTTGGGTAAGATATCTATTATGTGTTCGTATATAAAAGGGTGTGGTGCGATGACTGGGGTTGCCACCTTTTCTTGGAAGAAAATTAGTACTTTTTTTAAATTGCAAGCATACATTACTTTTGGGGAATTAATGAAAAAAGTACATTTATTTTTAGGTAAGCACGCAAGTTATGACCAATTTTTTTTTTTTGCAGGCGATATGACTCGAGTCGGGGTTCAACTTCCTCGGCTAGCATTATTAAAGTGTACGAACAGTGTTTTTGTTCAACTGGGACACCATAGAGAAATCTGAATCTATACGAGATACGAGGAATCTGTCTTATATGAACCGTTACATCCTTTTTTTTGAAAACAATAACTATGGCAGTATTTTTTTACAAGCGTAACTTGACCATAAATATCATTCAAATTGTCTAATATTTTTAAAGCGAATCGGCTGAGGAAAGAATTAAAATAAGAATCGGGACAGTAAAGTTGGTTAAATTTAATAAAATATTATTTCATACAATTTGTATGTACCCATTGTAAATCCAAAAGTATTATTGTCTGTGTTTCTTGTTATGTCTATGTTTGTTCGAGCATTATGGGAAAAGTACTGGACCATTTTCCACTAGATCTTCACTAGTGTGTGGTAAACACGTGGTAAATATACCAAGAGCCCTGGGCAGAAATTCATAGACTTCTTGAGATTTATATAATTATAATTTTATTTTATACTCAGAAAAATTTTCACAACAACCGATGTTGAGGAGACGCCATAGAATAGAGAGAGAAAACCATAGAGAAAATTTCATAGATTATTGTCCACTGTGCAGGCAGAGCCGCGAGAAAAGCGAGTCTTTAATAAAAATAGATGTGTATCCTCGCATATTGTGACATCACTCTGTTAATGCATCTCGTTGAAAATATTTACCGTCTCTTATCAGCTGCGTTATCTGACAAAGAACTTCTGCGAATAGTTACAGTGTTAAATCACTTTGCGAATACCTACGCTTTGTTTAACCGCATTCCTCGAATGCGTTATGCTTCTAGGTCAAGAGACAGAAGCATTCCTCGAATCGCACCAATTTAATACATTCTGATTAAAATGTTAATGATTATTTTGATATACTACTAGCTGTTGCCCGCGACTTCGTCCGCGTGGTATTTAACAAAGACAACCGTTGACAACAGCCTGCTCGCCCATTCTGAGCCCGCGGGACGCATTTCAGGTTGTTGCTATCAAACTTAATCAGGCGCTGCGCTGCAACATTGGTTTTAATTTTTTTTTGTGAGATCCTATTTTTTTTTCTAAAATAAAAGTAGCCTAAGTTACTCCTTGTTACATCAGCTATCTGCCAGTGAAATTCCCGTCAAAATCGGTCCAGCCATTTCAGAGATTACCCGGAACAAACAGACAGACAGACAGACAGACAGACAGACAGACAGACAGACAGACAGACAAAAATTGTAAAAAAAATTGTTTCGGTATAGGTAACGTGTATACATCCAAATGCACTTAGTAAAAAGCGGTTATTTTAATATTACAAACAGACACTCCAATTTTATTTATATGTATAGATAATATCGCCGGACGAACACGACATATGTACGATCTAAAACTAGACCACGTTTGTATTATGGGTGCCGTACAATGGACCCGGGGGTGATCCCAGTACACAATTAGGTAGATATTAAACATCGATGAGTCGGGTACAAACTTTCGTGCTCATCCCACAAAAATGTCTCCACCGAGAACCTTCGGTACAGAAAGGTAGGTCACTAAATTGTGCCAAACGGGTCGTCAAATATGTTTTCAAAATAAACAACCACTTATGTGTTTACCTAAAACCTTGATAATTAATAAAAATAAGCAACCACTTATGTTAACGTTTACCTAAATCCTTGACATATGAAATAACTCTATTTGACAACCTCAAGTGTACCACGAACCAAACTGTTATAGCAATTTGCTTCTTATTAACTATAAAACTAGAATTATTGCAGCTTTTGTAGCGCCACAAAAGCTGTAGGACGAGTAACATAACTAAACTTAAGTACTGCTAATATGTACATTGGAGTATCGCAAATGTCTTGTAAAGTATAAGCTTACGCCAAAGGACTGTAAATATTTATAATAATTATGGTCATAGCAAATAGTTTATTTATCTATAAGTACTGTACCTCAAGTACACTCCTTTTTACATACCGTTTCGTTTCGTAAGCGTCGACCATCCCTCTCACACCACAGATGTTATAAATTAGTATGACAGTGATAGCTTGTTATATTCTTCGCCCCAGTCCAATGTAGTGTAGGCACCCATTAGTCCGGACCGTTTAGTTAGTACGTTCATCTTCGACTTCATTAAAAAAAGACCACTCCTTGTGCATAAAAATAATTTTAAAACGCCAATCCCTTTCATCCCTTTAATTACATCTCATTTTACACTTATCAAAAGTTAAAAATCTGGAATAACATGTTCAATAAATTTGCAATTTTAAATACTTTCCTCATGTTATTAAGTTGCTTAACTTAATTACCATCAGTTAAGATCGAAAGGTTGCTTGATTGAGGTTTAAAGTTACCAATAAATTAATTCGCGTGCTACCGGTAATTGGTAGTTTTATCCTACCAATATTTGTTCAATAATCATTGAGTTCAAATAGATCAAGGCTCAATGAGCTGTGGTTATTTTTAACTATGGGAAAAACCATAAGTTTGTGTTAATATTTGACGACATCTGATTGGTTCAGTTCATTCCGTTCTTTATGTAGCTACTAGCTGCGCCCGGCGGTGTTACCCGCGATAAAAAGTATGAAAAATTAAAACATCTATCCCACGGGAACCATACATTTTACCGGTATAAAAAGTAGCCTATGCGCTATTCCAGACTATAATCTATCTCTGTGCCAAATTTCATCTAGATCCGTTCAGCCGTTCGGGCGTGAAAAAGTAACAAACATCCATCCATCTATCCATCCATCCAAACTTTCACATTTATAATATTAGTATAGATTAGTATAGATGATTTGGCACGTCAAGTGCGAGTTAACCGTATACTTTATAGTCTACCGTATTTACACATTTTGTATGGAGAATTGAATTGCGCCTCTAGCGGACGGCATTTAAAACTTTTAATTCTCCATACAAAACGTCAAAATACGGTAGAATATGAAGTATACAGTTAGCTTACAAATAATCTCGCACTTGACGTACTGGTCTAATTCCTGGTAGGGGAAAACTTTGTGTGATCATTACTTATTGAAAATAATTCCCTTGTTTAACTGATTTCAAAAAAAGGTGGAGGTTCTCAATTCAATTTTTTTTTTATAAATCTACAATTTATTAATTCAATTGTATTTGATCATATATTTTATAGGAAGCCTAAACACGCTATTATAAAATTAGCTAACATAAGAGATCCTCGATCTATATAATAGTCACATTGGTACTCGCGTAGTTATTTTTACAATCCATCGTTATCTATCTCTGTCATATATGTACATAGACTAACGGAAACGAGCGGGACAAATAATATTGTCATAAAGTTTTGTTACTCTACATCTGACGGTGTAGCTCTATGGAATATTTTGTTTGTATATTAACTCTTAGTAAGGCTTTTTGGCAGGAAACTGAAAAGTTATGGTGTCAGTTATGTTTTAATTCTAACTAGTGTTCCTGCGAGTTATAGTGAGTGATATAAGTGGAATATTAACCATTATGGGTTCGGTAAAGTGCACAAGTGTAGGTAATTGAAACAGAGTGACGAAACTTGGCTTTTCAGTTTCTCACAAAAAATCCATGAAAAATCTTTCAGTAAAGTATTCATCACTTTATTGATTTAGGACGGGGGGGTATTTTACTTGAGCCAAACCTTTGGGCCTGTGTATATGCTCAAAAATAGAAATAATTTATATTACTTGACACTGGCAAAATACCTACTACGGTGATGCCAAATTAAAAAAAAAACTCTTGGTAAGTATATATTGTAAGTATACTATTAGCAATATGCGCGATGTTTATCTAAAATGATTGTAATAGCTTATAATTATAATTTATTCCATGTACAGTTAAAAAATAAGTGCCCGGCTTAGTTGGAGGGAAGCGAGCGATCCGTAATGATAGTTTTTGTCTGACTGTACCCTACATGTAGGTATGTATTTATATTGAACTATGGCAATTTGCATAATTGTTGTGAAAATCTGTAGAGCTACTACATGGCGTAGATATGGCATGTAATCAAATGATACAGTTGGAAGGGCGGGATGTAGATACTTAGGACTTTATTCTGTGTAGGCCAGTTGTAGAACAACATAGAGCCCCACAGATCCATAAGTAAAAACAACTAGTGTGACTTTTATGACTTTCATTCAAATTAAATTTCGAATCCATTTCTATGACTACAACTCCCTTATTTACTACTAAAGTCCCTACAATTAGATATCGTTGTTCGCGCTCCAAACATGCGCATGCGCACCTACACATTTTATTCAATTGCGCCAGCTCTACTTACATTCGAGTTCTGTTTTCTAACGTTCGTCTGTTTATTCAAATCGCGCTGTCAATGTTACATTATTGGTGGTAATTATTTTGACAGCGCATACCGCTCCTTCAATCATGGCGGTCTCGGATGTGACGTCACGGCTGGCGACGTTCTTTTTTCAAATATTTTTCGAATGTGTACTCGTCTAGTTAACACCGTAGTCTTTTTTTGTTGGATATATTTGTAGTATCAATGTGTGTGTTAGTACGTATTGATCCCCAAAATGATTTTCACGTGAACTGGCCATGATTGGTTATTTGTTAACACTAAAGTGTCATTACCAATGTTTTTTTTTCTAGTTGCCAAGTGTGCACCCTACTTCAATTTGGTGGGTAGTTTTAAATTAGCTTATAGCTGTATTGTTAGTTTTAGAGATGCGCCGTACATGATTTTTTAACCAAAACGAAAAACCACAGATTAATTACTTTATTTTTTATTGTCATTTACTTTCTTGTAACCTGACTGCGCCAGAAGGCAGATAATGTGATAGACAGATTCTTGACTAACATCTTAGAGGCGATCGGTGTTGTTGGCTTCTTAATAATTAAAATATTTATATATAGCTAGTTGTTAAAAAAATGCTCAATTAAGTAAATATCCTTACCTTCAATATCATCCAATCTATAAAAAATAACAATTCTATCCAGAAATTATAACCAACTGTCCTGAGAACTCATTACTTATAACACTTCCACTATTTCACTTGCACGTACAAATGCAAAAAAAAAGAAATAACAAAAAAAAACATTTAAAAGTATAGACAGCTACCGTGCGCGACATATTTTTTTTAATCTTAATTAATTAACAATTCGACACTTGAACAATGTCGGTGTAACACTTCAGCAGCTACTGGCATTTAATCGGGCTTATGCCAGTAACATACTTACTGATATGCGTTATCGTGCGATAATCAGCAAAAAAAAACTCTACATAATGAAAAAAAAAACTACACCAACTAGGAAAAGAGCAGCTAATCATGCTTAAGAGAACTGAACAGAATTTCATTTAACATAACCAAGAATCAGCCCTATTAAAGACACGTAAACGTCTTCAAATAAAAAAAACAGGCATTGAAATCGGTTAAAAAGCTTGAGGGCTATAATGCGACAGACAGATGGATAGACATAGGCCTAAACATAC
Organism: Pheosia tremula; assembly: GCA_905333125.1. Lineage (NCBI taxonomy): Eukaryota > Metazoa > Arthropoda > Insecta > Lepidoptera > Notodontidae > Pheosia > Pheosia tremula. The sequence continues at coordinate 6,478,323 of HG995416.1, read as the reverse complement.
AGCACTCTTGTGACATATGGGTAAGTAATTATGTACCCCACAAAACCGTTAATACGCTTTGTAATAGCATGTGTATGACCAGATTCGAAGAAAATAAAATTTACCTTCCCTAAAAAAAAATATGTTATGAGGACATAAATAACAAGGTAATGTATACAGCTTGTACGTTAGATATACCATTAGCGAATTATAGTTATTTTATTTAAAATCCAGAGAGTATATTTTGCGCGAATATTCGAATAATATTATGTTTTAAAATAATTACTAAAGTTATCCATTGTTTAATATCTAAACGAGGATAAGGATATCCAAAGATGCAAGTTTCATTCGAAATCTATACATATAAATAAAATTGGAGTGTCTGTTTGTAATATTAAAATAACCGCTTTTTACTAAGTGCATTTGGATATATACACGTTACCTATACCGAAACAACATTTTTTACAATTTTTGTCTGTCTGTCTGTCTGTCTGTCCGTCTGTCTGTCTGTCCGTCTGTCTGTCTGTCTGTCTGTCTGTCTGTCTGTCTGTCTGTCTGTTTGTTCCGGGTAATCTCTGAAATGGCTGGACCGATTTTGACGGGAATTTCACTGGCAGATAGCTGATGTAACAAGGAGTAACTTAGGCTACTTTTATTTTAGAAAAAAAAATTGGATCTCTCGAAAAAAAATTAAAACCAATGTTGCAGCGCTGCGCCTGCTTAAAGTTTGATAGCAACAATCTGCAATGCGTCCCGCGGGATCAGAACGCGAGCAGGCTGTTGCCAACGGTTGAGACGTTGTTAAATACCACGCGGACGAAGTCGCGGGCAACAGCTAGTAATATAATAAATACAACAAAGGCGACACCATACCAGATGCAGTGTCTGGCATTATGTAAATATGATTTCTCTAACGCTTTGTCTACCTGTACCTAAACTTTTTTTTTAAACTATAGTACTAAAAAGTTTACACATTACAACTATGGTTTAGGGATTGTATCAAATTCCCAAATAGCCAGTGACAAGTCTACAACACATTCAATCTAGATACGTTACAAATTATTATACCAAGTAGGTATTGCGGTTTATTTTTTACACACACAGTTTCTACGTTCGTTTGCGTGGGAAGGTGTATTGAGTATTGGGTGACAAGTATCACACGTCAAATGACTCATTGATTTGACACTAGGGTATCATTTAGAGTCAAATTGTCGCAATTGTCGTGAACAAGATATTATTCATCATTGTGCGATAGAATATTTCAATGTGATTTATTCTACTTTTTAACTTAAATAGAGCTGTCAACCATTTTTTGGTGAATACTTTTAATGTTCAGCTTCTTGTGTCTTCTATATTTAAAATTTAATTTAGTATTCCATTTTGAAACTTATGCGTACATATATTCTATACTGTTATTACTATCTATACCCTTTAGTATAAAACAACATAGAATAGACTTAAACACTGAAGGCTAAACATCAAAATACCATGAAGTTACGTGTAGCTCTGTAATTAGAGATTGCGGTCACGTGATACCGAGTTTTATTTGAAGTTTATTAAATAAAATATATAATACATGACGTCAAGTGCAATTATACGACTATCGAAAACCCAAAATATATTTGTATTCCTTTGGTGTCTGCAACCCTATTATGTTAACGGGGCAATAATGTCACTGCATTCGTATAGCAATAAGTGAGCGACGTACTTTACTCGTCCCGTTTTCATTAAACTTTCACTGGCGGGTTGTAATTTTTAAACGTCAGTCATCCATCTTGTTTATTAAACTGGTTATTAATGTATTGAGTTATGAATAAGGAAAAGAATGCATTTACTGAAAATGTATATTCTGCGAACGGTATTTGAGTTACAGAGGCGAACCCCAGAACTCTTCCAAGTGTTTGATATAACTCACTTGCAGGCTTACTAACACTTAACGGCAATTATTACCACTCCTTAAGACACTTAGGTTCTCTGGATGACCACTATAACACTACTTTTTTCCCATATTTGTGTTAGCAAACGAGGTCCTGTTCAATTGTCTCTGGCCAACTATTTGGGAATAACAGTCTTCCAAAATCTAAGAAATACCTTTTGATAGCTCATAGTTTTGATTTATTCGAATTTAAATGACTGAATGATACACCTTGTAATGATTTTATAATTCCTTTTTAGCTTTACGGCAATGGATGACATAAAATAAGATTACTGAATTAGGATGTTTTTTTTAAACCACAGTCCTCATGTGACCATGGTTGCTGTAAAGCAGCCGAAACGTCGGGAATGTAAAAAACGTATAATAAACGCGATAAATTCCGATATTAAAGACGCGAACGCGATAATTAAAGATTAGTTTTATTTCAATGTAAATAAATTTTTTAACGACGAAATATATTTCTTAGGGTTTGAAATATGTTATATATATTAAATAGTCAGAAGTATCTTAATCATTTTATTTTGAACACACATCCTCACCTCATTATTCTTTTGAAATCTCACACCGCGAATATATCAATCTCGAATTACCAAACTAGATTTGCGCCGAACAAACAAACAAATCGTTATGCCCGCCTGCCCCATTTACTGTTAGTTAGCTTAATATTACAAACGTTATAACTTATAACTCATTCGGTATTTTTTTACAACATTGACGTCAGATCATCGTTTCAATGGAGGTTATTATTTATTTAATTGTTATTGGAAATATTTGCTCGAATACTTTTTTAAGTAGTAGGAGAGCCAATCCTTATCAAACAAAACTATTAAACATAACTATTATTTATATGACAGAAAGGGCGGTGAACAACACATTTTTTTTTTAATAATACCGTTTAATCTGTTTATACAAGTTGGCAAGTTGACTGTCATCATTCGTATGATGACAAGTAGGGAAGCTGTCGCAACACTGTATACTATATAGAAATCATTATGAGTAATACCCAGTTAAATCAATACAAATTGGCAAGTTGTCTGGCCTCATTCTTTGACAAGTAGGGAAGTTGTCACAGTAATATATACAATACAGAAATCATCATAATTATTACCTAGTTTAATATATATAAGTTGCCAAGTTTTTTCTCCCGCTTTGTAATGGAGGGAAGAGTGGATAACTCCACCTAAATTATCTATCGATTAAATTCGGGTTCCAAGTCAATTAACTTTATCCCGGGACTCGCCGAGGGTCAAACCTCGGTGTCATTATGGGACACCACTGTAGAGCCTGGCTTACAGGAGTAGCAGTGGTGAGAGTGTGTATCGCGCCTAGTCTCATAAAAAAAAACGTTGCCAAGTTGACTGGCGTCATTTGCATGTTGTCAAGTAGGGAACTTGTCGCAGTGTATCGCAAATTGATTTGAAGATGTATTATGCCTATCGCTGTCTAAACAGTTTGACGTAGGATATAGTAGTCAGGAGACGAACTACAATTAACAATAATATGAATAGCATGAATAATTTTAGCAATACAAGTAGCATTCAACGCTCTACTCATAATGTATAATCGCTAATAATCGCGAGGGATAGAGCCAGTAATCTCTAGTCCTGTTTATAACTACGTGATCTTATCTCTACACCTCTCCAAAGGTTCTTGCCCCTGCTTATTCAGCGAGTCTGGTTGCCGTTTCTTTTGAGATGACGTACCTAGACTCGGAGCCTATTTTTTAAAGGTTGTTTTCTGTTGCTTATTTTTTTGAATGCCGAATGCACGTTATATTTAAATGCCTTTTTTTAAGGTTGTTTACAGTTGCCTATTTTTTTTAATGCCGAACGCACATAATATGACTGCTTTGCATTAAGACAAAACAGGTGGACGTCGGGCCACTCTATGGTAACAGAATTGTGTGACCTATGATGGACAGATTCAGGTATGAGAGACACTTATTTCATTAATCCGGAAGAAATATAAGACTGCTTCTTCAATGCTATGCTGTGCGTTTTCGAAGACATATAATATTAAATTGTATCATTTATGTTATCCCTTATGTGCTGTTTTGAATTCCAGATTAGGTATGTTACACACAGGTAGTTACCGCATGAGTATAGGATGAACATCTTACTGAATGCATAGCTAGCAACGTATGTCATAATGCCGTGAAAGGAACATATATACCTACCCTAGGGTTTCATGAAAGGAACCTTCCCTAGGTTTATTTGCCGTGAAAGAGGCCTGTCATTCTATAGGTTTATAGTAAATAAATAGCTAGGTTTTGCTATAGATTGAATAAGGAAGAAGATTGAAATTAAAAAAAACTTTGTCGTTACGTTCCCGACGTTTCGGCTGCTTTACTAAGGCTTGAACCTGTGCTTCTCTAATCATTATGTGAATTCAGAATTTTGATACATCGATTAAAATAATATCGTGCCTAACAAAATGAGAATTGTGATTTTTTGTGAGCAATTTTTATTTTATACATAGCCGTCCCGGCGAACTTTGTACCGTCATAATCTATGAGAAAATCTTCAATCTTATGCATTTATTAATAGTTATTCTGCTATTCGGAGTGAAGGCAAATTCAAATACACGATCATTCATATCGGCCCACCCATTCTTGAGTTATAAATGGTGTAACTAACACGACTTTGTTTTATATGCGTTTAGCTAGAAGATTGACGAAGTTTTAAGTTCACATGATGTCTAATGAAGCGCAGGTAGAACACTTAGTATACCATTTCTGAGTAACCCTGTATATGTATTTACCTACCTACATGATAATAAATAGGTATTACAGTTGCGCACTTGCTTCGCAGTGACTGTTATTTATTATCTAATCGCCCACGCTGACGAAACAGTACTATTTCTCTCGATTGAGTTCACAACTTGGCAATATCGAGTTACACGTCCGTCTACTTCCACATTTGGATTAGCATATCAAAACTAGCTCGCATCCAGTTTAAAAACAGTAACTTTCCTAGCCAAGTTGTTTCTCGCAGCCTCCAGATTCCTGCGCCCCAAGTCTGCTATCACAATCAATTCATAACCGAGCAGCTACCGCATAGTAACTGTCTCTTTTGACAGATATTGTATGGGATATCTGTCTAAAGTGACAGTTACTATGCGGTTGATGCTCGATTATGAATCGATTGTGTTAGCAGACTTGGGGCCCTGGCTTGCTGTGGCCAACCAAATGACCGCTATTCCCGATGGGTTGACGGCAATCCTAACTGAATAGTGAAGCACTTTTTAATCATTCTATTGGCAGATGACGACGAGATTGAAGCAGTGATAGCCATGTTGGTAGAACGCTTGCCTCGGTAACTATGATAGCAGGTTCAAACACAGGCTAGCACCTCTGGGATTTCTGGATTTCTTGTGCGAATCTCATTTTTAACTAACTGATCGAAGGCTGGGAGCGATCCCAATATACAGAGTGATTATGAAAGGGTATACTACGCCTTAAAAGTGCGCTTGTTTTAGCGAATTTGTAATCATTATACATAAGTCAGAATTTGTACAGGAATGCCGATTTAAAAAAATATGTACTTGATAACAGCATTCCTTACGCACACATAGAAACGTTGGTGCCTTTGTGTATATACATTTACTATTTATATATATCTCTAGTCATGTCTAGTTCGTGTTATCTAAGGTTTACCAACAATGGTGTATCAATTAAAACAATTACGCAACGAATTTCGTAAAACACGAAACAACAGTATTGCGTGTGAATATGCACTCGATTCGTTAAGAATTAAACGTGACTAAAAACCGTGCTGGGTGCGGTTATCTCTATACAGGGTGTTAGGGCCAAGGCAACGAAAACTTTGGGCAAAGGTTACACTCAATGCTTATAATAAAAATATAAAAAAAAATCCGTCGAAAGTCATGGGTACCAGTCAGTACAGTCAGTCATATCAGTCAGTATACATGTTAACATTTTTGAGAGCGCAATGTATCGTAAACCTTGCGATCACAACGCAACGCTTCACCCGATACATCACGCGTGCGAGTGACGAGTGCACTCGAGCGTGTCTATTTTTTATGTAAATTGCAGTTTTAGTTTGAAATTAGTAATTATGTTTTTTTTTTACTAAATATCATGTTAAGATAGCCTACTCTTATGATTTTATGCTAAAATTAATTTCAAAATATTGAATAAATTGCGTATATGCATGTAAAGATTGACCGAAAATTTCAACTCTGGGGGTCCAGAATCATGAGTTGAATCGAGGGTTTATAACTTTTCGGTACGAAGTCACTTACATCCTGTATAACAGTGCCCACGTAAGAGTTTTTAGACGACAAACTGTTCAAAATATTGGACAACTTGTTGGCCGACGACTCTACGGTGGCAAATCCTTCAAATAGTGGTTGGGTTATGAAAATCCTCTCGTAGTGAGCAACTTGAACTATTTTCCGAAGTTCGGTAGAGTTAGCTTGATAAGTCAAGCATTCTGATTACATCTGAAGGAAGGTATAAAGAGATATCAGGTTGCTTGACTTTTGCAAGAGGCTCTATAATGTACTTAGTTTTGAAGATACTGTTTCGTATTTATCGAGAGAGTATTGTGAATTTATTATCAAAGTCAAATCATTTATCTCGTATAAATGACAATTTATACGAGATAAATGTGTGTGTATGTGTGTGTGTAAGTGCCCCCGTAAGCCTACGGGGGCACTTACAAATATATATTTTTTAACTCTACAACTTGATCGGAACGCGACCTCAACTGAGAAAACCCGGCGAGAAACTCAGCAGGCTTGTCGTTTTTTATTTTATTTTTTTAACTGTCATTTGTCAAGAACCTGATCTGGCTGCCACGCACAGTTTTTAACTAAAGAACTATAAGAAGAAATAAGACGCGCTATCTCCTAACTGTATTTCCCTATAGCTTAGTCTCTATAAATCGGGTGCAAGATCAATACGGTACAGGACCTCCTTATGTAATCGAAACATCATCGACCAAGCAATCCATCATTGTCAGCCTTATTTATAAAACCTGCGGTTTGAGCGAAATGAAAGACGCTGACGTTACTATAACGTAAAAAGATAGTGCTTGAGCCACTGCGAAATCTGATATCACAATCGACTCAGAACCTAATGGCAATGGAATAGTAAATGTCAGTTTTGACAGATTTCGAATAAGAAAACTGACAAGTGATTATGCCATGGCCATTTGATTATAGTGATGACTAGTGATGACCTTTGGCACTGAGACGTGGTCGCGCTCATAAGAAAGCTCAAGGTCACTGAATGCGCAATGGAGAGAGCTATACTCGGAGCTTGGGCATACGATGGAATCAGAAACCCGTAGACTAGCTATAGAGTAACCGACATAGCTCAAAGAATTTCTAAGTTTAAGTGGTAGAGTGCTTGGCACATGGAACCTCAAAGAACCGATGTCTGTTGGGGCAGAAAGGTTCTAGAATGGCCACCACGAGGTGGACCGATGATATCACACGTATCGCCAGAAGCCGGTGGATATAGAGTAGCGGAGAACCGTGATGTGTGGAAGTCTTTGAGGGAGGCCTATGCCCAGGAGTCAGCAGATAAATGGATGGATTTGATTATGATCCGATTGTGTTTATAGAGTTGAGCAGTAGGTCCTGTGTAGCGGATGACAAGTGATAGAGCGGCCATGTCCGAGAGAGATGCTCTATGACCACAACCACGCTGACAAGAGTCTAGAGACAGTCTATACTTAAAATCTCTGGACAATATTCTCCAACAGAGATGATGATGATGCGGAGGAGTAGAGCTGATTATTACAATCTACCTATAATATATTCTGATGACTTTATAACGCAAGTTAAGAAGATATATTGTTAGGTACTCTATTAAGTTAGTTTCTATTGGTACATGTATCTATTGTTGAGTGGATTATGATTAAGGATCTGTGTTGCAACTAAATGTTAGCAATCAGACAAAGAAATGCAACGATAGGTAGGTTCTTAATAGTTTATTAAACTTGGTAGAGTCAGTATTCCTTCATTATTATCGACTCTACTTGCACTATAATGGTTTGTACTGCAAACATTGAGGAACAGATACCACAATAGGACGTTTCGCTATATCCCATTTATTGTTACCATTTGGGATTTCCGAAATTAGGAGCTACATATTTAGTAGTACATATAACATTATACATAGATGTTAATATCGCTTAACTCATTCAATGAATTAAACTCCCAAAGGCAATAACTTCGAAAGAGGTCTCTACCCCGACACAACGCCTACTATACAAACTATATATGCATGCACACATTGGCGAGACACATTCGCGACCGCAACAAAACAATAATGAAAGTGCACGAACAGTTCCTCTTACCAGTTTCTGATGATTCAAGATATATCTCAATGCTAATCAACACAATACACTTGAGTACAGAAAGGTACCAAATTCACTGGCACCCACCGAATACTCCACAACACTGGGCGGACGTAGTCGCAATGCAAAAACTTTAAACCTTCGAGTGCAGAGCTTTATTTAAAAAAAATTAAAGCTACGTATTAAATTATTTTTTTAATTCACAAAATATCACTGCGTTTAACACACGAGTCATAAGATGTTTTGGTGTTTTAAAAAAAGAATGTATTCGATCATGCGTGGACGGTGTTTAGTAAGGCGCGTCGCTGCGTTTGCGCAGGCAGGCCGATCTAAAACTGATCCAACCGGTCGCCGCCGGAGTGAAGTGCTCGTGAACGATCGCGAGTCGTGACCGATGTCGAATACTTGCTCACTTCAAGCTTGTACAGATTATACGTTTTTTGTTGTTCTTACTTTGTCCATTGTTACGTGCTCCAAACAGTTTCTTGTAGGAAATTATGTTTTAAATATTATGTTGCTCCAATAATATGAATATTATTTATAGCATATTTTAATTCGGGTCATAATTACTCATTGAACCTCATGCACTTAGTATAGAATCTAATCATAATTATTCGGATTGATTTGAAGTATCTTAAGGTTACAATTCTTTCATAATTTTCAAAGGACTTTTATTCCATAGAGATTATTACCATTTGGCCTGCCATTCTATGACAATATACTCTATCTTGGCACCTTAAGATATAGCATCAAAGATTTCAGGATTTAAACACTTGCTGTGTGGCATTTTAACATCTTTTTCTGGGGCATCTCTTGCTATCGGTTCTAGCATCAGAGATTCCAGGATCCAATGACTATGTATATGTTATAGGCAATTCGTGCTACAAATTATTCCACACAGTTGTTCAAATCATCTCATCATCATCTGTGTAGGCCTATTAGAAGAGCAAAACGTACCTATTTCTATGCAACATCATTACACGTTGTCTGCTGCAGGACGTAGGACCCTCTTAACGTACCTACAAACATCTCAATTCTCTCAACAAACTAACTTCTGCAGCAGTGCTGAATTCTAAGCAATGATCCAATTGGTATAATCGAACAGCAATCGCATAGTAACTGTCACTTTTGACACATATCCCATACAATATCTGTTTAAAGTGACAGTTACTATGCGGTTGCTGTTCGATTATGAATCGATTGTGTTAGCAGACTTGGGGCCCTGTTTTTGTACCTATAATACAAGCGTTGCTTAGTTTTTGACTATAAAGTGGGTGTGTTCGTCTGGCGATATTTATATATATTCCCAGTAATAACAATTATATGGGAGCATGCAGCTATTAGCTTTATAAGTATCCAGATAACATGGCTTACATTCAAACAAAAAATGAGGTCTTATATCACCCGTAATTTACAGACGGGTGTGACCGATAAACGATCGATTATTATCTCGATATAATCGTTCGCGATCGGTGAACGTATGATATCGATACGAGACGATAACGTCGCGAAACAGCGCTGCAATGTCAACATGTACGATAAAAAACTATAATTGTGTTATGCTTATCTAATCGCGTCGATAATTTCGCCGTCTCTCTATGTTGTGATTATTTATTTAATAATAAATTAGAGTAGTGTAACTTGTATTTTTTTTTTATTGTATGCCGTTTGATTACTTAACACACTATTTTCTCGCCACTCAATGACGTTTAAATCCCAACTACGATCCCACACTAAGCAACGCTTGTATTATGGGTACCGTACAATGGACCGAGGGCAAACTCAGCATATAATACTTGAATAGATATTAAACATACATGACTCGTAAACAAACATCAATGCTCATCACACAAAGCTTAAAAGGGCCCCAAGTCTGCTAATACAATCGATTCATAATCGAACAGCAACCGCATAGTAACTGTCACTTTTGAGGGATATCCCATACAATATCTGTCAAAAGTGACAGTCACTATACGGTTGCTGTGCGATTATGAATCGACTGTGTTAGCAGACTTGGAGCCCGGGATTCGAACCCAGGACTCGGCGCAGAAAGCAGGGTCAATACCAACTGTGCTAATCAGGTCGTCAAGCCTCAAGTATGTACCTAGTTTATTATCCTGTAAGTACCTCACACATCATAGGTAGGTAACATTAAAATTATATTTTCTGTATAAGTACCTACTTACCTGATACTCACTGGCGCCATTAGGAAAATAATTGCACTAAATCGCAAGTGACCTCAATTTGATATCAATCGATAGGTAGTTTACTTTCATTTATATAGCGATCGTAAAGTATTACACAACTTTCTTGACAGGGGCAGGGAATTCATCATCATCATAGTCATCAACATCATTATAATCATCAGAGGTACTTACTTATATTTAAAATAACGAAGAAATATTTTACTTGACACTGGCAAAAACTGCACTATTTTGTAGCAAATTGCCAACACAAGAAAAATATGAAATATATTATATTCAATTATTTCCTTTACACGTAGACGTTTATGAACACACAATGGTTAATATCCCACTTACATTATACATTATTTATCAAAGGAACACAATTTTTGGAAAATAAAACAAAATTTAAACGTCACGGTTCAACTTCCCGCCAAAAGTCCTATTTCCTTTTTTACTTATCTATAAAAATTACAGCCAGCAATCAGTATCGACTGAATATAAACAATGCAATTCGTGAGCCAACGTAATCGGGCTCATTGTAACGGCCCACGGTTCTCGGAAACCGGCCGAGACGTTCCACTCATTGTTTTGTTTTATTTTTAACGACTACGAAAACGTAAGTACCTACATATTTATGTACTACGTAAAGGTGTAGGTACGGTCAATATATGTCACCGGTATCATAATATGACTATACACAGCGACAAATGATTTGACACTTGATAATTATTTGGTGGTTCTCTCCCAGTTCACACACTATTTGGTCGTCTAAAACAAAAAAGAACATACATTACAGCGCGCCCGCCATAAACAAAATAGCAAAGATGGCGGCTCTACGCGTGCAGAATTCATACAATCAGGCATGCGTTATTTTACTCGTTTCGTGTAATCAAGCCATTAGTTATTGTGACTAGCCGATGTGAGGTCTCAATAAAAATATCTGACCAGCTAGTAATTAGGTACAAAACGTATCGTACAAAATACATTTATTTCTAACTGCCACTTACTGCCACGGGCACGTATTTGCGTATCGGCATAATATCATGCTAGCGTACACCTATCATCGTAGTAGTTAGTCAAATTCATTATGAGAATCATGCGAATCCCTGAAGTATTCAGTATTCTATTTCAAACGTGGGAAGAATTTATTAAAATAATTATACTGATACCAAACCTTTTCGTCCATCAATCGTGAAATGAATCGTAAAAAATATTTAACCTGTGTGTAAAGTCAAGGCGTGCGTTCCAACATCCAATACAACGCGCTTCTTTGTTTCTTAAGCATTAACAATTTACTATCTCTGCTTTGAAGTTTAAAATCGACAAAGAGCATGAAAAGCTCAAGTTCTTTAAAAAACAAACCGTGTTTCAAAAAAGTTGTTTGTGCTTTTTGTGTCCTAATTTTATGGTCGAGAAATTCAATTTTTACTTGACAAAACGCAGATATCATCGCATCAGTCCATTATTTCTTATGTTCAAATAATTGGCTATCTTATTCTCAAAGAAACTATAACATTTTCATTTACAAAAACTACTTTTGAATTAACCGATAAACTAGGTGTGGCTGAGCGAGGAATGTTTAAAACCTCATAATACATACAAAATATCGGTTTTATAACAACAAAAAAGTGCTAAAGAGTGTTCTACAAGTTTAAAGAATTCAAAATGCCAGTTTTGGAGTCGTGCTGGTCCCCATGCATCTGGTCTTCAGATGTCAAGTCTGGGAGTAAGGCAGTGGCGGTGTACACTGCTGCTATGAGCGTTGTGCTTATAACGTTTATCGCATATCAAATGGACGGCGGGGATTCGACGCAGCTGTGGAATCCACTGTTTGAGGCTGATGTGAGGGGCTGTAAGTTTACCTTTCAGCTTTTACACACAAGCAGACTGAGAGCGTCTCGGGTTAACGTTCCGCGTTCTTTATAATAGCTATAGTATAGGTTTGATACCATACTAGGCCAACTTCCGAAATTAACTTTTGGTAATTTGTCCTGGACTGAGTGTTACTGGGATGGTCCTGGTACATCACATGTTACTCATAATACAAGTGTTTCTTATTTGCGCACGATGCAGTTAGTGATTTGTCTAGTACTATGTAGGTATGCTATTTCCCGGTTCTCATTACCCAGGCTATGAACTACACATATACATATAATAGAACAAAGAATGGCTGAATGCAAGTTATATTTGAGTGCTTTTAATCTCATATAGGCATTGGTATGTAGTTTACAAACTATAATACTTTGTATAATAATCACTGCCCTTTTAATGTCCAACTGCTGGAGATAGGCCTCCCATCTATGCATTCTACCAACTGGTCTATCAGTGCTAATATACTTAATAGAAAATGACGAATAAGATTGAAATGTGAGAACTCCAGAGATTTAAGTGACTGAATGGACATACACTTCTAACCATCACAATGCTTGAGTAACTTGTTATTTTTTTTTGCCATTGCATCTTGACTACCCAAAATGTTATAGGTAGCTAATTAAAATCCTTTATGTTTTCAGCTCTTCAAGTGTTTGGAATTATCTTCATCGTCATATTGATATTGCTGATGTTGTTCTCAGTTCTTATGGTGAGTTGATATTTATTTTAAATTAAAAAAAATTTATCAGCTGGTCATTGTTTCTACAGAAACTGTTTAACTTTTTCAATAAAAAAGGTACCACTGTACAATCCCAATTCATATAAAAATGCATGCCAGTCTCTGTACCAATCTAGTGTACCAATAAAGCTTTTTTTCAATAAAGTCAGGCTCTAATAAGAAATTGTATTTGGATCTTAGCATTTCTAACTAATGTCTACAAATCTAGTCTAAATTTATCTACGAGTAGGATGGTGGAATAAGGGAAGCGTTATCTTGTCACAAATTCAACCCAGAAAATATGACCTGAATGCATTTTTTTTTGTAAACTTCCAGGTGATTGGCATCAACATATGGATGCGTGGCTTCATACTGCCATGGCTCATCACCATGGGACTCATTATTGTCTTCCAGCTAGCCTTCGGCCTCTGGCTTTTGGGTGGATACTATATTTATGTGAGTTGCGCACGCTGAATTTATAAAATTGACATAACATAGTAGTAGTTAAGTATGCAATTAAAAAAATATATCCTGTTATCCTGTTTTGATTGAATGTGATTCCTGTATGGCAAGTCATATCAATCTATTTATATTTAGATAAAAAATAATAAACACAGAGTGGTATGGAATCTTCGATTCAGTTATTAAGAATGTCTAGCCTACATCACGAGACCACGTCTAATCTTATTGATTCGGTAATTTTTTTTTTTAAATTTCGGCCAATCGGTAATCACAATTTTCATATTGCATTATTTCTAATTTCAGTTGGATGCCACATTAGCTGCTTTCATGGACTTCCTATGGATGGCGTATAATGTAAGTATACAGTAACTAAATAATATGAATGTATTATAATGACAATAATAATATCGCCCGACCAGCAATATGGTCCCACACTAAACAACGGTTGTATTATGGGTACGGCACAATGGACTGGGGGCGAACCACAGACGTCCATGACTCGGGTACAAACATTCGTGCTCATTACACAAGGTTTGTCGTGATTCGAGCCCGGGACCCCCAGCCCAGAACGCAGGTTCATTGCCCACTAAGCTAATCAGGTCGTCAATCGTTATAGCGTTGCAACGCAATAAGGGGCGTCGCGACGTCTATGAGACGTCGCGACGCTTTCTATGAGGCGTCGCGACGCTTACTATATGGCATCGTGACGCTTTCTATGAGGCGTCGTGACGCTTACTATTCGGCGTCGCGACGCTTTCTATGAGGCGTCGTGACGCTTACTATTCGGCGTCGCGAAGGTTACTATATGGCTTCGCGACGATTACTATACGGTGTTGCCACGCTTTTTATGACACGACGGGACGCTTTCTATGAGGCGTCGTGACACCAATCAATTCTCTCTCTATAATTGCAGATCTACTGTTGGCTCTGCGTGTTCTCCCAGTACCAAATCATTTTGGAGATGCAATCGCCCAATATTGAAATATTAGTGGAGTATTAATAGCTATTAACCACCGGATTATTAATTATTAAGACAAGTAATTAATTATAGATTTAATATTATTTAGACTATGAAAATTACTGTAGACAACATATGAGCAGTTTATATCAATTGACAAAACGTTAAAAGTACTTTGTAAATGGACCCACGCATTAACTTATTTTTTTGGGGTGTCACTTCTGTTGGAGTAATGTGTAATTATTTACAAAATAATTTATCAGGAAAATAATCTGAACGCTTGTATGAAAATTATGTGACTTTCTTTATTGTATTATGACAGTTACATTACTATGCATATGATTATGTAGTTATAAGTATAAAGTGCCTGATAAGAGATATTTAACGAATATTGTTATATGAGCGCATTATTATTAACATTATTTAGATGTTAGAAATAATGACTGTCTTATAGAAGCTGAAATTCGTAATCTTACAAGCTTCTATGAACAAATAATAGGGATCCTACAAATGAGTCTTAAAAATGGCTTTAAAATTACGAAATATATAAAGATTTTTAGCTATATAAAACAGGACATAAAACAAATGGGGGAAGAGGAACCCACCACTGACCCTCGGCTTGTCAACTTTTCCAATTATAAACCAAACAAGTTTGATCGATAATTAATGAAGCCAGCAACACCGAACTCCTCTAAGATGTTAGTCGACAAACTATCTATTACGAGTGACGGGACCCCAAATAAAATGCGATTCTCTGCGAAACGAAGCGAATCTAAAAAAAATATTTGAGACGTGTTTCGCCTCTAAACGAGGCATCCTCAGGACGGCTGGGATACAAATGACAATGGATTTCCGCCAAGTATCGCCTAGTTCTATCAATTATAGGAAAAAAAAAAATTTTGAAGGGGTGCTGAACTTTAAATGGAAGCTCGCACATTAATAATTCCTTTTAATATTAATGTCATGTAGCCTTGAATACCCGTAACTAACTTGCGATACATTCATATAGGATTATATGAATTTATCGCAAGTTAGTTTTATATACTTGCATACGACGGGTAACAAAACGTTTTATAATGTTTAATGTTGTAATAAAAGAATTTAATTGGAATTTAGGATAGGACTTTAGTAGCGGGCAGACGAAAAGCAAAGACAAATGTCGTATCGTGTGACAGAGTAGTCAAAATAAAAAGTTTATAACCATTTTAAACTGCCACTGACTAAATGCATACAATCTTTTTAGCTACAACATTTAATTTTTAAATAATAATAATAATTAATGCGCGTTAGGTGTTCAAATAACTTTAAAAACACTAGTTATGAAAATTATCCGTCCATTTTGATTTTTTTTATACAATATTTATAGTGTAAGTATTAAATCTGAATCAGGGAATCTCGAAGAATTTTTTCAACCTTTTTATAATCTATTGTACCGCATATTGACATTTTATATTATTTTACTTTTAACTAAATTAATTTTATCAACAAATTATCTCTTCATATGTGTGTAGTTTCTATTGTAGACATTACACAGAGACAGCGGGGCTAGCACGTAGGTCATGACAAAACCTATGTTGCACCGAGTCGCTCTCTCCCCTCCGTAGTTAATGTGAGGGAAAGAGACAAAATCGATTAACCTCACATTTTGTCTCGTCAAAGCGGACTGTGCTAAGGCAGGTCCCAGAAACCGTGGAGCTAAAGCTATGCCACGCAAAAATGATATGTAAAGACCAGGCAATTATTTCCCCAATATTACCTAAGAATATATTCATTTATGATCAATCGGATTTTTCTTTTACACAGACTCAATCATGTTTCTTTTAAATGCTGTTGTGGATATCTTATTTATCTGTTAAGAGTTTCCTTATAATCTTTATGCATACTATTCAAAAAATAGTTATTATTCCAAATAAACTTAAATTTATAAAGATATTATTTTATTTTTGTTAATATGTGCCCAAATTGAGATGCCTCTAAATTAGAATAGAATAACGTTCATATACCGAAATTAGCTTTGTACCGGAATCAAACCCGCGCTCGCCTGTAGATCGAGCTAACTACGCTCACTAAGCGGTAATGAATAATATAATAATTAAAAATATAAATCTATTATTTTTATGTTTGAGGGTAGTTAGACTCTCATTGTTTTAGCTACTTGAAAAGAGATGGCACTACATTAATTTTTAGAAAATTTAGTTACTTCTACCTTGAAATAGTAAGAATTACTTGACGTGTTTCAACGATTTTACAAAAGATGGCGTTGAATGTGATTGCTATTTATAAAATGTATGGTATTCTGTTTTATTAGATTATAAATGTTTCAACTGTTGCACGATAGATGGCGTTCAAATGCAATGGTTACAAGTACCTCAAGTACCTTTATGTCAATGTATGGGACTCCCGTTCATTTTCAGTCAAACATCATGCAATATTACTCGTCCGTTATCGGCAATTTTCAAAATGTTTTAGATACCGCTTATTAGAGGTTACATATTCTTGGCATGTCCACATTATAAAATGTTGTTTAATAAAACAAATTGTTTGAAAAATCTTATTTATTCGGATAAATAAAACTTTTTTCTTTCGTAATCCAAAGAAAAATATTAGGTATTACAAAAGTCGACGTCGACGCACTGAACTTTCAGAAAAAAAAAACATAACAGATAATTGCAATATAAGCCTATCCGAATTTTTTAAATTATAATAATTACAACTTTATTACAATTTTAATAATTAATAGCTTAAATTACGATACATTAACGAAGCCTTATAAAAATTGAAATGAACAACGCTTTTCACGCTTATTGCACAGTTAAACATAGCATAAATATTACCAATTATTAATATTGTAATGAAATAACATCTAAGTAATCGAATTAAGTAATAATATAAAAATTAAAAATTTTGTGTATAATAATAATAATAATGTTTATATTTGGCTCGAATTAAAATGAATTGGAATGTTGAGTATTTATCATAAAATATTAATTTTGTCATGTTGATTTAATATTACTGAACATGATCTATTTTTTTTTTTATGTAACAGAAACGCATTTCTAAGAAAAAAAAATACGTTCAAACATTTTTTTAATCGACTTAAAAAAGTCTTAGTAATACGTAGTTTAATTATAATCTAATAATGCAGATGACAAGTCGTATGTACAATGAAATCTTATTTCGAATAATAAAACCTATTTATGTACTAGAATTTACAATATTAAATGATCACTATCGCCTAAATACAGTCGTTGATAAAATATTATACAATAATTTACAAAAAGCTTAACATTATAATAAATGATATGCAACAAGCCATCGATGTAGCTCATTATTTCACTGGGATTTACCTACAAACAATACCTAATTCAACCAAACACGTATAGATGGCGCAACCAGTGATTTGATAATCTGTGCTATGGCAAACAATGTACCTACCTACCGACATTTTTTACAATATGGCGGGTACTTTTCCATTGAAGTTACCATTATTGGTCAATTAATTTTTAAAAACATATAAAATTAAGCAAAAAAAAAAGTTTTTTTTGGTTATAAATAACAAAAACGGATGCTTTACACAAACAATATTCATTGAAATAACTAAATGCAAGTGCCTTGCGGACGATTCGACACAGAGTATTAAAAAATATTTACTTATTTCCAAAAAAATAGGCATCTCCATTAAGTGTCGTGTTTCTTGAGTATTTTAAGTTTTTTTGAAGTCTTGTTAGCCGTATACACATTTCGATATAAACGTTCTGATGCCGCGATACACTAAATTATACAGGATAATTTACCCAAAAACAACAGTCGATCAGCCATAGAGCCGTTTTTTTATAATTCCCCCGTCTGTATTGTCTATTGACGCTATACCTACTAGCGCCAATATGACCGCTTTGATGGAGTGACTTTGCCGTATACTTTTAGTCTTATCAAATCAATTTTAGTTCATATACAACAGAATCAGCGTCAATGAGAAATGTTTTATCCTAATTGAGCTCCGAATTCAACAAACTAAACTTAACAAAAACTGAACACAAACGCAAGCTTGCGAAAACACCCGAAGATTACCGAATATACGGCTATGAACTAGCCGAATACCAGTTTGTGTTCGGTGGAGCGGACTTATCTACGGGCTGGTGCGAGTGAGACGCATGCGCGGAGTGCGCCTGAGGGTGATAGAGATGAAACGACGATGGTGGATGGAAGAATTGGGACTGGTCGATTGATGATGCGTATTCCAAAGCTCCTGGAACCGCTGAGTAAGCTTGAGGCTTCAACGGCAGAGGTGCCTCTCCTAGATACGAGTGTCTTAAAGCTTCAGAATAAGCACTATTATCGTATGACAAAGCGTACTGCTGCTTGTCTCTTGGAGACACTGATCCTGGAGGCGTCATAGCGGAATGATAGTCCGCGTATCCTCCATAAGCTAAGGATCCTATATCCGTCCCTTTGTGACCTAATTGTTCGCCGTACCCTGATCCCTCGCTTCCCGGTGGGGTTGGCAAAGGCCCTGTTTGGCCATCAGTGGAGTAGTAACCACCGGTTCTACCGTCTCCTAAGAAGTTGCTTCGAATAACACTTTCCCTATTTGCATACAGTTGTCTCAACAACGCAGACGCTGGCGTGGAAGTGTGATTTCCAGGGATTTGTCGGTTTAGGTGGTTCAAATGATGATTTTGTGTGCCTATCCATTGGATAGTGGATTTCTGTTGTTGTTGTTTCAAGAGAGCATCTGTGGAGAAGTCTGTCGGCCGGTGAGAGATTTCCTTACCGTCCAAAGCGACTGAAGGTAGGTGTTTCGACATTGCATTCTCCAAGTCCCTAACAGAAGTCGCGTCACCGGTCTCTGGGATAGCCAAATTAGTTTTAGAGATATCTCTTTCCGCTGGTGAGATGGTAGCTTCTGGATTGGAGGAAGATTTTCGTCTGTCTTCTTCTCTTTCCGTCTCATCGTCGCAGTCGGTAGTGAGCTTTCGTTTCTTCAGTCTTCTGGCTGGCATTGGTGAAGTTCTTTCTGTGTTGTGGAGGGGTAGCGGTTGAGTATCGTTGAGTCTTGTGAGGTGTGTGACGTCAGATGTCGGCACAGGAGCTGTGGATGCTGAGTCAGTGTTGGCAGGTGGTTCAGTTCGTTCTGTGGGATGGCGGGGTGGCGGGGGAGGGGCTCCTGAGTTGTCCGTGTCAGGGGGGCCGTTCTCGGGATCTCCGGCTGCTTCCTCTCGTTTGACCCCTTGCACGCTCTCTTCTAGTTGACAGCAGTCCATTACTGTGTTTGGGTACTCTCGACCACTGTGAAGAGAATACAAATCCCATAAGATAAGTGTCACGATTGCGCTAAAGATTAAGATGAGACGTAAACTTAACAACCCACGCTTTGCTCATGGAAAAATCTTGGACTAAATAAGACGTGAGACAAGCTCTTTGGATTTTGAAGTGAACCCAGATATACTTACTAGTGTCTACTAAACCGCAAGATAATGGTAGACATACCAGTAAAATAGTCAAGAAAGCTTAACATTGTAACTCAAATAGCTACTTATTGTTTCACAATTGACAAATTAACAATCAATACAATCTTATACATAAAGCAGGGTACTCACTTAGAAGTGTATCACGCTATGTACCAAGCACGCTGTGAACCAATGATGACGCCCGCAGCGTGCTCACGCCAACATACTCACTTGTTACAATATCAGATGCATTACGTGATACACTTCTGATGGAATTGAACGAAACCTTATTTGAATGTTCTTATTTTAAATGTATATCTGTCACTTCTGTCATATTTGCTTAGCTGTCCCTTTTTGCCCTTCTTTATTAAATACAATGTGGATTTATAATCAACGTTTTATTTCATGTTCTTTGATATGTAGCCAATTCCACGCCTTCAAATTCTAAGTGACAATAGGTACCTGCTTAAGGCCCTCGGATTCTTAATACCCAATATAAAGATCTTACCTAATAACATAATTGACGCAAATAATATTCTGCTCCTCCGCGTTCTTGGAGTTGCAGACGACGGTCGCGCAAGTTTGCATCCAAGTGTATCCGCCGAGCTTGTTCATTATTCTATAGTAATGCGTCAGGACTTGCCCCTTGTTGATTACTGAAATAGAAGAAAACAGAGAGTATAGAAACTTAACAACATAAGTCACTCGTGATCGCTGGATCCCTTAAAACGAATTACAAAAATGTTTGTTCAAGACAGATCATTTTAAAAATAAAAGAACCGGTGTACACGGAATTTTCCGTCCATCTTTTCATCAGTTTCACGCAGAGTTTTCAATTAATTTTGGCATGAAGTCTATCTCAACATGATTATAAATAAACGTCTTATATTTAAGCGAATACTACAAAATTGAATTAAAAGTATGTTTTTCCGAATTTATCGCGTTTATTTTATGTTATTACGCTCCCGACGTTTAAAATTAAACTGCAATGTAAATTCAAACTCGATACGCTTGACCGCGCTTGTTACTCGCACGCGTCGGATTTCGTTGTTTATGATAACCCCCCCCCCCCCCCTCCCCCCCCCAAATGACAACATTTATAACCCTTGATTTTTGACATCAATTATTTCTATAATTTTACTATAGGCGTTAAGTGTAACTTTTACACAAAGCTTCGATATCACTTCCCTAACACCCTGTATAGAAAAAAAAACGCTTTCCGTATTTTCTCTCCAAAAAATATCTAGGTAACTATCTATGGTATTATTGGCAGTACGTAATTTATTATTGTTAACATAAAAAAATCGATTCAGCTACTAAAAATAAACGCGCAAGAGAACGAATTAGCTTTGTTACATGAGTCTTGTCACTTTTCGCTTCGTCGGACAGCCGTTTGTTCGATAAAAAAAAATGAGCCAAAATGTTCGTTTTAGTAGCGACAGCATTCAATGACCTTCATCTCGAGAAATGGATTTAGGACAATGTACGTAAACAACTGTTATGTAGGACTTATAAGTAAGTTTTAAAAAATCTCTATAGGTACCTATAATTTTCTTTTGGTGTCTTATGATAGGTACGGTTTTAGCATAAGATAAAGTAGTAATTAGGGCAGATTGTTCAGCTGAACAAGTTATGTCTACCTAGCTAGGTAGACATAACTTCGAGAAAGAGGTCAACCGTCGAATCCAACTCGGATGGGCAGCGTTCGGGAAATTGCATGATATCTTCTCGTCCAAATTACCTCAGTGTCTGAAGACAAAGGTTTACAACCAATGTGTGCTGCCAGTGATGACATGGGCCGCATAAGAAGGCTCAAGGTTGCTCAACGCGCAATGGAGAGAGCTATGCTCGGGGTTTCGCTACGCGATAGAATCAGAAATGAAGAGATCCGTAGACGAACTGGAGTAACCGACATAGCTCAAAGTATTGCCAAGTTGAAGTGGCAGTGGGCAGGGCACATAGCTCGCAGAACCGATGGCCGTTGGGGCAGAAAGGTTCTAGAATGGCGACCACGAATCGGAAGACGAAGTGTAGGACGGCCCCCCACAAGGTGGACTGATGACATCACACGCGTCGCAGGAAGCCGGTGGATGCGAGTGGCGGAGGACCGTGATGTGTGGAAGTCGTTGGGGGAGGCCTATGTCCAGCAGTGGACGTGTATATCGGCTGATAGATAGATAGATAGAAAATAGTAATTACTGAAGCACTGTACTAGATAACGGGCGTACCAAAATATTGTAATACATTTGCATGGTATATATCTTGCCCAAGATACGCACGCGGAGATTAACTCGGTACCTTCCTACAATTGTTAGGTACATAATGAACTTTCGTCCTATACCTAGTTCAAAGTTTTTAATATACCCTCTGCCCTTTTTCTATGGTGTGTGAAAAAAATTGTAGCGACCACTTCAACCGCACAACAAGCTACGCAGATGGCGCTGCAGACGCATTCAGAACAATAGACAATTGACGTCACAATCTTGAATTGCGCTATAAGAGTTTTCGGAGCAAGTAACATATATACAAGATCCCGACAATAACCGTCAGGGGCATAGCGGCCGCCCCGCCAGGCATACCACCCGCCTGGCTGGAAGATCTTCCCTTTTCCGCTAAAAAATAACGTTTTTTATTTGTGATATCTCCCAAAAACTAATATCAGCGACCTAACTTTATAATCTTTTCACGTGCCTCAACTAAGGACTTCTCCTCATCCCTCTCGCATTGAGGGGAGGCCTGTCCCAACAATGCGACATTATAAAGGTCTGGTATTATAACTAAGAACTTCGCGTGTGGCTGACTGGACGTTAGTATTTTGAGGATCAACGATTTCTTTTTCATGGCATCTTACGAACCAATATACCTATAAGTCTATCGACGCTAAACTTACCCATAATCCAAAACGACCTTCATCTTGAACCGACAATTCATAATAACGAACAATAGGCCCCCGATACAAACAAAATAAATTATTGTAATAGTACCTATGTACGTAAATATATTGGCCACAATTCAATTGATTATTGACACAAAGGACATAGTCATGAACACGTGTATTGTGATACGTGAGTCATTAGTACTGACACGGTTTTTGGTCCTGATGATGTGGGCTCGGTACATCTATTGTCAACTATTGGCATAGAGCTTTTATTAATTATCGACGCCCACGGAATTGGAGGCACGCCAGAATGAAACAGATTTGATCAATCCTGGCAGGTAATATATAATTCCAGCCCTTGTTTTTAATGTCCCACTACTGGGCACGGGTCTCCCTTCAATGCGAGCGGGATTAGGCCATAGGCCACCACGCTGGCCCAGTGCGGGTTGGCGGACTTCACACATCTTTCGAGGGGTTCTCTCAGACATGTAGGTTTCGTCGCGGTGTTTTTCTTCACCGTTATATTGAAGGCAATGGCAGGTAATGAAGAGGTTTGATAATAAATAGTAGCGGCTTTTGTAACTCATTGTAATCTTTAGAGACGAAATTGGGCTAGTGTTGGAAATAATTTGTTTTGACTATGTTATATTGAAGACTTGAAAAGCTTTGAGTATGATTTGAAATAGGTACTATAAGTATTGATATAAAATAAAACTAATGTAACTAATAGGTAGGTCTAATAAATACATAACTACGACGACAAAGAAGATAATAAATAACAGAATGAAGGTTAATATCAATGAAGCCAATTCATGTGATGCAGCAAACAGCTGAAATCGTACCTCACCAATAAATCAACATAGTTTTCACCCAAGTACCTACATAAATAGATATATCCCTAAGTAGGTAGGTAGGTAGATGAATTCCACGGCGTCAAACCACAGTCGGAAGTTCCAAACATAATCATTTAATTTTATTGGCCGTATGCACAAATTTGAATATCATACGCATCGCCTCGTCGATACGACCATCTCGTACCCAGCCCGCGTATACAGTTGAAACCAAATTACCCGCTTTCTAACAAACACCCGGACTTTTATGCTAATATCCTCAATTGGTATTCCACACAAGGAATGTCCACATTTGACCGGCATCTACCTAGATGTACATTTTAAATTCAAATTGATGGTCTCGTAAAGCTATCAAACGCTAAGGTGCTAGAACCGAGTGACGTTAACACTGCACCGTGATTGGCATTCGGAATGGCGGCCATCTTGTTATGCGCGACGATTGGGTGGGTGGATTACGTCAGGATTATGGATCCATCCATTCATGACATCTTTGTTCTTGTTGGCCGAGCTGTACATTTTTGTGGTGAAGCAACAACATTAGTGGACCAGTAATTGAATGGTGATGACTAAGTTGATTAGCGAGGTCACCACGACTGTTGTGATGACACCTGATTGAATTTTCCTTGTGACTGATTATGTATGGGTGCTATGAGGATCCAAGGATCAATGGAATTAGTTTGATATGGTGTTGAAATCACGATAGAAGGAAATGTGAGAGGAATACTCAATGATGCTTGCGCTTAGTCCAGTGGTTTGAGTATAGACTACATGGGTTTCTGTATGGCGTGGTGGTGGGTTCAATTTTAATCTGGGAAAACTTCAGAATGACTTAATCTTTTCATATTTTTTCCGGATCGACATTAATAAAAGCAGTGCTTATTTTAGTCAGTATGTGTTGAGCAGACTTAGTAATGAACAAATATGATACCGACGAATGAAAAAAAATATCAAATATAGTCAAGTAATTAATGCCAAACACTCCACGCACAGTACCAAAGATGATTAAAAATCAATACCCGCGAATACCGACCCTGTTACAAACAGTACCTACCTAAAACAAAGTCTTAAGGAATTTGAAGACAACAAAGCAGTGGAATAAAACACACATAATCCTGGTATATGCGGAGATCATAAAACTCATCTCAAAGGACATTAAGACATGACATTTCCCACGTCTGAGCACGGCGAAAGGAAACCAAAATGATGGTATAAAAATTATTATTCAAATCACAACCCGCCTAGAGACGGCGTTAGTCCTAAATTGTATTCCACTGACGAATGTATACGAAAGTAATCATACGTAGGCACGCATAATAAGGCGGAGTTATTTGAGCGGAATTTCTTTGATATGTAACACATTGAAATAAAACTAATAGTACGGATTTTATCGCGTTTATTTTATGTTCTTCACGTTCCCGACATTTCGGCTGCTATACTTCAACCATGGTCATAGGAGCACTGGGGTTTTTAAAAAACATCCTAATTTCAATACGGAAGATGGCTCGGTGCTACCGGTATACTTTCTCCACCAAGCGCCCAATTTCAAGACCTCAAGATACCGTGAGCAATTTCTGCGTAGATCGGACCGCAAGCAACAACTAAATATGAGGGTAACCCATATCAAACTACGACACTAGGACGTCAAACAACTCAGTCCTCCCGTGACCAAGGTTGCTGTAAAGCAGCCGAAACGTCTGGAACGTTGATGTATTCTTCAAGTTCACGTTTTACCTAGGTACTGTGGTAGTCCAGCTATCCTCTCCTAGTAATGTAAAAAATAATGTTTGTGATATCAATATGCTCTCATCATTAGTTTAATAACCACCAGAGTACGGGGATTATAGATCTATCTTATCCTCGTTTTGTATAATCTTGAACATAATATGGAAAATTTAACAAAAGTAATCTTCCAACTCAAAAAAATATTGCAAAGCAAAGATTTATTGCCAATCTATGGCATCAAAAAAATGCCAACTGTAACATTGCAAATCATTGTAAAAGAGAATTTCTCACAAAACACTTTGGACCCATAAATTTTCCTCGTAACGCGAGGCGCCTTGAGCTGCCTATCCACTTGACATGGATTTCTATACGCCACAAACTGAATACCAATCGGCAGTTACGACATGAACCTAAGGAGGATTTCACCACATATATTGGGTCATGGGTGGACATTGGTGCGTTTATAGACAATTGATTTAGAAGCGAGGCTAATTAATACAGGATCTATAAACAACGAGAACTTTAATGATGCCTTCGATTGATTTACTTTTATGGGAAGTTGAAATAGTCGTAGAAAGTGGGTCGATGATTGAGTATACTTAACGATTGCTCCATTTAATGTTGTTGCTTTATTCGTTTTTTATGACGAATTAAAATTATTTTGAAATAAAAATAATTTAATGGATTTTATTGCGTTTATTTTATGATTTTCACGTTCCCGCCGTTACGGCTTCTTTACAGCAACCATAGTCATGGGAGGACTAAGGTGTTTGACGTCCTATTGTCATAGTTTGAACTGGGCTCCGATCTATGCAGAAAGTGCTCACAGTGTCTTGAGGTCTTGCAATGGTGCGCTTGGTTTTAAAATCCGTTTAATTAGTTTTATTTCACCGTGTAGTATTTGCGTAAATATAAGAAATCAATATGTAAACTTATTTTATTTAGTGACTAGCAACTTGCATATCTAAACGTGGCAAAGATACATTGAGGAGTTTGTATTATGAATTATATTATGTCACTCTAGTGCAAGAGTCATAATTACGAGTAGCGTATCTGGATAAAATCAAGCTCATGATCAATGAAACAAATACGCACGACAAATATAAAGGTAATTTAGTAATTACTGCGGTATACTTACAATCTACGTGACATTTCCTAAGTTTGTTGGCGTCTTCGCCGTGACAGAGCGCGTAGAGATTCTTCCCTGTGAGCTCCTCCGCCGTGTAGCCCAGCAACTCTGACACCCTGCTGGAATTAAAGGAAACAATGTCTCAACTAACACAGGATTAAAAATCTTGCTCATGAAGTTGGCGAATGGGTTCAAAAGGAGAAAAGACTTTGACATATTCCTGCTATGATCTTTAATGAAGGACTTATCCAACAGTCAGATAACAATAAATTAATAGAAATAAAATTCGTATCACAATTAAGATGATAACTGGCTCCGAGACTAAGGCAAAGCTTGAATCCTGGGAATCCTTATCCAATGATAGAAATAATATTAAGTTACAATAATTTTTTTTTACAAAATGTATAGGTAAGCTTTTCTATTCTCTTTTCAATTTAAATTAAGGTAACACAGATAAATAAAATGAGGATAAGTGAATATGAGTAGGTATACAAATATTACTAAGTAAATGATTCTGTCAAATAAGTTGTGGATAACGTGTATCAGAACAATATCATCAGGCCATTAGAATTTGGATTCCTAAATATAAAACCTACTATTAAGTGCAATGAACTAAACAAATGAAGCATACCTGGGCTCGCAATGCGCTATTCTGAAGTCAAAGTTGATTCTCGTGACGAACATGTCAGACTCCAGTCTTATCTCGTGCACAGAGGGCGGTGGTAACGCGATCGCTAGCGCCACCATACCCAGGAGGACGGTAGGAGATTTGCGGCTGTGTGAGAAGGAATACTGTGGCCGAAGACGGCACAGCATTAAA
Source organism: Pheosia tremula (assembly GCA_905333125.1). Lineage (NCBI taxonomy): Eukaryota > Metazoa > Arthropoda > Insecta > Lepidoptera > Notodontidae > Pheosia > Pheosia tremula. The sequence goes on along the minus strand of HG995416.1, from coordinate 6,451,036 downwards.
ACCACCTGCAAAGATAGAGACCGACGCTAAAGTATTGAACAAAATAAAAATAAACATTCTTATACATTTAATTTTTAAAGTAAAATACCCGTCTTCTGTTACGCAAATAACGACAAATACAACATAAGATTACACCCATATTTAAAGTTCAACAATAGCTTTGTAAAAAAATCTCATCCAAACTTTCAGAATTAATTGTCTTCAAACAAGAAATACGAAACGTGTTTCAAAGAAGACAATTAAAGTTTCAAACGTAACAGAGAAACTCAAAAGCCATCTGTTACACGGAGAAATGTTGTAAAAGCACGTACAACACACATTACCAGGTAATCGACTCTACAGATCATAATGTAAGAAGGATCAACTAATTTGCAATTTTGCCAATAAACCCGTTGCCTGTGGCGTATTAAACATATTCTCTAACGACCGGGTAATAATTGCTTTATCGATCCTAAAATCGAGCCATTTAGATAAAGATAAATACGAATAATGACATAACTTTAGCTTCATAACTCATAAAGAACCCTTTAAAATAGAAATAAAACGTCAATTGACAGACAATAAAGAAATAAACGACTCTATAAATATAAAAGGAAGTGTCCAAGGAACCGCTTATAGAATAAATGGAGAATTTACACCCCGAAAACAATTCACTGCCATTTTACTCGCCTCGTGCGGTATTCGCGAGTCGCTTGTGATATAATCACATTTTATGACCTAACACCGAGTAAAGGCAAAAATTATGGGCCCATAATGTAACGGGCCTTGCGGCACCCCACTCCGAACAATAATTTTGCCCAATAATATTTGTGATCTAAGATGGATAAAGAGGCCGTTCAAATTCATTTGTAATGATGAATGTAGTCACCAATTCTATTTGATTACGTTCATGTGTCGATAAATGAAATAAAAATACATGTTAGGTGTGTCGAATGGTATCACGATACCTATTTTTTTATTTTTTTTTATATGGGGCAAGGCCCGCCACACACTCCCACCACTGCTACTCCTGTAAGCCAGGATCTACAATGTCCAATGAAGACACCGAGGTTTGACCCTCGGCGAGTCCCGGGATAAAGTTAATTGTTTTGGAACCCGCAAGAAATTAATCGAAAGATAAAACTAGGAGGAGTTGGAAGAAAATTATCCACTTCCCTCCATTGCAAAGCGGGAGACAAAAAGATCTGGTAGACAATTGTCAACAGAAGTAAGACTCTTACAGCTGGACTAATTCCAGGTGTAAGGCACCACGGAGAGTTTAAATACTAATTGGTCATAAACACGATACCTATTATTTACAATGAGGTTAAACATTTTAAAAAGACCCTTAATGACATTGTTATTATGATCATAATCTTCTCTCCACAGATACCCACCCGCCAGTTCCCATTCAGTCCGTATCTTGATGTCTCACCCTCCTCGCTTCTTCCAACCTAGATTGAAAATGAAAATGCGGCGTACATTTAATTCTCATTCTAAACACTAGATAAGAAGAAAAATGTCCACAAATTTTCATAGTCCTCTCGGCCATAAATATTACTTGGAAATGAATAAATTCTCTCGTGATAAGGGTCTCGCGAACTCGAAGTAATTTGTTACAGAATTATGATAGCGCTGGATCTGTAGGTAGCTACTAAAGATTTAGTAGAAACTCTATTGAAAACTCCTATTTCAAACTTTTTCTCGCTTTATTGACCTATAATATGATTAGAGTAATAAGATCTGACATCAGCAGCTAAAGTACCTCCTTAATCCAAATTTCATGAGAATTCCACTAAACCTTAAATCTCCACAGTGTCCATTGGTGGTTTCCTTACCCTATATCCTGAGGACTTGAAGTGGCAACCGCGCTTGGTGAGGGTGCTCTTCATTCTCACGCAAAACGCTCGATCCATGCCTCGGTACAGCGCCCCGCTGGCCGCGAGAGTCATTTGTGCTGATACTGTTGACAAAGAAATTGAAATTAATATATAGTTAAAGACACCGATCACACTATCCTATTTGTAACAATGCTTATATAGTTTATAGTTACAGGAAAAGATGGTTCCTCAACTTAAACCCAGACCACACAACAATAAGTATCTTTCGTAAGAATTTTAATGTATACAATATACGATCTAATTTGAACGGAAAATGAATAAATTTTTGCTCTACAATTGTCTGTATAGCGTCAATCTTGAAGATGTAGTGATTGATCGATCGAACGGCTAACTAATTATAAGATTTATCCCGGACTGGGACCGGGAACGATCGACACCACGGTTTAATTGATTTCGCTGAGCCCGCTGCTTAGTTATTTGACGATGATTCTAAAAGTTTTGAATAACTTCATTATACGGAAACTGTAGCAATGTTTCTTATAGGACTACAATTTAATTTGAAGTTGGAAGCATCTCATTTATTGGTTAGTTTTGGATATTTAAAACTATTTCCTAACTATTATGTCAATGGTGTTAGTGTACATATAGCAGTGTCTGTTATTTCAGTGCTACTGAAAAGTAATTGCATGTTTTTTCATCAGGTCTTCTTCATAGTACTCAAATTTAAATAATTTACTATTAAACACGCTATCTGGACCCCAAGTCTGTTAACACAATCGATTCATAATTGAACTGCAATCGCAAAGTTAATGTCACTTTTGACAGATATTGTATGGGATATCTGTCAAAAGTGACAGTTAATATGCGGTTGTTGTTCGATTACGAATCGATTGTGTTAGCAGGCTTGGGGCCTTGCTTTGTCGGCTTACACATTGTTTTAAGTTATGATCTACCCAGCCTAGAATAATTACAAGCAAAATAAATAAATGTACTCAATTTGCTACTGAATACGCGTTTAACAATCGCTGCAAGCAATTTTAATCTTTGGCAATAGCCCCACAATCGCCATTAGAGTGGACAATGCCATGCCGATTTATATCACGTCTTTGTACTAAATACGTAACCAGATTGACTCAGTGCACAGCTATTCCAGTGACCTTGGCATTTATGGTATGTGCATTTAAAAGTTATAATGCTCTCATTGTTATAATGTCAATAAGATTCTGTATCTTCTACGTGTTTATATACTTTAAATTATATTTGTTCTAAGATATAAGCCTTGTAGGGAGTGAAAATAAGCAGGCATTGAATAGGAGGAACGGAGGACTGAGGTGTTTGACGTCCTAGTTTCAAAGTTTTAACTGGGGTACCCTCATATTTAGTTGTTGTTTGCGGTCCGATCTATGTTTGCGGACAAAAACTAAATATGGCTCCCGTCCTCCCGTGACCATGGTTGCTGGCTTTAAAGCAGCCAAAATGTCGGGAACGTAAAATCAGAAAATAATCGCGATAAAATAAATTTTATTTCAATGTGTAGTGTTCGCGTGAATATAAGAAATATTCTCTCATAACATCTGTCCGTTGAGGGGTCTAGGCACAGATATATTAGAGGAGATATGTTATGAAAGCGGTGGGCTTGCGCACAAAGTTAGCGTACATTTGGCTAACCTACAATTTTCGCCGTCAGTCCACTGCAACTGCACGTCGGTGCCGGTGCTCTAGTTTTTTTCAAAATGCCGGGTTGTTCCGTGTTTGTATGCAAAAATACTAGCAGCAAAGTGAACTACGCGAAAGATGGAATCTCATTTCACCAGCCAGAATTAAGTATTTTATTTATTCGTCTTTAAAATCATTAAAAACAACAAATCAAAAAATATTTAATGCCTTTATTATGTTATTTTAGTTTTCATGTAGCACAACGACTTTTTTATTTTTGTACAAAATACATGGCTCTTTAAGTACCACCTATGTTCGCTACTGAGTGAATGTACGAGGCAATGTATAGATCGTCTAACGATACTTTGAATAAACTGGTGCGTCGCGTGGTACGGCCGCTGTATACGGCGGCGACGCAGCACGCACCGAAGAGACTTCGTATTGGTTGGTTTTAGAGAGTGGTGGGGAACAAAGCGTGAACCGCACGGCATATCTCTCGTGATCTGTGGGTCTAGGACTTGAATTTTCTGGAAGAGACCATAAATCTGGTATCCTCGGGTGTCTTCCTCCGAAATGTTCATTTGGTCAATGTTCTTCGAACAAAATTATTATATCCCTGAGATATTCCAAAATTAACCTAGTGTGGTTCCATTTACTACCTCTCTGACTTAATTGTATGTGCTTTGATTTTTGTACAGGTACAACTCAGAGGTGAATTCAGTCGAGCTATTGTTAAAACCGAAAGTCAGTTCGTCAGTTTGATTGCGTTAAACTCCGAAACGACTGAACCGATTGCGTTTCGGTTTTCACTATTGTACAGGCTGCACAAATGGGTTTAATTTTAAAATAGCGAAGGTGATTTATTGTGTTCGTTATTGACACACCTGTTACAACAAAAAAATACAATCAAGATTTGTTAGCGTTACAATAGCAATTTAAGTTGGTTAAGTTAATACCTACAAATTATTTGTTATACTCTTTTTAACATTTCCATGAATTTCATTGTTAAATACGTGATATAAATAAATAAATATCGCCAGACGAACACACCAACTATACGGTCCCACACTCAAGGCTCGTATTATGGATACCGTACAATGGACTGGGGGCGATCCCAGTATATATTACTTATATAGATATTAAACATCCATGACTTGGCTACAAACATTCGTGCTCCTCACACAAAGTTTGTCCCTACCAGGATTCGAACCCGGGACCCTCGGCACGGAAAGCAGGGTTACTACCAACTGCGCTAACCAGGCCGTATAGTGATTGTATCTTAAGCGGAAGATCATTGCTGAAATCAGTTTCATCAAATTTGTTTAATTTTGGAATTTTTAGTCGATTAGATTTAGAACCACTGCCGTCTGTCAGTCCTCTATCATCACACGATCTCCCAACCTCAAGTCCATGGCTATCAGGTGACATTGTGACCATTTCACCATGGCCCTGTGTTCTGCGACTCACTCCACCACGGCTGTCAACCATACAATGGCCCACTGTCAAACCAACTCGATCCTGATTGATTTTTTTATCGAGTTTTTTAGCATCGCAGTGTAAATTGAAATCGATTCTAGCCCTTCGGTGTTACGTGTGAAATTAATGGAGTTAGCCGTTAGGTCTGGAAAAAATGAGGTCAAATGATTGTAAACAACTTTTTTTTTATAAATCTTTATGGTATCATCAATAGTGTGATGTATTTTTTTTGTGATGAGTTACTTGATAATTCTGTGTAATGTTTGGATGTCAGGCTTTGATATATTATTTAAAAAAAAATCGATGAAGTCAAAACATGTTATATATGTCATTTCACTAGCCTCCGTTAAGTCCAAATGACGCTAAGAATTTAGATTATCTATATAGTAACGAATCTTTTATCTATACTAAACATTCAGACAATATTTGTTTTATTATACTTATTCATTTCGTTCCAATGATTGCCCTCGCGGAATTCGGAAAAAAGATTCAAAACTATCGAAAGAAAATATCAAATTCAAATGACTTAATTTTTTTTTCAACCACTCGATCCGTAACCATAGCAATAATAATAAAAACTTTAAATGCAACCAGCCAGACCGCATAGACAGCGGAATTATAAGACAAATTACTTTTTTTCTTATCTTTGCATGAAGTACCCACATTATCAACTGGCCAACGTCGCTCGCAGACTAAAATTAGTCGCACAGTTGCTCTCAATGAAATAACACGTTCCCATAACGATAGCGATGAAATATTAATTTGCCGAATAAAGGTAGCACCTGTCACCGCCATTGACCGTTTCATAAGCTCCCAACGCGCCGTGAAGACGCCATAATCTAATTTCAATTTGGTCCACAGATTACTATTGCCAGCGCTGGGCGATTCGATATACCGAGAGAAATGTTCGGATCGATATTGTCACTGATTGTGGATGGTGCAACGGCCTCAGAAATAAGTCAAATTTAATTGAATTCGGTGAACATTTTCGTCGTTCGAGAATTTTCGTTCTCCTTTTCTAAATGAATCTCTGACACCTGTAGAATGAGTAGCGGTAGAAAGTTGCCGGTTTACTGTTTTCAGTGCGTTTTTTGTATCCACAAAATTTGCTGGAGTTAAAAACGATGTGATAAGTAATCCGAAGTGGGACAGCGCAATGAAAGATAATTAAGCTGAAGAAAAAAATATTGAGACAGATTGACCTTCTTGTTTTTTAGAACGTCAAATTGTCGCAGTTCTTGAATAGATGTGTTTTCATTGAATTGAACTTGAAACGTCGAGATCGTTAAATTGCGAATTGCACAAAACTTGTAGTTTGTCGTTGGGAATGGCATAACCTTACGTTGGTTAAGTCATAGCGTTTATAAACTTTAGGGGCCAACAAATAACAATGGAGTTCGCGTTAAGATTCTGGTTCTTTCATCTACCTCTGCTCAGTAACTACAATAGTACCTAATAAGCTCTACAAGATCGGGACTTTACATCCTTAATATGATAGATAAACACAAAATTTCACGTGCAGAAATATTATTGAATGGCATCGTATTCTTACCATCAGGGTTGTTAGTCCCATGCTGACTGCCTTCCTCGCTCCCTGACGCTGGACTATTGTGGCCTGCCGCGCCAGGTCTTCCCGTTAGCGACAACCCTAGCTGCTCAGCGATTTCAGCATGGTCAGCTTGGTGAATGTAGTCGAATATACTGCTACCAGTCATCTCTACCTGTGGATAGAACAAAATACGTATTAAATATAATATTTCTTACGGTGCCGTTGTCAAACTAGGAGCCATTATAGGTTCGCCATTACCGTCTGTCCAGGTCACATTCTAATTAATCAGGGACTAAGGACTAAAATCGCTTTTAAATAAGCTGTAGCATGTAGCAATCAAAATAGCTTTTAATAACCTCACATGCGGTCCAAGTTTGAATTTCCGCTTCACGTACAAGTATACCTTTGGACTTTATAACAGATCCCTATTGGACGGTATTTAAAACGTGAAGATATACTTATCCCTGTATTTACAGACGTTTTAATCAATTCCTTCATTACAGAAAAGTTATTTTTAATGTCATTGTAAACGGGCGACATTGTAAGCGGGCCTTTCTATCAAAAAGAGGAGTAGACGATACAGCACATAAAAGGTGAAAAAAACACAACAGCAAACGTTAGCCTAAACATGGCATTTAAATTTTAACATTCTGAAACAGCAGAAAAAAATAAACTACCTTCGTGAAACATCGACAATAAAAAGTGGAGACCCAACATTATGATTGGCTAATAAAAAAACAGGTCCTCACAAAATCCAAGACGGTAAGACGCACGCACGAGTGAATGGTTGGCCATCACGTACTAACATCGTTATGAATGAAAGAGTTGTTATCACGCATCGCACAGCAGGTGCTTTCATAGAAACAGGTACACTTGTTAACGAGCCAGTGTTTACAATTGATGAAAATTATCGTAACTGTGAACATGATGATATCATTGAAGCAACGGTGCTTGATAAAACCGCTGTTGACGGGAACGATGGTGGAATAAGTCTCTCGAGATCAAAGGAAGATTGCTAACTTGTAATTTGTGATTGTCGTGGGAAAATGTATAATAAAGCGAACGATAAGAAAGATTTCGTTGGTGTAGTATATATGTACGTATACGGTTCTTTAATTTCAGGAAACAAAATAAGCATGGAACAAGAAGTGAATCATTAAAGGCATGTACTGAAAGTTTAATGAAATATACTTTGTTAAAATTAGTCTTGATTAAAACTCATTTACTGTGTGACTGTGTACTGTGACCTGCGTAGCTATATTTATAATATTCATTATTAAAGTATTTGGGTGATCGAATAATGTCGTCAAAATATGAAAACCTCGCAGCCGAACGGCAGCAGAACTTTCACAATGACTCTTTCACAGTTTATGCTAATGCATCTTTAAATAAATTTATCAAATATAATTGTGGGACCCTATTACACATTCAGTGGGCGTGTATCCGCAGTCAAGTCCTGCATGTGAATTCTATGAAACAATGGTAACGTTACGGTGGTCGTTTCTCGGAATGGTGGCAGGGATTTTATGGTGTTTACCGATTCGCCGATTGATGGGATACGAATTGCCAGAAGCGATTTGGAATTTATAGATGGAAAAGTTTTGGACGATAGAAAAAACGTAGAAGACATTCAGCCATTACAAAATCAAGTCAGCCAGGTTTGAGTTGGTGATTGGTATTCACTTGGTAGTGAGGCTGATAAAATCTTTGATTCTAAAATCAATTGATGATAATTGTAAATGAAGTCACGATTTAATGAAGTGAATGTTTTCCCTGTAAATCAGTTTTGCTGGAATGTTCAAAGTTAATCTATCATCATGAAGTGCTACTTATTAGACATTTTAGAATATTGAACAGAGAATACACTATTTGCATCGTCTTTTAAAGAATCTATACGTTACGAATTTTGTCAATAATGCGCATTTATAAGACAGAAAGCATCGAAGCTTACGACCCTGGTCCACAAAATGTAGACATTATAAAGAAAACGATTTAAGATCTAGAGAATATTCTAATACCACTATCTACCTAAATACGAAAGGAAAAAGTAGCACGTAAATAATATCCTCGTGAAAAACGTTGGACGCACAAAAAGCAAGTCATTAGATAGAAGAAAAAATATTATTTTCCATATTCGGCTCCATCAACAGCCTTCGTCGAAAGAGAAAAAGGCAGAATTTAATATATCCGAAACGTCTAACACAAGCTTTACTTATAAGAAAGTTGTATCTACTCTTATTTACCAGGAAGTTTATGTACTTTATGTCACCCACACATCCGTGCCGTGTAGAGGTTTATGTGAAAGGTGTTTCGACGTCTTTCGGTGTACATGTGTGCGTGCGTTTGGGGGTGTGTGCGTTTGGCATTAGGATGAGGAGCACGCGCCTGCCTGGCCCGAGACGTGACTGGCATATCGCATCGTCCTTTTCCCCCCTGTCTCCCGTCTCTTTTCCACCACCCCTGCAGCCATTTTGGAAACGAATTTCCCAGTTTTCGGCTCTTTTAGCAGTGCCTTTTAATTTTGTAACGTTATTTCATTTTGCGTATGTTTTTTTTTTATCAACGTCCTTTTTTTCTCGTGGATTAAGTTATCTCATAGCTTTTAAGTGCACTCCGTTTACTTATTTTTTTTATCATTTTCAGTGCAAAATTGAATTATGTAAGCTTCTACTTTCAAAATGCAAATGTTGGTTCCTCTGGGCTAGTGATACGTAATAGGTATGAAGCTATCTTTAGATACCTAACTATTTTGTATTAAGGTGGAATGTCAACTAAATTGACAAGTACAGAAAGCAGGGTAGGGGTGGATACGGGGGGGGGGGGGGGGGCAATGAGTGCAATTACACTCGGACTCACGATTATATTGCAATCAAATTCAATTGTTTTAATAAAAGATTCTGAAATTCATAGAAAAATATCTCCCCAGACTTAATTACCCACAAAGAAATCCTCGATCTGCTCATGAAGCAGGGTCACTACTACCTATGTCAATATTTCCGTCACAATAACTACCAAACTTTTTAACCAGATATTGCCTCATCGTTCATTTGTTTGCTATTTTTCTATATCTGTTACCCTACTTCTCACGCACTTGTGTTCTTTTTTATCTTCATCTGTTTTTTTTAAATTTATCTTTACATGAATCAAAAAACTTATGGCAAAGTTCAACCGCAGATATATTTAATCGATTGTATTATTGTGATCAAAGCAAAACTACACCCATACCGGCCATTCAATTATTGAAGTGAGCCCATTAGCACAAGACTTCGATCGATTAGAAGAATGAGCTAACGAGACTCTTAATAGTCTTTTTTTACCACACACTCCCACCACTGCTACTCCTGTAAGCCAGGATCTACAGTGGTGTCCCATGATGACACCGAGGTTAATCCTAATAGTCTATGGTACATTTTTAGTATAGTTTTTTTTAAATACCACCAACCCCACAGAAAAAAAAACATGGTACGTACCACCATAAACAAATTTTCTCGAGAAACAAAACCCTTATAAAGGCGACGACGCTCCAAAAAAATAAAGGAGCATAGAGCCCCGGCCACGTATCACGCATAACGCGACACGTGTAAAACGGCTTATCTGACATCTGGCGCAGTTACCGCCGGATGTCTTTCTAGCGCCGCCGAAAGTGCCACGATTAAATCGTTCTATGCGTTGCATCTCGTCTGTGTGAATGAGTTTATATGCGCGTGATAAGGACAGATGAAGTTAACTCCCGAGTCGTGTGCCTTGAAAAGGGCCGAACCCAATTCCACTGAACGTAGCTAAGAACCGTCTCAGGAAAGCCGCATTGGAATCAGTTTCTCTGTTTTGGAGGATGCTATAGACACACGGATACAAAACTTTATTTTGTTTGCACCAGTCCATTGTCCGGTACCCATAATACAAGCATTGCTCAGTGTGGGACTATACGAGTATAGTTGGTGTGTTCGTCTGGCGATATTAGATGTTAAGTTAACTTACTTGTGATAATCCTAAATATATAGAAACGGTTTCAGATATGTACAGGAACCGGCCGTCCGCGGCCACCGACAACGCGAACCCGTCCAGCGACTGTTGACAAAAGACACACAATTAACAATGAGTAAGTAGAAAAATACCATAACATAGCATTAGCAAAAGTGGACCCAAAACATACTCTGGCCTATAATTTAAACAATATGCTAGACCATAGGTGCTGGCAGCATATTTGTCAACAATCTATACAAATACATACATACATACAAATAAATAAAATTGGAGTGTCTGTTTGTAATATTAAAATAACCACTTTCTACTAAGTATACACAGTACCTACCTAACCTATACCAAAACCTATACCAAAATAAAAATTTTTTAAATTTTTATCTGTCTGTCTGTCTGTTTGTTCCGGCTAATCTCTGAAATGGCTGGACCTATTTTGACGGGACTTTCACTGGCAGATAGCTGGTGTAACAAGGAGTATCTTAGGCTACTTTTATTTTAGGAAAAAAAGGATTCACGAAAAAAAAAAAAACAATGTTGCAGCGCTGGGCCTGATTATGTTTGATAGCAATAACCTGCATTGCGTCCCGCGGGCTCAGAACGCGCAAGCAGGCTATTCCAATGGTTGTGTATTTGTTATATACCACACGGACGACGCCGCAGGTAACAGCTAGTTATTTAATAAAAAAGAAACTTCGTAATCCTTTAACAGCGAAAATTCATGTCAGCACAAAACATAATTTCAGATTTACAATAGCGGGCACCAAGCTACTGTCATTGGATCGAATTTGTCAATTTCAACCAATAAAACGGAGTGTGTATTGTGCAATCGCGTTTCATTATAGCTAAACAATACTTTGTATTAAAAATGTCACGGTCCGTGCGCAGGAGTCGCCGTGACACTTCGCGCGCAGTATGGACAGCAGAAAAAATGTAATAAGAATGACAGGTTGATTACCTCATAATCAACAGGTTAAGTGACTACCTTATAATCATATTAAATGATTTAACACTAGCTCACAAGCATCACTAGCAACCCAATAATAATAATATGTGTCGAAACAAAAGCTATCCGATAGTGGAAACCCCGTTGAAATCGGTCCTTCAAATATTCATTGGTGAGGCACAGATAAGAATTCCAAAAAAATTTGTCTTGGTTTTTTTTTTTCAATGTAGAGACAGCCTCGACCTAGTTTTATAATAGTTAGAAGCTTACCCACCATAAAATTAAAAAAAAACACAAAAAAGAAATTTAAATAAATTATCCATATGCTTACAGAACTTTTTCTGCACACCATACACAAATCTAAAACTAATACTTCCACATCCAAGTTCCAACATCAATTTGACGGTCAGCAAAAAAAGTAAACAAACAGCCACTACTGTGATGACGAAAAACGATCAACACGAGCCAAAATGGCCGCCACCACAATAGCGCCACTGGAAGTGACACATTCGAATTGATTTTAGCACCTGTTAACGAATTCCTGGCCATCGACCCATAAAGTTAATTTCAGTGCTAATCTTTTTTATTGCCAAGCTATTCGATTTATGAAAAATAAGTAGTTCCGACTTCCTAACGCTATAGTCCTAGCGTGACTATCCATTTATCTACCCATTCATCTGTCAAAACATCCACTGGACATAGCCCTCCCCCAATCCCTTAAACAGATCATGCTTCTCCTCCACTCCCATCCATCGGCTTCTTGCAACGCGGGTGATATATTATCAGTCCACCTTGTGCCCTCCCAAACTACGTCTTCAAACTCGTGGCAACGTTTTTAAGAAACAAAATCGAATTTGAATTAAAGGCATACTCGTCCCTTCTAGCATAAACTTAACATTCAAAAACACTCATCTCTACTTTTAATGAGATGCACGGTTGACAAAATACAACAAACTCCGATGATTAACTTTTTTTTATAAACAAATCTGCATTTAGACGATGATACCGTGAAAAACAGATGAAATAAAAAGTATGGATTATGTCTGTGATAGACCATTGTGATGTCTAAACGTTTAATGGAAAGTTGTTTGGATGTGGATCTAGTTTATAGCTAAAGGTCAGATTTTTAATCAACTTTTTGTTATGCCATTGCATTTTCTGTGGTTGAGATGATTCGAAAAGTAATTTGTGTTATCAAACCAAACATCAACGTTGTATAAATTTGGCAAATGTAAGAAGCTCGTAGAACCGATGGCCGCTTGGATCAACAAGGTTCTAGAATGGCGACCACGAAACCGAAAGACTTAGTGTGAGACGACTCCCAGTGGACAGATGATATCACACGCGTCGCAGGAAGCCGGGGGATGCGAGCGGCGGAGGACCGTGATGTGTGGAAATAATTGGGGGAGGCCTATGTCCAGCAGTTGACGCCTTTCGGCTGATGGATGGATGGAAGTAGCTATTACTCGTATATAGCTCCGAATCATCATCATTAGCCATTTGTTATTTACATAAGTCTTTTTACAAACGCCTCTGAGGTCATCTTCAGTTTTGTGCATCTTTTTTTTATAAGGTGCTTTCCACCTCGCAAGGTCCTATACTATGTTTGCTTAGTCGTAATACTTGAACTAATTTACTTCCTAATTTGTCTATTATTAGGGCAATGTGATAAACCCACTTGTGTTTAGATGTACCTAGGGTATATTATCGACTAAATTATGGTTATTTGTGGAAAGTTACTGAAGTTTCTTGACAACGCTTTTCAAGAGCCATTTGTATTTAGTTTTGAACATATTTAGACCAATAATCTAACGTTTGTTTACATTTCACAGCGGCTTTTTCTAACGTAAATCAGTCACGATCAAAAGTTATACTTACTAACTAATATAAAGAGTTTCTTGCGAAATCCAACGTAACCGCGTTCCTCCATGTTTTGTCCTTGTTTTTTTTACAATTTCTACGTACCTACTACTGGTCTCGTGAAACAGTTCGTTTTCTACACAATGTTAAAAGGTGCAACCAAGGAATCACGTACTGCCGCCATTTGCTGCAGAATAGAAACCACAACACCCACAATATTGTAATGACGGTTGAATCGATTGGGAAATGATAATTTACCTACGTGATCGAATAGTTGTACGGTTTTTGGAGTTCCGCACTAGTTTTGTTATCTAACCCCAAACAAAAAAGAAAAATCCAGAGATTCTTATGACAATAATTATAATTTATTAGACAGATTAGACAGACAGAAGATATAATAAATTAAGTAATTAGTTATTAAAAGTAAAATTCAAATTAGGCTGATATCAAAATGCACTCAACAAATCCCCACCACCATCGGCTGGGAGGGTGCCCAAAGCGCTGGCAGCATTGCCACGTCGAATGGCAATGCAATGTATTCTTATTAACGCTATGATTTTTTTTTATTATTTCCGTCGAATCCGTTGTCACCAATTTCGAATTGTCAACTTTTATTGCTTTCAATGTCTGAAATACAATTTTTTCTGGGCTCAATGAAATTGATATTTAAAATTATTATTAGGTACGGAACCGATGAACAATCGCCAAATTGACTATATTTAACCCTATCAAGCACTTGCCCCAAAATCGATATATTCAATTAATTCCGTTATGAAATTTCATTGAAACCTGTGAAATATTATCAAATTGTGTTTTTTTTTTTCGGCTATGTGTGTTGCAGTTTCTATTGTGCGCGCTCCATTGTGTGTTTAGCGGACAAAAAACCGTTAAGTCGGCCAAGTTATTGCGTAATGTAGACTCAAGTTCGAATGTGATCGAGCCGCGCTTTGAATGTTTTCTTTTTTTGTCGTCTGTATTTATTGAAGTTTCGAAAAATCTTTGTATTACCGTTCTGATTATAGCCGATCTAATATTATGCTAATAGTCAGGCAGAAATTATAAAAAGAGGTACTTTCGCGTTACTTTAAACATGTTTCAGTACATCGCCCACTTACTGTACATGTACAAATTGGATTACACAAATAAATAGCCAGATTATATTCATGTTATCTAATTACCTGTATTATACTCGACTCGATGTACTGTCAGCACAATACAGTCTATACTCGAGTATACTGACAGTACATGCTCAATGAGCCACAATAATATAATAATCTCATTCTTTCATAAAGTCCGAGCCACTCCTGCGCCTAACGCAATAACGTGCTAATCGTCACAAAATACCAGCATTATATGAGACTTAACGCGCGGTAATTAACGGCATTATGCGCAAGTGTAGCAGGAGCATTAAGGTAGTCTCTTTTTGTTTCATAAACGATTTCCTTCAGTCATACCCACTTTATAAAGGTTTTAATACCCATCCATATTTCCCTTCCTCTACCCAGTAGCTTCCTACTCTGTTACATACACACTCTTCTAGATTATTCTAGCAGCAAGAGAAGACTAGGAGAAGCTAATATCTAGCTTCTCCTCGTTACTGATAGCTGCTGTTATAGTATTTACCTGCAGTATATGTGTGCCTTGGTGCTGCTCGAACAGCTCTAAAGCGAGTCCAAGGCCCGTCCGTCTGCTTTGAGCACCTGAAACAATGTATAGATCCTATTAAGTACTTATAAGCATATATGTCAGCCGAAGAGTCGGGAACTTAAAAACTTAAAGTAAACGCGATGAAATCCGAAAATTTTTTTTTAATTCAATTAGAAAACTCTACTTACTCGTGCTATACTCGTAGACGGGAGAGCAGAGTTTTACGAGCTATCCTAGGTAAAAGTTCCGAAAGTATTGTTATCAAGTATGTATATATTTGACTATGCAAGTGTACTCCCCGCATGGTATAATAATAATATCGCTCTTTCGACGATGGCTCAAGACTACGTCACGATCAGTGTTGCTATTAATTGACATCCTTCAATAGTCTTCAATAATTACCACACCACAGCCGAGACGTAAATTGGGGCCGACACGCGAGCTATATGTCACGGAAAAAGAATACCTGGCGTAGAATATTATTATACCACACTCTGCCGCTACTGTCCACGGTTCGATCCGTCATGCGCGATGCTATCGTTCGGTGTCGGGTTGCGTGCGCTTGCGCATCCGACTGCTTTACGACGACGCCGATGCACACACTAGTATTTACATCTGTTGGTGTGTTTATTGTGTTCAAGATAGATTGAGATATTATTTATATAAAAGCAGTGATAGCCAAGTCGGTAGACCCTGTACGGTTTTTGGATTTCACGTGCGAAACTCATTTCTAAACGTAGATGAGAAACATCGTGACGAAACCTGCATATATGACAGAACCCCTTAAAAGTCGTGTGGAGACCACCAAACCGCATTGGGCCAGCATGGTGGACTATGGCTTAATCCCCCTCGCATTTAAACGAGGTAATGGCCCAAAAATGTGACTGCCGGCGCATGCGCTGCTTGCATTAAAATGGGTAATATTATTATTATTCTCGGTGGAATAAATAATGAAAACCAAATTCTAAAACGCCAATAGCAATAAAAACGGCGCCCGATACCTAATCCATATGGAAAACCCAATCAAAATAAACGTTTAGCTGAGACAACAATACAAAAGAACCTGCCGTCTCATTCTTCCATCGCAATACAGCCGTGGAAAGTTCAATAATACATCTAATTTACTTTTTTTGCGGCTATATATTTAGCTGCCGAGTATTTTGGGACAAAACACTACTTGGTCTAGACGCAATGACTCATTGTGATTGTATGATGAATCATAAAAATAAAGGTATTTAACCTTACTGTGGTTAGCTGCTTTGACTGACTAACAGTCGCTGTTGGAGCCAAGTGGCGTAGTTGCCAAATGGCTGCTTTAACATTATCTTCCAGTATACAACGAATAGCTGTATATCATGGGAAGGACATAGACCGTCTGTGGGTAAGTATATTAGTCCTTCTTAATTATTATTTTTATTACATTATAGGCAAGTATTTGATCACGATCTCACCTGATGTTAAGTGATGATGAGATCTACGATGGAGCATACTTGCCTAGGTAGGAAGGCGGCAGTAGATCAAGACGCTACATTCGCTAGGCACATGCAGCGCAGCTGATCTGACCCGCCATCCATGAATGGCAACACCGAACATCATGCCGGAACACGGCTAGGCCGCTTGGCGACATGGCTTTGTTCAGTGGGTGGTGACTAGCCACAGCCGAAGCCTACCACCAGTTTGAGGCGTAGTAACCATTAAAATTAAAATTGCATTAAAATTGACCCTGCTTTCTATACCGAGGGTCCCAGGTGCTAATCCCGGTAGGGGAAATTATTATACAAACTCATCTTTTTCTATTACTAACTTTGTCTGATTAAAACGAATGTTTGAACCCGAGTCATGGATGCTTATTAACTATATAAGTATTATATACTGAGTTCACCCCCAGTCCATTGTTGCTTTGTGTGGGACCGTATAGTTGGTGTATTCGTACAACGATATATTACTATTATACCTATTAAATGTTTGCCCTCGTGCACGTTTATGCACAAATAATAGTGAATGTTTCATAAATATTTGACATATATTAGACCAACCCGCACTGGGCCAGCGTGGTGGACTATGGCCTAGTCCCCCCTCGCATTGAGGGGAGGCCCGTGCCCAGCAGTGGGACATTAAAAAGGGCTGAAATTATTAGACATATTATGCTACCTCAAAAAGTTCTACAATAAACTTATATTACTTAGTAACCTCACAAACCACCAACCGCGGTACTATTCTGTAAAAACATGACAAACGAAAGTGACCATCAGGGTTCACATAATACGTCTACGCAAGGACACGCGTAGACGATCGTGACGGCAAGTCGTGACGTCGGCAGACACACAGACAGACACGACAACTCGATTATGAGCCGGGGAAACTGTATCGATGTATCGAGCTGCGTAATCGAGACATGCGATTAGCATTCGATTGTTGGCAGAATGATGATTTTACTAGCGCTTGAATTAAATGCGAATAAGTTAGGTCCTTTATGTTTTGCTAATGGCCCGACACGGATTCGCTTGTGATTAAATAGCCTGTAGAATGATAAATATTTTGATGATAGGGTGCTACTAGATTTAGTTCCATTTAAGATACCTAGTAGATGTCACCGGTATTATGGCATTGCATTTTATTGGTTTTCTTTTTTGTTGTTCCCTCACTAATGAGGATCGTGATCATATAATATGATTGATAACTCTATTGGACATTTCTACATATTTTTTGGGCGATTCATGCAGTGGTTTCCTCTTGCCTTCTGCACCAGATCTTTTAGAGGCTATCTAGGCCCCAAGGTCACTGATACCTCTTTCAGTCGGTGTCCCGACTAGGTTGATGGTTTGTTTTTTTTTACCCCGTGTTTTTGTTTTTCAGATCCGATTAAATAAAAAGCAACACAAACAGAAGATGGGGTGTTCAAGAGCTGCATTACTGACGTACTTGGCAGCTAAAATAACTTGTGCTTACACAAGTTTAAGTTCTTGTTGCATTCGTATCTAGCATAAAATAACATTATCGTTGTCATATCGAAACGATCGTAGTTCACTTTTGAAAGCAAAATAAAAAGTTTTATGGTACATCTTTATCCGAGAGTAGGGTGGCCATAACTCAGCTCTTTCAGCGGACTGGCCGGGGTTATGTTACAAAGCCACCGAGGGTTACGGAATACGAGATATATAGTTGGGACTACTGGGGACACTTGACTCTAACTTTAGATACTTAAGTTATTGTTATTTTTTTGAACGACAGATTTTTTAAATAGATAATCTATAAAATCATAATGCTATTAAATTTATTATGTATATGACCAAGCATTCATGCTATACTTTATTAAATTACGAAAATATCGACTTAAATAGTTAACTATGAATGATGCAGTTTCAACTGAACTAAGCTAACATAATCACCGCAATAACTAGTTAACAATAGTATTTATATAAAAAATAAATTACTACCTAATACCACTGGTGAAATACGGGTGCACTGTAATGTACCTCTAACTACCCCTTCAAGGCGTACAAGGAATATAATTTAAAAATTCTTAACACTCATTGACAGACAACACACAGCGCAAACCGGTGGACATAGAAGCATGAAATTCTGCGCAGGAGTTCCTTATATGACGTAGATGAGCACTAAGGAGAGTTAATTGGGAATTTGAATCCTAATAGGTAAAGTGGGAGGTCGATGTTTGTATGAAGATATGTTTGTTGTACGTAACGAAATGTCACATGTTTAGTGGAATAACAATCGTTTAGTTCGTTTTGTAGTAGTAATGAAATAGTTATTCCTGTAGTTATATTAACCCATGGTCACCGTACCGCGCATGCAAGTCGGCATATCAAAGCCGAACACAGTCAGTTTTGTTGAATTAAATCGTAATAAAGCACTTGCGGGGCTATCGCAGCCATCGCGCGGTTAAATATGTCCCGCCGGCCAAATCGCGACTATGTGAAACTGTTTAACTGTGTGAATTGTCAGTTAAAAGCCTTCGGTTAAAGTTTACTGAACCCCGTTTGTTGTTGATTGCTTCACTGTGAGTTTTGTGCAGAAATTACGTGCAAGCCGGACTTGTTAGTCTATAAATTTAAAACTGTGTGAGTCGTGTATGTCCATTGTATATCTTTGATAGTGACCCTGCCCTCTGTGCCAAAGGTCCCGAGTTCGAATCTCGGTAAAGGAAAACTTTGTGCGATGAGCACAAATGTTTGTACCCGAATCATGGATGTCTTCTATCTATATAAGTAATTATATAACTGAGATCACCCTCAGTCCATTGTACAGTACCCATAATACAAGCGTTGCTTGGTGTGGGACCGTATAGTTAGGTTTAACAAATAACCTCTGAAAAATATTATTGATACAGAAGAAAATTACTATATCCATCATTTTTTCATATTTTTTCTAATAATTTGTATCCCGAGAAATGTTAGTTCCACCAGGACAGCACAAATACAAGGTGTAATGAAAATAGTGTACAAAATTAACAAGGGTCTTACTAAAGTTGTAGGTCAGCAACTAAAGTGATTTATTAATGTTAATAAATAACAAATGACAAACTTAGGCCTTGCTATTCTACGATGTGTAAATGACATTCAACCTTAAGGTGATAAAGGAGTTTATTGGTCGACTTTACCTACCTACTTAGCCAGTAGAGTCCTTTTTTTATAAGCAGTTAGCAAAATCAATATCTAAATATAATTTCACGTTCGAAATAAAACAAAACACAAACTCCACTAAAGCCAACATCACGATCACCATTCATAGACTCCAACCCCTTACGAACAAATTTTTATTAACGCTGCTAAGACTTCGTATAATTTTCTCATTACCGCGCCAATGTGGCGGCGCCCTTAGCGGATATTCTCATTATGTTAGTAATTTGTTAGGGCATTAGACTTGATAAAGTTAGGTGTTAAAATGATGGCGTCATTATTGATGGGGATTGGAAGGTCGATGTTATTAATGGCTATACTTACTACATTAGCGCCTTGGTAACAAGGGTCGCGGGTTCAAGCCCTGAGTCGCAACTGGGATTTGTAAATTTCATGTGCGAATCTCAATTTCAACCACGATTATCACTTAACGGAGAAGGAAAACATCGTGAGGAAACCTGCATGTCTGCCCTTGAAAAGACGTGTGTAGTCCGCCAACCCGCACTGGGCTAGCGTGGTGGTCCTGATACCCCTCGCTTTGAGGGGAGGCCCGTAGCCAACAGTGGGACATTAAAAAGGCCTAATGGCATTAAAAAGGGCCTACATTGTTCTCACATACCCATAATAATGTACTGCCCAAAAATTGCCCGTTCTTCTTCATAGGAACGGCATTCCGAACGGGTGGTAAAGTTGTAGCTTAGCACTTTGTAACTATTTTGACGATTCACAAGTACTGTATTTAATGGTTTACTTCTAGACAATGGGCCTTTTTTAACAAAAACAAAATTACTCTCCCCTCGTCAGCATGGCCTCGTCCAGCGGCGGGTAAATTTAATAAACCGCCCTAAAGATGGTCAACACTTAGCAACCAGCGGCCGATCGATTTGACGTAGAGTAAACTTCAGCTGTCTGTCACACCGAACCTGTCCTACCTTCAATAGAAATATCGAAGGGACGCCATTTTCATATTTTCATGTCACATCCATTATTTTATTTATTATTGTGTTATTGCTATTAATTACATGACATTGGCAAAATACCCACTAATTTGTGGGTGAGGCCATGTTCATGTTCATTTTATTTCTTCGCATTTCATTTCATAACGAACGAAGATAATATATCGAATAATATTCACTGTATTTATTTATTCAATTGTAATAAATTGTTCGTGTGTTAACAATGTATTACAATTTAATACATAAATACTGCAATAAATAAATAATAATAATATTAATTTATATTTATTAATTTATGTTTTTAATACACAATATTGTTATAAAGTTAGTTTGACTACCTATTTCCAAGTACAGTTGGTTGCCACGTAAACAGCCTCCTTTACTACTCATTACAATGTGCTTTGGTCTATCTATAATACCATAACGTTTCTATGTTTTCGTATACGCTTGTTGTGAGCTTCTATATAATAACAGAAGTAATAATAATATAATCATGATACCCTAAAGAAGTAGTTTACATTATTTTATACGATGAAAATTCATTTTTACAACATAATTATAAACATAGTGAATTACGCTACGGTGTGACATTCAGCTAACAGCACTGATTTATCGATGTGGGGCAATAATTTGGTGTTATTTGTCCGTTTCGGCATGTGCGGTCCAGTGCCAATATTTGCGGGCCAATGTTTTCTTAGAGGCCAAATTAAATAAAACTAACGCGTAATATTGGAGGGTAGGCGTAAATTTGGAATGGCGGAGTTTTCAATAACAACAATTCCGGATTTTTTTTTATATAAAAAATATCTTAGATTTTTTTTTTATATGATTGTTCGTTTTCGTGACCTTATATACTTATTAATTCATTAAGGGCCTCCCCTATAAGTAATTTGTATCGACCATCCGCCAAATAAGTTGTGGCTAGGGTTTATCAGTACATTATGAAATAGGTCCTAAATGGCATAAACATATATATGTCTAAACTGTTGGCCAATTATTAAGGTTGATAAGAAATTATTATTTACTGTAAATTGAGATGTGTGACTTGAAGATATCAAATGAGCCTTTTAAAAAAAATGGAATTCGTCAATGGATTTTATCGTTAATATGTCGTTATAGTGTCAGGTCGAAAAACTAAAACTTTTCCAGCCCTCCCTCAAAAATAATACAAGCTGCAAGTGTTGATTGGCAACCCCAGGGGGCGCCACTTGACCGGAACTGTGCACTTCTAATGAAGAATTACCGCCCTTTGTGGTTGGACCTCTTTTACTTGAGGGCTATTCCTTTTGAGGAGCTTTTAAATTTACTGCTAAGAATGTTCAATATAACTTCGATTGGAGTTTTCATAGCTCCGGAAATCTATGAGCACTAAATATTATGATGTATTTTAAAATTACTTTTAAGGTAAATTTATATAATTTTGTCCGAGAATCTCGCTAAAACGGATGAACAGATTTGGATGAAATATTCATTTACAACGTCCAACACCTTCCTTGACATTTCAACCCCTTCATAAAGGAAAGTTAGGTTATTAGCCCAGTCGTTCGATGGGTATGTAAAATTTTAGGGAATCCCGATGAATAGGAATCCCCTTGCACGAATTTAGCTTATTGAACGACTTTTACGGGTCCTGATTTAAGTATTCTGAGAGTGAAAACATAATCTTGTCGTATTCTAACAATAACTAGCCGTCCCGGCGAACTTCGTACCGCCTCAGAATCAAAATTATTATTTTTTTGTTAATTTTTCCCATGTTTTAATACTATTCCGCTATTCGGGACGGAGACAAACTAAAAAATACAAACTAAAACGTGTACAAAATACAAAATGTTAACTATATAATTATAATAATTCCAGCCTTTTTTTTAATGTCCCACTGCTGGGCACGGGCCTCCCCTCAATGCGAGGGGGGGATTAGGCCATAGTCCACCACGCTGGCCCAGTGCGGGTTGGCGGACTTCACATATCTTTCGAGGGGTTCTCTCAGACATGCAGGTTTCCTCACGATGTTTCCTTCACCACTTAGCAAGTGATAATCATGGTTGAAAATGAGATTCGCACATGAAAAATTGCAGAGGTGCGAGCCGGGGTTTGAACCTGCAATCCTCGTTACCGAGGCAAGCGTTCTACCAACTTGGCTATCACTGCTATCTTAATCTTAAAAATTTTAACTAACACGACTTTATTATTATGTAGATAAAGATACTCGTTTATTCAACCTATGCCCACCCAAAAAAAAAAAATCACAATCCAAAAACAATAATGAATTGTAACTAGCCAATTACACGGCCGGACAACCCTTCGGTCGCGGCGCGAGGTCCGTTAGGCCCGACGGGTGGAATCGATCGCCGAATAAAAATAACTACAAAATCGCGGGAAACGATCGCACAGTCGAGACACGTACTGTCAATATAGAACTCAGGGCGATGATTGTGATGCGCCGGGTGGGGGGGGGGGGGGGAGCGGATGTACAAGAATGCTATTTCGGGAACTATGGATTGAAAATAAAATGTATTTAGGCGTAGGAACTGGGCGTGCGTACAAATTACGAAAAAAATATGGTATAACAAAAATAGTGGAAAATATTTTAACCCATAAATTAGTAAGCTATATGGATCGCGTTGATGTATAAAATTATTTTGTAGATTATATTTGATTTTTATTAAACTAGGCGACTCAGTAGCGTTTAACTTGTGAAATAAGGTTTTATATTATCAATACATAATTTAAAAAAAAAACTGTATTTATTCCCATATAAACAATTCTATTGCAATCTCGCAAGTATTTCATTATATCCGGTGGTCGGTCTCTCTCGCAGTTCATTATGGGTGGGATTAGCGAAGGGTTAGCTTATTGAGACGAAACGGATGAATTCCGGGATGTTAGAGGCAAGGGTTAAGGTGGAGCTCCTTATTATTTACTCGTGTAGAGTATAAGATAAATGAGTCGATAAGTACATGAAGATAGTCACTGAACATACGATGGCCAATGAACTCGATAATATAATAGAGTAAAGATCTTCGAGTTCGAATCCTGGTATCGACAAAATCTGTGTGGTGACCACGAATTTGTGTACCGGCTTCATGGATATTTAGATGGGTCGTCTGTTTTGTTGGTATAAAGCAAATGCTGCTGTGGGGATTTTCAGATTTCATTTCGGGGGGGGGGGGGGGCATGTCCCCTTCTTCTCTTTATCAGGAGCGATTATTTCTTAAACTGCGATTTCAGCTTCTGGCTATCCTCGTTAACCTCTTTCATTTGGGACAGAAAATCTTGCTTCATCATTCAATCGATGGCTATTATGCTAAGCGCAAAATTTTGGATTATGGACAATTTGATGCCCAATGAAAATTTTGCACCATTTACACTCACCAGAGTGCCAATTATTCATCTCTTTCTCCCTAAATATTATCGTCACATATAGTGCATGTTTGTTACACCAACGAATCCTAAATAACAACACAAGGTAGAGCAATATTTCTCAATACACAAGACGAGTCGGATAAATTCGACAAATTAACTTCTGTGTAAACACATGTTTCGTTCCCCATATTGCCGCTTGGTGGCACCACGCGTGATTTATGGCATTAGGGCGCTGCCTCTCGCGGCGGGCAGACGTGTCATTCTAACTGGTTTTCGTTTGATATTAATGTTTTATGACCTAATCTTTACACATTAATCTATTCTCGCAATATTGGTATATAGTCTAGGCTAACTTAATTTTTAAAAAATACCCTGATATTTATTGAAATATTTTGTTTATTTACATTGATAGTAAAATTGTTAATGACTTCTAACGTATAAAATCGATGGTACATACAATATAGAAACATACAATAATAATGAAAATCGACAATCTGGAAACTACAATATAATAATTATCACGTTGTCCTGTCCCGAATTGTCAATTTTATCGGACAACTTTTTAATTTTGACCAGATTTTATTCCAATTAATGTGTTAGTACATTAATAAAAAGCCCATATCGATCCAGCCGTTCTCATGTGATACATTGTTTTTTTTAATGATTCCCGAAATACTGAAGTCCAATAACGGCACATTACTACCAATATTTTCCACTATAAAATAGGAAAACAGAACGGTCCTCCCTGAGACCGTGACCAGTCGACACCGGATATAATTCACGGGCCTAATACAAGAGGTTCGTAAATCATAGCGCGCACATCTGCCGGCGAAATAGAAAAATAACAATAAATAAAGGGAACATAGTACCCGGCGGCGGGACACGGGTTACACTGAAGTTGTAGTGGACGCACCCATTCCTACTGACAATTTGTTGGCGGGATACTCAAACTCTACTCAAATATTTTAGCTTTACTTCTTTATCTACAATAATAACAACGGCAACTCTACCAAGGGTGTCTTTTGAATAAGTTAAATCATTGTGACAAGTCCGTTTTCCGATTAACTAACTATATATAAGCCAGCTATTAAGGCAAAACTGTTATAAGTTTGGAACGCAACCTTAGTTCTATTTCTCCACTATCTATGCTTTTGTCTATGGTTTTGATTATTGTACTACCTGTGTTTGTGTTTTATATCCTCATATTAAAATGATAAATAGATAAGTAAATGTGATTGATGATGCCTAAAGTGTAGTATATTATTGTGGGAATGAAACCTGAATAGCAACGATGTCGAGTAATTCATATCGTTGACATTTTGTGTCAAACAAATAAATATGAATGTCTAAGTAATTCAGTTAAATAAATACCTATGTTATATGTGTGGGTAGGTATTGACAATGAAAATATTTATTTCATACAATCAAATTTGTTAAAATGAAGTTAAAAAGTAAAATAAACACGAGGATTACAAACCTTAGCGCCAGAATGTTGTACAAAGAAAAATAATGTGTGTATGCGTGTAAATGTATGTGTGTGAGTGTATAAGTGTATGAGTGTTTGTGTGCGTTTATGCAAAATTAATTGGGCTTAAAAATGACGTTTCAACCTATAAAACGCTTAGGTATCAATATATTAATTGTAATCCAAGTTTATTAAAAGAATTCATCTCTCAAATAAAAATTGATCAGTCTATAGTCCGAGACGCACAGTGGTTACACCAATTAAACGGGCCAGACAAAATGATCAAACAGAATTTGTATTGGGGGGTACCGCAAATTTAAATAACCAAGTCACGTTCGCCAAATAAGCAGTACTAACAAGCGGTATATCGCTTGCACTGATTGTTAATTGATTAGATTAAAAATTTTGGCCCAATTCGAGGCGTATTGTTACACTGGGGGGCGGCCCTGACGAATTAATTAGTTATATTTAATGGCGACGGTGTATTTTACAATTTGAATGTTGACAGATGTATTTATTTTTAATCTTGTTGGATTTTCTTATTGGTAAACGTCATCTGAGACTGACAATAACATTTAAAAAAGAGTCTTGTAATAATTAGTTTAGATTTTTAGTGTAATATATTAGTTTTTTTACAAAACAAAACACTATAACGCGAGACTAAAAAGTATTTTTTCTACCAGCTTTTCATATTGATCATCATTTGGCAGCTACGTGTTTTAGCAGGATGACAAATGGCCATTGAATTCAATTTTATATTGGCACGGCCAGAACAAAGATCCTAAAAAAGGCCAGTAACCTTTTACAATAAAATATCATTGTTTAAAGAAAACGTTAAACTTAAGACTCGTGCAACTCATAAAAACAAATCTCACATTTTACGACGCTCGAGTATATTTTCCCAAATTCCCTAACAAATCTTTATTGCATACACAAGTGTATTTTGTTGTACAAAATTTATTCCCAAAATAATATTCTGGGAGACAATTTTGACACCCTAAACGCCCATGTTTTATAGTGTTGAATATTTTTATTTGAATACGCGTAGGTGGGTAGGAGGGCTCGCTTCAAAATTGAGTTAAAATGACAGTGGCATACGTAGTGATTCGCCCCGTGGTCGCATTAAACGCATTAGAGGCCAAAATTGGATTTGTCGTGGGGCGTTTTATTGGTACACTTGTTACGAATTTAGAACCACTGTGTGTTAAAAAAAGCTCTTTGTCGGTTTCACAGAATTAGGAATATATTTTGTTGCCAGTATTGGATTTTAAAATTAGTTATGGGGTAAGAAATAACTTACTAGTAATCCTTTGTTGTTTTTACAGATTCTTGTATTATGATTGTAGCGTATTTGCATGTTGAACAATTTTCATTATTCTCTTTTGACGTCGGTATTCCTCCTTAGATGTTTTTTGATGGCCTAATAATTTGTCAATTTTATATTTCTGTGGGTTCATTGACCATTGGTTGAAACAATAAAAACAAATGACAACTGGAATATAGGATTTATATATTCCATTAAGATGTGATATTAAGGTTTAATCACATACTAGATATAACATTATAGAAAAAAAGAGCAAGCCCTTCTAACTTATTCAATTAATAAATCAGTCACATGTGCACATTGTTGACTCACTAAAGCAAACGTTTGGTATTTTTTTCCAAACGCGAATAGGTAATATTTATTTGACGTAATGCGGTGAAGCAGTGTCCCCGAGGCGCATTTATTTGCGTGCACGCCTCGCTTCACAATATTTGTGATTTACCGCGCGTTTTTTGTCCACAGAAAATACCATTCTGTCCCACCGTGCATTGTTTTTTGCGTCGAATTGGTTTTGAAGGAAAAATACGATGCAAGTTTTGGTAAATTTTATATGTTTTTGTGTATTAACCCGTTTTGTATGTACATATTATTGCGTTTAATATAAAATCGAATTATATTTGTTGCTCTGATAGCAATTTAAAACACTGAACCTATGAATAACAATTCCAATTTCATAATTACCTACCAACGCTTTGGTTACGTATAGTAAAAATACTTACAGCACCTCAAGTGCGAGCTAACTGTATACTTTATAGTCAACCGTATTTAGACATTTTGTACGGAAAATTGAAAGGCGCCTCTAGCGGACGGTATTTAAAACCTTCAATTTATCCATACAAAATGTCTGAATACGGTAGACTATAAAGACGTCCAGAATGCTCTATAGTTAAAAAAGGTGAAATTTTTAATACTATGAAATCTTTCACAACCAGCGAAATGGTCTGTTCCAGAAAGGGCAAGTACACCTAACCAACGGAAGTGTATAAAAAGATATATGAATGTGGATAAAGGAAAAATGGTATGCCAGGACCGTAGCATATGGCAATCAGTGGTCTCTGCCTACCCCCATGGGATACAGGCGTGAGTATATGCATGTATGAAATCTTTTGGCCGGCTCTAAACATTTATACAGTTGCTATATTTGCCGACTGTACCGGTACGCTTGTTTTGCTAACGGTACAAAGGGTTCGGTAACGCGGTTAGCACCGACAATGACTTGACGAAGGCAAATCAGATTTGTCAACCCTCGAACGTTATTTTAAACCTAGTCAGTCATTTTGCATAGTTTTGGGTAAGGGTAGAGGTGATGAGTATATTTTAAAGTATTATTGTGGCTATAATTAAAGCATGTTATTAGCTTAGTATAATATTTTAATAGAATTCATTTTATTTGTAGGTATGTATTAATAATAATATGGGACCTACTTGGTGTGTTCGTCTGGTGATAAGACGAACACACCAACTATACGGTTCCACACTAAGCAACGCTTGTATTGTGGGTACCGTACGTTGGACTAAGGGCGAACTTAAAATACAGTACTTATATAGATATTAAACATCCATGACTCGGATACAAACATTCGTGCTCATCACACAAAGTTTGTCCGTAACAGGATTCGAACTCGCAGCAACAGCAAGCAGGGTCACTACCAACTCTACCAATTGCGCTATTCAGTTCGTCAAGCTTTATATATATATTGGTTAAGCTTTTTATACAGCTAATTTTAAGTCACACACATCCTTATTTGGTAACGTAATCTTATATGAGTCCCAGTAAAGTGGTAGCGAACGCTTAGAATTACAAAACAAGCTCTATAAGAACTTCGAATGTTATTGGAATCCACTTGGTAATTTATTGCGTATTTAAAAACAAACAGTTGCTATAGTCTCAGCCGCGATAAAACTTATACAGCACTGAGCTTATACGTGCCTGCTAAAATTATCTTCAAACTGTTACCTAAACATTAAAGGCAGATCTATTGTCACAAGCTTCACGTGCGTTTGCGCATAATTTATGTTATGCAACACATTTCGATTGATGACATCACACATGTTGCAGGCTGTTGGCAGTCGCGAGTGGTAGAGAACCGCAGTGTACGTAAGTCTACTGAGTTTTTTTTAATTTTTTTATTACGTTATAGGCAAGTATTTGATCTCGATCTCACCTGATGATAAGTGACGATGAGATCTACGATGGAGCATACTTGCGTAGAAGGTACCTGTTCACTCTCGACTTGAAAACACCCAGATTGTAGTCAACGGGCAACAAAGACGCCGGTAGCTTGTTCCATTCCTTGGCAGTTCGGACGATGAAAGTACGTAGTTACGTGCTATAGCATGCGCTTGCGCAGCATTATGTTTCAGAGCAATTGTCTGTCCGTCACATACATATATTCATGGTGAAATCCTACCTTTCAACGCCTTACTGGACGGAGGAGGGTCCCGACTCCACGGAGGGTCCCCGTGCCCTGAGAAGTCTCTTAACTTGAGGTAGCTAATAGTCAGCCTTATGATGGACGCCTTGTCCAGCTGGCTCGTGATGGCTGCCGGTAAAGGCAGCATCTTCGCCAGCTCGTAGAACTCGTAATTCTCCTTGCCCCTTCTAGAGCGAGCGGCATCTCGACTCTTCTCTTTTCGTAACTCGAGGATGCTGTAAAAAAAGATTGACATTATAACCTGTCCACTGATTTAAGCGGCTATGACACGTGTCGTATCAGTTTGGTAAATATTAGCGCCAACTATGTCGTATAACGATTACAATTAAATTTAACAGAACCGAAATTATTGCTGTCTAGCTTGTATTATTTTGACCATGACAAGGATGGCAATACATTATGTTTAGTCAAGTGTCAAGTTGGTGTACCAACAAATAGAAATCCACAGCTAGTAAATTGTTCTATTTAATACTTTTATAAATCTTTATCTATTTATCAGTTTTTTTTTGTATAAGTATATTTTATTTTCCATCCAATTAGTTTGTAGTAAGTACTTGGTCTTGTTAGTAACAATTTATAAAAATCAAGTATACATTTTAAGACTTTTATATAAATGTACTCAACATATAGCACAAAAAAGACCAATCTCATAGTTAATATCTGCATGGTATCTTGCCAAAAGTTTAGTACGAAGTCGTGTCCTCCTTGTTTTCCCACACAATTTTTCGTTCTCATTAATCCATCGCTGTTTGTTATCCCTAAATCTTTATAATACTAATAATGATACCTACGAATGTCGAAAAAAACGCCGCCCAGTAGCGCTGGGAGTGTTCAAACTCGCCCAGCCCACCGCCCGCCCACGGGCGGGGTCGCTAATGAACACCAACCGGTTCATCATACGCATTTACATTTTAAAACTTTTATATTTCACATTTAGACGCGGTACGGTTTTATTCATTTACATATTTTTGTTGTTTCAAGTCTTGGGTTATATTGCAAATGCCGCACGTATACTTATATACTTTTATAGCATAGCTGTATGTCTAATAAATGTAAATGAAAACATCTATTTGGTTATATTAAAAATTGTATTAATTAAAAATTTAAAAATATATTCTGGAAGAAAAATATCTTGTGTCACTGTTATAGCGCTTAAATGGCGTCACTTTCAATGTTATACAAAACATCAATACACAAACGGGTTGCGTTGTCTAATAAGCGGTCTCGCGGTAAAAAATGGAAAATAGAATTGTTGTTTAATAAATATTTTGTTGAAAACACACGAATATGCAATTTATTTTTGTTTAAAGTCTACAGTTTCGTTAGAATATTAATTACACATAGGGCCTATCTGGGTACAACTTTTTTGATGAATGCCCCATGCTAATGGACATTTGCCAATGTGAGTGAGCGAGAAGCTAGAGGTTTGTTTACGTTGACAGCAAATCAAATAAGAATAGAGGATAGATGTGACTTTTTTGTTTTTATGTACCTATTAGGTAAAAGAAAAATATACCTAGAGTTATCTTTATAAAAACCTGATAAAATAAAGGTACCTATACACCGGCTTGATTTGATCAAACAGCAAACAACCCATACTGATCAACTAGCCCTATTAACCCCAGGACACATCAGCGAAAATTTTTACCGCCCGGGCTCTAAACCTGAGATCCGAACAAAAGGTGCCAACTAAGCGGGCGGGTACACAGTTTACGACGGTGCGCGATTACCGTCCTGTGAGTCCCTGCCTTTATTGGCACCTGAGTAAGGCCATTTGAAAATTGAAGGTGTCTTTTACGATTTTTTTAAAGGCTGTGTTATCTTCACGGTCTGTTTCCTTGTGTGTTGTGTTTTTAGAAGGAATATAGTGTCGCCAAATTGTCTATAAATTACCTACAACTTAAAATACACCTTAAATATTAATACTATTCTGGATCATGTAAATTTAAATATTATGAAACTGTTACGGGACTGTTTATTGCATTAAATATATTTTTAAATATTTTCCAAAATTTTTGTTAAACCATATATATGCAAAAAATAACAAATAATGTAATTGGCTGTTTCACGTCTCTGAATCTGAAATACAAAGTGGAAAAAAATCCATAGCGTTAATAGAATCCTTGTCTGTTTGTTTAAGGATTTCTGAAAAACAACCACTAGAGCCTAACACTAACCTACAAAATAAACCTTAGTTATTTTCGCTTGGAACCGTTTATCGAGAGGTAACTACACCTCAGGGGCCAATAACATTTAAAAAACATAAAGAATTCCAAACAAACCCTTCCTAAATCTGATATCCTGATAAACGTTAGTAATCGGTGAGTGCTAGGGTCGGTTCACATGCCGATTTAGTTTAATAAGGTATCTGACAAATGTTTGATTGTTTCATGCTAATAATATACTTATAGACATACGCCTAAGGGTTTTTTTTTATAAATTTGTTATATTAAATCATGAGTACTTATTAATTGCAATAAGTACCCACTTATGATAACTTCTCTATATGCTATCTTTTATCTGTTCATAAATTGTTAATTTTTATATCATTTTGGAGTTCGAAAATTGATTCACTACTCAATGTCAAAGTCAAATCATTTATTTCGTACGAGTGTAGGCCTGCGGGGGCATTTACAAATTATCCTTTACTTTTTTTTCCAGGCTTACAACCGGATCAGAACGGGACCTCAACTGAGAAGGACTAGAAATCATCATACGTCCATTATAATATAATTACTTATTTAACAAAAAAGAAAAGGCATATACCCTATTAAATAGTTTTTTAAAGTTTATAACGGAAAAAACTATTTTGGAAATAACTTTAAAACATACTTAAATGCAGAGGTTAGTCTAGGATTTACAAAAAAAGAAACGGTACGGCTGTGTCTCCGCCAAGTCGAGTTACCAAAGGCACTGCTACATTTTTCAAAAAACGTTTTTTTCATTTTTAACCTTCACAACTTCGGTTTATTAAATGACGCCAAGTTGAAGTCCGCAAGGTTCTTGTCTAGACATTATACCAATCCGCCATTGTGGTGTAAATAAACAATTGCGCACGCGCCGAACAATAGGTCCATAAGCGAACATATCGATGCTTCTATCGATTCACATAATCAACTGATGATTAATCGAATAGTAGAGCCACGTAGCGCTAATCATTGCTTGATTGTTTACAATACGCCATTAACTAGGTACCTAGGGTTTAAGTGCGTTGTCAAAACATAACCTATAATTTACACTATTCGCCCCCTAATTAGGTTTCAAGATGTACCCCCAAATTTATAGACGTTCTATAACTTTGTTAAACGTCATATAGTACAGCGCACAAGGGTTTTTCTTTGCGCAGTACTATATGACGTTCGATAAAGTTATATAACGTCTATAAATTTAAGGGTAAGTTTTTATAGGTAGGTATCCAATAGATAATAGTTATTAAAAAAAAAGACTACAACTTGCACTTTAAACAAAAATCATATCATACGAAAGAAAAAAAACTTTACATGAGTGTTTTTTATAATAACTGGTATTAAATATTATCTGGATAACATTTTCATCGCCAATCATAAATAATCCTCGAACTTTTTTTCTAGATTATTCATAAAATTTTATTAAGTTGATTTTATAGCAGTAAAATAATTTATATTTATATAAATAAAGTTACTTAATTTAACCGCATGTAAGTAAACCTTTATTCTACATTCTCACCGAGCTAGGGTGGGTGGTCAGTAACGTTGGGGCATTATATTGTTTAAAATAACTTTACAGAGGGTTGCACTCACCCCCTCGGCCCTCAGTCGCTGAATCTTGACCGCCCTTAAGATTAGGGTGAATTATGGTATTTAAAAAGAATTAAAGTAAGTTTATATTATAGTTTATATTTGATTGGATTAAGATAGCATCATTATGTATTTAGCAATTTTATGATCAAAATGAAATAAGTTGAAAACAACACTGTGTCTATAACATAATAATGGAGGAATAATTTTTTGAAAATAAATTTTGTACCTATTTCTTACTTACCTACCTTTTTACTTAGCCATACGACATTATAAACACCAACTAAAAAATGTGTTATTCCAAACAAAAACCTTACATAAATACCAATGCCAATTTATATAAAAGAACATCAAATACCAATTCCAAATAGAAAACCGAAAACCACACAATACGACTATATTACCAAAGGCAACATTGCATTGCACTATGCAGACTATAGTCGCAGTGTATAGATCTTTCTGCTGTACTATAGCTATTCAAAGTGTGGGGACTACTTATCCATTTAGCTGTTAAAGTCTGGAATGTGACATGAAAACTATTAGATGCGGCGCTCGAGAGAAATAATGCAACTTGTTGATTCTATTTTTAAAAATATATTTTTTCTTAGTTTTCGGTTTATTTTATTGGTACCTAATGCCACCGCAATACCACAGGATGAATTATTTTATCATACAAATATGATTAAGATATAGAACGTCACATGTATGTTTAATGCAATATACTTAGTTTATGTCATATAATGTATATCGTCCTAGGATAATCTGGTGGCACGGCAGTGCATCCGCCAAGTCGTTTCAAAAATATCTAGTTCCTACGGCATTAATACTGTCCTATACTGATACCAAATTGCATTACCTGTGTTTTTGCACGATGAAATTTCCTAAAATGGAGAGCCCAAAAAATATGTAAAGACAGGTGGCTCTATTCCTTTTTTGTTCTGTCCAATTTTTATGACGTACCTCCCTTCATCACAGAAGTGGCCGTCTTTAAGTGTCCACGTACGTGCCCCGACGCCTCATCCACCTGGGAATCGAACCCACAATGCACCACTAACGCATTGACCCCCTACAAAACACCCTAAAATACTACAATCCGAACTCAATCTTACTTATAACGAAATACGATTCAGAATCCAAAACTCACTCCGCATCTACCGGTCAGCGATGATTTGTAAACCAGGACGAAATAAGCGTATAATACAAACCAGTCACGGAAAAATCAACTGTATCAACAACTAACAGAACTCAATTTCGGTACCACACCGCACTGTAAAAGAATCCACCCGCAAATTGAAATAGTCGAAACTTGGAAGGAAAAAAGTGCGAGATTCGAACCCAGGACCGGTCGTAAAAAGCCGACCCTACACTCCGCCGTGTCGCAGTAGTTACGCTTAATGTGTCCGGGGCAAATTGAGTTGGACGCGCCTAGGAAAATTAGCTGCCCCCTGGGACCCGGAAAATGTTCCGGGTGCGACCGGGACTAACCGGAGATATCTAATATGACGTTCCTACCTATGGATTGCATTTTATTACCCTCAATTTCATATGTTATTTATTTATGTGACTGAAATGTGACTACGACCAATTTTGTACGATAAAAACGTGATTATTAAAATAGCTTTAGCCGCTTAGCTAAGCTAAAAGTTGTAATAGCTATAAGCTCATATCAATGGTTAAAGACCGCTGTGTAGATTAATACCAGAACCCTTTGGTTATGAGTGTGGGCTGTACCTCTAACAACTGAGCTAAAGATGCTTCACTAAATTTAGAATAGGTAGGTGCCTTATAAGGTCTTAAGCGTAGGAAATAATTCTTATCTTGAACATTCTCTTAATATAAATAATAATACTAGCCCTTTTTGTCCCACTGGTGGGCTTGAAGGCCCGTTCAATAATGCGAGGGCGATTAGGCCATAGTCCACCACGCTGGCCCAGTGCTGGTTGGCGGAATTCACAACTCTTTCGAGGTGTTCTCTCAGACATGCAAGTTGACGATGTTGTCCTTCATCGTTTAGCAAGCGATAATCATGGTTGAGAATAAGATTCCCTCATAAAATCCAGGAATCTCAGATCGCGAACCAGGGTGTAAACCTGCGATCTTCGTTACCGAGGCGAGCGATTTACCAACTTAGCTATCACTACTGTTTATATATCCGAAGAAAAAGGTACCACATTCATGAGAACTGTATTAATCTGAATAGTTTAAGAGTTAAAGTACGGTTCAATAAAATCAGGAGCAATCGACACTAAAAAGAAGCTAAATAATAATTATGTAAGTTCCCGCTCAACCCCAAAATACTTAAGGTCTTAAATACCAATACAATCGACACCTTGTAACCCCATCATTACCGCTGTCGCACTTATTTGACAATACAACTAACACAGGTAGCGAAAACTATCAATAGACAGCTCTAGTTAAATTGTCACCCGTCACCATTTAAGGGTTAGAAAGGTCGACACCTCAACTGTAAACGCTGCAAATGATGTGTTCTAAGACGATCGCTTAGACCAGGCATGGGAACTTTGGAGTATTTTCCTCTTGAATGGCTACAAGTCCAAACATTGGTTCATTGTTGTGGTTATACGTATTTATTGGAGGTCGGTGTAACGGTTCATAAAAAGATAATGGTCGGATTAAAAAATTGCCGCTTTTTGTTGGACGATTTGAAATTATTACTTTGGCGGATGATGTAACGTGAATTGCGATTTCCTGTTCGATTTATTTTTTTAATGGCAATTTATTAGATTGACCGGGCTTTGTTATCTACAGCTTGCAAACTACTTTATAAGTCATTGCATAATCTTAGGAGCTATTGAGCCTACAAACTTGGTCCTACACGTTTCTAGAATCTTTCAAGTACTCCCAATATTTTTTCTTCTATAATTTTCAAAAGACTGGATGGGTTCTCGCCTACAGAATCTTCTACAACAGTTGAGTCAATTCGCTGAATTAATCTACATTCTTCAAGCAATTTAGTATCTTTTTACCAATGACCATAAATCATTTATTCTAACCTCCGAATTTATAGACGTTATGTAACTTTATCAAACGTCAGATAGTATTGCGTACAAAACGCTTGTGCGCAGTACTATATGACTTTTAACAATGTTATAGAATGTCTATAATTTTTTTTTTAATTTTTTTTTTATTACATTATAGCCAAGTATTTGATCTCGATCTCACCTGATGGTAAGTGACGATGAGGTATTTGGAGGTTAGTATCTTAAAACTGGTATCATTTTGATAATGTATGTCGTGGTAATCCTTCGAGTACACCGGCCCTTTTATCACGCTAATACTGACACACCACATTGTCACGTCAAGTGGTTCTGTCCCAAATGAGGTCCCACTCCATATTTCTTTGGGCGCATTTATTCAACAATGATTTTTAATATTTCATTGTGCATTTCAGGGTTATAAGTACCTATTATGATATTTCTTGTGTTCGGGAAGATGTTGTATTATAGTGTGTGCAACCCTCCGTTTTGGTTTTGAATCTGTAACTTTACTGTCATGCCAGGATTCTGTTACCAAAGATAATTTCTTTGAAATTTATATTTTTTAAGAGCTTTCGAATCAAATCAATTTGGAATTGTAATTCTGTAAAAGTAATTGTAACTTGACGTGTTGCAATTGTTATTAATATTTTTATTTAACTTAGCATGGTGCTCTGCCTTACAAGCCAATAACAAAATACTATGTATCAAATTTTTGAGAAAATAAAACAAATTTCAAAGATCTGATCGCATGTATATTTTGCTTTTAAATTCCCAACGTTTCGGCTGTTTTACAGCATAAGGGTACCCGAGTTCAACCGATGACACTACGACCGTCGTAGTGTCACGACGTCAAACACCTCAGTCCTCCCGTGACCATTGTTGCTGTAAAGCCGCCGAAACGCCGAGAACGTAAAACCATACACGGGATAAAATCTGTAAAATTAGTTTTATTTCAATGTGTAGTATTCGCGGAAATATAAAAAATCAATAACATAAAACATACTGAAATAATAAAAATGACGTCACAAAAATGTGAACACCTAAATAAGTCCAATCGAAAATAGCCAAGTCACCACTATTTAACTCTATCTAATCATCGAATCTGCTTCGGCCGACTCCACTCGGCTTTTTGTGAAAGTTTTCAAAGAGAAATTCACACCCCCACGAGGTAGGGTCGACTAGTTTTCTTTAAAAGCTTGGATATTTGAACCCTTGGAGTTTAGTCAACCGTCTTGTCCCTTGGGCGAGCGAACCCTACGGTCACTTAGAAGAAAATTCAAATAGATCGACGTGTAGGTGAATAGTTTTGTGTGAATGGCTACTAATGTGCCTTGTATTTATTTGTAAAACTTGGCAGCTTCCAGTTGAGTCTTCTTCTTCTTATTTTTTTTCGAAATGAAATGCGATGAAATAAAATGGATATGCAAATGGCCTCACCCACAACTTAGCGGGTGTTTTGCCAATGTCAAGTAATTGATAGCACTAAAACGTTCAGTAAATACACATTATAAATAAAATAATGGATGTGACATGATTGTTGAATTAATGTTGATGTTGAGTCTTAAAAACAAGACTAAAGTTTTAGAGTAGTTCGACATCCAACTAATATTATAAATGTGAAAGTTTGGATGGATGGATGTTTGTTACTCAATCACGCCAGAACGGCTGAACGGATCTGAATGAAATTTGGCACAGAGATAGATTATAGTCTGGAATAGCACATAGACTACTTTTTATCCCGGTAAATGTATAGTTCCCGAGGGATAGATTTGTTTTAATTTTTCATAGACCACAGGATCGACATGATTTTTTGCATAGGTACTTAGTGGTAGTTTAGCGGTGAGAAAATGGCATAGGCAAATTTTTATACCCGAAATATGCACGATTACTATGAGATAGCATACAGGAACCGTGCATTTGCAAAAGGACATACTTTTTAATAGCGGGTAACACCGCGGGGCGCAGCTAGTGTTCCTATGTAGTCAGCCTGTCTATTATCCAAGTCGGAGCTAAACGAGCGTGATGATATGACGTCATATTACGAAGGGGAGCCGCAAGGGGGCGAGGCTGTCGTGTTTGACTTAGGAAATGAAAATGTCATCGGCTTATTAAGAATAAGGATTATTGATATTGTACAGAGATATTTATTGTATTTGATATTAGTCGCTTATCAAGGTGTAGATTAAGGTGGGGGAAGGGAAATATATATTGGCTATTTAATATGGAAATGGGGGAGGATAATATATACGTGATACATTGTACTCTGCTAAACATGCCATAAGGAGCATGGTAACGAAAACTGTCACTTAATTAATGCCTATAATAAAATTATCAATATAATTTATGTCAAAAATCATGGGTACAAATGTTGTAATTCTTTAACGTGCAATGTATCGTTAACGACGCGAATACAACACAACGCTCCGCGCGATACCTGACTCGTGCGTATGACGAGTGCGCTCCAGCGTATCGAGTTTCGATTTACATTGCAGTTTTAAGTCTAAATTAGTAATGATGTTTTTTTTAATCTAAAATTACGTTAAGATAGATTTCCATTATGACTTCATGCTAAAATAAATTTAAAAATACAAAAAAAAACGAATATTCATAAAAAGATTGGCAGAAAATTCCAACTCTCCCCATAATCCTGCGCTGAATCCATGGTTTTCGTTACAAAGTCACTTATATCCTGTATATTAAAAAAATATATACGTGCAATTATCGACTCATGTAAGTAAGTTACTTCGTGAACAAAAAAAAGTAAACCAGAGCTAAGTTGTCACTACGACAATGTTACAAAACTGTTAAAAAGCCTTTAGGTATATAGAGACGCCATTTTCACATCATCATGTCACATCCATTATTTTATTTATACTGTGTATTTATTTAATGTTTTATTGCTATTAATCACTTGGCATTGGCAAAATACCCGCTAAGTTGTGGATGAGGCCATTTGCATATCCATTTTATTTCATCGCATTTCATTTCGTAAAGAAAGAAGAAGATGTAGGTATTCTGTACCGTCAACTTCGACGCTGACTGTGGAATTTGGTTCTATTTTTACGACTTAAGTCTTGTGTCATTGTATGCGCCTCTGAAAAGGTGCAAGGCGTGTCAAAGGCGCAGGTCACGACGGTGACACAAAACTGGCGGAGAAAGGTGAGAATTTATAGTTCGCGTGACAAGATTTGATATTTGGCAAAAAAAAATATAGTTATTTTTGTTGAAAATTATTTATCATAATATTGGCATAGTACGAACGATTAAGCAGTGATAGCCAAGTTGGTGGAACGATTGCCTCGGTAATGAGGATTGCAAGTTCAAACCCCGGCTCGCACCTCTGGAATTTCTGGATTTCATGTGCGAATCTCATTTTCAACCACGATTATCACTTGCTAAACGATGAAGGAAAACATCGTGAGGAAACCTGCATATCTGAGAGAACCCCTCGAAAGATGTGTGAAGTCCGCCAACCCGCACTGGGCCAGTGTGGTGGACTATGACCTAATCTCCCTTGAATTGAAGGGAGGCCCTTGCCCAGCAGTGGGACATAAAATATGTTTAAATACCGTCCGCCAGAGGCGATTTTCAATTCTCCATACAAAATGTCTAAATACGGTAGACTATAAAGTATACAGTTACGCACTTGACGTGCAGCTTCTGGGCAATTTGTGTTTAGCAGAGAGGTAGGCCTATTGATGCCCCGTCCAGGTTTATTGGGTGAAACAGTTTTCATTTAAAAAAAATATTTAAAAAAATTGTATCAAGACAACTCATACTCTCCTTGGCCGGGCGATAATCACGAGACGCGGTCTCCGGGGACGGCTCACACTTGGCACCCCCGAGATGAGGCCAATATGACTCGACGAATTTCCGGACCGTGTCCGGACAGAGCTAGGAGCTCGGTAAAAAAAACATTTGATACTTTGACTCGCACCAATTCTCGTAGATCTGTTGTTTGGTGTAAAATAAACTTTATCTAACATGTATATAAACATGTTTTCTTCTTAATCCATTTACCAATTTGTCATATTTGAGTCGTCTTTCGGTTACTTATATTTCACGGTGCTACTATGGTCTGCCTTTTGAAACCCAATTAGTAACCAACCAAACCCAAGGGTAGGTCATAATTTTATACTTTGCTCTCAGTATTTGCAATAAACATTGTTTGTAAAAAAATATTAAAAACCTAATGACCAAGACTTATTATAAAGAAGTTAAAAAAATATATATTCACTAAAAGTTGTTGGTGATCTAATTAATATGAAATTCAATGCACAGTGGTTTTATAGAGCGATATTTTTTGGACGAAAAATAAATACGTACGTTCTATTCGCCCCGTCCGGGCCGGGCCCAGCGGGACGGTCGATTTGTACGCTCGCCAAATTGCCGCTCTTTACGCGGACTTTAATAATCACGTCATATCCAATTTTCCTTTGAACCGTTGAGGGAATACTAATGCGCGAGCGCGCGTTGATTGAATATTTCACTTGTTTGTTAGTGAATTGACACTTATAATTAATTGGACTTCAATTTAAGTGTAGAGCCATGGAATTAGTTGGATTTGGTATGCGCTAAGTCTCCTTCTGTGATTTAAAATACATTTCGCAAAAATGTTGTAAATAATCTATCAATGAGTGAAAAAATACCTATTTGCTAGAGAAATATGTGTGTTTTTTGTGGACTACATTCAATTTAGAATAAAATATCCATAGAATAGTCGATTGTACATTTTATATATTTTGTTACGAATACAATACTTATAGTATTTTCCATCTTTCGCTCGAGATTTATTAACTATACCTACCATAAGATAACGGACCTAAAAAGTTGGATGACAGAGTATAAACTTTCCACAATCACGAATCTACAAAAAAATCTAAAACATAAAAATGTACTTGTTGATAAATTGCGTCCTATTCTGACAACGAAATGTCGACGCAATGAAAATATTCATACAACAATAGATGATATCGCATGCCCACACACCCCAGTGGGCGACGATCCCGCTTCACGGACAAAAAATGACCAATCCGCTAGACGCGTCGATACGAGTATGACTAATAGTGGGCCGTCGCTTAGCAAATTGCCTGCCAAAATCGTAACGATACT
This sequence comes from Pheosia tremula, assembly GCA_905333125.1. NCBI lineage: Eukaryota > Metazoa > Arthropoda > Insecta > Lepidoptera > Notodontidae > Pheosia > Pheosia tremula. Next base: position 6,410,037 of record HG995416.1, on the reverse strand, counting down.
GGAAAATTGTTTCATTCATAAATGCAATAGCTGGGATTTACCGCAGATAGGTTTTGGATGAATAAAATAGTCCGAGGATTACGCGGCCCTTTGTGGTCCGAAATGTCGGGTGGACGAATGTTTTTAACAATCGAATTGGATTTCACCACCCTTTTTTTCGTTTTCGTTAGACAATTTTATTGCCTACGTAGGTATTGGAGTCTCATCTAAGTAAATAAAACTAGCCTGGCGAAATTAGCAATACAAAGAGACGGGGCCGCATTCGCAATTGAAAGGAGCGGGAAATAATAGTTATTTGCAATAATCGACTCAAGGGATGGCTGATTGCGCCCGGGGCAGGGTGTGGGATTTTTGCCGTACTTTGGCATGGCTACCGGCAGTTTTGGAGTATTTGTTACACTTCGATAGCCTAGTGCTGTTTAATAAATTTATGGATGTGTTTTTATACAAATCTACAATTTATCAATATAATAAAAAATATTCACAACGTCCTAAAATCAACTACAATTTTTTTTTTGGAAAATATATCGTAAGTATTGTATTTAGTCTATGATAAAAAGTACCTACTTTTTCATAAAAATCATCTTAGAGAAAGTATTGACTTTAGCTACGAAATATCCTACCGAAAGAACCCTCTTGAATAGTGCCAATTCAACCCTAAAAGAAGAAATTAAAACAACAGGGGTCAGTACAAAAGTCCATTGATGAGGTAAAGGGGGATATAATAGATCATTTTCGGGACACTTGTCCTACAGTTAATCCGGGCTGACCGAACCAATGATCGATCGTAGACACCCTACTGCAATCGGAATGTCTATTAAACTTGGCATTTTATGTGGCTTATTTCTTGACTTGCAATGGAATTAAGATTGTGTGGTTATGTTTTCTATAAGTAGCTGTTTGTGTAACTGGGCAGCGATATATATCGTGTTTCGCCATTTTGATACAGAACCGCAGTAAAAAATACAATGGCGTTCGTTTGTAAAGCTTATTTGAAAAAAATACGGAAATATGTGCTCGTAATAAATATTAACAGTCACTAAAATAGTATGACTAAACTATGTTGTCTGCCTAAATTGTTTTTTTAATGTCTGTGAATGCAACTTTAATAACTTTATTATTATGTTAGTACTTAAACTGCCAACGTTTTTAATACAATGTGCATCGAATAAGTCGCAATTTTATTTAGTGCGGCATCATTTTTTGCTTCTCGAACGAAACATCACTTAAATTATTAAAAAAAAGAAAAGTAATAAAAAGTTCGAGTAGAAACCGCAGACAAATCGATCGGATGTTTTTTTTGAAAATTTAACTTTTATCGATTCTCTAATGACAGATAATAGTTTGGTTGTTAAGAATCGATACTGAACGTTTTTGGGACGAATTTATTGTCATTATTATTGAGTTTATTGGTTACAAAACCGATCAGTTATTTCCTATTACATTTTCACCTAAATAGTCGTTCATGAGACCGGCTTTTTTGCTATATTTATACTGTTCTTATTTAGAAACGGTGCGTAAAAAATTAAGTACCAAAGATAAAAAAAACTTATGTTCAAGTCAGGTGCCTAACGGTATCGTTTCATTGTAGTTGAATTAAACTAAAGAAAAAACTTATAAAAATGTCATCTACAAAATTTATTCGCCAAAAAGTGTTCAAAATTTTGAGCTTATTTTTTTGTCGGAATATGTTGGCATTTTAAACCACTGTGCGCTTTTATTGACTAGTGAATTTATTTAGATATATTTTTCTCTATCTTACATTGGAGTCTGATGGTTGGTTGGTTTGGTAAAAACTCAAATGGATAGAGGGCGCGACGAATCGCGGTGACTCAGCGGTTGGTAGCTGATTGAGGCCTGACTACTGTAGTATACAGGTTGTTATCTTACACCGTTAAAAAATTATGTAAATAATTACCAAAATATTCCTTTAATTTTTTTCTTATATATAATTCGTACCTAAAGCAGCGGAAATTCAGTAAATATACAACGGCTTTATTGATAGTGTGGACTGTTGAAAATGTGAAGTAAATTTATTATACCTACTATTTTTAGGAGCTCCAGTTATAATAACTCTACAATTAGTGTCATGTTGACACATTATCAATAACTGTTTATAATTTGAAACTCAAAACAACCTGTAAACATCTCACAAAAAAGAACAACAAGACAAATTGTAATAGATCCATACATTCAAAAAGGGCCGACAGAGATACACTAATCTTGAATTGCCTACCAAAAAACCGAACCCACTCATTATTGCAACGTACTAAGGATCAAAATCGATTGCCGAAATAAATTTCGTACGTAACACAAAGTGTAGGCCAATCACAAATGAGACGGTGGGTAATACTTTATAATATTAACCCGGATATTTGATATTGGCTTTTTTGTTACTCATCTCCATTTTTTTGCGTCAAAGACAAAGTTAATCGTATGTTGAAATGTACGTTAGTTTTTTTTTATAACGATATTTCTCCGTTAGTACGCAGCGGTCGTTTTTTACAACGCTACGAAGTCTCGTTGTAATAACGTAAGTACAATAACTGTGTAATTTTTAATCAAGACTTATATTTATAATCAATTATATTCTCTAATGAACTTTTTGTCGTGATTTCAATTTGTCGAGATACATTCGCAGAAATAAATAGTTGGTTTTTTTTTTTAAATTTATGCGAGCGAAGCATTCAGTGATTTTTTAAGACATATTGGTAGGTGCCAACATACTTTTTTTAAAGTTTGTTGGGCTACATAGTATTGTTACTTATAATACTAGTAAATTTAGATATTTTTTACACAACCACATTTAAAATTCGAACACAATTTTGAATCCGCATAAACATTTCTTTTTTTTATCAACTATACTTTAGTGCAATAAAATTTGGTATCATTAAACTTTTACACGCCAAAAGAAATGCAACATATTACACTGGATACCACTAATTGTGGTTTCATCACACAAAAGCATCGGAATAAGTTGTTTTTTCTGTGCGTCGTCGGCACTTGGCCCACTGTGGTCAGGGATCGCTTTTTATGTCCGCTTCAGGTGCATTGAAAACGATTTTTATGATAAATATTGGGAATTTCGTTACTGTTTAATGGCCGGTATCGATATTTTATTCGATTTTCTTATTCGATACTTTTGCGGAGTGTGAAATTGAAGATATCGATTTTAAATCACACTCTTCAGTTCGTTTTTGCGTTATAAAAAGTGCTGAATAGACTCAAATCTGTTGGAGTGCTTTACTAGTTTTTCCTGTTAACACCTGTCAGGACCTGGTAGGTATCGATGGATACAAAAATATATTATTGTTATCTTAAAAAAAACAGGTTGACTCACCTGCTTTTTATTTAGTATTACCTACTGTACTGGACTAGAAAAAATAGTGCAGACATTTCATTAATGAACTGTTACAGAGCGTCAAGTGCGAGATTTATCGTGAGCTAACCGTATACTTTATAGTCTACGTATTTGGACATTTTGTATAGAGAATCGAAAGTTTTAAAAACCACCCGCTAGAAGCACTGTTCAATTCTCCATACGAAGTGTCTGAAGACGTACACTATTAAGTATACGATTATTTTATGAAAAACCTTGCTCTTGATGTAGCTCAAAACTTAGTAAGTACATAAGTCTATAATAAAATAATAATACTAGCCCCACTTTTCTACACTCAATACGAGGGGATTAGGCCTTAGTCCACCACGCTAGCCCAGTTCGCTAGACTTTCGAGGGGTTCTGTCAGACATGCAGATTTCCTTACGATGCTTTATAATTGCCTCACCATTTATAATCATGGTTGAAAATCAGATTCAGAAATTCTAGAGATGCATACCGGGGTTTGCACCTGCGATCCTCGTTACTAAGGCGAGCGCTCTACCAACTTGGCTATCACTGCTTTTGTTTCCTAGCCTCTACTCTATGTATACCAACACTGGTCTTCAATATATTTTCTTGATTAGTCTTGATCCTTTTATTGTATACGGTTATATTGTTACTTTTTCAGTGTCCCCCATTGTATGCGTGCTACATGTTACCAAAACGCGTGTTATATTAGTTAGTCACGCTCTTTATTTTTCAATCAAAATATTTTTGTCTGCGGATGTGATTTTTTCGTTTTTTCCCGTGCCGCATTTTGTTTTTGTGGTCTTTAGAAATTTTGATGAAGTGTGAAAGGGTTCCTGTCTTGTGATTGAGTCAAAGATGTTTTTGTTTCGTTAAATAAAGGAGAGTTTAAAAAAATACATTATCAAGCCTCTATGGCTATGGTTAGATCACAGACTTATTAGAATATTCAGACAACACACGGCGTACGCTAAAATAGAACCCTTAAAAATCTCTGGTCTGGTTATGATTTTTTAAATGGTAGACTTCAGGTTTTTTGGCATCACTTTTAGCTTATGCTGAGTCATGTCTGATTATTCTTACAAGTCTGTAGGTTAGGTCGATCTTTTACGACTAACTTGTAGAGTAATTGAAATATAAGATCAAAGAGTTTGTAACTCAAGAACGGCTGGGCCGATTTGTATGATCTTTAATTTCTTAAATTTGTCTATATGAGAATAGCTGAATAACTTAAATTAAAACATGGGAAAAAATAATAAAATAGATAAGTCATTTTCTCATCCATTTGATTACAGGCGGTACGAAGTTCGCTGGGGCAGCTACTTTTACATACAAAATCATACCGAAATTTATGTGGTATGTCAACTTAATGTCGTATTAATCCCTCCTCAATGTAAGGGCTATTAATACCATAGGTATATTCAACTTAACTTAAAGTTAAAGTTCTAAAGACCACGCATGTAAGCCATCGTAATAATGAAGTAAGTAACTTGTTTTTTTTTCAACTATACTATTTATATTAAGTGTCAACTTTTTCTGCCGTTACCTCAGCCCGAATGCTATTTGTTTGGCCCGTCACCAAGTCAATGTTCAAGTCCGGTTGTTGCTCAAGTTTATGGTTACTCTCGGGTAACGTAACTATCCTGTCAATGGAATGACTTTGGTGTTACGCGCTTCGCTGCGAATCAGTAGTTTTAATTCTTGTGTAATTGTGACAACGGTTGAATCGCTCTGAATATTAATCTGTGCAAAATTCTCTGGGTTTTTTCTCTTCTCTATGGCGTCTTGTCGAAACCCTTAATTTTAAAAATGTGCATTTTTAATTAAATTGATTAAGTTAAATAACTTTATTATTTGACCCCCCTGGGTATATCCACGCTACCAACAATCAACTTTGAAGTCGATTTAAGAAGACATAGATTCATTCGGATAAAAAAGATGAAAAATATTTGAATCTGACTTCGTGCGGGAGGCACACAACAATCAAGTTACAACAATAAATTGTCACGTTTATGGGAGTAATCCGACAAAATTGAATAGATTAATAATTGTTTCAAACTCCGCAACTAGCAACGGCCATATTTATTTTGTATTATTGTACAAATACAAGCTCATTACGACAATAAGTCAGTTCTGGGAAAAAGACATATTACGAAGGCGATCTTGATGTTACGATATGTTATGCAGTAATATGGTTTAAACTACAGAGTTAACATAGATTTAGATCAGTTTTTGTTACTTACAAAAAAAAAGTGGTTTCATTCAACTTTAACACTGTTACTAGGTATATCTATCCGTTTTCTTATTGCTTTGTTTAAAAAAAATGTTTAAAAATTGTCACTATTGAATTTTTTTTGTTGGTGTTTTTGTAACCAAACCTGGACTCGCGGCTTTTAATCGTTTTAAAATAGGAATCACTTTTCGTTCCAATAAGATTCCAAATTTAAATTTTTGAAAAAATAAAAAGAACTCGAAGCCGTAATGAAATAATTGAATATGTATGCATTCAGCGTATATCGTGTTTGCTATTTTCGTGTGTTTGTAATAAATAAATTAGGTAATTCTTTATGTTCATAGCTTCAAGACAGCGTGGCATGCTGCGGCCGTCATGACACGATAACATCTTAATTTGCGTCCGCCGCTGGTACTGTCCACGCCGGTTTAATAACTCACAGTTGTTCAACTTGGCAAAACGTTTTGGAGTCTCGGCGGGTATTTAGTTAAATATCGGTCTACCTTTTTTTACTTAATAGCCCGGTGAAGTTTTTTTACTAAAAGTAAGCTAAGATTATCCTCGTTTTTCAGAGATTACAGAACTGACATAATGTTAGTAAGAGCAATTACGTTCCAACTGGTTTTATTGATTAAATATTATAGTATAGGATTATTATAATTTATTTACACTTTTTAAATACTAAGTAGGTACCTAAGCTTTTCTATTTTCTTTTTAATACAAAATATTGTGTAAATAAAGTATTATTTCGTGAAAATTCGTAAGATTGGTTTTATTTCCACGTGTAGTAGGTATTCGCGTAAATGTAAGAAATCAATATGAAATATTGCAGTTAGGTATACATGATAGATATTTACTTAATACATTAAGTCAAGTGACTTGTGTTTATACAAAATAAAAGTCTTTTGAAATCTTCACGGTGCTATTAAGCCGTGAAAACTTGCATAATCAATAACTATCCATAGCTTGTAGTGTTTTGACATAAATTAGTTCGGCGCTATTATTTTAAAAGTATTTTTTTTCCAACACCAACGCCACCCAATAAGAGAACATGAATATTATAAATAATATTTTTTTATAAATAATAAACTACCGGAAAGAAAACTTGTTTTTTTTTTGGGAACCATTAACAACAATGAGGATCAAGGATGTCCAGAGCCGTAGTCTATGGTTACTACTTCCTGCCCACCTTCGGCTGGATGACGCAACGAGAAGGCACACGACAGTACATAATCGTGCTAGAAAACCAGTACAACAATGCGATGTAGATGTTATCAAATAACATTGGACAGCAATTTCGCTGTCGCGTGGACATTATAAAACGTTTTATTATCTTGTTTCATTTCATTACTAAAGTCATAAAACCGACGAGATTGCTCTACATACACCGACAATCTGTTCATAACGCTGATTCACTAACCTCAATAACACTTTACAACATTAATATTTATGTAACCCCCAAATTTATTGAAGTTTTAATTGATTTATAAAGGCAATATAATGCGGTTGTAAAGAGAAAAGTTCTTTGTTATGCTATTGTAACACGGATGGTTGTTTTCTATAAATTTGGGGATTAATATTTAAAGGCAACAATAAAAATAAGCACACAAATTAATGAATTTGCAAAATAAATAAAGGCAATAAAATTGTTCATATTTTTTCAACGACTCGTTGTAGTTTTTTTTAAATTGCCGCAATGTTTAGTTACTGATTGTAGTATTTCTCATTGCATGTTTCAAGTTTTTTTTTTTGAAACTGGCATAAAATACACTAACGAGTTATTAAAAAAATATCTGTTAAAAATACTAAGTAAAAATAAAAAATATAAAGAAAAAATGAAACGTGCCCAGGTTCGAGATGCGATTGGTTGGATGCTTGTTGCTGTCGACAGATATCCGGGCTTGTCTGTACGAACCAGGAATGGGTGAAGGCCGGGTTAAGGCCAGGATTGAGGCCAGGCCCAGGGCCTGGCAGGCCCATCACGCCAGGCAACCCGCCAGGCCGCTGGTGGTGGAAACCAGCTGACGCCACCGCGTAGTCCATAGCTACCGCTTGATACGGCAACATCGTCACTAAACACTATTTTTTTTAATAAATCGCCAATTTTACTGTTCCACACTGTTCCCGCGCTTTCTTATACGCCATTTTGAATCATTAATTCAACGACCAAAATCGTTCGGTCCGACTGGTGTTCTCTTTTCAAACGAGTTCCATTTTTGAATTTGACACACACACGTCCACTGTCCTATTAGAAAACTGTTCTTTCGTATTGGTGGTTCAGTTCCTTATAAGTCCGTACCGCATCACTGCTGCTGAAAAATCACAAGTGGCGGGTATACTCGATTGCGATCCCGTTATTTCAGCGCTGAGACGTTTTCAGTTATCAAAGAAACGGTCTATTTCGGCGGGCGATTACGGGGCGAGCTATTCACAGGGGAAAAGTCACGCACAGCCACCCACTTAATAAATATTCTGGGCATATATCCGTTTTTACGCGGACGTGACTGGCGATATACTGTCCGATTTTCACGTACGGAACGCGCGGCCGATTATCGAGAACAGTTGCGCGCGACCCCCTCCTTCGACCTCGGACGTGCAACTGAGAAGCACGCGCGCCAAACGCGACTCTATCGCACTCGGCCTAGACACCCCGGCCGGCGACCTTTCGGCGATTAGACAGAGACGGCGACACCCCATCCCGCCACCCGAACATCGATCGGGTGTCATCGGCGAGTTAAAAGCCTGCGTCGTTACACGGATCGTAATAGGCGGTTACGTGAGTGGGCGTGGTTTAACCTATTAAGTTGAATTGTCGCGCGGTGATTGGTTGAAATTGGTAGTAGCGGACTACGTGATATGTTCAGGAATACGTTTATGGTTCGCGTTCATAGAATATAATAAGTGAGTTGTAGGTTGGATGCCGGCCAGTTGTGGGACGCGGAGTTGCGGTTCGGTTCCCGATTCGGGTAATTATCAAACGGGTATGGTTGAGGTTTCGTGTTTCGAGTTGTATAGGTAGGTAACATGTGTTTACGGGGGCGTGGTAGAGATGTAGAGACAGCTTCTTTTGATCGATCGATCGTTTGCTCGTGGGTAATTAACTTGAAAGGCCATGGCGGTAAATTAGGCAGTAATTTTAAGGGAATATAAGGGTAAATGGGGTATTTATACTGCCTTTTCATTTGAGATCGAGGCACCTCTAGTCACGCTTCGAAAGGGTAAAAATAATAGGTACCTACTTATTCAATTTCTCAACGCAATTACACTAATAGAATAGATAGAGATGCTTTGTTGTCCACATTTATTTCATGACAGTATCTATAGTAACTCAGTCCAGTGCTCACTTGCTAATAAACTAGTCCGGACTCTAGTTTCAATCTAGTTCAGCACTGACTCTACCACACACGTCATTTCAGCTACTTAACTCTCCTTACCAATAGATCTCGTCTAGAGTACAATGTAACCTAGTGACTGGCGCTGAAAATCTGAGTTAGGGAGGTACCTACTGGAGACAATGCGATAATGTAAAACAGACCTTAATGCTAATGTTTCAAGAGACAGTGACCGTCAATGTCACTAAAAATGTCGCTACATGACTCTACCGCCCATTCAAAATGCGATTTCTATGGAGAGGCACGAACAACAAACGCTGTGGTGACCTACCTACTGATAGAGACCATGCCACATAACTGCAGATTTTGAGTAGGTGCGTAAGTACCTCAACTAGTACTCTACTACTCGTTATTGGTATTAAAAAAATGCAAAATACTGAGAATCAAACATAGGACCTATAAAGCAATCAGATCCTCACTCAGAATCGTTGTTAACGAGATAAATAAATAGGTATTTATTCACCCCCCCCCCCCCCCAACCCCTTACAATTGTCCCCCTATCTCAGTTACGAAACAAGACATATCTAAACTGTTGACTCTACATCATCGTACAGTTAGATCACCGTCATCCGGATGTAGCGTGTATTGTGGCTTGCGCCCGCCAATTTGTGTGCTAATACAGACACATTATTATCTGAAATTTGACTATAAATGGTTAGAAAAGGATAGAAGTATATGGTAAGGTTGGTTATTGGAGGTGGTCTCAGTAATACGTCGGAACTAAGATCAACCGCGAAATTGATCTGAAAATGAAGAAGCTTTGCTGCAGTACGTCAAGTGCGAGATTATTCGTAAGCTGACCGTAAACTTTATAGTGTACCGTATTTCGGCATTTTTTATGACGAATTGAAAGATTTAAATATCGTCCCCTAGAGGCGCTTTTCAATTCTTCATTGCGAAATGTTTAAATACGGTAGACTATAAAGTATACGGTTAGCTCGCACTTGACGTGCAGAAGAACAATGCAGCTCACGATCTAAAACTATTGTAGGTATAATAAACTGTATACTAAACCTTGTGTATTTACTTACTGGTGTGCTTTTTTAATGACATGAAAAATATAGATATTGCTTTTGGTTTTTGGATTCTTCGAGATGGGTTTTTAATTTTCTCCCAAGGTCTTTAATAATACGTCGAGTGTGAACAGGTACCTTCTAGGCAAGTATGCTCCATCGTTGATCTCATCGTCACTTACCATCAGGTGAGATGGAGATCAAATACTTGCCTATAAAGATAAAAAAAAAATCTTACCAGCAAGGTAACATTATATATGTTCTACAACTATTAAACCGCTGTCATCAAAACGTTATTCACTACATCTACTTGGTGTAGGTAGCTCTACCTAACCATATCCAAACCGAATGTACCAATATTAGCACATAAATCGGCAGGCAGGCAGGACCGGAAGTCGCAGCACCGGGTACTTCCGGTTTGCGGCCAGCTAACTGGACAACGCATAATGGTCTGTGTTTAGATAATGTTTGATGGGAAATTGTAAGCTGTTTTACAGTAGCTTTAAGTTGGAAGCGCTTTTACCAGCTTTGGAGTATTGTATTCCTTTAGGTATATTTTCAGGCAAATTTAATACATCGAGGCATATAAAAACACAATGGCAATGTCACAAAAAACTAAATCACACGGTAGAGATGTCCCAATTTTTCGTAAAAAAAAATAAAAACCATCAAAATTATGAATTCCATATTGAATAGCTAACGTGTTTATAAATAACTATTAATTACTTATATAGGTATTTTGATGGAGCCAAAACCATATGTTCAAAAGTACGGAGAAAACAAATAATTGTATAAAAAACATGTTAGGTAGAGACATTATATATAAAACAACTCTATTTTTTTTTAAAAGACGTCATGGGTACTTATAAAAGATTAGTGCACTGGAAAAAAAGAAAAGCCTTCGCAAAAAACATAAAAATCAAATTCCATTGTCGTTAACTCTATTTTATTTTAATCGGTCATGCACAACATTCTAAAGTGATTTCAAGCTCTATCGTTCTTATTTTAAAAATATCGATCGATTGTTTTCGTGAGGTTGGTATTGCGTGGTAGGTACGTTCGGAATCCTATGGTGTTAATCAATAAAGAGATCTGTCGATGGACACGGTCACGTTAGGGGCGATCGGAAGCGCGGACGCGATGGTACGCAGGCTGATAGCATTGTGATAAGATGTAGCGGGAGCGAGAATTTAGTAATAGTCTACTCTAAGCGTCGGCAGCCAGAGGGGATGTCCTCCTAACCGAGAGTTTCCAGGTTCCAGCACAAGCTTCGGCGTATTTGTAGGGGCTAACCAGACTAAGTAAATAATGTGTTTAGAGCACATTACAAGTAAACTTGGAAAATATATTTAGTCCTAATGTAATAGCGGGGGATGTTATTATGCCGTTAAATACCGTGTTCATTCCTACTCAGTATTAGGCAGATTTAGAACCATAGTCCACCATGCTGGCGTAGCGCGGCTTAGTGAACACACAACTTTTGAAAGACGTGCAAGTTTCCTCACGATGTTTGCCTTCACTGTACTGCAAGTGATAATTATTATTAAAGAATAGATTTGCACGTGAATATTTGAGAAGCCCAGAGGTGCGAGCTGGGGCTTGAACCACGGCAAGCGTTCTACTAACTTGGCCATACAATATATGTTACAATAATAACCAGAAATCTATTCATACCTATATAAGAAATATTCCATATCCGCTAAAGTCTTATTACCATAGACCAACCTTTACTACGTCAAGGCAGTTAGAAAACTCAAGTTCTTATTGGATAATTCGTGATTTTCATTTTTTTTATCTGTAACCCACTCACCGCGACAGGTGTTTGAACCTGCCCATGTTCTTGACATTGGAAGTTTTAGTTTTCGGAACGCACCAATCGCGTGATGGTTCGACGAACCCGATTTGTTGACAAATCGATTGTACAGTTACGTTTGTAATCGATTATCGAACCGAATAATCGCTGCCCATCGATGGTTTCGCCATTTACGAATACTCCAAGGTGTACGCCATAAAAAGGGTCACATATCCTGGCTTTATATGCGAATCATATTTCAACCATGATTATCAATTGCTATAATTTGTTGGAAAACGTCGTGAGGAAACCACTAACATACGAACAAGAGAGTCGTGCGACGCTTAAAGGAAATTATATATCACGGTCTCGACCAGATCTTAGCATGCTAGTCTATCCTGTAAGACCTTCTTATATGACCTTTATATAGAGGCCCGCCCTTCGCATCTGGCCGCTAATTCCCCGCGCCACCAGCTACTGAATGTTAAGCGGACTATCGATCCGCGATGCCCTACATACCGTTGGGAACGTGCAATGACCCTTGGGTTTATTTCATTGCTCTCGTAAATCATCGGCCATATGGTCAGATCGATATAGGTATCGAATGAAATTTGAAAGGTATACGGTTTTGGTTACATACCTTCTCGATTCATGATCGAGATTGATTCCCATTGTAAAGTTTAAAATCGATTATAATACATACATGAAATTACGAAAAAAAAAGGTAATTAAGACCGTAAAGCACGAAAGAGGAGGCATAGGTGCACTGGAGTGCACCCATATTTCGTCGATGGTATTTGAATTTGCGAGGGTTGAAAAAAATGGCAAAATGTTTATAGAGAAAAGAGCTCAGTTCTCTTTTATTACTCGACTTGGACGTAGCACAGCCGTGCATCTATAAATAAAAGATAAATTTATCCAATATAATTTCTAAATAGGTATAACCTTCACATATTTAACCACTAAATAAAAGCCTCCCCTTACATTAAGTGGGGTTTAAGCAATCCAGACAAAGTAACAATTAGCAAACATTTATACACTATCCTAATATTAATATTGACCTCCAAAACTTTTATGTACTGGTGGTAGGCTTCGGCCGTGGTTAATCACCACCCACTGAACAAAGCCATGTCGCCAAGCGGCCTAGCCGTGTTCCGGCATGATGTTCGGTGTTGCCATTCATGGATGGCGGGTCAGATCAGTTGCGCTGCATGTCCCTAGTGAATGTAGCGTCTCGATCTACTGCCGCCTTCCTACCTAGGCAAGTATGCTCCATCGTAGATCTCTTCGTCACTTACCATCAGGTGAGATCGAAATCAAATACTTGCCTATAATGTAATAAAAAAAAAAAGAAAAAAAATGTAACCTTAAGGTGGAAGCGATCAGTCGCATTCCCATACAAATTTCAACATTGTAATACTCGATACACATACAGTTTTTTAGTTGTACAAGCATTGTTATCAATTCTCTATAAATTAAAGAGCTCGCAGAATGAAATATCAGGCAAAATCTTATAGTAATAACATCATAAAACGATATTAAATTTTAGGCTTGTGTGCGTGAATAAAAGCGCCTCTGTCCAAATTAACCCGTAACTAATAAAGCATCCGATTCTTTGTCTTTCAGTATTTACGGCGACAGATGGCAGCAGGAGTTTTTACTTATAATACATAAAGACATAACATTATAATATATAGAGAGATATAAATTTTCTATAAATAAGTATAAAGATTCATAATAAAAAATTTAAAATAAAAAATACATATAAATTTCGTTCGTCCATCGAACCTACGAACAATCGCATGTACCTACGTTTTTCACTTGAGCCACTTGGGGTGTGTTATTATCTGTGTGTGCAGATCGTCATGTATCCCTATTTCCTGTAATCCAAGTTTTTAGGATTTGTCTGCACCCAAAACATATTTTTTCGGGTTATTATAATAAAATAACCTACATACCTACATAAGGCATGTATTTATTTTTTTAAATAATCAATGAATGAATGAATATGTCATGTTTCAATTGGTTGTAAATATCATTGAAACCTATCAAAATATTCGTCGTCTTGACTAGTGGTCTACGTAGCCTAATGTTCTACACGGTTGATGCAAACGTGTACTATAGCAAGTTCAAATCTTGCCGGTGGGCTTGTCTTTTTGAATGATTGATATTGTTTCTGTAAGTGAATATTAGATTTCCAAAACACACAGCTCGGCCGTGTTACTCCAACATGGTGTGGTAGTAATATAACGAAAATATATATAGGTAGTATGTACACCTTCCAAGGCCATAGCTAGATGATGTCGTGTTACGAAATATGTCGCGCGAGTCTTTGTCGATTTATTGATCAATTTATCAAACATTTTTTTAGGCACTGCCGGGTGTGCTACTGATATATATATACTAGATGCGCCCGGCGGTGTTACCCGCGATAAAAAGTATGAAAAATTAAAACATCTATCCCACGGGAACCATACATTTTACCGGGATAAATAGTAGCCTATGTGTTATTCCAGACTGTAATCTATCTCTGTGCCAAATTTCATCCAGATCCGTTCAGCCGTTCGGGCGTGAAAGAGTAACAAACATCCATCCATCTATTCATCCATCCATCCATCCAAACTTTCACATTTATAATATTAGTATATATATATATATATATATATATATATATATATATATATATATATATATATATATATATATATATATATATATATATCAGTAGCACAGCCAGCTGTGACTAGAAAAAATGTTAGAATACATCGACAGCGACTCGCGCGACATATTTCGTAACATCGGTTTTTAGTAATTATTCAATATTGAATCAATCTGAGAAAATCTACATAGCGACCTATATGTGTACCTATCTCTTCTTCTTACTTACTGACTAGCTATAGGAAGGTACCAACCAGCAAGGCATGTATGTATATATATATATACATACATATATATCCAACCAACTAACCTAACACGATTGGCGATACAAGAAAGCAAGCCCCGGCACCTAGTATGAACGGGTTTTTCGAAATTATAGGGAAGCCTAATGAATGGGATACCCCTTGAACGTTTGAACAAATCAAGTGCGACATAGCTCGTAATTGAATAAATCTAAGAAAACATACCTATGTGCACCTATTTCTCTTCTTTTTACTTACCGATTTATTATAGAGTAGCTATAAATTGGTACCAACTAGAAACCTACTTAGTTTTAGATATATTGATATTACTTTTTTTTTCGTTTCTGAACGCAAAACCTTATACCTCGGATACGAGTACTCGTCTACATAATAAATAGGTGCCTAGGCCGAAAATAACTGGTTTTGATGCACATACATTCTGTACTTAGATATTATGTATGTGCTTACCTACTGTTATATTTTTTAAAATTATTCTCTTTGGATTCTGTTAATCTGAGGTATAGATATTTAATAAATATAAAAGTCGGTAAGCACTTACCAAGTTCTTAGAATGTATAGAATAGTGTTACTTATTTTGTTCTGGGTGTCTACGAAGTTAATTTATTATATCTTGACCAAATTGGCAGCATGTCTATGGTATGCTGATGCCAAATTCCAGAATTATAAAAAAAAATGGACTCACTACTCTGCTGCGACCGATTTCATGTTGTTTGTGATTATGTATGTAAAAACTTACTTCAAAATTCAAATAATAATTGTGTGGGATTTGCGATTAGTTTTGTTTTAATTTGTGTTTTGTTTGCTATTTGAATTGTAATGGAGATACTGATGGAATGTGACGCTGGTGAAAGTCGGGACAACTTGGTAACAAATACCTTAGAGCATAACTCGTATTGTAAAGTGGCTACACAACACAAGTTCAATTTCATGATTATCACTTGCTTGTGCTTCGGACATTGATCATTGAGCCTGATCTCTCTGATTGTATCGGATTGCCATCCCATCGTATTATGAGAGTGAAGAACATCAGCGCATCTAGTGGAATCTATTATATTAGTATAGATTCCAAAGTTGTACAGCAGTGACAGCCTCGTTGGCAGAACGCTCGCCTTGGAACGAGGTGTTCAGGTTCAAACCCTGGCTCCCATCACTGAGATTTCCGGATTTTCATGTGCGAATCTTATTTTCCATAAAAAATATCACTTGCTGTACGATGAAGGCAAACTTTGTGAGGAAACCTGCATGTCTGTCAAAAGTCGTGTGAAGTTCACTAAACTGCACTGGGCCTACGGCCTATATGCCCCTCATATTGAGGAGGCGTGTGCCCGATATAATGGCGATGGGCTCACCCTCTATTACATTGGTACCAAAATACCATCGGTGAAATGTGGGTGCATTGCAGTGTGACGGTGTATGTTGGCCCGTCTCTGGAACGATGATTGAATGATTGAATCTATACATGTCACAGCAGCATTTACATTATAATAAGTATGGATACAGTAATGATTATTATTGGACTAAACAATTATTTTTTTCTTTTTAGCGGAGGAATGAAGCACAGGAGGTTGCAAGAATCAAGATGACTGTAAATTGTATAGAGTCGATTCTATATCATAATATTAGTATTTGAAACAATGTTATATTTACCTAATTTTAGAATACCAACAACAAACAACATTGTTTCAAAGAAATTTGGAAATGTAGCTGTATCCCTTATTAGGTATAGAACTACATTGCCAAATTTCTTATTCCCTTGTAAATTATAATAAATATTGTTCTTGTTGTTGATCTGGTATATTGTAAAGCGTAATACTTTTACAGTTATCATGCAAACCTTGCTATATTTATAAGATCTATACAATAAACATTATATTTACGAACATGAAAGTATACATTTTTCTTTTCTATCTTTTATTTCTGAAACTTTTAATATTGCAAAGCTCGCAAAAGTATTTCTATTATTTTACAACCGATAAATAAGTTTTTTTATGATCGCTCTACCTGGTGGCATAAAAAGACAACTTTTAGTATGCGAGACTTTTAACAAGTGCTGCGCTCTAGCGGCACAAAAAAGACGTGTATTTGTCTATGTGTGAGTGCCTATTTATACAAGGATTTTAGAAGCCATGGTATCTCATCCATTATAAATGATTTCAGGTTAATGTTTTTTTGGATATTTCAATGCAATGTCGTAGTAGTGCTCGCAATTTGCAACATCAAGTCTCATAGATGCTCGATGTTCGTGTAACTAGTTGCAGAAAAACAGGACCATCTATCGAAAATGTGCGGCAACCGACCCTGAGCATTCACCTTAAGTCTGAGATAGTTAGTGTATCATAATAAATTATAGAGAAATATATTACTTTTTCAAGAAAAACAAATGTAATTTCATGAGCAAGAATGAATAAATCCAATTAGCAAGTCATGCGAACTATTTACATATTGATAAGAGAGATAACATCTCACATAAACATATCTCAGACTGGGTTTACAAATGAGTGCTGTCAATTGTTATTGAGTGTGCTACATAATAGTCTTAGAGCATTGTGTTTTTTTTTCATATAGCTATGGAAAGGTCATAAAATAACTACTATACCCAGTTGTTTTTTTTTGGCAGGAAGTTGTACGGTGAAATTGTCAATTTGGTTTTATTTTCCAAAAAATGTGTTTCTTTGATAAATAATGTGTAATATTAGTGGAATATTAACTAGTGTGCGTTCATAAACGTGCACGAGTTAATGAAATTGAAATAAAATAGTATAACTTGACTTTTCAAGTTCTCCGAAGATGTCCGGTAAATTTTCAGTAAAGTATCCACGGCTTTACTGATAGGTGTAGGGGATTCATTTCATCATTATCATCGTCATCGATATCATAATCATCGGGGGGTAATTATAATTAAAAAAAATATAAAACATATTCAACACTGGCAAAAATGGCACAACTTTGTAGCCGATATCCAACCTAAAAAAAAGTAGAAGAACATAACTAAACTATATAGCGTGTTGCAAACATTCACTTAAGTCGGAATAAACATGTCCAAGTTGAGCACAAGCGGGTTTATCTGCACTTACCCCGGAATTAGGGTACGAACACACATTAAGATGGCAACCCAGATACTTCGATATGAATTAAGATATTCTAATTTTAATTGCTACACCCGTGCAGATGAGCTGGTGTTGCCAATACGTGGAGATTTCCAGTGTTTTTGGGATTCATTTTACATGGAAAATTATCTCGTAATTTAAAACGAACGTGATTATTTTTCAAATATAATTATACCAACCAATAATATTTAGGGGTCCTATTAGTCTTCAGTTTCTTCCCACTGAAACAAAACAATGCACCTACCTTCTTAAAATAGGGCAAATTCATATAAGTACATACCTAAATCAAAATAAGTTTTTTTACGCAATAATAGGGCAGGGCAAGATTAGTTACATAAATATATAAAACTAGCTGCGCCCGGCGGTGTTACCCGCGATAAAAATTATGAAAAATTAAAACATCATCCCACGGGAACCATACATTTTACCGGGATAAAAAGTAGCCTATATGCTATTCCAGACTATAATCTATCTCTGTGCCAAATTTAATCCAGATCCGTTCAGCCGTTCTGGCGTGAAAGAGTAACAAACATCCATCCATCTATCCATCCATCCAAACTTTCACATTTATAATATTAGTATAGAAGTATAGATATACACTAAAAACAAATTTGTTTATGTATAAAAAAATAAAGCTATCGAAAAATTACCCTTAAAAGTAAAACACCGAAATTCCGCAAGACTACTCCCCAGGAAAATGTATTAAACACAGATAAAATCAAAATGGTGACATTAAACTTTGCATATGGGGCCAATTACGACGGGAAATTTGTATAATAACACTGATAAACGTGTAAATAAATTAATAAAACCCACCCCCGGCAAGGGGTTGAGATTTAAACGGACCGATATGGTCTTTACCCTTTGAGTGGTGGAACTTGGAGTTCAGTGGGAGATATTTTCAGGGTTGCCAGGTTTGACGAAAGAGTTTCGTGGAGTCAGGACTTGGCGCAAATCTGCTGAGCTGTTTTTTTTTCAGAAAATTTAAATTATAGAATCAGAATCAGAATATTTTTTATTCAGGTAGACCATTAAGTATAGTACTTATGAATCGTCAAAAGTTACAAAATACTATGCTACTACTTTACCACCCGTTCGGAATGCCGTTCCTATGGAGAAGAACTCGGTTGCTCTTTTTTTAATATATAGAATGTTCAACCCGTATTTGAGTGGCAACATTTTAAATATACAATCTGTTATTAACATGATTGTGAAATATTTTTTTTTTTTTTATACAAAATTCGTTTTTTTTTTTTTCATCAAGTTTTTACTAGTTATTTAAATCGAATCTACTTACCATTCAGCGTGCGGCTCGAATCAATCGTTAGTAAATTGTACTGGGACTACAGATAAAAAGACAAAAAATGGGTACACCGAACAATTGTTTATTTTTTTCAGCTATATTATAGCCAGTCTATTCTATCATATAACGTACTAGACTGAGTGCTGGAAACAATCCACGATTATCACTTGCTAAACGGTGAAGGAAAACATCGTGAGGAAACCTGCATGTCTGAGAGAACCCCTCGAAAGATGTGTGACGTCCGCCAACACGCACTGGGCCAGCGTGGTGGACTATGGCCGGCTGGCTGGTCTTATTATATTATACTAGCTGACTCGGCAAACGTTGTTTTGCCATAATATACATTATTTCTAGGAAATAATTTTATAGTTTAATATTTGCGATTACAAATTTGAGACATAAACTATCCTATCTTTCAAGTTGGATAAAACTGCACACAGTGTACAAAATTTGATTTAAATCGGTTTAGTAGTTTAGGAGTCCATAGCGGACAAACACTGTGACACATAATTTATAGATATTAAGATTACTATAACACCTATGTAGTTATAGATAGATAGATTAGGTAGCTGCCATATTAATCCATCCAAACTCCCTTTCGTATAAACAAGCTATACATAACATCTTTATTGAGTCTCGAGTAAAAATAGCAGCGAAAGGCAGCCGGATATGAGTTGAGGAGTCGGCTTCATCAGCATTCCGCTCGCGTGCTGCCAACCCTAGTTCGTCTTATGGCTTTAATATACGTAGGCGTAGGGATGTAACACACTTTATGTTGGCATCTTAGCTGTAGTGTAAAGCAAGCGGTCTGGGCGGCAAGTTTTGACACTTGACGAAACATGACACATTTTATGTTTTTTCAAAAATCGTGGTTCATAAGGATGTTAAGCACATAATATTGGGATATTAGCTGTAGTGTAAAGGAAGCGGTCTGGAAGGCATGTTTTGACACTTGAAGAAACATGACACGTTTTATGTTTTTTGAAATAAACCCTTGCCTAAAATATAATGATAGTTACCTACACTACACATCTCACCAAAACTATTAGAAAAAAAATTTGACGTCTTGACTTGGCGGATCACTGCCTTGCCCCCTGACAGGTATATACCGGTGAACTAAACAGTTTAACAAATTATCGATCAACGCCAGAATATTCCTCCGATTTGATAAGATTAACATCGAAATGAATCGATAAATAAAGTAGAGGCCGCTATACATTGCACGTTTTTATATGCGCTCAGCTATGCAATTTACATTGACGTCGAAATGTCTGTCGCTATGGTGAGGTAATGCATAAAAAGTATCTAGGTATATATAGCCATATGCAGGCAAAATATTAACGGTTATAATTTTCGAAGGAAATTCCCGCTCGAACCTCCAAGGATTAAATATTTTGTTTATGAATTATTGATTTATATTTATTTTTTCTAGACTACTGACAATCGAAACAATCAAAATTAGAAGAAAAAATAAAATTTCAAAAATAATTTATGTTACGGAACGGAGGTGACGATGGATTAATACTGGCATTTTTACACTATGCAAAAATTTTACAACAAAAAAAACAGCGTCGCTT
The DNA here is from genome assembly GCA_905333125.1 of Pheosia tremula. NCBI lineage: Eukaryota > Metazoa > Arthropoda > Insecta > Lepidoptera > Notodontidae > Pheosia > Pheosia tremula. Next base: position 6,389,353 of record HG995416.1, on the reverse strand, counting down.
CTTTGTCTTTTAAATTTCGAATCAATTAATGTTATCTTCAAAAATGCTATTACTACTACGTTAACACTTCCCCTGCACACTTCAACATTTTTCGCGCCCTATTGGTACATTTTTCTTTTTTTTTCTCCAGCCAGTAGTAACAAGCAAGGAGAATTTGCTCGGAACCTAATAACGTGAAGTAATTTTTCAATTGGCCGTGTTAGCGTTTCGGAACGTACACACCTTGGGTTTTGAATGACGCTATGTAATAAGTATGAATGCTATTTAATATAAATAATTTTAATTGTATTTTATTTACCTACTTATCGGACATATAAAGAGATTTTACTGGGACAACATTGTTAGAACGTAAAAACAAAAAAAAACTAAAAATAAACGCGATAAAATCCTTAAAAAATAGTTTTAATTCAATGTGTAGTATTCGCGTAAATATATAAGAAATCAATACTTACTCAGGAGGTTATAATTCTAATTTATTTATACCGACCTAACATTTATTTGAAACTAAAAAACACAAATCGATTCATTAAGAGCTAAACATTGTCGATAACATACATAAGGCAAGAAAAATAATGCAGTAAGCAACAACATCGACATATCAACATGTTATTCAACAAATTGAATATTCAATTTAATAATAATCGCAGTATAACATCCTACAATATTTCACGTACGCATAATACCATCCGTCGCGTCACAATTTGCATACATTTTTTCCCTCGCGCAATACTTCTTTTGTCGAAGTCTGTTAAGTTTAACAAAACGCTATTTTATTTTCGTCTCTTTTTTGCACACCCTCGGTGCTTGCGCCTAATGTCATTCATTATTTTGTGTTATAAAGAATTTGTTAAAAGTATTTGAACGCTTCTTTTATTATAGGTGCATACGAACTAAAACGAGTAAAAATAATTTTAATTTGCGCCTAACTCTTTTAATCAAACGCATAAAAATGTGTTTGTCGCTTTATTGTTCCTAATAGCTTTCATGTATTGAGTTAGCCTTAAATTAAGCTTCTGACATCCATATCGAAAAACATAAATAGCAAGATATATTTTTGTTTTGTTTTTTTTTTATATTCCTATATTGCATACAGGTTTTACACTGAACATCTTAGTAAGGAGTACTATTCTCTATTACTGTAAAAAAAAACTAAAAAAAGTGCATGCGAATGACGTGTTGACAAGCGGCAAAAATGTAACCGACCCACGATAGCACGCACTGACGAGTCGTCACACCATAGACCGCCATAAATACAGAGGGGACCAAACTCATAATACTGGATTGTCAGAAGATTACAATCATAAATAAAAAAAATCAAAACTAACAAAGTATAATGTTGTGTGCGGTGGTTGACAGAAAAATAAAACAAATGAATACCTATGCTCTAAGACACGTAACCGATTTTATTAAATGAGACAAAAGTCAAATTTCTTTCTTTTTCTTACGTTCTGTCTATTTTTAAGTAAAATACTTTTAATAAATATACGTACGTTTTTTAGGTACGTGATTGGTCAATTACAATAAAAAACAATTAAATTTGTGCTGCCAATTCTACCAACTTACCCACAAAATCTAGTTTACGAGATGATGCTCGTATTTTTTTTTAAACTAGACTGTTTTCATTTATACTTATTTCAATTTCCAACAATAATGCCCTGCTGCAAATCTATAGTATTTCTAACTCTGTTACTCACCCCACAGCTAATAGCAAGGACAATCTGTGTGGGTGACTTGTAAATGAAATAGAAAAAAAAGGCAAAAGAAATGTCCACTTTCAAAACATGACTTTTGCATTACACCGACCGGAGGCTTCGAGACTTTCAATGAAACAAAATATAATGGAATTATTGAATTGAAATATTTTAAATGTCGAACGCCAGAGTTTATAAAAATATATTTTTACGGTACCTACTGCGTTTTAATGCTCGGTAATTAACTGTGTTGGTTTACATAACTATAACTATTAACTATTAACGTCGGTATCACATATCAACCGGTTTGCGTACTTTGAAATTGAATAAAATGACCAAACTATATAACTCGAAACTAAGTAGAAACAGCTTTTCGACCCGATGGTAGATACTGTCTGTTCATAAGTGCTTTTTTGGCATTCGCAAATAAAAAAAAATACATTTGATCGAAATAAAACTTATTTTACAGATTTTAGGGCGTTTATTTTACAACATCCTAGGCTTTAACGAATTTTTCGACTTGTAAAACTAACTTCAGATACTTCCTTAAAGAATGGTTGAAGATCAAGACAGTATTACAAAACACAGGTCTAGTAAAACAATGAATGAACGGCCAGTGGGCAGACAGTAGTCATGGTATGCGATAGTTCCTACTGCCATAGACAACTGCCTATAAATAGCTGGACCGGGTCATCTTGATACTTTAATAATAATAAACTTTGGACTTTTTGGCGGGAAACTGAAAAATCATGGCGTCAGTTGTGTTTTAATTTCTAAAACTAGTGTTCCTGCGAGTTATAGTGAGTGATTTAAGTGGAATATTAACCATTATGGGTTCGGTAAAGTGCACAAGTGTAGGTAATTGAAACAGAGTGACGAAACATGGCTTTTCAGTTTCTCACAAAAAATCCATGAAAAATCTTTCGGTAAAGTATCCATCACTTTACTGATTAAGGGATAGGGGTATTTTACTTGAGCCTAGGCTTTGGGCCTGTGCATATGCTCAAGCTCAAAAACAGAAAAAAAATTATTACTTGACACTGGCAAAATACCTATGGTATAAAAAAATATAAAAAAATAATAATAAACTTTATTATTAGTTGCTATGGTAACTGAAGACGGTGTACCTATGGCTATAATCAATTGCGATTGCGTTCGTTTTACAAAGAAATCCGTTGACAAACGAGTTTATCTATATAATACTCTTACATGGCACTTTCTTTTACTAAATCTTTGTAATGCATTCTATGTGTTAAGAGGATGCGGTGATGAACGATCAAATGTAATTTTTTTTTATTTGCAAATGCCAATAAAGCACTTATGAACCGACAGAATCGACCATCGGGTCGAAAAGCTGTTTCTAGTTAAAATTAGTGGACACAAAATAAGTGGCTGTTATATGTTTTTTTAAATGTAGAGTGGGTAGGTATATATTTTCCGATCCAGCAACGTTATATGAACAGGTAACACCGAAGTCAAAATATTGGAAAAAACTACTTAAAATGTACCAAACTAACTAAATTAAAACTTGCTTAAATTCAATTAAACTATAAATGTTTAGCGATTAGTGAATCCTACTTTACAAAAGAATGTTATAAAATAATATAGTACATTTTGTAATACAGGAGCTCTGGTGGAATGCAATAAAATTAATAAATAAAAAAAATGTTGCCATAAAAAAATGGGCTGAAAATAGCTGCCAACACTCTATATCAAGTATCAAAATCTATAACACTTCATTATTCGATCTTAGACCAACTCTAAAGTCACGTACAGGCGCGGTCGTTGGATCACGTACACCAATCATCTGAATCGAGCCCGTGACCATATATCTATCCTGCTCACACGCGGTGACACCGCGTATCTACCGTCTCGCTCTCGCGCGACGATTCCATCGGGAAATCTGAATAGTATGAAGCAGCATTAGGTGCTTTGACATCGCCGTGTAAGGCGTTGATAGATTTTCTTTGAAGAGTCTATGACGGTGTATTGGGACCTACGTTAAGAGCTCGAGTTTTTTTTTACGAAGGGTATTTCTTCCTTTTTTTTGGTTGGCAATCTGCTACAAAATAAAGCTATTTTTGCCAGTGTCAAGTAAATCATCTTTAACGTTGTTGTAATATAAGTACACCTGATGATGATTACGACAATGATGGTGATATAATGAATCTGTGAATACTTTACTGTATATTTACAATGTTATTTTAATTTATTTCACTCGTGCACATTATTTAACACAGAAACAATTATTTGGAAAATAAATCAATATTGACAACATTGATCATTAATTTCCCGCAAAAAAATACATTACATAGGGTTATTTAATTGTCTTATATCGATGAAAAACTGAAGGTTTCAGGAAACAAACAAGTCATCAGTTTTCTGAATCTTTCAGTAGCGTCTTACTCTCAAGATCATTCTGAAAATTCTATGATACGCAAATATATAATCCATTCAAGCTTATATTGTCTGTTAGGTACTGATTTATAACGATGATTATATGGCATCGTTATTGTTACTTTTGACAGTCCTGGTATGGGACAACTAATCCATTGTCATTCAATTATGACTGAATTTTGTGAGCTCACTTGTGCCCAGTTCTCTCTGTGACTGCATCAGTAACAGATTCCAATCAGCATTGCGTGCGCCGCTTCACTTTCAAGAGTAACCCTCGCTCCCATTCTGTTAGGACCACGCACGAGTGCCTCGTGGGAGACGTGCAATCGCAACATTAGCGTTTTTCATCCTTTTCTACCATTACTTGAGAAAAAGAGATGTTGTGGTGTTCGATTTTTGAAATATTTCGAATGTTTTCGATGACAATTCGCGGCGACGTGCAGTGTTCCATTTTTGATATTTGGTTTTTCTTTGTAGTGCCATTATTATTTTTTTATACTAATTTGACATCCTCGTCTTTTTAGGTTAGCAATTAGCTACAAAATAGTCCCATTTTTGCTAGTGTCGAGTAATTCTAGATAAATGTAATTTAATTATATGGACCCCTGACGATAATGATAATGTTGATGACGATGGTGATGATCAATGAATCCCCTACCCCTATCAGTAAAGCTGGGAATACTTTACTGAAAATATAGCGGACTCAATTATTCAGCTACAATAAGTGCTTGTTATGTTACAAATAACATAAGTATACCGAAGCTGTAGCAGTAATTACTATAAACATTGTGACTTCGCATCAATGAATCCAAACAAATAGAGCTATTTCCCGATATATATTGTTTCAACAACTTGTTGTAATCAATGACTGGAGTTACGACAGTTGTAAACATGTTACATTACAACGCAATAATAAACATCTGGTTTTATGTGTGTAAAAATACTGGATATATTCGGGCTAAGACAATATTTTGTAGATCATATATAACGTAATTGAAACCCTTTTCAATGTATGTTTTTCCATAGTTTATTGTTCAATATATAACTTATAAGAAACAAAAATTATCCCACACAAAAATGTGAAATTAGTACCCTAAAATACTAGTTTGAATCAATTCACAATTGCATTACAAAGAATTTATTCAGAAGAAAAGCTACTATAAGGAAATGTGTGTTAGTAAGTTGGTATATTACCAACCTAACGCTACTTTAACATACTCATTCAAATTCCGAACGAATGGATGGCTCGAACATTTTGAAAGGTAACCTCCTTCATGAGAAATAGTCTGCGCTCTTTTAACCCTCGAATATCGGCGCAGAACTCTAAGAGGCCACGTACGCCGATTTTTCTGGTCAAATGCACTGCGAAAGGAACGCGATGGCCTGCCACGGACGGCAACCATCACCGATCTATCAGCGAAGCTCGCGCGCGGAATTCCAAATTCAAAATCACCAATCGCGACCGTCCATTTCAAACGGACTTAAAGACCCACATTCGAATATTGAAATTCGAACGAATGTCTTCTGTTTTACAGACTTCATTCGTGTCCTCTCAATTTGATCAATCGTAGCGCTTCCTTATTCTAATTTGATCTTAATTTTGTTTGTATTAGAGTCAGATTTGGGTTGATTTAGGTTACTTAAACACATCAACCGTTTATTGCAATTGTTTTAAGAATATAAACTATTTCCTGTTAAAGGTCTCTTTCGCCCATTGTCTTTGGTTTCTCTCTGAACTGACGATGATGTCATGTCGCGCTTTCAAGGGAATCGTAAATATGTTTTATATAAAAATACATTGCGTATTTGTTTTATGTGAGTCACAATTACTTACGGAAGTCATGTGTATAAAGAATTTATTTATAAAATATAACCTTGAGGGTATTTGCCTTCTTTTGAAGCTGCCATAAAATTATCATTCTGCGCGGTACTTTTTCGGATTTTATATTCAATGAGTGAAAAAACATTACCCAATATACTTATGTAGCTATAAAAGGTAACAAATAATGGAATAACTATTAAAAAAAAACATCTTGAAATAATGAACTAACTTAAAAAAAAACATCAAACATTATGCAAACCATAAATTCTCTTAACAACCCTTCACTGCAGGTGGGTAAGAAATAATTTATTCAAATAAATCTCGCGAATTTTCACTACGGGCGGATCTAGGAGGCCCCCGGGCGTCGTTTCGCAATTCTTTTAACACGTTGAGTGCGGTGCCATTTTCAGAGGACTTTCAGCCAGTGCGGTAGAGACCTATTCGACCTCATAACCGAGCTTCACTGTAGTGCGTATGAGACCTAATCCATCTCCTAAAATAAGGTATTTTAAAAAAACTCATATCTTTATCAAAAAATAAGATACAATCTATGTTCTTTCTGTAAATAATAGAGAATTAACTGTTCTATCTCAAGTTTGCTACGCATGGGGATATGAAAAGTGGGTTATGAGATATAACGAAAAAAAAATTAGGTATCCATTGAATCTCGCATCGCAACTAAAGATAGATCCGTTTGGGTTGTGACTAGTAATGGGATTAAACTAAAACCCCAGTTATCGATAGCTAAACTTTTTATGAAGTAATCATTTAAACATAGTAATATTGATTTCTTATATTTACGCGAATACTACACATTGAAATAAAACTAATCTTATGGATTTTATCGTGTTTATTATTTGTTTTTTACGCTCCCGTCGTTTCGGCTGTTTTACAGCAACCATGGTCACGGGAGGACTGACCATGGTGACTGTCCTTCCGTGAATGATGAATTATGATAATCCATAAAATTAGTTTTATTTCAATAAACATAGTGACCTAAAATATATTTAAGAAAAATGTTCCTCATTGAAGCATGGTAAACACATTTTTTGATCGCATTGCACACATAGTTGTAGATACACACACATACACATATTTATTCGTTTGGCTGTTTTGGATGCATCTGTGCTACTAAATGTAAGCCGTAATTTACTGTGACAGCCTGTGCAACGACTTTTTTTGCTACCACGCTGACAAAATATAAGAGCGTATTTTTTTTACATGGAGTGCGCAGGTACACATTATCGACATTTGAACAACACTAAGCGCGAGCTAACGGCGCCCGCGCCGCCCGCGCTCCGCTCCTTGCGTCTATGACGCCTGTGTTTTAGGAGGTCCGAAAGATCTCTTCACGCAACAGATGTATATTATTACAACTCAGTGCGTTAGAGACCTCATCCATCTCCTATTTTTTTTATTACATTATTGAATCAAACTCGCAGCGGGAAGTAGGTATGTATATTTGTCTCTGTCAAACACATAGAAATAAAGAAGTTACGACCTCCCGCACAGAGGTGGAGAACACGATTTTCGGCGCCGCACCAGCTGAAAGTCACGTTAGAGTTCTTTTAGACCTCCTAACGCAGTCAACGTGTTAACTGTACCGAGGAGGCGAATTTTTACTGACTCTTTAATGAAAATGCTAATAAAAAAGAAGGTGACGATGTTTTCAGGAAGATTCTTTTTTTAAAAAAAAAAAAACATCAGCCTATCGTTTAACTATTGACCTAAACTCACTACGCATAGCTACCTAAATCTAATTTTTATGTTTTACGTTTCCGACTTCGGCTGCTTTACAGCAACCATGGTCACGGGAGGACACTGAAAAACTACTTTTATTTAATGTGTTGTATTCGCGTAAATATAAGATATCAATAATCTATTAAGTATTGAAGATTTAATTAATAACAACAAATCTAAGAACGCAAAAAAAAAACAACATCGTTAACAAACAACACTCAGTAAAATCTCTCAGGAAGTCGCGCGTCTCGGCGGAACGGTCATAAATAAAAAACGTGAGATAAAGCATTTTACATTATCGCTGTTATTTTAATTTTGTTCGGCATTAATCATAGCGCGCGGGTGCAGTGTCGCGCACCCTTTATTATATCTCGGGTACTTTTTAATTTGCTGGCGCATTTCAAGGGTTGGATGCCGTGCAGATCGGCCTTAAAAATAAGGATCTGGGCCCCAAGTCTGCTAACACAATCAGACGTGTTAGCAGACTTGGGCCCTGAGGTAAAAAAGTTACCTAGGAATTACTATTTTTAAAATAAAATGCTAGATATATGAAATTAATATTACCTACTCGCTCTTATTTAGTTGTTAGATAATATTGTTTAGAAATTTCGAACTCAAAATAATTTATAGACTTATGCTTACTTAGGTACTAAGTTTACTTACCTACCTAGCCACCTGCTCATTAGCCTACCATTACCTATTTTTTTCGTATGTATTTACTAATTAACTAAGTAGGTAAGCTAAGTAGGTAAACCTACATATTTAAAATCCGCAAGCTTAATTCTTAAAAATACTATCATTCGAAAGTTTGTATTCTTGTAAAATTGGCGATCTTTTCAGTGGCCAGTATGAATTTCAGTGCATTTTCTTTCAATAAGAGCACGGGACGCGGGTTCCTTTGCGCCTCACGCGAAGCTGGGAAATGTCTAAGGGACACTGCGACCCTAAAACAAATTGCGTGTTGTGATATTCCGAGCACGGACAAGCCGCGACCTTACTGGTGATGGTTATATATAGGGAAAATACCGTAAGTACGAAAAGGTCATAATTTAAAGACTACTTGAGACGGCTCTATAAACGTGTTTGACTATAGTTTAATACCATTAAATCATGCTTGATGATTTTACGTACGAAACTTTATAGTATATTGATGTAGTTTTTTTTATTATTTCAGTGTTAAATACACTGAGATAATAAAAAAATCTACATCAGTATACTAGGTTAATGCATTTTAAAAAATATATTAAGCAAATTATAGTACCAACTTAACTGGCAATAGAGTGTACTCAATTAGTCAAGTAGGTACATAATTATAGTCGTTTACCACCAAACAAGTCTAAAGTACCTACCCCCATTTGCCTACCTTCCTGGCAAACAATAAATCCAGTACGCTATATAAAGATATTTAAAAATACAATGATCTGTGTAAATATAAATATTTCTACTATTGGAGACTTATACAGTTTTACCACTTGGGTCCAAGCTAGGGTTGGATGAAAAACGACTCGTTAGAAATTAACTCTCGCGAGTGAAAAATGGTTCGCGACGTGGACAACGTTTAAGGGATTCAGTACATACATGGGGACCATGGGCTATTACAGTATAGTAAACATAGATACGGGGTTATACAGAATTCAAAAGGTTATACTACGCCTTGAACCTGTGCTTCTTTACTATTAATCTATACAAATATCTATAGATCTATACAAATAAATAAAATTGGAGTGTCTGTTTGTAATATTAAAATAACCGCTTTTTACTAAGTGCATTTGGAGGTTACACGGTACATATACCAAAACAATTTTTTTACAATTTTTGTCTGTCTGTTTGTTTTTCGGCTAATCTCTGTAATGGCTGGACCGATTTTGACGGGACTTTCACTGTATAGCTGATGTAACAAGGAGTAACTTAGGCTACTTTTATTGTAGATAAACTTTTTTGTTAAATACTATGCGGACGAAGTCGGGGGATAATTTTAAAAAATGTTGTTTTGGTATATGTACCGTGTATACATCCAAATGAACATAGTAAAAAGCTAACCGTATACTTTATAGTCTCGTATTTAGAACTTTTGTATGGAGAATTGAACAGCGCCTCTAGCGGACGGTATTTCAAACTTTCCGTTATCCATACAATGTGTCTAAATACGTATAATATGAAGTATACGGTAAGCTTTGCCTTTAACGTTTATCGAGTGGTGATCATGGTTTGAATAAGAATCGAAATTTATTTTTCTAAGAAAAAGATGAGAATTATTATTTCTTTTTTTTAACAATACCAAGTTTACCGTTATGTTCGTTGAATACAAGAATGCGCAAATTCGATTCCTGCTTCAGTCTATAAGGACAACTGAAAATCATATGCTAATCCCATTTTCATCAACGATTATGATATGCTAAACAGCAGCAAGTGTGAGGAGAAACCGCATCTTAGATCAAGATTTACGCCGGCCGGCACCGGACCAGCGCCTTATACTACGGCTTGAATACTCATCGCGTTAAAGGGAAACCCATATTCAGCAATCGAGCCACAGAAAATATACATAACTTCAAAATAGATTCAGCAAAAAAAACAGTTATATCCCAACTTTTTTTTAAGGTTACAAATATTTTGAAACACTACACCAGTGGCTTTATCTCGATGCAATTTGCAGTAAAATATGACTTAATCCGGGACAAACTAACGGACGAGAGCACAGTCCTATGCTGTTTTATTGCCATAGAAAAAAATAACAGGTACGTATATAAATCATAGCGTATCGGTATTGCCATAAATTGTCACAGCAATTTGTTCACTTCTGACCATTTTCGATAATTTAGCGTGTGTTTTGACACTTGTATTTTTTATAAATTAAAAAAGAAATATTGTGTTATTCTTATTTTCTAAACAAATGGGGGAAGAGGAACTGGCCCTCGGCTTGTCAACTTTACCAATTATAAACCAAACAAGTTTGATGGATATTTAAAGAAGGCAGTAACACAGAACTCCCCTAAGATGTTAGTCGAGAAACTATCTATCACGTGACCCCTAATAAAATGCAATTCTCCGCGAATTTTTTTTTAATTAAAATACCTAAGTTATATTATATTCTAAGGGAATTTCATCTAACATATTCATAATAGTATAATTAAAAATGAAACCTTCCAAATATGTTTAAACATTTAAACAAAATGGTGATCTATTAAAACATTTTTATCAACCATCTAAAAAATACTATTCTCTGAATCTCCGAAATACGTGCAAACAAAAATCAAAACTGACATTTATTGCAATCAACATGCCTATAAAATATAGTAAAACAAACACGCGATTAAGCAATAAAAATGCTACTGTTTTTTGACACTAGCCCCCTTCCCGGAACATATAAAATCCACCGGCGATTTGTTTATATCACATTAACAAGAAGGAGCTTTAATAAAGCAATAAAACCCGAGAAAGGATGGTTAGGGGTTATAATTTCGCTATTAATATTCAATTTTACCCCCAAACTTCGCTGCCGCTTCAAAGAACAAGAAAAAAAACAAAAATCTTAGATGTCGATCTAAGGAGTATCTACTTACGTAATTTCCGAGTAGGCGTTTGAAGGGTTACTCGAAAATTGGGCGTGTGTGCGTGAGATTGCTACGTGTGCGTAGTGTAATTACATAAACGTTAACACTTGAATGCTTGTGTGCTTTAAATTTACTTTTGTTTTTTTCTATTACCTATTACATGTATCATCAAGATATTGATAGAAGAGATACAATGAAGATATTTTAAAAAAAAGTGCAATGAGCTATTACGGCGTGTCAAAATTTAAAACTAGTGTTTAGAATTCATGTCGGTTTCTAGACACATGGTTGGATGAAAAAGATAAAATTCATATCGTGACACTATTGGGGCTAGAGCTGCTTAGAAAATACCGTGGTTGCGCAGGCGTCGTTACGACCATAAGAAAAATGCCTATAGATAATTTTGTTTTTTAAATCAAATATGTAAGTATTACTCATATTTAGCAAGCTTTGATCTACATTACACGTTTGAGGATCACAAGATAAAACGCTTGTAGGTGTTTGTGTAGGATTAAATGACTCCAGATGTAGTGCCGATAGTGTTGTCTGTATCCAGCTCATGTTAGGTGGTAGGCGGTTTCATTACCGACCATAATCTTAACAGCAGTTTTAGATTTAACTTCGAGATTTGTGAAAATTATCTGTAACAGGATTTTTATTTTACTATATAAATACAGAACTTTCATGTAATGTAGAATATGACGATGAAAGCTGTGAATCTCTATATAGACATACGAGTATAAACAATTTCGTGTTAGTAACACCATTTATAACTCAAGAACGGATTGGTCGATTTTAGTGATCTTTGATTTTTTGTTGTCTCCTCCCCGAATAGTAGAATAACGATTTAAAAAATGGGGAAGTTCACAATAAACAATGATAAAGATTAGTAAAGTATGTATGAAGGAGACTTGTCAGTCGCACAAATAAATTCTGGTTGCGCAACATCAAGAAATGGACGGATGGGCATCCCAAGTTCTGAAGAGCTGTTCCAACTCGCGAGAGACAAAAATGAGTATGCCAAGCTGACAGCCAACCTTTACTCGCTGAAGACACAGAAGAAGAAATTAATACTAGTGGCTAAGGATGAATATTGGCACAAGGGAAGCCGAATAAAAGGACTTACCAGTGAGTGCACAAACCTTAAAAAACCCTGTTATACTAAGTGTTCTAGATCTCTTTTTTTTGTTGTTTTGCTGCAGAAAGCAACCAAAATTTAGGCGGTTTCTGCAACACAAAATAATTGATTCAAGCACGTATTTATTTTGGAAAGTCAGTCTTAAAATCTTATAGCTAAGATCTTTGTTGCACAAAAATATAAGTAACATTAATTCTAACTGCTACATAAATTATGACTTATATCATTTCTGATTCCTTTTAAAAGAAACATCCTCGATTCCCGCAGGTACGGTGTACACCTGAGAGTTTTGACAGTTGACTATCGAGCGATCATAATGCGCGCGCGCAGATTTACGACGTCGTAAACCGCGGCGCCCGCGCACCACAATGGCCTGTTGACAAAACCGGCGCTTGAGAGCCCTTAACTAGGTGGTTCGTGTGGGTAGGGTGGAATAGTGTGGACTGTCCCTGAGAAAACTACCAAAAATAAAAATAAATGATTTTGTATTTATAATTACGTCTTTAGATACTTGTAAAAAAGGAATACAAGAATATTTTCTCTTTCATATTTTCCCTTAATATTTCTAAAATTTTATTCATTTTTTTTTGTTTTTCATAATATCATTAGAATAGCTACAAATTAAAAAAACCGCAACAGATTTGTTAATTTTATTTATTTGTTCCTATTCAATCTGAAGCTATCCGACGACGAATATTGCAGCAATAATTATCGTAACTAAAGAAAAAATAACATATAATATCCAAAGAAAGACTGCATTTCTTTCACACGCATAACCATAAAAACCAGTTATGTCCACACATTTCTTTCGTATTACCACACAAAGCCATAAGCGCTATGAAGTCTATTCATCCTCTTGTCTATCGCTTCATAACTGAATCTGAACAAAAACCCAACGTATTGATAACCCCTCATAATTCTGAAGTTTTATTGCTGTCTGACCAAAGAGGACGGTAGCCCATCAGATGATGGCTCTTGATAGATAATCAATTATTTCTAAAAAAAAAAACATTGAGACAAATGACACTGTCATTTGTCTCAATATTTTTTTAAACTCATACCTGTCATTATGACAGGTATGACTTTAAAAAAAGAACAAGCATATTACCGCTCACGCCATTTTCATATACATATTTATGTATTCAACTTTTCTTTACAGATTGTCCCCGTAAATAATTTTAACTTTAAAACAGGCGGACATAGTTGTACTGTACGATAAGAATTCAATTTTAGGCACCATTTTGGTACGGAACCCAAAAAACTAACCAACATATTACAGTTTTTTTTTTATAAATAGGAATACATTTTTTGCTTGAAATCTACCGAAATATTCTGAAACGATGTCTATTCTATTCTATCGAATTTCAGTATTATTGAGAGATTTGAGAGCATTGTCAATGTTTTATTAGGCCTTAACGGCCGTTCAAAAATTGCCATAGCGGACGGTATTTCACGTCCACACGGCGGGGTATTGGTAAAGTTTTCAACTAGCAATAATCGCACCTCGGATTAACCTCATCGGTTACGATATTGCCTCTGCGCAAAGTTAATGATAGTAATTCAAAACTATCTATATGTTAAAACGCTTGTAACGAAACCATACCGCGATATAATACGACCGTCGCGCCATCTAGTTTAGTTCTTGCCAACTAAAAATAGGTAAACGGTAATTCCATGGAATTAGATGCGTAATGTTAAACTTGCATCAAAAGCTTCCACATTTGAATATTTTAAAAAGAGAAACGATGCAAATTTCAAAGTTTCACGCAGCGATTGGCCGAGAACGCGCGGCCGAATTTCTCCGAACGTCAAAATTCGAATTGTAACGCGATCACGCACGCAAACCGTTACTGCACATTTCAAAAATAGAACACGCCGGCCATACTGAGTAGGTGGACAGTTGACGGTAGCGATTCATGATACGCTTATTAATCAGTCTATTTATTTTATATTGCATATAAAATATTCAAGGGACGTTGTGTTGGCGCATACATTCCTCAATAAAATGACTATAAAAAACTAATGCAGACGGTCGACGCTTTATTGCGGTATTTCTCGGTAATCGTAATGTAATCGTTGATTTTCTTTTTTACCATGTAAGAAATTATTTTGACGAAGTTATCCAACTATATTTCTATTACTAAATATAAAAAAAAAGAAATACCCTTCGCTTTGCAAAAATTTTAATAAAAATATTTGCCGCGTGCCGAGTACTGACACCAAATTGTGATTAAATAGCTGTAAAATTAATATTAAATACAAATCCCAAAAAAAAATCTCGTAATAAGATCAAGTGCAAACTCTCATACACCGAGCGTTTATCAAAGTGTCTTGTTTCAAGACGGATACAACGAGACCAAATTAAGTTGATCCGAGGAATATCATATTCCTACCCTTTCCGTTATACGCTTCATTATATGAAGAGGGGGTGAGGAGGTTCAGGGTTCGGCGGTGGTGGGATAAAACAATCATTTGTCATGTCAGATACGAGACACAGTCTGATGGACAGAGATTTGTGTAATGCCGACTATGAATATGTTTTTCTTCCAGATAAGTATAACGCTAGGCATTTATTTGTATGAGAAATATAATATACAAAAGCTATAAAGTGTAAATATATATATATATATATATATAAAGTGTAAAAATATTACAGTGAAACAATTTGATAGTTTCGGGGATGTTATCTTGTGTAGTATAAATGATATAATGTTTAGTGTATAATATTTTGTATAGGTCTTAAAGATGTATATTCCCATATAATATTGTATTTACACTATAATATAATATTTATACTATACTTTATAATCTTTATTAATCATTCATTAATACCATGTACCCTTACCCTGGAAAATATTACAAACCAGAAACAAAAAAAAAATAGGAATCAAAGTCAAGAAAACACACTTCTCTCTCAAGGGGTTTCCACAGCTGTATTACCATACTTGTAATCTTTGAGATAGACAAATAAATTTGCGGATGAAATATGTAAATTTTATTCCAGAGACAAGAAGAAAAAAATCTCAGCGGAACCGCATCGCTAAGTGGCAGTAGGTGTAAAAATCCCGCGCGAAATGAATATTTGAGGGGCATCTCTTTGCGGCAACATTTTTTAATGTTTATTTATGTCGTATTTGGGGTTGATACGGGTTAATATTAATGATTTTTGTTACCGGTTGCAGAGGGTTGGGGACGGTCATTTAGATTGTTCAATAGTGATTCCATTTTCGAATATGAAGACCATAATAAAGTAAGTATATCGATTTTTTTATATTTACGCGAATACTACACATTGAAACAAAACTTATTTTTAAGATTTTATCAAAACGTCAGGAAAGGAAAAACAGTATAAGGGTGTTTCCCCAGTCGGCAAACTGTCAGCGGCCGACTGAGTGAGCCGCAAATTTGTGGTGAACTGAAATTCGAGTTAGCTGCCAATTCAAACTGTTATGTGTTAGCCGCTTATTTAGGTCGACCGACCGACTGAATTTTCACTGTCAACTGTCCACATGACATTTTGCGGCAAACGGACTCACTACGCCTGGCGAACAAGCATATCGCCGCCGCCGACTGGAACCGGTTTTGCTGTGAGTCGGCCGCTCACTGAATCATTCGGCGCGCGCAACACAGCAAACTGCGTAGAGTGAGCGCAAACTAGCAAACTGTGAACACTCCATTTCAAATATATGGAAGGGTGTACTAAACCGATACGGTCGGCCAGTCGGCCGCTGACAGTTTGCCGACTGGGGACACAGCCTAAACGGGATAAAATCCTTAAAATAACTTGAAAGACGGTTACAGAAAATATGAATAAAAAAAAATCTTTATTACCAACGAGCTAAGATTAAGTTAGTTTATTACACATTGTTAAACAACGGCCTCAGTAAAACTCCCTTTAATTATCCGATACATAGCAACAGCCACGGTGTCCATCGCTCAACCGACGGGTTGGCAGGAAGCGGTAGTGGGTTCGTTCCCTGATCGGAATATTTGATTTGATTGATGTCATTGCTGTCGTCATACGTTACTATTTAAGACGCTGTAGAATAGTAAATCTCAGTTTGAGGCGGGTGTGGAGGTTAAAAATAGATTTTACACGTTGGGAATATTATTTTAAGAAGTGTACATACATGGCAACCCAAGACCTAACCTCTGCCAAAGCCTGATATAAAATTAGTGATGTGTAAATTTTTCCTTAGTACCTGCATGTGCAGACATGATTTTATTTGCATGAGTGTTCAAGCGTCCATAGTTGTGTGCTATGATTTTATTGCCTTCGTCTGTCAACTGTCGTGAGAGGCTAGAGTATTGACAGCAAAAGTCAGTAAGGAAACTAGGTCTGTTAGACACGCGAAGACTAAAACAATATGAGACAAAACATGTTCCTTGCAAAGCCCTGCACTTATTTCTTCCATAACTCTATCTTAGGAAATTTCCTGCAGTATTCATTATCAAAATATATAAAAAATAAAACATATTTTTTTAAGTAAAAATAAAAAATACGGACTTTATTTATTTTGTTTTTACTTTCCCGTTTCGGCTGCTTTACAGCAACCAAGGTCACGAGAGGACTGAGGTGTTAGACGTCCTAGTTTCATAGTTTGGAGCCGAAACGTCGGGATCTTTATGCTGTGTTTTGTGTTTGGCTTTGTTTTTGTTTTGTTTTTTGTACTCATGTGTGCCTTAGTGTTCTACTAACATAGTATTTAAGTTTCCGTAAAACTAACACGCTATGGGCCGTCGACGCCTGATAATAAACGATTTTTATTTTATTTTTTTTTATTTTATTTAAAAACATAAAATTAAAATTAGTTTTATTTCAATGTGTAGTATTCGCGTAAACATAAGAAATCAATAAAAAATAAAATAAACACGCAAATTATGATACTTTTTAAATTTAAATGAAAAAAAAACGAATAACAAAATAGCTTTAAAACGTCATCAGTACAACTACAAGGGGGCTACATCTGTAAAACGCAAATAAACATGCCGCCAGCATCGCAACCCCATCTCGGAAGCGGAGGAAAAGTAACAACACTTAAGGGCCCTCACTTTAAAACGCCCCCGCAGATAATAAAAACGCTTGTCTATGCCATAGACAATAAGAGACAATCGTAAAACATGCTACCAACTTAACGAGATCTGTGGAGTTGAGTACAGAAAGACAACCAGTTGTTTTTATTTTTTGAAAAAATTATTTAAGCTACAAATTATATTTAAAATAAATTCCAAGCCGATGAATTGGTCTATTGAAGTTTTTTACTTCTTAGACAACGGATAAATAAATAAAAAAACTATAATAAACAATTGTTTTTTTTATCATGGGTCATGATCATCATCATCAGAGTCATGGATATTTAATATCTATATAAGTAACATAGGTACTGAAAATCCATCCAAACCCCAGGTCCATTTTAGGGTGCGCTATCAATATTATAATTGTAAAAAACAGGTTCAATGTCAAAGGTCAGCGTTAACTGGCCGGTTGCATAGACAATACGGCGCACGGCAAATGGCTCAGAACGAGGCATCTCGGGAGTTTAAAATCGTCATTACACGGGTTACAACGTTTTTGTACGCCGCTACCGAGGTGCTTAGACGAACATATTTTTTAGCTTTCGAGGGGTTAGGCTTTTTGTGTATAGGATGCTTTCAAAAAATAGGAAAGACATGTGAAGTCCGCCAACCCGCACTCGGGCAGCGTGGTGGACTTTGACCTATTTGAAGGGAAGCCCGTGCACATCAGTGGGATATTAAAAAAGGGCTGAAAAAAAACTAAAAAAAAGCATAAGAGTACAGTCAACTTTGTTATTATGAAGACTCGTGTTCAATTAAATATCAAATTTCCTAAAATTGGTATTTATAGAAATTAGTTCTGATTTTAAAGTATTATTTATAGATATTATGGCATTGACAAAACTAAGCACATACCTATGTGCGAAGAAAAAAAAAGTATTCTTTTGACATCACACGCTTGTGAATGTAGCGACAAAAGTGTCTAAAATGATTATACAAAACAAATACTGCTACATTACTTATACGCTATTAGCAGTATAGCTTATAAGTACCTATCACTTATAATCGATATTGCTAGATAGATACTTAATAAAATAAAATAAATGTCTCAAATTTGTCACCCTGTATACAAACATAATTTCGCATCACCGTAAGAGATTCAACCAGCTAATAAAAATAATAAAGCCGGCAATCCTTTTTTGTTTATGTCGCTAAGGGCGCGAGCACACCGCGTCCCAGGAGTGTCGCGCCGCACCTGCCTGCACTCGGCCTTATTTATTGCGTACATTCACAACGGCTCAATGGCGGCGCCATCGACAATTTTAAATTGTTTTTATTTTTTTAAATTGGTGTTTAAATCACAGAAACGTCGTGGGGGACGAGAAAACAATACGAAATAAACTAAACACCGGTAGGTAATTCCGCCACAAAACTGTGTCTATAACACGATCATCAATGGTAGTAATTGCAGGGTTCCATACAGATATGCCAACACTACCCTTAATAGCCTAGAGTTTCAATTTTGATAACAATCTTTTTAACCGAATGTTCACATTACTATTAGTTTTTTTTTATAGGTCGGCTGTACGTATTTTACTGTTGTATAATATTCTTTCCAACGAAATTAAAAAAAAAACAAATGTCATTATTATTAAACACAGTAAAATTAAACACAGTAATATTAAAAAAAATCACTTTCGTAAATCAGGCTACTAAGGGTTAACCAGGCGCGGATAAAGCGGCGGGGGGGGGGAGGTAACAAGTGATATAATAATATGCAATCCAGTAATTGATATAATTAAAGCCAAAACCAAGCGCACAATTGCAAGACCTCAAGACACTGTGAGCACTTTCGGCGTAGATCGGACCATATGAGGGTACCCGGTCAAACTATGGGACTAGGACGTCAAACACCTCAGTCCTCCCGTGACCATGGTTGCTGTAATGCAGCCGAAACGCCGGGAACGTAAAAACATAAAATAAACTCGATAAAATCTGTAAAATGAGTCCTATTTCAATGTCTTTGCATGGGTTTGTAGTTTGACTTACGCAACCCCAAAAGGTTGGTATGCAAGTACATAAACTCTATTTTAAAAAGTCTTTAAAGGGGGAACATAAAGAGGATTTGATCCTAGCACCGGAACCGATCGCTCCATAATAAGTCCATTTTCATCGCATATTTATTGGCCACACTCAAGGGGGCGAAAACCATTAATTTACATTTTCCAATGACAAGGTGAGAAATAAATATAATGTAAAATGGTTGTACCAGGTTTTTTTTTTATACATTATAGGCAAGTATTTGATCTCGATCTCACCTGATGGTAAGTGACGATGAGATCTACGATGGAGCATACTTGCCTAGGTAGGAAGGCGGCAGTAGATCGAGACGTTACATTCACTAGGCACATGCAGCGCAGCTGATCTGACCCGCCATCCATGAATGGCAACACCGAACATCATGCCGGAACACGGCTAGGCCGCTTGGCGACATGGCTTTGTTCAGTGGGTGGTGACTAGCCACGGCCGAAGCCTACCACCAGTAGAGTTGTCACCTGGTTGGCACCACCCAGGGTCACGTGTAGGGTATCTCGAGGGTACTTAATTCTCCTACGGACGAAGGTGACTCGACCCCAGGTTTTTTTGTTTATTTCAGTGACGACCTTATTAGCTCAGTTGGTATTGAAACTGTTTCAGAGCCGAAGTTCCCGGGTCCGAATTCTGATTGAGGAAAACCTTGTGTGATAAGCAAGAATGTTTGTACCCGAGTCACGAATGTTTAATAATATCTATATAAGTAAGTGTTATATACTGGGTTCGCTGGGATGTCGATTTCACATAGTATAAGAGTAAGCGATTAACAAATCGCTGTGGACTTTTGAATATATCCTACACACGCCAATACACTGCACTATAGTGTAACCCTTACCGAATAATGTCAAAAACAATGCTGTAGATACCTACCTTGTCGTGTGAATGACGCCTATTAAGTTTTTTTATTCCACTCGTCGCTAGGAATTTAAAAGCCGTGGCAAAAATAAAAACTATAAAATTATCTCAAGATTCCCGAAAGATCTCTCTCTCCAACCTTGAATATTATTTTTACTGGCATTATCAACAAGATCATAAGCTTACGAGAGCGTTAAAATTCACACGACGCGGCAACCCTCGCGAGCTTTGAAGTTTCGCCGCCGCAAGATAATCCGTCTACGCTGAGTGGATTAGGGTTGGCTGTAAGCACAAACTATGAAGCCATGTTTTTGCCAATTGTTGTTATATTAAGACGTTTTATGATGTTAACTGTAGTGTATCGTGATTTGTATGAAGATGTGGTTCTTACTGAAAGCGTGCACACTTATTTGACTGATTTTCAAGAGATTTTCATGTCGAGAGTGAACAGGTACCTTCTAGGCAAGTATGCTACATCGTAGATCTCATCGACACTTACCATCAGGTGAGATCGAGATCAAATAGTTGCCTATATCGTAATAATAAAAAAAAAACAACAACCCAGAAGACGTAGTGTAGGACGCCCCCGACAAGATGGAAGCCGTTGGGGGAGGCCTAAATCCAGCAGTGGACATCTTTACTTACTGATCCGGATCCTGTTTCAAAGTATAGGCGCAACACAGAATGTAAACAGTAGCTGCAATGCATCACCCGCGAATCGAACTTGGACCCACATGAGGATGACAAAGAGCACATCAAGGCATTCTCGCTTAGACACTAGCCCTCAAATTTATAGACAGTTATAATGACATTATATAGAAATGTTCAGAGGAAAAAGTGCGTTATAATAGCTTTATAACCCATTATAACTCTCTATAAATTTGAGGTTTAGTATCCAAAACTTTTACTAAGCCCTCTGTAGAACGGGGTACAGATTCTATTCCCATTTCTTCAACTCAAGCCACAAAATGAAAATTACACGGTCAATTTGTACCCGGCTATAACATAAAATGTGTTTAACCCTCCAATACCTACGAATTACACTTTTAATTCTTTAAGTGTGGCGCTCATTAGCAACGCAAGGGTTGGTGTCAAACGGACCCTGAAATAAAACTTCTTCGCCCGTCTTGCGATAATAAAAGAAATTAGCTTTTTGTCTTTGAAATTAAACTGACTAATTGTACCTACATACATTTATTGCTATTCCAACGTAGGTACCTAAAATGTACTAATTTTTTTTTTAATCAATAAGTCAGTAATATTATTATTGAAAGAAATTTTTATAGTGACATAAGTAAGCAATAAAAATATTTTGTAAGATAAAAAATATTAAATATTACCAGTTCTCTTGTGCATAGTATCTGAAACAAGTTATTTATTTGGTTAATATTATAGACTTTTACAATTTATAACAGTATTACACAATTTATTAAGAAAATATATATTATTCATCTCAATATAAAATTACAAAATTATCAGCTCGGACATACTACTAGCGCCATCTAGTCTCTTAAAGCTAAACTTCTGACTAGAGGTCCGTAGTTACTCAACTCAACAACAGATGGCAGTAGTTTGTATCACACAAAAAATATATAGCTTATTTTTATGCCCAGCCTAGACTATTTATATTAATTTATACATAATATAAGCAATGGTATTTTTTTTCTTACGGAAGTATACCACCCAGTTTGAGTTGGCGGACTTCACCAGTCTTTCGAGGGTTCCCTTAGACACGCAGGTTTCCTCACGATGTTTTTCTTCACCGTTTAACAAGTGATAATAATGGTTGAAAATGAGATTCGCAAATGAACTCCAGAAACCCGAGAGGTGCGAGCTGGGGTTTTAACTTGCGACCCTCGTTAACCAGGCAAGCGGTCCACCAACTTGGCTATCACTGCTTTTTAATTAAATTTTATTTTACTTATAGTAATAGATAATTATTATTTTACACCAACATTCCTCGATATTTATTATGATAATTTATTGGTATTTAAATGGTCACCGACCGACACAGTACTTATCGTTAAAATTTTACGACTCAAACATATCAAGCATTACTTACAACTAATAAACATTAAATTGCAATAATTTAGTAACCATAAATTAGGCAAATAAATAGCTATATCATGAAATTTTGTACCTACTTGTTTTTTTTTCAAGGTTGCCAATCGGCTACAAAAAAGAGCCAGTGGCCAGTATCGAGTATTGTTCGATATGTTTTATAAAATGATTAGTACCACTGATGATAATGAATCCACTACCCAATCAACAAAGCTTTGGATACTTTACTGAAAATATACTGGACATCTTGGGTGATCTTGAAAAGTCAAGTTATATTATTTCATTTTAATTGCGTTTACTCGTGCACATTCATGAACACCACTGGCTAATTACTAATATTACATATTACTTACCAAAGGAACACGTTATTTGGAAAATAAAACATAATTGACAATTCACTGTTTGACTTCCCGCCAAAAATACCTACCTATTTTGTATCTACTCTAAAAATATTATTTGATGTGTTAAAATTACGTTCAAATGAATCAGGTACCTACCTGACCTCTCTAGTAGGTAAGTAACTATTAAGTACTCGTAAATCAATGATTAAGTACATTCAAGTATAATAAAGAGCCATGACTTAAAGTTCTTAAATAACTGTTAAATACAAATCTGCCTATTATTACAGTTTTATTCGCTTTTGCGTTTATTTTAAAATTTATATACGAATGCAGCTTCTTCTTATCTCTAAATGCTATATGTCCTTATAACACTCAGCGTTTACTTGCTGTTATGAATGATACACACATAACGCTATAAAACGCATTACAACTGAACACAAAAGAAAACCAATTTCCTCCATCCATCCAAAAAAAGACAGCAAATCCCGCATCGTGACACAAAAGCAGACGGCACACAAAAAAATCCTCGCTCCCTAAAAATCAAACAAACATTAAGAAATAATAAAGCGAACACCTTAATCTTATTACATTATAATAACCAGGGAACACCTTACAGATGTTTTCCCAATCAGATTTTGGGACCCTCAATTTTTCATCATGGAGAATTACATTATCGAAAATTTGCATCGCCGCCAGCGCCATCTATGAGCGAGTAGCGTTATTAGGAACCACTATAACCGCACCGCTGCGTAAACTAAACTTCAACACTTCTGTACTCTTATTGTTTACACTTTAAGGTTGAAAATTCAATAGTAAGACTGCTAGGTGACGGTATACATAATATTGTTTAGTGCAGAGTGAGATTAGGGTTCGATCCGATCCGAGCCCTCTGCAAAAACAGTATGAATAATAATGTGATTAGCATAATGTCGGGAGCTCATCTAACGAGGTTGTTTACTTTGATAAGCTGTTGCGAAATAGTTGACTATCTTGTACTCCGAGTCTCGAGTACGAGTTTTTTCGTAAGCGAAACGTGTACTTATTACCTACCTAAATAGTCCGCGTATTTGTAATTTTGTTTGGGAAATTGACGTTATATAGTGCGGCGCAAAGCGAAGCACTTGTGCGCAGTACTATATGACGTTCGATAATACTAGAAAACGTTTACTGGTGGTAGGCTTCGGCCGTGGCTAGTCACCACCCACTGAACAAAGCCATGTCGCCAAGCGGCCTAGCCGTGTTCCGGCATGAGGTTCGGTGTTGCCATTCATGGATGGCGGGTCAGATCAGCTGCGCTGCATGTGCCTAGTGAATGTAGCGTCTCGATCTACTGCCGCCTTCCTACCTAGGCAAGTATGCTCCATCGTAGATCTCATCGTCACTTACCATCAGGTGAGATCGAGATCAAATACTTGCCTATAATGTAATAAAAAATAAAAAAAAATTGAGCAGCGCCTCCAGCGGATGGTATCCACAACTTTTAACTCACCATAATAAAAAAATAGAATATCGCCAGACTTATTAATTGTACGGTCCCAAGCTAAGCAACGCTTGTATTATAGGTAGGTACCAAACGATTAACTGAGGGCGGTACCAGTATTATAAAAATATTTGTAAATACACCGAATTCTAACCCGGGACTCTCGGTACAGGAAGCACGGTCTCTACCAACTACGAGTACCAATATGGTTGTCAAAAAAATTTAGTTCACAATAGAGACTGATAGTAGACAGGTACCTAGAGTTTGCTATACTGAGTAAGGTACAACAAAATTTCCATTCAACGTGGTCCTTACGGTAGGGCGGGCGGTGTAAATAAATAATTGTAATGCTTAATAAAACTACCCCAATGTCCGGCGGCGGTAGTAACGCGCACGCGGCGACCGCCGCTATAGTTGTACACTGAATAACTCGACTTGATACTTGATAGTTCAGATAAAAGCAGGAGAGCATGATGAGGAAACGAATGAGGGTGATAGAAACAAAAAAGAAAACATATGTAGGTATATGTATATCTTATATTGACGCGAATACTACACATTGAAATAAAATTAATTTAACGGATTTTATCGCGTTTATTTTAAGGTATTTTATGTTCTCGACGTTTCGGTCGCTTTACAGCAACCATGGTCACGGGAGGACTGAGGTGTTTGACGTCCCGGTGTCATAGTTTGCACTGAGGTACACTCATACTTAAAATAAGCGCGATAAAATCCGTAAAATTAGTTGAATTTCAAATATGTAGGTATTTATTAAAACATGAGACGAAGACAGAAATTAGGAGATCATAGACGACGATAGAGTAACTGATGAGAAGGAGCAAAAATCTTCATGGTTGCCCTTTAAATGGATGTTATAAAAATTTGTGTAGTAATTATTATGGGTGTGTGAGAACAATGTAGTAATGTCTAGGTAGGCATAGTGCCGAGGTTCGCGGAAGAAAGCGTATTCGCGTCCCCGTGTCCTCGGCACATACAACGGTGCTGTAAATCGTGAGGTTTTAACCGGGAGGAGGCCGGCATAACCACGACATCACCCCTGTGTTAGTGTGGTATCCATGAGGATTTCCCCACGTTAAAAAAAAAGGTAGGCTAAAAGGTGCCAAGGATCAAAACCGTTTTTTCCGCACACTATTGGTAGATAGAGCCGTCAGTACGGATGCGCCGTAATGACCGGACACTTTACATAATTTGGCGATCGACTGACCCCGGCTCACCCGCGCCAAGTATGTTGTTTGACCCGCGCCTACCCACCGATTGAAATATTATTCTACACTTGCAGCGCCCACGGCTTCGTGCGTGGGGACTTACTGTCCCGGGGAACGCTATAACTGCCCGGGATGAAAAATATATCATGTACCGAATGTTATTAAAATAACGCAGTGGTTTTTGAGATAGGTATAGTTAATTGGCTATCCCTCGGGAACCCATCCATTTCTCGGGATAAAAATAAGTCTATATCTTGACTCTTATTATAAGCCATCACTATGTCAGGTCAGGTTTCACCAAAATCCTGATCTAGATTTCCCGTTGTGATTATGTTTGTTTTTTATGAAGTTGAAATATAAAACTAATTTTTCGAATTTTATCGCGTTTATTTTATGTTTTCACATTCCCGACGCTTCGGCTGCTTTACAGCAACCATGGTCGAGAAAATAAACGCGATACAATCCGAAAATTAGTTTTATTCCAATGTGTAGTATTCGCGTAAATATCTAAGAAATCATTTTTTTTATGAAGTGGTTGTAATCAAACCATATTGAACAAAATTCTTCTTCAAAAAACATAAAAAGTACAAGAGCACCACTGTGCTTCCATTACACCGCCAGTTTAGGTAGGGAATAAAATGTATGCAATGCTAAGCATTCACTAAATAGGTAAAAAGCAGTCGCTTCCGAGGGGCGCGCCCAGCGGGATCCGTCAATCAACGTCCGATCGATATATTGAAATTGTGACTTTTTATGCCCACGCGCAGTAAGGGCGCGACTTCAGTAGCGGTAGAACGGCGGGTGAAGAACGGCGTAACATGAGCTCCGGCTAAGCAAAATAAACAAGTGCTTGGTAACATTTGCTCGTTTGATTCATGAGAACGTTACCAAACAAACCAGGATCGTGACGTCACAGTCTTGAATCAGCGCGTGGGCAAAAGAGAGACAAGACGACTACGCACTCACTACACAAAGAGGTAAAGTTTGTGAGTTTAGAAGTAAGGAGTAATCTCCAGTTCTGATTCTCTGATGTGATTCCGATTTCATTTTTGACTTATACTAAGTTATATCATCCTTAAGTGCTGTAAGATATGTTTAACCGAGGTACCGTGGGCGAAGCCGCGGGTACAAGTAAGCAGCGAACATATTTAAAATTATATAATATATTTCGAAAATTCTTTCATCGTGTGCTATATCATGAAGTAATTAGTTTTTATCATTTAAGTCTAACATGTACTAAACTAATAATAACAGGTAATACTAATAAATTATTTCGCTGCTCGCTCCCGCTATCGCTGCGCTCGTCACTACGCACTAAGCCCAACTACGCGCGCACTATCAAACGGCCGTCGACTCGTATCGTAAAAACGACGCTGATATTTAATTGCAGTATACATTTGCTTGTATTTTTCAAAATGGCAACCCATGTGGTAGGGAATGACCACCATTAACATTTTATTATAAACAATGTGACTATGTCATGATCATTATTCTCATTTCTTTTTCATAGATTACCATATACAAAGTGATTCAGAAAGGGTATACTAAGCACTGATCCTGCGCTTCCTTAGCGCATTAGTAACCGTTGTCATGTCAAAATTTCGATATTATTTTGAGCATTTTATGATAAATATAATACCAGCTCTTTTAATGTCCCACTGTTGGGCACAGGCCTCCCCTCAATGCGAGGGGGATTAGGACATAGAGCCTACAGCGGTAGGAGCACGTGATAAGTACCTACATGCTTCATTAAGTAATGCTTATTTAAAACTATAATACAATTACATTCTTTTCATCACAGCAATTAATACCAAAAAAACGGCAGGCATTTTTGTATTAAGATAGTAAAACGCTACTCAAATACTGGAGTCAATTATAAACTGTTTAAGTTGCCCCCTATCTAGTATTTTGTATCATTTAAAGAAGGCTTCAAAGTTTAAGGTGCGTTAATCGCTCAACTAGATCAGCAATCTCAAAATAAACATTCAACATGCTATCTAAAACCCATTCTATAGTCCTAAAGTCCAAACAAACCATCAACATAATACGGGCCGCAAAGTACAGTAAATGGCCCACAACAATAAGGCTCTATTTCCATCGGCATGTTATTGCCGTTTAATAGCCGATAGCCGTTGGACCGGCTATTGGAAGATCCCGGGGGCAGTTTATGAGACATAACAGTCGGCCTTCCTGGCTATCTGATGCATTTTTAGATGAGCATTTTGGGTTAAGACAATCGCTGGGTGGTTTTGGTGTAAGAATGGAGTGTAAGCGATATTCTGGACCAGATTTATTGTTTATTTGATTTATTTATTACTTCTAAACTTAACACTATCTTTATAGGTTTCCCTAATATAATAGTGTAGCCAATATATAAGAACATACATCTAAAATAACTAGCTAATTTAAACAAATGGGGGAAGAGGAACCTACAAGACCCTCGGTTTGTCAACTTTTCAAATTAAAAAGCAAACAAGTTGATCGATAATTAAAGAAACTAGCGACACCGAAATCCTCTAAGATGTTAGTCAAGAAACTATCTATATTTGGCACATATTTTGACCAACACATCAGCATTGCCATTCAATGTGGCAATACTGCCAGCGTTTCGGGCACTCTCCCCGCCGATAGTGGTGGGGATTTGGTGAGTGCATTTTGAAATCAGCCTAATTTTAATTTAATTTTAATAAATAAGTTAATATATTCAAGCTCTATATTTTATATTTAGACTTTTATACAGTGAATTTCTTATAACTTGGACCGCATAATGTAAAGCAATTGAATACGAATTTACTGTTTTAAGGATTAGGATGAATACAGTTCCGGCATCGCGAGGGTCATGGCACCGACCCATTGTTTCGGTTTTATTCAATTCCTAACGAAATTGACTCCAAATGGACCAGAATCTATGAGTAGATCCTCTAGTCTCATCCTTGAAGAATATTTTAGATCCGAATCTTTGGATACCTTCGAGATGTAAATTCTTATCGTTTGGAGATGAACAGCTTATGAAGACACAACAATTATTGTGTTAAGTATAGTCAAATAGAAAAGTTTTATTGTGAAATTTGGTTGAAGCTCTGGATGCTTTTGGGTATTCTGAAAACCCTATGTATGTCAAGTGCGAGATTACTCGAAACTAACCGTATACTTTGTAGTCTACGTATTTAGATATTTTGCATGGAGAATCGAAAGTTGGAAATACTGTCCGCAGTTCAATTCTCCATACAAAACGTCTAAATACGTAGGCTATAAAGTATACGGTTAGTTTCGAGTAATCCCGCAATTGACGTAGAGTATCATATAGAATGGGTTTGATAAAAGATGACCTATAACAGCATCTAAGTATATATCGGTACGAGATGACCGAGCTCGTAAACTGACCCCCACTGTCCGTAAGAAGGGTCAATATGACTCGCTATAAAGCATACGTCTTCCTCCATAATGTATACAATTGATAAATAATAAATAGGGCCGCGGGGCGGGCATAGTTTTGTTTTTATTTATTAACCGACTGCAAAAAAGGGGGACTTTCTCAATTTGATTGTATTTGTTTTGTGTGTTGATATCGGTTGTGTTGCGGCCATCAGCTAAGAGGTCGGAGTAAAGTCACAGTTTGGTTAAACTTAGTCCAACAAACTCATTTTTTTTTATTTTTTTTTTATTACATTATAGGCAAGTATTTGATCTCGATCTCACCTGATGGTAAGTGACGATGAGGTCTACGATGGAGCATACTTGCCTAGGTAGGAAGGCGGCAGTAGATCGAGACGCTACATTCATTAGGCACTTTTTGGGGTCGAGTCACCTTCGTCCGTAGGAGAATTAAGTACCCTCGAGATACCCTACACGTGACCCTGGGTGGTGCCAACCAGGTGACAACTCTACTGGTGGTAGGCTTCGGCCGTGGCTAGTCACCACCCACTGAACAAAGCCATGTCGCCAAGCGGCCCGGCCGTGTTCCGGCATGATGTTCGGTGTTGCCATTCATGGATGGCGGGTCAGAACAGTTGCGCTGCATGTGCCTAGTGAATGTAGCGTCTCTATCTACTGCCGCCTTCCTACCTAGGCAAGTATGCTTCATCGTAGATCTCATCATCACTTACCATCCGGTGAGATCGAGATCAAATACTTGCCTATAATGTAATTAAAAAAAAAAAAAAACTTGCAGCGCAACTGATCTGACCCGCCATCCATGAAATCAAATAAATTAATCTGGAAGATTTTTTTCACAATAAAAAAATAGCATTTGTGATAACCTATAAAACGTCTTATGTATGCCCATTACTTTAAGAATTGTATTGACAACATAACCATGTTTCATAGATAACTAATTTTAGTAATTTAAAAAATGAATTCGGTCTTGTCTATGATTCTTCATTATTGCTCGTTTGTGACCGAACATGCTGGCTGGCTCTAGAAAAGTCAATATAATCAAATTATACAGTAAAGTTGATAATAAAAGCGATAACAACATAAGAAAATACAATTAAATACAGCATCGCTCGCTTGAACCTACGTGGCTACTCGCGTTGAATTAATGAATTTCGATTAGCTAACAAAAATACGCCATTTTTAAGCGGCGACACTGTATAATAACATAAATAAATATAATTATCGTCAGACGAACACACAAACTATACGGGCCCACATTAAGCAACGCTTGTATTATAGACGCCGTACAATGGACTGGGGGCGAAGCCAGTATATGTTACTGATATAGATATTAAACATCCATGTCTTGGGTACAAACATTCGATTTCATCACACAAAGTTTACTCCTACCAGGATTCGAATCCGGGACCCTCGGCCTAGAAAGCAGGGTCACTACCAACTGCGCTAATAGGGCCGTCAAAAACATAAACTAAACGCGATAAAATCCTTAATATTAATATTATTTTAATTTCAGCTATGTTTTTTCATTTTGTCATCGGACTAACAACCCTACATATCCAATCTTGAGTGATGCACAAATATCGCCTTCCTCGACACTCAACATCTCGATTCCACAATCGATCAATTAAATCGAATTTCTTACTCGATCAACCGTCCGAGCGGCTAGCGTACATTTTTTCGCACGAAATCGTGCGAACAATCGCACCCCGGTATAATATCGATAATACAACCTTTTTGCCTCCATTCGTTTTCTATACGAATGCACATTCTACTAAACAACATGCCTATACTGATCCAAATAGAAAACCATACACTCAATCCAAATCGGAGCTTATCTTCTCACATCAAAGTTCCAATTTCGGTAACAACTTTTTGGTGCCAACCCTAATAACTTATCAACTTTATGTCAGGAGTTTTAAGGTTGACTGTCGATCGAATGAAAGAGTTTATGACTTAAGTACGCAAAGTCGAGCGATCTCATATTAAGGAATCAGTTCTTCATAATGGGCCGAGTGCATTGTCACGAGGCGTTATTGGCGTTCGGGAAATGCGCCTTTTCTGAGGCATTTCGAGCGCCTTAGAAAAGGCGCTGCCCTATTATTTTGCGCGTCTTTGTTATCGTGTATGTTTCTATATATATTCATGTGATAGAGCCCCTTTTGAGGGAGATATTTAAACATGAAAGGGATTGTTGTTTATGCATAAGATGAAATGTAAGAAAATATAGTTAAATAAGATAGATGCTTAAAAAATCTAGAGAGCGCTTAAAGATGATGTACAAATATAATTGGTACTTGGAGGATTCCCAGGAACAGTTATTTACCTTTATCTAAGTATGTAATGATATAATGCCATATCTATCACGATATTGAAATACTCAGCGACTTCAAGTTACGGTAAGAAGCTATATTTATATACTACGTACGTTTTCAGTATTCTTTACGATGCATACTTAAATCGAAGCTTAGAATAAATTTACACATCAATAAATAATATTTTAATTTAATATCTTATATTTACGCGAATACTACACATTGAAATAAAATTATTTTATCGCGTTTATTTTATGTTTTTACGTTCCCGACGTTTCGGCTGCTTTACAGCAACCATGGTCACGGGAGGACTGACGTCCTAGTTTAAAGTTGGGTACCCTTCTATTTAGTTGTACGCGATAAAATTCAAAAAAATCGTTTTATTTCAATTTTAATTTTAAAATGAGAATACCTACTTAATGACTCATTCTTCGTTTTATGTTCTATCTATCATAAAGTGTGTCAAAACAATGCAAGCGCACCTGCACGCCCGAACGAATATATCATAAGCTTTAACACTACACTTACAAGTTGTATAAACAAAAGCACCTACACTCGGCCCAAGAAACATGTAACTAATCCCGACTACGAAAACTTAACGGGCCAAAAACGACGAAAAATCCCCGAGCGGGCGACACCGTAACCCCAACGCCGAGTTTATACCGGTTTATGGCAGTTTACGACCTCCTTAATGACAGTACTCCGGTGTTTTAATGACGTTTAATGAGTCCCAGCGCTTTCCTTAACAACTCGACACTTTCTTAGTTCACACTTTTCCACTGTTTCCGTGTGAACTTTCGAGCTTTTGAAGTGTGTAAGTTTCGGTTTTGTTATTATAATGAACTTGGAAAATGGTGTACATTTTTGCTGCGCATTTCCAGTAGTGTTGTGAAGTGTGATAATATTTTTTTAATGTCGATTATAAAGGATGATACTGTCATGATAATTTCCGTTTTAAATTCTTTAATAATAAATATAGCACACAAAATAGTTGCTACCAACGCTTAAAATTTAGGTTAACAAACATACAATTAAAGGGTAGTTTGATGTCATACTATTTTTAAGTTTTTTTTATATATTTTACTATTTAGATTAACTGTAATTATATTTTTTTATTATATATTCAAAGATTAAAAATAATAATTAAGGGGTTTTTCAGGCTAGTAACACCTTTACAAACAACTAGTGAATAAATTAATCAGTAACATTATAAGCTGTCACTTGATTAATTTACAAGATTACATGACCCTTAAAAATGTCAGAAGTCATATAAGATTGACAAAGTATGACAAATTTAGATTGAAATTTTAGTCTTAAAAACTAAAAGCCACGACAACCATGATCGTCGTCAGGAAAGACGAATAGTCGATCAAACACTGCTGACAAGAATACTCTATTTTTCTCCATTAACGACCATGGTATAGAGTCGCATTACAGACTCTTGACTAAGGGACAGTAGTAAAGGCAAATTGGATTTTTCCAAACCCTCCGTTGGGCGGATTTAATTATTGTTTTATTACGTGTCGGGATAGGGGGTGGTATGTTAATGTTGATAGGTCTTGTGGACCAGCAAGAATTGGAGTTAGGAAAAGATTCAGTCTTTAGATTGTTCTTTTGCTAAAAATATTTGGGAGTAATTTAGAGTATTATCGTTAGATTTGGAGTCTAGATTTTATAATTCTGTTATTTATCTACGACCCTCTTTATTTAAACCACTGGCAGTCAAAAACAAAACTCCAC
The DNA here is from genome assembly GCA_905333125.1 of Pheosia tremula. Taxonomy (NCBI): domain Eukaryota; kingdom Metazoa; phylum Arthropoda; class Insecta; order Lepidoptera; family Notodontidae; genus Pheosia; species Pheosia tremula. Next base: position 6,356,493 of record HG995416.1, on the reverse strand, counting down.
ACAGGCTATATCTTTCGTCTATAGACTAGATAGAAATAGATTTAAAGTAAAAAGTTAATAAAATTCAGTTCGTTTCAAATACACTAACCAAAAATTTATGCAGGAGTTACCGTTTTACCGTACCATAGAATTAGTTTATAACTTTGAATGTCAAGTAAATATTTTTTCTTGTATTTAACTTTTTTCTGTTGACTGTACCACCTGTTCGAAGGTAATGCACGCGAACTTTGACACAAATAATATCTATTTGCGGTTCCCATTGAGTTCGTATTCCGCGGTCGCACGCTGACCTCACTCGAGTTAAGGGGAAACAAGCATTATATAATAATACCTATAATATTATATCGCCAGACGAACACACCATCTATACAGTCCCACATTAAGCAACGCTTGTATTATGGGTACCGTACAATAGACTGAGGGTGAACTCAGTATATAATACTTATATAGATATGAAACATCCATGACTCGGGTACAAACTATCACTCACTCACTCATGCTTCTGACTATTCCTAAGCGGTTGTTGGGCTCCATGTTTTTTAAAATATATTTTTATAAAGGCCAGCAGCTACTATAACAGTGTTACTATGTTAACAACGGATTATAGTATTGTTTTTTATGTTGAACATAGTGCACATAGTGAGAAGGAATGGAACACGCTACCGGCGTCATTGTTCCCCGTTGACTTCAATCTGGGTGTTTTCAAGTCGAGAGTGAACAGGTACCTTCTAGGCAAGCATGCTCCATCGTAGATCTCATCGTCACTTACCATCAGGTGAGATCGAGATCAAATACTTGCCTATAATGTAATAATAAAAAAAAGAGTCCATAGTGTTCCCCTTAACACATCGCCGTGAGTCATACCCATGCATACGAAGCGAATTATCAAATGGCATAACCTTTGCATACGGCCCATGCCTCCACTTCAATCCATCCGCGATATTATCTTAAAACATGCTGTTTTGAGACGATTACACTAACAATATTAGGTAATATTAATTATTATTTTATGCTAGCTGTTGCCCGCGACTTCGTCCGCGATTTGAATCAATATAAACTGTACATTTTATTTGAAGCCTACCACAATACATTAGTGAAAACCGCTGCCAAATCGGTTTAGCTGTTTCCGAGATTAGCGCGCACAAACGCACAGATAAACAGACAAAAAATCGAACAATAATTATTTTGGGTTCTATTGCGTTAATAAAGGCCTCCAATAATAGTATTTCTCATATATCTTTATCATATGTATAGAAGATTTAATTTAAAAAGTACTTTATCTCTCACAGATTTTTATCTATGCTCACATAATTATATTATTCAAGATCTATGTCATATATGTATGATAATATAATATCCCTTACAGGAATGCATCACAAACAGGTGAGTGAAACAATTAAGGTGACTACACATTAAACGTTTTTTTTTAAACTGACATTAATACCAGGTTCACAGATAACCACACACTTAAGTAGGTAATCAGAATTGATAGTTAATGCGTACTTCGCGGTGTTGTAATGGCCAAGTGAACATTATTAATATGGAAATTAAAATTTAATGTGCGCTTGCACTTTTATAATTCCCTTATAATGTGATATTTTAAGATAAGTTTAAAACAGTGATAGCAAAGTGAAGCAGTGATAGCCAAGTTGGTAGAACGCTTGCCTCGGTAACGAGGATCGCAGGTTCAAACCCCAGCTTGCACCTTTGGGATTTCTGGATTTCATGTGCGATTCTTTTTTATTACGATATAGGCAAGTATTTGATCTCGATCTCACCTGATGGTAAGTGACGATTCTTAATTTCAACCATGATTATCACATGCTAAACGGTGAAGGAAGACATCGTGAGGAAACCTGCATGTTCGAGAGAACCTGCATGTTTATGATCTTTATTTTTTTTATTTGTCTCCGCCCTGGATAGCAGAATAATTATTATAACATGGGAAAAATTATTAAGATATTTCATCCTCTCATACATTTGATTCCGATGCGATACGAAGTTCGCGCGGGACAGCAAGTAAGTACATAAAGACAATACAATTTATCATAGAAGCTATATTTGAACATAAACTGCCTCATATTACTTTTATCGTTCATAATTTCAGGCAACTAGTTAAATGTAACGGAATGAGTTATCGCTATGCAAATTCGGCAGTTAACTTGAGCCAGGGTTCTGATTAAAACTGCACGTCATAAGTAATGGGCCGGCAGTTGACGCGCCGTTAAACTCTAGTTACAGTAACTTATGGTGGTGGTTATGGTGGAATTGGGCATTTTAAATTAAGCCCTGTGACTGCAATTTTTCTTTCTGTGTCCGGAAAAATGGCAGTTTGTAATGGCCGAAAACGTGTATCTTGAAAATCGCTTAAGTGTTTTTTTTTTCAGACAGTGTATTGGCAGCTATATGGTCAGTCACGCTGAGCCACAGTTTCATATATCTGTTGTCTCATATTTGCGGTCTTAACTCGGCTGTTTTCAGACACATTCTTGTCAATTATATTGGAACCGAGAGGATCATCTATATATACAAATAATACAAATAAATAAAATTGGAGTGTCAGTTTGTAATATTAAAATAACCGCTTTTTACTAAGTGAATTTGATATACACAGTACATATACCAAAACACCATTTTTTCATTTTTTTGTCTGTCTGTCTGTTTGGTCCGGCTAGTCTCTGAAATGGCTGGACCGATTTTGACGGGACTTTCACTGACTGATAGCTGATGAAACAAGGCGTAAATTAGACTACTTTTATTTTAGACTAACTTTTACCCGCGACTTCGCCCGTTTTTCGTTAAATACCACGCGGACGAAGTCGCGGGTAACAGATAGTATGATATATTACTGAAAGTGCTACAACACTTGAGATATTTATCTTTTCACCTTTGCGATTTTACAAGCAAAAATTTCGCAGATTTTGCTGTCGCATTGCTATCGCTAGTGTGATAGGTATACGTAATAAACCGCTCCCTGATTACATAACTTGCAATAGCCTAGCGATAGCAGTATTCGCGCAATATTTGCTTTTAAATTGCTAATTCGTATTACGTAGCGCTGCGACGCCATACAAATCTGCGATTTGAAATCAATTATTGCGAGATTATTGCTGTCGCTTTGCTATCGTCAGGCTAGGCAAGATACGTAATCAGGGGGCCGGTCATTCATATTCTATGCAAAGCCGAATAACATGACTAGTATTATTAGGTAAGTACCTATAGAAATAATGTATGGTATAGTTACCTATAGGGAAACGATTGTGTTCTTGACAAATAAACGTAATAAAATAGTGCGGTATCGGCGCACGAGTCGATTTATCAGACGGCGGGGTCCACGAGACGTATCGATGGCACGGCGCCGGAGGATAAAGGCGGAAATGCATATTACATACGAAAACTATATTAATGTTACTTTATGCATCTGAAACGTGGTTTAGTAAACTGGCATTTATAAGACTTAGGCTCTTGAAATTTGGCATTGGAGGATTTTACTGACGAGCTTTGATTGATTTAATAGCTAGAGGACTTTTTTCCTATATTTCACAACACTTTTAAAAGAATTAGAGATGCGCCGAATTTTCGGTAACTATTTATTATTCGACATATTGTTTTAACGTTGGCATGCGGCCGAACTTAAGTCCTTATATGATTGCTTGATTAATCAAGATTAGAGTTCCAAATATGTTGACACTACTATATGCGTTGCGACGCATTATAGTGAGCGTCGTGACGCATTATAAATAGCGTCGCGACGCGCGCGCGTAAATTTAACCGAATCATTCAGCCAAATATTCGTATCGGTAAGCGCTGAACCGAATAATGTTGGGTATTCGGTTCGGTGTAAACATCCATTTTCAGCGCATGATTAGTATCTTATCTTAGTTAGACACATACTTTATTTTTTTCTAAACAAATAGCTACCAAAATTTGAAGCTTAGATTTCAAACATATTTTCAAATGTTCGTTTTCTTTTCACATCCTCCTCGCACCCCCATCCGATAAGGTTTACCCCTCAATAAATAATTTGGCAACATATTAGCATATGTCGATTTATCTCGCGATCCGGCCCTGGAATTATTATTTATGGTTCCACCGACCCCTCGCAGTACATATGTTAACTAAATCCAAGGAGATGCAAGATTTGACGTAGAGTAGATAAATTTGGTACGTAGGTACTTTCATGTTTTGATTTTGTGCTTACTGTGAGCTTTACTGACCCGATTTTAAAAGCAGTATTAAAAGTACCTCACACTCTTTACTAATCGTTAATGGCCTCTATTTCGCGCAGAGAGTGAGCCTCGCTATTCAGCGCGGAAACGCGGCCAGCCTGCTGGCCACTTTTGGCATTGACGACGATGTGGACGCATTTTTGTGTATATAATTTTATTTTTATTTTATTATACAATGTCCTATTTTAATAAGTATTTTTTTGTTTTTTATTTTTCCATGTAAATAACTATTCTACATAATTTATTGAAATAAACAATCCTTAATACACCTACAAAATTGATCATGTATAAATAAAAGCCCTAGGAGTATCCAAATAGGGTTGGATTCCTTGATGAATGGATAGGCCTATTAACTTTTAAATTAGGAACGCTATCACTAAACGTTTCGTTCATATCTTTAAATTAAACATTCTATTTTTTTTATTCATAAATGCTGGCACATTCGAGAACATTCTGATATTAAAATAAAAAAATTAGGTACAATAGCGATGTCAGTTCTGAATGTATTTCTTTGTCCGTGCGTCGGTCGGTACTATTCAAGATTTACCTCATGGTGTTCCGTCTATGAATACCGTTGGGGATTCCGCTTTGATTATCCAAGTTTGATGTCTTGACTCGAATTTCTAGTTTGTATTAGCATTTTCCAATTTGTGCATTTGAATTGCAGATTTTACTTTTCGCTTCGAATACTATTTTGAGCACAATCAGGTGAAGCACGAAATACAAGAGCTTTTATTAGAATCCTTGTCTGTGTGTTGGTTTGTTCAAGTTTAATGGAAAAAATACTGAACCAATATCAACAGGGTTTTCACAATGAAATAAGCTAATAATAATAATAATACCAGCCCCATTTAATGTCCCACTGTTGGGCACGGGCCTCTCCTCAATGTGAGGGGGATTAGGCCATAGTACACCACGCTGGCCCAGTGCAGGTTGGCGGGTTTCACACATCGTGGTTGAAAGCGAGATTCGCACATGAAATCAGAAATCCCAGAGGTATAAGCCAGGGTTTGCTACCATGCTACCAACTTGGCTATCTCTGCTGTTGGCTAATGTTATACTCTAAAAGGGCGGTATCTATCATCACTCTATGACCATTGGGGATCGAGCAGCAGAGCAAAATCAACGCTCACGCATGTCGAGTCGCAAGAAAAAGCTAAATTTTAAAAATAGAACCATAATACAAAATATAAAAAGTGTACTCGTAAAATAAAAAGCAAAAATCGGAACGCGACTAATTAATTCCATAAACAAACGGCAAGGTGTGAATAAGGGGCGGCGCACACGGCAAGACAAAACGGCTGCGATTAGCGATGACGTGCGACACGACAGCCGTCCCATTAATAACTGAGTTAATTAAAATCAAACATCTCTGGTTATCCCCTTCGGATGTGAAGGGCGTTTGTCAACTCACTTTGATTAATGCTATTTGTTCAATGAGTTTTTATAATTGTTGTTGTGTTTTGTTTAATGGGAAGTGATAAAGGCATTTAAGTGACAGTTAGATTACGGGAAGAAAGAATATCTATATACAAATAAATAAAATTGTAGTGTCTGTTTGTAACATTAAAATTACCGCTTTTTACTAAGTGCATTTCGATGTATACACGGTACGTACATATACCAAAACAATTTTTTTTTAAGTTTTGTCTGTCTGTCTGTCTGTTTGTGCCGACTAATCTCTGAAATGGCTGGACCGATTTCGACGGGACTTTCACTGGCAGATAGCTGATGTAACAAGAAGTAACATGGGCTACTTATATTTTAGACTAGCTGTTACCCGTGACTTTGTCCGCTTTTCGTTAAATACCACGCGGACGAAGTCGCGGGTAACAGCTAGTATAATAATAAAACAAAAGAAGTACCTATTTATATAATACCAGCCCTTTTAATGTTCCACTGTTGGGCACGGGCCTTCCCTCAATGCGAGGGGATTAGGCCATAGTCCACCACGCACCACCGCCCAGTGCGGGTTGGCGGACCTCACACGTCTTTCGAGGGGTTCTCTCAGACATGCAGGTTTATTCGCGATGTTTTCCTTCATCGTTTAGCAAGTGGTTGAAAATGAGATTCACACATGAAATCCAGTAATCCTAGAGGTGCGAGCCGGGGTTTGAACCTGCAATCCTCTACCGAGGCGAGCGTTCTACCTACTTGGCTATCACTGCTTTTACACGGCATTATACACCTACTTAATAGCTAGACAAATCTTAGGCACGAAAAAAACATATTATATTCAATATGTAAAAAAAATACCGAAAAACCGTAACAGTAGCATCACTTAACGTCATGTCGCACAAGGGTTCGAATTCCAAAAAGAGTCGGACAAAAGCCGTACAAACGGAACAGCCTCCATTTATCAGGCGGGGGCTGGAGACACTTAATCAAAGTATCACAATATAGCATCTATTATAAGCGCATGAATATTTATAAGTGAATTAGGCGCGGTCGAGATGACGACGAGACGTCCAGACGGCTGATTGGAGGCGGTACGGGCCCTTAATTGTTGCCGGGAGCTGACTTGAAGGACTTTTTTTCGATTTATTATTATTTGACCACACAGTGTGTCGAAGGTTTTCGAACAATTGTAAGGAAGGGACATACGACTGAACTTCAATTCGTCAACATTCTCATTACAAACCAAACTAGTTGATCCATAAATGAAAGAAAGATTTTTAGTCGAATAAATCCCCCCCCCCCCCCCCCCCCTCCCCAAGTCTTTTCCTGCGACCGCGGCCTGTCCTTTCAGGTAATAGAGGTATGATGGTTGCTTGCAAGAGTGATAGCACAGATCATGCCACCTTTTATAGACCCCAGTGACCCCGTGCTAGTTATCATGTAAAAAAAAAACAATTTTCCCGATCCAGATTTTTTTTTTATAATAATATTATCGCGCGACAAACACAACAGCTATACGGAACCACACTAAGCAACGCTTGTATTGTGTGTACCGTACAATAGACTGGGGGTGAACCCAGTATATAATACTTATATTGTTATCAATATCCATGACTCAGGCACAACCATTCATGTTCATCGCGCAAAGTATGTCCCTACCAGGATTCAAACCCGGGACCTTGGGCGCAAAAGGCAGGGTCACCACCAACTGAGCAGCTCATCAAATTTTAACTTATCCATTCAGCCAGCAGTTCTCATATACCTATAACAATGTATTCTGCTCAAAATGTAAAAGGTATTTTTTTTAAAAAGAGCAACCATGCAGTTTCTCACCCGTTCTTCTCCATAGGAACGGCATTCCGAACGGGTGGTAAAGTAGTACCATAATATTTTGTAACTTTTGACGATTCATAAGTACTGTACTTAATGGTCTACGTGAATAAAAAATATTCTGATTCTGATTCAATTTCTTACAGGACACAGCTCACAAAAATCCATTTGAAAGCAACAAAACAAATTCGAAATATGAATTGTGTCCGGCGAATGTCCAAATCCCGGTTTAATAATGTGACGTTGGTCATCCGATCCCGGGATCAGTCCACTAATCCCCGGACTAATAGCCCGAAGGGGCATACTGACTTCATTTGCTGCCAACTTGCACACAAATAATCTTGAATCGTATCCCTGTATCGTAGAGTTTAGATTCCCCGAAGCATTTTATGTGTTTTGCTAAATAATTTTTAGGGTGCTTCGGTGTTCCCGTTGAAATGTGAAAGCATTTCTGTGTAAGATTATGATATTAAGGAATGTAGTTGTGTTAGCAGTAGTTATGGCGGTGGAGTCATCATATTTTATAGTTTCGGTGCGATTTATTAAAAAACACCCCTTAGAATTAGGAGCAGACTATAGGTACATACTGCAGCTGTTATCATGATTGTTTATGTTGGAGATGAAAGATGAATTCAATGTAAATATGCGCCGCTAAAGTCAACGTCAAAGTCAAATCATTTATTTCGTATAGGCCTACGTGGGCACTTGCATTTTTTTTCTTAACTCTTCAACCGGATTGGAATGCGACCTCAACTGAGATGATCCGGCGAGAAACTCAGCGGGCTTGTCTTTTTTTACATTTTTATTTAAATTTCTTTTTTTAACAACCATGTTTATACAAAAAAATAATAACCTCCGATCTAGATATTTGAGAGTTCAGTCTGCTTTAACCTCTATCTCTCCGTTAAACTACTTAAATAATATATTTTGTTTCTATTTACAGAAATGTGCATGTCCTTATTCACAATTAAAACCGCGCTAAGCGTAGTACTAATAATTCTCTGTGGCAAAACTTACAAAAACAAAAAAGGATCGCTTAATTCCTTCTATAGCAATAAAATAAAAAAAAACAATCGTGCCCAGCCGGATAAAAGAAAGCCGCGGGACATCGCAAATCATCAGTAATTAAATAATATAATCAAAGAATCAATGAGTTAATCATTTTTTTGCATACTCATCTCATTTTCTTACGCGGAAAGATCCTTCTGCCTTATATACACGAGTAGCGACATTCCATTTTCACCTCCACTGGCCAAAAGAGAGAATCCCCAAGTTCTCTTATTAAGAGCAAATAAATTACTGCCGGCCTACTAATTGGGCGTTTTATTTTTTATTCTTGCCTTGAAAGAATTTATGCAAAACACTCGGCGCGGACAAATTAAAAGTGCGGAGGGAAAAAAAAGTATAAATTAATGCACCCAATACGCATCTGTTTTAATTATGTAAGGAACGGTACGACTGCGTGGATGAGACGTTCAGCCCACTGTGCGGTATTTGTTTCCTTTTATAATATTCCATGGAATTATTTCTAAAAAAATATAACATAATTTTGGTAAGTAAATAAATTAAAATATTAATTCTTATAATGATATAACTAAAATAATTTAGACACTAAATCATTATCTTACAATACCTACTAAATAAAAATTCTTACTACATCTCTCATTTTACTTTCTACTATTCTAACTATACCGCTAAATTATTTTATAATAAAAAATATCACTACTGTGCAATAACCATAATAAAAGAAAAAAAATAAAAAATTGTAAAATTATATTTTAGCCGAGCTATATTATATCATCTTCTCTCCTACATTGTTACCGTGCTCTGCCGGCTCCACAATTGATACATAATTATTTAAGTTCCACCTATTACATATTGTGGAAGTACAAAATAAATGGAAAGGACAATATTATAAGATAAGTTAAAGTAATATTCATTTTGAGAAAAAGAAAAGTAGCGTCCACATTATGCATTTTGTAAGAATCGTCTTAAAATTAAAACTCAAGCCGAGGGTCAAACGGCATTGTAATAGCGGCAATAAATATAAACTTTCACTAATTGTTGAATATGTTCTATTATCCTATTTTGATTACACATCTAGTAAATTACAGATAACTAACCTCTCAGAAAAAATAAACTCTGATGTATAAGGTTTAACAATAATAGTGTAGAATATTTAAGGTGTCTATCGGTAGGTTATAAAGGTAACATTCCTGAAAAAAATATATTTGAAAATTAAAAAATATCACTATATACTAAGTCCGCGATGAAACGGTACTGGCTCGCTTTCTCACAGAAAAATCAAACACTGTATACACATATATTTTGATACACAAATGTGATCGTTATCACCTACTTGTTAACCCTTAAAATGTTTTACACTGTTTTTATTAAACCTTATATAACTACCGTAATGGAAATAGACATATTGTATGTATAAAATACCATAGCAATATAGAAAGTAGAAACTCACTTAAAACAATTCGAAAATATTAAATAGTATTTGTCCAGAACAATACAACTTCTAACCACTATGCACTTTTAAGTTTTTTTTTTTTTTTTAAATATTAATCTTTAACTTCCCACAGACAAACAAACATTTCAGACGTACCAACAAGTACCAGAATTCATCACGCTAAGACAAAAATGTCGGCCATCAGTCACGGACAGGACGCATCAAATAATATTTGGCCCGAAGCCTTTCAAAGGAACGAAAGTGAAAAATACATTGTCAATGACAAAGACAGACGCTTATTCGTATGCAAATGGCCGCAGCGTAGGGGACGGTGGTATTTTTCAACCTTTTCACCGACATTTTGATTTTAAAATGGGACTCTGTCGGGTATTGAGTGGGTACACGGTTGAATTGTATTGTGGCTTACCTATTGATGAACTCCGAACTGACGAAGGCATCTCTATGGATTAGAATCATCTCCAAATTCTTTTTTACGGTAAATATCGAGATTAATATAATGCCTATTAATCCTTGGACTAACGATTAATTTAATTACTTATTTCACATTTAGTCAAATAGGTACGTAGACGAAGTAATAATAGTGACAGAGTTCCGCGATCATTAAATTAAAGCACACAAAACTAAGCCAATTTGTGTACACGTAACTTCGCTCATACTACACAAATCGGCTTGTTTTTTTGTGCGTCAATTAGTTCGGGATTCTTTCGTCTATATACTACATCTTCAGTGGGTTTCAAATACAGAAATTAAACTATTGCATGTAATTTTAAGGCCAGGCGAAGCGAGTAATTTAATTTCTTCATCACAGTCTAAGAAAATAGACGCTAATATTTTAATACAAAAAATCAAGAACGATTTGCGTAAGTAGTATACCTAAGTAAGAATGCCGATTACGAACGCATAACACCTATATCTATGTCGCTGCATAATAATAAACTAAACCGATGCTTACAAGTTTGAACGAATCGGGACGTTGCTAGCAACGTTTGGTCTATTTCTTATTAGTCCGAGAACATTTTGTCACTAAAATGAGTCATTTCTAATCACTAATAGTTACATAATGAATCATGTATTTAATAAAATAATTTTAATATAAAACACTAAATCATTTTCTCGGAATCTGACAGTCTCGGGCCGGAGTTAGTAATAAATAGAAAGGTTATCCATCTTAACCCGACTCGTGAAATATCGCATACGCCCATCCTTTTCGGACGCCGTGTAGCCCGTATATCCCCCGTCTCCCTCTCTCCACGCAGCACGTGACTGGGGTACTAGTGGTTTGAAGTTTTCCCTCTTTTATGGCAATTTTCTATGAAAAATCACCTGGTCTGATATGGCCGCGCGCGCCAAATGAGTTTCCTAGCTGCGATATGAAACTGTTTTCCGCAACTAACTTTGGTTATAATAGAGATTATAGATGACTAGCGTATGCCCGCGGATTGGGCTACGATTAACTTTGCTTATCGACACCCAATTGTCACGGCGTGATAATACTACCTTACTAAATACGTATGTCAAAACATAAGCTGTTCTATAGGAAAAATCCCGTTGACTTTGGTCCAGTAGTTTGTTATTGATGCTTAAAAACAGACTGACCGATAGGAATTCTATGAACATTTGCTTTGGATTCAGAGATGGCTAAATAAAAATACACATACAAAAAAGTGGTAGGTGTAATTGTGATACTTCTTATAAGATTATATAATAAATTAGGTCTTAGATGTCTCATTGCTGGGCACAGGCCTCTCTTAGATGGGGATAGTGTATATAGACAATCCACGACGCTGGCCAAGTGCTGGCTGGCGGACTTCACACGTCTTTCGAGAACTGCGAGATTATTTGTAAGCTAACCGTATACTTTATAGTCTACCTATTTAGACATTTTGTATGGAGAATTGAAAGTTTTAAATACCATCTGCTAGAGGCGCTCTTCAATTCTACAATTTCTAAATACGTAGACTATAAAGTATACGTTAGCTTACGAATAATCTTGCACTTGACGACATACATGCAGGTTTCCGAACGATGTTTTCCTCATAGTTTATGAAGTGGTAATCACGGGTGAAAATTAAATTACCACACCAGAGTTCCGAGCTGGAGCTTGAACCTGCAATCCTTGTTTCACGGCGAGCGTTCTACCATCCTGATTTTTATCAACAAGATCATTTGTACTCTCTCATAACAACATGCAAATACATACTGATTAAAACAATAACGATAAACAACTCGAAATCGAATAAGGATTCGATGTATCGAGATATATCGATTCGATCCCATCTCTATAACGATTATTGTCCCTTACTAGGTAACTCGTAATTACTTGGTACTATTGTCCCGGTGAGATTTATCGATTGCTGTTTGTTGGTACCAATTTATATATCGTTATTTTAATTGATAGGAATTATAATACTTATTGAGTATTTTGTAAATAAGGATGAGAGTCGCGTTGTTACAAAATATTACAATGTGCCAAAAACTACGGACAACCTAACTGGGTCTAAGTCTGCTAACACAATAGATTCATAATCGTACAGCAACCGCATAGTAACTGTCACTTCTGACAGATCGGGCACTTGCACATGGAATTGTTAAAGTACATTCTTTTAATATTGTAATTTTATCATTATATGTCAAGTAAATTGGCTTTACAAGTATATAGACCAAAGTCCCTTTTCAGGCATGACAGAACCACCATTCAGGATTATGACGTAGGTACAATATATTAGATATATACAGGTTGATTCAGAAAGGGTATACTAAGCCTCGAACCTGTGCTTATCCAATACATTTAGAATCATTATGAGAAGGAAGAATTGCGAAATGTCGATTTAAAAATTTTTTTGTTTACTCCAACAAACCTGGCAATAGTAATCTTTTGCGATCATTTTATTTTTTATTTACCTCGAAATCTGATGAACACAAATGCGCTAAAGAAGTGCTGATTTAGCTCAGTATAAACCTCCTGAATCACCTGTATATATTTTAAGCCGAACTGTACACAAGTGGACATTGGACCACCAGCGGAAACAAGAGATCTAATTTGTCCGTAGCTTAGTCGGGAGCGGCGGTTTTTCATTATTCCCATGCAGTCTTAAGCCGCGGCTTAATTCACTCGCGAACTGAATACTAAACAGAAGTGTATTTACACACTCATTTAAAAAATAAAGTCTCTCCATTTTGAAGTTCACTTGTCTAACTTCAAAATGGAGAGACTTCTTTTTTTATGACTGTTATATATGTACAGATATCTATACTGCCAATATAATAAATGTGAAAGTTTGGATGGATGGATAGATGGATGGATGGATATTTCACACTCACTCACGCCAGAACTGCTGAACGGATCTGAATGAAATTTGGCACAGAGATAGATTATAGTCTAGAATAGCACATAGGTTACTTTTTATTCCGGTAAATGAGGATGTATTGAAGAGAGTGCAAGAAAGAAAATCATTTATGGAAACCATACGGAATAGAAGAGCGAAGATGATAGCCCATCTCATACGACATGCATGATACCTTCATAAGGAACATCATAGAGGGGAAAATCGAAGGAAAGCGTGGACGAGGAAGACCAAGAATAATCTACATGAGTCAGATAAAGAAAGGATCGGTGTCATATCGTATAAGGAGGTAAAAGAAGCTGCTCTAGATAGAGACAGATGGAAAGAGCTTCATCAGCTACGCCGACAAGGGTCTAGCCCTTAAATTGGAAGAAGAAGACGCATGTATTTGGGCAACACATTAAAGTCGTTTCTGTCTATTTATATATATTTTAGAAAAGGATCTCTAATTGTTCCAAAGCAATAATTTCGTTGCTATCCCACTCTACAAAACAGTACCATTCGTACGCGAGTCAAATGGGACTGTATCGATGCACAAGTGTCCGACCGTCTTATTCTGTTGGAATCGAATGCGTCCAAATTACACGTTCGCGACCGACGTAATTGTGATTGGATTTTGTCTCTTTCTTGTTATTTTTTTTAAACAATTTTTTAGAGATCCGTCGTACGAAAACCTATGGTTCTTTTTTTGATTTCTTATATTGATGCGAATACACATCGAAATAAAACAATATTTTCGTATTTTATCGCGTTTATTTTATGTCTTTACGTTCCCGACGTTTCGGCTGCTTTACAGCAACCATGGTCACGGGAGGACTGAGATGGTTGATGTCCTAGTGTCATAGTTTGAACTGGGGCACCCTCATAGTTTGTTTTTGCTTGCGGTCCAATCTAAGCAGAAAGTGCTCACGGTGTCCTGTCCCTTAATGAAATTAGAATGTTTTTTTTAAATTTCAATGGCCTCATGTCTTGGTCTTGGAATGGGAAAGTTGAGCTATATGTGATTGATTACTGTCTATTTAATAATGATAATATAACGGGCATAATTTCCTTATATGTAAGCTAGTGAAGTCAGAATATCGATAGGACATTGAAAAAAAAACGTTTACAAAAATATCACAATTGTCATTTATTTGGAAGCTTTGTTTTTAATTCGACATATTGACATTCTGATTTCACATAATATATGCTATAGAAGCGAAGGTTCAAGGCTTAGTATAATCTTTGTGAACCACCCAATATAAATATGCAATACTGTTATTTATCAGATGCCTCAGAAAAATAGGGTTCCTACTAAAACCACACATTCTGTTTAATTTTCCACATAAACACGAATCTTAAATTAATCTACGGAACCTCTCGCCGCACAAGCTTAATCAAGCTTCATTAATGTTTACCTGATTTTTTTTTCACATCTAAACCCTTTGTTTCGTCCGTGAGAACAGCCGATCGGAAATTACCATTTTTAGTGATGGGATTATCGGTACCGAACTCGGATTTGCGGTTGTTTTATAAACTCGATTGCCGAAATCGATTCGGGAGCTGTATCGATACAGATAGGTTTAGAATGTAACACGGTTTGGGCGGAATCAATATGAGATAATATTTATAGGGAACAGATTGAATATTTCTCTACTCACCGGCTGTTGACGGACGCTGCGTTGCTTACGCCATCTACTGCTGGTTTTCTGTAACAAATATTTTTATTTTATTTGACATGTATTCGATGGATGAGGATGTCGTAAAAACTCAGATAAATCTTCGCATGGCTAGCATGGATCTTGGATGCGTTGTCTAAATTGTAACATTTAACCTCCTCGCGTTTCGGAGGGCACGTTATGATGGTCTAGTGATTATTGGGTTTACCTCAGGCCATTGTATGTTTCCATTATACAAGTGTTGCTTAGTTTGTGACTACACATTTAGTTGGCGTATCTGCCGATATTTATTTATTCACAAATTAATTTTGCCGACTCGATTGGCAATGTTGGCAGTGATCCAAACCCTGCCTTCTGTTTTGAGGGTCCAGTATTTGAATCCCGGTAGAAGCAAACTATTTATGATGGCCACAAATTGTATACCTACTGGAGACATGGGCGATTAATATAGGTGCATAGGTGATTCAGAAATTGTATACTAAACCTTAAACCTGTGCTTATTTGGCGCTTTATGTGGAGTCAAAATTTCGATATGTCAATATATTTTTTTTAATTTTATATTACTTACATCCAGTAAGGGTCCTTGAGGGCCGAAGCGTGAGGTCCGTAGGGCGGCCCCAGATGGTACGGGCTATGGTAGCTCACCACTGGCGCGGCATACATTTCGAGATTTACCTCACTTTATGTTATTTGTCACAATTTATTTTATATTATTTTGTCACCTTTAATTTTATGTTATTTTTTTACTCTCTAGGTACTTAATTGAATAAAACATATTTTGCAGATTATTTTATCGCGTTTATTTTATGTTCCCGACGTTTCGGCTGCTTTACAGCAACCATAGTCACGGGAGGACTGGGGATGGAAAATAAGTTTTATTTCAATTGTAGTATTCGCGTAAAGATAAGAAATATGTCTATGAGTGATATGTCTACTTAATGTTATTTTTCAATGTTTCATAATCTACTATATAAAAATAAGTCGGGTTTTCCTTCCTGACGCTATAACTCCAGAACGCACGAACCGATTTCCACGGGTTTGCATTCGTTGGAAAGGTCTCGGGCTCCGTGAGGTTTATAGCAAAGAAAATTCATTCATCTGGTGGCGAAACGGAGTTCGCCGGGTTTGCTAGTTTCTTATAAAAAAAGAAGGCGTTGTATTGAAATGTTGGACTAATTGAATAGAAAAACCCACACTAACTATTATTTAAATGACAAAACTAACTAACGGTATTTATTTTTAATATGGTAGCAG